>CM062815.1:1124348951-1125663951 GCA_031772625.1 Pinus tabuliformis | reverse complement strand
CTTCCGAAAAACTTCGAGGGGTTACATTTTTATCGTACTGAGCTTTCATTCGTTTCGCGTGAGTCTCGATAGCTAAAGTAGCGTCACGTCGAGTCTCATCTAATTTAGCCAAGTATAATAACCGTTTCTCCTCTTCGGAAGTAGCTGGAAGTAATTCGACAGCCATTTGAAGTGATGGGATTTCGCATTCAATAGGTAACACAGCTTCTAAGCCATAAACTAGCTGGAAAGGGGTGAAACCTGTTGAATTTTTCACTGAAGTTCGATATGCCCATAGCGCCGAAAATAACATGTTATGCCAATTCGTTCGATGGATACCAATGATCCGTCGAATCATGATGACTAGAACTTTGTTGATTGACTCAACCAAACCGTTGGCTTGCGGATAATAAGGAGTAGAGCTATCGTGGCGCAAACCAAGCTGGCTTGTAAGCTCAGTCATCATGACGTTTCGAAAATGGCTCCCATGGTCAGTAATGATTGCTTGTGGGACACCAAACCTAGTTATGATATGATTGAATACGAAAACTGCAGCTGTCTTGCCGCTTGCGTCGAATGTAGGCATCGCCTCGGCCCATTTTGTAAAATAATCAACCGCGAGGATGATATACGCATGCCCCCCGGCCGAGTGAGGGTTACAAGTAATAAAGTCAATGCCCCATTTGGCGAATGGACCAGCGGCAATTATAGGGTGGAGAGGAGCAGGTGGAGCGCGCATCTTTCGATCAAACACTTGACAGTTGTGGCATGTTCTGACAGCAAGGATACAATCTTTAAACATAGACGGCCAGAAATAGCCAGCGCGCAACACCTTCTGAGCTGTGGCATACCCAGACATATGACCGCCACATGCTCCAGAGTGACAATCATTCAAAACTCTCTCAGCCTCTTCGTGAGTTAAACAACGTCGAAAAACTAAGTCTGCCCCCCGGCGATAAAGTGTATCTCCAATAATTCTGTATTGCTGGGATCGAAACCGAATTTTTCGACGGTCTTCCTTGGAAGCTTCAGGCCGAAAGGTTTGGGTTTGGAGATAGATGATTATATCCCCATACCACGGATCTAAAGTGCTAATAAGAAACAAAGATTCGTCCGCAATGGACTCCTCTGCCACAGTCTCTGTGTCAGCACTCGGGAAATCACACATCAATTCCGCAAAAACTAAAGATTTCTTAGACTTGGACTTCTCGAACTCCAAGTCGAACTCTTGCAGGATAACAATCCATTTAGAGTACTTGCCCCCTAGCAGTTGTTTTGTCAAAATATAAATCATAGGGTTGCAATCCGAAATAACTGTAGTCTTGCGGAGAAGAATGTAGTGACGAAAACGCTGGACAGCTTGAACGGCTGCCAGGGCCAATTTCTCCACATGCGAATATTTTAACTCAGTGGGATTTAAGGTTCTACTAAGATAATATATCACATGCTCTGCTTTGAATTCATCTTCTTGAACTAACACCATTCCAATGGTGGAATGCGAAGCTGCGAGGTATAAGAAGTAGTCCTGGTTGTAGTTGGGAGGATGCAATAACGGTGCATGGGTCAACGCGTGTTTTAGTGCATCAAAAGATTGTTGGGCAATCTCGTCCCAAAAGAATTGTGCGTTCTGTTTCAACAACCGTGTAAAACCTTTAGTGACCTCGGCGTAGTTTGGGATGAATCGGCGTAAAAAGTTCGCTTTCCCTTGCAAACTTTGGAGTTGGCGCAAACTCGAAGGAGGAGGCAATTTGATGATAGCCTCGACTTTCGAGGGATCGACGCGAATGCCGGCTTTTGAAACAACAAATCCCAGCAATCGACCTGTTTCTATACAGAAAACACACTTGTGGGGATTCAACCGAATTCGATAATGCCTACACCTCATAAAGATTGCTCGTAGGTGGACAAGGTGATCAGCTCGTTGTAAAGAATGAGCAGGCAAATCATCGAGATAGGGTTGCACAATGTGCTTGATGTCATGAAATGCATAAGACATTGCCCGTTGAAAAGTGGCCCCGGCATTCTTAAGTCCAAAAGGTAATTTGCAATAAGCAAATGTCCCCCATGGACAAATGAATGCCGTTTTTGGTTGATCGGCAGGTAGAATATTGATTTGATTATAGCCTGAGAAACCATCCATGAAGGAAAACATCTCACTTCCGGCACAATCATCAATAATTTGATCGATATAAGGCGTAGGATAGTTGTCTTTTGGACAAGCTCGATTGATATCCCTATAGTCGATACAGATTCTTATTGTTCCTTGTTTTTTATTGACGGGAACAATATTCGATACCCAATCCGTTAACGGGATCGGATAAATGAAACCTGCTTTCAACAGCTTTTCGACTTCTGCTTTAATCGCAGCCGCTTTTCGAGGGTGAATCTGACGCAACCGTTGCCGAATGGGTTTAGCATCCGGGTAGGTTTTGATTTCATGAACAACAATGGCAGGATCAATTCCCGGCATTTCCTCGTAAGACCAGGCAAACACGTCGCGGAATTCTTGGAATAGGGCCTTGTAAGTTTGGATTTCTTCTTCAGTACATGCGGCACCTATATGAATGTTCTCCTCGATTCCGGGCTTCACTGAAATATCAATGGGAATAGTACGAGAAATATTCCCTAAATTCAGCTCTGAATCAGAATGTTTCGTTGGATCCTGAGCGTCTTTGACATATTCAGCGGTAAAGATAGATGAAAAATCATTTTCAAATGCATCATCCTTAGGTAAAAACGAAGATCTGTGATGGAGATCTTCCCATGGTAGATCATCTACACTTAGGATTTCGCGAAGTTGTTCGTCAGATGACACTTCTTCGGGAAACGTTATCCGTTCTAAGGGTGAGGTGAAAAGTGACTCTTCACTGACCACATTCATTTGGTCGGTTGAATGAAAGTCGGTAAAAGACATAAGAGCTTCATAAGCAATCTCATACGGACTCAACGGCATAACATCACCGAGTGAGTCTAGCTCAGAGTCAGAGGGAACATACCAAGGATCATCATAAATAATGTTTTCTGACGTGATCATATGAATTGTTGCAAACGAAGGGTCTGCATTGAGTGGAGGGAGAGGAAAAGTTCCCAGTAAACCGGAATCCTTAACTAAACCTACACCAATGTCCCTATAAGGGATTGTCGTTTTACCAACATGCTGGATAGTTTCTGAAGAGGTTGGGTCGGATGAAAAGTATGTCAGCTGATCAATAGTCACGATCTTACCGTTATGTGGAAACTTAATGACTCTGAAGACCGATGAAACGACCGCTGTCATAGCATATGACCAACTTCGACCCAAAAGAAGGTTGTAGTCTAGAGGGGCATCAACCACTTCCACATCCAGACTAACGGTTTTACCTTCGACCCCTATAGGCAATTCTTGTAGAATACCAAACGGACGGAACCCACGGCCATCAAAGGCCTTAAGGATGGTGGGGGATTGGTTCAACGAAGGAGAACCAAGCGATCTCCAACATTGAATCGACATAATACACGTAGAAGCTCCCTCATCAATCACAGTCCGATGAATAGGCCTGTTTTTGACTATCACTGGAATTTGGAAAGCCATTTGATGGGGGAGACGCGGTGTACTACTTTCTAGATCAAAGATCATTAGGTTCGGGTCCTGAACATCGACAGCTCCAATAGCCGACAAAAGCAATTTTCGTTGCGCTGGACATGATTGCAGCACTTCGAGTGCCGACATTGCTGAAGGTGAAACAGCTAAGTCTTCAACAATGTTGTAATTCTGGGCTGCTCTCGCATGTGGATTGAAAGCAGACCTTCGAAGTACACCCTTGGCGGGCGGCTTAATCACTAAGTCTGGGTTAGGTTTTTCGATCTGTAGTGGATCGGAACCAGGAGCTGAGGTTGATGGGTTAGAGTGAGAAGATTCTGCTTCCTTACCATCAACAGGAGCCTTACTACCATAATCTTGCGATCGAGTCGCAATCCTGACATGAGACATCATCAAAATGGGTTCTTCACTGGCATTCGAAGAAGAACCTATCATCTTATTCTCCTGCTCTGGAAATGGATTTTTTAACACAGCAGGAGTGGGAGAACCTTTGACTATTTTCACTACCTCGGCCCGATGAGGGCAGTCTCTCGTAAAATGATCTTCTTCACAAATAAGACAAGGATATCGAGGTTTGCGCTTTTCGTCATTGGTTTCCGACTTTTCCGTTTTCTCCTTTGGAGCCTTGTCTGCTTTAGCCTTCTTCTTTCCTTTCTTCTTTCCACCGTTTTTGGATTTGGCCGTAGATGACTCTACAGCGTGAATGTCGGCGGTAAGTTCAGGAGGAGAAGACTCTCCTGTCGGAGAATCAGGCAAAGTGATAATTGGAGTATTGGAGGCCTTGGAAGACTTCTTCTTACTCTTCGTAGTCACGATACCGATCATACCATCAGCGGCATGAGATCCCGAAGGAGCAGCAGCGATTTGGTTTGACTTTGGAAGATCCGGAATTTTCTCGTGTAACGTACCCGACTGAGTGTAAACTAAGTCAAGGTATTGTGCCTGAGCAATGACTTGCTCCTCAGTAACTACTCCGGCCTTAGCTACATCTTCAGTAATTCTTGGTAATAATGATTTGACAAACCATTCAGCTAAGATTTGGTCCGGGATAAAAACTTTCACTAATCTTCTTCGACGTCTCCACTCATGGATGTGATCAGAAATGTACGTGGATGTCGATTGTTTTAGCGAAGTTAATAATTCTGTACCATTATCGTATCTGACTGGTAACTGAAAATGAGTTAAGAACGAGGTAGCTAACTGGCTAAAGTTGTAAAAAGAGGCCCGTGGTAACTCAATGTACCACTTGGCTGCGAGACCAATGAGTGTACGCTGGAAAAGACGTAAGCGGATGGAATCATCTGAGATGGAATTTGATGCACACCAGAGGTGGTAAGTCATCACGTGATTAGACGGATCCTCTCCAGACTTACCTTCGAACTTGGGTATATCGCTGGGCAACTTATTTGGCATTGGCGGCCAGAACGGAAGATATTGAATTGGATCGTTCGTTAGGCGCGTCAAGTCGGGTAAATCTAAAGTCGCAATAAACGGTAACTGCCGGTTAGGATCTCTAAAACTCTGAGTCACAATACCAGCCCCAGGAGGAGGATATCCAGGATAACTAGGAACAGGAGTCGCATTTGGGATATTATATCCTCCTGGAAAACCAGGATTAACCGGACCGTACTGGGGTTGCTGAGGTGGTTGATAAGTGTACCCAGGATACGGTTGATACTGGTAAACCGGTTGTTGGGCAGCTTGCCCAGGTTGATACTGTCCCTGGTACGGAGGTTGAACAAATTGAGGTTGAGTAGTAACAACCGTACTTGTACCAGGTTGGCCTGCAGGCATCTGGACTGTGGTTTGAACCGTGGGTCCAGACAACGGTACAGATGTCTGAGGAGTGGTTACAGGGACAGTAGAAACCGGAGCTGCCGATACTCCAGAAGTAAGCATGGTAGATGAAGCGGTAGTTGCTGCAGCCGTGTGAGGTGGAGTACCAGGTGCAATTGGCGGCTGAGTAACTACAGAAGTTACAGGGGTCTGAACACTTGACTGGACAGGTTGCGGTTGCTGGGGTGGACCAGGAACTGCAGGTTGTCCTGCTTGAGGTACCGACTGTATACTTGGTTGCGACATCTGTTGACCCTGTGACGGATCCCATGTTAACATTCCAGGGTATTGACTCGTAACAGGTTGAGGATACTGAGATCCATAGCCGTATTGAGGATAGGGTTGATAACTGTAAGGTGCAGTCCCATATGATTGCCCTTGAGGTGGTTGATAACCTTGACCAGGGTATTGACCCGTAGGTTGATAACCTTGAGGTAAATACGAATACTGGGGTTGACCTTGACCTTGAGGTTGGTATCCTTGAGGTTGATACCCTTGGGGTTGATACCCTTGGGGTTGCCATCCTTGAGGTTGCCATCCTTGAGGTTGATATTGATACTGAGGTTGACTTTGGGGTACATATTGAGGCTGGGGTTGATACCCTTGGGGTTGATACCCTTGAGGTTGCCCCCCAGTCACAAATGAAGTACCTTGAGGTTGCCCCCCAGGCATTAACGAAGGTTGCCCCCCAGGCGGTAATTGGCCACCTTGAGGTTGGTTAATGGGAGTTGAACCTGACATCATATAAACTTCACCT
Organism: Pinus tabuliformis; assembly: GCA_031772625.1. NCBI lineage: Eukaryota > Viridiplantae > Streptophyta > Pinopsida > Pinales > Pinaceae > Pinus > Pinus tabuliformis. The sequence goes on along the minus strand of CM062815.1, from coordinate 1,125,657,799 downwards.
ATACTCAATGGTACATTACCACTGTTTCCAACTAATAACCCATGATCAATGGTTGAGGAGATGCTCCCGCAAAGGTACCAGAAAGTGATTGATACCCAGTAGGAACAGAAGGACCGCCATGTAAAAATGATTCAGGACTTTGTGAAAACACAGATGACTGACCAGACATATTTACAGGAGAATGAATTCCTCTAGGTGGAACCGGAGTACGAGGTGTAGAAAAACCTACTGAGTTGTCTAAAAAATTGGTTAATGCAAGGTACCAAGATTCACTTCTAGGAGGACTGTAAAAGATGGATTCACGCTCCCTTAGATCAAGGGTAATTAGATCTTCAGAATCAGAAACGCCTATTTCTTCCTCTGGAACAAGTTCTTCTATAGCAATTAATCCAACAGGAAGATTTTCGGTGATAATTCTTTCTATTCTTGGTGAATCAGGAACACTAGGAGTTGGAGTAACAGGTTCTGAAATTTCAGGTTCTTCGCCTGTTTCACTGGCAGATGAAAAACTACCAGCAAGCTCGGAAACTGTAACAGCTTCGGGATTGTAACCTGTTTCTAAACTTTGGTAATCTGGATGGACTACCAAGGAAAATTCTCCTTCTTCAGGTGATCCTACTCTACTGCCACTAGGAGGAGTTACAAGGACCTTTAACCCTTCTAAATTACCTGGGTCGTCTCGAGGAGGGGATCCCCTAAGTCTACGGGATCTTCTCAACAATTCGGCCACAGAAACAACTTCAGGAGACTGGCCCGCAATTCGACGGGACCTTCTCGGTAATTCCGCCACAATTAAAGATTTTAACTACAACACACGAAAACAAAGTAAAAAATTTCAAATCAAACCACCTAAAGTCTTCTAAAGAACCAATCAAATTTGAAGCACACGCCTAAATAATCTAGAGCGTCAAACCACACACAAACAGTAGTCTTCCGGACCAAAAACGCTAGTTGGTGATTAGGCCCAACCTCGCAGGATTCAGTACAGAAATAGTGGGTGGAACAGTTACCCCGGCAACCTGCTTAATGAATAGACTGGACCAAGTTCCTCCACTTTAACCGTCTCGAAGTGAAGCGAACCCCCCAGAAAATCCAAGTGAGTATAACCGACGTCTGCTCCAGGTACAGTGGGACCTTCCCTCCACCGTCACCTTGGGTAGAATCCTAGATATTATGGCCACTAAGGTTACCAATCACAACAATTACACCTGGGGGAACAGTCTAAACTCCGACAGCACGCAAGGGCAGAGTAGCAAGCTCCAATCCCCTTACCGGCTCCTTGACAACAATCCAAGGTTTACCGATAAGTGACCCCTGGCTCCTCGACAATGGTTAATCCGAGGTTTACCGTTTGTAATACGTACTGCCTGGCGTCGTTCCCAACGAGGGAGGAATGATCCCCTCACTGGTTCGGACACGAGCTCGTGTTTCTCCTTTAAGAGGAGCTTTCCCAGAATGTAACTGAAACAATTGGATTTGTTCTACTCAAGATAGACTATCTGTTTGGTTTTGTAGTCTTGGAGAGTTAAGTACTCACCTACTCCAAGACCCTAGCCTAAGCTATGTTGGTGCTTCAGAGCCCTAGAAAAATAAAGATTACTAGATTGATTTTAATTTAAGCGTTACTTTTAAGGTTGTTTCTTAAGTCAAAAGGTGATGGAAGTGAAACTAGTGGTGTGTTGACTCGACTCGAAACCACTACAAAATGCACCTAGAATGATTTATCCACTACTTTACTTTTTCGATGAATTGCTTAACTAAAAAGTTGAGAGAATGCAATCTTTATAAAAGCAACTTCTTAATTGAAGAGAATCAAAGAAACAATTCGTTTTTCTTTTCCAAAAACATAACTTCTCTTTACATGCACGAAAAAACTCTTTTCTTCTTTTGAAAACAAAAAGCTACTTGAAACAAGACTTTTTAAGAAGATGTTTTTGTATTTTTCTTTTAATAAAGCAAGTAAATCTAATATAACCAAAAATCAATCTTAACAACTCTTAAAATCTATGAAAATGCACTCATAAGCAAACTAAAGGCAAATTTACTCTAAGCAATCTTAACGAGGCCAAAACTAACAATGATTATTTCTAAGGTGTTTTACTTGATCACAATCAAATCAAGGACTAGCTTATTGCAGAATCAAAAACTAGCCAAAACAAAACTCTAATCTTTTTGTTCTTTTTGTAAAATGGAAATCAATACTTTATAAACAAGTAATTCGAAATTTGACCCAAAACAACTCAAATGGCAAGTTGCTCACAAAAGGAGACTTTACGACAGGCCCGACTTCTAAGAAGGTTGACTAACCAGAGAGATCTAAGGCTGGACAACTTTCTACTATCAAAGTCACTACAAAGCCTTTCCAAAAATCAAACCCTAGGTCTAAACTTCGTTGAAAACCACTAAAACACTCAAAGCTCACAAAACTAGTTCAGGTGAAAATTCTTGACAGGGTACTAAAGGATCTGGGCAGAAAACACTAAGGAAAAACAAAATCTAAAAGCAATTTAAAGCAAAAATGGAATTTTCTTAAGTTTTACAGGAAGACGCAGGCAACCCGTTGTCACAGGTGCGCCCCCGCTCTGTGCAGACGGCAACAGCGCGTCCAAAGACGCACTGTGCAGTACTCAGAGACTGCGTCCTTCTGGAAAATGAAGAAAAACCAAATCTAACTAAATCTAAAGCTAAGCCACCCAAATACTAATTCTCACAGTCAAAAACCAGAAAATAAAAATGATTTTCTCAAAGCAAAGTTCATATAAAGGAAAAGACTCTCTCATTAATGGATTCCCCAGTGGAGTCGCCAATTTGTCACACGGAATCTGTCAAGGGTGCGGACACGACTGACCTTCCTAGAAGTCTAAGACATTCTAATGACAAACAAGACAAAATGGAGTGATCTTTCTCTAAATACACCTTTTACAACATGAAAACTACAAGTGTTTAGGCTTACCTTATTCCAAAACGCTGTTGTTGAAGTCCGTTCTTGACGATCCGGATGAGCTCCTCCTTCAAGTCAATTCCTGCAACCACAAACAATCAAACAATTACCAAGCACTTGCATTTCATATAATAAAACATATATTCAACATGCAGACCAAGGAACACATGAAATAACTCATTAACACAAGCTATTGAGAAAAATAAACCAGTTTGTATTAATAACGAAACAAAGAAACTCTTACAACCTGGCCTTGGTGTTGTGCAAGTTCCTCCCAGGGTCCATCAAGGGTTTTCCTCTACTTTGACAAAGCTCACCCTCTCCCAAGTAGAATCAAGTGAAGACAATCTCTCCTCACAAAGGCTCTAATGGAAGACCTAAATCCTGCAGCATTTACCCAAAGAAAATGTATAGCTCCAACCTCCCCTCCTTCTGGCTCAATGCCTTTATTTATAGTGCTGTAAAGAGGTTATTCAGGTCCACTATCAATGGGATCATCCCCCTCTATGGGTGGGATAGCTCCCTTATTGATGGGATAAGTTCCCCCTTAATAGAGATACATGAACCAACTGGAGGCGCATCCATTTCATCAAACCGACCTCTAGAATGTTCTAGAAGTAACCACAAGTAACTTTTTCAAGATAAAACTCGCGCATTTTTCCTTTTACAGAGGGACGCACCTGTCCCTTAACATACAGAGCGTCCATGGACGCAGAGTTTGTGAACATGGTCAGCGTCCCCGCAGGTAAGGCTAGAGAGAACCTGCGACCCCAGAGATAAACATAGTTTTTACAAGACTTTCTCTCTTCTTTGAGTTTGAGATGGATAACAGAGGCATGAGACTTGCCTAAGAGGGTAGCATGACTGTTGATTTGAGCCATACTAACTGTAAGTAGTCAAGGTGACATTTTTTAGTGTAACAAAGTGCACTAAACAAATTTTGAGAGATAATAACACCGAGCAAAAGAGACAAATTCCACTCAATGAGAACACAATCGAATCCCCAAAACACCAAAACAGTCCTTCAGATCAAGAAGAGAACACAAAGACCTCTACGAGCTATGTAATCTAAGCCCAAACGAAGTCAAGCGACATCCAAGCGGAAAAGGAGCAAATCACTTGAATATCAATAAAAGGCTTTGACAACTACTGAATCAAGCGCAAAAAGGATCACAAAGTCGACTGGACAATCAAAGAACCCAAGACACCTATGGAAGGCTCGACGCACAAAGCCACTAGATGCCCTAGGGCTAAAATGTGAAATCGATAGAAAAAGGCAAACACCCGAAGGATGAAGGTCTAAAACCAGTTAAACAAGGATCAAACACACTCTAGTAATTGAAAAAGACACAGCAAAATACAAATCCAAGCTCAGAGGGCTTGAAGACAAGCGAACTAGAAAAGTTGACAGGCCTGGCACGACTCTCAGGCTACAACTCGTGCTTTTATGGGATTGGCGCGGGTTGTCTTTGAGCAACGTGCGCCAATTGGCGCGACTGTGAGGCTAAAAAGCGTGCTGATCGAGTTTTCTAAGTCAAAAACAAAAACAAGCAACCCAGGGCTTGAAAACAGTATCTAGGCAAACCAGGAAGCAAGAAACAGCAAGAAATCCAACCCAGAAAGCTATCTAAGCAATCAAAGCGAGTGTTACGCAGTGATTTGTCACTGTCTCCCTGTCAGTCTCCCTACTATGTCATGAATTCAAATCAATCATGCTCATGCTCTCTAATCTGGCCAAATGACCCACTTTGCCAAATTTTTGCTATCAGCGTGCCTTTTGGCCAAATGACCGTGCTGATGGGCGCTCCATAACAGACCAAATGCGCTGTCAGCGCGGAAGAACACGTGTTTCCCGCGCTGATCGAATTTCATGAGCCAGCGCGTTTGTTATTCATATCTGGTCGCGCTGACATGACCTTCCCTGTTATTCAGCTGCGATGTCAGCGCTCCAGTGCAGTTATAGACCCGCGCTGATCCAGTTTGGGCGAGTTTGTTCTAACAGCCGGCCTTCCAGATGACTCTAGACCTGGTTGTTGGCCTTGTGAGTGTCGCCCTCCCTTCTATGGCATGTCTGTTCGTCATTTGAGCCACCTTCCTTGGAAGTAAGCTTATCCTCCCACCATTTGTGGAGACTCCTTCTCCTATTTAAGCCTCTACCATTGCCATGAGCAGCTAGTTTTTGGATAGTTTGGATAGTGTGGAATTCATAGTGCTTGGATTGCTGCTGTTAGTAGGTAGTTGGTGTGACAAGTGTGGTTTTGTTAGAGGAAGCTTAAGGAAGGTTGTGAGTATTGCTTGTGTGAGAGAGAGCTTTTGTGTTGGGAGAACTTACCTCCAAGGGTGAATGCTTAAGAGACTTGCTGGCTGGACCCTCAAGGGAAGGACTCAACTTCAGAACATTGGTTGTACCTTTCTCTGTTATTGATTTAATAATAGATGACTACTATTATGGTTCCATTCTCATTTGTCTCGTGATGGTTAATGTGAATTACATCCTTTCTGACTGATGTATAATTGTTTTTATTAGATTTCACGCTTGTGTTTGTCTTTCTTTTCGTGTGTGCAGGTATTTGTTCACGGAGATCGTGGAAGATTGTGACTGGCCAGAGCGAAGGAGCGAGAGCGGCATCTCTTCATCAAACAATAGCGTTGGAATCCAAGTAGGTGTTCATTGCCTCTCTTTTAATTGCAATTAGGAACTTGCACAGTAGCATTGATTGATTGTTGCTAGACCCATTCTGGGCTAGTAGGGATCGCCTCTATCCGTAGAGGGGATTTACCTCTCCAACAGCGAGAAAAACCAAAGAGACAAGACAAACTCCAAGTTGTTTAGTCCGTAAACCAAATCGGAGATTGACTGAAATGGCATTGATCTACTTCGCTAATGCACAGCAATAGCGTTTCGAAGGCTACCTGGCCATACTTCAGGCTGCGTCTAAAGTTTACAAATCAAACAACAAGATCACCAGCGGAGTCGCCAAATTGTTGTGGAGGTAAATCCTCTCTGCGGAGAGAGACGATCCCTACTAGCCCAGATTGATATATAATTGCATCTATTGGATTTTATACTTGTATTCGTGTTGTTTCTTTGCATGTGCAGGTGTCCAATCACGGAGATCATGGGGATCGTGACCGGCCGAGGCAAAGGAACGAGACCGACGTCTCTTCTACGGACATTAGCGTTGTAATCCAAGTAGGTTCTCACTATCCACTTTTTATTTGCAATTAGGAACTTGCGTGATAGCATTGTTTGATTGTTGCCCAGACCGGGTCTAGCAACAATGAAACAGTGCTATCACGCAAGTTCCTAATTGCAAATAAAATGTGGATAGTGAGAACCTACTTGGATTCCAACGCTAATGTTCGTAGAAGAGACGTCGGTCTCGTTCCTTTGCCTCGGCGGGTCACGATCCCCACGATCTCCGTGATTGGACACCTGCACATGCAAAGAAACAACACGAATACAAGCATAAAATCCAATAGATGCAATTATATATCAGTCTGAAAATATATAACTCAACATCAATCATTACAAATGACAATGAAATTGGAACCATAATGATAGTCATCTATTATTAATAAATAACAAAGAAGAATAAAACCATTGTTCTGACGTCAAATCCTCCTTTGGCTGGGTAGTCAGCTGCACAAGTCTTGCAAAGCTTGTTGGGATGAGGAACAAGCCTCTCTTGTTGGAGAGGTAAATCCCCTCTACGGATAGAGGCGATCCCTACTAGCCTAGCAGGGGTCTAGCAACAATCACACAATGCTGCTACGCATGTTCCTAATTACAATTAAACAAGAGGTAAAGAGAACCTACTTGGATTCCTGCGCTGTCGTTTGACGAAGAGATGTTGCCTTCGCTCCTCCGCTTCGGCTGGTCACAATCCTCCGCGATCTTCGCGAATAGATACCTGCACACACAAAGGGGAAACAAACACAAGTGTGAAATCTAGTAAAAGCAACCATACATCAGTCAGAAAAGATGTAATTCACATTTAACCATTGCATAGACAAATGAGAATGGAACAATAATAGCAGTCATCTATTATTAATCAGAATAGAGAAGAGTACAACCAAATGTTCTGATGTCGGTAGCCTTCTCAGGAGGGGCCAGTCAGCATGTATCTCAAGCATTCACCTTTGAGGATGATTCTCCCAAGACAAACAACTCTCTCTCTCACACAAATAGCACAAAACAACCTTCCCTAAGCAATCAATCACTTCCACACCTAGCACACCAAACCTATAGCAGCAATCTGAGCACTACAAGCTCTGTACAATCCAAGCTATTCCAAGCTAAGTCTAACTAGCTGCTCATGGTAATGGTGAGAGTTTATATAGGAGAAGGAGTCTCCTAAAAAGGTGGAAGGATGAGCTTATCTTCAAGGGGAGTTGTTGGAAAGGGTCGAACAGACATGCCATAGAAGGAAGTCGACATTCACAAAGCTAACAACCAAGCCTGGAGTGATCTGGAAGGCTGGTTGTTTGAACAAATTCGCCCAAACTGGATCAGCGCGGATTATGAGGAAACTGACGCGATGTCGCCGCGGCCACATAACTAGGACAGTCATGTCAGCGCGGAAGAACTCGGGAAAGGCGCGCTGGCGACCAGCGCGGAAAAGTGATGTCCTTCCGCGCTGGCAGCGCACATAATACACTACAAGGCGCCTGTCATCACGGTTATTTTAGGAACAGACGCGCTGATGAACAAAACTTTGGAAAAATGGGTTTTTTGGGCCAGTTCAGAAGGCATGAAGCTTAGTGATTGGCACAGCAGGGTGACTGACAGGAAGGCAGTGAGAAATTACTGTGTAACAGATGCCCCCTAAAGCATGAAGACCGAGAGAGTGGGAGGGGTGAAATGCTTTACAACATACGCCGAACTGGAACACCACCAGGAAGGACCGAAATATCTCTGATAATCAAATACACGCAGTCTACGCATGGGCGCAGCCATCCGAAAAGACATGCGAAAAAAGGTCTGTGGAATGGACGCAGCCACCCAGCTAAAGAGACCATAATAATGATAAGGTATGGTCGCAGCCATCCATGAAGACTCAGGTATGGGCGCAGCCATCCATCAATGAGTCATGTAATGATCATCCACAAAATCGCAACCTGGACCATAAACAGACAGGGATCCAGGGTCTTGCGCTCCGTCCCGATCCGAACAAAGTACAAGTTCAAGCATGTGAATACATGGGTTGAAGTCGAACATGCAAGAACATCGTCTGATTACCAGTCAATGATGAAAACTGTTAACAGACGCGAGAGGTACCACCAATAATGACAATGGCCCTCAAGGTACTATAGGTACAATCCGCGGCATGTGAATCAATGAGCTGGTGTCGAACACCCACGGAATCATTCGATCGGAGGCCAATGATGTAAACCTCGCGTCGAACACGAAGAACCTGCCATTAGGGCATGCAGGCTCTAAGGCACCTGAAGGGAGTCTCTAAGTCACCTTCCTGGATAATGAGCTGAAGTCGACAGCAAGTGACCTTGATCGAAGGTGGGCCATAATGATTCCCACATCATCGACACGAGACAGAGGAAAAATGATTTGTGTGAGATAGCAGATGAGGTTGTATTATTGCAGAGGTCAACTTCTCTTGAACATATCGGCGGCACTGTAGCGGGTTTGGCAGTATTTGACATCAAATGAGCAGAGGGTATAATAATAATGGCAATGGGCAGATGAGAGGTCGAATAAGATAACCCAAACCCACGGAGGCCAGTGAAAAACAAGATGAGATGGTCCCACCCAGACACGAAGCAGAAGAGTGCCATGTTCAAGAGCGACATACTGCTGACACGACTATGATTACAATTCCATTTTCCCCACCATTTCTGGCAGGTACCCCGGTTATTTTTGGATGACAAGCTTGACGGGGATAGCATATGCTCGAAGAGTGTCATTTCGACAATACCCGATGTCATCAAGTGTTTAACGAGCCTGACAAAGGAAAAACTCAGCGTCTTTTCTTGTTTAGAGAGCCTGAAAAGACAGCAGAAAAGAAGACTCCAGGGGGGTCCTTTTTCGTACAGTTGTGTCTCTCGAGCCCAAAAAAGTATGAAACAATGCTCGAAAGAACCGCCCGACCATTACGATCGAGGAGTACTTTTCGTAAATAGTGCTTTTGACCCGAAAAAGTAGAAAAGCGGTCAGAAGTACGTCGTTTTGGAGCCAATAACGAGTTCGAAACGACAAAAACCCGGCAATCTTTTTGAGTTTAAACGGTCGAAAAAAGAGCTTTAAAGGCGACCGCCTCTTTTTTACTTTTAACGAGTCAAGAGGGATAACTCGGCAATCTTTCCATCTTTAAACGGTCAGAAAAGAGCTGAAAGCAGACCTCCATTTTTATTCTCTTTAACGAGTCAAAAAGGGAAAAATACTCGGCAATCTTTTCATTTTTTACGAGTTAGAAAAGAGCTTAAAGGTGACTCATCCTAGAGGAACGAGTGGTATAAAGGGTAGCAACTGGTTCTGGTAATGGTGGAACTGTTCAAAACATGTAATGGTCAAGAGGCAGGCTAATAAAACCACTCATCGCTGCGGTTCCTCCGGAAAAAACAGCCAAGTGAGAGCATATGATCGGCCAAAGAGATGGTAGCAATGGAATGAAACAACCAAGGCTCATCTAGCAGAATTCAGCGGATAAAAATGGGAATCACGAGATGTAAATCGGGTATGGGTTCATTTTTACACAAGCTTGAACCATGGAGAACTCTGCATGGATTCGGTTTCATGTTTACACAAGCTTGAAACGAAAAACTATGCTTGTTATAAGTTCGCATGCCCCCAACATAATAATGCAAATCGAGGTACATGCCCCCCCAAAGCTTCATTGCATTCAATAAAGTGGATGGAATGAAGGTTCACTCTCGAGATCGATGAAAGACTCGACTTGTATTTTACGAGATCTTAATCAAAAGACTCGATTTTGAAAGGGAGGTGTTTCATTGTTTTAATGAGGTTGACACAGTAAAAGAACTATCCTCATAACCCTTGTTTCATGATTTTAACGAGCTTGACACAAGATCAGGAACTATGCTCGACCACCTTGTTTCGTTTTTTAACGAGGTCGCCACAAGATCAGGAACTATCCTCGGACTAAGCCTAGTTTCATTTTTTAAGGAGCTTGACACCGGAAAGGAACTATGCTCCGACCAGACCCAGTTTCATTTTTTAAGGAGCTTGACACCGGAAAAGAACTATGCTCCATCCAGACCTAATTTCATTTTTTAGGGAGCTTGACACCGGAAAAGAACTATGCTCCATCCGAACTTCATCATAATGAACAGGAAGTCGGGGCTTCCAAGAGTGGCGCTCCCGGTGGGAGGTCAATATCTTGGAAGTCAGGACCCAATGCCCCCAGGACACTATGCACGACGACGACATTGCTGGATATAGGCACGGGGGAGGTGGCCACATAGTTGATTTGCGGCGAGGCAGATGCAACTTGTGGATGAAAGCCAGGAGGGAAGGACGAGTGCGCCGGAGGGGCTTGTGGACGAACGAACGATAATTGATCGAACGTCACGATTCTTCCATCGTGTGGAAAACAAACCACACGGAAAAGTGAAGAAACAAGGGCTCCCATGGCATACACATAATCACGACCAAGGAGAAGACTGAAGTCTAAAGAACCTTGGGTAACTGAGATGTCTATATAGACAGTCTTGCCCCCCAAAGTAATAGGAAACTTTGGAAGGATCCCTAATGGCTGACTCGTTCCTCCGTCAAACGCGGTGAGATGCGGTGCGACAGGTACAAGCGATGGGGAACCCAAAGCTCGCCAAGTAGTAACGGGCATAAGACTAACCGATGCTCCTTCGTCTAACACAGTGCCAGGCAGCACCTTATTGCAAGCATAGGCGGTGACCCAGAAAGGCACGTGGGATGGAAGGGGAGGGGTAGTCAAACGGCTCCAATCAAAGGAAATGACCGAACTACTTGGTGGGGGAACCATATGGTTGCCCCCCTGCTCGGAAAGAACCGAATCTAAATTCTCTGAAGAGGTTTCAGGAGAACCTTTATCAAGCTCAGGAGAATCTGAGGAGACGAGAAGAACATGAGAATTTTGCTCTTCCGAAACAGAGTGAGCAAGCGGTGAACCCGAGTCAACACTCTGTCTGACCGATGACTGGTCTGGGACAGGCTGGGAACAGCCGGTTTCAGGAAGAGGGGGCGGTACAAGAGAAGAATCTGAAGTAATCTCTTGGTCAGCAGGGACGCGATCTGCAGTCGCAGAAAGACGTTGATAACCAGCGGGAAAAGGATTCGGAGGAGCAGCAAGACTTTCCAACACAGCAGAGGCTTTATCCATGAGTGGACAAAGGTGAAGGGGATGTTTGCCTTCACAAAGTCGACAGGGGATTCGAAGCTTCCCTTTCTCCTTACCATTCCCAACTGATGAGGAAGCATCGCCATGATCATCAGTGGACGATGAAGGGCGGGCCGGATCGTGAGACCAAACTTCTAATACCCTGGGAATGCCAGGGCAATCACGAAGCAGATGGTCCTCCTTGCATAATCGACAAGGAAACTTGACCTTCCGCGGAGGAGCAGAAGGGGACCCGAATTCAGGTATACTGGAGTGGATAGCTGGACTTGAGGGAGGAACTGCGTGTATAAGCTCTCCCTTAGGAGACTTCTTCTTCTTGGTCTTCCTCTTCTTCTTCTTAGCCACCTGGTTACTTACATTGAGAGTTTCACCAGGCGAAGTACAAGAGGAAGGCGTAGAAGTAGGCGTCGAAGGGGAGAGATCCACCTTTGGATCAACATGATGTTGTTCAGGTGGAGGGACTGATGGACTAACAGCCGATACGGTAGAGACCAAAGAGGTTGTAAACAACCACACATGCAACCCGACAGTTAACCCTGGTAGGGACAACGTCGCCATGTACGGAGCACCAACATTCCCAAGAGGAGGGAATTGTCCTGGATTTCCATCAGAGGGGGAACCTGGGTTAGTGAATCCCGGAAACGTTGCCATAGCAAACGAAAAACGAAACCTACTCAAGCTAACGCACACAAGATCTAATCAGGTGATGTTATCGTGGCCAAATTAATTTTAAGACACAAGGACCAAACTTGACCTTTTCATGTTTCAGGAGTCGAGAAAAGGACGAAAAGATGACTCCAGTCTCCTTCGAATATTTAATGAGCACGAAGTGACAAGACGCTCACAGGCACCTTTTCATTTAGGGAGTCTGAAAAGGATCAAAAGTGACTGCTCTGGAGACTCTAGGTATAAGGTTTACCAAGCAACCCGTAAAACTGCTTATACACCTCAGCAATCGTATGAGAGCCAAGGACTTTCCGTACTGCAGTCAATCTTCCCGAATGCTGTGTTCGGTGCGTTACGGTTCACAAGGCGGCAGACTCGGCTTCCTATGGATAAAGGATAAAAGCCTAATGGGGTCTCCCTATATACGCGACGGTACGTGGGAGCACAGTCCGTGTTAGACCACTATCGATTCACAGAAGGAGGAATCACCCAACCTAATGTGGAACAACAGTGACTATGTTTAAAGACGCCGGAACACGTCTCTAACCTAGACCTCTAGATATTTGCGTTTAGTTCCAATGCGTTTTTAGATTCATTTGGTTCATTTTATAGTTGATCTTGAGTTTAAGTTTCGATTTCAGGTCCTATCGTATGTTCTCTCACAATTACCTAGATGCAAACGACATGCCAAAGAATACCATTTTGTTCGATGAATTCTAGCTATGAGAAGGTAAAATTTTTTTTGATCAAACAAAATGAACGCAAGCAATCAAACAATCTAATGCAGCTAAAGGCAAGGAAACGAAACTTTTCTTTTTGAAGATGCAAATCAACGAAATGTTCTTTTCCTTTTCAATTTTTTAAAGCAAAGCTACTAGTTTGATTTCTTTTCAATGACACAAAGCATCTAAAATAATTTGGAGGAACCGGAACACCAAGTAAACTACTTAATGAAAGCACACAAAGTTCCCAAAACACTCAACCAAAGCTTCCAAATCAAAAGAAAACAAAATCCGCACGAGCTATGTGATCTAAGCTCTTGCAAGACAAGCAAGGACTGCAAGCAAGGAGGAAGCGAAAAGAAACCACTCGGGAACACAATCCAAAACACTCCGACAATCACTGAACGAGTGAGAAAACAAATCTGAAATCAGCTGGTCAAACAAGCAAACAAGATTCCTACGGCAGGCTTGACACACACACGGCCTCTAGATGTCCTAGGGCTAGAGTGCGAAATCAATAGAGAAAAGCGAACACCCGAAGGACGAGAGCCACAACCAGTCGATTAGAGACTCAACCCAATCCGGCAATTGCAAGAGTAATGATGGAAACACGAACCAAGCAGCGAAAGCACAAGGGAAGGTATTTGCAAACTTAAAAACTGAGCAAAAAACGAAACTTTATGGAACCAAGCTCCGCAATCAAGCAGTTCAGAGTTCAGACAGTGAAAAACAAGTCATCAGACAGGTGGAGAGAAGAAGGGAAAGTCACAGCAAGAGGTTCAGGAGGCCAATTTGGTCAAAAATGAATTTTACAGAATCAGCGCGGGTAGCTTTCAGCAACTCGGCGCTGACAGGGGGAGGCCTGTAGCAACTTTGCGACGTCAGCGCGGAATGACAGGGATAAAGCGCGCTGTCTCAGAAAAACGAGGTCAGCGTGGAAAGAAAGCACACAGATGCGATGACAAAAACTACAAAGAAGCGGGGCCGCGATTCCAGCGTGGAAGGACACGAATAAAGCGCGCTGTCTCTGAAAACGAGGTCAGCGCGACTGTTATACGTACAGGTGCGATGGAAAGAAAACCAAAGAACAAGGTCGTGATGTCAGCGCGACTGTTCGAAATTAAAACGCGCTGAGAGCAAAAAACAAGGAAGGCCAAAATAAAAACTTCCCAAACCAAAGGCAAGAGCCTTTTAACGATAAAGATGCTTCCCAGAAACACCCAGAAAGTTCATAAGCAAAAGAGACAATCCCAAAAACTCGAAAAGAGATCAATCAAAGCCAAACACAAAAGTGGACTCAAGAGACAAAAAGGCTGTCTCCCCAGCGGAGTCGCCAAATTGTTGGAGAGGTAAATCCCCTCTACGGATAGAGGCGATCCCTACTAGCCCAGCAGGGGTCTAGCAACAATCACACAATGCTGCTACGCATGTTCCTAATTACAATTAAACAAGAGGTAAAGAGCACCTCCTTGGATTCCTGTGCTGTCGTTTGACGAAGAGATGTTGCCTTCGCTCCTCCGCTTCGGCTGGTCACAATCCTCCGCGATCTCCGCGAATAGATACCTGCACACACGAAGGGGAAACAAACACAAGCGTGAAATCTAGTAAAAGCAACCATACATCAGTCAGAAAAGATGTAATTCACATTTAACCATTGCATAGACAAATGAGAATGGAACAATAATAGCAGTCATCTATTATTAATCAGAATAGAGAAGAGTACAACCAAATGTTCTGACGTCGGTAACCTTCTCAGGAGGGGCCAGTCAGCATGTATCTCAAGCATTCACCTTTGAGGATGATTCTCCCAAGACAAACAACTCTCTCTCTCACACAAATAGCACAAAACAACCTTCCCTAAGCAATCAATCACTTCCACACCTAGCACACCAAACCTATAGCAGCAATCTGAGCACTACAAGCTCTGTACAATCCAAGCTATTCCAAGCTAAGTCTAACTAGCTGCTCATGGTAATGGTGAGAGTTTATATAGGAGAAGGAGTCTCCTAAAAAGGTGGAAGGATGAGCTTATCTTCAAGGGGAGTTGTTGGAAAGGGTCGAACAGACATGCCATAGAAGGAAGTCGACATTCACAAAGCTAACAACCAAGCCTGGAGTGATCTGGAAGGCTGGTTGTTTGAACAAATTCGCCCAAACTGGATCAGCGCGGATTATGAGGAAACTGACGCGATGTCGCCGCGGCCACATAACTAGGACAGTCATGTCAGCGCGGAAGAACTCGGGAAAGGCGCGCTGGCGACCAGCGCGGAAAAGTGATGTCCTTCCGCGCTGGCAGCACACATAATACACTACATGGCGCCTGTCATCGCGGTTATTTTAGGAACAGACGCGCTGATGAACAAAACTTTGGAAAAATGGGTTTTTTGGGCCAGTTCAGAAGGCATGAAGCTTAGTGATTGGCACAGCAGGGTGACTGACAGGAAGGCAGTGAGAAATTACTGTGTAACATCTCTCTCTTTGGGTGACAAGAATCTCCTTACTTAGATTTGGCCTTATGGGTGCAAAGAAGGCTCTTGCAGCTTCAAACTCTCTATCACTATGCTGGAACTAGAACTACTGTAACTAGCTTGCTCAAGGCATAGAGGAAAGCTTTTATAGATAGAGAAGAAAGAGATAGGATCAACCACATTATTCATGGGATTGGCTTTATCACTTGGAAACTTCCATGAAAGGTGGCAAACCACTTTCCCTTCTATGGAGATTCGAAGCCAAACCATCCTAGCTCAACATAGATTCAGTTGGTGAATGGGTTGAAGAGAACCTTCAGAAGCTTGTTGGTTAAAAAATTTACTCAATTCGGTTGGCGCGAGTGCGACTCTGGGACAGAGTGCCAATGGCGCGCCCTTTTTAGAGGATTTCCCTCATTGGCACGGGCAGTAAACTGTGGACCCGTGCTAATGCAAAAAGAGCTGTTTTCATGGATATTTTGCAGGAGATGTCTTCAGGGCAAATGAAGTTCATACTTAGAGGAATATGATGCAAGTGGTTTCAGGTCATGTCACTTCTCACAGGTCCCGGAACGAGTCCTCCAATGTGTGGGTGAGGAATAATAGGGATGGTGACAAACGATGACAAATTGTTGTGTAACAGATGCCCTCTAAAGCATGAGGCCCGAGAGAGAGAGGGGTGAAATGCTTTACAAGAACATGCGTGACTGAAAACACGGCCACCGAAGAACCTGCGTAAAGAAGTACAACTGATATCTCAAGTACATGATATATGTGGTATGGGCGCAGCCATCCATAACAGAGTACATAATAATCTAGATCCAAGGTATGGACACATCCATCTAGTGAGGATCGATATAGAGACTTAGGCATGGTCGCAGCCATCCAGTGAATGAGTCATTGTAATGAACATAATGATCCACAAATCGCAACCTGGATTCCAATAGACAAAATCCAGGGTCTTGCGCGCCATCTCGACCCGACCAAAGTACAAGTCCAAGCATGTGAATTCATGAGTTGAAGTCGAACATGCATGAACATCGTCTGATTACCAGTCAATGATGAAAACTGTTGACAGATGCGAGAGGCACCACCAATAATGACAATGGCCCTCAAGGTACTATAGGTACAATCTACGGTGTGCGAATCAATGAGCTGGCGTCGAACACCTGTAGAATCATTCGATCGGAGGCCAATGATGAAAACCTCGCGTCGAACGTGAAGAACCTGCCATTGAGGCATGCAGGCTCCAAGGCACTGAAAGGGAGTCTCTAGATCAACTTCCTGGATAATGAGCTGAAGTCGATAGGAAGTGACCTTGATCAAAGGTGGGCCATAGTGTTTCCCACATCATTGACATGAGACAGAGGAAGGATGTTGTGGTGAATCAAAATTATGTGAGGTATCAGAGGAGGTTGTACTGCTGCAGAGGTCAACTTCTCTTGAACATATTGGCGGCACGACAATGGACTTGGTAGTATTTGACATCAAAATGAGCAAAGGTCATGGTGACAAGGCAATGAGCAGATGAGAGGTCAAACAGGATAACCCAAACCCACAGAGGCAAGTGTAAAAACAAGATGAGATGTCCCCACCCAGACACGAATGCAGACTAGTGCCATGTTCAAGAGCGACATACTACTGACATGACAATAATTATGGGTCCATTTTCCCCACCATTTCTGGCGAGTACCCCAGTTATTTTTGACAAGCTTGACGGGGATAGCATATGCTTGTGAGCATCATTTCGACGGAACCCGATGTCATTAAGTTTTAATGAGTCTGACAAAGGAAGAACTCGGCGTCGTTTCCTGTTTAGAGAGTTTGAAAAGACAGCAAAAAAGAGAACTCCAGGGGGGTCCTTTTTCGTAAATTTGTGTCTCCCGAGCCCGAAAAAGTATAAACAATGCTCGAAAGAACCGCCCAACCATTACGATCGAGGAGTACTTTTCATTTATAGTGACATCGATCCAAAAAAGTAGAAAAGTGATCAACATCACATCGTTTCGTAACCATTAACGAACCGGAAATGACAAGGGTCCGACGATCTTTTTGTTTTTACACGGTCGGAAAAGGGTTTAAAGACGACCACCCCTTATTTATGTTTAGCGAGTCAAGAGGAATAACTCGGCAATCTTTTCGTCTTTAAACGGTCGAAAAAGAGTTGAAAGCAGACCTCCATTTCTATTCTCTTTAACGAGTCAAAAAGGGGAAAATACTCGGCAATATTTTCATATTTTACGAGTCAGAAAAGAGCTTAAAGGTGACTCATCCTAGAGGAATGAGTGGTATAAAGGGTAGCAACTGGTTCCGGTAATGGTGGAACTGCTCAAAACATGTAATGGTCAAGAGGCTAGCTAATAAAACCACTCATCGATGCGGTTCCTCAGGAAAGGAAAAACAACCAAGTGAAAGCATATGATCGGCCAAAGAGATGGTGGCAATGGAATGAAACAACCAAGGCTCATCTAGCAGAATTCAGCGGATAAAAATGGCAATCACGAGATGTAAATCAGGTATGGGTTCATAAAAGCACATAAAAGCACAATAATAAACCATAGGCATATGTATATATATATATGTGTGTCACAGAGTTTTGCACCACGTGCATTACATAAGTCCAAAAAATAATACATGTTCATCCTGATACATCCTCGGACAACATGTCCCTCAAAAAATATGCATGTAGAAAGCCTAGGAGTCTACTCATGGTGGTGCTCATGATAGCACGTCACTGCGCGCACCAAGCATCTCAACAGACGATGGATGCGGGACGACACCCCCACTGTGTGCCTCTGGTATGCAAAAGGCACGTCCGCCAATCTCGCGTAACCTGGAGTCCCTTGGGTAAGTCCCTCAAGATTCTGCACCAGCTCTTCCCCCACGGCACCCCTTGCCTGAGGATCAGCTGCAGGTTGGCCCCTTCGCGCTATAGGAGACAAGCCGGCTGGTCGCTCTGGGCCCACATCTGCATATATATACAACTGTCATCAGAACATGCATGTATTAACAAAAAAAATGAAAATACATAAAAACATCAAAAAGAGAAGATCATACCTAACTCCTCTTCCCATTCCTCTCCCTCTGGCAGTGGGAGGTCTGGATCCCCCATGAAGTTGGTTCCCGCGTATGGCCAGTCCTCTACCACGATCAGCTGGCGGCGAAGCCATATGAAGAACTCGGGCCACCAAGACATCTGCTGGCCCCCTCCTCCTCTGGGCATCAATGCTGCCCAGCGAGCCATCCTAGGCTCTCGTGGTAATGGATCCGCTACTACAGCTCCCTGGTACTGGAAGAGGGTTAATTGTTCCAAGAAGAACGACACCACAATCGAGCCATACTCGAACTGTTTCACTCCCCCGCGCTTACACTTTGTAAGCTGCCTTTTGATATTTGTAGTCACCGCTGTGGCCCAATCAAAAATGGTGGGGCTGAGACATTCTATCGCTAGTAACAGATGATTCTTGCTTGCCTCATGGGGCGCCTATACCCCAGCTGCACGTGTGATGGTGAACAGTATCACCTTAAGAACCAAATCATGGATGGTGGCGATATCCACCTTGGCACTGTTTTTCCCAAATTGTGCCTCTGGACACACTTGGGCCTTCACTTCACCTATTTTCTCTCCGGAAGGCCTACTTCCGGTCAAAATGGGGTTCGCCCCTCTCCGTGACAGCCCAGGAATGAATTACACATCAGATACATCGAGCTCTAAGGTCTGATCCCATAATCGAAATACTTGGTCATCAACATCCCAAGCATCCACTATGAACTGTAATAGCTCCGATTGAGCTCGCAGATAAGAGGTGAGGAAGAATTTCTTGAGACCACAGTCTCTCAGAGCATTCATACATCCCTCATCCGCTATGGCCAAGGCATCTACGGAATCATGCTCCCGTTCTTTCCATTCCACCACCATTTTTGCTTGTTTCCTGCACCCACAAGGATGAATAGATCATTAATGAAACCCTGGTAGGCTTACAAACCAGACAAATTTTGAAAATGATGGGAAAATTCAAGTAAAAAGTTAGGTCGTGCGGTTGGCGTGGCACCTTTGGGCAAATCACCCCATTGGCGCGGACCCGTGCCGGATACCCGCGCCAATGGGGCGCAACCCTAAATTTTAAAATCCCCCTTGCGGAGGCTCAATTAAAGAAAAAAATGCATAAAAAGAGTATGGAAATGGAGCTAAAGTAAGCGCCTCTTACCTAGAACTGACGGAATCTCAAATGGTTGCCCGGATTGGCGGTGATCGCTGCTCAAAGTTTGCACCCCAAATGGACCACTACTACTATGCAAGAGGTAAAAATTAAAAGTAATTTTATTTTTTACATTTTCACCATATTTATAGACTTTTTTACTTGTAATTAGGTTTACAAAGTGGGTTTTTGAGTATTTTAATATACTTTTGGTCGAAAATGGATTTTACGGTTGCTTCTGATGCTATGACAGGTCCTTTTTTGCAACTTCGATGGTGAAACGAGTTGTATTTTATACTTTTTCGGACTCGGTAAATACACGAAAAAGTCACTGTGGAGTCATCTTTCAAGCTCTTTTCTGACTAGCTAAAAATGAAAAGATTTCCGAGTTACCCCTCTTGACTCGTTAAAAGTAAATAGGAGGCGGTCGTCTTTAAACCCTTTTCCGACCGTGTAAAAACGAAAAGATTGTCGGACCCTTGTCGTTTCCGGTTCGTTAATGGTTACGAAACGACGTGATGTTGATCACTTTTCTACTTTTTCAGATCGATGTCACTATAAATGAAAAATACTCCTCGATCGTAATGGTCGGGCGGTTCTTTCGAGCATTGTTTTATACTTTTTCAGGCTCGGGAGACACAACTTTACGAAAAAGGACCCCCTTGGAGTTTTCTTTTATGTTGTCTTTTTAGACTCTCTAAACAGGAAAAGACGTTGAGTTCTTCCTTTGTCAGGCTCGTTAAAACCTGATGACATCGGATCCCGTCGGAATGACGCCTCACAAACATATGCTATCCCCGTCAAGCTTGTTAAAAATAACTGGGGTACTCGCCAGAAATGGTGGGGAAAATGGACCCATAATTATTGTCGTGTCGGCAGTATGTCGCTCTTGAACATGGCACTTGTTTGCATTTGTGTCTGGGTGGGGACATCTCATCTTGTTTTTACACTTGCCTCAGTGGGTTTGGGTGATCCTATTTGACCTCTCATCTTCTCATTGCCTTGTCACCATGACCTTTGCTCATTTGATTTCAAATATTGCCAAGTCCATTGTCATGCCACCGATATGTTCAAGAGAAGTTGACCTCTGCAGCAGTACAACCTCCTCTGATACCTCACATAATTTTGATTCACCACAACATCCTTCCTCTGTCTCATGTCACTGATGTGGGAAACACTATGGCCCACCTTTGATCAAGGTCACTTCCTGTCGACTTTGGCTCATTATCTGCGAAGCTGATCTAGAGACTCCCTTCCGGTGCCTTGGAGCCTACGTGCATCAATGGCAGGTTCTTCATGTTCGACGAGAGGTTTTCATCATTGGCCTCCGATCGAATGATTCTACAGGTGTTCGATGCCAGCTCATTGATTCGCACGTCGTAGATTGTACCTATAGTACCTTGAGGGCCATTGTCATTATTGGTGGTGCCTCTCGCGTCTGTTAACAGTTTTCATCATTGACTGGTAATCAGATGATGTTCATGCATGTTCGACTTCAACTCATGTATTCACATGCTTGGACTTGTACTCTGGTCGGGTCGAGATGGAGCGCAAGACCCTGGATTTTGTCTGTTGGAATCCAGGTTGCGATTTGTGGATCATTATGTTCATTACATGACTCATTCACTGGATGGCTGCGACCATGCCTGAGTCTCTATATCGATCCTCACTGGATGGCTGCGCCCATACCTTGGATCTAGATTATTATGTATTCTGCTATGGATGGCTGTGCCTATACCACATATATCATGTACTTGAGATATCAATTGTACTTCTTTACGCAGGTTCTCTGGTGGCCATGTTTTCAGTCACGCATGTTCTTGTAAAGCATTTCACCCCTCTCTCTCTCGAGCCTCATGCTTTAGGGGGCATCTGTTACACAGCAATTTGTCACCGTTTGTCTCCGTCCCTATTACCCCCTCACCCGCACACTAGAGGACTCATTCCGGGACCCGTGAGAAGTGACATGACCTGAAACCACTTGCATCATATTCCTCTAAGTATGAACTTCATTTGCCCTGAAAGACATCTCCTGCAAAATATCCATGAAAACAGGTCTTTTTGCATTAGCGCAGGTCCACAGTTCACTACCCGCGCCAATGAGGGAAATCCTCTAAAAAGGGCGTGCCATTGGTGCTCTGTCCCAGAGTTGCACTCGCGCCAACCGAATTGAGTAAAGTTTTTAACCAACAAGCTTCTGAAGGTTCTCTTCAACCCATTCACCAACTGAATCTATGTTGAGCTAGGATGGTTTGGCTTCGAATCTCCATAGAAGGGAAAGTGGTTTGCCACCTTTCATGGAAGTTTCCAAGTGATAAAACCAATCCCATGAATAATATGGTTGATCCTATCTCTTTCTTCTCTATCTATAAAAGCTTGCTTCTATGCCTTGAGCAAGCTAGTTACAGTAGTTCTAGTTCCAGCATAGTGATAGAGAGTTTGAAGCTGTAAGAGCCTTCTTTGCACCCATAAGGCCAAATCTAAGTAAGGAGATTCTTGTCACCCAAAGAGAGAGAGAGGCTTCCTCCTAATCCCAAGAAGCTTTGCAAGACTTGTGTAACTGACTACCCAGCCAAAGGAGGATTTGACGTCAGAACAATGGTTGTATTCTTCTTTGTTATTTATTAATAATAGATGACTATCATTATGGTTCCACTCTCATTGTCTTATGTTTGATGTTGAGTTATATCTTTTCTGACTGATATATAATTGCATCTACTAGATTTTATGCTTGTATTCGTGTTGTTCTTTGCATGTGCAGGTGTCCAATCACAGAGATTGTGGGGATCATGACCGGCCGAGGCAAAGGAACGAGGGCGACATCTCTTCTACGAACATTAGCATCGGAATCCAAGTAGGTTCTCACCATCCACTTTTTATTTGCAATTAGGAACTTGCGTGATAGCATTGTATGATTGTTGCTAGACCCGGTCTGGGCTAGTAGGGATCGTCTCTGTCCGCAGAGAGGATTTACCTCCACAACAATAAGAATCAAAGTCATTTTACATGCCAAGGTCGGAGAGAAAACATTTCAAAGGAATTTGGTGAGACAGCACGCGTTTTGGGTGAGGTTGAAGGTGTCTTGATAGGCGCGGTGCATACAGTAGGTGGCGTGGCGCACTGGGCCAGCGCGGTGCATTGGGCGCATTCATCCAGTGCTAATTTCAACGGGCGCGGTGCACCAATAGCGCATGCCACATAGGAAGAGCGGCGCGGTGCATACAGTATAACACCCCAAAAATGCCTGAAAATCCTCCAAATCGCCATTGAATTGCTTGGACGTGCCAAGTAGGGTTGAAATCTCATGATTCATCCATTTTTGTGTGTCATATGATGGTGGTTTATGGTTCCAAGTATTGAAACAAAATTTCCAAACCCTACCTCTAAAAATCCTTATGTCAATTGCTGTTAAGGGTTGCAAATTCATCATTTTGTCACCAAGCTTCCCATTCCATACCATCTTTCCCTTTGTCCTCCATTCCCTTTTTCCTTATACCATATCCTTTTGAATGTCATTGCCCCCCATCCCCTAAATTTACTAAACCCCTATCCCCAATTCCCTTTCACCCATTGCCCAATGAAAAGACCCCAAACCCTACCCTATGCAAAGTTCCCAAACCCTCCTACATTGCCCTAAATAAAATCTACCCTAATACTCCTAATCCCTTCATATTTTCCCTCCGTAACAGTCCCTGTTACATTGCTTCCTTGGTGATAGATTTCAAACATATCACAATAGCAGTCCAACACAGTCTTGCGACCAACATTCATTTCTCCAAGCAGTTTTCATAGCATCAATTATGTCATCTGATCATTCATCCGACTATGAGGTGGAAACTCATATTGGCTCACCCACGGAAGAACGTGCACCCCAGAGGCCTCACAAAAGTGGCAGACATGTTAGAGAAGAACCGACTACCCTCACAAAATTGCAAGCTTTCCCTTTTGCCGTCTCTTGTTTTCGGTTTCAGTCATGCTATGAGTTTTGTGACAAGGTTGCAAATGTTCAATTCCACCATGAGTTGGCTCACCTATTTGTTCTAAATTTGCATGGTGCTCAAGTTACTTTGGTCGGTGTTACTTTCACACTTACACCGGACTCTATTTCATTAGCTACCGACATGCCTAATATTGGAGAGCCATGGAACAAGAGACAAAAAGTTGACCGACAGCATTATGAGCCATATGTTAAACCTGCTTTCTTCAGGCAGCTTAAGAGGGTATTTCCCTTCCAGTATCTTAAATATGAATATGCCCCTCTAATGAAGTTAATTATGAAGTATTTCATTTGTGAAGGCCGTTTCTCCCGGTTATATGCTTATCACATTAGGTTTCTCATGCATTTCACCCGGGTACACATGATGAACATCCCATATTTCATATGCCAAAACATAGAGAGGATGAATGCCCTTGTGCAACACAAGACCCGTTAGCAGCAGTTCAACAGCATTTGTCATTTTGCTCTCATCAAGATTTTGGTGGTGCATCAGCTTGATTTACAGGGTATCACTTGGGATGATTTCATCTCTTGTGACTTCTTCCGAGCTTCACAGGGACCTTCAGAGACTAGATTTGAGATAGGGGGACCTTCTCATCAGTATGAACGCCATGAGACCACTAGTGTGCCGATATTTATCACATATCAGAGGGGAGCTAGGCATTTGTTTGCAGCAGCAAAGCGAGTGTTATCTCCACCCGGGGTGGAAGGGGCCTCGCTTCTGACATTAGCACTACAGGTACAGGACAAAGGTAAGGAGCCAATGCATGATGAGGGGCCATTAGGTGAATGAGAGACCGACTTCGTTCTCCTTCATGATGATGATACAGATACGGATCCGCAAAGTGCACAGCTTAAAGAGATCATCCAGGAGCAGCAAATAGAGATCCAAGCCTTATCCCTTGACTTGGAGAGAGCCAAATGGAATATGAAATATCTGGAGCAGAGGAACAAACAACTTGAGGATCGGCAAGCTGAGATAGAGTTGCAACTGATCAAGGAAAACCGACAACACATCATGGCAGCACAAGGTAGACCTATGGAGCAAAGAGATGAGGACCGGGAGTATGTTTTAGAGAAAGTGAACGTTCACTTGGAGCAACTGTTGGAGAAGGATAATAGGGAAAAAGCAATGCTGAGGTGCATGACTCACCATTACATGGCCCGAAACATGAGCTCCAAAGCGAGAATCAGGAGCCTAAAGGCGAAATTGAGGAAGGTGACAAAAAGACAAAAGAGGCAAAAAGAGCAAGATCAGCTCCGAATCTTGGCTGAGGCTTCTTTGGTCCAGCATGACATGTGATAGAGAAGGTACAACCCAAATTTCAAGAAATTTGGAGCACATTTTTTCATTTTGAAATTTTGTGCACAAAAAACAAGTTTTTTCTCCCTGTGCGCCGCGCCACCTGGCACGCGCTTTCGCTAGGGAGCTCCAAATGACAAAAAGTTTATATTTTTGGATTTTCCATGGAAAATTATGACTGCTAGTGCATGGCCAAGAAGTTTGGGCCAATTTTGAGTCCTCAGGAGGTCAAAAACACCCCAAAAATGACCTCTCTACCCCTATTTTGTCACACATGAAGCAGTCTTGGGAGATTGCAGTTTTGGAGGGGCAAATGGCATCCAAATTCAGAAATTCCACTTGGGTTGGAAAGTAGATAGGAAGGGCTTTCCAAAAAGCACACTTGGGATCAATTTGGACTTCAGGAAGTGCCTCAAAACCTGCTCCAAAGTGGCACGAAGCATACATCTTTCTGCGCGGCGCACAGAGACCCAAAGGCCAAAATCATTTCCGCTCCGCGAGAATTAGATTTGAAATTTTCTCCAAGTGAGCCCGTTCATTAAAAATACATTTTTACCGACATCAAAGCAAAAGTTTAAAAAACATTTTCATTAAAGGTTGGCTTCTATCCAAGTGGAAAAAGGAAGGCGAGCAGTCACCCAAAAATCTACGCTACATTTTTATTTTTTTGTAACGTTGCACCTGTCACTAATGGTTGGCTTTTCATTTCCAGTTTGTAATGATTTTAAAAAAAACTCCCCAAATTTGGGTCGATCCAATTTCTGATAGTGAAGCTTATTTATTGTATGAAAAACCATTTGCAAAGGGTTGGTGGGAATTTCTGGGAAACGGTGGGAGAGAAACTCAGTTACTCACTGTACATTTTGACAGAGAATTAATAGAAGGTTGCAGCTCTCGTTCATGAGATTCCTGTGGAGTGAGTTTAGAAAATGTATTTTCTTTCTGTTTCATATGTATTTCATTATGTTTCACATTTCATTCATATTCATTTCCAGTGAAAGCTTCTAAGTAAGAAAAGGTAGAATTCAGTTTACTGCTCTGCCTTGGGAAAGTTTTCACGTTCTATGTTTTCTTCTGTTGAAAAGGATTCATGTATTTATGCCCTTTTCACCCTCTTAAACAATCTCTCCACTTCATATTATTTCAAATCTAATTGCTAGACTTTCTTCCTGTCTTGCCTCACGAAATAATCTACGTCTTTGAGTTAAATTCTCTACTCATGCTGTTCCTTGGTCCCATACATCCTAGAAAACTCAGTCGTTCATCAAAATACCTCTTACATATTTCTTTACCTAGCCTAAAATTAGTATCCATTTTATGTCACTCTCTAACCCTATTCATTTATTTTTTACTGAGTCTGACCCAGAGAGAGCCCTCTCCTGTCCTCGTAGGGCTAGCTACGAGGCTGAGCATGGTTTGTGGTTACCCTGAATTTTGCCTTCCTTCAGCCTAAGGCAGATTTAGGCACTAACATACCCAACCCACGTATATGTCTTAATACACTTAAAAAAATTAAATCTCCTTAATTTCGGGCGGAGATCACGGGTTTTACCTGTTTATTACCTATTAGTGCCATGGCCCAACTGTTCCCAATGAATTCCCAACTAAAAAACTACTTTGGGAGAAGTATAAAAAGGCTTCAATGGGAAGGCCTTAAGGGAGGGAGGATAGAAGAGAGAGAATTACTCTGCTGAGATTATCCCTGATCAAGTCTGAATATCCCTATGCTTCTAGCACTTCCCCCATCATAGGAAACCCTTGTTTCCTTGAGTTTTGATGTCATTTCACTAGTTGAGATATCCTTGTGTGAGTCATGGAAGGAGCCTTTTGAAGACTTGGGATTGGATGGACCCGAAGGACGGTTCCACTTGGAGCCAGCGAGAGGAAGATTCAGGTGATATCATTCCTTGCTTTGTTTTAGTTATCTGCAATAAAGAAACATTTGTCTTGTTCCCGAAATCAATCTTCTTTATGCATATGATGTTATTGTTATGGTTTACATATGAATAATTGTTTCAATGTATAATTAACCATCTTTCAATAAGTTATGAAGTTGATTTCCATATGATACTTTTTCCATATATTGCTATGTGTTACAAAACAATTTTTCACCGTTTGTCACCATCCCTATTATCCCTCACCCGCACACTGGAGGACTCATTCTGGGACCCGTGAGAAGTGACATGACCTGAAACCACTTGCATCATATTCCTCTAAGTATGAACTTCATTTTCCCTAAAGACATCTCCTGCAAAATATCCATGAAAACAGCTCTTTTTGCATTAGCGCGGGAAATCCTCTAAAAAGGGCGTGCCATTGGCGCTCTGTCCCAGAGTTGCACTCGCGCCAACCGAATTGAGTAAAGTTTTTAACCAACAAGCTCCCGAAGGTTCTCTTCAACCCATTCACCACTTGAATCTATGTTGAGTTAGGATGGTTTGGCTTCGAATCTCCATAGAAGGGAAAGTGGTTTGCCACCTTTCATGGAAGTTTCCAAGTGATAAAACCAATCCCATGAATAACGTGGTTGATCCTCTCTCTTTCTTCTCTATCTATAAAAGCTTGCCTCTATGCCTTGAGAAAGCTAGTTACAGTAGTTCTAGTTCCAGCATAGTGATAGAGAGTTTGAAGCTGCAAGAGCCTTCTTTGCACCCATAAGGCCAAATCTAGGTAAGGAGATTCTTGTCACCCAAAGAGAGAGAGGCTTGTTCCTCATCCCAACAAGCTTTTCAAGACTTGTGTGTTGGAAATAATACTGAGAGGGGGGGTGAATCAGTATTATCAAGTTCTTTTTAATAAATCTTCCTTATTTATACTTTGAATTATTCTTGTATGTCAGTACCATAAAACAATGAGCATGAACAAGAAAAACAGATAGTCACATCAAGGAACACCAGATATAAGGTGGAAACCCAATGTGGGTGAAAACCACCTGCTGCAATATGTCTCTATCTTCTTTCAATTAGAAACTCCTTTTACAATGATTTTGTACTGGTGCAGTCCTTTACCAGTACGCAGGTTGCAACCTGCAGAGAGCTACAACTCTCTCTCGTTTTCCAGTCTCTCCTGGAAGGGAGCTACAACCCCCTACTTCTTTTCTTTCAAGGACCACTTTTCATAAATTTTCAAACTAGATCCAAGAATATCAAATAATCATCAAGTACATGCAAATTACCCAAACTCCAAGAATTACCCAACTTCTCAGAATGCTGTAAATAGAAAGATAGTACCAGAAATATAAACCCAGAACTCTGCAGCAATAAATAGAAGATGATCAACAAATGTTTTAGGACAGATACACAATTTTTCTTTATCTGGACTGCGTGGCTTCACACTTCACCTTCTGCGTCTCTGCGTATCCCCGCAGAGAACCTTCCACTGAACCGCGTACCCACGCACTGTTTCTTCAATCACACCACGTACTACTACTGTGGCCATGCACCCTCAGATGCTATCGCGCCGCGTATCTACACACCTGCGGCTTCTGTAGCGCCGCGTACTTTCACTGTGCCTCCGCACCTGAACCTCTGCCACGCCGCGTACCTTTACTGTTCTTCCACACCTGAACCTCTATCGCGCTGCGTACCCATGCACTGTTTCTTCTTCTGCTGTGCGTACCCACGCACTGTGCCTTCTTCTGCTGTGCGTACCCCCGCACTTGCACCGTTAATCACCTGCGAACCTCTGATTAGGGCTGAATTGGTAGTCCAACAGTGTGCCACAGATAGTCAGATGCCCAGATCTGATCATGCGCCCGAGAGATCACACTTCATAGATTCACTTTCAACTTCCCTTTTATATAGATCAAGCTTTTAAACCGATAACCCAATATTTCAGATCTTAAGATATACAATTTGCAAAGATACTTTGGCCAAGTGATCTCCTTCTCTATTTATAGTCAAGCCCTTATCCACACCATGGGACAAAACCATCAATAACCAATACAAGGGATTCAAACCGGGGCTAAATTAGATCCTATACCACGGGCCAAAACCATAGAATCAAGAACGGCAGACTAAATACCACGGGCCAAACATAAGAAACCCCACGTGAGCGTGCTTCTCTGCCTTGAAGTGAGTGAACTGGGGGTTCGCACCTCATGAACGGGTAACCTGCGGGTATGTACGCACTTTATCTATGATATTCTTGCGGGTCCGCAGCTTTTGTATGGTGTACCTGCGTACCTCTTATTTTCTAACATATTTTGAGAGCCTGAACAGAGCATTGCCACTAAAGAGAGTTTCCATCAAGTACAACACCTTTAACATAGAGCCATACCAGAATCACAATGCCAACAATCTCCCCCTTTGGACTTGATGGCAACTTCAAGATCTTCAATGTCATTCTCCCCCTTTGACATCAAGGGAAAAGGGTTATGCTCCCCCTAAGAACATGCTCCCCCTGACTATAAACCAGATCTGCAAAAAAGAACCATAATCCACCAAACACCATAAATGACCATGAAAGAGATAGAGACATATTGCAGCAATATTCAGACCAGCATCCATGATCTCCTTCTGTACTTCCTCCATAATGCCAACAATGCATTATATGCTCCCCCTGAACCTGTGCCATTCGATCTTCGATCAATCCGCAACCCAGCACATGTACGCATATACTCCAGATGAGCCTTGCATATAAACAACCATCAGAAGAGATTCAACAACAAGATGATGCATCAACAACCCCCAGCTTTTGCCTGAGGTATTCAAAGGTCTCCCTGGGCAATGGTTTGGTGAGTATATCGGCAACTTGTTCCTTAGAAGGAACATACTCCAACTTGACCTTTTGTTCAAGTACTTGTTCCCGGAGAAAATGATACTTGATCGGTATGTGCTTGGTCTTTGAATGCATGACTGGGTTCTTTGAAATGCTGATTGCACTTGTATTATCACATAAGATGGAGATGGGTGGTATACAAGTGATTTGAAAATCCTGCAAGGTCTACATCATCCAAGGGAGTTGAGTGCAGCAAGATGCAACAGCAACATATTCCGCTTCAGCTGTAGACAAGGCAATCGAACTCTGTTTCTTGCTGAACCAAGATACTAATCTAGAACCCATAAAGAATGCACCACCACTTGTGCTCTTCCTGTCATCCGCGCTTCCGGCCCAATCTGCATCTGTATAAGCATGAAGTGTGAGATCTGTATCTCTAGGATACCATAAGCCATAGTTTTGAGTTCCTTGAAGATATTTGAAGATTCTCTTTACTGCCTGAAGATGAGTTTCCTTTGGATTTGTCTGAAATCTTCCAACTATTCCTACTGCATGCATTATGTCTGGTCGGGTACCTGTCAAATAAAGTAGACTTCCAATCATAGATCTGTAGGTTGGTTGATGCACTGCTGCTGATTCATCATTTGCACTGAGGCTACATCCTATGACCATGGGTGTACATACTGGTTTTGCATCTTCCATGCCATATTTCTTCAAAATCTGCTTGAGATACTTGGTTTGAGACAAAAGGATCCCTCCTTCTTTTTTTTGGATTTGCAAACCAAGAAAATATGTCAGTTCTCCCAGCATGGACATTTCGAATTCTTTCTGCATTACCAAGGCAAAGCTTTGACTCATAGCTTCTTCATTGCTGCCAAAGATAATGTCATCTACATACACAACAAGTATTAGTAATTTGTCGTTTTCAACTTTTATATAAAGATTGCTATCTACTGATCCTTTTGAAAAACCTTGTTGATGAAGATATTTGTCCAAACGATAGTACCAAGCCCTTGGAGCTTGTTTAAGACCATAGAGAGCCTTTTTCAATCTGCATACAAGATTTGGATCATTTCCAAGAATGAAACCCTCTGGCTGCTCAATGTATACTTCTTATTCCAAGTCTCCATTCAGAAAGGCTGATTTCACGTCCATTTGAAATACTTTGAAGTTTTAAAAGCTTGAGAGAGCAAGGAACATTCGGATGGCCTCAAGTCTTGCAACAGGAGCAAAAGTTTCTTCAAAATCTATTCCTTCTTGCTGCGCATACCCTTTACAAACAAGTCTGGCCTTGTTTCTAATTACTTCTCCATTTTCATTCAATTTATTTTTGAAGACCCATTTTGTCCCTATAACATTCTTATCCTTTGGTCTAGGAACCAAATCCCAAGTGTTGTTCTTTTCGATCTGCTCAAGTTCTTCATCCATTGCTTTGACCCAACATTCATCTTTGCATGCCTCTTTCACATTTTGTGGTTCATTGGAAGAGAGTAATGCCAAATAGCTTGAAGCTTCTGCAATTGTTCTTCTTGTTTGTACACCTGCTTCTTTCTGCCCCAAAATCTGAGATTCTGGATGATTCTTCTGAACATATCTGGATGGAGTCTTCTCTTCTATCCTTATCTGCTCGTCTGGTTCTTCTTGAGGTTCTTCTTCTTCATCATTCTGTCTTTGAGGGTAGTCTTCATCTTCTTCGATATCTTCATGATTTACTTGCCTAGGAATGTATCCCTTCTCATCAACCACTACATCAATGCTGTCAACAATTCTTCCAATTCTTTTATTGTAGCACTTGTATGCTTTGCTGTGTGGAGAATAACCAAGAAGAATGCCTTCATCTGCTCTAGGTTCAAGTTTGCCAAGTTGCTCATCAGTATTCTTAATATAGCATTTGCTCCCAAAAATTTTGAAGTGCTTTACCGAAGGAGTCTCACCATACCAGAGCTCATGAGGGGTTTGAGTGTTGTTCACCCGGACATTTGTTTTGTTGAGAATAACAACCGCATCATATGCAGCTTCACCCCAAAAAGTTGCGGGAGTTCCAGACTCATCAAGCATAGCACGAGCCATTTGTTGGACTGTTCAGTTCATTCTTTCCACCACTCCATTTTGTTGAGGAGTTCTAGCTGTAGATAATTCTCTTCTTATCCCATGTTCTTCACAGAAATCGAAAAATTCATTTGAGGTAAACTCCCCACCTCTGTCTGTTGTGGGGGAAAGTATCCAACTCGGAATGACCCTAACCCACTCTAAGGGTGACAGTTCCTTAGCAACAGCTGAAAGCAAAGCTATCTAAAGTTTCTTCTTTATGACATGCAAGAGATAGAAGGAAGAGATCCACTTACCGATGTCTTGCGCAAATGGTCGATCCAATCTCCTCTATTCGCCGCTTGCTCCCAGCTCCAAGTCTTTTCACGGGCCCAGCTACACGAGATCCTGCAAACAAGACAAAGAAAGGAAACTACAAGAGGCATGCATTCATAACTGATTCAAGGATTAGCATAAATCAAATACGCAAGTAAGACAATACACCATTGAAACACATGCGAATAGAAGAACCTCAAATGATTTATTAATATATGGAAGTAAGGTTCAGGCGGTGATACAACCATGAGAGGTCCAATCCAGAATCACCTTCCCGACGGAGAGAAATCTCTTCTTCACCTCCCTCAAGCAATCACCCAATGCTCACAACTGTAAACCAACAGCAATTCTTTGCACTAAATTCCGGCCTCCAGATCCCATGGGATGAGATCCTTATATAGAGTTTTGGAGTGAAGATAAGTCAGCTTGATGTGTGACTTGTTGTCCTCTTCAACTCCAGTTGTTCTTCAGTCCTTGAGTTCACTCGGAGTTTCTACCTTCCACTTGGAGTTTTAGAATCTCCTAACTCATCATTAGGCGAATCTTCTGATCCAAGTGTCATTTTGGAAGCTTCCTGGGCACTGGCACATTGAGAAAAGATTCCTCCACATGTCAAGGTACGCCCAGCGCAGGTAGCCTTTGTTGCACTTGCTATGCAGCGCAGGTACACCATGGAGCTTTTGTCTTTCAGCGCAGATGCTTAGTGGAGCAGCTGCTTTGATCCAAAATTGACCTGTTTTTGAGTGTCTTTCAGTGGAGAACTGATTTGCAGTGCTGTGGTTTGCTGACCTTGTTCCTCTAAGGGTAATAACAACATGTTTAGGGACTTTGGATCCCTTAGATTATTGACATTTCATGCTCTATGCTGTAAGGCACAAAAATGTCTATAACACTGTCAGATCTGAGGCACTTAATTTTGTATCCTGATTCATTTTCAACCAAGGCTTTAAAGGATTTTAATTTTTCGAATGCTTCATCTTTGTGCTTCATAAGTCCTAACCAGACAAACCTGGAGAAATCGTCAATGAATAATATCAAGTATTCTTCTCCTCGAGGTGTCCTTTTCCTGAATGGACCACATACATCTATATGTACTAGCTCAAGAGGCATGCTAGCTGATCCTTCCTTCTCCTGAAAGTTAGTTCTGGTTTGCTTTCCAAACTGACATGATTTGCATATGGTGTTGTCTAGAATTTTGATATCTGGAAGACTGCGAACTGCCTGATATTTGCATGCTTTCCTTATTTGTGAAAATCTTAGTTGCCCCAATCTCCGGTGCCATAACCAGTGTTCATCATCCTTGCTTAGATAGCATTGTTGTTGTCCTTCTTCAAATATGTATAGATTATTTGGAGTTCTTTCACCTTTGATCACTGTTTTACCTGTATCAAGATCACGAACAAGACATCCATTTGATCTAAATATCACCTCGGTTCCTTGATCACACATCTGGATGACACTCAGAAGATTATGCTTCAATCCATCAACATACAAAACATTTCCAGCTTTGACCTTTTCTTTTAACTGAGCAGTGCCTTTTCCTTTTATAGCTGCAGGAGTATCATTTCCAAAAGAAACTTTCTTTCCTTTTTCTAAAGCAGAATATGATTCAAGTTTTTCTTTATCACCTGTCATATGCTTCGAGCATCCACTGTCAATGTACCATAGATTTTCCTGTCCCTCTGCATAAAATGCTATCCCACATCTTTCTGTTTGTGGTTCCTTTATTCTCCATGTTTTGGTGCTTGAGGCTTGTTCCTTTGTCTGCTGAAACCTGCTCCTGCATTCAGAATCTTCATGACCAAAGTTATTGCAAATAGAGCATTCAACTTCATTTTCAAGAGCCGAAAAGTTGTTATAGGTCCCTTTTGTAATCCCGGTCATACTTCTTTGTTTTTGAGCTTCTCTAGTCATGATTGTTTTATATGCAACACATTGAGTTGCTTTGTGACCAAAGTTATGGCAAGAGAAGCATTGTCCATTGAAGAAACTTCTGCGGTTATCAAATATTCCAGCCAAATGATTGTAATTTCTATTATCATCCATTCTTGAAGCAAATTGAGAGGATTTTACCTGTGGTTGGTTGTAGCTTTTGTTCATCCTTAGGATGGATTGCCCCTGGTTTACCTGATAGTCTTTGTTTGTTCTTGATGTAATTCGTCCCTGCTTTACCTGGTGATCTCCATTGTGCTTTTGCTCATTCCTTCTTGCTGCATCAAGATAACTCTTTGAGGTGGATGCTTGAGAAGTTTCTCCATTATACCCCAGACCTGTCTTGTTTAGTGGAGAATGCTGTACATTGATGATCTCATCCAGAGTTTTAGATCCTTTGACAAACTTAAGATTAATAGCCTTTGTTTTCTCAATCTCTTTTCTAAGACCAACAATTTCACCTTCTAATTTTTCAAGATATTTTTCCTTTTCATCAATTTGAAATTGTAGAGTATCAATGATCATATTCTTTTCTTCTATACATCTCTTGAGTCTAGAAATTTCTTCATAAAGGCTATCCACATCTATAGCATCCATGTAATAATCATCTTCAAATGCCATTAAAATTTTATAGTCATTACCTCGTTCATCTTCATCACTATTTGATAGACCATCACTATCTTCATGAGTGTAGTAGCTTTTTGCATTATGTTTCTTGTTCCATCTAGCAGGTTCCTTTCCTTTGTCAATCTTATCCTTATGAGGACATTTCGCAGCATAATGACCTACTCTTCCACAAGCAAAACATTTAAAAGGTAACTTACCTCTGAACCTTCCAGTACCCCGTTGAAGATTTCTGACAAAATTTGATTCTTCTTCTTCTTCTGGCACGTGACTTGCTTCATAGTAGTCTCCTTTGCCTGAAGCCTTGAAAGCAGCTTCTCTCCTGTCTGATGGACCTCCTTTTCTCATTTCATAAGCAGTTAGAATTCCGTGTAGCTGAGACATAGTAAGAGTTCGTAGATTTTCCTTTTCTTCTATTGCAGACACTTTAGATTCAAACTTGGGGGACAATGATCTTAAAACTTTTTCAACCAAAATAGCCTCTTTTATTTCTTCACCCAAGTTTTTCATGCAATTAACAATCCCGTCTACCGGAAGGAAATAGTTAGCCACACTTTCATCATTATACATTTTGAGATTCTCATATTGAATCCTGAGGGTTTGAAGTTTAGCACGCTTTACCTGTTCATCTCCTTCATAGCTCAAGACAATCTTGTCCCATATTTCCTTTGCGGATTTATATTGCATAACCTTCACGAATTCTGTTTGAGATAAGCATCCCAGTAGAGTATTGACTTCTTTAGCATTTGTTTCATATTTCTTCTTCTCGGCTGGATCTGTTGGAGTAGCTGAAGGAAAAGTGTAGCCTGTATCTATGATATCCCAAATTTCTGTACCAAGAGATTGAAGATAGGCAGTAACTCTTACCTTCCAATAATTGAAGTTTGTCCCATCAAAAATTGGTGGCCTGATTGATGCTTCCCTCTCGTAGTTGCTCATGATGAATGATCTTCTTTCAAGTGATCAAGCTTCTCTGAAGGACCTGCTCTGATACCAATTGTTGGAAATAATACTGAGAGGGGGGGTGAATCAGTGTTATCAAGTTCTTTTTAATAAATCTTCCTTATTTATACTTTGAATTATTCTTGTATGTCAGTACCATAAAACAATGAGCATGAACAAGAAAAACAGATAGTCACATCAAGGAACACCAGATATAAGGTGGAAACCCAATGTGGGTGAAAACCACCTGCTGCAATATGTCTCTATCTTCTTTCAATTAGAAACTCCTTTTACAATGATTTTGTACTGGTGCAGTCCTTTACTAGTACGCAAGCTGCAACCTGCAGAGAGCTACAACTCTCTCTCGTTTTCCAGTCTCTCCTAGAAGGGAGCTACAACCCCCTACTTCTTTTCTTTCAAGGACCACTTTTCATAAATTTTCAAACTGGATCCAAGAATATCAAATAATCATCAAGTACATGCAAATTACCCAAACTCCAAGAATTACCCAACTTCTCAGAATGCTATAAACAGAAAGATAGTACCAGAAATATAAACTCGGAACTCTGCAGCAATAAATAGAAGATGATCAACAAATGTTTTAGGACAGATACGCAATTTTTCTTTATCTGGACTGCGTGGCTTCGCACTTCACCTTCTGCGTCTCTACGTATCCCCGCAGAGAGCCTTCCACTGAACCACGTACCCACGCACTGTTTCTTCAATCACACCACGTACTACTACTGTGGCCATGCACCCTCAGATGCTATCGCACCGCATATCTACGCACCTGCAGCTTCTGTAGCGCCGCGTACTTTCACTGTGCCTCCGCACCTGAACCTCTGCCACGCCGTGTACCTTTACTGTTCTTCCGCACCTGAACCTCTATCACGAGGCGTACCCACACACTGTTTCTTCTTCCGCTGTGCATACCCATGCAATGCGCCTTCTTCTGCTGTGCGTACCCCCGCAGTTGCACCGTTAATCACCTGTGAACCTCTGATTAGGGCCGAATTGGCAGTCCACCAGTGTGCCACAGATAGTCAGATGCCCACATCTGATCATGCACCCGAGAGATCACACTTCATAGATTCACTTTCAACTTCCCTTTTATATAGATCAAGCTTTTAAACCGATAACCCAATATTTCAGATCTTAAGATATACAATTTGCAAAGATACTTTGGCCAAGTGATTTCATTCTCTATTTATAGTCAAGCCCTTATCCACACCATGGGACAAAACCATCAATAACCAATACAAGGGATTCAAACCAGGGCTAAATTAGATCCTATACCATGGGCTAAAACCATAGAATCAAGAACGGCGGACTAAATACCACGGGCCAAACATAAGAAACCCCACGTGAGCGCGCTTCTCTGCCTTGAAGTGAGTGAACTGCGGGTCCGCACCTCATGAACGGGTAACCTGCGGGTATGTACGCACTTTATCTATGATATTCCTGTGGGTTCGCAGCTTTTGTACGGTGTACCTGCGTACCTCTTATTTTCCAACATATTTTGAGAGCCTGAACAGAGCATTGCCACTTAAGAGAGTTGCCATCAAGTACAACACCTGTAACATAGAGCCATACCAGAATCATAATGCCAACATTATGTAGCTGACTACCCAGCCAAAGGAGGATTTGACGTCAGAACAATGGTTGTATTCCTCTTTGTTATTTATTAATAATAGATGACTATCATTATGGTTCCACTCTAATTGTCTTATGTTTGATGTTGAGTTATATCTTTTCTGACTGATATATAATTGCATCTACTAGATTTTATGCTTGTATTCGTGTTGTTCTTTGCATGTGCAGGTGTCCAATCACAAAGATCGTGGGGATCGTGACCAGCCAAGGCAAAGGAACGAGGGCGACATCTCTTCTACGAACATTAGCATTGGAATCCAAGTAGGTTCTCACCATCCGCTCTTTATTTTCAATTAGGAACTTGCGTGATAGCATTGTATGATTTTTTCTAGACCCGGTCTGGGCTAGTAGGGATCGTCTCTGTCCGCAGAGAGGATTTACCTCCAGAACAATTTGGCAACTCCACTGGGGATTCTTGTTGTTTGATTTTTAAACTTTAGACGGAGCCTGAAGCACGACCAGGTAGCCTTCGAAACGCTATTGTTGTGCATTAGCGAAGTAGATCAACGCCACTTCAGTCAATCTCCGGTTTGGTTTACGGACTAAACAACTTGGAGTTTGTCTTGTCTCTTTGGTTTTTCTCACTTTGATTGCTTAGATAGCTTTCTGGGTTGGATTTCTTTTTGTTTCTTGCTTCCTGGTTTGCTTAGATACTATTTTCAAGCCTTGGGTTGCTTGTTTTTGTTTTTGACTTAGCAAACTTGATTAGCGCACTTTTTAGCCTCATAGTTGCTCCAATTGGCGCACGTTTCTCAAAGACAACCCGCGCCAATCCCATAAAAGAGCGAGTTGCAGCCTGACAGTCGTGCCAGGCCTGTCAACTTTTCCAGTTCGCTTGTCTTCAAGCCCTCTGAGCTTGGATTTGTATTTTGCTGCGTCTTTTTCAATTACTGGAGTGTGTTTGATCCTTGTTTGACTGGTCTTAGACCTTCATCCTTCGGGTGTTTGCCTTTATCTGTCAATTTCACATTTTATCCCTAGGGCATCTAGTGGCTTTGTGCGTCGAGCCTTCCGTAGGAGTCTTGGGTTCTTTGATCGTCCAGTCGACTTTGTGATTCTTTTTTGCGCTTGATCAGTAGTTGTCAAAGCCTTTTATTGATATTCAAGTGATTTGCTCCTTTTCCGCTTGGATGCCGCTTGACTTCGTTTGGGCTTAGATTACATAGCTCGTAGAGGTCTTTGTGTTCTCTTCTTGATCTGAAGGACTGTTTTGGTGTTTTGGGGATTCGATTGTGTTCTCATTGAGTGGAATTTGTCTCTTTTGCTTGGTGTTACTATCTCTCAAAATTTGTTTAGTGCACTTTGCCATTGAAAAGAAAACGAATAATCTCTTTTGCGTTGAATTAGTTAATTGAAAGTAG
The DNA here is from genome assembly GCA_031772625.1 of Pinus tabuliformis. NCBI lineage: Eukaryota > Viridiplantae > Streptophyta > Pinopsida > Pinales > Pinaceae > Pinus > Pinus tabuliformis. Next base: position 1,125,619,554 of record CM062815.1, on the reverse strand, counting down.
AGGCTTTTCATTGATTACGTGATTTAAAACAAAGAAAAGTTTCGTTTATTTGTCATTAGCTGCATTAGAGTGGTTCTTGATTGTTTGTGGTCATTTTGTTTGAAAAATTCTCAACTCTCTTGTATTTAGTATTCATCGAACGAAATGATATTCTTTGGCATATAGTTTTCATTTAGGGAATTGTGAGGGATTACATATGGTAGGACCTGGAAATTGAAACCTAACTAAAGATCAACCATAAAATGAACTGAATGAACTTAAAAACACATTGGAACATAACGCTCACTGATTAGAGGTCTAGGCTAGAGACGTGTTCCGGCGTCGTTAAACCTAGTCACTGTTGTTTCACACTACGGTTGGGTGATTCCTCCTTTTGTGACTCGATAGTGGTCTAGCACGGACTTGAGCTCCCACGTACCATCGCGTATTTAGGGGAGACCCCACTAGGTTATCATCCTTTATCTATAGGAAGCCGCATCTGCTGCCTTACAAGCCGTAACGCACCAAACACAACATTCGGGAAGATTGACTGCCGTACAGGAAGTCCTTGGTTTTCATATGACTGCCAAGGTGTATATGCAGTTTTACGGATTTGTTTGGTAAACCCTTTGCCTAGTCTCTCCAGAGTAGTCACTTTTGATCCTTTTCAGACTCCTTAAAAGAAAAGGCTCACTTGAGCAGTTTGTCACTTCGGGCTCACAAAACATTCGAAGGCGACTAGAGTCACCTTTTTGTCCTTTTCTCGACTCTTAAAACATGAAAAGGTCAAGTTGTGTCCTTGCGTCTTAAAATTTATTTGGCCACGATTAACATTACCTGGTTAGATCTTGTGTGCGTTAGTTTGAGTAGGGTCCTTTATCGTTAGATTCCCTTAGGTTTGTTTGAAGTTTTTCATCCTGGCTGAACCGTCGACTCTCGTTCCAAGTGATCAAGGTTCTCCGTCTTCCGTTGCTCCTGAGGTACCGGTTGTAGGTGATACTCTTCCTGTTATCCCGAGTATCCAACCTATCAACTCTCGCGCCCCAGATGATGAAGGTTACGAAATTCATTGGAACCCCATCTGGGAGCCAGACGAGGACGATATTCCTGTTACCCCCCCTGGTGTTTCGTCTCCAATGTCTACCTCTCACATGGATGAGACATCTCCTAGAGTAAGCGAGACACCTGTGTTGTCAAATATCGACATTCCCATCCCAGCTACTTCTCCGCTCCCCCCACACTATCAGTCATTGAGGGATAGGGTAAATGCCAGGATCCCTGCTTCGAGTGTGTGGGACCCCCACATCACTCCCACCACGGGATCTTTTGTTTCACAAGTCCACACTACACTTGTCACTTCAGTTCCGACCAATCCAACTATTTGTATAGCACATTCAACTCCGGTTGTTAGTGTTGTTACAACGTCTTCAGCTTTGAACACTGGTGTTGGTCCCCCTCATGGTCAAGTGAGTAGTGGCCAGCCGGCACACACACCTAAAGTTATCCATCCTGCACAAAGTGCACCACCCTCTTCTGGTCCCGTCCCAGGAGGGGGGCCATATGATGCCTATGGACAAGCTGTTCAGGACCCGAATGCGCAAGGTCCATTCTATTATTACGATTCTGCTGGTCAATACCTTCAGCTTTCTCAACCCTTGCCTACTCAACCTATTGTTGAGGTTTCGGTACCATTATCCGTTACTTGGAACGCCACCACTTTCCATGGGGGCCAAGTAAGGCCTGCGCAGCTTCAGGGACCGCCTAACCAAGGCCAGCCATCTTATGTGCAACCCCCCCAAGGGCAGCAATATTATGGTCAGTCTCACCCAGGACAACCTGGGGGCCTACAAGGACAACCCTATCAGGGACAACCTTTGGCCACTGGTGGTCCATCTTTTACTTATCTGACTCAACCTTCTGGTTACCCGGGGCAACCTGGTACCCAGCAAGGTTACCCGTCTGGACAACCAGGACAACCTTATATCCAACAAGGCCAACCTGGTATCCAGCAGGGTTATCCCTCTGGACAAGTTGGACAAACTTATATTCCACAAGGTCAACCGGCAGTCCAACAGGGGTACCCTTCTGGGCAAGGGGGGCAGCCTTACGTACAGCAGAGTCAACCCACTGCCCAGTCTAGTCATCCTTCTGGGCAAGCGGGTCAACCTTCTACACAACAGGGCCAACCCACTGCCCAACCTAGTCATCCCTCTGGATAGGCTGGCCAACCTCAAAGTCAACCGGCCGTCCAGCCCGCTCAACCATCTGTTCCGCAAGGACAACCCTCGGTTGCTCAAGGACAACCTGGTACCCAGCAATCTCATCCTTCTGGGCAAACGGGTCCATCCCAAACCCAACCAGGCCAACCTTCCGGCCAGATGATCCAAGCTCAACCTGTTCAAGGACATCCTTCTGGGCCCCAGACTGAAATTGGTTATCAAATGCAAGGTGGGCCACGACCCCAACTTTCCTACCAAGTGCAGCCTTCTTATCAGGCTCACTATGGAGCTCAACAAACGTATGGCTACCAGCAACCCTAGGGGCAAAATCAATTTACCCCTTATCAAAATTATCAACAAATGCAGGTCACTCCTTACCAGAATTATCAGCAACAGTATGTTGCACCTGTAGGTCAAGTTGCTAATCCTTGGGGTGCTGGGGGGCAGACCCAGGGTCAACTGTCTACATATGGATAGAATCCTTATGGACAGAATCCATATGGACAGAACCCCTATGGGAAAAACCCCTATGAGCAGAACCCTTATGGGCCAGGCCCATCCGGACAAAGCCCATGGGGGCAACCACCACCTGATTGGAACCCTGGTACTACCTCTCTTCCACAGCCACAAATGTCCTTTAATCCTCAGTTGCCTTTCTTAGCGACATTGGAACTCCCAGATGTGTCCAAGTTGACGAATGACCCCATTCTTCATAATCCATATTGGCCACCAGTTCCAACTAAGATACCCGGTGATTGCCCAAAATTCGATGGCAAAGCTGGTGAAGACCCTCAAGCCCATGTCATGACCTATCACCTTTGGTTCTCATCCAACTCATGGCTTGATGACTCCATCCGGCTCCGCCTCTTCCAAAGTACTCTCACCGGCTCGGCTGCAGTGGTATATTGAGTTGAATCGCGGAACATTTCAAGATTTCAATTCGCTGGCTATGGCATTCCTAACTCATTTTCAGTTACCCATTCGGTATGAGACGGGGACACATCTCCTTACGTCTCTCAAACAGGACACGGCCACGCATATATCCGATCATATACATGAATGGAGACGGCGTCGTCGCTTGATCAAATTTTGGATTCCTGATCAGCTCCTGACCGATTGGTTCACGACTTCTTTTGTCCTTGCAATCGCACGAGACATTGCCATGGGAGCTTGTGTAACTGAAGAGCAAGCTATCACGCGTGCTCAGTACCTCGACTTAGTATACTCTCAGTCAGGTACTTTATATGATTATTTTCCAGACGCCCCGAGACCCGGAACATCCAAATCCCCGCCAAAACCATCTATTGACGGAGTTATTGGCTCTGTAAACACGTCTTCAAAGAAGTCATCCGTGAACCCTGGGAAGCAAAAACAGAATGCTTCTAATGGGAACACTTCTCAGGGTCAATCTAATTCTGGAAGTACCTTCGAGGTTAATGTCGTTCAGTCCACCATGGTGGATAAATCCTCGAAAGGGAAAAAGAAAGGGAAAGCTAAAAATAAAATCGAACAGCCCAAACAGGACTCCCCTAAACCTCCACCCGAGGAAGGAGCCAAACATAAACCTAAGTATCCTTGTCTTATCTGTGATGAGGATCACTACACTAAAGACTGCCCTAGGCGGTCCGAAGATAGTCGGTTATTGAAAGGTGCTCCTGGGACTCCTGCTGTGCTTAAAGAACCTTTCCCTTCACAGTAAACTCAAATGGTGGCAGATCCATCGCAACCCTCTTCTTCATTCGGCTCTCAAGTCTTTATGGCTGGGACGATTCCCATCCATGTCACTACTCGAGCGAAAGAATATCCATCTCATGCCGGGAAAGAGCCAGAGGTCCCCTCCAGCGCTCCTTCGTCCAGTTCTGGTCCACTCCACATCGAAAAACCTAGCACTGAGACGACTATCTGACCCCCTCCAAAAGGTGTACTCCAGAAGTCTTCTTACAACCCTAATGCTCGTGCTGCCCAGCACTACAACATCGTTTAGGACTTAGCTTAGGCTCCGTCTGCTATGTCCGCTCTAGAAGTCCTCTAGAGCTGCCCCTCCCAGAGGAAGTCCTTGCTATCGGCCATCGGTGGCATAGACCCAGCTGACTTGGATCTGATTTCTTTTGATCTCGAGGGCTATACGCCGAGACTGCCTCACCAAATTTCTTTCCTTATACAGGTCATCATCAATGGTAAAACGATTCATCGCACAGTCAGTGATGAGGGTGCCTCAACTTGCATCATGTCCGTTGCTTGCTGGAAAGCTATTGGTTCTCCAACATTGAGCCAGTCTCCTATGATGTTAGAAGCCTTTGAGGGAAGAGAGTCCCGTCCTTACGGTATCCTCCAACGCTTGCCCATCTCCTTGGAAGGGAAGACGGTAGAAGTGGAGGTCGAAGTTGTCGACGCTAATCTTACCTACAACCTCCTCCTCGGACGTAGCTGGACATACGCCATGCAAGCCGTGGCCTCCTCCCTTTTCCGTGTCATTAGTTTCCCCCATCAAGGGAAGATTGTCACAGTGGACCAGCTCTCCTTCTTCGCCTCCTCTTCTGAAGGCAATGTGCCTTTCGTGGAGCATACCTCCAAATCATTTGAGAGTGTGGGAGCTGGGCTCTTCAAGGATCCCGCCCTAATGGGCATCTTTCCACTTCCACCTTCGAATCGCGCCCCTATTAATATGATTTCTGTGCGTTCTGATCCGTGGGTACTTCCTCCCGCCAATCAGATAGAATCCTGTGGTGATATGATGCCATTGAGTCCTGCCGAGCTCAATTACGTTGAAATCATTGCTGCATCGGCTCCCCCTCCCGAACCTGCTCTTATAAGCAGTGTTTGCGACTCATATGTTCATTTCCCTTGGCTTGGAGATGATGCTACTTCGGATCCATTAAAGGAAATCTTTCCTTCCGATGAAGCCATCATAGAGACCATGTCTCTTGAGGAGCCCCCTTGGTCAGATCATCACCACCATTCCTCGTTTCTCCCCGCCCATCAGGAAATGATCGCATGTCTCGAACGGTTTACTTCGTGTATCCCATTCCAGCCCCTTCAAGCACCTATTCAGATTTACCAAGTGTCTTTTGAGGGCAACATGGGAAACATTACGCAAACCCAACCCATCGACATCTCTGTGCAACCAGGGATTGTCGAGCATATTCATATTGGAGTCACTTGCACTCCAGAGGAAGTTCAACTTTACACCAATTTATTTCGCGAATTTCGTGATGTCTTCGCTTGGTCCTATGAAGAGATGCCCGGCATCGACCCTAACATAGTGGTGCACGAGATACCTACGTATCCAGGTGCTAAGCCTGTTCATCAACGCCTACGCCCTGTGCACCCCCGAAAGGCCGTAGCCATTAAAGCAGAAGTCGAAAAGCTTCTCAAGGCTGGTTTCATTTACCCCATTCCACTCACGGATTGAGTTTCTAATATAGTCCCTATGAACAAAAAGTAAGGTACTATTCGAGTCTGTGTTGATTATCGTGACATTAATCGCGCCTGTCCTAAGGATAACTTCCCCACACCTTTCATCGATCAACTTATTGATGAATGTGCAGGAAGCGAAATCTACTCATTTATGGATGGTTTTTCTGGGTATAACCAGATCAATATTGCACCCGTTGATCAACTTAAGATGGCTTTTATCTATCCTTGGGGCACTTTTGCCTATAAGAAGCTCCCTTTCGGTTTAAATAATGCTGGTGCTACCTTCCAATGTGCAATGTCTTATGCCTTTCATGACATTCGTCACATTGTACAGCCGTACTTGGATGATCTTCTAGCTCATTCAGTCAAGCGTCAGGACCATCCTTCCCATCTTCGCGAAATTTTTCTCCGTTGTCGACACTACCATATCAAGCTTAATCCTCATAAATGTGTCTTCTGCGTTGAATCAAGCCGACTACTCGGGTTTATCGTCTCCCGAGAGGGAATCTGTCTGGACCCCCTCAAAGTCGAAGCTATTTTGAACCTTCCTCCCCCTGCTTCTTTGCAGCAGTTGCAGAGTTTGCAGGGTAAAGCAAATTTCTTAAGACGATTCATTCCGAATTATGCCGAGGTGGCTAAGGGTTTCACACGGTTATTGAAGTGAGACACACCCTTCCGTTGGGATGCTATCGCTCAGGAGTCTTTCGAGAGACTCAAGGCCCTCCTTGTCTCTACTCCATTATTGCGACCTCCGAACTACTACCGTGATTATACTCTGTATCTAGCCGCCGCCGATACCATTATCAGCATGGTTCTCGTGCAAGACGATGATGATGGCAATGAACATGTCATATATTATCTCAGCCGCAACCTCCTGGATACGGAAACTCGATACGCTTATGTCGAGAAGTTGGCATTGGCCACTGTTTGTGCCGTCCAACGTTTCCGGCATTATATCCTGTTGCGTACCACGACCGTGATTTCTGACTGCAACCCGATGACGTACATTTTGTCACGTCAGTTGCTGGGGGGCGAATACTCAAAATGGATCGTAATCCTCCAAGAGTTTGACTTGGAATTTACTGCTGCCATGTCTAAGAAGTCTTTGGTCTTTGCTGAGTTACTCTGTTCGTTGTCGTCTCCTTCTGCACCCTCTCTTTCAGAAGATCATATCCCGGACGAAACTCTTATTTTGATTAGCACCCTCGATCCCTGGTACGGGGATATTATCATTTATTTATAAACGTCCTCTTTCTGCCCCGCTGTATCCAAAGATGCTCGGCGGCAGATTCGCCATCAATCTCAACCCTATCGTATCATAGGGGACACCCTGTACCGTATCGGCGTTGACTCTGTTCTCTGCCGATGTCTTACCCTCGAGGAAGCTGAGAGAGTCCTGAATGACTGCCACTCTGGCTACTGTGGTGGCCACATGTCTGGATATGCCACAGCTCAAAAAATCCTTCGCGCTGGTTATTTCTGGCCATCCATTTTTAAGGATTGCATTCTTGCTGTCCGCTCATGTCATGCATACCAGATTTACCAGCGGAAGATGCGTGCGCCACCGGCCCCGCTGCACCCTGTAGTGACCGTAGGCCCTTTTGAAAAATGGGGCATTGATTATACAACCTATAAGCCTCGCTCGGCCGGGGGGCATGGGTTTATCATCGTTGCCGTCGATTACTTTACAAAATGGGCCAGGGCGATGCCCACATTGAATGAATATGGTCATACAACAGCGCAGTTTCTGTTCAATCATGTTATTACTGTAGGAATTTACAGGGTAAGTTCCACAGAAAGAATACCGAAAGGACACCGCTCACAACCAGATCTCAAATCAATACACCAGTATTTTTGACGTGGTTAAAACCCTCAGAGTGCAAGGAGGGAAACAGTCCACGGCCTGTCCCAACGTGGGTACTACAGGCAATTTATTAATCAAAGAATGAAAATTTACATAAGCTTCTCTCATGCACGGATTACCCGAACAATGACCCTCCATGCGCTTTAAATAGAACTCATGGACCAATCGGGTGTCAAGCCACGGATCAAGTGTCGGTAATACCGAGGTGAGAGTGAACCGTCGGATCACTACATATCGTGACCGTCGGATTGTAAGTTACAAAATGTACAACGGTAAAGAAACACACTTTACCTAACTCTAACCTAACTCTATACTAGATCAAGTTGAACTTAACTATATCCTATGTGTCGGAATATCCTAACATCCCCCCTTAAGAACAACTTGGGATAGGATTGAAGGATTTACAAATATGACACAATAGGAGAAGGAAGGAGGCACTAGAGCCTATCCCCCCTTAGTGACAACTTCCTGAACTCCAAGCATATATCGAAGTTTAGTGAACTTCGCCTCTGTGAGAGCCTTTGTGAAGATGTCTGCAACCTGATCATCTGTTGGACAATATTGCACTTCAAGAACATGGTCATGAATGAGCTTTCTGATGAAGTGCATGTGTAGTTCAATGTGTTTGCTGCGCTGATGCTGGACTGGATCTTTGCATAGCTGAATGGCACTTTGATTATCACACCAAAGTGTGGTTGGATGCTGCTGCTCAAAGCCAAACTCTAATAGGATCTGACGAAGCCACAAGGCTTCCTTACTAGCTTCCACGGCACCACGATACTCTGCTTCTGCTGACGAAAGAGAAATTGCAGCCTGTTTCTTACAAGCCCATGTAATAGGTCCTGAACCAAGAGTGAAGACATAACCGGCAGTGGACTTCTGATCATCAGGGTCACCAGCCCAATCAGAATCAGTGAAACCAACTAACAGAGGAGTTGCTTTGGCACTGTAATGAATCCCAAACTGTACTGTACCTCGAACATAACGAAGTATTCTTTTAGCTGCTTTCCAATGACTTTCACGGGGGTTTTGCATAAAACGAGCAACAAGGCCAACAGCAAAGGAAAGATCAGGACGAGTATGGGTTAAATACAAGAGTTTTCCGACAAGTTGACGGTATAAGGTAGCATCAACTTCAGGAGAAGTACAAGAGACTGAAAGTTTGACTCCAAACTGAAAGGGAGAAGGGGCTGGCTTACAGTCTTCCATGTGAAAATGACGAAGAATATCACAAGCATACTTGGACTGGGAAAGGAAAATACCCTCTTGGGATTGCAAGACTTGAAGACCGAGAAAATAGTGTAAGTGTCCTAAGTCTGTCATTTCAAATTTCTTTTTAAGGCTTGACTTCACATGGTTTATAAGGTTGGGATCACTACCAGTAAGAATAAGATCATCAACATAAAGAACAAGGATGATAAGAGAGTTGCCCACTTTCTTGGTGTAGACAGTATTGTCAGAATGACACCTAGAAAAGCCAGATTCTAAAAGAAAGCTATCCATTTTGGCATACCAAGCCCGAGGAGCTTGCTTGAGGCCATAAAGGGATTTCTTAAGTCGACAAACAAGGCTGGAGTCTGTTTGTATGAAGCCAATGGGTTGTTCCATATAGATTTCTTCCTGCAAGTCCCCATGCAAGAAGGCAGATTTAACATCCATCTGATGGACTTCCCATTTTAAAGAGGCAGCAAGGGAAAGAACAAGGCGGATAGAGTTCATTTTGGCAACAGGGGAGAAGGTTTCAGTGTAGTCAATGCCTTCAACCTGTGAAAAGCCCTTAGCAACGAGACGAGCTTTATGTTTATCAACTTTCCCATCTGGTCCATACTTGGTTCTGTAAACCCATTTACATCTAACAAGTTTGCGTCCCTTTGGTAGAGGAACAAGATCCCATGTATCATTTGTCATCAATGAATGATATTCTTCATTCATAGCTGCTTCCCAATGTGGATGGCCTGAAGCTTCTGCAAAAGTGTCAGGATCATGATTTACTGGAGCTTGAGCCAGTAAAGAAGAGGCTCTTTCAAACTGAGAACGTGTACGTCGCTGATCTGTAGGATCACCGGCAAGATCACCTGCTGCATCCCGAGTAGCACGGACCCATCTTGGAAGTTGAGGATCCTGAGAAGGTGGGGGAGGATTATCATCCTCGCTTTCATCATCTGAAGAAGAAATGTTTTCAAAAGTAGAAGAGATAGGAAGAGGTGGCACATCCGCCGGACTAGGCTCGCAGGCCGATTTATTTTCATCAAATTTTACATCTCTTCTAATGATAACATTTTTGGACTTAAATGGAATAAGTCTATAACCTTTTACATCTTCAGAATATCCAACAAAAGTACATTTCTCACTCTTAGGTTCTAAAGCTTTATGCTTTTCATCTGGAATATGGGCCCATGCTTCACTTCCAAACACACGAAAGTGACTTACATCTGGTTTAATGGAACTCCAAGCTTCTTCTGGAGTGATATTCTCTAGAACCTTAGTAGGAGTGCGATTGATTATATAATTTGCACAATTAATTGCTTCGGCCCAAAAACTAAGACTGAGTCCTTTAGATTGCAGCATACAATTAGCCATTTCCTTTAAGGTGCGATTTTTCCTTTCAGCTACACCATTTTGTTGTGGAGTGTATGGAACAGTATGTTGCATTTGAATTCCATTTTCGGTGCAAAAGTTGATGAATGTGTTTTTAACATATTCTCCACCATTATCAGTTCTTAGCTTAAGAATTTGATGTCCAGATTGTTTTTCAACAAAGGCTTTGAAGGCCAAAAAAGTGTTAAATACTTCGCTCTTGAGTTTTAAGAAGTATACCCAAGTGCGTCTGGAGAAATCATCAATGAAAGTTAAGAAGTACTTGCAGCCAGAGAATGAAGCAACAGGAAGAGGACCACATAAATCACTGTGCACAAGCTGTAAAGGGGCTGAGGCGTGCCAAGAGGCACGTTTGTCAAAACTGTCCCGATGATGTTTTCCGAGTACACATCCGGAACAAACACCATCTCTGCAAGATACCATAGGAAGACCTGTCACCATATTTTCTTTACATAGATGCTGAAGGGAGCGATAGTTTAAGTGACCAAATCGCTCATGCCAAAGTTTGCTCACTTCATCATTATGAGCAACAAATACTGAGGGAAGATTGGATGACCCAAAGTTGTGAAACTTATACAACCTTTTGGAATCATCAGCAAGACCAGTAGCTAGAATCTGTTTAGGATCTTTTAGATCCTTGATTACAACATCATGAGGTGAAAATTCAACAATTTTACCTTCACCTGAATGAGTTATCTGATAGACAGATAGAAGGTTGCAGGATAAGGTTGGAACACATAATACATCATTAAACTGACCATTGTCTAGATGAACAGTTCCAGTCCCTACAACATTAAGAGATCTATCATCACCAATATATATATTTTTGGTGTTACAATCATTTAAAGAAGAAAACATGGCTTGATTTTTGGCCATGTGACAAGAGGCTCCAGAATCAATGAGCCACTCATGAGAATGAGAAGAAGAAGAAGATACATTTAATGCATAACCAGACTGAGATGATTGACAATGACATGCAGAAAGTGCCATTCCGGAAGTTGAAGTTGAAGTAGGCTCCACATGGATGTTATGTTTCTTCATTGCGGCTTCCAAGGCTTCCATCTTCTTAAAGCATTTAGATTCTAAGTGGCCATCTCGATTACAAAAGTTACAATGTCTATCAGACTTCTTCCATTTGTTTTTATTGGTCTTATCATTTTGCTGAAATGATCTTTCATTTTGAGGCTGAGATGGTTTAGGACCATTCTTTTGAGGATATGACTTCTTAGGATTCTTTGAATTTGGTTGCTGCTGGGCGGCTAACGCTTTCGTGGAAGAGTTTCCAAGATTAAGAAGACCAAGGTGTAAGAGTTTTTCTTGTTCTCTTATTAAGGAATCACAAAAGGAGTCAAAGGAAGGGGCCTTGTATTCTTGTCCTTGACAAATGAAAGCTTCCCTTGTAGAATGGAAAGTGGAAACAAATACAGAGTAGGCTGGTCCCAACTTAGTAAGGATGGAATAAATAAGGTTACCATCTTCTTTCTTAACTTTAACACCTTCCAAGAGATATCTAAGGGTCTTGAATTTGGACAAGAAATCTTCAATGCAAGAAAAATTATTAGGATCCAAAGTAAGCAGCTCATTTTCAAGTTGATGGGCTCTAATTTCATTTTTAATTCCAAAAACTTTAGCAAGTTTTTCTAATGCTTCATGAGGAGTCTCAAGTTCTGCAATGTGGAATCTAAGATCAGGAGAAACAGACATCCCTATCAAACCACGTGCTTGATCTTGTCTATTTTCCCATTTTGCCGCCTTGTCTTCATCTTTTGGTTTCTTCTCTTGTCTGTGGCTATTCTGTAGAGACCTTTACTTCTAAGTAAATCTCCCATGTAGGCTACCCATTGGAAGTAGTTAGTGCTGTCAAGAATGACTTGGCATGGACTTTCCATTTTAAAAAAAACTGAAGCTGAAGATGCTGAAAGTAAGTGTTCCAATGGATAGATCTCGAAAAAATAGGCGGTTTTAAAAAAAACGGCTCTGAAAAAGGCTTCCGGATGAAGAAGTTATGGCTTTTTGAAAAAAAAATGTTGACGTTGCCGGCAAAGTGCGCGAATGTGCGGGAATGAAAAAATCCGCCCCCACAAAATGGAGACTTGAACCCAAGACCTCTACTCTCTTAAAATAGCTTTGAACCAATTGATCTATACAAAAAATTTGAGAGAGAGAGAGAGAGAGAGAGAGAGAGAGAGAGGGGGGGGGGTCCTTGGTTTGCGTGCTTGCCTTGAGAAAGCTCTTTTTCCCTACAAAACACAAAACACAAAACCCAACACGAATATGCAAAGAAAAACGAACCTTACGGCTCGAAGTTAGCTTTAGCAAAAAAAACTAGAAATTTAAAAAAAAATCTCAAAGTTAGCTTTAGCCGAAAAACTAAATATTTTTCTCAATGTTTCTGATTTTCCGAGATCACACTAAGGTGCAGGGAAAAGAGCATACGCATGAGAAAAATCCTTCCTTTCTGTTTCTGATTTGCCCAGATCGCACAGAGTCGCAGGGCAAAGAGCATACGCAGAAATGAAAGGTATAGATCCGGTTAAAAAAAAGGCTAAATAAACTGAGACCGAAATAAGCAGAGAGAAAATAACAGTAAACTGCAAAAAAACACTGTATACCTCCCGATCTGAAAAATGACGCAGCTAGGGCTACCGGAAACCTTTTCGCGTGAAACGAAAGGGGTTCCTCACTAGAACAGATGCTCCGAACGCAACAGAGCATTCCTCTCGGCCCGAAAGCAGTCAGAAACAACAGATCTAGGAAATGACAGCCGCATGCAGTTCTACCGGCTTCAGATTTGGATCACCAACGGACGCGGTCCTCAAATAGCTCTGATACCATGTAGGAATTTACAGGGTAAGTTCCACAGAAAGAATACCAAAAGGACACCGCTCACAACCAGATCTCAAATCAATACACCAGTATTTTTGTCGTGGTTAAAACCCTCAGAGTGCAAGGAGGGAAACAGTCCACGGCCTGTCCCAACGTGGGTACTACAGGCAATTTATTAATCAAAGAATGAAAATTTACATAAGCTTCTCTCATGCACGGATTACCCGAACAATGACCCTCCATGCGCTTTAAATAGAACTCATGGACCAATCGGGTGTCAAGCCACGGATCAAGTGTCGGTAATACCGAGGTGAGAGTGAACCGTCGGATCACTACATATCGTGACCGTCGGATTGTAAGTTACAAAATGTACAACGGTAAAGAAACACACTTTACCTAACTCTAACCTAACTCTATACTAGATCAAGTTGAACTTAACTATATCCTATGTGTCGGAATATCCTAACAATTACGTGGTTCGGAGTTCCACAGGCCATCGTCACAGATCACGGAAAGCATTTCCGTAATCACATGATGACCGAGTTGACAACCCAACTAGGCTTACGGCATGATAGTTCAACCCCGTACTATCCTCAGTCTAACGGCCAGGTTGAAGCCGTTAACAAGATTTTGGTTACGATGCTTCAACGCACTGTTGACATGCATAAGTCTAATTGGCATCCGATGTTGTTTCCCACCTTGTGGGCCTACCGAACCTCTGTGAAGGATGCCACCGGTTTCACTCCATTTCAACTAGTTTACGGACTGGAGGCTACCCTTCCTATAGAATGTGAAATTCCTTCATTGAAAATAGCCGTCGAGTTACTTCCCAACACGACTCCGGTAGAGGAACGACTTCTTTATCTAGAACGGTTAGACGAGACCCGTCGCTTAGCCTCTCTAGCCATCGAAGCTCAAAAGAAGAGAGTCAAAACTCATTTTGACCATACCATTCATCCTCGTTCCTTTGTTGAGGGAGATCTAGTCTTGTTATACGACCAAGCAAATGACAAGCTGGGGGCAGGCAAACTCGAGCCCATGTGGCTAGGCCCTTACATTGTAAAGAGAGTGTTACAAAAAGGGGCATACGAGCTAGTTGACTACGAAGGTAATCCTCTTGATAAGCCCTGCAATGGGTTGTACTTGAAAAAGTACTATGCATGATTCATGCGCTTCAATTTGTACATGCATGTGTGTGTGTGTGAGTTTTCATGTTTTCGGTTTGGTGTGAAAGCGCGATTGTCCTTTATTGTGTCTTTTTGCTTCTTGTGCAGATGTCGGGTGCACCTTACATTGGTTTCGCTGATGGTGCCTGCCGCAACACTCGTAATTTGTCCTCTGTGGCGTGGGTGATCTACGATCCTCACGGTGAGTTGATAGATCTTCAAGGTGTGTGTTTAGGCTGTACTACAAACAATGTTGCTGAATATAGTGCTGTTATTGAATTATTAGCTGAGGTGATTAATCTCGGTATTCATACATTGCTTGTTAACCTAGACTCTCAACTTGTCGTCCATCAGCTCAATGGGCGATATTCCGTCAGAGACCGTCACATTTTAAGGTTGTACTTACGTGTTAAATTGTTAGAAAGGAATTTTGATTTTATCACATATCAGCATATTCCAAGACGATTAAACACATTATCTGATGCATTGGCTAATCATGTATTAGATAGACATTTGCGTAATTTATAATCAAAACATTATACAAGCAAGCACATAAAAGCACAATAATAAACCATAGGCATATGTATATATATATGTGTGTCACAAAGTTTTGCACCGCGTGCATTACATAAGTCCAAAAAATAATACATGTTCATCCTGATACATCCTCGGACAACATGTCCCTCAAAAAATATGCATGAAGGAAGCCTAGAAGTCTATTCGTGGTGGTGCTCATGATAGCACGTCACCGCGCGCACCAAGCGTCTCAACAGACGATGGATGCGGGTCGGCACCCCCACTGTGTGCCTTTGGTATGCAAAAGGCACGTCCGCCAATCTCGCGTAACCTGGAATCCCTTGGGTAAGTCTCTCGAGGTTTTGCATCAGCTCTTCCCCCACGGCACCCCTTGCCTGAGGATCAGCTGTAGGTTGGCCCCTCCGCGCTATAGGAGACAAGTCGACTGGTCGCTCTGGGCCCACATCTGCATATACATACAACTGTCATCAGAACATGCATGTATTGACAAAAAAAAATGAAAAAACATAAGAACATCAAAAAGAGAAGATCATACCTAACTCCTCTTCCCACTCCTCTCCCTCTGGCAGTGGGAGATCTGGATCCCCCATGAAGTTGGTTCCCGCGTATGGCCAATCCTTTATCATGATCAGCTGGCGGCGAAGCCATATGAAGAACTCGGGCTGCCAAGACATCTGCTGGCCCCCTCCTCCTCTGGGCATCAATGCTGCCCAGCAAGCCATCCTAGGCTCTCGTGGTAATGGGTCCACCACTACAGCTCCCTGGTACTAGAAGAGGGGTAATCGTTCCAAGAAGAACGACACCACAATCGAGCCATACCCGAAATGTTTCACTCCCCCGCGCTTACACTTTGTAAGCTCTCTTTTGATATTTGTAGTCACCGCTGTAGCCCAGTCAAAAATGGTGGGGCTGAGGCATTCTGTCGCTAGTAACAGATTATTCTTGCTCGCCTCGTGGGGCGCCTGTACCCCAGCTGCACGTGTGATAGTGAACAATATCACCTTAAGAACCAAATCATGGATGGTGGCGATATTCACCTTGGCACTGTTTTTCCCAAATTGTGCCTCTGGACACACTCGAGCCTTCACTTCACCTATTTTCTCTCCGGAAGGCCTGCTTCCAGTCAAAATGGGGCTCACCTCTCTCTGTGACAGCCCAGTAATGAATTACACATCAGATACATCCAGCTCTAAGGTCTGATCCCGTAATCGAAATACTTGGTCATCAACATCCCAAGCATCCACTATGAAATATAATAGCTCCGGTTGAGCTCGCAGATAAGAGGTGAGGAAGAATTTCTTGAGACCACAATCTCTCAGAGCATTCATACATCCCTCATCCGCTATGGCCAAGGCATCTACGGCATCATGCTCCCGTTCTTTCCATTCCACCACCATTTTTGCTTGTTTCCTGCACCCACAAGGATAAATAGATCATTATTGAAACCTTGGTAGGCTTACAAACAAAACAAATTTCGAAAATGATGGGAAAATTCAAGTAAAAAGTTAGGTCGCGCGGTTGGCGCGACTATTTCTAAAACAGTCGCGCCAATGGCGTGGCACCTTTGGGAAAATCACCCCATTGGCGCGGACCCGTGCCGGATACCCGCGCCAATGGGGTGCAACCCTAAATTTTAAAATCCCCCTTGCGGAGGCTCAATTAAGGAACAAAATGCATAAAAAGAGTATGGAAATGGAGCTAAAGGAAGCGCCTCTTACCTGGAACTGGCGGAATCTCAAATGGTTGCCCGGATTGGCAGTAATCGCTGCTCGAAGTTCGCACCCCAAATGGACCACTACTACTATGCAAGAGGTAAAAAGTAAAAGTAATTTTATTTTTTACATTTTCACCATATTTATAGACTTTTTGACTTGTAATTAGGTTTACAAAGTGGGTTTTTGAGTATTTTAATATACTTTTGGTCGAAAATGGATTTTACGCTTGCTTTTGATGCTATGACAGGTCCTTTTTTGCAACTTCGATGGTGAAACGAGTTGTATTTTATACTTTTTCGGACTTGGTAAATACACGAAAAATTCACTATGGAGTCATTTTTCAGGTCTTTTCTGACTCGCTAAAAATGAAAAGATTGCCGAGTTACCCCTCTTGACTCGTTAAAAGTAAATAAGAGGCGGTCGTCTTTAAACCCTTTTCCGACCGTGTAAAAATGAAAAGATCGTCGAACCCTTGTCATTTCAGGTTCGTTAATGGTTACGAAACGATGTGATGTTGATCACTTTTTTACTTTTTTCGGATCGATGTCACTATAAATGAAAATTACTCCTCGATCGTAACGGTCGGGCGGTTCTTCCGAGCATTGTTTTATACTTTTTCGGGCTCGGGAGACACAACTTTACGAAAAAGGACCCCCCTGGAGTTCTCTTTTCTGCTGTCTTTTTAGACTCTCTAAATAGGAAAAGGCACCAAGTTCTTCCTTTGTCAGACTCGTTAAAACTTAATGACATCGGGTTCCGTCGAAATGATGCTCACAAGCATATGTTACCCCCGTCAAGCTTGTCAAAAATAACTGGGGTACTCGCCAGAAATGGTGGGGAAAATGGACCCATAATTATTGTCGTGTCGGTAGTATGTCGCTCTTGAACATGGCACTAGTCTGCATTTGTGTCTGGGTGGGAACATCTCATCTTGTTTTTACACTTGCCTCCGTGGGTTTGGGTTATCCTATTTGACCTCTCATCTGCTCATTGCCTTGTCACCATGACCTCTGCTCATTTTGATGTCAAATACTGCCAAGTCCACTGTCATGCCGCCGATATGTTCGAGAGAAGTTGACCTCTGCAGCAGTACAACCTCCTCTGATACCTCACATAATTTTGATTCACCACAACATCCTTCCTCTGTCTCGTGTCACTGATGTGGGAAACGCTATGGCCCACCTTTGATCAAGGTCACTTCCTGTCGACTTCGGCTCATTATCCAGGAAGCTGATCTAGAGACTCCCTTTTGGTGCCTTGGAGCCTGCATGCCTCAATGGCAGGTTCTTCGTGTTCGACGAGAGGTTTTCATCATTAGCCTCCGATCGAATGATTCTATGGGTGTTCGACGCCAGCTCATTGATTTGCACGCCGTAGATTGTACCTATAGTACCTTGAGGGCCATTGTCATTATTGGTGGTGCCTCTCACGTCTGTTAACAGTTTTCATCATTGACTGGTAATCAGACGATGTTCATGCATGTTCGACTTCAACTCATGTATTCACATGCTTGGACTTGTACTCTGGTCGGGTCGAGATGGAGCGCAAGACCCTGGATTTTGTCTGTTGGAATCCAGGTTGCGATTTGTGGATCATTATGTTCATTACATGACTCATTCAATGGATGGCTGCGACCATGCCTAAGTCTCTATATCGATCCTCACTGGATGGATGCGCCCATACCTTGGATCTAGATTATTATGTACTCTGCTATGGATGGCTGCGCCCATACCACATCTATCATGTACTTGAGATATCAGTTGTACTTCTTTACGCAGGTTCTCTGGCGGCCGTGTTTTCAGTCACGCATGTTCTTGTAAAGAATTTCACCCCTCTCTCTCTCAGGCCTCATGCTTTAGGGGCATTTGTTACACAGCAATTTGTCACCGTTTGTCACCGTCCCTATTATCCCTCACCCGCACACTGGAGGACTCATTCCGGGACCCGTGAGAAGTGACATGACCTGAAACCACTTGCATCATATTCCTCTAAGTATGAACTTCATTTGCCCTGAAGACATCTCCTACAAAATATCCATGAAAACAACTCTTTTTGCATTAGCGCGGGTCCACAGTTTACTGCCCGCACCAATGAGGGAAATCCTCTAAAAAGGGTGCGCCATTGGCGCTCTGTCCCAGAGTCGCACTCGCGCCAACCGAATTGAGTAAAGTTTTTAACCAACAAGCTCTCGAAGGTTCTCTTCAACCCATTCACCAACTGAATCTATGTTGAGCTAGGATGGTTTGGCTTCGAATCTCCATAGAAGGGAAAGTGGTTTGCCACCTTTCATGGAAGTTTCCAAGTGATAAAACCAATCCCATGAATAATGTGGTTGATCCTATCTCTTTCTTCTCTATCTATAAAAGCTTGCCTCTATGCCTTGAGCAAGCTAGTTACAGTAGTTCTAGTTCCAGCATAGTGATAGAGAGTTTGAAGCTGCAAGAGCCTTCTTTGCACCCATAAGGCCAAATCTAAGTAAGGAGATTCTTGTCACCCAAAGAGAGAGAGGCTTGTTCCTCATCCCAACAAGCTTTGCAAGACTTGTGTAGCTGACTACCCAACCAAAGGAGGATTTGACGTCAGAACAATGGTTGTATTCTTCTTTGTTATTTATTAATAATAGATGACTATCATTATGGTTCCACTCTCATTGTCTTATGTTTGATGTTGAGTTATATCTTTTCTGACTGATATATAATTGCATCTACTAGATTTTATGCTTGTATTCGTGTTGTTCTTTGCATGTGCAGGTGTCCAATCACGGAGATCGTGGGGATCGTGACAGGCTGAGGCAAAGGAATGAGGGCGACATCTCTTCTACAAACATTAGCATTGGAATCCAAGTAGGTTCTCACCATCTGCTCTTTATTTGCAATTAGGAACTTGCGTGATAGCATTGTATGATTGTTGCTAGACCCGGTCTGGGCTAGTAGGGATCGTCTCTGTCCGCAGAGAGGATTTACCTCCACAACACTATGCTTCTTTCAATTAGCTGTTTTGCAGGTTCAAGGATTGAGAGGAACTCGAAGAGGGTTTGGACCCTCACTGGATCTACCCGAACGAAGGAACCCCAGGTGCACCTCTCTTCGCATAGTTTTCTTATTTAAGTATCATGTCTACATGGAATGCTTGTCTTTTACTATAGATAACCCCTCACTCTGCTAGGGTGTTGACCCAAAGCCCTAGGGGACTTAGTCCCTCAACAGAATTGGCGACTCCACCGAGGAAAACAGTATTGTTGTTCCTAGTTTGGCCTATTTAAGCCAATCAGGGCTCAGCTATTTGCTTTCTTGCTGTAACTGATTTGTCTGTTCCTGTAGGAACTCAGACTTTAAGTTTGAGTAGTTTCTTCAGACCTATTTTTTGTTTTTTCTTGTGAACTATCATATACGTAACTTTTTTAGGTTACAGTAGTGTATGTACGCAAGTTTCCCCATATGAACCCGCATATACGTAGGTTTCTTTGGGCTGAATCGTGTATACACGCAACTGTGTATTGACACAGTCACGTATACCCTAATTTTCCAAGATTTTTTCAAGTCTTTTTGTCTCAGAGGATTTGTTTGCTGGTCTAAGTGTTTCCTGAGTAGTCAAGTTTTAGTATCAGTCTTTGGTTTTGCAGCAAGTTTACGGTTTCAAATTCTCTCCTATTGTGGAAAGTGTTGGTCTTGTTTTGTTTCGTTGCAAGTGTCATCATTTGTGTTTGAGCACACGAGATTTCTTTCTGAGAATCTTGGCTGTTCTAGTCTTCCAGAGAAAAAAGATTGGTTTCAATCTTTGTGATCAACTTTATCTTTGTGATCTTTTTTCTTTGTGTCAAAACTGCATTTTGTGGCCATATTCTTTTCCTGCTTTTTGAAAGTTGTATTTCTTGGTCTTTTGATCATTGACACCAAGCTCTTTTTGTTGCTTTTTGGTCATTCAGGGCATCTTGAAACACCTATTTTGTTGAGTTTTCACCCATATTGAGTTGATAACTCTCAAAGTGTTTTGTTGCCTATTTTTTGGTCTTAAAGTCTTCAATAGTATTTGGAGCGCTTTTGAAAAGTTGTGGTTTGCTTTTGTGAAAATGAAAACTCCTTAAAAACTTGGTTTTTGCTTTATTTTGCCTTGTTTTGATTTGGTTTCTTTTTGCGAGTGAGAGTGCATTTTGTTTGTCTTAAGATTTGCTTTTAGTGTTTGGATGAAAATAAACATTAGGAACTTATATTCTATCTAAACATCTAAGGTGGCTAATTAGAAGCGATAAACAATTTGCTTTCATTCTTTGCTTTAGAGTAATCTTAAGTTTTTTGCATTAGCATATACTCATTGCATTAGGGTAGTTTGTGCATCTTTTAGGGCATCCGATAGTTTTTGTTAGTTTTTGTGAGTGTGAAGCTCATTGAAAGAAAAGAAAAAGAAATTTATTGCTTTATTAGAAGTTCCTTAGAACTTGGTAGAAATTTCTTTTCATCGAAGAATGAAACAAGTGCATTTGCATATAGTTTGGTTTTTATTAATTTCTTTTGCGTCGATAAACACCACAAGTTTCACTTCCATTTATCCCTTGACTTAAGAACAACCCATTTAAAAACAAGCGCTAAATAAAATATACTAGAACTTTTTTATATTGTCAATTTAGACACACCAACAAGTTTTAGGATATTTAGGGCCTTGGATTAGGCGAGTGGAGAGAAAACTCTCCAAGGCCACTTTAAACTGTCAAACATAGAATTCTGAATAAAAAGTGCAAATCCAATAGCGTAAAGGATACCAGGAAAGCTCCGGAACTGGGAGTTCAACATGAGGGTTTTTGAAGATAAGGAAGAGAGGTACCCCCTCTCCTACTTGTCGGATCTTACCTCAAGACTGTTCCGCCTGGCTTCTGACACAAGATGGTAACCTTAGTTTCTTATCCTAGGGATCTACACAGGTGGCTGTGGTGGGGAATCTCGTGGCACCTGAGGTCGATGTTGTATCACTCCCAGCAGTACTTCTGGAGGGCACCCTTGTGAAGCTCGGGGGCTTGCACTAGCACAGGCTGTTGTTTGGAGGTTAGCATAACTTCCTCTAATACCTTCGCTGGTAGGCCTAGGCTGTCATTATCCCAGACTATCTTCGGAAGGCCCTGTCAGGCGGAAAGAGTCGATAGTGCAGACACAACCAACCTCCCTAGGAGCCTAATACTCTCTAGTGACAAACAAGACAAACAAGAGCAATCCTTCTCTAAACATGCATTTACTATATAAGAAATCAAGTGTTTAGATCCTACCTGTAATCCAATGCTCTTGTAGTAGTCCAGCCTCACTGATCCGGATGAGCTCCTCCTTCACTTTGAAACCTGCATCCACTAACAATCAAACGATTAAATAGCACTTGATAATCTCATAGAATAAAACATATTTAACACATAGACCAAGGAGTACATGAAATAACTCATAAATAACAAGTTATTGAGAAGAATGGACTCATTTGCATTAATAGGAAACAAAAGGAACAATTACAACCTGAGCCTTGGTGTTGTGCAAGTCCCTCCCAGGGTCCATCAAGAGTTCTCCTTTACTTTGACAAAGCTCACCCACTTCCAAATAGAACAAGCAAAGATGGCAATCTCTCCTCACAAGCTTCTAAATGGGAGTCCTAATTCCAGCAACATCTACCGTTAGAAATGTTTAGCTTCCAACCTCCCCTCCTTCTGGCCCAATGCCTGTATTTATAGTACTCTAGAGGAAGTTATTCAGGTCCACCATCAATGGGATAATCCCCTCTTTGGATGGGATAGCTCCCTTATTGATGGGATAAGTTCCTCTTTGGTAGGGGTACATGGACCATCTGGAGGCGCTCAATACACGTCGAACAACCTTCTAGAATGCTCTAGAAATGACCACAAGTAACTTTTTAAAGATGAAACTTGCGCATTTTAACCTTTACAGGGGTACGCACCTGCCCCTTTACATACAGAGCGTACAAGTACGCAGCTTTTGTGAACATTGGGTGCGTACCCGCAGGTAAGGTTGAGAGAACCTGCGTACCCAGAGATAAATACATTTATAAAGACTTTCTCTCTTTTTGGAGTTTGACATGGAGAGCAGAGGCATAAGACTTGCCCAGGAGGATAGCATGACTGTTGATAGAGCCATACTAACTGTAAATAGTCATGGTGACATTTTTTAGTGTAAAAGATTGCCCCCTAAAGTGCGAAGCCTGTAGTTAGATTAGGGTTTTGTATTATCTAGGAAGGGTGAAGCACTTTATCATTTCAAGGATTATCTCGTGGAGAGCCTGGTTAGAACCTGCAATTTTCAACAAAATACATGTATAAGATTATATCATCACTGAGGTAGGCATTCCCATACTCAGATCAAAACTTTAACTAACAGACTAACTACTCTGATACAGGAATGATCTTGCAGTACATCATAATCATAGACTTTTGTAGACACAGTATGGGCGCAGCCATCTGTTTATGATTAGTCTACTTAGATAATGAATACAAAACTCCTCGCAACCTGGATGGTGGAAACTAGATCCAGGGTCTTCATTTCTACTTCTCGAATTGGTACGATTCTAGCCATGCGATTAAATGGGTTGATGTCGAACATGGTAGAAACCACTTGATTACCAGTCGATGATGTAAACTGTTAACAAGTGTGAGAGAAACCACCAGTAATGTCAATGGTTCTCAAAGTACCCAGTACAATCCATGAGATGTGAATGAATGAGTTGATGTCGAACATTTCACGGAATCCTTCGATCGAAAGTCAATGATGTAAACTGACGTCAAAGGCGAGAAACCTGCCATTGATGCATGCAGACTTCAAGGCACTGACGATTTCTAAGTCATCTCTCTAGATAATGTGCTGATGTCGATAGAAAGTGACCCGTTGCAGGCAAGCCCACAACACGAAATCATTGTTCAAGTTGAAGAAATGTTGTTGTAAGGACTGACTCAGGGATGGTCAAATGGATGACAAGTATTTTGCAGATGAAAGTTTTGCTTGCAGACCTCTTGAACACATAACGACACAACAGATGGCTTGGTGATAAACGACTCAAAGTTAATCCCCGGAACCCGGCTGAAGACTTTCAATGTGGTTTGATCAACTGTGAGGTAAAGGATTTCCCAACCCAGGTGAATGAAAAGTGTCGTGTCCAAGAGTGGTAATAAAGTTTCTTCTGAGACAAAAGATAACAAATAGGCTCATTCTTCTCTCTTTTCCCCCACCATTTCTGGCAAGTACCTCTTTATTTTTAACAAGCTTGAGGAGGATAACATATGCTTGATTATAAGCTCATCCTTCGGATGAGTCCAACCTAGTTTTGATTCGAAACCTAGGAAGGAGTGGTTCGTTCCTGTTTGTAATTGAACAGGTCCTTTACTGTGAAATTTTAACGAGCCCAGTATAGGAGAAACTCGGCATTTTTCAATTTTAGAGAGTCTGAAAAACTTAAGAAGACTCCAGGTTGAACTTTTTCGTAAATTTGTGTCCCTAAGCCCGAAAAAGTATAAAATAATACCTGGGAGAACCGCTTGATCTTGCGACCAAGGAGTACTTTCATGATTAGTGTCTCTGACCTGAAAAGTAAAAAGCGATCAAGGACACGTCGTTTTATTTCCGTATCGAGTTTGAAACGACAAAAACCCGGCAATCTTTTCCTGATTTTACGGTCAGAAAAGAGCTATAAGGGGACCGTCTTTTAATTCTGTTTTAACGAGTGTAAAAGAAACGCTTGGCAATCTTTTCATATTTTAGGAGTCAGAAAAGGGCTTAAAAGATGACTCTGATATTTTGGTTCGTGAAAAATGACAATTTTCCCTCTAAATCCCTTTGTCCTGCACAAAAACGACACATTACTCATACCTGTTTAAGATAGGCAAAAATACATTGAAAAATATCCTTCCATGGTGAAAAATAAACAAACCTAGCATTCATTCATCCAAAAAACCTATAAAAAGACTTTTTACCATGTCATTTTTACCATTTTACTGTTGAGGTTGAGAAAAGGGCTTTTGGCAAGAAACTTTCCATGGTCATTGCGGAGAATCCGACCGTCAGAATCGAACGCCGTCTCTTCCAGGTATTTCACAACATCCTCCTCTTCAATTTCATCCGATTAAAATTTTGTTTTAGGTTTTAGTTTTGGTTTTTTGGGGGTTTTAGGTTTTAAAAACCGCTCTGCGGGGTACGCAGGTGCCCTAAGGGTGACCTGCGTACCCCGACCTTTTCCTACACAGGAAAAAGGTCGGGGTACGCAGCCCACCTTCAGGCCAGCTGCGTACCGGCGCTCTGTGTCCTAAACGCGGGGTGCGTACCCCGCGAAGGGCGGAATTTGAAACCCCAAACCCCAAAAATAACCATTTAAATTTTCCCAAATTAATTCTAATCTTTATTTCTTGGTGTGTAGGGCACTCACCATGTTGGATTGGAGAGAAAGAGAGCACGAGGACATTGATTTAGCCGCAATTGGTCACCAACCTTCCATTGATGCCCTAAAAGCATGCGGACTATATAAATACTGGGCCATACCTGGCATGAGGGCTCAAGTGAGATTCTTGGAGTGGCTGGTTGAGAGATGGAACATTCATGAGCAATGCTTTTACATCGGAGGGCACCAGCTCGAGATAGAGCCCTCTGACATATACTTTCTCACTGGCTTGCCAAATAGGGGCGAGCAACTCAATCTAGCCGGGACTAGGCCGGGTGGCCAATCCCTTGCTAGTCTCCGGGCAGAGTGGTGCATGCCCAATCAAAACCATGCGAAAGGCATAGAAATCAAATACATCTCTCGGCGTGAACTCATGGTTATAGCTTTCACGGTTACCAGAATTTGCGGCGCAGCCGCTTTACATATTGCCACCGGGTCCCAAATGCGGATGGCGATTGACTGTTTTCGAGGCACCATCTTCAACTGGTGCGATGCTGTGTCTGCCAACATGAAGGGCCAACTGACTAGGGCAAAGAACGGACAACTGAAGACCTTTGGATATGGGCCTCTAGTTGTGAGCTTTTCCTTAGAGAGAGTTCCGATGCTGATCCCTCAGCATCTCACTGTTGATATCTTGGGTCCTCGGGAGCCAAAGCTGATACGATGGGTTACGGTGATGGCCCGGCATCCTGACGAGGGCGCGGCAGTTGTTCGATTCCCTACTGGTTATTTTCACTGGTTAGAGGACCAGGTTTTTGCGATCCAGGACTTTCCGTATGCCGGAGTGGATTTTCGAGGTGATCCGGACATGGTTCTTCCACAGGGAGAACAATGGGACGACAGAGGTACTTTATTTTTCACAAGTTTTAAATTTATCTATTTTTTTTTTTGTTTTTTATATATATCGTCTCAAAACTGACAGTAAAAATTTTCAAAATGCAGATGTTGGTCCACAGCGCCCAGCCAACCTCCGGCCTTTTGAGAGGAGACATCCAGTTGCACCAGTACCGGCTCCACAGGACGCGGCTGCAGAGTCACTAGCTGAGTTGGAGCAGGATCTAGAGCGTCTGACGGTGGATATACCTGAGACTACCATAGATGATATTCCTATCAGGCTTCAGCGCTATGTAGTCGCAGTCCCTGGACCGTTTAGGAGGTTCTTGTGTAAGGTAGCCCGTGCAGTGGTGTCGTATAGGGAGCACCACCAGTGATTGGATGGTCATTTTGTAGACACATGTGACATTTTTGACTTTTTGTACTTATCATTTTTGCCGATCATAAGGTGTTTTTCAACCTATGATCGAAGACGATGTATATTTTTTGACACACTCCTATCTATATATATATATCATTATTAACGGCTTATTTTGTTTAACATATGTGATGAAATGTTTTTAAATTTACTTGCATGATTATCGTAAATGTCTGTCCAACATTCGAGAAGCAATTGCATCTGCTAATGTATTTAAAGACCTTGGAATATGCTGATATTCAATGTAATCAAATTCACGTTCCAAGAGACGCACTCTCAAAAACAACCTTAATAACACAGGATTTCTAATGGCATATACTCTATTAAGCTGTAATACAACAAGTTCAGAATCTAACCTCACTATCAAACGTCGAATTCCAAATGAAATAGATTCAGATAATAATTCAACCACTGCACTGTATTCTGCAATGTTGTTCGTCGTTTGACCGAGGCTTACCCCATGCATAGAAACTAACTCGTCAGAGGGCGAATAGATAACCCAAGCTGCGGAAGAGATATTCCGTGTACTACGACAAGCACCATCAGCAAATCCAATGTATGTTTGGAGAGGCGTCGACATCTGCAATATCAAGAGTAAAACCAAGATAAGCCAGAATAACGACGAAAAACACACTTTCTAAGCTAAGCACACTATCTAAACTAACAAACATACTAGCTAGAAAGAAAACCTAACCTAACTAAAATTCTCCATACCCACCATTTAAGCATAATACCTCTTTAGGTAAAGTCCATTTCTGGGTTTACCCAAAGAGTCCCCATCAAAATCTACCAGCTCATAGGCCCCTTTTGCTAGCTTTCGCTTTACAATGTAGGGTCCATGCCACATAGGAACGAATTTTCCAGCACCTAGCTTATCGTTAGCTTGATCATATAATAGCACTAGGTCTCCCTCCGAAAAACTTCGAGGGGTCACATTTCTATCATACTGAGCTTTCATTCGCTTCGCGTGAGTCTCGATTGCCAATGCAGCGTCACGTCGAGTCTCATCTAATTGAGCTAAGTATAATAAACGTTTCTCCTCTTCGGAAGTAGCTGGGAGTAATTCGACAGCCATTTGAAGTGATGGGATTTCGCATTCAATGGGTAACACAGCTTCCAAGCCATAAACTAGCTGGAAAGGAGTGAACCCTGTTGAAGTTTTCACTGAGGTTCGGTATGCCCATAGCGCTGAAAATAACATGTTGTGCCAATTCGACCGATGAATACCAATGGTTCGTCGGATCATGATAACCAGAACTTTGTTGATAGACTCAACCAAACCGTTGGCTTGCGGATAATAAGGAGTAGAGCTATCGTGGCGCAAACCAAGCTGGCTTGTAAGCTCAGTCATCATGATGTTTCGAAAATGGCTCCCATGGTCAGTGATGATTGCTTGTGGGACACCAAACCTAGTTATAATATGATTGAATACGAAAACTGCAGCTGTTTTGCCGCTTGCGTCGAATGTAGGCATCGCCTCGGCCCATTTAGTAAAATAATCAACCGCGAGGATGATATACGCATGCCCCCCGGCCGAGTGAGGGTTACAAGTAATAAAATCGATACCCCATTTGGCGAAAGGACCAACGGCAATTATAGGGTGGAGAGGAGCAGGTGGTGTGCGCATCTTGCGATCAAACACTTGACAGTTGTGGCACTTCCGGACTGCAATGATACAATCTTTAAACATGGACGGCCAGAAATAGCCAGCGCGCAACACCTTCTGAGCTGTGGCATACCCAGACATATGACCGCCACATGCTCCAGAGTGACAATCATTCAAAACCCTCTCAGCCTCTTCGTGAGTTAAACAACGTCGAAAAACTAAGTCTGCCCCCCGGCGATAAAGTGTATCTCCAATAATCTTGTATTGCTGGGATTGAAACCGAATTTTTCGACGTTCCGACTTTGAAGCTTCAGGCCGAAAGGTTTGGGTTTGGAGATAGATGATTATATCCCCGTACCACGGATCTAAAGTACTGATAAGAAACAAAGATTCGTCCGCAATGGACTCCTCTGCCACAGTTTCTGTGTCAGCACGCGGGAAATCACACATCAATTCCGCAAAAACTAAGGATTTCTTAGACTTGGACTTCTCAAACTCCAAGTCGAACTCTTGCAGGATAACGATCCATTTAGAGTACTTGCCCCCTAGCAGTTGTTTTGTCAAAATATAAATCATAGGGTTGCAATCCGAAATAACTGTAGTTTTACGGAGAAGAATGTAGTGACGAAAACGCTGGACAGCTTGAACGGCTGCCAGGGCCAATTTCTCCACATGCGAATATTTTAGCTCAGTGGGGTTTAATGTCCTACTAAGATAATATATCACATGTTCCGCTCCGAATTCATCTTCTTGAACTAACACCATTCCAATAGTGGAATGCGAAGCTGCGAGGTATAAGAAGTAGTCCTGGTTGTAGTTGGGAGGATGCAACAACGGTGCATGGGTCAACGCGTGTTTAAGTGCATCAAAAGATTGTTGGGCAATCTCATCCCAAAAGAATTGAGCGTTCTGTTTCAACAACCGTGTAAAACCTTTAGTGACCTCGGCGTAATTTGGAATGAATCGGCGTAAAAAGTTCGCTTTCCCTTGCAAACTTTGGAGTTGGCGCAAACTCGAAGGAGGAGGCAATTTGATGATAGCTTCGACCTTCGAGGGATCGACGCGAATGCCGGCTTTTGAAACAACAAATCCCAGCAATCGACCCGTCTCTATACAAAAAACACACTTGTGGGGATTCAACCGAATTCGATAATGCCTACACCTCATAAAGATTGCTCGTAAGTGGACAAGGTGATCAGCTCGATGTAAAGAATGAGCAGGCAAATCATCGAGGTACGGTTGCACAATGTGCTTGATGTCATGAAATGCATAAGACATCGCCCGTTGAAAAGTGGCCCCGGCATTCTTAAGCCCAAAAGGTAATTTGCAATAAGCAAATGTCCCCCATGGACAAATGAATGCCGTTTTTGGTTGGTCGGCAGGTAGAATATTGATTTGATTATAGCCCGAAAAACCATCCATGAAGGAAAACATTTCACTTCCGGCACAATCATCAATAATTTGATCGATATAAGGCGTAGGATAGTTGTCTTTTGGACAAGCTCGATTTATATCCCTATAGTCGATACAGATTCTTATTGTTCCTTGTTTCTTGTTGACCGGAACAATATTCGATACCCAATCCGTTAACGGGATTGGATAAATGAAACCTGCTTTCAACAGCTTTTCGACTTCTGCTTTAATCGCAGCCGCTTTCTGAGGGTGAATCTGACGCAACCGTTGCCGGACGGGTTTAGCGTCCGGGTAGGTCTTTATTTCATGAACAACAATGGCAGGATCGATTCTCGGCATTTCCTCGTAAGACCAGGCAAACACATCGCGAAATTCTTGGAATAGGGCCTTGTAAGTTTGGATTTCATCTTCTGTACATGAGGCACCTATATGAATGTTTTCCTCAATTCCGGGCTTCACTGAAATATCAATGGGAATAGTGCGAGAAATATTCCCTAAATTCAACTCTGAATCAGAATGTTTCGTTGGATTCTGAGCGTCTTTGACATATTCAGCGGTAAAGATAGATGAAAAATCATTTTCAAAAGCATCATCCTTAGGTAAAAACGAAGATCTGTGATGGAGATCTTCCCATGGTAGATCGTCTACACTTAGGATTTCGCGAAGTTGCTCGTCAGATGACACGACTTCGGGAAACGCTATCCGTTCTAAGGTTGATGTGAAAAGTGATTCTTCACTGACCACATTCATTTGGTCGATTTCGGTTGAACGCGAGTCGGTAAAAGACATGACGGCTTCATAAGCAATTTCATATGGACTCAAAGGCATAGCATCACCGAATGAGTCTATCTCAGATTCAGATGGGACAATCCAAGGATCATCATAAATAATGTTGTCTGATGTAATCATATGAATTGATGCAAATGAAGGGTCTGCGTTGATTGGAGGGAAAGGAAAAGTTCCCAGTAAACCGGAATCTTTAACTAAACCTACGCCAACGTCCCTATAAGGGATTGTCGTCTTACCGACATGCTGGATACTCTCTGAAGAGGCTGGGTCGGATGAAAAGTATGTCAGCTGATCAATAGTCACGATCTTACCGTTATATGGAAACTTTATTACTCTGAAGACCGATGAAACGACCGCTGTCATAGCATATGACCAACTTCGACCCAAAAGAAGGTTGTAGTCTAGAGGGGCATCAACCACCTCCACATCCAGACTAACGGTTTTACCTTCTACCCCTATAGGCAATTCCTGTAGAATACCAAACGGACGGAACCCACGGCCATCAAAGGCCTTAAGGATGGTCGGGGATTGGTTCAACGAAGGAGAACCAAGCGATCTCCAACATTGAATCGACATAATACACGTAGAAGCTCCCTCATCAATCACAGTCCGATGAATAGGCCTGTTTTTGACTATCACTGGAATTTGGAAAGCCATTTGATGGGGTAGACGCGGTGTACTATTTTCTAGATCGAAGATTATCAGGTTCGGGTCCTGAACATCAACAGCTCCGATAGCCGACAAAAGTAATTTTCGTTGTGCTGGGCATGATTGCAGCACTTCTAAAGCCGACATTGCTGAGGGTGAAACAGCTAAGTCCTCAACAATGTTGTAATTCTGGGCTGCTCTCGCATGTGGATTGAAAGCAGACCTTCGAAGTACACCCTTGGCGGGCGGTTTGATTACTAAGTCCGGGTTAGGTTTTTCGATCTGTAGTGGATCGGAACCAGGAGCTGAGGTTGATGGATTAGAATGAGAAGATTCTGCTTCTTACCATCAACAGGATTCTTACTACCATAATCTTGCGATCGAGTCGCAATCCTCACATGAGACATCATCAAAATGGGTTCTTCACTGGCAGTCGAGGAAGAACCTATCATCTTACTTTCCTGCTTTGGAAATGGATCTTTTAACACAGCAGGAGTGGGAGAACCTTTGACTATTTTCACAACCTCGGCCCGATGAGGGCAATCTCTCGTAAAATGATCCTCTTCACAAATAAGACAAGGATATCGAGGTTTGCGCTTTTCGTCATTGGTTTCCGACTTTTCCGTTTTCTCCTTCGGAGCCTTGTCTGCTTTAGCCTTCTTCTTTCCTTTCTTCTTTCCACCGTTTTTTGATTTGGCCGTAGATGACTCTACAGCGTGAATATCGGCGGAAAGTTCAGGAGAAGACTCTCCTGTCGGGGAATCAGGCAAAGTGATTATAGGAGTAGTAGAAGTCTTGGAAGATTTCTTCTTACTCTTTGTATTCACGATACCAATCATACCATCAGCGGCATGAGATCCCGAAGGAGCAGCAGCGATTTGATTCGATTTTGGAAGATCTGGAATCTTCTCGTGTAACGTACCCGACTGAGTATAAACTAAGTCAAGGTACTGCGCCTGAGCAATGACTTGCTCCTCAGTAACTACTCCGGCCTTAGCTACATCTTCAGTAATCTTCGGTAATAATGATTTAACAAACCATTCAGCTAAGATTTGGTCCGGGATAAAAACTTTCACTAACCTTCTTCGACGTCTCCACTCATGAATGTGATCAGAAATATACGTGGACGTTGATTGTTTTAGTGAAGTTAATAACTCCGTGCCGTTATCGTATCTGACCGGCAACTGAAAGTGAGTTAAGAACGAGGTAGCTAACTGGCTGAAATTGTAAAAAGAGGCCCGTGGTAACTCAATGTACCACTTGGCCGCGAGACCAATGAGTGTACGCTGGAAAAGACGTAAGCGGATCGAATCATCCGAGATAGAATTTGAAGCACACCAGAGGTGGTAAGTCATCACATGATTGGACGGATCCTCTCCAGACTTACCTTCGAACTTGGGTATATCACTGGGCAACTTATTTGGCATTGGCGGCCAGAACGGAAGATATTGAATTGGATCGTTCGTTAGGCGCGTCAAGTCTGGTAAATCCAAAGTTGCGATAAACGGTAACTGCCGGTTAGGATCTCTAAAACTCTGGGTCACAAGACCAGTCCCAGGAGGAGGATATCCAGGATAACTAGGAACAGGAGTCGCATTAGGGATATTATATCCTCCTGGAAAACCAGGATTAACCGGACCGTACTGGGGTTGTTGAGGTTGTTGATAAGTGTACCCAGGATACGGTTGATACTGGTAAACCGGCTGTTGGACAGCTTGCCCATGTTGGTACTGTCCCTGGTACGGTTGTTGAACAAATTGAGGTTGAGTAGTGACAACCGTACTTATACCAGGCTGACCTGTAGGCATCTGGACCGTGGTTTGAATCGTAGATCCAGACAACGGTAAAGATGTCTGAGGAGTGGTTGCAGAGACAGTAGAAACCGGAGCTGTCGATACTCCAGAAGTAAGTGCGGCAGATGTAGCGGTAGTTGCAGCAGCCGTTTGAGATGGAGTACTAGGTGCAATTGGCGGCTGAGTAACTACCGAAGTTACAGAAGTTTGAACATTTGACTGGACAGGTTGCGGTTGCTGGGGTGGACCAGAAACTACGGGTTGTCCAGCTTGAGGTACCAACTGTATACTTGGCTGCAACACCTGTTGACCCTGTGATGGATCCCACACTAACATTCCGGGGTATTGACCCGTAACAGGTTGAGGATACTGAGATCCATAACCGGATTGAGGATAGGATTGATAATTGAAAGGTGCAGTTCCCATACCTTGAACATATGACTGACCTTGAGGTGGTTGATAACCTTGACTTGAGTATTGACCTTGAGGTTGATAACCTTGAGGTAAATACGGATACTGGGGTTGACCTTGACCTTGAGGTTGATACCCTTGAGGTTGATACCCTTGGGGTTGATACCCTTGAGGTAAATATTGATACTGAGGTTGACCTTGGGGTACATATTGAGGCTGGGGTTGACCTTGAGGCATGTATTGCACCATAGGTACATACTGACCTTGAGGTTGCCCCCCAGACACGATTTGTGTACCTTGAGGTTGCCCCCCAGGCGTTAACTGAGGCTGCCCCCCAGGCGGTAATTGGCCACCTTGAGGTTGGGAAACGGGAACTGAACCTGACATCATGTAAATGTCTCCTACACCCAATGGTATATTACCATTGTTTCCAGCTAATAACCCATGATCAACGGGTTGAGGAGATGCCCCCGCAAAGGTACCAGAAAGTGATTGATACCCGGTGGGAACAGAAGGACCGCCGTGTAAGAAAGATTCAGGAGTTTGAGTAAACACGGACGACTGACCAGACATATTTACAGGAGTATAAATACCTCCAGGTGGAAAGGGAGTACGAGGTGTAGAAAAACCTACCCCGAGTTGTCTAAATAATTGGTTAACGAAAGGTACCAAGTAGTACTTCTAGGAGGACTGTAAAAGATAGATTCACGCTCCCTGAGCTCAATAGTAAGTTGATCTTCAAGGTTAGAGACGCCTATTTCTTCCTCTGGAGCAAGTTCTTCGATAGCAATCAGACCAGTAGGAAGATTTTCGGTGATAACTCATTCTACTCTTGGTGAATCTGGAACACTAGAAGTCGGAGTAACAGGTTCAGATATTTCAGGTTCTTCGCCTGTATCACTAGTAGACGAAAAACTACCAACAAGCTCAGAAACTGTAACAGCTTCGGGATTATAACCTGTCTCTAGACTTTGGTAATCTGATGGACTACCAAGGAAGATTCTCCTTCTTCAGGTGAACCTACTCTACTGCCACTAGGAGGAGTTACAAGGACCTTTAAACCTTCTAGATTACTGGGGTCGTCTCGAGGAGGTTCACCCCGAAGTCTACGGGATCTCCTCAACAATTCGGCCACAGAAACAACTTCAGGAGACTGGCCCCGAAGTCTACGGGACTGTCTCGGTAATTCCGCCACAGCTAAAAACTTTTAACTACTACACACGAAAACAAAGTAAAATCTCAAATCAAACCACCTAAAGTCTCTAAAGAACCAAACAAATTTGAATCACACGCCTAAAGAATCTAGGGCGTCAAACCAAGCACAAACAGTAGCCTTCCAGACCAAAACGCTAGTTGGAGATGAAACCCAACATCGCCGGATTCAGTACAGAAGTGGCGGGTGGAACAGTTACCCCGGCAACCTGCTTAATGAATAGACCGGCACAAGTTCCTCCACTTTAACCGTCTCGAGTGAAGTGAACCCCCCGGAAAATCCAAGTGAGTCTAGCCGACGTCTGCTCCAGGTACAGTGGGATCTTCCCTCCACCGTCACCTCGGTAGAATCCTAAAGATAATGGTCACTAAGGTTACCAACCGCAACAAATGCACCTGGGGGAACAGTCTACACTCCGACAGCACGCAAGGGCAGAGTATCAAGCTCAATCCCCTTGCCGGTTCCTTGACAATAATCCAAGGTTTACCGACAAGTGACCCCTGGCTCCTCGACAATGGTTAATCCGAGGTTTACCGTTTGTAATACGTGCGTGTCTGGCGTCGTTCCCAACGAGGGAGGATTGATCCCCTCACTGGTTCGGACACGAGCTCGTGCTTCTCCTTTAAGAGGAGCTTTCCCAGAGTACAAATGAGACAATTGGATTTATTCTATCACAAGATAAGCTACTTGTTTGGTTTTGTTGTCTTGGAGAGTTAATTACTCTCCTACTCCAAGACACTAGCCTGATCTAAATTGGTGTTTCAGAGCCCTAGTAAATAAAAGTTACTACGTCGATTTTACTTTAAGCGTTAATTTTATGGTTTTTCTTAAAGACAAAAGGTAGCGGAAGTGAAACCAATGGTGTGTAGACTCGACTCAAACCACTACAAAGATGCACCTAAGATGATTTACGCTACTTTTCTCTTTCAATGAAATTCCTAACTAAGAGAGTTGAGAAATGCAAATTTTATAAAAAACAACTTTCTTAGTAAAGACAATCAAAGAAACAATTCTCTTTATCTTTTCAAGCATACAAACATGACCACTCCTTACATGCACGAAAAACTCTTTTTCTTTCAAAATGCCTCAAAGCTACTTGAAACAAAACTTTTCAAAGGAGATGTTTTTGTATTTTCTCTTATTTAATAAAGCATATAAATCTATTTTAACGAAAATCAATCTCAAAAGTTATAAAATCTATGAAAACTTGACTCACAAGCAAATCAAAAAGAAATTTACTCTAAGCAAACCTAACGAGGCAAAAGCCTACAAAGATGATTCTAGGTTGTTTTACTTGACCAAAATCAAGCCAAGGACCAGCTAATGCAGAATCAAAAGACCAGTCAAAACAAAACTCAAATCTTTTTGTTCTTTTTGTAAAATGGAATTCAATACTCAATCAACAAGCACTTCGAAATTTGCCAAAGAGACCACTCAAAGGTAAGTTTCTCTCACAGGTAGACTTTATGACAGGTCCGACTTCTAAGAAGGCTGACAAAACCAGAGAGATCTAAGGCTTGACAACTTCTACCGCCAAAGTCACTACAAGACCTACTCAAAAATCAAACCCTAGGGCTTAAACTTCTATGAAATCCACTAAAACACTCAATGCTATCGAAACAAGTTCAGGTGAAGATCTTTGACAAGAGACTAATGGATCTGGGCAGTAAAAACTAAGAAAAAGCAAAATCTAAGAGAAAAAATGCAAAAAATGGAAATTTCTTAATTTTTAGCAGGGTACGCAGGCAACCTGTTAAGCCAGGTGCGGGCCCGCTCTGTGCACACAGAAACAGTGCGTACAAGTACGCACTGTGCAATACTCAGAGGGTGCGTACTACTGAAAAAACCAAGAAAAACTAAATTCAATCTAACCCTAAGCTAACCCACCCAAAAACAAAGTCACAGAGCCAAAAACCAGAAAATAAATGACTTTTCTCAGATCAAAGTTGCATACAAAGGAAAAGACTTTCACATCAATGGATTCCCCAGTGGAGTCGCCAATTTGTCAGGCGGAAAGAGTCGATAGTGCGGACACAACCAACCTCCCTAGGAGCCTAAGACTCTCTAGTGACAAACAAGACAAACAAGAGCAATCCTTCTCTAAACATGCATTTACTATATAAGAAATCAAGTGTTTAGATCCTACCTGTAATCCAACGCTGTTGTAGCAGTCCGGCCTCACTGATCCGGATGAGCTCCTCCTTCACTTTGAAACCTGCATCCACTAACAATCAAACGATTAAATAGCACTTGATAATCTCATAGAATAAAACATATTTAACACATAGACCAAGGAGTACATGAAATAACTCATAAATAACAAGTTATTGAGAAGAATGGACTCGTTTGCATTAATAGGAAACAAAAGGAACAATTACAACCTGAGCCTTGGTGTTGTGCAAGTCCCTCCCAGGGTCCATCAAGAGTTCTCCTTTACTTTGACAAAGCTCACCCACTTCCAAATAGAACAAGCAAAGATGGCAATCTCTCCTCACAAGCTTCTAAATGGGAGTCCTAATTTCAGCAGCATCTACCCTTAGAAATGTTTAGCTTCCAACTTCCCCTCCTTCTGGCCCAATGCCTGTATTTATAGTACTCTAGAGGAAATTATTCAGGTCCACCATCAATGGGATAATCCCCTCTTTGGATGGGATAGCTCCCTTATTGATGGGATAAGTTCCTCTTTGGTAGGGGTACATGGACCATCTGGAGGCGCTCAATACACGTCGAACAACCTTCTAGAATGCTCTAGAAATGACCACAAGTAACTTTTTAAAGATGAAACTTGCGCATTTTGACCTTTACAGGGGTACGCACCTGCCCCTTTACATACAGAGCGTACAAGTACGCAGCTTTTGTGAACATTGGGTGCGTACCCGCAGGTAAGGTTGAGAGAACCTGCGTACCCAGAGATAAATACATTTATAAAGACTTTCTCTCTTTTTGGAGTTTGACATGGAGAGCAGAGGCATAAGACTTGCCCAGGAGGATAGCATGACTGTTGATAGAGCCATACTAACTGTAAATAGTCATGGTGACATTTTTTAGTGTAACAGGCCCCTACTTCACTTTCTTGTATTTTGGTGTCCGGTCCTCATCGCCCGGAGTGGAAATACTTGAAAGTTGTTTGACTAGTTGACTTCTTTTAGGGACATTTTTAGTGTGTGCTCTTTGCTCCTAGTTGGCCTAGCTTTCATTTTTCTTGAGTCTTTAATTAGATCTTAATAAAAAAAAAATTCAAAGTGGCTGACCAATCACCTAGACGGTCTTGTAGACTTCGTGGTCTTTCACCACTAAGTTTAGAGCCTTCTCCTAGAAGACGTGAGGGAAATACTGCCAATGATTTTCACCCCGTGGCAGCCAACGCATCAGAGATTGATACTCCACTCGGGGGCATTTGTGTTCAGGATAGGCTTGGTACTTCCGTAGAGCTAGAGAGGAAAACCCCAGTTCTTTCTTGAGTTCTCTTCCAGTCGGAAGATAACATTGAGGTAGAAGAACTTTTAGAGTCGTTAGCGGCTCCAAATTCTCCTCTACCTTCTAATCATCTAGAAGTATTATTATACATTGGGACTCTGATGCATAGACCATCAAGTCTAGGTTATTTCACGCACTTACCTTTGATGACCATATCTGGAAGCATGTCATCTACCACGAGTGCTACAACCATGCAGACTCTAACATCAGTACAAGGGGGAGGAACTATTTCCATCCCCTCTACATCCTTATTTGGTTCTATTGCTAGCACATCCTTAGTTGGGTCTACCTCCATTCCGTCTACGAGTGGAAATTCCCAAGCCAATGCATCTAGTTCTGGATTTTTCCTATTTGGCACCCATTCTTAGGGTATTCCGTCAGCTCCATTTAATGCCTCCACATCCATGATGAGTGGATCAGCTTCGTTTCAGGGTTTTCCTTTTGGAAGTGGTCATATACCACACTCCAACCTGACAATAGGATCTATGCCTTTCTCTTCTACAGGTCAAGGCACTAATCCCTTTCAAGGTTGGACTAACCCTGCAGTTAGTGGCATAGGAACTGGGAATCCATTTTTCGGCCAACAAGGGAATAGGTCGTACTCCACAATTAGTTCGTTTCGATGTATTCCTCCCTTAGCTACCGCTTGGAATCCTTATCAGGGGTTATCGGCTCCTTATAATTCTTTAGGAGGGAAATTCGCTGGTTATGGAGGTTTTTCGACTAGAGTTGGTCAAACTCCAAATTTTCCTAGACCACAAGGATCAACTTTTGGTTTAGCGGGTTCTACTAGTTACTTCAGGCAGCCTAGGGCCTTTCAAAATCTAGGCCAATATTTTCAGAACTTTGGGAACTCCACCCAATCTGGGTGGAATACCTAAGGTCCTCCCAGGCTTCCTTTTCTGGTAACCCTGAATTTGCCAAATCTCACAAAATTCACAAATGATCCAATCAGATACAATCCGGCCTGGCCTCCGGTCTCAACCAAACTCCCATCGGATATTCCAAAATTCGAGGGTAAGGGTGGTGAAGACCCAGGCGACCATGTAACCACCTTCCATTTGTGGTGCTCATCAAACTCCCTCATTCATGACTCGATTAGGTTGAGACTTTTTCAACACACCTTAACTGGCAATGCGGCTAAGTGGTATATAGAGTTTCTAGGGGGTAGCTTTACATATGTCGCTGATTTGGCTAACATTTCTCTAAACCATTTCCATTTGCCTGTCTATTATGATGCCGGAACTAAACTTCTGGCCAATTTCCGTCAGGATACGACAACTCACATCTCTGATCATATTCAGGAATGGAGATGAAGAAAGAGGTCATTAAAACCAAAATTCCTCCTAAATACCGTCTCGAATGGTTTTTGAAATTGTTACAACCTAAGATCTCCAAGGATGTCTCTCTGTCCAGGGTCTATTATGAAGAGCAAGCTATTTTTCAGGCCCAACAGTGAGAATTGATTTACTCTCAGTCTGGGATTCTTCAGAAAATCTTGCCTGAAGTTCTAAGGACTAAGGTTGATATAGCCAAATTGAAGCCCGGTCCCCATGCAGATGGTATTGTTGGATCTATAGACACCAATGTGGTGAACCTGTTGAGCCAATTATAGCAGTTGTCTTTACAAACTGCTTCTACCAATCAGGTCACATCGTCTAACCCTTCACCTTCTCAACCTTCTTCCGTAAACACCATTCAGGCTTCTAACCCCAAAGGAAATCAAAATTCCAACGGGAAGAGGAAAGGATGAGGTAAAAAGAAGAATTAGGATGGGAAGGGTAATGTGAACAATCTCGGTAATGGTGCTGGTAAGGATGGAGATGAGTCTAAGAAGAAAGTTAAATTTCCATGCAAGTTGTGCAGTGGAGATTATTTGACTCATCTCTACCCGAAAATTCAAGATGCTCAGCGCTTGTTAGGGCAGCAAGGGTCTTCTAGTTCCCAAGCTTTCTTAACTAACCCTTTGTCCCAAGGGCAGCAGTTGCTTTCTGGCGTGAATTCAAACCCTGGTACCTCTATAGGAGGCAACTAGGAGGGGGAAAATTCCTCAAATGTTTTCATGATGAGTTCTAATGTCAATGTGGCTACACGGTCATGGGATTATGGTGAAGCAGAAAAATCCAAGAATAAATCTGTTCCTAGAACTATGGATCCACTTCAGATTGAGCGACCCTTTGTCGAGTCTATACCTCGAATACCGAAAGGTTCCGCCAAATGCGCTACTATGAACCCTAATGTTAGGGCAGTCCAAAACTACTTCATTGTAGAAGATCTAGCTCGGAGTCCATGCACGATGTCTGCTTTAGAGGTACTCTAGTCATGTCTTGCTCAAAGAAGTGCTTTGCTTTCAGTAATGGGGGTAGTGGATCCAAATAATTCTTTAGCTCTCACTTTTGATATGCATAATGTCAAAAAGAGACTTCCTCATCATATGGCTTTCCAGATAAAGTCTACTTACCGAAAAACCAATATTTTTTGGACAGTTATAGATGAGGGAGCTTCCACATGTGTCATGTCTATGTCATGTTGGAAGGCCATTGGATCACCTTCGGTTGTTCCTTCACCCACACTCTTGACAACATTTGACGGACATTCTCATAGGCCACACAGGATTATCCCAGCCTTTCCTATATGTGTTGGAGGGAAGGTCATTAATGTCGAAGTAGAAATCATTGATGCCAACCTCGATTACAATCTCCTTTTAGGGTGGAATTGGATTTATGAAATGGAAGCCGTAGTTTTGACTCTGTTTCACGTCCTTTGTTTTCCTCATGAGGGGAGAATTGTTAAAGTTGATCAATTGGATTATTCTCCAGGTGATCCTCGGGCAGCTTTGGATTCTACCGTTCCCTTGGTAGATAATCCTCGTCAACCTATCGAGAATCTAGGAGTCGGGATGTACTCTTCCTTGATGGGTGTATTTGATCTTCCCCCTCCTACAGCTAGAATAGATACAATTTCATCCTCCAAGGAGCCTTTATGGAAAGAGTTTGTTCGAACTCACTATTTTTCGGATCTTGGGACCTTACCTTCATCTGCGACCACATCAGATGAAGGGAAGGTGGGTGGAATAGAATCTCCTATGTCTGCAACAGAGCTTAGATATGAATCTATCAATAACTCTATAGACGACCTTCCTACTCCTTCTTCAGAAAAGGAGTTAGATGGTGATGTGGCCCCTACTTGGACCCTTGATTCCACTTCTGCTTTGGATTGCTTAGATACAGTTTTTCCATCTAACGAAGCAATATTTGAAGCAATGACGGCTGTAGATCGACCATTGGAAGATTTACATCATCGTTCATTTTTTCGTCCTCCTTTGCATGAAGTTGAGTCTAGGTCCTCCAGTCTGCCTACTAGTGATGTTTGTACGGTTCCTTTGGCTCCAACACAGTTTTCTGCCGAAGGTAATATATTGATTGGCTCAATGACTGTACCTATAAACATCTCTAGGAGCAAGTTGGTGGAGCCCCAAAATGGGCTCTACCTCAAGAAGTACTTTGCCTAGGTTTCGGCTGAGCAATGGCTTCTTTGTATATTTTGTATTTTTTGTACATATCTTATCGGGAGTTTTCATGATATCGACACTTTTTGAACTGCTTTGGCAGGTGTTTATGGATGGCTCGTTCTATTTTGGATTCGCCGATGGTGCTAGTCGGCACACTCGGAACCTCGCTTCCGCAGCTTGGGTGATCTGCAGTTATCCAACTGGTTAGTTGATGGTATCAAGGGGAGTATGCATTGGTCATGCATCAAATAATATGGCTGAGTATACTTCCGTTATTAATCTACTATCCGAAGCTATTTCTTATGGAATTGATTCGTTAGTAGTGTATCTTGATTCACAACTGATAGTTTCTCAATTAAATAACATTTATCGGGTTAGGGTTAGGGTTGGAAAGATCATTTTTTTATATTACTTATTTGCACATTCCAAGATCTCATAATTCATTAGTAGATTCTATCACTAATCAAGCTTTAGATTGGCACATCATTCATTCATCACGATAAAATCAAACACCAAAAAGTCGGAACTATATATATATATCTATATATCTATATATCTATATATATATGTATATATATATATATATATATATATATATATATATATATATATATATATATATATATATATATATATATATATATATATAGCTCATAAAATCACCCGAGTGTACATAAAGTGTGTCAAAATAATATACAAAAATTGGGACTAAAATGCCCATAATCATGTCCAGACTATCTATGACCCAGCTTAGGGTGAGTGGCCAAGTATGTGACTACAGCATTAGCCACACGCCTAAGATTTCAAACCCAATCCCGTGGCATTCCAACCATGCGACATTGCATGTCCTTAGGGAGATCCTCTATCACCACCATCGGTACTTGGTGAGTCAATCTCACCAAGTTCCACTGAGCTGTGTATAGGACCTGCTTTGTATTGGCAGCCGCCTCTTCGTCACCTCGGTCGCGATGTCCATGCCGTGGGAAACCACCTGGTCATACTGGCCCAATATCTGGAATATGATCATTACATAGTCATTTGAATCCCATCAAAAATATTTTTAAGTTCATTTTCATAATTAAAAAATCATAAAAATCATAAAATCAATAAAATATTTTTTTACCTATATCTCCCCATGCTGCACCTGGTGGTAATGCCAAATCAGGATCTCCTCGGAAGTCCAAGCCAATGTAGGGGTAATCATCCACTGTGATGATTTTCTGCTCCCACCAGGAGAAGAAATCGTCATCAAAAGTTGTCCACGGTACGTCCCCACCTCCTAGACATTTCATCAGATCGGCCCACCTGCCCATCTGTGGATCTCGCGAGCTACTGATCAGAACTGGTACTCTAGGGTGTAGCGTTGGGACCTTCTCGAAAAAGAAGGAGCACAGAATAGTCCCATACCCAAAGTTTTTGGTCTGGCCCTTTTTGATAGATGATAGTTGGCTCTTCAAGTTGGTGAGAAGAGGTGTACACCAATCAAATACTCTAGTGAGAAAGTCTACAGCCAAGCTCATAGAAAGTCATGAAGCCTGGTGTAAGGAGGCTGATACATTCACTCTGGCTATAGTGAACAGGATGATCCTCAATGAAAAAATCTCTACGTGTTTGATTGGAATCTAGCTACCAATCTTTTCTGGATGGCCCAGGCAGTATATATGCACATAGTCCTCTATAGAAAGGCTACCTCGTGAATGACCCATAGAATGTACTACCTCTCCCCTCCGGGAAAGGCCTGTGATAAAGTAGATATCCTCAATCTCTATCCTCAGTGGCATCTGATCAATCATGAATGAATTGTCCTCGATACTCCAGTAGTGAATGAGCATTTTGAGCAAGCAGGTATTTTCCTTCATATTTGGCATTTGAAAATTTTTAGCAAATCACATCCTCTCAAGGAATCCAAGGCCTGTTGATCATTCATAACCTCATCATCAATAATGGCATGCTCCCTTTCCCTCCAGGTGATTTTCATCCTGAGAAAAAAAAAGTTTGGACCGTTAGTTTTTTGTTTTGAAATCAAAACGGCGTATACGTGGGTTTGTTTTATACACAGTCGCATCTAGGGCCTACGTATATGCAGGTTGCATATAGCCAACCCGCGTATATGTCGCGACAAAATTTTTTGACCTAAATTCAATGGTGAAACTTTAATTAAAATTCTTAAAAACAATCACAAATTGATGCAAGCTAAGTTTGGGGGTTACCTGATGATTTGAGAAGATTTGAATGGTCAAATTCGGAAAAAGGCAAGCTCGATTCTTTTTCTCCACTCCTTGTGCTCTCAACTCAAATGGTAACAATGGTGAGTCAAAAAGTCATTTTATAGACTTTGAAAATGTCAAAAAAATTTCAAAATTTGATTTTTCCCCTCTCATGTATCTTTTAACTTTGGAGCTTGAATTGTCGAGAATAGGTTGTTTTTTCAAGACTTTTTTAGACACTTCTTCAAAGATTTCAAGTCGATTCCATGACTGCTGACCCGTCATGGCAAGTATTATTTACTTACTGGCATATAGGTTAGGGAAGCCATTCTTCCATTGCATTTTGCATAACTAGCCTCCATCTATTGATATGCTTGCCATAGGATCAATCCCATCGTGTCATCATTAGTAAACCAACTTCACTCGCTGATTTTTAAACTTTGACACAATGGTAGAGCCATCCTTTTCATGGGCATCGTAGTTAGCACCTCATTGACATTTGTTGCCCATGCTGCTTCATTTAAGTAGGCTCGGGAGTCCTCTTTAGTCCCGCCATGACTTATGCACTGAAGACTCATTCCTCTTTGCTTCTTCGCTTTGTTCTGGCCTTATACCCTAGAGGCTCCTTCGTGTTGAGTTGTACTACTGCATTGCACATTGACTATTTGCACCTTTTGGCCTTTATCTAGCTTCACTTGGACTCGTATTTAAGCCAACTTTTGACCAAGTCATCTTTAAAATCAAACTTGCAATCCCTTAACATCTGCAACTTGACACACTATGAGTCGTGGAAGGAACATACCTTTGAGTGTCTTTGACCACTTTTCTCCTCCCTGCATTGAGCATAAGATTGTTCCAATCCCAGGAACTAGATCATCTGCTTCACCGACACTCGTTCTTTCCACTGTATTATAGCATTCTTTTATTCTTTTTCAAGCTTAATGAAAAAGACAAAAAAATTATATATTCCAAAAAGAGCAGGAACAGGACAACATTTCCA
The DNA here is from genome assembly GCA_031772625.1 of Pinus tabuliformis. Taxonomy (NCBI): domain Eukaryota; kingdom Viridiplantae; phylum Streptophyta; class Pinopsida; order Pinales; family Pinaceae; genus Pinus; species Pinus tabuliformis. Next base: position 1,125,575,504 of record CM062815.1, on the reverse strand, counting down.
TTTATTGTTGGCAGCTAGAGTCAGTCGTGTTACCCTTGAACAAAGCACTCAAAAGAAAGTCTCTCCTCCATTTGGGCGAGATTTAGTTTGACTTAGGTACGCCTTAACCTTGTTATTGAGTCAATTCTCCTCCGATTGGTTATCTCGTCCAATCATATGGAGAATTCGTTCATGCCTCCTGCCTGACGAGCTTATACACAGTTATCATATGCTGCCACAAAGTCATCATTTGAGTCGTGCTTTTGTTCAAGGGAAGTAAGCCTGAGTCAGCCTATCTGCGGTGTCTCTTGACTCATTTTTCAATCAGCCATCCTTGATTTTTAGTGTCTTTTCTATCATCACATCAGTTATGTTGGTCCTTTACTCGTGCTGGTTTGAGAAGGTCTCCATTGACTTCTTGCTGGCGGGTCATGTCCTTATCGACGAGGACATCTTGCTCTGAGGACAGGCCTAGAGCCGCACCCTGGCCCTATTTTCATTATTGATAGGTCACCTTGTGCTCAGCATCGATCAGTATCATGGGTATTTGACTGAGTGGTTCCCTTATGTTCGATATCAGCTTACATTATCACACATTGGGATTCATGCAATACCTTAGTTTCCATTTGACCCTATTGGTGGATACCTCGCCTTTGTGTCAGCTTTCATCATTGGTTGGTTCAGAGGGTTTCTGTCGTGCGCTAGCTACATCTTGTGTACGCCGAAAATGTGTTTCGGTTGGTTACTACATCTTTTTCGTCTGATTCCTTCCACATTATTGGCCTACGGGTTACACTCGCGCTAGATTGATGAAGGATGCCTTAATGCCTTCCTTCTAGCGGATCTTTCCCTATCAACTATGGCTCATTGCTTTGGGGCAAAGGTCTAGAGTCTATTTGGCAGTACCTTGGGGTTTGTAGTCATTAGTGGCAGATCCTTCTCTATCGACAGTGGGAAACCATCATTGTCTCCTGATCAATATATTCTTATAGGTGTTTGACTTCAGATCATTTATTCGCACTTGTTAGATTGTACTGGGGTACCTTGACTCTCATTATCATCATCAGTGAGTAGTCTCGCATTTGTTAATGGTATACATCAATGACTGGTAATCAAACAATTTCTCACATGGTTGACTTCAGCTCATTCATTCCCATTGTGTAGAAATGTACCACGGTGGTCGGTGAAGACCTTGGGTTGCATCAGCATTCATTGGTTCACTTGACAGTTGCTCCTTTTGCTACTGGTTGATACCATTCCACCTTATATGTTGCAGTCATTCATGGTGACATTCTATATGCTGGCACCCGAGTTTGTAGTGTAGTACCATATTATTCCATCATGTTCACTTGGTACTATTGGGATCATTTTTTGACATCAGTGATCAGCTTCATCTTTTAGCTTCATTGATCTTCTTATATGTGATATTCAGACATGTACTTGTTCGATCGTGATCAGATGATCCATTATATATTTCGAGTGTTCTATACTTGTATACTTAGTGGATTCGATTGTACTTGATATGCTGACATGCTTTACTTTTTCTGAGCATGGGTATGCCTACCTCAGATAGTGTTTCTTTCTTATCTCCTTTTGTGGCTTGGCAGGCTAAAATATGGTGAACTCCTTCTCAGTTTTTGACAGGTTTCCTTTCCATGTACTTAATACATTTCAGCCATCATGTACCCCTTCTGAGCTCATATCTTAGGGGGCATCTGTTATAGCTCCAAATCTCACTCTTGATATTTGTGATGCTGCATTTATGGCCTAGGGCAACCCCTCCTTCCAGACTTGGTCCAAATACTTAAAAAACAGCGTTTTACTCCTTGTACGTGACATTGCCCTAAGCTAAATGCGTGTGTACACGGGTTAGTGTATACCCAACCTGCGTATATGTCTTAAAACACTTAAAAAAGTTAAATCTCCTTAATTTCAGGCGGAGATCATGGGTTTTACCTATTGATTACCTATTAGTGCCTGTGGCCCCAACTGTTCCCAACGAATTCCCAACTAAAAAAATACTTTGGGAGAAGTATAAAAAGGCTTCAATGGGAAAGCCTTAAGGGAGGGAGGAGAGAAGAGAGAGAATTACTCTACTGAGATTATCCCTGATCAAGTTTGAAGATTCCTGTGCTTCTAGCACTTCCCCCATCACAGGAAACCCTTGTTTTCTTGAGTTTTGATGTCATTTCACTAGTTGAGATATCCTTGTGTGAGTCATGGAAGGAGCCTTTTGAAAACTTGGGATTGGATGGACCCGGAGGATGGTTCCGCTTGGAGCCAGTAAGAGGGAGATTCAGGTAATATCATTCCTTCCTTTGTTTTAGTTATCTGCAATAAAGAAACATTTGTCTTGTTCCCAAAATCAATCTTCTTTATGCATATGATGTTATTGTTATGGTTTACATATGAATAATTGTTTCAATGTATAATTAACCATCTTTCAATAAGTTATGAAGTTGATTTCCATATGATACTTTGTCCATATATTGCTATGCGTCTTTGAATTCGCTATTTTTCAAGTTCAAGGATCGAGAGGAACTCCAAGAGTGTTTGGACCCTGGTTGGATCTACCCAAACGAAGGACCCCCAGGTGCACCTCTCTTCACATAATTTTCTTATTTAAGTATCATGTTTGCATGGAATGCTTGTCTTTTACTGTAGATAACCCCTTGCTTTGCTAGGGTGCTAACCCAAAGCCCTAGGGGACTTAGTCCCTTAACAATGGAAGATTCTAATCTAGTATGTACTCCAATGGTAACAGGATGTAGTCTCAGCTCAAATGATGAATCAGCAGCAGTACATAAACCAACTTACAGATTCATGATTGGCAGTCTGCTTTATCTAATAGGTACCCGACCAGACATCGTGCATGTAGTGGGAATAGTTGGAAGAATCCAAGCAAATCCAAAGGAATCACATCTTTAGGCAGTCAAAAGAATTTTCAAATATCTTCAAGGAACATATAACTTTGGCTTATGGTATCCTAGAGATACAGATCTTACACTTCATGCATATACATATGCAGATTCGGTAGGAAGTGTTGATGACAGAAAAAGCACTAGTGGTGGTGCATTCTATATGGGTTCCAGGTTAGTGTCTTGGTTTAGAAAGAAACAAAGCTCAATTGCATTATCTACAGCTGAAGCAGAATATGTGGCTGCTGCATCTTGCTGCACACAATTACTTTGGATGATGCAAACCTTGCAAGATATTCAGGTCACATGTACTACACCCATCTCCATTCTATGTGATAATACAAGTGCCATCAATATTTCAAAGAATCCAGTCATGCACTCCAAGACCAAGCACATACCCATCAAATATCATTTCCTACATGAACAAGTGCTTGAACAAAAAGTCAAATTGGAGTATGTTCCCTCCAAAGAACAAGTTACTGATATATTCATTAAACCACTGCCTAGAGAGACATTTGAATATCTCAGACAAAATCTGGGAGTAGTTTCTGCATCATCCTGCTGTTAAATCCTATTTTTCAGAGAAAGGTGGTTATACACAAGTTTCATGAAGTGTAGCCACGTACATACATGATTTTTTGTGGACACAGTTGGGTATATGTTGGTTTGAAGAAAAACAGTGGGCTAGATTCAGGAAAAAGGGAGTCTGCTATGGTTCTGTCAATTATCTGCTCTATTTGATGATGATTTCAATCTGTTGATATATTGGTCCTCATAATGTTGTTGATCACTTGATGTATATCTAATTGATGATGATGCTTTGATATCTCTTACTAACATATGGAATTATTAGATCTGACAGTGAACAGGTGGCACAGGTTCAAGGGGAGAACATGGTTGATGATATTTTGGGAACTAATGATGGACATATATAGGTTGCTAGTCCATATGCTATTGATGATAGTTGCTGATGACTATCATGGTATTTCTTAAGACATTTTGTCTCTGTCATAAATATCATGTATATCACTCAATGTAAAGGTCATATCAAGACTCATGATGTAATAATTAGTCTCTGTCTGTTGTAGTTTTTTGATGAGTCCCTTTTGGTCATATGATGTAATTTGTACCCCCACTATGCATGGGAAGGATGATGTAATATTTCAGTCATGTATAAACAATTGGTATATCCCCACTTGGTTGGGTGGATGAGTGAAATTTGGTATATCCCCACATGGTTGGGAGATGGATGCATGTATGAGTCAATGGCGATAGGAAGGTCAATTGTGATGTATGCATAGAGTCATGTTCTTCTTTTAGAATATCTTCTTGCAGAATTTTCTTATGCTCAGGGGGAGCATGGACTCGATCATGGGAGCTCAATCAACACTTTAGCATATCAGAGAATTCAACATGCACTTAGGGGGAGAACGACCCTTTTCCCTTGATGTCAAAGGGGGAGAGTGACTTGGTGTGGTTGTTTCCATCAAGTCCAAAGGGGGAGATTGTTGGAATTATGATGTATGTGTTGTACTTGATGGCAACCAACTTGTAGCAGAACAACTCTCTTGTATATGGTAACTAGATGAATCTACAGAAGAGATATCAGATGTGACAGAATGCATGACAGGAGTGTTTACAAGTGTGATGAAATGTAGGACAACTTCAAGGAATCAGTTCATAAAGCAGCTCACTCATATGACAAATCACAGTACTACAGGTTAACAACACAAAGTTACAGATCAGACTACATAGAGTGAAGAAAGAGATGTATACACGGGTTCACCATTGACCAAGCTATGTATACACGCTGGTTCACTATATACAAGTCACGTATACGTACACATGCACTTTCACAAATGAAAAACACGTATACCTTGGAAAACTAAATGTTTGGTTCAAAGTATTTGGTCCATGGTATTTTGATCCATGGTATTGGTCCAAGGTATCGGGTCTGAGGTATTGACCCCAGGTATTTTGTCCAAGGTATTGGTCCTAAGTGGTTTTGGTCCATGGTATTGAGAAAGGCCTAAAAACTATAAAAGGAGGAGAAGATCATTAGGCCAAGGTGTGCAAGTATCGAATATCTGATATAGTGTCAGATCTAATATACAGGTTATTGGCTTATGGTGTCGTGCTTGATCTGAACTAAGGAAGAACCTTAGTGCTTGATGAAGGATAAGGTCTAATGATGTATCAAGATCTTAAGGCTTGAAGTGAATTATCTTTATGTGGTTTGATCATGTATTTGAATAACTGGCGCATTTTGTAGTCTGTAAATATGATGGTCTAGGTATGATTGAAGTCTGGAACTGTTGTTATGTTTAAATCATCTTTTACAGATTTGTATGCAGGTTCACTTCAGAAAAGGAGCATATACACGCTAGTTCTACATATCAAAATAACACATACACCATACAATTTGATTTGCAAATCTCTACGCTAGTTCACTTTGAGGAAAGCACGTATGCACATAGGTTCGACACATGGAAGTAGCATATACCTTATAAAATATGCTTTAGTTGCTTCTGTTTGCTGTTGGAGTGTTCTGGGTTATTGCTTTGGTTCTGGTTACTATATTCTGGTGACAACATTCTGAATGATCAGAGTGATTGATTGATTTGGTTGTGGTTGGTTCAAAAGGAAATTGGTTGATGCAAATATGTTTGATGATTGAATGATGTTGTTGATGGATCCAGTCTAAAAATTTATGAAATGTGGTCCCTAGAAGAAAAGAGAAGGTTGTAGCCTTCCGTAGGCCGGCACATACATATTAGTAAACATAGCATCTAGTGCAAGAGCTAGGGGGTTGTAGCTCCCTTCCAGTAGAAGCTGGAGAACGAGAGAAGGTTGTAGCCTTCTGTAGGTAGATGCCTGCATACTGGTATAAGACTGCAATATTACAAGAATTGTAAACAGAATTCTCTTATTATTAAAAAGAAGACAGAGACGATTGCAGCAGGTGGTTTTCACCCACATTAGGTTTCCACCTTATATCTTGGTGTTCATGTGTGTTTCTTGTGTGTGATGATCTATTCTGTTTTTACTGCACCTGGTTACTATTTATCTGGTTCTAGTGCACTGATTAAAGATCAATATATGATGAATTAACTGAATCATAAGTTTGTTGGATATATGCTAGTTGCATTAAACACAGTTGCATGTACATGCGAGTTCCCTTAACTAAAGTAGCGTATATGAATCTGATTATGGAAATGAAAAAGTTATTGATTTGCTAATACTGATTCACCCCCCCTCTTAGTATTATTTCCATTAGTCCGAACTTAACTCCCTGTCGTTGATCCGGGTAGGGAAGATCTCAACCGTTGGATTGTACACGCCATATATCACAAGCCAGTGCATTATTACATATTAATTAATCATGTTTAAATTACATGATTAAATAATTAAATCAAGATTAATCTACACTAAACATAATTAATTTAATCCTAAGGGCATGTTTTGATTAGCAAGCCCATATTATTTTCCTAAGGTTGCTTCTAACCCTATTCTAATGCATATTTATGCAATTAACCAAGTTTAAACACTTTGGTTAATATTCCTCTAATCTACCTATTTATTTCAACCAAGATTAAGCTTAATGGTTGATTTATTATCTAATCTATGCAACCTTTTTAACTTAGTTTAATCATGATTAAATAGTATGATCAAACTATACAATTTATTTCTATGTGGCATTTAAACAAGTTGCACACTTTTATTTGAAAAACTTCTAAATTAATTTTAATGCATTTGATCTTTTTGGTGGCATTTCAACTTGCTCACTTGCATACATTTTTCATGGGGTTTTTTCATTCTTTCTTTTTATTCTATTTTTTCTTTTTCTCATATACTTTTTTTTTTATATACCCTCTTTTCATCATTATATCTATATATATATATATATATATATATATATATTGTAAATCATTTGCAAAATACAATATTATTTACAATTTCATCAACTGAAAGGAAATAGCCAATCATCAATTGAAACTATGAATCATAGGACCCTAAAAATGGATCTAGCTGGGTATGACATCCTCCTTGTGAGGTGTCAAGAACACTTGGATCAGTAGGCTTGGTCCTTTGCCTTCATTTTACATTCTGCATCTAAATTGATCTATTTATTGGTGTAGATATGTTAGCATCTCATCAAGTGCTTATTGCCTTCTCCTTCGACTTTAACTTCTGATGGAAACCACCCACACTGAGAGTAGAAAAATAAAATGGTATGTACAAGGGTTTGAGTGAAAAATCATTTATTCTTGAGGGAAGTAATGTTTGAGCATTCTGCCATTTATAGGTCCTCCAGGCAGCTCTGCTCTAGACATATCTTTCAGAAAAAAATGCATTGTTCTCTCTATAGGCATCGATTTTATATGGTTCCTTCCACAAATTATCAAACTTGCCATGCTTACCCTTGTCCTCATTTCTTGAATCCCATTTCAGTACAATATCTTCTATTTGGAAATCATCAGCTTTGGTTCTCCTATCATAAATTTTCTTGATGTTCTCTTGGATGACTTGGGTTTTATTGTAGACTTCCTCTCTTGATTGTTGCAGTTGTATGGTCTAGTTTATTCTTCTCTGCAGGTCATTAGGTTCAACTTGGGATTCTTGCAGTAATTTCAAAACAAGGATTCCTAAGGATGTGGGGAAAACAACATCTATCCCATAAACTAGTTGGAAAGGGGACATACCAATGGATTTTTTGGTAGTGAGTCTATCAACCCACAAAGCATTGATTAATTTGTTATGCCAAGAATTTTTATTATCCTGCAACAACTTCTTGATGATATTAACCAAACTTTTATTTGAAGACTCTGCTAGCCCATTTCCCTGTGGGTAATAGGCAGTAGAGTGACCCAATATTATGTTATACTTGTTGCAAAAGTCCACCATCTTCTTTGATTTGAATGCAAGTGCATTATCAATAATGATCTTATTCGGGCTTCCAAATATAGCAAGAATGTTACCTTGCATGAATTTGATGATTATTGCATCTGTGGCTTGTCTTGTAGGTACAACTTCAATCCATTTCATAAAATAGCTTGTGGCTGTAAGGATCCACTTGTGTTGGGTTGAGTTACTGGGGTGTATTTCTCCAATGAAATCCAAGCCCCATTGTTGGAAAGGAGTTTCAACTGATATGGGCTTCAAGGGTAGGGGTACCAATTGTCATTTTCCTTCAAATATTTGGCATTGATTACATGTGGTGACTTTCCTATGGACATATGTAAACAGGGTGGGCCAGTAATAACCAACCCTTAAAATTGCATTTGTTGTTGTCTTCCAATACAAGTGTCCTCCACAATATCTTTCATGGAATTACTGCAGAAGTTTATCTGCTTCATCTTTTAGCACACAGTTAAGTAAAATTCCACCTGCATCTTTCCAATATAGATTATTATCCAAAATACAAAATCTCACAGCCTTTAACTTAAGAAATATGGCTTTAGTTTTAGTCAAACCTAGAGGAGCTTGTAAATTTTGTAGTACAAAGAGAATGTCTTCATACCATGGAGAGGTAACAAAGGCTTCTGATACCTGTGGAGTTGCATGCTCTTCCTGTTCATCTAGTTCAGCTATGAAATTTATATCAAGTGCATGGAAATTAGATTCTGCCATCAGTTTTTCCAATCCCTGACCTTTGATCAGCTTGGTAGGCTTGATTTCAAGATCATATTCCAACATAACAACAATCCATTTTCCCCTTTTTCCATCAGGATCAGTTTGTGTCAAAATATCTTTTACAATAGCATTAGGGACATATGCAATTATATGGGAGTGTAAAATGTAAACTCTAAAGTCCTTTAGTGCTTTTACCAAGGAAAAAGCCTGTTTCTCCATTATATTGTATTTCAATGAAGCATCCCTTAAATCCCTACTAAAGAAAATTATTCGCTACTTCTGTCCTTCATTGTTCTTCAGCAATAAAAAACTGCAATAGTATGATCAGATGCAAAAGAAAACAACATAACATCTTTGGTGAAATCAACACTAATCAATACATGAATAGTTGTTAGAGCTAGTTTTACCTCGCTGAAAGGTTTGTTGGCTTCAAAGTTCCATTTTATTTTAGAATCCTTTTTCAACATATTTTTGATGGACCTTAGGATTTTTGCTAAATGACGAATAAATCTCCCAAGGAAATTTATTCTCCCAATGAAGGACTGAACTTCTTTCTTATTCCTAGGAGGGTCAATTTTAAGGATAGCTTCAACTCTACTAGGATCAATTCTAATTCCTCCCTTGGAAATGATGTGGCCTAGAAGTTTTCCCTATTCCAAACCAAACAATGTTTTCTTGGGGTTCAATGAGATGCCAAATTTCCCACATTTTTCAAAGACTCTTCTTAGATGCAGCAAGTGTTCTTCTGCAGTCTTTGAAAATATAGAGATTTCATCCAGATAAATGATGATGAACTTACCAATTTCATCAGCAAAGGAAAAATACATCTCCCTTTGGAAGGTGGCTCCAACATTCATCAGACCAAAAGGCATCATTACATACATAAAGTTACCTCATGGTGTAGTAGTTGTCTTTTGTTGGTCATCAGGGTGAACCAGGACTTGGTTATAACCTGAAAATCGATCTAATAAAGAGATCCTACTTGACCAAACTACCTTTTGTAATATACGATCCATTTTTGGGAGGGGGTAGTTGTCTCTAAGAGAGGCTTTATTCAAGTTTCAGAAGTCTACACATAGCCTAATTTCTCCTATTCTCTTCCTTGTAAGTACAAGGTGTAAGAGGTACACTAATTTTGGAATCGTATAGCTTCTTAACTTCCTTTTCTATTAGAGGCAATAGAAGTGGATTAAACCTTCTTAGATTTTGTTTAAAACGTTTTTGATTTTATTTAAGGGGAATAGTATGTTGAATGGTGTTGGTGTCATAGGATTTTAAGTCCTCATAACTCTAGGCAAAGACATTAGAAAATTCTTTCAAAAGTTCAATGTATTCTTGTTTTTCATCAGGAGGCAAGTATCTGGATAATTTAATAATATTAGGGCTCTCTTCAGTCCCTATGTTGCATTCCTCTACTCCAGCCCCTGATGGTTCAATTTTGGGCCTTTTTGCTACATCATTGAAATCAAACAGATCTTCTAAAGGTGCTAGGCCCTTAGGCAACAAATTATCCTTTAATTGAAACACTTCTAAAGGTTCTAAATCCTCATTATCTTCTTTTAACACTACTTCATTCTCATTTATTTCGACATCATTATCTAAATCTATATGTGTACATTCGAATTCATCTTCTAATTTCAAGAAATTTTTGATTTGTTCATCATTGCCAAAAACTTGCCAGTATCTGATGTTTTTAGGAACAGCTGGCCTGTGCTTAAATTAGACAACATATTTCCTCTTTGAGTGGAAAGGCATCTTGCAAGTATTGGCTGAATCATCCTAGGCATCTACTAAAATGTTCTGGTTTCGATGTATCACAGACAAACCATATTCGTGAAAGAATTATAAAAAATCCAAAACTGCATTTATGTAAACCCTTAATCTAGGGTGTTTTTCATAATATTCACCCTTTATTTGTTTTATAATTAGCTCAGAATCTCCATGCACAAAAATGTGTTTTTCTCCTAGTTTCTTTAGAATTTGCAACCCTAAAATCAGTGCCTCATATTCTACAAATTATTCGTGCATTGAAAATTAAGTTTGTAACAATATCCTTCTGCTCTATTTGTTGCTAAGTTTACAACAAATACACCTACCCCTGCTCCATATTTACACACACCTCCATGAAAATTCATATTCCACAAAGCTTCTCCCTATGGATTAGCTTCTTCAGTATTGAATTTTATTATTTCTGTATTACTAACTTCAACTTCTAAGGGTGAAACTTTATTTTCTACACAATCATCATTATATAAGATGAAAGAGTCCTTGCCTGAATGTATTGAATAGAGGGGATACTTGTTAGTCTTATCTTGACTATTGACAATATACTTCATGAGTGTTTCCCTATAAAGTCTTCTAGGTAAGCCAAACATAGGAATAGTGGCATAAGTCATATCCATCTGCAACGTGCCTTGCAGCTTTGTCCCCCGTGATCTAGACAATAGCATCCCATACTTTTGAGGTATGTTTGCTACTACGATGTCCATAACTAGACTCTTAGCAGGTATCTCAACTAGAGTGATAGATAAATCATCTATTAGACCAAGACATCTAACTTTATTTGAATCAAATAAGTACAAGTCTTTATATGGTCTAGTGATGTCTAACCCTAATTTCTCCATGATAGCTTTGGGCATCAAATTATGAGAGGCTTCAAAGTCAAGCATTGCATTGTGTAGGATTTTATCATGGATGTTTAGGCTTATGTAGAAAGGTGGAACAGTCTCATCTTGAGGCTTACCCTCAACTCTGGGTCCAAATAAGAGTTTAGGACGGTCATCTATCAAATTGACTATGTCTGACCCTTCTCCTATTTTTAAGGCTTTCATGACCTGAGTTTTGTATACACTTAGTCATCAATTTTGTTAAAGGGATGGGGATCTTTACCTTAGCCGATTTAGTTTCCATATTAAAAAATGTCACAAATCTATCACTTTCCATGACATTGACATCAGATTTTTTAGAAATTTATTTTTGAGAATCAGGTTTTGTTTGACTAGGGGAAGGGGCATCATTTTAAGTTTTATTGGAAGAAGTTCCAATAGCTTTTTTTATTCTTAAATTGTATTGTTTATGCACCTCCATAATGGCATTTTGATATCCTTGTTTATAATCCTTTGATTCTAATGGGATCTCTTCTGGTTGAGTGAACAAAAATTGGTCTTACTCTTCTTTGGTCAAGAATATGTGATCTACCTCGCTTTCTTCAAATAGATTGATTTGATTTTCTTTTGGTTCTTCAGAAAAATTCCAATTACTCATCAGTATAATTTTCCTGAAATGGAGGCCTCACTAGTTGTTGATCACAAGGGCCTCTCCGTTCCCCTTTTTTAATCTGTGGTGGGTTTCTCCTAAAGTTGGAGTTTCGATTTTGAGGTCCTCCCTGGGGTTCTCTAGGGGGTGTTCTATCTACCACTATCATCCTCTCCATCATTTTTTCCATAGTTTTAACTAGATTATCTAGTTTTGAATCTGATGAAGAGGAGGTAGGTTCCTCCTTGATAGTGACCCTTCTTTTTGTTTTCAATTTATCTCTTTTGGCTAATAAATTAGCCTCTACCTTAACAACATTGCTTTGCATCTCTTCAAGAGTGGTTGGGTCTCTTTCTCTTAATTGATAGGCCATGTCTACATCAAATCCTTCTAGGAAATGAATAAGGGCTAATCTTGGTGGGGGTTTTATAGTAGCTGGAATGGAATTATAGACATGCTTAAACCTAGATCAATAATCTTCAACAGTCTCATTTGGAGCCCTCTTTAATTTTTTGTATTCATTTAGAATTTGCAGGGGATTCTTTTTAGTTTCCCATCTAGTAAGAAAAATTTGGTCAAACTGAGGTAAATCAACTATGCTCCCAACTGGTAATTCCCTATTCCACTTCTTAACTTATCCCGTTAAACGTTCAGCAAACAACCTAATTTCAACATCATCATCATTGACTTCTTCTAAATCAGAGAAGTCCTTCATTCTATCAATATGTTTTTGTGTTGTCACATGACCTGTACCATCAAATTGTGGCAATCTTTGAGTGTAGTTTTATGGCATAGAATTTAACGGTTCTTGCAATGCCAAAGGAGCATATTTGTCTTCCATGGTTGGTATGTGAGTTACAAAAGGAACTACAACATGTATGGGTATGGAAGGTAGGAAAGGAGGTGTAATAATAATTTTCTGTGTAAATGTAGGGATGGTAGGGATTGAAAATGAAATAGTTGGGATGGTAATGGGAGTAATTAGTGGAGAGGTAGTGGAAGTGAAAGAAAATCCTAGGGGAACAAAAAAAATAAGATTTTGGAAAAGAGTGGTATGAACAAGGGAAGTTTTGGGTGGGTTGAAATTTTTTGGAGAAATTTTAAGTGGTTCTGAGGATGAAGCAGTGGAGGAAGATGATGCATTTTCAGGGGACTCACAAGATGTCTGTATGGCCTGATCTAGTTCAGATACCAGTTTCTCAAGTTTTTCAAATTGTTTAATGGCATCATCATCAAGATCAAATTTATCAGTTTGAGTTTTTAAAATGTGAGGTTTGAATATATTCTCATCAACCACTATTTTAGGTATCCGAGTATTTGACTTGGTTCTAAATAAACTATGCTCAAAATCTAGATCCAACCCAATATAAACTTCATCCAAATTCTCAAAACCTACAGGGAGAGCTTGAGTTTTAGATGGAGGGTTATTACTTCCCTAGCTTTCATTTGGGCTTTTCCTTCTAACGATCATTTCAGGGTTGTCTACAATCTGTGGGGTATTGGGATCTAAGTTGGATCTAGTATGTATTCTTTTGGGACCCAGATATATTACAAAATATGTACATTTATCAAACTATATACACTCTTATGAATAAGAGACAGTCTTAACTCAGTTTTTAGAAATGGAATTTTTTATCACTGAAATGAATTTAAATTTTTGGGAAACTTAAATATGAATCAAATTTGTTCAGTCCCTAGTATGGTTGCCAGAATGTTAGCACTCTGTATTTCCTAAGACTGTGAAAGAAATAAAAAGGTAAACACAAAACCACTTTGGAAGCTGGGATCTAGCCCTGCTAGCTTCACAGAGGGATCTATTTTTTAGATATAGATTTATTTATATTTAAATATTAGTATAGTTATGAAAATTCAATGGTTTGGTTTTAGATTTTGGTTTGGTTGTTTGGTTGATAATGTAACAGTACACCATTAGGTAATGGAGTCAATATACTTCGAATGGATTTATTTCAACATTTACAGACAGATCTAACAGGGAAAGGTAGGCAGATTTATTGGATCTTATATGTTTAATGAGATGGAAAAAGAAGAAATTATTAAGTGTCCATTAAGCATAGAGAAATTAAGAATTCTATTGCTTAACTTTAGTAGAAAACATTGATATTGTTTTAAGCCAGAACAAGGTGCTATTGAAACAAATCCTAAACTTAATTTTCTTTAAAACAATAGAGAAAAGAAACACATATGAAAAACAGAGAAAACACAATAACAAAAGAGAGTATCACTTCACCAAAAAATCTGACACAGGAATCTTGAAAAAGATTATGTATTACTAAAATGTGTCCATAGGAACTCGGTGGAACAAGTTTACATCAATGGTCCTTTCTTTTACATAAACATCAACCTATACTACTTCGAATTATGAAGTACTTATAGGAAAATAATTACAAAATATCTTGATGTCAAAAGATCAAGACAAAATCCTAAAATATCTAAAACAAATTACATAAATAGTATATAAATTTAGGAATTCGGAACTGTTGGAGCTGTTGGCACTATTGTCAAGGATGGTTGTTGATGCCTGGTCCCAAAAAGGTTCAACCTTGTTGTGTGAGATAAAAAAATCTTTCACTCAATTAATTCACACAAGTGATCCCATCGATCTTCATTGGGGATATAAAGTTTTATTAGTTTTCTATATGTTTCATCAACTTCGGTATATTTCTCAAAGGTAAGTATGTTGATGAAGATATGTTTAATCTCATGTTTGATGATGAGATCTGTTACACAGTAATTTGTCACTGTCTCCCTGTCAGTCTCCCTACTGTGTCATGAAACCAAATTAATCATACTCATGCTCTCTAAACTGGCCAAATGACCCACTTTGCCAATGTTTATTTCATCATCACGACTGTTACTAAAATAATCGCGTTGACTGGCGCCTCATAGTGCAACGAATGCACTGCCAGCGCGGAAGCACACGGGTTTTCCGCGCTGGTCGAATTTCATGAGGCAGCGCATCCTATGCTTGTATTAAGTCGCACTGACACAACTTTCTCCATTATTAAGATGCGATGTCAGCGCTCCAGTGCAGTTATACACCCGCGCTGATCCAGTTTGGGCGAGTTTGTTCTAACATCCAACCTTCCAGATGACTCCAGACCTGGTTGTTGGCCTTGTAAATGTCACCCTCCCTTCTATGGCATGTCTGTTCGTCATTTGAACCACCTTCCTTGGAGATAAGCTCATCCTCCCACCATTCATGGAGACTCCTTCTCCTATTTAAGCCTCTACCATTGCCCTGAGCAGCTAGTTTGGATAGTGTGGAATTCATAGTGCTTAGAGTGTTGCTGCTAGTAGGTAGTTGGTGTGACAAGTGTGGATTTGCTAGAGAGCTTAAGGAAGGTTGTGGAGTATTGCTTGTATGAGAGAGAGTTTTTTGTCTTGGGAGATCTACCTCCAAGGGTGAATGCTTAAGAGATTTGCTGGCTGGACCCTCTTGAGAAGGACTCAACGTCAGAACTTTGGTTGTACCTTTTTCTCTTATTGATTAATAATAGATGATTACTATTATGGTTCCATTCTCATTTGTCTTTGTAATGGTTAATGTGAATTACATCCTTTCTGACTGATGTATAATTTCATTTATTAGTTTTCACGCTTGTGTTTGTATTTCTCTTCGTGTGTGCAGGTATCTATCTACGGGGATCGTGGAAGATCGTGACCGGCCAAAGCAAAGGAGCGAGAACGACATCTCTTCATCAAACAATAGCGCTGGAATCCAAGTAGGTGTTCATTGCCTATCTCCTATTTGCAATTAGGAACTTGCATAGTAGCATTGATTGATTGTTGTTAGACCCGTTCTGGGCTAGTAGGGATCGCCTCTATCCGTAGAGGGGATTTACCTCTCCAACAATTTAGCGACCATACATGGGGGCAATCATACGATTCCCCCACCAAGTAGTCTGGTCGCTTCCTTTAATTGGAATCACCTGATCGTCGGTCGCCTTCCATCCCATATGCCTTTCCAGATCACAGTACATGCCTGTGCTAAGGCAGTACCTGGCACTGTTTTGGATGAAGGGGCGTCTGTCAGTCTTATGCCGTACACTACTTGGCAAGCTTTAGGTTCCCCTCAGCTTGGGCCAGTCACTCAAAATCTGTTGGCCTTCGACGGAGGAACCTGTCCATCTCTAGGAGTTCTCCCGAAGTTCCCTATTACTTTGGGAGGCAAAACTGTCTATATAGACGTCTTGGTTACCGAAGGTGTTTTAGACTTTAGTCTTCTCCTTGGTCGTGACTATGTTTACGCCATGGGGGCCCTCATTTCTTCGCTTTTCCGTGTGGTTTGCTTTCCGCAAGATGGAAGAATTGTGACTATCGATCAAGTGTCATTCGTTAGTCCCCCGATGCCTTCTGCGCCGTTGTCGTCCCCTCCTAGTTTTCATCCACCAGTTGCATCTACCCCACCACAGATCAACTACGTGGCCACCTATCCCATGCCTGGATCCAGTGATGCCGCCATCGTGCATAGTGTCCTGGGGGCATTGGGCCCCGACTTCCAAGATGTTTCCCTTCCACCGGGAGTGGCAATCTTGGAAGCCCCGACTTTCTATTCATTATGATGAAGTTTGGGTGGAGCATAGTTCCTTGTCTTGTGTCAAGCTCGTTAAAAAATGAAACAAAGTGTCCCGAGCATAGTTCCCGATCTTGTGTCAAGCTCATTAAAAAATGAAACAAGGGTTATGAGGATAGTTCTTTTACTGTGTCAACCTCATTAAAAAATGAAACGACTCCTCCTTTTCCAAATCGAGTCTTTGATTAAGATCTCATCAAATACAAGTCGAGTCTTTCATCGATCTCAAGAGTGAACCTTCATTCCATCCACTTTGTTGAATGCAATGAATCTTGGGGGGCATGTACCTCGATTTGCGTTATTATGTTGGGGGCATGCGAACTTATAACAAGCATAGTTTTTCATTTCAAGCTTGTGTAAACATGAAACCGAATCCAAGCAAAGTTCTCCATGGTTCAAGCTTGTGTAAAAATGAACCCATACCCGATTTACATCTTGTGATTGCCATTTTTATCCGCTGAATTCTGCTAGATGAGCCTTGGTTGTTTTCATTCCATCGCCACCATCTCTTTGGCCAATCATATGCTCTCACTTGGTTGTTTATCCTTTCCTCAGGAACTGCAACGATGAGTGGTTTTATTAGCCAGCCTCTTGACCATTACATGTTTTGAGCAGTTCCACACCAGTTGCTATCCTTTATACCACTTGTTCCTCTAGGATGAGTCTCCTTTAAGCTCTTTTCTGACTCGTAAAATGTGAAAAGATTGCCGAGTATTTTTCCCTTTTTGACTTCTTAAAGAGAATAAAAATGGAGGTCTGCTTTCAGCTCTTTTCTGACCGTTTAAAGATGAAAAGATTGCCGAGTCCCCCTCTCGACTCGTTAAAGAAATGAGAGGCGGTCGCCTTTAAAGCTCTTTTTTCAACCGTTTAAACTAAAAAAGATTGCCGAGTTTTTGTCATTTCGAACTCGTTATTGGCTCCAAAACGACGTACTTCTGATCGCTTTTTTACTTTTTCGGGTCAAAATTACTACTTACGAAAAGTACTCCTCGATCGTATTGGTCGGGCGGTTCTTTCGAGCATTGTTTTATACTTTTTCGGGCTCGAGAGACACAACTTTACGAAAAAGGACCCCCCTGGAGTTTTCTTTTCCGCTGTCTTTTCAGACTCTCTAAACGGGAAAAGATGCCGAGTTCTTCCTTTGTCAGACTCGTTAAAACTTAATGACATCGGACACCGTCGAAATGGCGTTTTCCAAGCATATGCTATCCCCGTCAAGCTTGTCACCCAAAAATAATCGGGGTACCTGCCATAAATGGTGGGGAAAATGGAACTGTAATAATGGTCGTGTCGGTAGTATGTCATGCTTGAACATGGCACTAGTCTGCATTCGTGTCTGGGTGGGGATTTCTCATCTTGTTTACCCTAGCCTCCGTGGGTTTGGGTTATCCTATTTGGCCTCTCATCTGCTCATTGCCTTGTCACCATGACCTCTGCTCATTTGATGTCAGATACTGCCAAATCCGCTGTCGTGCCGCCCATATGTTCAAGGGAAGTTGACCTCTGAAACTTACCACCTCCCTCTGATGTCTCACACAAAATCTTTTATCCTTCTTTGTCTCGTGTCGATGATGTGGGAAACATTATGGCCCACCTTCGATCAAGGTTACTTCCTGTCGACTTCAGCTCATTATCCAGGAAAGTGACCTAAAGACTCCCTTCAAGTGCCTTAGAGCCTGCATGCCTCAATGGCAGGTTCTTCGTGTTCGACGCGACGTTTTCGTCATTGGCCTCTGATCGAATGATTCTGCGGGTGTTCGACACCAGCTCATTGATTCACACACCGTGGATTGTACCTATAAGTACCTTGAGGACCATTGTCATTATTGATGGTACCTCTCGCATCTGTTAATAGTTTTCATTATTGGCTGGTAATCAGACGATGTTCATGCATGTTCGACTTCAGCTCATGTATTCACATGCTTGGACTTGTACTTTGTTCGGGTTGGGATGGAGCACAAGACCCTGGTTTTTGTCTGTTGCGAACTAGGCTGCGATTTTGTGGATTGTTATTACATGACTCATTGATGGATGGCTGCGCCCATACCTGAGTCTTTTTGGATGGCTGCGATCATATCTTCTTATCATCATGGTCTCTTCAGCTGGGTGGCTACGTCCATACCACAGACCTTCTTCGTATGTCTTTTGGATGGCTGTGCCCATGCCTAGACTACATGTAATCGAGATATCAGTTGTACATACGTGCAGGTTCTTCCTGGTGGTGTTCCAGTTCAGCGAGTTTTGTAAAGCATTTCACCCCTCCCACTCTCTCGGGCTTCATGCTTTAGGGGGCATCTGTTACACAGTAATTTTTCACTGTCTCCCTGTCAGTCTCCCTACTGTGTCATGAAACCAAATTAATCATACTCATGCTCTCTAAACTGGCCAAATGACCCACTTTTCCAATGTTTATTTCATCATCGCGACTGTTACTAAAATAACCGCGCTGACTGGCGCCTCATAGTGTAACGAATGCGCTACCAGCGCGGAAGCACACGGGTTTTCCGCGCTGGTCGAATTTCATGAGGCAGCGCATCCTATGCTTGTATTAAGTCGCGCTGACACAACTTTCTCCGTTATTAAGATGCGATGTCAGCGCTCCAGTGCAGTTATACACCCACGCTGATCCAGTTTGGGCGAGTTTTTTCTAACAGCCAGCCTTCCATATGACTCCAGACCTGGTTGTTGGCCTTGTAAATGTCGCCCTCCCTTCTATGGCATGTCTGTTCGTCATTTGAACCACCTTCCTTGGAGATAAGCTCATCCTCCCACCATTCATGGAGACTCCTTCTCCTATTCAAGCCTCTACCATTGCCCTGAGCAGCTAGTTTGGATAGTGTGGAATTCATAGTGCTTAGAGTGCTGCTGCTAGTAGGTAGTTGGTGTGACAAGTGTGGATTTGCTAGAGAGCTTAAGGAAGGTTGTGGAGTATTGCTTGTGAGAGAGAGAGTTTTTTGTCTTGGGAGATCTACCTCCAAGGGTGAATGCTTAAGAGACTTGCTGGCTGGACCCTCTTGAGAAGGACTCAACGTCAGAACTTTGGTTGTACCTTTCTCTCTTATTGATTAATAATAGATGATTACTATTATGGTTCCATTCTCATTTGTCTTTGTAATGGTTAATGTGAATTACATCCTTTCTGACTGATGTATAATTGCATTTATTAGTTTTCACACTTGTGTTTGTATTTCTCTTCGTGTGTGTAGGTATCTATCTACGGGGATCGTGGAAGATCGTGACCAGCCAAAGCGAAGGAGTGAGAACGACATATCTTCATCAAACAATAGCGCTGGAATCCAAGTAGGTGTTCATTGCCTATCTCCTATTTGCAATTAGGAACTTGCATAGTAGCATTGATTGATTGTTGCTAGACCTGTTCTGGGCTAGTAGGGATCGCCTCTATCCGTAGAGGGGATTTACCTCTCCAACAAGATCAAAATCTAGAGCCTCCAAGAAAGCTTTGTCTGTCATACTTCCTTTTGCCCCTGCAAAATTTGATTTATCTTTAGCAATAGTGTAAAGTTTTTTACTATAATCACTCAAAATCATTAACCTGTCATTCAAAGCCACTAAACCTAACAGATCTCTCTGATTGAGTAGATTAAATGTGGTATGAAATCTTTGGACAACAGTTTCCAAAGTCTGGCATTTGTTCTCTAATTGAACCATCAGGTTTCTTTTCTGCAAAACGTTCTTGATTTCTAAGATGGTTTCATTCCTATATTCAATTTGTAGCTCCTATAGTTCTTCTTTGGTCTTAGAATTTAGGATTTTTATCAATGTTGTTGCTTCAGTTGGCTTGTCTCCCAATACTTCCCTCACTTGTTCTATCAATGTTTTTGACCTCTGTATCAACTCTTCCTACTCGAAAATGATTTGGATTGATGGCCAAATCTTAGTTATAGATTGATTGATATATATCCATATGTTTTATTTAGCCTATGATAGATTTTGAACCATTACTAACTCACTCTCTAAAAACTCTATTCTTTGAGCAAGCCTGTGAGATTTTTGTAACTCTGCTATATAGGAGTTCTCATTCTTCAACTTATGTTCCTGTAAATTCTTCAATTGCTCTTTTAGCTTCTCAATTTCCTTCGCCTGAATGGCCATATCCTGCATGTCTTTAACCAATTCGGTGACAAAATCTATAGTTGGTGTTGGTGCTGTTGTTGATGTTGAAGCTTTTTTTTCTCCTACAACTACAATCGGTATTGTTGTAAGTGGAACAATGGCTAGTTGTGAGGACTGGTCATTCTCTTTTAGTAATTTTTCTAGTTCCACCTCCATCTCTTTGATTTGGACATTCTGTTCAATTATTATCTTGAACATGCCTTCCTTTTTCTTTTCTAGTTCTCCCATTTCCTTGGTCTGTGGATCCTCTATAGATGGAAGCTTGAGTTGCTTCCTCAGAGCTACTATATCAACATTATTTTTCTTTACAATCTCCTCTACTATCTTTACATCACTGGGGTCATAACCTAGCTTGATGACTAAGTCTAATGACTTTATTCTAGTATCTTTTCCCAAAGATGAAATTTTATCTAGCTTTAATTGTGATTGTATGTTGTTGATGGAGGCCTACAGTTTTGAAGATGTTATGGTAGTATTGGTTAGAGTGGAGTATAACATCTCCCCAGTCTATTTGTGCATGTCCATTTGATCAATCATATGGATTTGATTTGTGTCAAAGGAGAATATTGTCTTCTTTTAATCTGTTGGTGATTTAGGAAATGGAACCTGTGCTTGCAAGAAAGCCATTTTCATTCTCCCTTGTTCAGTATCAAATCATGATTAATCTACACTAAACATAATTAATTTAATCCTAAGGGTACGTTTTGATTATCAAGCCCATATTATTTTCCTAAGGTTGCTTCTAACCTTATTCTGATGCATATTTATGCAATTAAACAAGTTTAAACACTTTGGTTAATATTCCTATAATCTACCTATTCATTTCAACCAAGATTAAGCTTAATGGTTGATTTATTATTTAATCTATGCAACCCGTTTTAACTTAGTTTAATCATGATTAAACATTACGATCAAACTATACAATTTATTTCTATGTGGCATTTAAACAAGTTGCACACTTTTATTTGAGAAACTTCTAAAGTAATTTTAATGCATTTTTGATCTTTTTGGTGGCATTTCAACTTGCTCACATGCATACATTTTTTATGGAGTTTTCTCATTCTTTCTTTTTTAGTCTATTTTTTCTTTTTCTCATATATATATATATATATATATATATATATATATATATATATATTTTATATATACCCTCTTTTCATCATTATATATATATATATATATCATTTGCAGAATACAATATTATTTACAATTTCATCAATTGAAAGGAAATAGCGAATCATCAATTGAAACTATGAATCATAGGACCCTAACAGTCTAGATGACAGGAAGAGTACTGCTAGTGCAACTTTCTTTTGGGTGACTGCTTGGTATCATGGGTTAGCACGAAGCAGAGCTCCATCTCACTATCGACTACTGAAGCATAATATATTGCTGCTATGACTTTTTGTACACAAATTCTATGGATGAATCAAACCATAAAGGATATACATGTAGAGTTTCCTAAACCAATTCCAATATTATATGACAACACTAGTGTAATCAAAATCTTAAAAAATCCATTCATGCATTCAAAAACCAATTACGTTCCTATCAAGTATCATTAATTAAGGGAACACGTTGCATCCAATATTGTTAAACTTGTATATGTTCCCACTAAAGAGAAACTGGCAGATATCTTTACCAAGCCACTTGCAAGAGAACCATTTGAGTATCTCAGGCAGCAGATAGGAGTTGTGACTCCTCCCTCCAAATGACTTCATTTTGGTAGGAGGTGGAAGCTACTCAGTAGGAGGAACTCATGGCAGAGTAGGCTGCATTGGTTCAGGGGGAGTGCAAGTGAAGTTTTCTTTGCCACTGATGTCAAAGGGGGAGAAATTTGGCATCAGAGCAGACCATGGCAATCTAAGGAGGATTCTACAGTGTTGCCATCAATTCTAAATGGGGGTATTATTGGACATTTGATGGTATGAACATGGTTGGCTACGTAAGTGCTGGCATTGATGTCAAACAAGGCTCAACCTGATGATGGTGCATCATGCCTTGGTGGTTGTGATTCCATCTAGGTAAAGGATTTGGAGCCATATTTTGAGGAAGAAGATGGGATTAGTGTCTAATTAGACTCCTTATATTGGAAATTTCTATAGAAGAGATTTCTAACAATATGCAGAAGTCCAGAAATGGACTTGTGGTTTGAGAGATATGGTCTGTTGAAGTTCAGGATGATTCAAGCCTTGTCTAGTGAGGAATATGAGAGATCGGAGGTCCTGGTGAATTGTAAACGGAGGTCTTGGCCAATCAAAGGTCCCAGCAAATCGGAGGTCCCGACAAATTATATATCGGCAATCCCGCATGTTGGAGGTATTGCAATATCGGGGGATAATATGGGACTGTGCATTCCTTGTTAAATCGTCGGGGAGGAAAAAAAGGAAAATACAAAGGAATTTGATGAAAAACTAGAGTAGGTGAGGCCCCTTTCTCTCTCCTCTAGGCAGGACACATGGAGGCATCCGGTTGGCTCTGATAAGGACAAAAGGCATCATCGGAGGAGCTATGATGAGGACAAGTGGGAAGATCTGATTGGTTCTGATAAGGGACACATGGCCGTTTGAATCAGCATGACGTCACAGTACGAAGAGACACGTGGAAAGTTATTTTGGTGTTTATGGATGGCCTAATTGGCCATATCTGAGTGACACATGTCACTAGTTAGAATATGCCACGTGGCATGAGATGACATCACTTCGGCAATTAGCAATTTTTGATGGACAAAACATTGTCACAAAGTGGAAATCGTCGATAAGGGGCTCCGATGTGGTAAGCGCATGGTTTAGTGGAAAGACAAGAAACCAAAGGTGTGACACTTTATAAGGGAACCAAAGGCCCCCGGTAGAGCACTGAAAGACTTAATTCCTTAAGGCCAAGCCCGTAGTCACCGCCCTTGGTCCTATAGTGAGAAGTGTGTAGTAAGGGCTGAGCGGAAGGAGCTTGAAAATCAGAGATTGGCGATCGCAGGTTTGTGGTTGCTGGCACATTGACCACATAGGGGGCTCCGATATGGTTGGTGCTCGATCACCAGACCAAGTCCTATGGTGGAGATATAGTAGGGGCCTGATGCAAAAGGGGCTAGACTTGATCGAAGGTTAGAAACCAACTATTTCATAGTGTTACACCACTACAAAACATTGCGATGAAAAGCTCTGATATGATGGTACATGGTTCCATTAAGATGTATGAATTGAAAATTGTGGTTTTGAATGCATAACTATAAGGTTGATGGTCGAAGACCTCCCGTGCATGCATTGTAAATAAATGCAAATATACACTCCATGACGATGTATAGGTAGATCTTTGTGAACCATAAAGAAGCGGACCTCTGTGAAATATGTAAGGAGGAGTGAGAGTTAATACACAACATGAAGAGTCAGTTGTATGACAGAGAAGTGATCGTCGCCCATCCTTATTAGTTTAATGCAACGACTGAACTGGAGTTTGTGTAAATCAACAAAAGAATGGGGTGCCATGCCTGGGGTACATGTGTGGGAAGAATTGATGATGAGAATGACTACATCAAGCTAAGAACAACACAGAAACAAAAAGGTGAACCTCCATTGATCTAATTGGAGCGTGATAGCATACTTGTGTGAGAAAAGAGGAGTGAACTGTGAATTGGAGTAGAGTGTTGTTGGCTTGTTGGGGCTTGACCCAGGTTCAAAAGTGATTTAGCTAGACAAATCCCGAAACTACCAGCCCTTTCGGCAACATTCTGCAGTGCGCGGACTAAGGTCTCACCTGAGGTAGTATGGGAGGGTGCTGGAACCAGGTTTCTGCACCCTAGGGATGTCTTGATGAAGTTTGAGAAGTTCGGGAACCAATCCTGTGCGCTCGCACTTCTCCACACAGCTGTCTGACCTTCGCGTAGCTCTATAAAGAGCGCGAAGTGGCTCTGTCAACATCCTTTATCCTTACTGTGTTTTTATAATAGATCTGACTTAAATTTGGTGGGTCCAGTAGTCTTATTAATCATTCCATATTCATAACAAGTTTGTGCAATCATAAATTGTAACGAGATGCATAAGACTATAATAGAAGCATAAGCACACATATCTACAAGTAGATGCACAATATTTCAGAATCAACTTATCTTTTATTAACTTTTGTTCTGTTACAATCCCAACTCCACCCTGCGCACTCAGCTGTAGGGGTCCACACACACAATTGCAAACTCTACCAGGCCTCTACGCACTTAGCTGCAGAGGATCTTTCTACTACTACGACCCAAGACTCAGACTTATAGACTCAGAGTGAATATCGCCTTCAAAAACCCATATCACTTAGGATCAAGACTTAACCAAAAATTGACTTCTACACTTAGAGCCTCGCTTTATTTATACATTCACATGGTTCACGGGCCCTGGGTAGGCCGACACATTCTATATTAAATTACAATATTTTTAGGGTGGAAAACCCTAGACTCTCGCACTCCGCGCCCACATTTTGTGGGGTCTTACATTACATTTTGACCAAAATTCGGGCTATAGCCCCAAAAACCCGCTATGGGGGGATCCACTGCCCAACAGGCCCCCAACACAATCATTGTGACTCATCTCGAGTCACTTGGTTGGTGTGGCGACCCTTGCGCAAAGTCCATCCAACTGTGCCTGTGTAGCATGAAGGTCCACAACTCACCATGCTGCCATTGTCTGGATTTTCTCCCTTTGTGCTTCAGAATCATCTGCATCTGACTTGATCCTCTACTGTGATGTCGGCCTCTAGTACCTGTGTTTATAGTCCCACACCTCTGTCCGGCTCCTCGGGTCACGAAGACTGTGCTTCGGTCAATTAGTCAGAGAGCCGGCCCACCCGTGTAGGGCTTCAGGTGACTGTCATTTACCCTTCCTGGGAAGGGCTCTCCATTAAGTTTGACTAGCTAGACCGTGCCTCCGTCTGTGATCTCCTTTACCACATATGGTCCCAACCAATGCATTTTGAATTTTCCAGGAAATTTTTCGAACTTGATGTCATACAACAAATCTAAATCATTTATCTAGAACGTGCGCAACTTTATATGGCAATCGTGCCAAGCTTTCTCGCGCTGTTTCTATACCTGCTGATGGAATCTCGCCAGAAACCATTCTTCCTTAAGTTTTTCCAATTGTGCGAGCCTCTCTTCCAAGGCTTTGTGGTCTGACATGCCTTTCATCGCTGCTATCCGTGAATTGGGTACGATGTCTTCCATTGGCATGACTGCTTCCGTGCCATAGACTAACCTGAAAGGTTTCCGACCCATCAATTTCTTGCATGTGGTTCTATATGCCCATAATATGGTAGGTATTCACAAGTCCCAGTCATTTGGCTGCATGTTACATACTTTGGTCAGTGCAGTCTCCAGAATCTTGTTGAATGCTTCTATTGTCCCATTAGCTTGTAGATGGTATGACGTACTTTGTTGATGATACACCTAGAGCTCCTCAGTGAGTGCACTGATAGTCTCATTTAGGAAGTGCATTCTGTGGTCACTCGTTAAAATTTTCAGGCATCCAAACCATGTCAACACGTTGTCGAACAAAAATTTTGCAGTTGTGGTAGCCATGTAGTCCTTAACCGACTATGCTTATGCCCATCGAGTCAGGTACTCTGTTGCGGTGGTGAAGTAGCGCGCACCCATCTTCCCCTTAGGTTTGATTGGCCCCCCAAAGTCTATTGCCCATTTTTAGAATGGCTGCAGTGTCATCTATGGATTGAGTGGCATCTCATCCCTTCGCGATGGTTTCCTAGTCCGTTGACATACGTCGTAGGCCTGACATTACGCTTTTGAATCTTGATGTAGGGTTGGCCATGATAGTCTGGTGCGAAGAATCTTCTGTGCCATCGCCCGTCTCGCATAGTGTCCTCCTGTATCCCCCCCATGTGCTTCCATAACGATCTAGACTCTTTCCTATTCAAGTACATATCTTCGTAATATCTCATTATTTCCCATTTTGTAGAGGTGCCCCACAATGATAGAAAAATCCATCGTGCGTACCACCAATTCCTTCTTCTGCTGGACTGAATATCCTTGTGGCGCAGTCGATGTGGTTAAGAAATGGATTATATCTTCAAAGTGGTCATCCACGACACATACTACAAAGAGTTGTGCATTAGGTAGTCCTTCCTCCAAATTTGTTGGCTCCTCGCCAGTCTCGATTCATGATAAGTGGTTTGGTCCTGCATTTAGGCATCCCAGCTTCATGATGACCTCGAAGTGATATTCTTGAAATAGTAACAGCCATTTGCATATGTGCCCCCCCAAACACAGGCTTATTCACTAGGTATTTCAATGCGGAATGATCGGTATACATCTTGAAGTGCCCCCCAAGTAGATAGTGGTGGTATTTCTGGAGTGTGTATACCATGGCCAAGCCTTCACACTCAGTAGTAGAATAGTTCTTTTCTTCTTTGGACAACCGTCGACTCGCAAATGCGATTAGGTGATCTACGCCTTCCATGCCTTCCTGCGTAAGTACAGTGCCCAGTGTGATACACGATGCATCAACATGTATATTAAATTCAATGTCCCATTTTGGAAGACCAAAATGGGAGCAGATGCCATTTTTTCCTTGAGAAGATCCAAACTTTTCTTACAATCATCATTCCAACAATATGTAGCATCTTTTTTCAATAACTGTTCCATTGGTGTTGTGATTTGTGCATAGCTCTTAATAAACTTTCTATAGTAACCAGTGTGCCCCAACGTGGTGCATAGTTGTTTGAAACTTTGCGGTGCTTCCAAATTGAGAATAATGGAAATCTTCATAGGGTCCACCATCAAGCCTTGTTTGTAGACCACATGGTCGAGTGGATTTCCAAAGGGGACTAGGAAGGTGCACTTCTTCAGATTCAGCGCAATCTAGTGTCATTGGAAAGTATCCAGCATCAACCATAAGCTCGCTATATGGTGTTTAACTAACCCAAATACAGTCCAATCATCTAGATAGACCTCTAAGAACTTGTGGATGTATTCCTTGAATGTGGCCACCACTATGCGCGAAAATATCGCTGGCACATTCTTCAGTCCAAAGGGCATAACAGTGTATTGAAAACAGCCCCATTCGGTTGTGAAGGTTGTCTTGCTCCTATCTTTTGGCACGATCTTGATCTGATGGTACCCTGAGAAACCATTCGTGAATGAGTAAGCTTCCTGTCCACCAACATTCTCCAATACTTCATCTGTAATTGGTGTCAGAAATGGATCGTGAATGCAGGCATCATTAAGCTTCCTGAGGTCCACGTAGATCATAATTTTTCACTTCTGGTTTTTCTCTTGTACTACCATAGGACTCACCCAGTCTGATTCTTCCACTAGTTCAATGATTCTAGCTGCAAGCATTTTTTCTAATTCTTCGCAAACCTTTTCTTTATACTTTGGATTCAAATGGTAAGGTCGCTACTTAACTGGCTTCACATCTAGTTTCAGAGTGATCTTCATCATCCCTAAGTCGCCAATTATCCCCTTTAAATCTGTGACTTTGGTCGAGAACAAATCTTGATATTCATGGACTAACTCGATGACCATATCTACTGTCACATCATTCCAATAGTCCCCAAGCATCGTGTACTTCAGCTCCATGTCTGTACCAATGTTTACCTGCTTTGTCTTTAGCAGCGCAGTGATGTCGGGGTCCTCAATTGATGGTCCTGGAACTTCGCGACACCCTTCAGTTTCTAGAATATTAATGTTTTGGGGGTCATCATCATCCTTCTCTACTTATACTTATAACATTCTAGGGCATGGATTAACTGGGTTTCCCATGCTGGTTGAACTACTTCCCGTGGTTCCTGTGGTATTTTGAAGATGGTAGCTTTCATGGCTTGTAGCATGTCATCAACAGTATTTGACCATCGGTCTTCAAATGTTAATGTTAACAAAAATCCCTCATGCAAAACATCTCATTCACTCATACCATGTTGGAGTTCCATCTTGCTATACCAATTCATGGGTATGACATCCAGGGTATGATAGAATAAGTGTACCCATTGAGGCTGAGGTTCTTTTCCATAGGCCTTGGTCCATTTTGCGAGGTGCGTGAGTGGGTCATTACATCCATTGTATTTATCTACTAATTGTAGTTCTGGTTTCCCAAATCATAGCCGCATCATCCTCCTGCAGCTGCGCCAATTTTCAAAATTTCCTTGATGTGTTACCCACCAATGCGTAGATGTCACACCCAGTGCCCACTTCAATGCATCGAACCATTGTTGCTTCGGTGTTGCGCTCTCAAACTTGCTCAAGAATTCATCCACCGCTGTTAATCCATCATATGTTGGTATATCTCAGGCCTGGGCTATTACGCAATGTAGTGATCTAGTCATCATGTTACAATTCAGCGTTGTTACTTCTTTCAACCGATTGTGCTAGCATTCGTCTTCTTCGTCTGAATCTGAGGTGCACGAACCTGCGCGTTCCCATAAGATTCTTCCATTTGCAGTCGGATTCACCCAATCCTGATCTCATACAGTTATCTTATAGATACAATCTATCTCATCGTCACTTCCATCGTTGCACACAGGTTTAGTGTAATGCGCTCCTTTGGCTGGATCTAGTTGAATGACTACGCGTAGGGACTTTTCCTCGAATATCATCTTCCACTTTTTCAGGTTGATGACTCCATTCATATCAGTGGCCCAGTCTATTCCTAGCAACGCGGGGTAAGGGTTTCTGTCGTCCACAATCTCTATTACCTCAAAGTCCGTCTGCGTTCTCATGCCTTCAATGTCCACTGTTACCCCTTGCAACCTTCCCATGGGCAAGATCTTTTGTTGGTTCGCCATCTGTAATTAAATCAGGGACCATTATAATGTGGGCCTACTCATGCATTCCCATGTCTATTTAGTAACACATTCGTGTCCGAACCCAGGTCTAGGATTACTTGATCCATTTCATATTCACCAATCTGTGCCGTTAATCTCATTTCCCTCCCGGTGCGTAATGTATGCTTTCCTAGTTTCCGGACTACACGCGGTTCACCTGACCCTGCGCACCTAGTTATCAGCTCTTGTAGTCCTTTAACTACCTTATTATCGTGCAGAAGTTTCATGCATGTTTCTAAAAATGTAGTAAGCATAGAAGGATCCATTCCTGGCTCTGGTTGCTCCTTACTACCTGAAGTAGAGGCCTCCGCGAAGCTCTTCTTAGCTTCCATAAACGTCTCCTCTACACGTTCCAAGTCAAACTCAGGTTCCTTTGCAGGATTCTTGTGAACCCATGTATCTTCCTCGGGCTACTTCCCCTTATATTCCCCTATGGTCGCACCACTTCTGACCACCATATTCACATTTGGGTCTTCTTCGCATGGTTCAGACCTCATCATTTGCATATTCTGCATCGAAGTAGGCTAAAGTACCCCTTTCTCTTGCATTTGCGCGATTAATGTAGGAAAATCTACTGCTTCATGATCGAATTGAGCATAATATGAACAAGATAGTCTCGTCAGGTTGGTACAATCGCGGGCATAGTGCCCCAGTCCTCCATAATTGTAACATATTAATTATCTGTGGCCCCTTCTTGGCCCCATTCCTCCTCGTCCTCGACCTCGCCCTTGAAATCCAGCGCGCACCATCCCTGCGGTTGGGTCGAGGCCTCATGTTTCCATCTAAATTCTATATGCTGGGGTCCACTCCATCATTAACTCGTAGCTGCAACAAGTATGCTCGTTGTGGCCCACTGATCTACAAAAATTGCAAAACAGCTGCTGGGGAGTTTGTGTATACTTCTGCAACAAATGACAGTTGTCTGTTGTGTGCTTTCCTCCCACCTGACAGATCGCACACTAGAGCGTGGGTGCCACACTTGGCCCTGCCTGTGCCTCTGGTCTCAATGGCATTGGTCCCCCTCCTACCAAGTAGTTTACGAATACTGGACAGTGATCCTTGTCATGGCCCTGGCCTTTACATTTTATGCACCACACTTCTTCGTTCGCCTCTAGCCAAGGTGCCCTATCCTGCTTCAAGCTCTACATTTCCAGGTAGAGATTTTGAAGCTACGCATGGATCTATTGAACTCCCAATCCTGGATCCTGTATCGGTGTTTCATGCAACCTCATTGACATTTCCAACGCTTCTGCCTGGGTTGACAGCTTCTGCTGTGACAGCGTCGTCCTTAGGTGTGGTGTCAAAGGTGCCACAAATCATGTGTGGTGCTGCGCATCTATTAGCGTCATATTAGCCTCACAGATCGTACTATTGATCCAGATCCCATGGGGTCTCGCCTGGAAGCATCGCGATCTCTTTAAACCCAATGATTGACTATGTCTCTTATTTCAGTCGGCTAATGATCCGAATTGGATCCATGAAGAATTTCATAGTGCCATGACTGTACCAAGACAGGACAGACTTCGAATTTATGAGCATAAAGTGATTAGGAAGACCTCTAGACAGTGGTAGATTACAAACAGCAAGGAGCAATGAGGACCTTGGTCAAAGCACGCTGACCGAGGCCCATGGAGTCCACGCAGGAGGCAAAACTGGCGATCAGGAAGCCTGGATCGGGGAACAGAGGGCATTTCTGATGCGCGATCACTGGGAAAAACCCCTCGAGAAGGAAAAAGCCCCAAAGCGCTCAATCGCATGGAAGCCAAGAAACCATGGGGAAAAGCGTTAAGGTGAAAGGTGGGTCCCACACTTCGAAACTGACGGTATATTGGGGGTACCCTTGGGCGGTAGCGGATTTGGAGAAAAACGAGCGATTCCATTCAGCGCCCGACGCATGGTAGGTAGATGAGAGAGAAAACCACCACTCATCATGCGTTAATGGTCGAGCAAGTCAACCGTGCGAAATGAGCGAATGTCGTAGGATCTGGGGCTCCAGATCTAGCGGCGAAGATTGCGCTCGATGGAGGAACCGGATTTGACAGGGGATTAAGCTGTGACATAAAGGAGTTTGAAGTTTGATTTGACGTTGAGATGACGAATGAGTCATTCCACTGTGAAATTGAAAAACCGAACTGACAGGGAAGAGTTTGTGCAGTTTGCAAGAGGACACGTGGCCACTCCTTGTGAGACATTGGTGATGACGCAGAGGTAGGGAACTCTAAGCGAACAATAGCAGGCGATCTGATGGGGGTGGAAGAGGAATCGAATAGTCAGGGACAAATTGGTTTTAAGCCATGAACAGACAGAGAATAGAGGACACAGAGAAGAGAAGAGAACGAAGACAGTGAAAAGAAGAGACAATAAAGTAAGAAGAAGAAAGATAGAAGGTCGAGCTGGCCTGCAGCATAAGGCAGCATCAAGTAGAGAAAAGCTTGAGAGGCTCAAGAAAATCCCAAAGAGGATCTGTCGGGAATTGAGCACCACATTGGGCTCCTTCCATTAAAGACTAGAAAGGTCAAGATCTAGTAAGGAAAAGAGTCTGTGTACTCTAGTGGCCTGGGGGATCCAAGAACCACCCTACTAGGCATTGTTTTGTTTCTGGAGACTCAAATTGAGCTCCTCATTGTAAATCTCTGCTTTAAAGACACAATAAAAGAAGGCCACCACTGAAAGATGGACCGGAGATGTAGCCCTGGAGGATAGGGTGAACTCCTTAATAATTGTTGTGTTCTTGCATTTGCTTACTGTGTTTCTCTTACTATTTTCCATTTTCCAGTGTTGGTGTATTTTGCAATTTGATCGATCTGTTGCCTAAAATAACATAGACACACACTAGCACATGAGTCTGTAATACCTTCACTCAATAATTATTTAACTGAGATCACTCAAGAGTGATTTTTAGATTAAGTGGTATCAGAGCTCTAGGCTGTAAGGTTAGACAAGCTTGTGTTGGTTTAGCTGTTGAATGCTAACTAGATCTAAGCTCAAATTAGGAGAAGGAGAGTTGGTCGAAACTAGTCCTGAAATTGGGAGAGTCTATCCTCGGAAGATAATGTTAGAGGAAGGTTCTACGGGGCCAGACCCTCAATTCATAGATAGTTTCCTAGCCATAAAGTCCATGGTAGAGGAAATGTATAAAGACTTTAGAAAACATAAGGATGAAGATTCATCAGGCTCTAAACAAGACAAAGGAGAAGATGATTCACATTTCCATGACCAATCAAAAGGAAAAGGGAAAGAGGAAAGCTTTCTCACACCTCCTAATAGCCCTATACATAACAAGAAGGCATCTTTGATTAAACTAGATGTTAAATTTGATTTTCCTATATATGATGGAGAGTTGAATGCAGAAAAGATGGACAATTGGATTAGACAAATTGACGTTTATAGTAGAGTGCAGAATATCGACTCAGACAAGAGCAATATTCAGCTGGCAAGCCTAAGCCTTGGAAGCACTGCCTTGGTTTGGCGGGAAGGTAGGACCCAAGCTGATATGAAAAGACATGGTAAGACTATCTCTTTCTGGAATGAATTTGTTTCTGCAATCAAAAAGTAGTTCTATCCATTGGCCTACATGCCGCGATCCATGATGAGTTGGCCAACTCTTTGACAGTTGAAAGGGTAAAGTGTGCAAGGGTACACTCAAGAATTTAGAAAGAGAGCATTGATTCTAGGAATCTCATTAGACTAACCTGAGACTCTGTTGAAGTACATTGGTGGTCTACACAGCTACATGAGGCACACCATCCTCATGTTTAATCCCACTAGTATAGATGAGGTATCTGTACAAGCTACTCATCTAGAAGCTAGAGGAAAGAATGGAAATCCAGAAATTGGGGGATCATCCCAACCCACTGCAAGCAAGAAGAAGAAGAAAAGAAAGCAGAAATGGAATGTAAGGAAGGCTAACACTACACAGGAAAGCAAGGCTTCATGCGCTCACTGTAAAAAGGATGGGCATTATGATGAGCATTATTGGATTCTGCATCCAGAGTTGAGACCTAAGAAGTTCGAGGGCAAGAAGAAGAAGACTTTTGTAGCTATTTAGAAAGATTTGGGGTCAGACTCAGGAGATGAAACAACCATTGTAGCCACAGGTATAAGAGGTAATAATTCTGAAGCATCTACTATTAATTCTACACAATTTGTTATTGATGAAGAAAATGAGAGAAAAAGACATGAGCTTTTCCATATTCGAGTTATTTCCAAACATCAAAAGATTGATACTTTGTTTGATAGCAGCTCACAAATAAATTTAATTTCTGAAGAAATTGTAAAGAAGTTGGGGTTAGAAACTACACCTCACAAGAAACCATACCCATTAGGATGGTTGAATGATAAAGCACAACTACAAGTGACTAGACAATGCAAACTCAAGTTTTCTTTTGGGTCAGCATTTGTAGATGAGGTTGATCTAGACATAATTCCTTTGGATATATGTGGAATTGTTTTAGGAAGTCCTTACTTGTATGATAGGAAAGCTATTTTCTATAGAGTTGAGAACAAGTATCTACTTGTTAAAGATGGAATCAAATACTTTGTAAGAGCTCATAAGCTCAAGAATAATTACACTCTCATAAACTCAGGGCAAATGAAAAGAATGATAAATTCATGCAAACAATTCTTACTGATGGTTGTAAAGGAAAAGAAACCTGATAAAACCAATGTATTTGAGGGTTGTAATGCTAAACAACAAGCTGATTTAGAAAAGGTTGTTTCAGAGTATGATATCTTGTTTCAAGAACCTAAAAGTGTGCTACCCAAAAAGGAAATAGTACATGATATTATTTTGCAACAAGATGCTCCATTGCCTAACACTGGAATGTACAGGTAGTCCGCTTTAGAGAATGCTAAAATCAAGAAGCAGGTGTAGGAGTTGCTTGAGAAAGGGTTCATTAGACCTGGCACATCACCATGTGGGTCACCAATCGTTTTGGTGAGGAAGAAAGATGGCTTGTGGAGAATGTGCATTGATTACCAAGAACTGAATAAGACAACAATAAAAAATTGTTATCCCCTTCCTCGCATAGACGATCTTTTAGATCAATTGAAGGACATTGTTTATTTCTCCAAGCTAGACTTGCACAATGGATACCATTAGGCCAGAGTTGCAGAACAAGATGCATGGAAGATTGCTTTCAAAACAAAGCAGGGATTGTATGAGTGGCTGGTTATGCCTTTTGGATTAACTAATTCTCCTGCTACTTTCATGAGATTAATGAATGATGTACTCACACCTTTTCTTGATGATTTTGTTATTGTGTATCTAGATGACATTTTGATTTTTAGCAAAACGTGGGAAGAACACTTAAAGCATGTTAAGCAGACACTAGATGATTTGAAAAGAGAAAAACTTCATGTTAAACTCTCAAAATGTGAATTTGGAAAAACATCTCTGAATTATTTGGGTCATATAGTAGGGGGTGGTGAATTGAAGATAGATCCCTCTAAGGTGGCGAACATTGTAAACCGGCCTAAACCCAAATCTGCTATAGAAGTTAGAAGCTTCTTAGGAGCAGCACAATATTGGAGAAAGTTCATTTCTAACTTTTCTTTAATTGCAGCTCCCTTACATGCTTTAACAGGATTGAACAAGGTGTTTCAGTGGGGAGGCAAAAAACAGAAAGCCTTCGACACCTTGAAAGAAAAGATTAGTACAACACCTGTACTAGCACTGCCTGATCTTCAAAGACCGTTTGAAATCCAAACAGATGCCAGTGATTATGCCATGGGAGCAGTGTTGACACAACATGGTAAACCCATATGTTATCATTCTGACACTTTTAATCCTACAGTAGTTAACTATGTATGCATTAGTTCAGAGTGTGAAAAGGTGGAAACATTACTTAATGGGCAAAGAGACAGTAATACATACTGATCATCAACCACTTCAATATCTACACTCTCAAACTAAGTTGCAGCAATCAAGACATTATAGATGGATGGGTTTTCTACAACAGTTTCACTTAGTCATCAGATATAAAAAGGGCATACACAATAAAGTTGCAGACATGTTATCTAGAGCCATTATAAATGCATCTACTATACTTAAGCATAATTCTATACTACATGAAAGCTACATTGAACAATATGCTCAAGATATAGACTTTAAAGATGTATATGCAACTTTAAGTCAAGGAAAATGAGTAGAAGAATTGGATTATCATGTAAAGGACTGACTCTTATACCATTGTGGGAAGTTATGCATTCCACAAAATGAGAGAGTAAAGATAATTAGAAAAGCACACACTTCTTTGATATCAGGTCACTTTGGGGTAAGTAAAATGGTTGCATAACTGCAAATATTTTGTTATTGGCCAAAATGAATGAGACAGTTTCTAGATATGTAAGAGGGTGTACTATATGTGCTAAAAGCAAGCCCAGCAATAGAAAACTAGGCTCGTACACTCCATTACCAGTTCCTTCTCACCCTTGGGAAAGTGTTTCCATGGATTTTGTTGGAGGACTGCCTAAATCTAGGAAAGGTCATGATTATCTATATGTTGTTGTGGATAGGTTCAGAAAGATGTGTATTTTGATACCTTTTAATAAACAGATTATAGCTGAACAAACTACAAAACTATTTTTTGAACATGTATGGGCTCATTTTGGATTACCCACTTCCATTGTATCTGATTGAGACACCTGATTTGTGGGGAAGTTTTGGTCAAGTCTGCGGGAATTGATGGACACCAAACTGAAGAAAAGCACAACTTTTCATCCACAAACCGATGGCCAGACAGAAGTAGTCAACAGGATGATCCAGTTACTCAGAGGATATTGCAACAAACATCCTAAGCTTTGGGATGAACATTTGTGTTATGTGCAGCATGCTTACAAAAGAGCAAAACATTCTTCTACATAGAGATCTCCTTTTGAGACCTATTTTGGTTTCACACCAAGGTCTCCTTTAGATTTTGTCCTTGGTAAAGATACCACAGTTGAGGGACACAGTGATGTGGACAGGGCAACTAGGTTCATTGAACAAATCCAAGAGATCCACCAGGTAGTACAGGAACAGCTGGAAAAGAGCCAAGCCAAATATAAGGCAAGGCATGACAAGCATCAGATGGAGCATAGTTTCCAAGTTGGTGACCAAGTCTGGTTGTATATCAGTAAGAACAGGATGCAAGGTGAAGGTAAAAAGCTAAAGCCTATTAGGTATGGAACTTTTAAGATACTTGAGAAGATTGGTGAGAATGCTTTTCGCCTTGATCTACCAGCTTACATGCACATCTACTCAGTTGTGAATGCAGATTGCTTGAGATTGTTCGAACCCTCACTCATTGAGGATCCCGAAGAGCAAAGTCAATTGCCTTCTATTGATGACTTGCTACCTGAATATCTTAATGAATTGCAGAAAGACACAGTTTTGGACAGGAAGGTGAGGATGACACGCAGAGGATATGTTGAGTACCTCAGAGTAGGGCTCAAGGGTTCAAATCTGAGTAGTGCAAAGTGGATAGAGATTGGACAAGTGAGACAATTGTACCCTCGCATAGTCAATGCTTGAAAAACCAACTTTTGGTGGTTCAAAAGCTTTTTCAGTGGGGAGGCCATGATCTGAATTGGATCCATGAAGAATTTCACAGTGCCATGACTGTCTCAAGACAGGATAGACTTCAATTTATGAGCAAAGAGCGATTAGGAAGACCTTTGGATAGTGGCAGATTGCAGACAACAAGGAGCAACGAGGAACTCGGTCAAAGCATGCTGACCGAGGCCCATGGAGTCCATGCAGGAGGCAACATTGGCCATTGGAAAGCTCGGATCGGGAAATAGAGGGCATTTATGATGCACGATTACCCTCGAGAAGGAAAAATCCCCAAAGCCCTTGGTCGCATGGAAGCTGGGAAACTGTGGGGAAAAGCGCTAAGGCGAAAGGCAGGTCCCGCACTCCGAAACCAGTGGTATATCAGGGGCACCCTTGGGCAGTAAGTGGATTTGGAGAAAAATGAGGAATTCCATTCAGTGCTTGATGTGTGGCAGGAGGATGAGAGAGAAAACCACCACTCATCGTGCGCTAACGGTCGAGCAAGTCAACCGCGCGAAATGAGCAAATGTCGTAGGATTTGGGGGCTCCAGATCTGACGACGGAGATTGCGCCCGATGGAGGAACCGGATTTGATAAGGGATTAAGTTGCGACATAAAGGAGTTTGAAGTCCGATTTGATGTTGAGATGGCAGATGAGTCATTCCACAGTGAAACTGAAAAACCGAACTGACGGGGAAGAGTTGGCACAGTTCACGAGAGGACAAGTGGCCACTCCCTATGAGACGTTGGCGATGACGTAGAGGCAAGGAACTCCAAGAGAATAGCAGCAGGCGATCCGACGAGGGTGGAAGAGGAATCGAATAGTTAGGGACAAATTGGCTTTAAGCCATGAACAGACAGAGAACAGAGGACACGGAGAGGAGAAGAGAACGAAGACAGAGAAAAGAAGAGACAGTAAAGCAAGAAGCAGAAAGACAGAAGGTCGAGCTAACCTGCAACATAAGGCAGCATTGAGTAGACAGAAGCTTGAGAGGTTCAAGCAAATCCCAGAGAGGATCTGTCGGGAATTGAGCACCACATTGGGCTCCTTCCATTAAAGACTAGAGAGGTCAAGATCTGGTAAGGAAAAGAGTCTGTGTACTCTAGTGCCTTGGGGGATCCAAGAACCACCCTACCAGGCATTGTTCTGTTTCAGGAGACTCAAATTGAGCTCCTCATTGTAAATCTCTTCTTTAAAGACATAATAAAAGAAGGCCACCACTGAAAGATGGACCGGAGATGTAGCCTTGGAGGATAGGGTGAACTCCTTATTAATTGTTGTGTTCTTGCATTTGCTTACTATGTTTCTCTTACTATTTTCCATTTTCCAGTGTCTGTGTATTTTGCAATCTGATCGATCCGTTGCCTAAAATAACATAGACACACACTAGCACATGAGTCTGTAATACCTTCACTCAATAATTCTTTAACTGAGATCACTCAAGAGTGATTTTCAGATCAGCTAAATTCTCTATTCAGTGCATTATGGATCTTCACTATTCTTGCATTTGGGTGATCATTCGAGTGGTTGATATACCATGTCAGCACGTGATCCTGCAGTGTGCTTACCAATGTGGCCTTCTTAATGTTGTCATCCATAACCTCTTGTGCTTCCCACACTACTCTTACCATGAACCAGAACTGGTCTGGATCCTCATTCCCTACTCCTCTGAATATGGGTAGCTTGATCACGCTCGCCATGCTGAACCATGGGGGTGGTGGAGGTGGGGTGGGTGAAGATGGAGGTGAAGTAGGTGAAGCAGGTGATGGCGTAAGTGGAGGTGATAACTACAGAATGCGCTGCCTTATCAAACTGATCACACTTCTCGGAGAAACCCGAGTGCGCTCTTCCTCACTCTCTCATGAAGGTGAAATTAAAGGATTGTTCCCTAATCCTTCGATCCCTTTGTAGATATTTCCACTCCGTGTCGTTCCAATCATTAATGTATTCGCATAACCCGCTTTTCACATAACAGCATCTTAATCCAGGTATTCAAGGATTTGATGTACCTACCTCACGGTCCCTTGAGAAAACGTCATTCTGCTTCACTATAGCTCACAATCATGTCTATCATGAACTCAGTGATAAATCCCCCTATTATCCAGTCGAGCCAACGGTCCATGGCCCACGCGATCTTATCTTCTAATGCCTCTAGTCTACGCACTAACTCTGGAGTCCACACTATCGTTTCATAATCCACACTATCGTTTCATAGAGCTTATACCTTCCCTAGTTGTCGGCTAACCTCGCGATCCAATCATACAGCTCTGAAGAGAAGGATGTGAAGAAGATCTCGTGGATTTCCATATATATGTAGCGATCCAGCCACCTCTTCTCGGATATCTATGGAGTTCTATTTTCCTGTGTCATGAACTCGTGAAGCTTCTGATCCAACCAATCTTCAATTTCCTTCTTCATAGGATTCCAGTGTTCTGACATCAGACATCCCTTAGGCAGATCCCGGTCCCGGCAATGGAACCATTTATTGGCTTGTTGGGGCCTGACCCAGGTTCAGAAGTGATTTAGCCAAACAAATCCCAAAACTATCGGCCCTTTTGGCAACAGTCCACGGTGCATGGACTGATGTCTCACCCTAGGTAGTATGGGAGGGTGATGGAACCAGGTTTCTACACCCTAGGGATGTCTTGATGAAGTCTAGGAAGTTCGCAAACTGATCCTGCGCACTTGCTCTTCTCTACACAGCTTTCTAACCTTCGCGTAGCTCTATAAAGAGTGCGAAGTGGCTCTCTCTAGATCCTTTATCCTTACTGTGTTGTTATTATAGATCTGACTTAAATTTGGTGGGCCTAGTAGTCTTATTAATCATTCCACATTCATAACAAGTGCACACAATCATAAACTGTAACGATATGCATAAGACTATAACAGAAGCATAAAAACACATATCTACAAGAAGATGCACAATATTTCAGAATCAACTTATCTTTTATTAATTTAAGTTCCATTACAATCCCAACTCCACCCTGCGCACTCAGCTGCAAGGGTTTGCGCACACAATTGCAGACTCTACCAGGCCTCTGCGCACTCAGCTGCAGAGCCTCTTTCTACTACTACTACTACGACCCAAGACTCTAACTTACAGACTCAGAGCAAATATCACCTTCAAAAACCCATATCACTTAAGATCAAGACTTAACCAAAGATTGACTTCTACACTTAGAGCCTCACTCTATTTATACCTTCCCATGGTTCACGGACCCTAGGTAGGCCGACACATTCTATATTAAATTACAATATTTTTAGGTTGGACAACCCTAGACTCTCGCACTCCGCGCT
The DNA here is from genome assembly GCA_031772625.1 of Pinus tabuliformis. Classification (NCBI taxonomy): domain Eukaryota; kingdom Viridiplantae; phylum Streptophyta; class Pinopsida; order Pinales; family Pinaceae; genus Pinus; species Pinus tabuliformis. The sequence continues at coordinate 1,125,535,350 of CM062815.1, read as the reverse complement.
AGCACTTTGTGGGGTCTTACATTACATTTGACAAAAATTCAGGCTGCAGCCTCAAAAACCCGCTATGGGGGGATTTGTTGCCCAACAAGTGTTGCAAGGGTAGTTTTGTGTTGAAACAGAGTATCCAAAAACAACAGAATTGACTATTTGCACAATTTCACCAAATATTAACTAAGGCTGCCTTTTAAGTGAATAAATGAGGAAAATGGATATTTAAGTGCCTTAAACATAAAACTTGAAATCTAAAATTAAGCATGAAAAACAGAGAATAAGAAGAAACCACATAAAACTTGATGATGAAGTTCGTCCCAACTGGACTACATCTCTGGGTCCACTTCCAATGCGTGTCCGTTGTATTAAAAATTCTCATAAAAAGTATCTTTACATCAAATTCACCATTCTGGAATGTGAACACAGGCAACAATGGCTATTTTCAACTGATAAGCCTCGGCCTCAGCTCTCCAACGCAACTTACAGATTTCAAAAATGCCCAATATTGGCCAAGTTATGCCTCAAAAGGAATATTATAGGCACTGATAAAACAATATTTGCAGCCTCACTTTACAACCCCCTGGCTTTAGTGCAGTGGCAATACCTTTTATAATGCCCACAAAAGGTCCCAGGGTCAAACCTGCGGGCCTCCCAGGATTTTCTTCGCAAAATATGGAAATACGTTGTAACACCATAATACATATATGGTATAAGGTTACAATAATATAACAAATATGACTCGGTGTATTGTTATGCCCGTGCCACATATCAAATATTTGTTTTAACAAAGGCTAGAGGATAGATACACCATAACCAAAGTTCAATGGTGGTATAATGGTTATAACCATAAGTTTAAACTTAGACATAAAACCTCATGATATATATCATATGTTAATAGATTAGCAGTGTGGCACATTAAATATGGCATATGGTTAAACATTATACTAACTCCACCCCGAGTTTAGAACCCTTGCTATGTTTGGCATCGTTGTTGGTTGAAACAACTGAGGGTTTGGCGTTATAGTTGCTCCACACCGAATGTAGTATGGCGTTAACACATTGCTAAACAGTCTGAGGGGTTGGAAAACCACTAGATATGGTGGGCTCCGCCAATCCTTGCCCTCCATTGCAACATAAAAAACATTTAAATATTATATGTTGCCTTTGTATAATAAATTAATGTCATGGCTTGATGGTAATATTTTGGATTGTTGGTTCGGAGGTCGCGGGTTCGACCCACGCCTCGTCCTCCACTCTGAGACTACCACATGCCCTGTTCTTAGATTGCCACTTGACCTACTCTGTCCCCTTTTTTTATCTGATTGGGAAAAAATCCAAAACGGGTTTTCTCTCTCATACGGAGGCCATTTTGAAAATCGAACATACCACCGGAATCCGCACAACAAGCTATTCAACTTAGCACTAGTTTCATGAGCATTTGAGACTGTTGAATTTTGAGGATCCTCCTGGATCATTCCTCTCCAATGGAAGCTTTTGGACCACCCAAAGTTTGGTTTTAAGCAGATATGAGGTGAGGGTAAAACTCCCTCACCCTTCCGATCTCCATCCACCTTGATTTACTTGGATTCATACCTTTGAGTCACACTCGAGGATACTCTACATCACCTCGTCTAGAAGTGTGGAACTTCCTATCCAAGATGGTATATTCATGTAAATCAGTCATACATTTAGGTGCAAAATCATCTAGAGTTGGAATTTGAGCATTTTCCTCTGGATCCATGATCAATGGAGGTTCATACAACTTCAAATTTTCAACATTTACAACTGAATATATGTGCATTTATGGAGGCAAATTCAATCGGAATGCATTGTGCCCAATCTTTTCAACAATTTTAAAAGGACCATACCTTATAGGTTTCAACCTTTTACCTTCACCTTTCATCCTTTCTTTGTTGATGTATAGGCATACTTGATCACCAACCTAGAAGTGGCAATCCATCTGATGCTTTTCATGGCACATTTTGTACTTGGCTTGAATTTTCTCCAATTGATCTTGCACTACTTCATGAATCTTTTTGATTCTTTGAATGAACTTGATTGCTTTGTTAGCATCTCCATTTCCATCCTCCTTAGCTTCTTCATTAAACACAAATTCCATTGGTGATTTTAGCAGGTACCCGAAACATGTTTCAAAAGGAGATCTACCAATACAAGAACCTGCACCAAAATGCCTTGAAACACGGGGAGAATGTGCTTCCTTGATCGAATTCACTCTTTCTCCTTGTGGCATGCACAACTTGCCAAGATGATATAATAACCTATCATGAATATGATAATTCACTTCTTCCACTTGAGAACCATGAGTTAGTGATTCATAAACATCCTTAAAATCAGTATCTACAACATCTTGTTCTATGTAACTTTCATGTGATAAAGAACTATTTTGCAGAATAACTGAAGCATTCAAAGAAGGTCTTGATAACATATTAGATACTTTATTGGTGGTACCTTTCTTATATTTTATTACTAAATGAATTTTTTGAAAAAACCCCATCCATCTATAATGTCGAGAATGTTGAAACTTAGTTTGAGATTGAAGGTACTGAAGTGGCTGATGATCTGTATGAATCACTGTTTATTTTCCCATTAAATAATGTTTCCATTTTTTAACACTTTCCACTAATGCATACAATTCTTTATCATAAGTTTGATAGTTATCAATTACTTTAAAAAATGTTTTTGAAAGAAAAAAAATAGGCTTTCCTTTTTGTAATAATATTGCACCCATTGCATACCCACTAGCATCAGTTTCTATTTCAAATGGCTATTAAAGGTCCGGTAGAGCCAAGATTGGAGCTGTAACAATTTTAAGCTTTAAAGTATCAAATGCTTTTTGTTGTTTTCCTCCCCACTGAAAGGATACTTTAGAACTTTTTAAAGCATGAAGTGGTGATGCAATAAAAGAGAAATGAGAAATAAACTTCCTCCAATACTGAACTGCACCCAAGAAACTTCTAACTTCCGTCACATTTTGAGGTCTTGGCCACTTAATAATTACTTCAATTTTAGTTGGATCTATTTTTAGTTGACCTCCTCCAACTATGTAACCAAGATATACTAAGGAAGTTTTTCCAAATTCACATTTAGAGAGTTTGAGATACAATTTCTCTTTTTGCAACACATCAAAAACTTGTTTAACATGCTTTACATGTTCTTCCCAACTTGAACTGAAAATAAGAATATCATCCAGATAGACTATGACAAACTTATCAATAAAAGGATGAAAAACATCATTCATCACTCTCATAAAAGTTGTTGGAGCATTGCATAACCCAAATGACATAACCAACCATTCATAAAGGCCCTATCTAGTCTTAGATGAAGTTTTCCATATATCATTCTCTACAATAAGAATCTGATGATAACCGCTTCTTAAATCTAGTTTTGTAAAGTAAACAACATTCTTTAACTGATCAAGCAAATCATTGATTCTAGGAAGAGGATACCTGTTCTTAATGGTGATTTTGTTTAAGGCTCTGAAATCAACACACATTCTCCATGTTTCATCTTTCTTTGGGACTAATATGATCAGTGCTCCACATGGAGAAGAACTAGGTCAAATAAAGCCTTTATCAACCAATTCCTGAATTTTTTTCTTAATCTCTTCATTTTCAATGACTGACATATGATACATGCCAATATTCAAGAGAGGGGGATCAGATTGTAATTGAATCTCATGTTGTATTTCTCATTTGGGAGGTAAAATTTTTCATTCTTTAAACAATTCCTTATAACAATCTGCTATTTCAACCAATTTGTCCTTAAACTGAGAATCACACCCTTGAAAAGAATCATACTTGTCTTTATGTTGTTCTTTAACAATCACGAGAATAAACTTTTTACTTGAATTTATTAGCCTTTTCATCTGACTGACATTGATTAAATCCAAGCTTGTCTAAATTTTTTGTGCCCTGACAATGTCTTCAATTCCATCTTTAAAGAGATGATACTTATTCTCCTTTCTATGAAATATAGCATCTCTATCATAAAGATATAGACTACACAACACAACTCCACATATATCCAAACGAATCACATCTAGCTCAACTTCATCAACAAAATTAACTATAATTGCAAACCTTAGTCAACACTGTTTTGTGACTTGCATCTGAGTATTTTCTTTTAACCATCCTAAAGGGTATGGTTTTGGATGACTTTTAGTTTCCAATCCCAATTTCCTTACTAGTTCCTTAGAAATTAGATTTTCTTGTGATCCACTATCGAATAATGTGTCTATATTAGTGTACTTGGATATGATCCTTATGTGAAACAATTCAACTCTCTTCTTTTCTTCAATCAAATTATTATATTTTGAAGAAGATGTAGAACAAGTAGAGCTAGAGCTAGTTTTAGAAGGAATACCTGTTAGACCCATGGCGATAATCTTCTTTTCATCACTAGGTGAGATCCCAAATATTGTTGGATTGCAGCATTAGCTTTCATTTCACCCTTCTTCTTAAGCAACTTCTTTGGTTTAAGTTCAGGATGAAGCTTCCAACATTTAGAGTCTTCATGTCCAACCCTATAACGATGAGTACAAGTAGGACTTTCTCCTTCCTTCTTAGTTGTTTCCGATTTCTACCCTTTCAACTTACTCTTTCCCTTTCCTTCTTTGGAATATTTGTTCTTTTAATGCTTGAATGGTTTTTTTGAAAAGTTTGACTAAAAAGGTCTGCCACCTAATTCAATATGAATGGCTTGTACACACACTTCATCAAAGTTAGTTGGATTAAAAATAAACAATGTATGTCGCAAATAAGAATGAAAAATTCCAATATACTTTAACAAAATTTCTCGTCTGTTTAATGGAAAATTAAGTGCTAATGCCTTTTTCCTAAATTCCTGTGTAAAATATGTTGGCATTATGATATAGGTGTTGTCCTTGATGGAAAATCCCTCAAATAAAAGATCACAGTACAACATGTCAACAACAAATAATTATAGATCAGACTACAAAGAATGAAGAAAGAGAGGTATACGTAGGTTCAACTTGACCAAGCTGTGTATACATGCAGTTTCACTAAACACAAGTAGCATATACATACGCGTGCACTTTCACAGAAGGAAAAGTGCGTAAATCTTAGAAAACTAAGTTTTTGGTCCGAGGTATTGACCCTAGGTATTTGGTCCAAGGTATTGGTCCTAAGTGGTTTTGGTCCATGGTATTGAGAAAGGCCTAAAACTATATAAGGAGGAGAAGATCATTAGGCCAGGTGTGCAAGTATTGAATATCTGATGAAGTGTGAGATCTAGTATGTAGGTTATTGTTTTATGGTGTTGTGCTTGATCTGAACCAAGGATGAACCTTAGCGGTTGATAAGGGATAAGATCTAATGATGGATCAGGATCTTAAGGCTTGAAATGAATTATCTTTATGTGGTTTGATCATGTATAGTCTAGATATGAATACTGACACATGTGTTATTCTATAAATATTATGATCTAGGTATAACTGAAGTCTGGAACAGCTGCAAAATTATGAATTAATATTTGCAGATGTGTACACTAGTTGGCTTTGATAAAAGCGCGTATACACGTTGGTTTGATACATGGAATTAGCGTATACCTTATAAAGTATGTTTCAGTTGTTTCTGTTTGCTGTTGCAGAGTTCTGAATTTGGTGACTGTTTTCTGGTGACAGTATTCTGAATGATTAGATTGATTGTGATTTGATGATGGTGATTGATTGATTCAGTTGTGGTTGATTCAGAAAGTGATGATTGAGTTTCAGTGATTGGTTGATGCAGATGTATTTGATGATTGTATTGCAGTTATGATGTTGTTGATGGATCCAGTCTGAAAATTTATGAAACATGGTCCTTGGAGGAAGAAAGAAGGTTGTAACCTTCTATAGGTCGCCACCTACGTACTAGTAAACATATTAGCTAGTAAAAGAGCTAGGGGGTTGTAGCTCCCTTCCAGTAGAAGCTGGAGAACGAGAGAAGGTTTTAACCTTCTGCAAGTAGAAGCCTGCGTACTGGTATGAGTTTGCACCAGTACAAGATTGTAAACAGATTTTCTTATTATTAAAAGAAGACAGAGATGACAATAGCAGATGGCTTTTTACCCACATTGGGTTTCCACCTTATATCTTGGTGTTCATGTGTGTTGCTTATGTGTGATGCTTTATTTTTCTTTTACTGCACTGTCTAATTAATCTCTGATATACTAGTTAAAGTTCAATGCGTGATAAATTGGCTAAATCAAAAGTTCTCTGCATATACGTTGGTTGCTTTAAGTACAGTTGCGTGTACACGCTAGTTCAATTAGCTGAAGTAGCGTATACAAATATGTTTTGGAAATAAAATTATTGATCTAATAATACTGATTCACCCCCTCCCCCCCTCTCAGTATTATTTCCAACAATTGGTATCAGAGCAGGTCCTTAAGAAGAAGCTTGATCGCTTGAAGGGAGATCCATCATCATGAGTAATCAAGAAAGTGTAGGATCCATCAAACTGCCAATCTTTGATAGGAGAAACTTTGTTTATTGGAAAATAAGAACCACAACCTATCTACAATCACATGGAATGGACGTCTGGGAAATTTTGGAAGGAGGATATACATTTCCAACAACAATTCCTACAAATACAGCAGGTAAAAAGCAATATGAAACCAATGCCAGGGCTGTCAATAATTTATTGGGAAGTCTGTCATAATCAGAGTTTGTCAAAGTCATGCAGCTCAAACCATCCAAAGAAATATGGGACAAAATCATTCTGAGCTATGAAGGAAACTCTCAGGTAAAATGTGATAAACTTCAAACTCTCAGAATTCAGCATGAAACTCTTAAGCTGCACAGTGATGAAAGTATAGCTGAGGTTGTTAATTGTATGAAGAATCTGGGTGAAGATATAAAGGAAGTTACCTTAGTTGAGAAAGTTTTGAGATCCTTGTGTGCTAAATTTGAGTCAAAAGTGTCTGCCATAGAAGAAAAACAGGATCTGCAGACTATCACTATGACACAGCTTCATGGAATCTTAACTTCCTTTGAGATGAGAAAAGGAGGTCCATCAGATATGAGAGAAGCCACATTTAAAGCTTTAGCAAAAGGAAAGAAAGAACACAATGAATCAGGACATATTTCAAAAGAAGAAGATGAGGTAAACTTTATCAAGAAGATTCAATATGGTTTCGAAAGATTTAGAGGTAAGCTACCCTTCAAATGCTTTGCCCGTGGCAGAGTTAGTCATTATGCTACCAAATGTACTCATAAAGATAAAAATGAGAAAGGGAAGGAATATGCAAAATGGAATAGAAAACAAGTTGTAAATAAAAGGAGTTACTATTCTCATGAAGATAGCGATGGTTTATCAAATAGTGATGAAGAAAATAGTAATGACTATAGGCATCTAATGGCTTATGAGGATAATAATTTTTTGGATTATTTAGAAGAAGATGACCTTCATGAAGAAATCTCTGAACAAAAAATCTGTTTAGAAGAAAAGAATATGATTATCGATACCTTGACATACCAACTTGCTGAAAAAGAAAAACACAATGAAAAACTAGAATGTGAAATTGTGGGTCTAAGAAAGGATCTTTAGAAAACAAAATCTCTCAATCTTAGATTTGCTAAAGAATCAGAAACCTTAATTGAAATTATCAAAGTGCTACATTCTCCTCTGATAAAGACAGGTCTTGGATATAGTGCAGAAGCATCTAAATCACAGAAGCCGTCAACCTCCACTAAAAGCTATCTTGATGCAGCAAAGACCAGTGAACAGTATGGCAATTGTTAGCAAAGGCATACAACAAATCACCAAGTAAATCAAACTAAATTTATTCCAAGGATGAATAGAATCCACCACAAACCTCAGGTAAATCATACTCAATTTTCTCCAAAGATGAATATCAATAGAAACTACAATCACCAGGTCAATAGATTCGATAGTCGCAGGAACTTCTTTAATGGACAATGTTTCTCATGTCATAATTTTGGACACAAAGCTGCTCAATGTGTTGCTTACAAAACCATCATGACCAGAGAAGCATGAAATCAAAGGAATGTGATAGGGATCAAGAAAAGTTCCTATAATAACTTTTCTCTTCTTGAAAATGAAATAGAATGCTCAATCTGTAACAACTTTTGCCATGAAGAATCTGAATGTAGGAGCAAATTTTGGCAAACATCTCAAAAGGAGAAAAGTCCATTAAATCCCAAGATATGGAGAAGGAAAGAATCTCAAACAGAAAGATGTGGTATAGCCTTGTATGCAGAAGGACAAGAAAATCAGTAGTACATCGACAGTGGATGCTCAAAACACATGACAGATGACAATGAAAAACTTCACTCATATAATGCCTTAGAAAAGGAAAAGAATGTCTCATTTGGAAACGACACTCCTGCTGTCATAAAAGGTAAAGGCTCTATTTTATTGAAAGAAAAGGTTAAAGCTGGGAATGTTATGTATGTAGACGGTCTAAAGCATAACCTGTTGACTGTCAGTCAAATGTGTGATCAAGGAAATGAATTAGTGTTTTGATCAAATGGATGTGTTGTTCATGAGCTTGATACAGGAGAAATCATGATCAAAGGTACAAGAACTCCAAAAAAATTATACATACTCAAGGGAGGACAACAACAATGTTATCTAAGCAAAAATGATGAAAACTGGCTGTGGCATAGAAGATTGGGACATCTAAGCTTTTCTCAAATAAGAAAAGCATGCAGATTCCAGGTTGTTCATGATCTTCTAGATATCAGCATCCCTGAAAATACAATATGAAAACCATGTCAATTCGGTAAGCAAAGCAGAGCTCACTTCATTGAAAAAGAAGGGTCAGCTAGTAAGCCTCTTGAACTTGTCCATACTGATTTATGTGGACCATCAAGGAAAAAGTCACCTCGTGGAGAAGAATACTTTATTTTGTTCATTGATGATTTTTCCAGAATGTGTTGGATAGGTCTTCTAAAGAATAAAGATGAAGCATTTGAAAAGTTCAAAGCCTTCAAAGCTTTGGTTGAAAATGAATCAGATCGCAAAATCAAATGCCTCAGATCTGATCGAGGAGGGGAATTTACCTCGGATGAATTCTTTTACTTTTGTGAAAAACATGGAATAAAAAGGTAGTTCTCCACTGCAAGGACTCCTTAGCAAAATGGAGTGGTAGAAAGAATGAACAGAATTGTTCAACAAATGGCTCGAGCTATGCTAGATGAATCTAGAACTCTTGCAACCTTCTGGGGTGAAGCTGCATTCACTGCCGTAACTATTCTCAACCAAGCAAATGTTCGGGTAAACAACACTCAAACTCCACATGAACTTTGGTATGATAAGACTCCTACTGTAAAGTACTTTAAAGTTTTTGGAAGCAAATGTTATATCAAAAGGACTGATGAAAAACGTGGTAAGTTTGAGCCCAGAGCAGATAAAGGTATTCCTCTTTGTTACTCTTCCCGAAGTGAAGGATCTAAATGTTATAATAAAAGACATGGGAAAATTGTTGAAAGTATTGCTGTTGTAGTTAATGAAGCATGCAAAAATCCAAAATAGATAAAAACTGAAGATTATGACAATGAAGAAGATGGGGATTATTTTCCCACATCAAATCACAATGATTCTAAAGAAGAAACCAATGAAGCACTAGAAGAAGAGATAACGGTAGAAGAAAAGACTCTGTACAGGTATGTTCAGAAAAATCATCTAGAAACTCAAATTTTAGGGGAAAAAGAGGCAAGTGTATAGACAAGAAGAACTATTACAGAAATCTCAAGCTATCTAGCATTACTATCCTCCACCAAACCTCAAAATGTAAATGAAGCATGCAAAGATGAATTTTGGGTCAAGGCCATGAATTAAGAACTTGAAAAAATTGAAAAGAATAATACTTGGGAATTAGTTCCTAGACCTCATGATAAAAATATTATAGGAACTAAATGGATATTCAAAAACAAGCTGAATGAAAATGGAGAAGTTATTAGAAACAAGGCCAGACTTGTGTGTAAAGGGTATGCTCAACAAGAAGATACAGATTTTGAAGAAACTTTTGCACCTGTTGCTAGAGTTGAAGCCATAAGGATGTTTCTTGCTCTTTCTAGCTTTCAGTAATTCAGAGTATACCAAATGGATGTAAAATATGCTTTCCTTAATGGAGATTTAGAAGAAGAAGTCTATATTGAACAACCAGAAGGATTCATTCTTGGAAATGATGCAAAACTTGTATGCAAACTCAAAAAGGCTCTCTATGGTCTAAAACAGGCTCCAAGGGCCTGGTATTACCGCCTTGACAAATATCTACACCAACAGGGTTTTTCAAAAGGGTCAGCAGATAACAATTTATATACAAAGATTGACACTGATAAATTGCTAATAATTGTTGTTTATGTTGATGATATCATTTTTGGTAGCAATGAAGAATCCATGAGTTAGAATTTTGCTTCAGTAATGCAGCAAGAATTTGGAATGTCCTTGCTTTGTGAACTTACCTATTTTCTTGGTCTACAAGTTCAATGAAATAAAGATGGTATTTTTCTTTCACAAACCAAATATCTCAAACAGATCTTGAAAAGGTACGGCATGGAAGATTCTAAACCTGTATGTACCCCAATGGTAACAGGATGTAGTCTCAGCTCAAATGATGAATCAACAGTAGTACATCAACCAACTTACAGATCGATGATTGGTAGTCTGCTTTATCTAATAGGTACCTGACCTAACATCATGCATGCAGTAGGAATTGTTGGAAGATTCCAAGAAAATCCAAAGGAATCACACAGAACTTTGGTTTATGGTATCCTAGAGATACATATCTTACTCTTCATGCATATACAGATGCAGATTGGGCAGGAAGTGTTGATGACAGAAAAAGCACTAGTGGTGGTGCATTCTATATGGGTTCCAGGTTAGTGTCTTGGTTTAGCAAGAAACAAAGTGCAATTGCGTTATCTACATCTGAAGTAAAATATGTGGCTGTTGCATCTTGCTGCACACAACTACTTTGGATGATGCAAACATTGCAAGACATTCAGATCACATGTACTCCACCCATCTCCATTCTATGTGATAATACAAGTGCCATAAGTATTTCAAAGAATCCAGTCATGCACTCCAAGACCAAGCACATACCCATCAAATACCATTTTCTACGTGAAAAAGTGCTTGAACAAAAGGTCAAATTGGTGTTCCTTCCAAAGAACAAGTTGTTGATATATTCACTAAACCACTGCCCAGAGAGACATTTGAATATCTCAGACAAAAGCTGGGACTAGTTGCTACATCATCTTGCTGTTAAATCCAATTTTTCAGAGAAAGGTTATTATATGTGTGTTTCATGAAGTATAGTCGCATACACATGCGGGTTTCTGTGGGTCAAGGAGCGTATATGTTTTTCAAACAAGAAACATAGTGGGGCAGGCTTTGATATGGGTGATCTGACTGAGATTGATGATTAATATGCTCTATTCAATAATTTTATCTAACTGACAAAGATGCCTTGATCATTGACTTGTTAACAATGCACAGGTAGCACCGGTTTATGGGGAGCATTTGCCTTCACGTACATTCAACATTGTTGGCATTATATGGCTTCAGATATTTATACCATTTGTTGCTCAAGTCATGTAAAAGTCTAGGGTGTGATATGTCTTCTCATACATTTGAATGAGTCCTCTTGGACAAATGATGTAATTTGTATCCCCACTTTACATGGGATGGATGATGTAATATTTCTTGTTTTTGTCATGTATAAACAATTGGTATATCCCCACTTGGTTGGGTGGATGAGTCAAATTTGGTATATCCCCACTTGGTTGGGAGATGGATGTATGTATGAGTCATTGGTGATAGGAAGGTCATCCTCACATAGTTGAGTTATAGAGTCATGTTATTCTTTTAGAAAATCTTTTTGCAGACTTTGCTTGTGCTCAGGGGGAGCATGGATGGTTTCAGTACATCTCAGCATGTACAAAAGGGGATCTCAATTAGAGAATTCAGCATGTACTCAGGGGAAGCATGACCATCATAATGTATGTCAAAGGGAGAAATTATCTTGGTCCACCCTTCGCCCTAGATTTCAAAAGGGGAGAGTGACTTGGTGTTGTTGTTGCCATTAAGTCCAAAGGGGGAGATTGTTGGCATTATGATACAGGTGTTGTCCTTGATGGCAACTCCCTCAGATAAAATATCACAGTACAACATGTCAAAAACAAACAATTATAGATTAGACTAAAAAGAATGAAGAAAGAGAGCTATACACAGGTTCAGCTTGATCAAGCAGCGTATACACGCAGGTTCACTAAACACAAGTAGCGTATACGTACACACACACTTTCACATAAGGAAAATCATGTATATCTTGGAAAACTAAGTTTTTGGTCCGAGGTATTGACCCTAGGTATTTGGTCCAAGGTATTGGTCCTAAGTGGTTTTGGTCCATGGCATTTAGAAAGGCCTAAAACTATATAAGGAGGAGAAGATCATTAGGCCAGGTGTGCAAGTATCGAATATCTGATGAAGTGTGAGATCTAGTATGTAGGTTATTGGCTTATGGTGTTGTGCTTGATCTGAACCAAGGATGAACCTTAGTTGTTGATAAGGGATAAGATCTAATGATGGATTGGGATCTTAAAGCTTGAAATGAATTATCTTTATGTGGTTTGATCATGTATAGTCTAGATCTGAATACTGACGCATGTGTTATTATGTAAATATTATGATCTGGGTATTGTTGGGTTGTGATATATTCTTTCAACGACTAGCCCACATAGTTAAACGGGGGGTTAGAGGGGAGGCGGAGCCCCCCCTTCGTTGTGCCGATTGCATAGCGGGGGGGGTCATAGGGGGTTTGAGGGGTGCAGGTAACCCCACTTTATGGGGTCCAGGGCAACACCCCGGAAAATTTTGGTTTTGGAACCTATGTTAGGTTGGGCGGACCCACCTATGGTTTTGTGCATGATTTTCGCACATGTTTTTGGATGCAATGGTTTTTGGTCCATGGTATTGGATGCTTCGGCATGTATAAATATGTATTATAACATTGAAAGGAACATAATGAAAAATCAAGCTAGTAGTCCCCGTTTTGGGATCTAGGGGAAAATCTCTGTGTATATGTATTTTATCTATTATGCTCTCGTATTTTTTATTTTATGTGTTTTAGAATTCATATGCAGGTAATTTTTGTATGGGGTTAAAACCTACATTTGGTATCATAGTTGTTTTGGCTTCAAGGGGATGCCTTTATTGCTGAGGGGTTTCGCTCGGGCCTATGGTAGACCCTATTCAGTGGGAGATCTGCGAGATCGATTCTGGTGGTGAAAGAAGATGGCGAGCAGTGGAAAGATAGAAATCAAGAAATTTAATGGTCAGAGTTTTGAGTTGTGGAAACTCAAGATGGAGGATGTGTTGGTGGATAAAGATCAATGGATCACGGTAGATCCAGGTACTAAACCAACGGGAGTCTCTGATGAAGAACGGAAGAAGTTGGATCGGAAGGCAAAGAGCATAATACAATTGTGTGTCTCAGATTCAGTATTGCTTAATGTATCAGGGGAAGCTACGGCAAAGGCTTTGTGGGACAAGTTAGGGACTTTGTACCAATCTAAGTCTCTAGTGAATAAATTGTTCCTACGGAAAAAGTTGTATAACCTGAGGATGAAAGATGGAGACTCGGTGTTACGCAGTAAATTGTCACTGTCTCCTTGTCAGTCTCCCTACTGTGTCATGAAATCAAATGCACCACGTTCATGCTCTCTAAACTGGCCAAATGACCCACTTTGCCAAATTTTATTTCATCAGCGTGTCTGTTATTAAAATAACCGCGCTGACTGGCGGCTGATAGTGTAACTGATGTGCTGCCAGTGCGGAAGCACACGGGTTTTCCGCGCTGGTCGAATTTCATGAGCCAGCGCATCCTATGAAGGTATTAAGCCGCGCTGACACAGCCTGCTCTGTTATTGTGATGCGCTGTCAGCGCTCCAGTTCAGTGTTACACCCGCGCTGATCCAGTTTGGGCGAATTTGTTCTAACAGCCAGCCTTCCAGATAACTCCAGACCTGGTTGTTAGCCTTGTGAGTATCGCCCTCCCTTCTATGGCATGTCTGTTCGTCATTTGGAACCACCTTCCTTGAAGATAAGCTTGTCCTCCCACCATTCATGGAGACTCCTTCTCCTATTTAAACCTCCACCATTTCCATGAGCAGCGAGTTTGGATAGTGTGGAATTCATAGTGCTTGGATTGCTGCTGCTAGTAGGTAGTTGGTGTGACAAGTGTGGTTTTGCTAGAGGAAGCTTAAGGAAGGTTGTGAGTATTGCTTGTGTGAGAGAGAGCTTTTGTGTTGGGAGAATCTACCTCCAAGGGTGAATGCTTAAGAGACTTGTTGGCTGGACCCTCTAGAGAAGGACTCAGCGTCAGAACTTTGGTTGTACCTTTCTCTGTTATTGATTTAATAATAGATGACTACTGTTATGGTTCCATTCTCATTTGTATTTATAATGGTTAATGTGAATTACATCCTTTCTGACTGATGTATAATTGCTTTTATTAGATTTCACGCTTGTGTTTGTCTTTCTCTTCGTGTGTGCAGGTATCTATTCACGGAGATCGTGGAGGATCGTGACCGGCTAGAGCGAAGGAGCAAGAGCGGCATCTCTTCATCAAACAATAGCGTTGGAATCCAAGTAGGTGTTCATTGCCTCTCTTTTAATTGCAATTAGGAACTTGCACAGTAGCATTGATTGATTGTTGCTAGTCCCATTCTGGGCTAGTAGGGATCGCCTCTATCCGTAGAGGGGATTTACCTCTCCAACACTCGGTGATAGAGCATATGAACGCATTCAATACTGTGGTAAGTCCGTTAGCATCTATTGATATTAAAATTTTAGATGAAGATAAGTGCATCAGTTTGTTGTGTTCTTTACTAGATTCGTGGGATAGTCTGGTTATTACAATAGGTAGCAACACAACTACCTTGCAGTTTTATGAAATAGTCTCATCCTTGCTGACGGAGGAGATGAGATGGAAAAATATGGAGAGCTAGAATGGTGATGCCTTGTTTGTATGAGGATGGTCCCAGAACAGAAACAAAAATAAGTCATCGAGTGGGAGATCTAAATCTAGAGGGAGATCTAAATCTCTAGGAAAACTTGTAAAGGTGGTGTGCTGGAAATGCGAAAAGGAAGGGCACTACAAAAGGGACTGTAAATCTAAATATCCTGATAAAGGAAAGGGATATGATGATGCTCCTTCTGCAGAGGCGAAAACCACCTTAGATGAAGGTGGGGATGTGTACTTGGCTTCTTCAAGTACACATGTATATCATGAGGCATGGTTGATTGACTCAGGTGCATCCTTTCACTTCACTCCCCATAGAGAGTGGTTATGCGAGTATGAGAAATATGATGGTGGTGATGTCTTCTTGGGGGATGACAGGAAGGCTATAATCGTTGGTCACGGAAAAGTAAAGTTGAAGTTGCAAGGTGGAAGGGTTAGAACACTTTTTGGTGTTCTGCATATTCCTGCATTAGCCAAAAATCTGATTTCTGTAAGCAAGCTGGATGATGCAGGTGTAAAAACAGTGTTTGAGAAGGATACCTGCAAGATGGCTCGGGGGGCGCTGGTATTGATGTGGGGAGTCCGAATTGGAACTCTGTACAAGCTGCAAGGTAGCATTGTTGTTGATGGGTGCAACAATTTCATGGTTCCTGAAAGTGGAGTAGAAAATCTAGTGGTCTCTGGAGAGAAGACCATGTTGTGGCATCAAAGGCTTGGACATATTGGAAAGAAGGGCCTTCGAATACTTCATGGTAAAGGTATGGTAGAAGGTATGAGTAATAGCTCTCTGGATTTTGATTTCTGAGAAAATTGTGTATATGGGAAGTAGAATCGGGTGAGTTTCCCCTCTAGTGGTAAGAGGGCAAAATAGATACTAGAGCTTGTGCATAGTGATGTGTTTGGACCTATGAAGGTTCCATCACTGGGTAAGTCTATGTACTATGTATCATTTATAGATGACTTCTCAAGGAATACATGGATATATTTCCTTAAGAAGAAATCTGAAGTCTTTGACAGGTTTAAAGAATTTAAGGCTCTGGTGGAAAACTAGACAAAGAAGAAGATAAAGGTGCTGAGGATAGATAACAGTGGAGAGTTTTGCAGTAAGGAATTTGAAGAATTCTATAAGAATTCTGGTATAGCACGGTAGAAGACTACTCCATATACACCTCAGCAAAATGGAGTTGTAGAAAGAATGAACAAGATGTTGATGGAAAGGGAAAGAAGCATGCTCAGTGGTGCCGGGTTAGGACAAGAATTCTGGGCAGAGGCAGTAGAGACAACGTGTTACCTGGTTAATAGATCACCTTCATCAACGTTGGAGGATAAGACTCCACAAGAGGTACGGACTGGTAAGAAACCCTCTCTTTCACATCTGAGCGTATTTGGATGTGATACATATGTACATGTTCCAAAGGAGAAAAAAACCAAGTCGGATAGTAAATCTGAAAAGTGCATCTTTATTGGGTATAAGGATGGTTTAAAGGGTTATAAGCTTTGCAACCCAGTAACAAGGAAGGTTGCGTACAACTAAGATGTGGTGTTTAGAGAGGTGAAAGATGTTATTAAACATGAAGTCCAACCAAAGGAACCTGAGAAGATAGAGTTTGAGTTAAAGGAGGAAGAATTAGACTCTATAGCAGAGGAGGAATCAGAAGATGAAGAGCCACAAACTCTGGGGGTGAGAAGATCAGTTCGAGAAAGAAGGCAGCCAGAAAGGTATAGTCCATATACTTTCTGTTCAAATTTTGCTTTATCTATTACTGATGATGATTCCAGAACTGTGAAGAAAGTAGTAGATTCAGAGGATGGAAAACTCTGGAAAGAGGCCATGGTTGATGAAATGGCATCTTTGCACAAAAATGAGGCTTGGGATTTGGTGGAGTTTCCGGCTAGAAGGAAACCCATTGGTAGAAAATGGGTGTTCAAGAAGAAGACAAATGCAAAAGGAAAGGTGGAGAAACACAAAGCTCGGTTGGTAGCAAAAGGTTATTCTCAGGTGCCAGGAATTGATTTTGGTGATATTTTTTTTCTTGTTGCCAAGGTAACTTCTATTAGATTACTTTTATTTGTTGTTGCTGCTTTTGATTTTGAGGTAGAAAAGATGGATGTGAAGACAACATTCTACACGGGGATCTGGAAGAGGAGATCTACATGAAGCAACCTGAAGGCTTTGTGGTGAAGGGTAAGAAAGAACTAGTATGCAAGTTAAAGAAGTCTCTGTATGGGTTAAAACAGTCACCAAGGATGCGGTATTAGAAATTTGGTACATTTATACGGGGACTTTGCTTCACCAGAAGCAAAGCAAATCACTATGTGTATTTTAAATTAATTGGTGAACGTGTTATTTATTTGGTCTTGTATGTGGATGATATGTTGCTAGTTGGAAATGACAAAGAAATTATCCAGGATTTGAAGACCCATTTGTTATCCAAATTCGACATGAAAGATCTTGGTGTTGCAAACTATATTTTGGGTATGGAAATTAAAAGAGATCGAACAAAGAGGAAGCTCCGGTTAAACCAGAGGAAGTATGTCAAGACAATATTGCAGAGGTTTAATATGTAGGATAGTAAGCTGGTGAAAGTTCCTATTCCTATAAGTGTAAAGTTATCTGCTGAACAGTGTCCCAAGACACAAGAAGAGGAAAGGGACATGTCTCGTGTTCCATATGCAAGTGTGGTCGATAGCCTAATGTATGCGATGGTCTGTACTAGACTAAACATTGCACATGTAGTGGGAGTATTGAGTAGGTTTATGTCAAAACTAGGGAAGGATCACTGGACAACAGTGAAGTGGGTTTTTAGGTATTTGCGTGGCACTAGTGATTATGGTTTGTGCTACCAAGGAAGACCAGGATTGGACATAGTGTTGGATATTCGTGGATTTGTTGATGTAGACTGGGTTGGAGATCTAGATCAGAGAAGATCTACAAGTGGGTATGTGTTTAACCTATTTGGGGGTGCAGTCCATTGGATGAGTAAGAAACAATCTGTAGTGGCACTATCAACTACAGAGGCAGAATACATGGCAGCCACTCATGCAAGCAAGGAAGCAGATTGGTTGCAGAGATTGTGTTCATGTACGGGGTTAGTACAGGGAGCTATAAGGATAGACTGTGATAGCCAAAGTGTAATTTTCTTGGCAAAGAACCCTGTATATCATTCAAAGACAAAGCACATTGATGTTCAGTATCACTTTGTGAGGGATATGATAGAAGACAAAAAGGTGTTGCTGGTAAAGGTGGACACTTTGAAGAATACTGCAGATGCATTAACAAAATCTGTGAGCTCTGAGAACTTATCTTGGTGTAGAGAAACAATGGGCATTGTGGGGTTGGATAAATGATTAAGCTCTCTTGTGGCCCCTTGTGGAAAGAAAATAACAAGTGGGAGAATTTTGGGTTGTGTTATATTCTTTCCACGACTAGCCCACGTAGTTAATCGGGGGGTTAGTGGGGGGGCGGTGCCCCCCCTTTGTTGCACTGATTGCGTAGCGGGGGTGGGTCACAGGGGGTTTGAGGGGTGCATGTAACCCCATTCTATGGGTTTTGGGGCAGTGCCCTGGAAAATTTTGGTTTTGGAACCTATGTTAGGTTGGGCGGACCCACCTATGGTTTTGTGCATGATTTTCGCACATGTTTTTGGACGTGATGGTTTTCAACCCATGGCATTGGATGCTTCGGCATGTATAAATATGTATTATAACATTGAAAGGAACATAATGAAAAATCAAGTTGGTAGTCCTGGTTTTGGGATCCAGGGGAAAATCTTTGTGTATATGTGTTATGCTCTCACATTTTTTATTTTATGTGTTTTAGAATTCGTATGCAGGTAATTTCTGTACAGGGTTAAAACCTACAGGTAAAACTGAAGTCCGGAATAGCTGTAGAATTATGTATTAATATTTGCAGATGTGTACGCTGGTTGGCTTTGATAAAAGCACGTATACACGTTGGTTTGACACATGGAAGTAGCATATACCTTATAAAGTATGTTTCAGTTGTTTCTATTTCCTGTTGCAGAGTTATGGGTTCTGGTCACTATTTTATGGTGCCACTATTTTGAATGATCAGATTGATTGTGATTCGATAATGGTGATTGATTGATTCAGAAAGTGATGATTGAGTTTCAGTGATTGGTTGATGCAGGTGTATTTGATGATTGTATTGTAGTTATGATGTTGTTGATGGATCCAGTCTGAAAATTTATGAAATGTGGTCCTTGGAGGAAGAAAGAAGGTCGTAGCCTTCTGTGGGTCTCCACCTACATACTAGTAAACATATCGGCTAGTACAAGAGCTAAGGGGTTGTAGCTCCCTTCCAGTAGAAGCTGGAGAATGAGAGAAGGTTGTAACCTTCTACAGGTAGAAGCCTGCATACTGGTATGAGTCTGCACCGGTACAAGATTGTAAATAGATTTTCTTATTATTAAAAGAAGACAAAGACGACAACAACATGTGGTTTTTTACCCACATTGGGTTTCCACCTTATATCTTGGTTTTCATGTGTGTTGCTTATGTGTGATGCTTTATTATGATTTTACTGCACTGTCTAATAAATCTTTGATATACTGGTTAAAGTTCAATGCATGATAAATTGGCTAAATCAAAATTTCTCTGCATATATGTTGGTTGCTTTAAGTACAATTGCGTGTACATGCTAGTTCACTTAGATGAAGTAGCGTATACAAATCTGTTTGGGAAATAAAATTATTGATATGATAATACTGATTCACCCACCCCCCCCCCTTCGGTATTATTTCCAACAAAATCTTGCACACACTATCCTTTACCTTGCCTTAAATGCTACCAATCCATTACAACCTATTGCATATATCCTAAAGGATATAATTTCTTTCTAAGAGCTTTAACAAAATTAGACCATGAAGAGATAATTTTACCTTTTTGCTTCAAATTCGATTGATTTATACTTTCCCACCAAATCAAAGTTGTTCCTCCCATTCTAAGTGTAGCTAACTGAAATTTTGTAGATTCATCAACAACATTTTGAATTCTACAATACACCTCAATTTTCTTTATCTAGTTATCTAATTTTTCAGGATTCATTTCACCATCATATATTAGCAATTCAAAATTAACATCAAGCTTCAAAAAAGGATATTTATTTTGTTTTTTTTGTGAGTCTGAATATGAACTTGAATGATAAGAGAATAAAGAAGAATAAGACAAAGATGGAGGAGAAGGAGGTTTATTACCATCAAATTTTTGCTTGCCCTTTTTCTCTTTCATGCCTTTAAGAGATGAAGTTGCATCTCTAGTCTTCTTGTCTTCATAAAGTTCTACAATCATCCTTTCCATATTAAGCAACATTTTCTTATATTGCTCCTATCCAATGACCTTTGTTTCAGTATCTTCTCCTTCATTTCCCTCTCCCATCTTCAACTTTTGCGAGACTTTCCTCTTTCCAATCTTTGGATTTATCTTGTCAAATTTCCCTTCTCCACGTCGCAACCTAGATCTAGTCAACATTCAAATTGGCAAATATCCTTTATATACATGATCAACCTCACTTTGATACCAAAATATGATCCAAAAACATCAAAATTGACTATTTGCACAATTTCACCTAACATTAACTAAGGTTGCCTTTTAAGTGAATAAATGAGGAAAATGGATTTTTAAGTGCCTTAAACATAAAACTTGAAATCTGAAATTAAGCATGAACAACAGAGAATAAGAAGAAAACACAGAAAACTTGATGACAAAGTTCGTCCCTCCTGGATTACATCTCTGGGTTTGCTTCCAATGGGTGTCTTCTTTATTAAAAATTCTCATAAAGTCTCTTTACATCAAATTCACCATTCTGGAATGTGCACACAGGCAGCAATGGCTATTGTCAACTGATAGGCCTCGGCCTCAGCTCTCCAACGCAACTTACAGATTTCAAAAAGGCCCAATATTGGCCAAGTTATGCCTCAAAAGGCATATTACAGGGACTAATAAAATAATATTCGCAGCTTCACTTTACAACCCCCTGGATTCGATGTAGTGGAAATACCTTTTATAATTCCCATAGAAGGTCCTGGGGTCAAACCCGCGGGCCTCCCGGGATTTGATTGAAAAAATATGGCAATTCGTTGTAACAACGTAAAACATATATGGTATAAGGTTACAACAATATAACAAATATGACTGTCATATTGTTATGCCCGCACCACATATCAAATATTTGTTTTAACAAAGGCTGAAGGATAGAGACACCATAACCAAAGTTGGATAGTGGTATAATGGTTATAACCATAAGTTTAAACTTAGACATAAAACCCCACGATGTATATCATATGTTAATAGATCGGAGGTGTGCCATATTAAATATTGTGTATGGTTAAATAATATACCAACTCTGCATCGAGTTTAGAACCATTGCTATGTTTTGCATCGTTGTTTGTTGAAACAACTCGGGGTTTGGTGTTATAGTTGCTCTGCCCCGAATTTAGTATGGCATTATCTCTCTCTCTCTCTCTCTATATATATATATATATATATTTGTAAATCAATTGTAGAATACAATATTATTTACAATTTCATCAACTGAAAGGAAATAACCAATCATCAATTGAAACTATGAATCATAGGACCTTAACAGTCTAGATGACAGGAAGAGTACTGCTGGTGCAACTTTCTTTTTGGGTGACTTCTTGGTATCGTGGGGTAGCAAGAAGTAGAGCCCCATCCCACTATCGACTACTGAAGCATAATATATTTTTGTTGCGACTTTCTGTACACAAATTCTATGGATGAATCAAACCTCAAAGGATATAAAGGTAGATTTGCCTAATCCCATTCCAATAATGTGTGACAACACTAGTGTAATCAAAATCTCAAAAAATCCATTCATGCATTCAAAAACCAAGAACATTCCTATAAAGTATCATTTCTTAAGGGAACAAGTTGCATCCAATACTGTTAAACTTGTATAAGTTCCCACTAAAGAGAAACTGGGAGATATCTTTACCAAGACACTTGCAAGAGAACCATTTGAGTATCTCAGGAAGCATATAAGAGTTGTCACTCCTCCCTCCAAATGACTTTATTTTGGTAGGAGGTGGCAGCTGCTCAGGAGGAAGAACTCATAGCAGAGTAGGTTGCATTGGTTCAGTGGGAGTACAAGTGAAGTTTTCTTTGCCACTGATGTCAAAGGGGGAGAAATTTGGCATCAGAGAAAACCATGCCAAGCTGAGGGGGAGTCTATAGTGTTTCCATCAATGCCAAAGGGGGAGATTATTGGACATTTGATGGTATGAAGGTGGCTGGTTGTGTAAGTGTTGGCATTGATGTCAAACAAGGCTCAGCCTGATGATGGGGCTTCATGCCTTGGTGGTTGTGATTCTAGCTAGGTAAAGACTTTGGAGCCATATTTTTAGGAAGAATATGGGATTAGTGTCTAATAAAACTCCTTATATTGGAAATTTCTATGGAAAATATTTCTAACGGTATACGGAAGTCCAGAAATGGACTTGTGGTTTGAGAGATATGGTCTACTGAAGTTCAGGATGATTCAGGCCTTGTGCAGTGAGGAATATCAGAGATCGAAGGTCCTGGCGAATAATAATTGGAGGTCTCGACCAATCAAAGGTCCTGGAAAATTAGAGGTACAGAGGAATTATATATCGGCAATCCTGTATGTTTGAGGTATTCCAATATTGAGGGATAATCTGGGACTGTGCATTCCTTAAATCGTTAGGGAGGCCAAAAAGGAAAATACAAAGGAATTTGGTGAAAAACTAGAGTAGGCGATGCCCCTTTTTGTCTCCTCCATGTAGGACACATGGAGGCATTCGGTTGGCTATGATAAGGACATAAGGCATCATTGGAGGAGATATGATGAGGACAAGTGGCAAGATTTGATTGGTTCCAATAAGGGACACATGGCCGTTTGAATCAGCATGACGTCACAATACGAAGAGACACGTGGCAAGTGTTATAGCTCCAAATATCACCCTTCGTATTTGTGATGCTTGGTTTATGGTCTAGGGCAACCCCTCCTTCTAGAATTGGTCCAAATATTTTAAAAATAGTGTTTTACTTCCTGTACACTACTTTGCCCTGTGATAAAAGCGTGTACATGCAGGTCAGTCTATACCCAACCCGTGCATATATGCTGAAACACTTAAAAAAAATAAATTTCCTTAATTATGGGCGAAGATCACGGGTTTTACCTATTGATTACCTCCTAGTGCCTGTGGCCCAAATGTTTCCAACTAAAAAACTAATTTGGGAGAAGTATAAAAAGACTTCAATGGGAAGGCCTTAAGGAGGAGAGAAATGATAGAATTACTATACTGAGATTATCCCCTGATCAAGTCTGAAGTATCCCTGTGCTTCAAGCACTTCCCCAAGTTCAGGAAACCCTTGTTTCCTTCAGTGTTGATATTATTTCACTTGTTGGAGATATCACAGTATTGGTTATGGAAGGAGGCTATTGAAGACTGGGACTGGACGGACCTGGAGGACAGTTCCGCTTGGAGCCGGAAGAGGAAGACTCAGGTGAACTCTTTCCATGTTTTATTATAGTTTTCTACAATAAAAATAAACGTTGTCTTGTTCCTGATATCGACTTTGTTTATGCATCAGATGTTATTGTTATGGTTTATATATGAATGACTATTTCAATGCATAACTAACCATCTACTTATATGATATAAATTTGATTTCACTAAAATGCTTTATCTATATGTTGCTATGTGTATTCAAATTGGTTGATTTGTAGGTTTGAAGATCATTAGGAGTTACAGAGGGTTTGAACCCTGGCTGGAACTACCCAAACGAAGGACATCTGGGTATGTTCATCCTCGCATAGTTAGTTTGATTAAGCATGTTGCCTGAGTTGAATGCTTATTTCTGGCTGTAGATTACTCCTGCTCTGATAGGGTTCTGACCCAAAGCCCTAGGGGACTTATTCCCTCAACGGAATTGGCGACTCTGCTGGGGATAATAATCTTGTTATTCCTAGTTTGGGTTATTCAGTGCCAATCAGGGCTCAATTCTTAGTTTGCTTGCTGTGACAGTTTTGCTTGCTCCTGTAGGAAGTTAGACTTCAACTCTGATCTTTATCATCAGGCCTCATTTTTTATTTTTCTTGTAAAACTTCATATACACATCTTTGTCTTTTTACAGAAGCGTACACATGCTTGTTTATGTGAACTGAAACTATGTATACGCGAGTTTCTTTTGGTAGAAGCATGTGCACATGCACTTGTGTAGGGACACAGTTGCCTATACAATTTTTTGCATGCTTTTTTCAAATCTTTCTGTCCAGAAAGATTTGTTTCTTGGTCTGTGTGGTTTCTGAGTGGTCAGTTTCTGTCTCTAGATTTTAATTATTCAGTGAGATTACTGTTTTGAATTCTCTCCTTCTTTGAAAAGTTTTGGCCTCAATTTGCATTAGATTGAGTTTTATGATTTGTGTTTGAACACACAAGGCTTCTTATAGAGGTTCTTGATTGTTCTAGTTTTCCGAAACAGAAGATTGTTTGCAATCTTTGTGTCAAACTTCATTATTGGTATGCTTGCTTTACTTCCCGTAATTTTTGTAGCCATACACTTTTTCTTGCTTTTCGAAAGTTTCTTGTTGATGAATTTGAAAGTTTATCTTTCTTGTTTTCTTGATCAATTTCTCAAATCTCTTTTTGCTGCTTTTGGATCGTTTAGTGCAAGTTGAAACACCTTTTTGTTCAAGTTTTCATTCATGATGAAATGATAACTTACAAAGTTTCCTTGTGTTTTTCTTTTGGTCTTTGAGTCTTTGGTGGCATTTTGAGTGCTTTTGAAAAGTTGTTTTCATCACTTCTTGAAAAAGAAAAGTTCTTCAAAAACATTCTTTTTGTTTTCTTTTGCTAAATTTGATTTTGTTTTCTTTGGTTTTGTGAAAGTAAATTGTGATTTTTCGAGATTTTCCTTACTTATTTGGAGGAAAATTTGTATTTGAAACTTGCATTCTCTTCAAACATTTAAGTTGGCTTACTAAAAAAGTTTTAAACAATTGCTTTCATCTCTTTTTAGAGTAATCTATAATTTTGCATCATTATATACACCTTGCATTAGGGTAGTTTTGCATTATTAAAGCATCGATAGTTTTTTAGTTTTTGTGAGTGTGAAGTCTGCTACAAGAAAAGAAAAGGAAAAAGTTTTTGCTTTATAGAAGTTTCTTAGAACCCAAGTAGAAGTTTCTTTTCATCGAAGAACAAACAAGTGCATTGCATATAAGTTAGTTTTTCATTAATTTCTTTTGCGTCATAAAACACCATTGGTTTCATTTCCATATTGTCCCTTGACTTAAAAGAACAACCACTTAAAATCAAGCGCTTAATAAAATAAACTAGAATTTTTATATTGTCAATCAGATACACCAACAAGTTTTAGGTTATTTAGGGCCTTGGATTAGGCAAGAGGAGAGTAAACTCTCCAAGGCCATTCTAAATTGTAAAACATAGAAGTCTGAATAAAGAGTGAAATCCAATAGTGTTAGGGAGACTGGGAAAGCTCTGTGACTGGGAGTTAAGCACGAGGGTTTGTGAAGATAAGGACAAGAGATACCCCCTCTCTTACTTGTCAGATCTTACCTCATGACTGTTCCGCCCAGCTTCTGATACGAGTTGGTATCTTTAGTTGCCTATCCTAGGGATCTACACAGGTGGCTGCAGAGGGGAATCCCGTGGCACCTGAGGTTGATGTTGCATCACGTTCAGCGGTACTTCTGGAGGTCACCCTTGCGAATCTTGGGGGCTTGCACTGGAAAAGGCTGTTGTCTGGAGGCCAGCATAACTACCTCTGATACCTTCACTAGTGGACTTGGGGCGTAATTACCCCAGTCTATTTTCGGAAGGCCCTTATTATTCACTTTCTTGTAGTTTGGTGTCTAGTCTTAATCACCTGGAGCGGAAACTCTTGGAAGTTGTTTCACTGATGAATTCTTTAAGGACATTTTTAGTGTGCGTTCTGTGCTCCTAGTCGACCTAGCTTTCAATTTTCTTAAGTCTTTAAGTAGAATCTTATTAAAATAATTCAAAGTGGTTGACCGATCACCTAGACGGTCCCGTAGACTTTGTGGGCTTTCACCTGCAAGTCCAGAGCCTTCTCCTAAAAGGTGTAGGAGTGATTCTGCCAGTGGTTTTCAACCTGTTAACACCCAGGTTGTTCCCTTTGACTCTAAGGGAATACGGCCGGGGTAACCACTAACCAATCTTTGGATTACAGTGCCTAGCCACACTGTAATCAGAGAGGGCTCTCTCTTTATAATTTGTCTCTGTTTTGAAATGATTTTAGGCTAGCTATGGGTTCAGGTTTGTTGAAGGTCTTTGTTGGATGATAATTTCAGTCTAGGTTCTTATGCAATTTCCAAAGTGTTCTAGTCCATTGGGCTATGGAGTCAGTGGTCCTTAGGTCTTTGGTGTGCTGCTTTGATGCTGTAGTGATGCTGCAGAGCCAGATTAGTGTCTGAGAACAACGTTTATATTTAGTGATTGAGTGGAGTGTATCCAGTTAATGCAAGGCAATGAAGAATCTTGCAGTGAACTGCTGAAGAAACACAAAGGGAATACTATCCTAGAAGCAATTAAGAATTTCTAGGCAATATTCATACGTATAGAATCAATACAGACATGAGCAGTCAAGAATTCATGTGCATAGTAATCCTGAAGACAAAACATTCATAGCAGTAAATTTTGAGTGCAAGGTGTAGTGAAACAAATCTTGTACTATTCTTTTCCTTTACTGCTAGCTTAGTGTAACATGATTATGATCTGACAAAACATAAGAAAACAGGAACAAAGTTTGAAGAAAAAAAACTTGTTATTTCATCAGACAGCACAGGAATTCTGCATCAACACATGGAGCATCCTCCAGACATCAAATATTTCAGGAAATCACTGAGCTCATCCAGCCCTTTGTATTAGATAAATCTGAAAGTGTACAATACAAGTGTTCTCATAGAGAAGATTACCAACCCCTTATGAGTTACTCAGGGGGGTATATATACAAAAATTACATCAAAAAATATCAGTGAATGAGTTAATATCTCATTTATGATATGCTAATCTCTGAAATTCAGTAGCTGAAGGAGTGAATGCAACAATAATTCCTTAATGCTTCAGCTGTCAAGATAGTCAGAAAATATTTGGACTTTATGGCTGTTGGAGTCGGCTGGAGATGCGCTGTCCAAACTTGGCTAGTTGTCATGTCTGTGTGATGAGTCACTTTTTAGCTGCTTTAACTGCTGACATTTGTCATGTCATTTGTCTTGTAGTGACCTGGAGCTGGCAGTGGCCGAATGACTGAAGCTATCGTGGCAAAATCTGAAGCATGAATTGCCACCAATCCTCCTTAGGCATTTGATGTCTGCGCATCTTTATCAATGTTTCCTCGGCCTCTATATGCTTATAAAGATTGGGAGGGGTCTCAAACAGGTGATTCACTTCATTCTCAATGAAGAACAGGCCTTCAAGTTTTTCATATATGCTCTGTCCTGTGGGAGGCCCTGCTTGTTCAGATGAACTGCCAGATGCAATAATCTGATTTTCAATAGTGGTTTCCATTCTGTTGGCCATTTGATCTGGAGAGATTAGTTTCCCTGCACCACTTAGTAGGCTGGGCAGGCCTTTTCCTTGCAGCACTCCCATTTTGGCTTTGTATTCCTCCACATCTGCTTGCATCTCATAGTACTTCCTCTCTACTGTTTGTATATAGTTCCTGAGGGTAAGCACTTTCTTAGCAGAGAGGACAGCCTCTGTTCTGTTGGGAATGCCGATGGCTGCCAATTCCTCCCTTTCTTGCCTGTTCAGGAAATCAATCATTTTGTTTGCCTATTCTGCTCTGTTCCCTAGCACTGTCTTGGCCTTCTGAATTTCTGCATGAGCTTGGCCCATTAAATCCATCTGCTCATGCATTATTTTTATTGACCTCCATTGCTGTCTAATGGATTGGCCAATCTTGGCCCATAGGATCCTCTTTATGTCAGCCATAGCAGTATCCAGGTTCAGCTCTTTCTCTAATGCCTTGATCCTTTCTTTTTGGGCCTTTATTTCTCTGCCCTGTTCTGCTACATTCACTTTGGATTTATCATACTTGGCATCCAGTTCTGCCAATTTCTCCTTTGCTTTCTTTATTTCATCAGCTTGGAGCTCCATTGCCTTGACAGCCTTGGTCAATTCCTCTACACTTGGGTTGGCATCTGGAGCTGCTGTTGTTCCTGCTGCTTCTGTTGTGGGGGTCACTGCTGCCCCTGAAGTTGCTGCTGTTGTGGAAGTGGTTGGAGGAGCTTGGGAAGTGGATTCTCCCTGTTTATCCTGTAGTGCTCCTTCCAGCTCTTTCTCCAATTCCCGGATCCTCTGATCTTGCTGCATTAGTAGGTCTAGTTGGTCCTCAGCCTGTTTCTGCTTTTGAAGCTCTGCTGTTTGAGGGTGCTCTGTGGGCTGCAGCCTCAACCTCTTCTTCAATGCATTCAGGTCATCATCTTTCTTCCTCATGAGGGCCTTTACACCTGTTGGATCACTAGGATCATGTCCTAGATCAATGATGATCTCCTCAAGAGACTTTATTCTATTGTCCTTAGCCTGAGAGGACATTCTCTCAAAATCCAACTGGGTGTTGGTGTTTTTTAGGGACTCTTTCAGCTCATGGGCCATGGTGGCCTTTTCTACAAAGGTGGCATAGACCATCTCTCCAGCTTGCTTATGGAGTTCAATCTGATCCATGGGATGTAAATCTCTGGCTAGGACCTCCACCCTTGTTTTTACAAAATCTGCAGCTGTCTTAGGCTGCGGCCCTTTGGGCTTGAAATGACTGAATATCATCTTTTCTTCCTTAATGTCATAAACAGACATTAATCTCTCTTGCTGGGCTGGTGTAGCATCTATAAACTGCTTGTAGACCTCAGCCCTTAGTAGCTCATTCTGAGCCTTGATTTCTTTGAAAGAAGCCTTGGTGCTCTTGGGCTTCTTGGTCTGCTGGGAAGAAGATGACACCTCCAAACCAAGCTGCAGGCCTTGCTCCTGTTGGAATGAGCTGGTACCAGTGTGCTGGCTTGCTTCCCTGTCTTTCCTTGAACTGTCAAGGAATTCCTCAGTGATGTCTTCAACTTCTGGAGAGTCAGCCCTTTGCCTTTTGGCCTCTGGCTGGTGGGAGGATCCACTGGGAGGAGTGGACTCTTCTCTTTCTCTTTTCGTCCCCCTTTCTTCATGTGCTGGGGTTTGCAAAATTGGGGCAGTCAATGGCTCAGTTTGAGGTGGTGGTGTTCGCGCTGTAGGGGTTGCTGGCAGCCCAGTTTGTGGTAGGACAGTTTGTCCTTGCTGCTGCTCTGGCTGCTGCTCTGTTTGCTGCTCTGTTACAGGGGCAGACTTTTCCTTCACTGCTTCCTCCTCTGCACCCATTATACCTTTGCCTTTGTCTGTCACTGGTGCTGATGTAGAGGGTGCCTGTGGTGCAGTCCTTGTAGCCGAGGTCCCTTCTCCCACTGTATTAGGCGGTCTGAAAGGTACCTGCTGCACATAGTCCTGGTCAATAGTTTTCTCAAGCTCCTTCATATTCTTAAGCATTCTCTCTTCCTCAGTTAAATTTTCAACTAGAGTATCCAACTGCCATTCTTGCAAGTTGGCATATTTTTCAATGTGTGGGTACTGGCAATGCTTAACACCTATAAGCCTATACTTATTTCTCCTAGCAGTGATGAAACCTTGAGGGTCATAATGGACCCACCGAAAACTATAGGATAGCTTGTATTTATCCTTAAGGATCAGGTCTGCAGCTTCCCACCCTTCTTTCTTGTTCATGATGAAGGGGCCCAACTGATGTTTGAACTTGAGGTGGGCCTTTTTCTTGGAGCTGTGGAAATGGGTGAGGTCTGACTGAATCAATTGCCTGTAATACTCCAAGGCAAATAACCTCATGGGTACATATTTTGGGAGCCTGTATGGGCAAAGCTCACAGCCATAGATCCTAAATACAGTATGGTGTTCATATAGGTACCAGTCACCTATTTTATATTTTTTGGAGAGCTGCAGAGCTTTCTTGATCTCATTTGATATTCTGGGAGGAGGGGACTTCATCAACATGCAAGAGACTGGGTATACAAATTGGTCTACAAATTCACAGTAGGTATAGGGTGAATTTGTGACTTTGTGATAAACAGAGGTCCAGAAGATGACAGATCTTCTCTCCCCTCTATGATCCAGCCTTTTGATGTAGCATGGGAAGGCTTCAGAATGATAGAACATGAACAGGTGGTAAATGTAGGCTGAGTACTTGAAGACCCCCTGTCTGTCCACTTTGCTCAACTGATCATGAATCTTGTTGGCTATGAACTTAGCAAAGTTATATTTTCGGGCAGGGGGCTGGCGTGGGCTGTAAACAGACAGCAATACTAGCATTGTTTTATCCACATGCTCACTGTTTTTGTATCCCAACACATAGGCAATCATGTCTAGTAACAGCCTGCCTACATCATTGAAATGGACATCCAGGTAAGGAGGTGGCCCTGTAGGCTGGCACTCAGGTCTCATGAAGGTCCTGGTGACCTTTTGAAGCTCTTCACTGGTCATCTTGTCACCAGCTTCCAGCAAATAGCTCATGGAGAATGGGATCAGCAACTCTGTCTGATCAAAATGTAACATCTTGTTGATGGACTCAGCATTGATGTAGAAAAGGATCCTCCCAGATGGAGTGCTGACAGCTCTGTGCTGCACATCATAGTTTTCAGCACATAGGTGAATAATTTCAGGGAGGACATTTACAGCTGGGAGACAGTAATAAGGCAGGTTTGACTCCCATATCCCATGTGTACCATGACCATCCTTATAGTCCTCTCTTAGTTGAGTGAAGGTCTGCAAGAAGTCCCTGTTACCCTCAAAGTCTTCAATGAGATAGTCCTTGTCAACAAATGCCAAGGCCTCCAGCTCCTTATTTGGTTGATTTAATGGAGCAACACTGAGGGATGAGGATGCAGAGGCTACCATGATATAATCTGAATTTGAATAGGTAGTGGCAATGGTTTGAAAAGTTTCTTCAAGAGCTTCAGTAGCAGGTCAACTGCAGTCAATGTCTGAACTGTGTCTTATAATGAAAGACCACGCAGTCTTGCTTCTGCAGTTTTTAGCAAGTTCCCAAGGATTGTGAACTGCTCAGGGTAGTTTGCAGAGGGTATGAGGAATTATTTAGGTGAAAGGCTGCAGCTGGTGTGTACACCCGGCAAAAGGGAACAATGCCGGGCGTTTCAAAAGTAATTTTGACAGTTTTTACCCGCAAATTGATTGTATTTTATGTTGAATTAGAGGGCTGGGGCAATGCAGGTTGTCTTGGCTTACTTTAGATAACAGGTGTGGAGCTTACATGAATTTCAACAGGTATTTTAATGGCAATTCACAGAGAATTGGTAAGCATGGGCCAAACAGAGGAATCACGGTGAATACCTGGACAGAACGCTTAGACACCTCGCGGGCCGAACTGTGGAGGTCGACTTGATGAATTTGGACGGTTGAATTTTGAATTTGGAGGTCTGGAGTCACTTTGGCAGCTGCAACGGCTATCTCCTCTTTCACGCGAAAATAAGATTGAAAATGACTCAAAACATGACTTTAACGATAAAATTCGGAAAAATAGGGTAATTGGCGCCTTTCCGCCGATGACGTCAGCATGACGTCATGGCGGGGCCCGAGTACGGAGGTGACGTGGCTGCTGAGGTGTAAGCCAGGGTGGCAGGACACGGTGGCGGGTGGATGCGGTGGCAGGGCTGCGTGGAGGGCCACGGGACGCGGGGGCGGGCAGAGGCGACATGACGTCAGGATGACGTGAGGGCGACGTGGCCGGCTGGGTGGTAATGGGGAAGCGGTAAGCGGGTTCCCCGCACCACCTTTGGGCAAAGGCGGTATCGGGGAGGGGGGCTCCGAACAACCTCACCGCCTGCCACGCGTCCCTGTACGGGGCGGAAAACCACTTTCCCCGGACGCTAAAGGTCGGCAGGTCGGGGAGCGAAAATGACCGCCCACCGTTAGATCTGGGCGGCGGAGATCGGACGACTGGCGGGTCCTCCGACGGATCGTGCAGGTTGGGGGGGTCCCGCCGGCCTATTAAAATTTTCAATTAAATATTTTGGGCGGAGAACCTTAGGATTGACGGTTTTCGAGAGTCTTTGGGTTTTTTGGCTTATTTTGTGGAAAAGGGGTTTATGTAGGGTTTTAGCAGAGGTGAGGTTAGGGCTTGTAGAGAGGTTATTACTCCTAACCAGTGGTTGGAGTAATCCCTTGACAGGGTTGAGCATAGTCCCAGGTGGACTAAAGTCTCCCTTAAACAAAGTTATTTAGCTATAATGCTAAAAGGAGGATATTTATACCATGTTTGGGGTTTATACACCATGGTGTTAATAATACTAGGGAAAGGGTAAGATAGGGGATTTATATAATAAAATTAGTGGTTAATATGGATGAAATGAGTGGATTAGGGGGGGATATCACTAAGTTTATTTGAAACTCACTTAGTTTAGGGAGTAGATAAAAATGAAAAGAATCTTTAGACAAGAAATGTGGCCTTTAAAGGATGAAGAACCTCCATGAAACCATAAGTCCTTCCATGAATCTCAACTGATGAGGGGATGTTAGTAACAAATGGGAAAAGGGGAAAAAGGGAGGTTAGGCATGCTTCTTTGCTTTGCTTTTCGCATCTTGACCATCAAGGTTAAATCTGAAATGAATATCACTTCTGCAACACCATCTACTTACCCAGCTACTTTGCCTAGCATTTTTATTTCTTCTTGGAGGGTGCATTTAGACTTGCAGACCCTTTGTGTGCCTTTTCTTTTCCTTTGGCTTTTTCCTTTGATCATCTATCTAAGATTGCCCTTATTCCTTCCAAGGCCCCAGATTAAGCAGTTGGGAACCTTAATTCTCTACCTAGCTACTTGTCTGCCAAGATTAGACTGTTTGGACAGACTTCTTTCTCTATTCTACAACAGAAAATTTAAACATGGCATGGTCCAGGTTAGGCTGTTGGACCATCCATCAAGATTTGAGTAAACATGAACCTATTCACATACCTTGCTGTCTTGAAAATATGGGATCTTTGTACCATCAAAGCAGAGCATATTTGGCCCTTGAATTTGCCAATCATGAAATATGAAACCTATTGATATAGGTACCTAACAGTGGCTCCACATGGGGATGGTTTTTCTTCATGAAAGACCAAGAACAGCAGGTCAGAATGCCTCGGCTCTTTGACTTCTCTTTTAGTACAATTTGGGCTCTTTTCTTCTTTGAAACATCAAAATTGTCAACTGTCACATTTACAAAACTTGCTGAAATACAGCCCTTGCTTGCTTCTGCAAAATCCTTGAAATTAAGTTATTTACATGTTGAAAGGAACACTACACATAGTAAATTATGTACAAGGGAGTCACTAGGCTATATTCATGGAAGGTAATCAAAATAGTGCTTCAACATCCTGCCATTTACAGGACCTTCATCCAGATCAGTTTCATCAAGGTTCTTAAGAAAGTATGTGTTGTTTCCTTGTACTGCTTGGATGATAAATGGTCCTCTCCAAAGGGAATCAAATTTTCCATGTTTACCTTTATCTTCCCTTCTTGAATCCCATTTGAGGACCTTGTCATCAATGTTGAAGTCTTCTGCCTTAGTTCTTCTATCAAAGGCCTTCTTCAATTTTTCTTGTAGAACTTGAACTCTGCTGAAAACTTGGTCTCTAGTTTGCTGTAAACATATGATTTGATTGATTCTTCTTTGCATATCATTTGGTTCAGCTTGGCTTTCTTGAAGAAGTTTCATAACAGGCACTCCTAGTGATGAAGGAAATTTGGCCTCTAATCCATAAACCAACTCATATGGGCTGGTCCCAATTGATCTTTTGGTTGTTAGTCTATCTGCCCATAGGGCATTCACAAGCTTCTTATGCCAGTTATTTTTGTTCTCTTCTAGTACTTTCTTTATGATGTTTACCAAACTTTTATTTGATGACTCAACAAGGTCGTTTCCTTGGGGATAGTATGCAGTAGAATGACCCAAGGTGATGTGAAATTTATGGCAGAAGTTCACCATTTTCTTGGATCTGAAAGCAGCAGCATTGTCTGTTATTATTTTGTCAGGACAGCCAAATCTAGCCAATATGTTGTTCTCCAAGAACTGAATGATAGTGGAATCATTTGCTTGTCTGCATGGAACAGCTTCAATCCACTTGGTGAAGTAGTCTGTAGCTGTTAAGATCCATCTATGTTGGCCTGAAGATGAGGGATGAATTTCCCCAATGAAATCCAAGCCCCATTGTTGAAAAGGTCTCTCTGTTGCAATAGGCCTCAAGGGAAGTGGCAGCAACTGTCTCTTTCCCTCAAACACTTGACATTTATGACATGAGGTGGTGAATTTCTTGACATCAGAGAACATGGTGGGCCAGTAGTACCCAGCCCTTAGTATTTTATCCACAGTGGACTTCCAGTACAAGTGTCCACCACAGTCACCTGCATGAAATTCCTTTATGATATTGTCAGTTTCATTCTCAATTAGGCAGTTTAGCAATATTCCTTCATGATTTTTCCACAATAAATTTCCATCCATAACACAAAATTTAGAAGCTTTCATTTTTAAAAACCTACATTTAGTTCTGGACAATCCTGGGGGAGCACACAGGTTTTGCAATACATAACATATTTCAGAGTACCAAGGGGATTGTTCAAAGGCTACATTGATCTTTGGAGTCGCCAACTCCGGTTCACTGTCCAGCTGGTTAATGTCTAAGGCTTGGAAATTTGCTTCTGTCATTAATTTGGCAAAGCCTTGCCCTTTTATTAGTTTTGTAGGTTTTATCTCAATGTCAAATTCCAAGATGTTGGCAATCCATTTTCCTCTTCTGCCCTCTAAATTTTCTTGGGTGAGAATGTCTTTGACAATAGGACTTGGTACATAAGCTATAACATGTGAATAAAGGATATAAATCCTAAAGTCTTTAATGGCTTTGACCAAAGCATAAGCCCGTTTTTCCATGATTTGATACTTTAAAGGTGCATCTCTAAGAGCTTTGCTAAAGAAAGCAATTGGCTTCTCATTTCCTTGGTCATCTTTTTGCAATAAAACAACAGCAATAGTATGCTGGGAGGCAAAAGAGAAAATGATAAATTCTCTGTCAAACTGAGGATTGGTCAAGACTGGGGTTCGGGTAAGGGCCAGTTTTATACCTTCAAAGGCTTGATTGGCTTCAACAGTCCACTTGACTTTTGAATCCTTTTTTAGCATGTTATTTAATAATCTGACTAGTTCTGCTAAGTTTGGGATAAACCTTCTCAAGAAATTGATTTTTCCCAAGAATCCTTGCAACTCTTTGACATTTCTTGGGTGGGGCATTTGTAGGATAGCCTGTATCCTATCTGGGTCAATTCTAATGCCTTCTTTAGAAATGATGTGGCCCAACAGCTTGCCTTCCTCTAAACCAAACAGGGATTTCTTGGGATTCAAGGAAATTCCATATTTTCTGCATTTTAGGAAGATCTGTCTCAAATGTTTTATATGTTCTTGGTCTGATTTTGAGAAAGGTGTAAGGTCATCTAGGTAAATGACTAAAAAGTCATGAATCTCTTTGGAAAAAGCAATATCCATTGCTCTTTGAAAAGTTGCCCCTGCATTTTTCAATCCAAAAGGCATCTTTACATATTTGAAAGTTCCCCATGGGGTAGTGAATGATGTTTTATCTTGATCATTAGGGTGCACCAGGATTTGATTGAAGCCTGAAAATCCATCCAGTAATGAGATCCTTGAGGCCCCTACCACCCTTTGGAGAATGTGATCCATCTTGGGTAAGGGATAGTTGTCTTTGAGGGATACTTGGTTCAGATTCCTTAAGTCCACACACAGCCTAATTTCACCAGTCTTCTTTCTTGTAGGGACTAAGTTGGAGATCCATTCAGAGAATCTGATTGGTGCTATGATGCCAGCTTTAAACATTTTCTGTACTTCTTGCTCCATTGCTGGGAGAAGCATAGGATTGATTCTCCTAAGCTTTTGTTTGAAGAGCTTTTGATCTGGCTTGAGGGGTATGGTGTGTTGAATCATAGAGGTGTCATAGGATTTTAAATCCTCATAACTCCAAGAAAACACATCCTGAAATTCCTTGAAAAGATCAATGTATTTAGGCTTTTGATCAGGTGGTAAGGCAGCAGACAGTTTTATGATTTTGGGCTGTTCAGCAGTCCCAATGTTGCACTCTTCTATGGCAGTGTTGAGGGGCTGCATTTTTGGTTTACTGGGAACATCATTTGAATCAAAAATATCTTCTAATGGAGCTAAACCAGTGGGAAGAAAATTGTCCTTTAATTGTATCACCTCAGCTTCATCATTAGCTATCTCTTCTTCATCATCAATTTGTTGGATTTCTAGTATGTTGTCTTTGTTAAAAATTGTGGGTTTTAACATTTGTTTAGCTATTTTGGGTGATATTGCTTTGTTGTCCTTTTCACACTGTATTTGTGATTGACTTGCTCTATCATGTATTTGTGATTGACTTGCTCTATCACTGTCAATCCTTGTTCCTGAAAATTCCTGCTGCAGAGTCAAGAAGTTATTTATTTGCATGTCATCATCAAATACCTGCCAATCCTTGACATTGTTTGGGACAGATGGTCTGTGCTTAATCTCAGCTGTGAAGCTGTGGTGGGGTTCAAAAGGTAGCTTGCATGTACTTGCAAATGTGGCCAAGCTATGAGCATGAAGGTTTTGAGTCCTAGGAATTTTAGTAATCTGAAATTCAGTGAATGAATTTAACAGTTCAGCAGCAGCAGACCTGTAGGACCTCAGTCTTTTGTCATTAGTGACAAAATTACCCTTGACTTGTTGGATAACTAGGTCTGAATCTCCTAGGATTGAAATTTTTATGGCTTGTAAGGACCTTACTAGTTTGAGACCTAGTAAAAGAGCCTCATATTCAGCCATGTTGTTGGTGCATCTGAAGTTCAATCTATAAGCTCTGCCCTCTGCATGACTGTTTTGTTTATTATGTATCCAGATTCCAGCCCCTGCCCCTAACTTGTTGACTGATCCGTCAAACTCCATAAACCATAAGATTTCTTGTTGTAGGGGAGTTTTGATAACTTGTCTATGGTCTGGGATTGAGAGTTGGAGTTCTGGTTTTTTATTTAGTTCATCTTTTAGGACAGTTTCATCACTTGTTTGGATCATCTTTATTTCTAGAGTAGCTGTTTGTTCACTACATCCCTGCTCTGGTCTTGGTGTCTTAGTTTCATCATTATCTGTTAGACCTGAGTTGTTATTGAAGAGAATATATGAATCTATATCAGAATGGACAGCATATATGGGAAAGTTTTGAGGTTTCTCTTCACTGCTGACCATATATTTCATGAGGGATTCTCTATATAGTCTCTTGGGTTGACCAAAGACTGTGATTGTGGCATATGACATGTCTAACTATAAGGATCCTTGGAGTTTAGCCCCCCATGATCTTGACAACAACATTCCATATTTGGGTGGGATATCAGCAACTACAACATCCATCAGGATTGTTTTGTTTGGGTATTGGACAAGGGATACACACAAGTCTTTTATCAAACCTAAACACTTAACTTGGCTGGAGTCAAATGAAAATAGGTCCTTATATGGTCTTGTAATGTCTAGATTCAGTCTCTCCATCACTGATTTGGGCATGAGGTTATGAGAAGCCCCTGAATCAAACATTGCATTGTGCAGTATCTTGTCATGCACATGCAAACTAACATAGAAAGGTAATATCCCTGTGACTGCTATTTTCCCATCAACCTCCGGGCCAAACAGCAATTCTGGGGTGTCATCCAACACATTGACATTATCTTTACTATGAGTGAGTTGAAGGGATTTCTTGATCTGCTGTTTATAAATGTCATGTTTGGCCAATTCTGAGAGAGGAACAGCCACTTTAAGTTTGCCAATTTCAGCCTCCAAATCAAAAGGCTTTTCAGTTTGCACCTTAATGTTGTGAGCAGCAACCTTGTCTTTGTTTACTGTATTTTCCTCTTGGTTCTTACCTTGATCTTGGGCCTTGTTCTTTACCCTCATGTCTTGAGGAAGGTCCCCTGGATTGGGCTGTAAAGAAGGTGCAGCCAGTGGCTGTTGTGTTGAGGAAATTTGTTCAGTGACCTCTTCCACAATTGCCTCTGTTGTAGGCAAATCAGTTGTGTTAATTGGTTCAGTGACTGCGATCTTTTTGGGCTGCAACCTGTCCTTTGGTTTCTCAGGCTGTGTTATATTTACCGTTCTGCTCCTCAATTTATACTGTTTATGAACTTCATAAACAGCTGTGTCATAGCCTTGTGTGAAGTCAAATGACTCACCTGATTTGGTTTGGAATTGTGGAAAGTCATCCTCTTTTTGATCTTCTCGACTTAGGAAAACTTGATGCCCATCATTCAAACCCATCAAGTTGATGTGGGTATCATCTTCTTGCTCATTTGAAGCAGATGTTTCAGCAAAGTTTTCTTGAAATGGAGGTCTGACTTCTGGATCAGCATTGGCCCTGCCACTGTTTGGGTTTGGGTTTCTCCTAAAATTTGGATTCCTTATGGGGTTGTTTTGTGGTGCTTCCCATGATGCTTTTCTTTCCACTGACTCCACCCTATCACCCAATCTCTTCATGCCATTGAGTATGGCATCAAGCTTTTGATCAAAGGCTGTAGGTTCTTCTTTATATATGCTTCTCTTTTCTAACCTTGCCCTGTTTCTTTTGGCAATTAGGTTTGCTTCTACTGTAACAGCTACCTTTTGGGCTTCTTCTAGGCTTTCAGGGGCTCTTTCCTTTAGCTGAAATGCCATATCAGGGTCAAATCCATCAGGGAATTTGTATAAGGCCAAATCAGGAGGGGGTCTTAGGTTTTGTGGTATTGCATTGTATACATTGTTGAATCTAGCACAATATTCCAGCACTGTCTCTTGAGGACCTCTCTTGATTGTCTCATATTCACCCAGTATATGTAAGGGATCTTTCTTTTTCTCCCATCTTCTAGTGAATGCTTGATAGAGCTCATCAGGGGTTGTGATAGTATTTGCTGCAAGTGATCTGAACCAGGTTCTAACATCACCTGTCAAGCTTTGGACAAAGATTCTCATCCTCACACTGTCATCATCTATTTCATAGTTTTCAAAGTGATCTTGCATCCTCTTGGCATGTTGGATGGCAGAGTAAGGGCCAGTGGAGTCAAAGTAAGTGATCTTGGTTTGGTAATCCTGAGGCAAAGCTGCAGGATTGGCAGGCAACTGCAAGGGTGCATATCTTGCCATATTTACAAGGTGTAGGGGGTTAACAGGGGTGGCTAAGCTGATAGGAACAGTGGGTGTGACAGGGGTAACAGGTGAGGCTGAACCTAGAGTGTGGTTCAAGGGAATATGTGCAGTGGATGAAGATGTGGGAGGAGGGCTTTGAGATGTGGATGGTGAACTAGGGGAACTTGGAATAGACCGAAAAAGGACCTTAAATGGAGTAGAAAGGCTAGGATAATCTGTATCTGAGGTCAAATCTACAGGTTGATCTTGCCTTTGTTGCTTCCTGATGTTTCTAGGGATGGTATTTGGATTATCAACAATGATGGGTGGATTAGGGTCAGGATTTGCCCTAGTATGCCGTGGATTTTTCTTAGGAGCCAGTTTCTAACTGTTTTTTAGGATTTTACAGGAAGTTTTTATATCTGCAAGGACTGGATGAAGATTTTTGGAATGGCTATATATATTTCAAAGCTAAGATGAAGATTCCCTAAAAAGCTCCTCCCTAAAGCTGTCAATGTGATACAGAAACAGTTTAAAGGCCTCTTGACTGATTTCAGGCTTGATAGTAGCTATGGAAGATAGATAGTAATTGAAAAATCTCAAGCAGTCCCCAGTGGAGTCGCCATTTATGTTAACACCCAGGTTGTTCCCTTTGACTCTAAGGGAATACGGCCGGGGTAACCACTAACCAATCTTTGGATTACAGTGCCTAGCCACACTGTAATCAGAGAGGGCTCTCTCTTTATAATTTGTCTCTGTTTTGAAATGATTTTAGGCTAGCTATGGGTTCAGGTTTGTTGAAGGTCTTTGTTGGATGATAATTTCAGTCTAGGTTCTTATGCAATTTCCAAAATGTTCTAGTCCATTGGGCTATGGAGTCAGTGGTCCTTAGGTATTTGGTGTGCTGCTTTGATGCTGTAGTGATGATGCAGAGCCAGATCAGTGTCTGAGAACAACGTTTATATTTAGTGATTGAGTGGAGTGTATCCAGTTAATGCAAGGCAATGAAGAATCTTGCAGTGAACTGCTGAAGAAACACAAAGGGAATACTATCCTAGAAGCAATTAAGAATTTCTAGGCAATATTCATACGTATAGAATCAATACAGACATGAGCAGTCAAGAATTCATGTGCATAGTAATCCTAAAGACAAAACATTCATAGCAGTAAATTTTGAGTGCAAGGTGTAGTGAAACAAATCTTGTACTATTATTTTCCTTTACTGCTAGCTTAGTGTAACATGATTATGATCTGACAAAACATAAGAAAACAGGAACAAAGTTTGAAGAAAAAAAACTTGTTATTTCATCGGACAGAACAGGAATTCTGCATCAACACATGGAGCATCCTCCAGACATCAAATATTTCAGGAAATCACTGAGCTCATCCAGCCCTTTGTATTAGATAAATCTGAAAGTGTACAATACAAGTGTTCTCATAGAGAAGATTACCAACCCCTTATGAGTTACTCAGGGGGGTATATATACAAAAATTACGTCAAAAAATATCAGTGAATGAGTTAATATCTCATTTATGATATGCTAATATTTGAAATTCAGTAGCTGAAGGAGTGAATGCAGTAGTAATTCCTTAATGCTTCAGCTGTCAAGATAGTCAGAAAATATTTGGACTTTATGGCTGTTGGAGTCGGCTGGAGATGCGCTGTCCAAACTTGGCTAGTTGTTATGTCTGTGTGATGAGTCACTTTTTAGCTGCTTTAACTGCTGACATTTGTCATGTCATTTGTCTTGTAGTGACCTGGAGCTGGCAGTGGCCGAATGACTGAAGCTATCGTGGAAAAATTTGAAGCATGAATTGCCACCAATCCTCCTTAGGCATTTGATGTCTGCGCATCTTTATCAATGTTTCCTCGGCCTCTGTATGCTTATAAAGATTGGGAGGGGTCTCAAACAGGTGATTCACTTCATTCTCAATGAAGAACAGGCCTTCAAGTTTTTCATATATGCTCTGTCCTGTGGGAGGCCCTGCTTGTTCAGATGAACTGCCAGATGCAATAATCTGATTTTCAATAGTGGTTGCCATTCTGTTGGCCATTTGATCTGGAGAGATCAGTTTCCCTGCACCACTTAGTAGGCTGGGCAGGCCTTTTCCTTGCAGCACTCCCATTTTGGCTTTGTATTCCTCCACATCTGCTTGCATCTCATAGTACTTCCTCTCTACTGTTTGTATATAGTTCCTGAGGGTAAGCAATTTCTTAGCAGAGAGGACAGCCTCTGTTCTGTTGGGAATGCCGATGGCTGCCAATTCCTCCCTTTCTTGCCTGTTCAGGAAATCAATCATTCTGTTTGCCTGTTCTGCTCTGTTCCCTAGCACTGTCTTGGCCTTCTGAATTTCTGCATGAGCTTGGCCCATTAAATCCATCTGCTCATGCATTATTTTTATTGACCTCCATTGCTGTCTGATGGATTGGCCAATCTTGGCCCATAGGATCCTCTTTATGTCCGCCATAGCAGTCTCCAGGTTCAGCTCTTTCTCTAATGCCTTGATCCTTTCTTTTTGGGCCTTTATTTCTCTGCCTTGTTCTGCTACAGTCACTTTGGATTTATCATACTTGGCATCCAGTTCTGCCAATTTCTCCTTTGCTTTCTTTATTTCGTCAGCTTGGAGCTCCATTGCCTTGACAGCCTTGGTCAATTCCTCTACACTTGGGTTGGCATCTGGAGCTGTTGTTGTTCCTGCTGCTTCTGTTGTGGGGGTCACTACTGCCCCTGAAGTTGCTGTTGTTGTGGAAGTGGTTGGAGGAGCTTGGGAAGTGGATTCTCCCTATTTATCCTGTAGTGCTCCTTCCAGCTCTTTCTCCAATTCCCAGATCCTCTGATCTTGCTGCATTAGTAGGTCTAGTTGGTCCTCAGACTGTTTCTGCTTTTGAAGCTCTGCTGTTTGAGGGTGCTCTGTGGGCTGCAGCCTCAACCTCTTCTTCAATGCATTCAGGTCATCATCTTTCTTCCTCATGAGGGCCTTTACACCTGTTGGATCACTAGGATCATGTCCTAGATCAATGATGATCTCCTCAAGAGACTTTATTCTATTGTCCTTAGCCTGAGAGGACATTCTCTCAAAATCCAACTGGGTGTTGGTGTTTTTTAGGGACTCTTTCAGCTCATGGGCCATGGTGGCCTTTTCTACCAAGGTGGCATAGACCATCTCCCCAGCTTGCTTATGGAGTTCAATCTGATCCATGGGATGTAAATCTCTGGCTAGGACCTCCACCCTTGTTTTTACAAAATCTGCAGCTGTCTTAGGCTGCGGCCCTTTGGGCTTGAAATGACTGAATATCATCTTTTCTTCCTTAATGTCATAAACAGACATTAATCTCTCTTGCTGGGCTGGTGTAGCATCTATAAACTTCTTGTAGACCTTAGCCCTTAGTAGCTCATTCTGAGCCTTGATTTCTTTGAAAGAAGCCTTGGTGCTCTTGGGCTTCTTGGTCTGCTGGGAAGAAGATGACACCTCCAAACCAAGCTGCAGGCCTTGCTCCTATTGGAATGAGCTGGTACCAGTGTGCTGGCTTGTTTCCCCGTCTTTCCTTGAACTGTCAAGGAATTCCTCAGTGATTTCTTCAACTTCAGGAGAGTCAGCCCTTTGCCTTTTGGCCTCTGGCTGGTGGGAGGATCCACTGGGAGGAGTGGACTCTTCTCTTTCTCTTTTCGTCGCCCTTTCTTCATGTGCTGGGGTTTGCAAAATTGGGGCAGTCAATGGCTCAGTTTGAGGTGGTGGTGTTCGCGCTGTAGGGGTTGCTGGCAACCCAGTTTGTGGTAGGACAGTTTGTCCTTGCTGCTGCTCTGGTTGCTGCTCTGTTTGTTGCTCTGTTACAGGGGCAGACTTTTCCTTCACTGCTTCCTCCTCTGCACCCATTATACCTTTGCCTTTGTCTGTCACTGGTGCTGATGTAGAGGGTGCCTGTGGTGCAGTCCTTGTAGCCGAGGTCCCTTCTCCCACTGTATTAGGCGGTCTGAAAGGTACCTGCTGCACATAGTCCAGGTCAATAGTTTTCTCAAGCTCCTTCATATTCTTAAGCATTCTCTCTTCCTCAGTTAAATTTTCAACTAGAGTATCCAGCTGCCATTCTTGCAAGTTGGCATATTTTTCAATGTGTGGGTACTGGCAATGCTTAACACCTATAAGCCTATACTTATTTCTCCTAGCAGTGATGAAACCTTGAGGGTCATAATGGACCCACCGAAAACTATAGGATAGCTTGTATTTATCCTTAAGGATCAGGTCTGCAGCTTCCCACCCTTCTTTCTTGTTCATGATGAAGGGGCCCAACTGATGTTTGAACTTGAGGTGGGCCTTTTTCTTGGAGCTGTGGAAATGGGTGAGGTCTGACTGAATCAATTGCCTGTAATACTCCAAGGCAAATAACCTCATGGGTACATATTTTGGGAGCCTGTATGGGCAAAGCTCACAGCCATAGATCCTAAATACAGTATGGTGTTCATA
Organism: Pinus tabuliformis; assembly: GCA_031772625.1. Lineage (NCBI taxonomy): Eukaryota > Viridiplantae > Streptophyta > Pinopsida > Pinales > Pinaceae > Pinus > Pinus tabuliformis. The sequence continues at coordinate 1,125,491,635 of CM062815.1, read as the reverse complement.
TAAGTACCAGTCACCTATTTTATATTTTTTGGAGAGCTGCAGAGCTTTCTTGATCTCATTTGATATTCTGGGAGGAGGGGACTTCATCAACATGCAAGAGACTGGGTATACAAATTGGTCTACAAATTCACAGTAGGTATAGGGTGAATTTGTGACTTTGTGATAAACAGAGGTCCAGAAGATGACAAATCTTCTCTCCCCTCTATGATCCAACCTTTTGATGTAGCATGGGAAGGCTTCAGAATGATAGATCATGAACAGGTGGTAAATGTAGGCTGAGTACTTGAAGACCCCCTGTCTGTCCACTTTGCTCAACTGATCATGAATCTTGTTGGCTATGAACTTAGCAAAGTTATATTTTCGGGCAGGGGGCTGGCGTGGGCTGTAAACAGACAGCAATACTAGCATTGTTTTATCCACATGCTCACTGTTTTTGTATCCCAATACATAGGCAATCATGTCTAATAATAGCCTGCCTACATCATTGAAATGGACATCCAGGTAAGGAGGTGGCCCTGTAGGCTGGCACTCAGGTCTCATGAAGGTCCTGGTGACCTTTTGAAGCTCTTCACTGGTCATCTTGTCACCAGCTTCCAGCAAATAGCTCATGGAGAATGGGATCAGCAACTCTGTCTGATCAAAATGTAACATCTTGTTGATGGACTCAGCATTGATGTAGAAAAGGATCCTCCCAGATGGAGTGCTGACAGCTCTGTGCTGCACATCATAGTTTTCAGCACATAGGTGAATAATTTCAGGGAGGACATTTACAGCTGGGAGACAGTAATAAGGCAGGTTTGACTCCCATATCCCATGTGTACCATGACCATCCTTATAGTCCTCTCTTAGTTGAGTGAAGGTCTGCAAGAAGTCCCTGTTACCCTCAAAGTCTTCAATGAGATAGTCCTTGTCAACAAATGCCAAGGCCTCCAGCTCCTTATTTGGTTGGTTTAATGGAGCAACACTGAGGGATGAGGATGCAGAGGCTGCCATGATATAATCTGAATTTGAATAGGTAGTGGCAATGGTTTGAAAAGTGTCTTCAAGAGCTTCAGTAGCAGGTCAACTGCAGTCAATGTCTGAACTGTGTCTTATAATGAAAGAGCACGCAGTCTTGCTTCTGCAGTTTTTAGCAAGTTCCCAGGGATTGTGAACTGCTCAGGGCAGTTTGCAGAGGGTATGAGGAATTATTTAGGTGAAAGGCTGCAGCTGGTGTGTACACCCGGCAAAAGGGAACAATGTCGGGCGTTTCAAAAGTAATTTTGACAGTTTTTACCCGCAAATTGATTGTATTTTATGTTGAATTAGAGGGCTGGGGCAATGCAGGTTGTCTTGGCTTACTTTAGATAACAGGTGTGGAGCTTACATGAAATTCAACAGGTATTTTAATGGCAATTCACAGAGAATTGGTAAGCATGGGCCAAACAGAGGAATCACGCTGAATACCTGGACAGAACGCTTAGACACCTCGTGGGCCGAACTGTGGAGGTCGACTTGATGAATTTGGACGGTTGAATTTTGAATTTGGAAGTCTGGAGTCACTTTGGCAGCTGCAACGGCTATCTCCTCTTTCACGCGAAAATAAGATTGAAAATGACTCAAAACATGACTTTAACGATAAAATTAGGAAAAATATGGTAATTGTCGCCTTTCCGCCGATGACGTCAGCATGACGTCATGGCGGGGCCCGAGTACGGAGGTGACGTGGCTGCTGAGGTGTAAGCCAGGGTGGCAGGACATGGTGGCAGGTAGATGCGGTGGCAGGGCTGCGTGGAGGGCCACGGGACGCGGGGGCGGGCAGAGGTGACATGACGTCAGGATGACGTGAGGGCGACGTGGCCGGCTGGGCGGTAATGGGGAAGCGGTAAGCGGGTTCCCCGCACCACCCTTGGGCAAAGGCAGTATCGGGGAGGGGGGCTCCGAACAACCTCACCGCCTACCACGCGTCCCTGTACAGGGCAGAAAACCACTTTCCCCGGAAGCTAAAGGTCGGCAGGTCGGGGAGCGAAAATGTCCGCCCATCGTTAGATCTGGGCGGCGGAGATCGGACGACTAGCGGGTCCTCCGACGGATCGTGCAGGTTGGGGGGGTCCCGCCGGCCTATTAAAATATTCAATTAAATATTTTGGGCGGAGAACCTTAGGATTGAGGGTTTTCGAGAGTCTTTGGGTTTTTTGGCTTATTTTGTGGAAAAAGGGTTTATGTAGGGTTTTAGCAGAGGTGAGGTTAGGGCTTGTAGAGAGGTTATTACTCCTAACCAGTGGTTGGAGTAATCCCTTGACAGGGTTGAGCATAGTCCCAGGTGGACTAAAGTCTCCCTTAAACAAAGTTATTTAGCTATAATGCTAAAAGGAGGATATTTATACCATGTTTGGGGTTTATACACCATGGTGTTAATAATACTAGGGAAAGGGTAAGATAGGGGATTTATATAATAAAATTAGTGGTTAATATGGATGAAATGAGTGGATGAGGGGGGATATCACTAAGTTTATTTGAAACTCACTTAGTTTAGGGAGTAGATCAAAATGAAAAGAATCTTTAGACAAGAAATGTGGCCTTTAAAGGATGAAGAACCTCCATGAAACCATAAGTCCTTCCATGAATCTCAACTGATGAGGGGATGTTAGTAACAAATGGGAAAAGGGGAAAAAGGGAGGTTAGACATGCTTCTTTGCTTTGCTTTTCTCATCTTGACCATCAAGGTTAAATCTGAAATGAATATCACTTCTGCAACCCCATCTACTTACCCAGCTACTTTGCCTAGCATTTTTATTTCTTCTTGGAGGGTGCATTTAGACTTGCAGACCCTTTGTGTGCCTTTTCTTTTCCTTTGGCTTTTTCCTTTGATCATCTATCTAAGATTGCCCTTATTACTTCCAAGGCCCCAGATTAAGCAGTTGGGAACCTTAATTCTCTACCTAGCTACTTGTCTGCCAAGATTAGACTGTTTGGACAGACTTCTTTCTCTATTCTACAACAGAAAATTTAAACATGGCATGGTCCAGGTTAGGCTGTTGGACCATCCATCAAGATTTGAGTAAACATGAACCTATTCACATAGCTTGCTGTCTTGAAAATATGGGATCTTTGTACCATCAATGCAGAGCATATTTGTCCCTTGAATTTGCCAATCATGAGATATGAAACCTATTGATATAGGTACCTAACACAACCAGTGGTAGCTGGCGCATCGGAGATTGATCCTCTACTTGGTGGCATTAGTGTACAAGATATATTTGGTACTACTATAGAGCTAGAGAGGAACACACCATTTCTTTCTCGGGTGCTCTTCCAGTCGGAAGATAATATTGAGGTAGAAGAGCTCTCGGAGTCGATTGCGGCTCTGAATTCTCCTCTCCCTTCTGATCATCCAAATGTATTGTTATATGTCAGAACTCTGACACACAGGCCTTCAAGCCCAGGTCCACACACATCTATCCCTTCAATGACCACTGCTGGAAGCATGGCATCCACCACGAGTGTTGCGAGTATGCAGACTCCCATGTCAGTGCAAGGGGGAGGAACTATTTCCATCCCCTCTACATCCTTATTTGGGTCTACTACTAGCACATCCTTATTTGGGTCTACTTCCATTCCGTCGACGAGTGGAAGTTCTCAAGCCAATGCATCCAGTTTTGGATTCTTCCCTTTTGGAATGCCCTCTCAAGGTATTCCTTCAGCTCCATTAAATGTACCATTAACTGCCTCCACGTCCATGATGAGTGGATCGACTTCTTTTTAGGGTTTCCCTTTTGGGAGTGGTCATATACCACATTCCAATCCGATGGTAGGATCTATGCCTTTTCCTTTCACGAGTCAAGGCAGCAATCCCTTTCAGAGTTGGACAAACCCTACGGTTAGTGTGGCAGGAGTTGGGAATCCATTTTTCGGCCAATAAGGGAATGTTTCGTATTCCTCAGTTAATTCATTTCGAAGTTTTCCACCCTTAGCTAATGCTTGGAATCCTTACCAGGGGCTGTCAGCTCCTTAGAATAATTCATTAAGACGAAACTTTGCTGGTTATGGAGGTTTTTCGGCTGGAGTTGGTCAAACTCCGAGTTTTGCTGGACCACAAGGTTCACCTTTTGGTTTAGTAGGTTCTACCAGTTACATTAGGCAACCTGGTGCCTTTCAAAATCTAGGTCATTCTTTTCAGACTTTTGGGAACCCTGCCCAATTTGGGTGGAATCCCCAAGCTCATCCATGACTTCCTTTTCTGGCCACACTTAATCTACCAGACTTGACTAAGTTGATGAATGATCCAATCAGATACAATCCAGCTTGGCCTCTGGTTCCAACCAAACATCCATCGGATATTCCAAAATTCGAAGGGAAGAGTGGTGAAGACTCGAGTGACCATGTAACCACGTTCCATTTATGGTGCTCATTTAACTTCCTGATTGATGATTCGATTAGGTTGAGATTATTTTAGTGCACCTTAACTAGGAATGTGGCTAAGTGGTATATAGAGTTTCTAGGGAGCACCTTTACGTCTTTCACCAATTTGGATAACATTTTCCTAAACCATTTTTAGTTAGCTATCCGTTACGAAGCCAAAACTGAACTTCTGGCCAATTTCATCAGGACATGACTACTCACATTTCGGATCTTATCCAGGAATGGAGAGAGAGAAAAAGGCTCATTAAAGCTGAAATTCCACCTGAATTCTGTCTCGAATGGTTTTTAAAATCATTACAACCTGAGATCTCCAAGGATGTTTCTATGTTTGGAGTTTATTCTGAAGAGTAGGCTATCTTACGCGCCCAGTAGTTAGAACTAATATATTCTCAGTCTGGGACTCTTAAGAAAATCTTTCCTGATGCTCCTAGATCCACAGTTGATATAGCCAAATCGAAGCCAAGCCCGCATGCTGATGGTACTATTGGATCGATTGATGTGAATGTGGTGAACCTTCTGAGCCAATTGCAACAATTGTCTATAGAAACTGCTTCTTCCAATCAGGTTGCACCGTCTACTCCTACACCTTCTCAACCTTCTTTCGTAAATGTTGTTCAGGCTTCTAACCCCAAAGGAAATCAAAATTCTGATGGGAAGAAGAAGGGACAAGGTAAAAAGAAGAATCAGGATGGGAAGGGTAATGCGAACAAACTTGGCAATGGTGCTGGTGAGGGTGGAAAAGAGTCTAAGAAGAAAGTTAAATTTCCATGCAAGTTATGCAGTGGAGACCATTTAACTCATCTCTACCTGAAAATTCAAGATGCTCAATGCTTGTTAGTGCAGCAAGGGTCTTCTAGCTCCCAAGTTGTCTTAACTAACCCTTTCCCCCAAGGGCAACAGTTGCTTGCTGGCACGAACTCAAACCCTGGTACCTCTGCAAGGGGTAACCAGGAGGGGGATAATTCCTCAAATGTTTTCATGATGAGTTCTAATGTCAATGTGGCTACACGATCATGGGATTATGGTGAAGCAGAAACATCTAAGGATAAATCTATTCCTGGAACTATGGATCCACTTCATATTGAGCGACCCTCTGTCGAGTCTATACCTCAAATACCGAAAGGTTCTGCCAAGCGTGCTTCTATCAACCCTAATGCTAGGGTAGCTTAGAACTACTCCATTGTTGAGGATCTAGCTCAAATTCCTTGCACTATGCCTGCTTTAGAGGTACTACAGTCATGTCCTACTCAATGAAGTGCTTCACTTTTAGCAATTGGGGCAGTTGATCCAAACAATTCTTTAGTGCTCACTTTTGAGATGCTCAATGTCAAAAAGAGACTTCCTCATCATATGGCTTTTCAAATAAAGTCTACTTACTGGAAAATTAACATTTTTTGAATAGTTATAGATGAGGGAGCTTTCACGTGCGTAATGTCAATGTCATGTGGGAAGGCCATTGGATCGCCTTCAGCCGTTCCTTCACCCACTCTCTTGACAGCATTTGACGGACACTCTCATAGGCCACACGGGATTATCCCGACCTTTCCTATATGTGTTGGAGGAAAGGTCGCTAATATCGAAGTAGAAATCATCGATGCCAACCTAGATTACAATATCCTCTTAGGATGGAATTGGATTTATGAAATGGATGTCGTAGTTTCGACTCTATTTCGAGTCCTTTGTTTTCCTCATGAGGAAAAAATTGTTAAGGTTGATCAATTGGATTATTCTCCAGTTGACCCTCATGCAATTTTGGATTCTACTGTTCCGTTGGTAGATAACCCCCGTTAACCTATCGAGAATCTAGGAGTTGGGATGTATTCTTCGTTGATGGATACATTTGATCTTCCCACTCCTATAGCTAGAATCAATGCCATTTCGTCCTCCAAAGAGTCTTCACAGGAAGAGTTCTTGCGGACTCGTTATTTTTCAGACCCCTGGACCTTACCTTCGCCTACAAACACATTAGATGAAGGACAAGTTGGTGGAATGGCATTCCCTATGTCTACAGCAGAGCTTAGATATCAGTCTATCGTTAACTCTACAGATGACCATCCTTCTCCTTTTTCAGAGGAAGAGTTAGATGGTGATGTGGCCCTAGCTTGGACCCTTGACTCTACTTCTGCTGTGGATTGCTTAGATACTATTTTACCATCTGAGGAAGCAATCTTAGAAGCAATGACAGGTGTAGATCGACCTTGGGAAGATTTACACCATTGTTCATATTTCCTTCCCCCATTCTAGGAAGTTGAATCTAGGTTCTCCAATATACTTACTAGCGATGTTTGTATGGTTTCAAACCCTTTGGCTCTAGCACACATCCGTGTCGAAGGTAATATGTTGGTCATTTCAAAAACCGTATCGATAAACATCTCTAGGAACCCTAATGTGATAGAAAATGTCTTCATCGGAGCCGAGTGTTCCCCTGAAGAGATTCAAATTTACATTGACCTCTTTAAAGAGTTTCGGGATGTATTCGCTTGGTCTTATGAAGAAATGCCTGGTATTGATCCATCCATCATTCAGAATGAGATCAAGACATATGAAAATGCTAAGTTGATTTGTTAGAAGCTTCGGTCAGTCAAACCTAGGAAAGCAGCAGCTATTAAAGCTGAAGTAGAAAAGTTGCTCAAGGCAGGTTTCATATACCCTGTTCCTCTAACGAATTGGATTTCTAATCCTATCCCAATTGATAAAAAACAAGGAACGATCCGAGTGTGCATTGACTTTAGGGATTTGAACAAAGCTTGTCGGAAAGATAATTACCCACACTGTTTATTGATCAAATAGTTGATGAATGTGCTGGTAATGAGATTTTATCCTTCATGGACGGATTCTCCGGTTATAATCAAATATCTATCTATCCAGAAGATCAACATAAGATAGCTTTCATATGTCCCTAGGGTACCTTTTCATACAAAAGATGCCTTTTTGTCTTGAAAATGCTGGAGCCATGTTTCAGTGGGCCATGTCTTATGCTTTCCACAACATCAAGCATGTCATTGAAGCATACTTGGATGATTTAGTTGCTCGTTCTTGAAAGAGAATAGATCATCCTAGTCACCTTCGGTTAGTTTTTGAGAGATGTCGATTTTACAAGATCCGGTTGAATGCAAATAAGTGTGTTTTCGCAGTTACATCTGGTCAATTGTTAGGGTTCATTGCATCAACTAAAGGGATTCGAGTTGATCCCTTCAAGGTAGAGGAAATAGTTCAGTTGCCTCCCCCGTCTTCCATCTGACAACTTCAAAGTCTTCAGGTGAAGGAAAATTTCTTCAGATGGTTTATAGCAAATTATGTTGAGATAACTAAAGGATTTATGTGTTTGCTATGGAAAGGAGTTCCATTTTTATGGGATGAGTTTGTGCAATGATCTTTTGATGCCTTGAAGCAGGCGTTAATCTCTGCCCCACTTTTGAGTCCATCAGATTATGGTAGAGATTTCATTTTATATCTTGCAGTCACAGAATCAACCATAGGTATGGTTCTGGTTTAGGAAGATGATGCTCTCACGGAGCATGTCATTTAATACTTGAGTTGAGGCTTGGTAGGCCCTGAACTACGCTATTCTCTGGTTGAGAAATTGGCCTTGGCAACTGTCCATGCTGTCCAGCAGCTTCGCCATTATATTCTGCTATGCAAAAAATTTGCCTTAGCGGCAGTCAATCCTTTCCAATTTGTCCTTAGTAGGCGAATGATTGGGGGCAAATACAATCGATGGATTGTTATTTTACAAGAATTTGATCTCGAGTTCTTGTTGACCAAGTCTAAGAAATCATTGGTTTTTGCAGAATTAATTTCTGAGCTTCCTTGTGGAGAAGATACTATTTATGAGGAAAGTTTCCCAGATGAACATCTATTCCTCATATCTTCACAAGACCCCTGGTATGGAGATATCATCATCTATCTCCAAACTTCGAAGTTCCCTCCTACTTCCTCCAAGGATGAACGTCGAAAATTACGTCACCTGGCTAAGAACTATGTCATCATTGGTGATACATTATATCACCAAGGGGTTGATTCAATCCTTAGGTGTTGTTTAACCTTAGAGGAAGCAGAGTCTATGCTTAATGATCGCCACAGTGGAGCTTGTGGTGGTCATTTATCTGGGCTTGCAATAGCCCAAAAAATCTTGCATGTCTGCTACTTTTGGCCTTCACTTTTTAAATATTGTATTGAAGCAGTCAAACATTGCCACCCTTGTCAAGTCTATACTCAAAAGATGCGTGCGCATATAACTCCTCTTTTTCCTGACATCACTGTTGGTCCTTTTACAAAGTGGGGTATTGACTTTACTACTTGTAATCCGCCTTCAGCAGTGAATCACAAGTACATTATAGTGGCCATAGACTACTTTACAAAGTGGGCTGAGGCCATGCCAACTTATAAAAATGATAATGAAACAACGACATTGTTCCTCTTCAATCAGATTATTTCTCGTTTTGGTATCCCGAGAGAGATTGTCACTGACCATGGCAGTCATTTCCAGAATCAACTGATGTCCGAATTGGCTCTTAAATTGGGCTTCCCGCAGGAGCTTTCATCTCTATATTATCCTCAAGCCAATGGGCAAGTCGAAGCCGTGAATAAGTCCCTCAAGATGATCTTGCAAAGGAAAATTAACAAAAGTTGCCCCAATTGGCACCTCATTTTGTATCTAGCTCTCTGGGCATACCGAACCTCGGTAAAGACTGCCACCGGTTTTACACCTTTTCAGTTAGTTTACGGGCTGGAATCTATTTTTCTTGTTGAGTGCAAAATTCCATCCCTTAAGCTGGCTATTGAGCTCCTTCCAAAGACCTCTAGTCTCAAAGAGTGCCTCCTTCATTTGGAACATCTCGATGAGTAGTGTCAAGATGCCACCATAATTAATGAGGCTCATAAGAAAAGGGTTAAAACTCAGTACGATAAAGCTGTCCGTCCTTGAGTCTTTTTTAAGGTGACCTTGTCTTGGTCTATGAACAAGATAAAGATGCCTTGGGGGCAGGAAAATTCAAGTCTATGTGGTATGGTCCCTTTATAGTGAAACGATTTTTAGGAAAAGGGGCTTATGAATTAGTCGATTTTGAAGGGAACAAGTTGGCGAAGCCCCGAAATGGGCTCTACCTCAAGAAGTACTTTGCTTAGGTTATGGCCGAGCAATGGCTTCTTTGTATATTTTGTATTTTTGTACATATTCTATCGGGAGTTTTTGTGATATCGACACTTTTTTGATTTGCTTTGGTAGGTGTTGATGGATGACTTGGTCTATTTTGGATTCGCTGATGGTGCTAGTTAGCACACTCAGAACCTTGCTTCCGCAGCTTGGGTGATTTATTATCCAACTGGTTAGTTGATGGTGTCAAGGGGAGTATGTATTGGTTCTGCGTCAAATAATATTGCTGAATATACTGTCGTCATTAATTTACTATCCGAAGCTATTTCTTATGGAATTGATTCGTTGGTAGTGTATCTTGACTCACAGCTGGTAGTGTCACAATTGAATAACATTTATCGATTTTGGGATCCTTATCTATATCACCATTTTTAGAGTGAGGGTGTTGCAAAGATCATTTTTTTTATTACTTATTTGCACATTCCACGATCTGACAATTCATTAGTGGATTCTATTGCTAATCAAGCATTAGATTGGCATATCATTCATTCATCAAGATAAAAACAAACATAAAAAATCTGGAACTGTATATATATATATATATATATATATATATATATATATATATATATATATATAGATATAGATATCATAAAACCACCCGTGTGTACATAAAGTGTTTCAAAAATAATATACAAAATCATGACTAAATGCCCATAATCATGTCCAGTCTATCTATGACCTGGCACAGGATAAGCGGCTAAGAAGGTGACCACTGCGTTGTCCACACGGCGAAGAATGCGAACCCAGTCTCATGGTATTCCTACCATGCAGTGCTGCATCTCCTTAGGTAGGTCTTCTACGGCCACCATCAATACCTGGTGAGTCAATCTCACCAAGTTTCTTTGGACTATGTACAAGACCCTCTCTATCTCTGCAATCGCCTCTTCGGCACCTCTTTTGTGACGCCTGTGCCGAGGAAATCCATTTGGTCATACTGGGCCCACATCTGGAACATGATCATTATGTCAGTATTTTAATCCCATCAAAAATATTTCTAAAGTTCATTTTTCATATTTAAAAAACAAAAAATTTTAAAATTGATAAAACTTAAAAAATGGTTACCTATCTCTCCCCATGCAGCATTTGGTGGCAGCACCAAGTCCGGATCTCCTCCGAAAGCCATGCTATCATAGGGATAGTCGTCCACAACGATGATTTGTTGTTCCCACTAGGAGAAGAACTCATCATCGCAAGCAGTCCTTGGCACGTCCCCACCTCCAAGGCGTTTCATCAAGTCAGCCCATCTTCCCAACCGAGGATCTCGGGGGCTACTGATAGAAACTGATACTCTGGGACATAGCCCAGGAACCTTCTCGAAGATGAAGGAGCACAAAATTGTCCCATATCCGAAATTTTTGGTCTGCCCTTTCTGAATGGAGGACAACTGGCTCTTCATATTGGTCAAAATAGGTGTACACCAATAAAAAAAAGTGGTGAGACACTCCACGGCCAAGCTCATGGATACTCGCGACGCTTGGTGCAATGAGGTTGATCTGTTTAGCTTGGCTGTGGTGAACAATAAGATCTTCAGGGACAAGCTCTCCACATGTTTTATTGGAATCTGGCTTCCAATTTTCTCCGGATGCCCAGGACAGTATATATGTACATAGTCTTCCACTGAAAGACTACCTCGTGTCCGGCCAGTCGAATGTACAACTTCTCCTCTCCAGGAGAGACCAGTGATAAAGTAAATATCTTCTACCTCTATCCTCAAAGGCATTTGATCAATCATAAATGCATCATCTTTGATACTCCAATAGTGGATTAACATTTCAAGCAAGTGGGTGTTGGCCTTCATATTTGGCATTTTGAAAAATTTCAATAAGCCACATCCCCTCAATGCATCTAAGGCCTGCTGATCATTCATAACTTCATTATCAATGGTAGTATGCTCCCTCTCTCTCCATGTGATTGTCATCCTAAAAGAAAATTTAATTTCAATCGTTAGATTTTTGTTTTTAAATTTCAAACCATGTATACGCGGGTCCCTTTCATACACAGTCGCGTGTAGGGCCTGTGTGTACGCGGGTTTATAATATCCAACCCGCATATACGCCGCGTTGAAATTTTTAACATAAATTCCTACAGTCAAATCTCAATTAAAATTTCTAAAAACAATCATAAAGTAATGCAAGCTTGAATTGGGGGTTACCTAATGATTTTGATCCAATTTGAACGGTCCAATTCTTTGGGGGGAAAGTTTTCTCTTTTTTCTCCACAAATTTTGCTCTCAACACAAATGGTACAAATGGTGAGTCAAAAAGTCATTTTATAAGCTTTGAAAATGTCAATTTTTTTCAAAACTTGATTTTTTTCGTCTCATGAATCTTTTAACTTGTGAGCTTGGATTGTCGGGAATAGGTTGTTTTTTCAAGAAATTTTGGATGCTTCTTCAGAAATTTCACATTGGTTCCATGACTGCTAACCCATCATGGCAGGTATTGTTTACTTACTGGCATATAGGTTAGGGAAACCATTTTTTCTGTTGCATTTTGCATACTAGCCTCCATTTGTCAATACACTTGCCATAGGGTCGATCCCATCGTGTTATGGTTAGTAAACCATGTTCACTTGCCGATTTTTAAATCATGACACGATGGTAGAGCCATCCTTTACATGGGCATCGTAGTTAGCACTTCACTAACATTGGTTTCCCATGTTGTTTTATTGCGTAGGCTTGAGAGTCCTCTCTAGTCCCGCCATGACTTGTGCATTGAAGACTCATTCCTCTTTTCTTATTCGCTTTGTTCTGGCCTTATACCCTACAGGCTCTTTTGTGTTGAGTTGTACTACTGCATTGCATTTTTTACCATTTGCACATTTTGGCCTTGAGCCGGCTTCACTTGGACTTGTGTTTAAGCCACTTTTTGACCATGTCTTCTACAAACTCAAACTTGTAATCCCTTAGCTTCTACAACTTGACACACCCTCAGACCCGTGGAAGGAACATCCCTTTGAGTGTCCTTGACCAACTTTGCCTCCCTGCATTGAGCATAGGATTGTTCCCATCCCAGGAACTAGATCATATGTTTCAATGACACTCATTCTTTCCATTGTACTATAGCATTCTTTTATTCTTTTTCCAGCTTAAAGAAAAGGACAAAAAAATTATATATTCCAAACAAGAGCGGGAACAAGACAACATTTCCATATATTGTTGGTAGCTAGAGTCAGTTGTGTCGCCCTTTAACAAATCACACAAAATAAAGTCTCTCCTCCATTTGGGTTGGATATAGTTTGACTTAGGTACGCCTTAACCTTGCTACTGAGTCAGTTCTCCTCTGATCGGTTATCTCTTCCGATCATATGGAGAGTTTGTTCGTGCCTCTTGCATGATGAACTTATATAGAGTTATCATATCCTGCCACATAGTCATCATTGAGTCGTGCTTTTGTTCAAGGGAAGTAAGCCTGAGTTGGCCTCTCTGCAGTGTCTCTTGACCTAATTTTCAATCGGCCATCCCTGGTTGTCAGTGTCTTGTTTGTCATCACATCAGTTATATTGGTCCTTTACTCGTGCCAGTCGAGAAAGTCTCCATTGACTTCTTGCTGGCAGGTTTTGTCCTTATCAACGATGACATATTGCTCTGAGGGTAGGCCTAGAGCCGCACCTTGGCCCTATTTTCATTATTGATAGGTCACCTTGTGCTCAGCATCGATCAGTATCATGGGTCTTTGATTGAGTGGTTTCCCTTGTGTTTGACATCAAATTTCATTATCACACATTGGGATTCATGCAGTACCTTGGTTTCCATTTGACCCTATTGGTGGATTCCTCGCCTCTGTGTCAGATTTCATTATTGGTTGGTTCAGAGGGTTTCTATCATGTGCTAGCTACATCTTGTGTACACTAGAAATGTGCTTCGATCAGGTTACTACATCTTTTTTTCATTCAATTCCTTCCACATTATTGGCCTACGGGTTACACTTGCGCTAGATTGATGAACCCTTCCTTCTAGCAGATCTTTCCCTATCAACTATGACTCATTGCTCTGGGGCAAAGATCTGGAGTCCATTTGGCAGTACATTGGGGTTTGTAGTCATCAGTGGCAGATCCTTCGCTATTGACAGTGGGAACCATAATTGTCCCTTGATTGATAGATTCTTCCAGGTGTTCGACCTCAACTCATTTATTTGCACTTGTTAGATTGTACTGGGTACCTTGACACTCCTTGCCATTATCGGTGAGTAGTCTCGCGTTTGTTAATGGTATACATCAATGACCGGTAATCAAATGATTTCTCACATGTTCGACTTCAAATCATTTATTCCCATTGTGCAGAAATGTACCACGGCGGTCGGTGAAGACCTCGGGTTGCATCAACATTCTTTGGTTCACTTGTCAGTTGCTCTTGTTGCTGCTAGTTGACACCATTCCACCTTATATGTTGTAGTCCTTCACAGTGACATCTTATATGCTGGCATCCGAGTTGCGATGCAGTATCATCTTATTCCATCATGTTCATTTGGTACTATTGGGATCAGCTTTTGATATCCGTAATCAACTTCATCTTCCAGCTTCATTGATCATCTTCTTATATGTGATATTCAGACATGTACTTGTTCGATCATGATTAGATGATCCATTATGTACTTTCAGTTCTTTATACTTGTATACATAGTGGATCTGCTTGTACTTGATATGTGGACATGCTTTACTTTCTCTGAGCATGGATATTCCTGCCTCAGATAGTTGTTTCTTTCTGATCTTCTTTTTCTGGCTTGGCAGGCTGAAATCTGGTGAAGTCCTTCTCAGTTTTTGACAAGTTTCCTTTCCATATACTTAATACATTTTGGCCATCATGTACCCCTTCTGACCTCATATATTAGGGGGCATCTGTTATAGCTCCAAATATCACCCTTGGTATTTGTGATGCTTGGTTTATGGCCTGGGGCAACCCCTCCTTCCAGACTTGGTCCAAATATTTTAAAAATAGTGTTTTACTTCCTGTATGCTACTTTTCCCTATGATAAAAGTGTGTACACACGGGTCAGTCTATACCCAACCCACGTATATGTGTTAAGACACTTAAAAAAATTAAATTTCCTTAATTATGGGTGGAGATCACAAGTTTTGCCTATTGATTACCTCCTAGTGTCCATGGCCCAACTGTTTCCCAACTAAAAAACTAATTTGGGAGAAGTATAAAAAGACTTCAATGGGAAGGCCTTAAGGAGGAGAGAAATTATGGAATTACTATGCTGAGATTATCCCCTAATCAAGCATGAAGTATCCTTGTGCTTCAAGCACTTCCCCAAGTTCAGGAAACCCTTGTTTCCTTGAGTGTTGATATTCTTTCACTTGTTGGAGATATCATAGTATTGGTTATGGAAGGAGGCTGTTGCAGACAGGAACTAGACGGTGGAGGACGGTTCTACTTGGAGCTCGAAGAGGAAGACTCAGGTGAACTTTTTCCATGTTTTATTATAGTTTTCTACAATAAAAAGAAATGTTGTCTTGTTCTTAATATCGACTTTGTTTATGCATCAGATGTTATTGTTATGGTTTATATATGAATGACTATTTCAATGCATAACTAACCATCTACTTATATGATATAAAGTTGATTTTACTAAAATGCTTTATCTATATGCTGCTATGTGTATTCAAATTGGTTGATTTCCAGGTTCAAAGATCATTAGGAGTTGCAGAGGGTTTGAATCCTGGCTAGAACTACCCAAACGAAGGACATCCGGGTAAGTTCATCCTCACATAGTTAGTTTGTTTAAGCATGTTGCCTGAGTTGAATGCTTGTTTCTTGCTGTAGATGACTCCTGCTCTGATAGGGTTCTAACCCAAAGCCCTAGGGGACTTATTCCCTCAACAACATGGGGACTCTTTGACCCCTCCAACCGAACAATCAACCATAAAATGGCCCTCATAGACCTGGACCTTATCCTCTCTATGGGGACTCTGTTGCTGACAAGTCCACTCTCAGGGATGCAATAGGATTGCACCAGCTCTAGGGTAGATTGTGGATCTGGCCTTCCCCCGGTGAGGTTTGCCTGTGCCCCATGGCATGACAAACCAGTTAAAAAGTATATGTCATCATGGTCAATAGCCAGCTCATGATCTGCAATCCTGAACACTTGCTCGTGTTCATCCCAGCGCTGGATAATCCATCTCAATAAATCCTCTTGTCTTTTCATCAGCTCCAACTTTGCATACTTCTGTAAACCGCAGCAGCGTAATGCAAGTATGCATGCTAGATCATTTTGCATCAGCAATTCCTAGCTATCATGGGCCCGTTCTCTCCATAGGCTAGTCATTATGGCCTGAAACCTATGCAAAATAACCCTAAAATTAGTCAAAATGGGGCAATACAACTTCAGGAATCACTGCATGAGGTTATAAACTATGCCCTTAAGCTCTAACGCCCCCCCCAGTGGTACACAGGGAGGATTAATGCCCTCTAGCAGGTCGTATAGGGCGTTTAACACTCCCTACAGGCCATCTGGAGGGCGTTAGTGTGCAAATACTACTTTAGGGCACCTCAGATCTGCAAAAATCCACCCCAGAAATTGATAAGAAAGGTTAAGAAATGCATAGAGAATGGTTTTAGCCTCTACCTGGGACTGATGACATGTTGAATGGTTTCCCGGATGTCCTGTAATGGTCCGCAGAAAATATGCTCCTGTTTGGCTCCAAAACACTCTCACAATTCTCAAATAGTGAAAATAATGCATGTGAAAGCTCAAAAAACTTGCTTATATTTATGTTTGGAGACATGATTTTTTGAAATCATCAAGAGGTAGTAGTCCATTCCCCATGATCTTTTATCATGCATGAACCCATATGGATAGGAACTGCTGCTTTTTTATGCTTTTTTTCTACTTTTGATGAAAGTACCCTCAGGAACGAAAAGCAGTAAAAGCTGCATGCAATTCTCAAAAGAGTGCTTTTCTTTTATTGGATATTTTCTTGCTCTCAAAAATTGAAAAATCCCTAAGTTTGTCATCGTTGGGCTCGTTAAACACATATGACAACGGTCCGAGCAACTCTTTTTCACTCTTTTTCTAGCTCATTAAACTGAAAAAGATCATTAGATCATTCTTTTTAGGCGCTTTTTTCTCGCTCATAAAACTGAAAAAATCCCGAGTTTTTTTCTTTAAGCTCGTTAAATATTTATAAAGATGATCCAAGCATTCTTTTAAGTACTTTTCTCGCTCATTAAACTGAAAAATCCTGAGTTTTTGTCATCGGGCTCATTAAAAATCTACGATAGCAGCCAGAGCACTTGCTTTTTTGGGACCATTTCTCGCTCTTAAAATTGAAACAATCCCCGAGTTTTTCCCCTTCTTTGGGCTCGTTAAATCTACGAAGAAGGAATGAGCAGTTCTTTTACCTCTTTTTCCTTGCTCAATAAACTGAAAAAGATACCTTGAGTTTTCTTCATTTGACTCGTTAAAATTTGATGAAGGTATTGAGTTTGTCATCGTGTGACTCATCAAAAATTCACGACGAAAAAAAGTTTAGTCCGTCTCCTCATACTTGTAACAAAATGAGGTGAACATCTATTAAACATAGGTTTCTCTTTATTCGGATTCAATATATTAACTCACGGAAAAGTAATCGATCCGGGTATACTATTAACCTTTTGTCACACCTGGTTAACAACTATGACAAAGGGACCACCCTGGAGTCATTCTTTACGATCTTTTCAGACTCTCTAAATATGAAAAGACCACTGAGTTGTCTAGTCTGGACTCATTAAATTATACAGACAAGATATAGAGTCGCTCTTTTTACGATCCTTTTCAGACTCTCAAAACATGAAAAGATCGATGAGTTTTCCTGTCTGGACTCATTAAACTAATCAGATAGGGCATAGAGTCTCTCTTTTTGTGATCCTTTTCAGACTCTTAAAACATGAAAAGATCGATGAGTTTACCCGTCTGGACTCACTAAACTAATCATATGGGGAAAGTAGACAATACAACTACATTAAGTATTAGAAAGCATAGTTTGGCAGCAATCGTTCCCTTGAACATGGCACCCCCTCAGATAAACCTTCCTTGTGACTGCCTCTCAATATGAATCCTACCATCCTATGAGTTTAGCCTAAATACCCCGATGTTCTTGCATCTCTGTACCTCAGCCTTTCTTCCTCTCCCAAGTTGCGTATATTGTTTTTTGGAGACAACTCATCAGAATGATCCTATTATGACATTAGATCCGCATTGTGCTTATCGGCGGCCAACATCGTCATATCTCTTTTATGAGAAAATCACTCTGACATAGCTACTGAGCATGGGAATGCCCGACTCAGGACATGATTTTAGTTGTTTTATATATATGTGTTGTATTAGGTTTCCCGTACCACTCGAAGCTCTGATCCTCTCTCTCTTTTTGTCGAAGAAGGAAAATTACAGTTAAGTAAAGTATTTCGGCCATCGTCGCAGCCTCTGATCTCACATTTTAGGGGGCATCTGTTATACATAAAAATGACCCCCTCATCAGCTCAAAGGGGAAAGACATGATAGTTGAAGCAAAGACAAAGATCACATGCCTTGTTTCCACACTAACATTGGCTTTACACTGACAACCTGCTTTATAAAGCTTCTCTATAAGCCTAAGGGAGCGTTAGTGACCCTACTAACTCTAGTTGTTAGTTTGAGAATAGCATTAGTGGATCCTAATGAGCATCTAGAGGTCAAAGGAGTGAATTGACTCATAAATATCTCTATATTCCCTCCTAAATCTACTCAGAAAAGCAAGGAAACATCTCAAGTTTGACCTATTTGTGGGATTTCTAAATCCTAATGAAGGAGGAAAATGGGAAAGAGATGAAAAGCATGGCAACATCATTGCTTTTACCTTAAGAGACTCATGGAGAAACTTGGAAACCCTAACTCAATTGCTACATGAGAAAAGCTAGGGCTATGGTGATAGAGGTCAGATCATTTGAAAGGATAGCTTACTTGATTGTTGAGTATAGTCTCAAATCTAAGCATAAGAAGTTGGTAAGAAGGGAGAGAGAGAGAGAAGCTGGAGGGGTAAGGGAAGGCTGATGCAACAGATGGTTGTAATCACTCTTCTGACATTAATATAGAACTGCAGTTGTACTGTCTACTCTGTCATGTTGGTACTATTCATTTACTTGTTTGTCCAATACCTTTTAGCGTGAGTAGCTTAGTTATGTGTAACTAGATGTCTTTTATGTATTCATGTGTTAGTTATCAAGGTTGTATACTGTGATTATGCTTATCTCTTCTATGTGCAGGACTTGATCAGGAGTCAACTCAGGTGACTTCCACCTAGCTGCATTGTGCTCTCCAGCGAATCTACGTAGAGGCTTGAGGTAATCAATCTGTCCTAATTTGATAGTTAGTTATTGTTTATGGACATGCATGTAACTTTGTGACAGATGTAGACAATCTTACAGTCTGCCAAAGGTCCTAGGAATACCTTTGAGGGTATCTCCATTCTCCATACACCGTGCATTTTATCCTATAGCATTCATCTCTGCGAAGGGACGAGGAAGAGCTCATGAAGGTCTCACCTCGAAGTGCGATCCATCTAATCAGGCAAAGAATTCTGTGAATACCACCTCCACCCACACCGCCACCAACTTCACCACAATCACCTCCATCTTCACCCATACCACCTCCACCAGCACCACGATTCAATATGGAAACAAGCACAGTGAAGTTGCATGTGTTCAAAGGTTTGGGAAATGAGGATCCAGAACAATTCTAGTTCATGGTAAGGGTTGTATGGGAAGCACAAGGAGTTACAGATGACAATATAAACAAAGCGACACTGGTTAGCACCCTGCAGGATCATGCGCTGACCTAGTATATTAAGCACTCCAATGATAATCCAAATACGGGAATCACAGATATCCAAGAAGCGCTAAACAGAGAATTTAGCAGGCCGAAGTCTGAAGCACAGTCAATCATTGGATTCAAATAGATCACAATGCTACCAGGCAAGACTCCTTGGGAGCTGAATGAGAGGTTGAAATATACGATTCGTGAAGCCAATATGAATCTGATGGATGGACAACATTGCGAGTGGTTTGTAGCTTCGCTAACCCCACATCTAAGGAGTGTGCTATCGTAGCAAAAGATAAAAACTTAGGCAGAGGCCTTAGAGATCGCAATGAGGCTGCAGGAGACCCTGATGTAGGATCCTAAATTGGGAGTTCAACAAATCCACGCGCTGCTGAAGAATTTATGCCTTGAGATGCAGATTCTGAAATAGGGCAGGATGGCTTGACCAAAAGTGCACGAAGAGGTATGGTGCGTAAAATGCAAGGGTCAGGGTCATGACAAGGACCACTGCTTGGTTTTTGCAAATTACCTCACAAGAGGAGGACCAATTCCCCTAAGACAAGAAGTGCAAGCAGGACCTAGCGCAACACCGGCTTTGTGGTGCACGATATTTCAAATAACAGGAAAACATGCCATTGACAATTGTCACTTGTTACAGAAGTACACGCAAAATTTGCAACAGTTGTTCCACAACTTTTGTAGGTCAGTGGGACACGATGAGAACACGTGTAGAAGCTATGAGTTAATGATTGATAGAATGCCCACCTACATATTTCAGTCCGAAATGCGGCCCCTTGATCAAAATGCAGGAATGGCGCAGGGGCGTGGATGAGGCCGAGGTGGAGGAGGACCTGGAAGAGGTCGCAGACAGTTGATATGCTACAATTGCGGAGGGCCAGGCCACTATGCCCACGATTGCACAAATCCAACACACCCGTCCTATTTGTATTGTAACTTGTTTGATCATGAGATAGAATATTGTCCTACACTGATAGCTAGGATACGCAACAAAGGAGCGCTACCGCCTCCCCTGATTCAGAACCTGCAGATGATGAGGTCTGAGCCGCACGAGGAAGATTTGAATGTAAACATTGTGCTCCGAAGTGGAATCGCATCAGGAGATGACAAAGGCAAGCAACCATAAGATACTACTTTGGTTTGTAAAGCTCCGACAAAATAAGCAGAGTTTGATTTGGAGCGCACTCAGAAAACCTTCATGGAAGCCAAGAAGAGCTTCGCTAATGCCTCCACTTCAGGAAGCAAAGATAAACTGGAGCTAAAGATGGACCCATCTATGCTCACAACATTCCTGGAGACATGTTGTCACACGGAATTGGTCAAGGGTGCGGACACGACTGACCTTCCTAGAAGTCTAAGACATTCTAATGACAAACAAGACAAAATGGAGTGATCTTTCTCTAAATACACCTTTTACAACATGAAAACTACAAGTGTTTAGGCTTACCTTATTCCAAAACGTTGTTGTTGAAGTCCGTTCTTGACGATCCGGATGAGCTCCTCCTTCAAGTCAATTCCTGCAACCACAAACAATCAAACAATTACCAAGCACTTGCATTTCATATAATAAAACATATATTCAACATGCAGACCAAGGAACACATGAAATAACTCATTAACACAAGCTATTGAGAAAAATAAACCAGTTTGTATTAATAACGAAACAAAGAAACTCTTACAACCTGGCCTTGGTGTTGTGCAAGTTCCTCCCAGGGTCCATCAAGGGTTTTCCTCTACTTTGACAAAGCTCACCCTCTTCCAAGTAGAATCAAGTAAAGACAATCTCTCCTCACAAAGGCTCTAATGGAAGACCTAAATCCTGCAGCATTTACCCAAAGAAAATGTATAGCTCCAACCTCCTTTCCTTCTGGCTCAATGTCTTTATTTATAGTGCTGTAAAGAGGTTATTCAGGTCCACTATCAATGGGATCATCCCCCTCTTTGGGTGGGATAGCTCCCTTATTGATGGGATAAGTTCCCCCTTAATAGAGATACATGAACCAACTGGAGGCGCATCCATTTCATCAAACCGACCTCTAGAATGTTCTAGAAGTAACCACAAGTAACTTTTTCAAGATAAAACTCGCGCATTTTGCCTTTTACAGAGGGACGCACCTGTCCCTTAACATACAGAGCGTCCATGGACGCAAATTTTGTGAACATGGTCAGCGTCCCCGCAGGTAAGGCTAGAGAGAACCTGCGACCCCAGAGATAAACATAGTTTTTACAAGACTTTCTCTCTTCTTTGAGTTTGAGATGGATAACAGAGGCATGAGACTTGCCTAAGAGGGTAGCATGACTGTTGATTTGAGCCATACTAACTGTAAGTAGTCAAGGTGACATTTTTTAGTGTAACAGATTGCCCCCTAAAGTGCGAAGCCTGGAATAGAGTAGGGTTTTGTAATTCTAGGAAGGGTGAAGCGCTTTATCATTTCAAGGATTGTCTTGTGGATGGCCTGGTTGGAACCTGCAATTTTCAACACAAAATACATGGATAAGATTATATCATCACTGAGGTAGGCATTCCCATACTCAGATTCAAAACTTTAACTAATGGACTAACTATTCTGATACAGGAATGATCTTGCAGTACATCATTTTTATAGACTTTTGTAGACACAGTATGGACGCAGCCATCTGTTTATGATTAGTCTACATAGATAATGAATACAAAACTCCTCGCAGCCTGGATGGTAGAAACTAGATCCAGGGTCTTCACTTCTACTTCCCGAATTGGTACGATTCTAGCCATGTGATTAAATGATTCGATGTCGAACATGTTAGAAACCACTTGATTACCAGTCGATGATGTAAACTGTTAACAAGCGTGAGAGAGACCACCAGTAATGTCAATGGTTCTCAAAGTACCAAGCACAACCCGTGAAATGTGAATAGATGTTTTGATGTCGAACACTTCACGGAATCCTTTGATCGAAAGTCAATGATGTAAACTGACGTCAAAGGCGAGAAACCTGCCATTGATGCATGCAGACTTCAAGGTACTGTCGATTCCTAAGTCATCTTTCTAGATAATGTGTCGATGTCGATAGAAAGCGACCCGTTGCAGGCAAGCCCACAACACGAAATCATTGTTCAAGTTGAAGAAATGTTGCTGTAAGGACTGACTCAGGGATGGTCAAATGGATGACAAGTATTTTGCAGATGAAAGTTTTGCTTGCAGACCTCTTGAACACATAACGACACGACAGATGGCTTGGTGACGAATAACTCAAAGTTAATCCCCGGAACCCGGTTAAAGACTTTCAAAGTGGTTTGGTCAACTGTGAGGTAAAAGATTTCCCAACCCAGGTGAATGAAAAGTGTCGTGTTCAAGAGCGGTAATAAAGTTTCTTTTGAGACAAAAGGTGACAAACAGGTTCATTCTTCTCTCTTTTCCCCCACCATTTCTGGCAAGTACCTCTTTATTTTTAACAAGCTTGAGGAGGATAACATATGCTTGATTATAAGCTCATCCTTCGGACGAGTCCAACCTAGTTTAAATTCGAACCCTAGGAAGGAGTGGTTCGTTCCTGTTTGTAATTGAACAGGTCCTTTACTGTAAAAGTTTAACGAGCCCAGTATAGGAGAAACTCGGCGTTTTTCAATTTTAGAGAGTCTGAAAAAACTAAAGGAGACTCCACGTTGAACTTTTTCGTATATTTGTGTCCCTCAAGCCCGAAAAAGTATAAAATAATACCTGGGGGAACCGCTTGATCTTGCGACCAAGGAGTACTTTCATAATAGTGTCGTCAACCTGAAAAGTAAAAAGCGATCAAGGACACGTCGTTTTATTTCCTTATCGAGTTTGAAACGACAAAAACCCGGCAATCTTTTCCTGATTTTGCGGTCAGAAAAGAGCTAAAAGGGGACCGTCTTTTAATTCCGTTTTAACGAGTGTAAAAGAAACACTCGGCGATCTTTTCATGTTTTAGGAGTCAGAAAAGGGCTTAAAAGATGACTCTGATATTTTTGTTTGTGAAAAATTACAATTTCCCTCGAAATCCCTTTGTCCTGCACAAAAGCAACACATTACTCATACCTGTTTAAAATAGGCAAAAATACATTCAAAAACATCTTTTCATGGTAAAAAATGAACTAATTCATCCAAAAAACCTATAAAAAGACCTTTTACCATGTCATTTTTACCGTTTCACTGTTGAGGTTGAAAAAGGAGCTTTTGACAAGAAACTTCCCGTGGTCGCTGCGGAAAATCTGACCGTCGGAATCGAACGCCGTCTCATCCAGGTATTTTACACATCCTACTCTGCATTTCTATCCGTTTAGAATCAATTTTTAGGTCTTAGTTTCATTTTTTGGGGGGGTTTTGGTTTTGGAATGCGCCTCTCGGCGGACGCAGGTGCCCTTCGGGTGACCTGCGTCCCCCGACTTTTTCTCATACGGGAAAACGGTCGGAAGACGCAGCCCGCCTTCAGGCCAGCTGCGTCCGGGCGCCCTGTGCTACAAAGCCGGGGTGCGTCCTCCGAGAAACGCGCATTTCAAAACCCCAACTCTCTCAAAAAACCACCAAAAATTCCCAAATCAATTTCTAATTGCTATTTTTGATATGCAGGGCATTAATCATGTTAGACTGGAGAGAAAGAGAGCATGTAGAGGAAGATGAAGCTGCAATAAATCATCAACCTTCCCTGGATGCCCTAAGAGCATGCGGATTATACAAATATTGGACCATACCGGGCATGAGGGGCCAGGTAAGATTCTTGGAATGGCTGGTTGAGCGATGGAACGTTCAAGAACAATGCTTTTACATAGGAGGGCACCAGCTCGAGATAGAGCCCTCGGATGTATACTTTCTCACTGGCTTGCCAAACAGAGGTGAGCAACTCAGTCTTGCGGGGACTAGGCCGGGTGGCCAATCCCTTGATAGTCTCCGCGAGGATTGGTGCACACGTGGGGCTCACCATTCAAAAGGCATAGAGATAAAACACATCACTCTACCGGAACTCAAAGTCATAGCGTTCACGGTTACCAGAATTTGCGGCGCGGCCGCTTTACACATTGCTTCCGGATCCCAAATGCGGATGGCAATTGACTGTTACCAAGGCACCATTTTCAACTGGTGTGAAGCTGTGTCGGCTCATATGAAGAGCCAACTGACCAAGGCAAAGAACGGACGACTAAAGACTTTTGGATATGGGCCTATAGTCGTGAGCTTTGCCTTGGAGAGAATTCCAATGCTGATCCCTCAGCAACTCACTGTTGATATCTTGGGTCCTCGGCAGCCAAAGCTGATACGATGGGTTGCGGTGATGGCCCGGCATCCTGACGAGGGTGCGACAGTAGTTCGATTCTCAGATAGTTATTTTGACTGGTTAGAGGGCCAGCTTTTTGTGATACAGGACTTTCCGTATGCCGGAATGGATTTCAGAGGTGATCCGGACATGGTTCTTCCACAGGGAGAACAATGGGACGACAGAGGTACTTTTATTTTCACAAGTTTCCTAATTATGTATTTTTTGTATTTTTTATATATATCGTCTCAAAACTAATAGTAAAACTTTCAAAATGCAGATGTTGGTCCACAGCGTCCAGCCAACCTCCGGCCTTATGATAGACTACATCCAGCTGCACCGGTACCGGCCCCACAGGACGCGACAGCAGAAGTACTAGCTGAGTTGGAGCATGATCTAGAGCGTCTCACGGCAGATATACCTGAGACTACTATGGACGACATTCCTATCAGGCTTCAGCGCTTCGTAGTCGCGGTCCCTGGACCGTTTAGGAGATTTTTGCGTAAGGTAGCCCGCGCAGTGGTGTCGTACAGAGAGCACCACCAGTGATTGACTAGTCACTTTTGTAGTCACATGTGACATTTTTGACTTTTTGTACTATCATTTTGCCGATCATAAGGTGTTTTCAACCTATGATCGAAGACGATGTATATATTTTTGACACACTTCTACCTATATATATCACTATTACCGGCTTATCTTGTTTAACATGTATGATGAAATGTTTTTAAATTTACTTGCATGATTATTATAAATGTCTGTCCAACATTCGAGAAGCAATTGCATCTGCTAATGTATTCAAAGACCTTGGAATATGTTGATATTCAATGTAATCAAATTCACGTTCCAAGAGACGCACTCTCAAAAACAACCTTAATAACACAGGATTTCTAATGGCATAAACTCTATTAAGCTGTAATACAACAAGTTCAGAATCTAACCTCACTATCAAACGTCGAATTCCAAATGAAATAGATTCGGATAATAATTCAACCACTGCACTGTATTCTGCAATGTTATTCGTTGTTTGACCGAGGCTTACCCCATGCATAGAAACTAACTCGTCAGAGGGCGAATAGATAACCCAAGCTGCGGAAGAGATATTCCGTGTATTACGACAAGCACCATCAGCAAATCCAATGTATGTTTGGAGAGGCGTCGACATCTACAATATCAAGAGTAAAACCAAGATAAGCCAGAATAATGACGAAAAACCACACTCGCTAAGCTAAGCACACTGACTAAACTAACACACTTGCTAGCTAGAAAGGAAATCTAACCTATCTAAAAATTTCTCCATACCCATCATTTTAAGCATAATACCTCTTTAGGTAAAGTCCATTTCTGGGTTTACCCAAAGAGTCCCCATCAAAATCAACTAACTCATAAGCCCCTTTTGCTAGCTTTCGCTTTACAATGTAGGGCCCATGCCACATGGGAACGAATTTTCCGGCACCTAGCTTATCGTTAGCTTGATCATATAATAGTACTAGGTCTCCTTCCGAAAAACTTCGAGGGGTTACATTTTTATCGTACTGAGCTTTCATTCGTTTCGCGTGAGTCTCGATAGCTAAAGTAGCGTCACGTCGAGTCTCATCTAATTTAGCCAAGTATAATAACCGTTTCTCCTCTTCGGAAGTAGCTGGAAGTAATTCGACAGCCATTTGAAGTGATGGGATTTCGCATTCAATAGGTAACACAGCTTCTAAGCCATAAACTAGCTGGAAAGGGGTGAAACCTGTTGAATTTTTCACTGAAGTTCGATATGCCCATAGCGCCGAAAATAACATGTTATGCCAATTCGTTCGATGGATACCAATGATCCGTCGAATCATGATGACTAGAACTTTGTTGATTGACTCAACCAAACCGTTGGCTTGCGGATAATAAGGAGTAGAGCTATCGTGGCGCAAACCAAGCTGGCTTGTAAGCTCAGTCATCATGACGTTTCGAAAATGGCTCCCATGGTCAGTAATGATTGCTTGTGGGACACCAAACCTAGTTATGATATGATTGAATACGAAAACTGCAGCTGTCTTGCCGCTTGCGTCGAATGTAGGCATCGCCTCGGCCCATTTTGTAAAATAATCAACCGCGAGGATGATATACGCATGCCCCCCGGCCGAGTGAGGGTTACAAGTAATAAAGTCAATGCCCCATTTGGCGAATGGACCAGCGGCAATTATAGGGTGGAGAGGAGCAGGTGGAGCGCGCATCTTTCGATCAAACACTTGACAGTTGTGGCATGTTCTGACGGCAAGGATACAATCTTTAAACATAGACGGCCAGAAATAGCCAGCGCGCAACACCTTCTGAGCTGTGGCATACCCAGACATATGACCGCCACATGCTCCAGAGTGACAATCATTCAAAACTCTCTCAGCCTCTTCGTGAGTTAAACAACGTCGAAAAACTAAGTCTGCCCCCCGGCGATAAAGTGTATCTCCAATAATTCTGTATTGCTGGGATCGAAACCGAATTTTTCGACGGTCTTCCTTGGAAGCTTCAGGCCGAAAGGTTTGGGTTTGGAGATAGATGATTATATCCCCATACCACGGATCTAAAGTGCTAATAAGAAACAAAGATTCGTCCGCAATGGACTCCTCTGCCACAGTCTCTGTGTCAGCACTCGGGAAATCACACATCAATTCCGCAAAAACTAAAGATTTCTTAGACTTGGACTTCTCGAACTCCAAGTCGAACTCTTGCAGGATAACAATCCATTTAGAGTACTTGCCCCCTAGCAGTTGTTTTGTCAAAATATAAATCATAGGGTTGCAATCCGAAATAACGTAGTTTTGCGGAGAAGAATGTAGTGACGAAAACGCTGGACAGCTTGAACGGCTGCCAGGGCCAATTTCTCCACATGCGAATATTTTAACTCAGTTGGATTTAAGGTTCTACTAAGATAATATATCACATGCTCTGCTTTGAATTCATCTTCTTGAACTAACACCATTCCAATGGTGGAATGCGAAGCTGCGAGGTATAAGAAGTAGTCCTGGTTGTAGTTGGGAGGATGCAATAACGGTGCATGGGTCAACGCGTGTTTCAGTGCATCAAAAGATTGTTGGGCAATCTCGTCCCAAAAGAATTGTGCGTTCTGTTTCAACAACCGTGTAAAACCTTTAGTGACCTCGGCGTAGTTTGGGATGAATCGGCGTAAAAAGTTCGCTTTCCCTTGCAAACTTTGGAGTTGGCGCAAACTCGAAGGAGGAGGCAATTTGATGATAGCCTCGACTTTCGAGGGATCGACGCGAATGCCGGCTTTTGAAACAACAAATCCCAGCAATCGACCTGTTTCTATACAGAAAACACACTTGTGGGGATTCAACCGAATTCGATAATGCCTACACCTCATAAAGATTGCTCGTAGGTGGACAAGGTGATCAGCTCGATGTAAAGAATGAGCAGGCAAATCATCGAGATAGGGTTGCACAATGTGCTTGATGTCATGAAATGCATAAGACATCGCCCGTTGAAAAGTAGCGCCGGCATTCTTAAGCCCAAAAGGTAATTTGCAATAAGCAAATGTCCCCCATGGACAAATGAATGCCGTTTTTGGTTGGTCGGCAGGTAGAATATTGATTTGATTATAGCCTGAGAAACCATCCATGAAGGAAAACATCTCACTTCCGGCACAATCATCAATAATTTGATCGATATAAGGCGTAGGATAGTTGTCTTTTGGACAAGCTCGATTGATATCCCTATAGTCGATACAGATTCTTATTGTTCCTTGTTTTTTATTGACGGGAACAATATTCGATACCCAATCCGTTAACGGGATCGGATAAATGAAACCTGCTTTCAACAGCTTTTCGACTTCTGCTTTAATCGCAGCCGCTTTTCGAGGGTGAATCTGACGCAACCGTTGCCGAATGGGTTTAGCATCCGGGTAGGTTTTGATTTCATGAACAACAATGGCAGGATCGATTCCTGGCATTTCCTCGTAAGACCAGGCAAACACGTCGCGGAATTCTTGGAATAGGGCCTTGTAAGTTTGGATTTCTTCTTCAGTACATGCGGCACCTATATGAATGTTCTCCTCGATTCCGGGCTTCACTGAAATATCAATGGGAATAGTACGAGAAATATTCCCTAAATTCAGCTCTGAATCAGAATGTTTCGTTGGATCCTGAGCGTCTTTGACATATTCAGCGGTAAAGATAGATGAAAAATCATTTTCAAATGCATCATCCTTAGGTAAAAACGAAGATCTGTGATGGAGATCTTCCCATGGTAGATCATCTACACTTAGGATTTCGCGAAGTTGTTCGTCAGATGACACTTCTTCGGGAAACGTTATCCGTTCTAAGGGTGAGGTGAAAAGTGACTCTTCACTGACCACATTCATTTGGTCGTTTCGGTTGAATGAAAATCGGTAAAAGACATAAGAGCTTCATAAGCAATCTCATACGGACTCAACGGCATAACATCACCGAGTGAGTCTAGCTCAGAGTCAGATGGAACATACCAAGGATCATCATAAATAATGTTTTCTGACGTGATCATATGAATTGTTGCAAACGAAGGGTCTGCATTGAGTGGAGGGAGAGGAAAAGTTCCCAGTAAACCGGAATCCTTAACTAAACCTACACCAATGTCCCTATAAGGGATTGTCGTTTTACCAACATGCTGGATAGTTTCTGAAGAGGTTGGGTCGGATGAAAAGTATGTCAGCTGATCAATAGTCACGATCTTACCGTTATGTGGAAACTTAATGACTCTGAAGACCGATGAAACGACCGCTGTCATAGCATATGACCAACTTCGACCCAAAAGAAGGTTGTAGTCTAGAGGGGCATCAACCACTTCCACATCCAGACTAACGGTTTTACCTTCGACCCCTATAGGCAATTCTTGTAGAATACCAAACGGACGGAACCCACGGCCATCAAAGGCCTTAAGGATGGTGGGGGATTGGTTCAACGAAGGAGAACCAAGCGATCTCCAACATTGAATCGACATAATACACGTAGAAGCTCCCTCATCAATCACAGTCCGATGAATAGGCCTGTTTTTGACTATCACTGGAATTTGGAAAGCCATTTGATGGGGGAGACGCGGTGTACTATTTTCTAGATCAAAGATCATTAGGTTCGGGTCCTGAACATCGACAGCTCCGATAGCCGACAAAAGCAATTTTCGTTGCGCTGGACATGATTGCAGCACTTCGAGTGCCGACATTGCTGAAGGTGAAACAGCTAAGTCTTCAACAATGTTGTAATTCTGGGCTGCTCTCGCATGTGGATTGAAAGCAGACCTTCGAAGTACACCCTTGGCGGGCGGCTTAATCACTAAGTCTGGGTTAGGTTTTTCGATCTGTAGTGGATCGGAACCAGGAGCTGAGGTTGATGGGTTAGAGTGAGAAGATTCTGCTTCCTTACCATCAACAGGAGCCTTACTACCATAATCTTGCGATCGAGTCGCAATCCTGACATGAGACATCATCAAAATGGGTTCTTCACTGGCATTCGAAGAAGAACCTATCATCTTATTCTCCTGCTCTGGAAATGGATTTTTTAACACAGCAGGAGTGGGAGAACCTTTGACTATTTTCACTACCTCGGCCCGATGAGGGCAGTCTCTCGTAAAATGATCTTCTTCACAAATGAGACAAGGATATCGAGGTTTGCGTTTTTCGTCATTGGTTTCCGACTTTTCCGTTTTCTCCTTTGGAGCCTTGTCTGCTTTAGCCTTCTTCTTTCCTTTCTTCTTTCCACCGTTTTTTGATTTGGCCGTAGATGACTCTACAGCGTGAATGTCGGCGGTAAGTTCAGGAGGAGAAGACTCTCCTGTCGGAGAATCAGGCAAAGTGATAATTGGAGTATTGGAGGCCTTGGAAGACTTCTTCTTACTCTTCGTAGTCACGATACCAATCATACCATCAGCGGCATGAGATCCCGAAGGAGCAGCAGCGATTTGGTTTGACTTTGGAAGATCCGGAATTTTCTCGTGTAACGTACCCGACTGAGTGTAAACTAAGTCAAGGTATTGTGCCTGAGCAATGACTTGCTCCTCAGTAACTACTCCGGCCTTAGCTACATCTTCAGTAATTCTTGGTAATAATGATTTGACAAACCATTCAGCTAAGATTTGGTCCGGGATAAAAACTTTCACTAATCTTCTTCGACGTCTCCACTCATGGATGTGATCAGAAATGTACGTGGATGTCGATTGTTTTAGCGAAGTTAATAATTCTGTACCATTATCGTATCTGACTGGTAACTGAAAATGAGTTAAGAACGAGGTAGCTAACTGGCTAAAGTTGTAAAAAGAGGCCCGTGGTAACTCAATGTACCACTTGGCTGCGAGACCAATGAGTGTACGCTGGAAAAGACGTAAGCGGATGGAATCATCTGAGATGGAATTTGATGCACACCAGAGGTGGTAAGTCATCACGTGATTAGACGGATCCTCTCCAGACTTACCTTCGAACTTGGGTATATCGCTGGGCAACTTATTTGGCATTGGCGGCCAGAACTGAAGATATTGAATTGGATCGTTCGTTAGGCGCGTCAAGTCGGGTAAATCTAAAGTCGCAATAAACGGTAACTGCCGGTTAGGATCTCTAAAACTCTGAGTCACAATACCAGCCCCAGGAGGAGGATATCCAGGATAACTAGGAACAGGAGTCGCATTTGGGATATTATATCCTCCTGGAAAACCAGGATTAACCGGACCGTACTGGGGTTGCTGAGGTTGTTGATAAGTGTACCCAGGATACGGTTGATACTGGTAAACCGGTTGTTGGGCAGCTTGCCCAGGTTGATACTGTCCCTGGTACGGAGGTTGAACAAATTGAGGTTGAGTAGTAACAACCGTACTTGTACCAGGTTGGCCTGCAGGCATCTGGACTGTGGTTTGAACCGTGGGTCCAGACAACGGTACAGATGTCTGAGGAGTGGTTACAGGGACAGTAGAAACCGGAGCTGCCGATACTCCAGAAGTAAGCATGGTAGATGAAGCGGTAGTTGCTGCAGCCGTGTGAGGTGGAGTACCAGGTGCAATTGGCGGCTGAGTAACTACGGAAGTTACAGGGGTCTGAACACTTGACTGGACAGGTTGCGGTTGCTGGGGTGGACCAGGAACTGCAGGTTGTCCTGCTTGAGGTACCGACTGTATACTTGGTTGCGACATCTGTTGACCCTGTGACGGATCCCATGTTAACATTCCAGGGTATTGACTCGTAACAGGTTGAGGATACTGAGATCCATAGCCGTATTGAGGATAGGGTTGATAACTGTAAGGTGCAGTCCCATATGATTGCCCTTGAGGTGGTTGATAACCTTGACCAGGGTATTGACCCGTAGGTTGATAACCTTGAGGTAAATACGAATACTGGGGTTGACCTTGACCTTGAGGTTGGTATCCTTGAGGTTGATACCCTTGGGGTTGATACCCTTGGGGTTGCCATCCTTGAGGTTGCCATCCTTGAGGTTGATATTGATACTGAGGTTGACTTTGGGGTACATATTGAGGCTGGGGTTGATACCCTTGGGGTTGATACCCTTGAGGTTGCCCCCCAGTCACGAATGAAGTACCTTGAGGTTGCCCCCCAGGCATTAACGAAGGTTGCCCCCCAGGCGGTAATTGGCCACCTTGAGGTTGGTTAATGGGAGTTGAACCTGACATCATATAAATGTCACCTATACTCAATGGTACATTACCACTGTTTCCAACTAATAACCCATGATCAATGGGTTGAGGAGATGCTCCCGCAAAGGTACCAGAAAGTGATTGATACCCAGTAGGAACAGAAGGACCGCCATGTAAAAATGATTCAGGACTTTGCGAAAACACAGATGACTGACCAGACATATTTACAGGAGAATGAATTCCTCTAGGTGGAATAGGAGTACGAGGTGTAGAAAAACCTACTGAGTTGTCTAAAAAATTGGTTAATGCAAGGTACCAAGATTCACTTCTAGGAGGACTGTAAAAGATGGATTCACGCTCCCTTAGATCAAGGGTAATTAGATCTTCAGAATCAGAAACGCCTATTTCTTCCTCTGGAACAAGTTCTTCTATAGCAATTAATCCAACAGGAAGATTTTCGGTGATAATTCTTTCTATTCTTGGTGAATCAGGAACACTAGGAGTTGGAGTAACAGGTTCGGAAATTTCAGGTTCTTCGCCTGTTTCACTGGCAGATGAAAAACTACCAGCAAGCTCGGAAACTGTAACAGCTTCGGGATTGTAACCTGTTTCTAATCTTTGGTAATCTGGATGGACTACCAAGGAAGATTCTCCTTCTTCAGGTGAACCTACTCTACTGCCACTAGGAGGAGTTACAAGGACCTTTAACCCTTCTAAATTACCTGGGTCGTCTTGAGGAGGGGATCCCCTAAGTCTACGGGATCTTCTCAACAATTCGGCCACAGAAACAACTTCAGGAGACTGGCCCGCAATTCGACGGGACCGTCTCGGTAATTCCGCCACAATTAAAGATTTTAACTACAACACACGAAAACAAAGTAAAAATTTCAAATCAAACCACCTAAAGTCTTCTAAAGAACCAAACAAATTTGAAGCACACGCCTAAATAATCTAGAGCGTCAAACCACACACAAACAGTAGTCTTCCGGACCAAAAGCGCTAGTTGGTGATTAGGCCCAACCTCGCAGGATTCAGTACAGAAATGGCGGGTGGAACAGTTACCCCGGCAACCTGCTTAATGAATAGACTGGACAAGTTCCTCCACTTTAACCGTCTCGAAGTGAAGCGAACCCCCCAGAAAATCCAAGTGAGTATAACCGACGTCTGCTCCAGGTACAGTGGGACCTTCCCTCCACCGTCACCTTGGGTAGAATCCTAGATATTATGGCCACTAAGGTTACCAATCACAACAATTACACCTGGGGGAACAGTCTAAACTCCGACAGCACGCAAGGGCAGAGTAGCAAGCTCCAATCCCCTTACCGGCTCCTTGACAACAATCCAAGGTTTACCGATAAGTGACCCCTGGCTCCTCGACAATGGTTAATCCGAGGTTTACCGTTTGTAATACGTACTGCCTGGCGTCGTTCCCAACGAGGGAGGAATGATCCCCTCACTGGTTCGGACACGAGCTCGTGCTTCTCCTTTAAGAGGAGCTTTCCCAGAATGTAACTGAAACAATTGGATTTGTTCTACTCAAGATAGACTATCTGTTTGGTTTTGTAGTCTTGGAGAGTTAAGTACTCACCTACTCCAAGACCCTAGCCTAAGCTATGTTGGTGTTTCAGAGCCCTAGAAAAATAAAGATTACTAGATTGATTTTAATTTAAGCGTTACTTTTAAGGTTGTTTCTTAAGTCAAAAGGTGATGGAAGTGAAACCAGTGGTGTGTTGACTCGACTCGAAACCACTACAAAATGCACCTAGAATGATTTACCCACTACTTTACTTTTTCGATGAATTGCTTAACTAAAAAGTTGAGAGAATGCAATCTTTATAAAAGCAACTTCTTAATTGAAGACAATCAAAGAAACAATTCGTTTTTCTTTTCCAAGCATAAAAACATAACCTCTCTTTACATGCACGAAAAAAACTCTTTTCTTCTTTCAAAAACAAAAAGCTACTTGAAACAAGACTTTTAAAGAAGATGTTTTTGTATTTTTCTTTTAATAAAGCAAATAAATCTAATATAACCAAAAATCAATCTTAACAACTATTAAAATCTATGAAAATCCACTCATAAGCAAACTAAAGCAAATTTATTCTAAGCAATTTAACGAGGCCAAAACTAACAATGATTATTCTAAGGTGTTTTACTTGATCACAATCAAATCAAGGACTAGCTTATTGCAGAACCAAAAACTAGCCAAAACAAAACTCTAATCTTTTTGTTCTTTTTGTAAAATGGAAATCAATACTTTATAAACAAGCAATCGAAATTTGACCCAAAACAACTCAAATGGCAAGTTGCTCATACAAGGAGACTTTACGACAGGCCCGACTTCTAAGAAGGTTGACTAACCAGAGAGATCTAAGGCTGGACAACTTTCTACTATCAAAGTCACTACAAAGCCTATCCAAAAATCAAACCCTAGGTCTAAACTTCGTTGAAAACCACTAAAACACTCAAAGCTCACAAAACAAGTTCAGGTGAAAATTCTTGACAGGGTACTAAAGGATCTGGGCAGAAAACACTAAGGAAAAACAAAATCTAAAAGCAATTTAAAGCAAAAATGGAATTTTCTTAAGTTTTACAGGAAGACGCAGGCAACCCGTTGTCACAGGTGCGGCCCCGCTCTGTGCAAACGGCAACAGCGCGTCCAAAGACGCACTGTGCAGTACTCAGAGGATGCGTCCTTCTGGAAAAATGAAGAAAAACCAAATCTAACTAAATCTAAAGCTAAGCCACCCAAATACTAATTCTCACAGTCAAAAACCAGAAAATAAAAATGATTTTCTCAAAGCAAAGTTCATATAAAGGAAAAGACTCTCTCATTAATGGATTCCCCAGCGGAGTCGCCAATTTGTCACACGGAATTGGTCAAGGGTGCGGACACGACTGACCTTCCTAGAAGTCTAAGACATTCTAATGACAAACAAGACAAAATGGAGTGATCTTTCTCTAAATACACCTTTTACAACATGAAAACTACAAGTGTTTAGGCTTACCTTATTCCAAAACGCTGTTGTTGAAGTCCGTTCTTGACGATCCGGATGAGCTCCTCCTTCAAGTCAATTCCTGCAACCACAAACAATCAAACAATTACCAAGCACTTGCATTTCATATAATAAAACATATATTCAACATGCAGACCAAGGAACACATGAAATAACTCATTAACACAAGCTATTGAGAAAAATAAACCAGTTTGTATTAATAACGAAACAAAGAAACTCTTACAACCTGGCCTTGGTGTTGTGCAAGTTCCTCCCAGGGTCCATCAAGGGTTTTCCTCTACTTTGACAAAGCTCACCCTCTTCCAAGTAGAATCAAGTAAAGACAATCTCTCCTCACAAAGGCTCTAATGGAAGACCTAAATCCTGCAGCATTTACCCAAAGAAAATGTATAGCTCCAACCTCTCTTCCTTCTGGCTCAATGTCTTTATTTATAGTGCTGTAAAGAGGTTATTCAGGTCCACTATCAATGGGATCATCCCCCTCTTTGGGTGGGATAGCTCCCTTATTGATGGGATAAGTTCCCCCTTAATAGAGATACATGAACCAACTGGAGGCGCATCCATTTCATCAAACCGACCTCTAGAATGTTCTAGAAGTAACCACAAGTAACTTTTTCAAGATAAAACTCGCGCATTTTGCCTTTTACAGAGGGACGCACCTGTCCCTTAACATACAGAGCGTCCATGGACGCAGATTTTGTGAACATGGTCAGCGTCCCCGCAGGTAAGGCTAGAGAGAACCTGCGACCCCAGAGATAAACATAGTTTTTACAAGACTTTCTCTCTTCTTTGAGTTTGAGATGGATAACAGAGGCATGAGACTTGCCTAAGAGGGTAGCATGACTGTTGATTTGAGCCATACTAACTGTAAGTAGTCAAGGTGACATTTTTTAGTGTAACACATGTATGAAGCTACTGTGTGACAGTAAGGTAGTAAAAGGGTTACAGGAATGCATTAACAGATGCACTGGGACCGCACCAGGAGAACCGCGCGTAGTCAAAAATATCAAAAAACACAAGACAAGAACATGAAGAGAAATGAGACTAACCGCGTGGATCGGAGAATATGAGATGGATCAAGTCATCCTGGATTTAGGATTAGATGTGAATGTTCTACCAAAACAAACATGGGAGTGAAAGGGACGACCTGCACTGCAGTGGTCTCCAATTCAGCTATGAATGGCGAACCAGCAGAAAATAATACCCATGGGGAAATTGCAGGGAATAACCATGGATATTGAGGGAGTGAGCGTGCTGGTGGAATTTAAAGTGATAGAGATTGTCGATGATAGCAATCCATACCTCGCACTCTTAGGAATTGATTAGGCCACTGACATGAATGGGGTGATTAATCTGAAGAAGCACAAGATGATTTTTGAAAATAAGTCACTACGCATATTTATACCCTTGGACCCTGCTAAAGGATTGCTCTATATGGAGATGGTGCGCGAATATGAAAGTGATGATTATTTGGACTGCATCTATAAGATAATAGCGTGAAACTAGGACTGGGTGAATCCCACCGTGGATTGGCGGATTGCATGGGAGCATGAAAGTTCTTGTACTTTGGATTTAGATGAGGAGACGAAGCGATGGTAGAATAGGTTACATGAGGTAACTACACTGAATTGTAATATGATGACAAGGTTGCTACACTGCATACCAACAGAAGTAAGAGACCTGCCTACTTATGATGGTCTAAGTGAGGTAGATACCTTCTTGAATAGATTTGAAAGGGAGGTGCCGGAAAATCAATGCTTCTAGGCCTTGGACTGGGTACTACACAGTATGCCCGCGAGGTGGTGGGGTATGCACAAAGGGAGCTTTGACAAATGGCATGAATGTAGAAGGATGATGCGCACATGATTTGGGAAGCCTAGGGTGCGATTGACAGACAAATACAATGGATTGGATGATCTGCGTGCGCATCTTGCCAGGTGGGCGTAGGCATATGGAAAACAACCTATGTGGATGCACATGAACTCCACACTGAGAGGTATGGTCAATAAGCATGTGTTGGGGGGGAAAATGTGCAAATGGCTCTTAATGTTGGGGAAACATTATGTAGGAAGAAAAATCACGCAGAATGTTCTCCGCGTAGAAGCGCTCAGCAAGGTATGCAACGTATTGAACAAGGTATGCAATGCACAATAAAGTGATTGGGACCTGCGCATAACCGCAATATTATGGGCTTATAGGATGACATGCAAGAAACTGACGGGACAGACACCTTTTCAGCATGTCTATGGAGTGGAAGCTATAATTCCTATGGAATACATGTGTCTAGTCTACACATAGTAGCATTCAAAGGTATGACGGACCGTGGAGCCCTGGAGGAGAGGCTCGTGCAGTTGGAGGAGCTCGAAGAAGAATGATTTTTAGCTAGATTTCACCAGCAGGTCCAAAAGTAATGCGAAAAGGCCTGGCACGATCGACATATTAAGTTGCACACCTTCAAGGTGAATGATTTAGTGTTGTTGTATGATAGTAAGTTCGATAAATTCCAAAGGAAGCTCAGAATGCATTGGCTGGGACCGTATGTTATTAAGGAGATCACAAATGGTGGCGCGGTGCAGTTGGTAAAGTTAAATGGAGAACTCTCCCCAGGAAAATTCAATGGAAGTCATTTGAAGGTGTACACAGGGGGTTCGGCCATCTGAATAGCTGACAAAAGCATAGTCTTACCGCCCCAGGTAGCTGAAAGGAAGCACGGGACTATAAACTACTCTTCCCAGGGATTGCGTGATGTTAGGACTGCATGCAGTAGCGAAGTCTCACAGGGTCCGTGACAGCTTGAAGGTAGCTGCATTGCTACGCGGGTCGGCTGGAAAGTGACCATTACAGTCACTATTCATGATGTGATGCTTGGTTTGAGACCAAATGGAGCGGGCGACAGGCATTTAAGGAAAAATTTATGGGCTAGATTCTTGAAAATCTTCCACCAAGTGAGCATTAATGGACTGATTGTGGGGGGAACAGTCGAATTCAAATTCAAAAGGTGCTATAAATTAAAAAGGATTGTCTAGAAAACAACACTTGGCAATTTGAGAACTAAGTTTTTTCATGCCCAGACACTCATGAACCCAGACTTGTTCGATCTTTTAAAGGCAAAGTGATTCTTTGAGAACTTACTTGAGCCGTTGAGAGAATTGTGGAATAGCACTATGGCAGCGCCTAAGGGCGCCATGGATATCGGAGCAATGACCGCTGAGGAAGCCACACAGGCCATAATGGAAGTAGGAGTCCTAGAAAGTTCCAGGATAGTCATAGAGATTCATAAATCGCCGCGCATACCAAGACCCAAGAAATACAAGCAGGCTATGGTACCAGTGTGTGTATCCCACAGGAGCCCATTAAGGACTAAGCTTACCATGGAAGAAAAGGGGAATGCTATCAATTTGGAGGCTGATGAGGAGGAAGAATTTGAAGAAATCATGGTAGAGGAGGAGGAGGATGTAGAAATGGAGGTTGACACCCAAGGTGCGGACCCTCTAACCAGGCTTTCTGCATATGTTCCTCGACGGAAGGGAAAAGAAAGGGTGCCCAAAGATCTAGATGAGATAAAAAGCTCTCTGTAGACTTCGCTAGTCCCTAACAACATTATTTTTTATGGAGCACACTTGGGGTGAGTGCATGTACTAAAATTTGAAGACTGGGATCGCATGGACCACAAGAATTTCCCACATTTGGAAACCATGTAGCTGATGTGCCAGAAGAAAGACACGCCGATGGGAGTTATAGAGTTGGAGCCGCGTAAGTGGCTGAGAGGTGTAGAAAAGGTAGGATTGTTAAACCTGCTCTGGGTGCCGCATTACCATTGCGCCCCAGTGACTATTTTTGTCATCAGGCAGCTACTCTGCCTTGTGCATGATGGGTGCTTGTGGCTAGAGGAGCCCATCCCCATCACGGACCACTTAATTCATAGCATTACCCAACTCCCTTACAAAGGGGAGGACCCAGTGGACATCTCAAAGGGTAAGAGTGATGATTTGGCCATTGTGGAGGCCATGAAGAAGAAGTTCAAGCTAGAGAAGAAGAAGAGAGGGTATGCGATTTCCAACATCAACAACCCTACAGTCAAAGTCGAGATGCAGATATTGGCCGGAAAGGTTATGCGGAAGTGTCGTGCGGATGAGGTACCCGCACCAGTGGTTGCACTTTTTGCGCAATGCATAGAAGGGGTCTAGTTTAATTGGGCGAACTACTTGTGCAGAGAGTTCCTTGAGAACTACCGCGAGGCACAAGAGCAAGGGAAGACTTTTCATTATGTGTGGCTGCTATTGTCTATAGTACTGGTGGCATGGGAATTTCCTGAAGACAACCAGTTCCTGGCAATTGAACAAGACCTTCTGTAGGCAGTGAAGTATGCTTCACCATGGGAAACTAGAGATGCACAGAGGATCATGGATAGTAAGATATTTTGGGTGTTCATGGAGATGAACATCAGAATGGGGATTAATCGAAAACTGCGGTTATCGCCCACAGTCTATAACAATGTGAAGAGCTTCATGGAGTTCAAGGCATATTTCCATCATGTTTACATTAGGGCGTGGAAGGACCCCATGAAGGTGTGGCGCGAGCTACCCTACCTGGTAACAGACAATGTCATATTCGTAGTTCTTGAGTCGTGTTTGTCGGAGTGGCGCACTCCAGCCAGCTCCGCAGTGGAAACGTAGAAGTCTACCACGCAGAGGAAAAAGGATGAGACAAAACTGCGGATGGCGCAGTTGGCAAAGAAGCATAGGAATGAAGCGACATCAAATAAGGCCCAAGCGGCGTGAGATGTTGTGAAGGAGGTGGAAGAACAGCAGAAGGCAGCTGCGAAAGAGCGTGAGGGAGACAAGTCTCCCTCACCCAAACAAGAAACAGATATAGAGCAAGGTGGCGTGAACCCACAGAGAGCATCCACATAGTTGAAACAACAGCGCCCAAGAGAGCAGGTAGGTTCACGGAAGAATTCGAAGGCTTCAAAAGCTTCTTTCCACCCGATCACCCTCACTGAGGGTGATCTACATGAAATTGGGGAGACAGTGAGGGAGTCACCGCGGAGACCCTCCAACAGTTCACAGAGGAACACTAGATGGTGTTGGGGGTGCTCTGAGTGCAGATACAGGAGTTGCAGGTGCGCACTCCACAAGATGGCACTGTGTCAACTAGCCTCGCAGTAAGCATGCCGGCGGCTGAGGAAATGCTGCACGCCTGAATGACCAACACTATAGTGCTACCAGAGGGAGCGCTTGTGATAGAAAATGAGGCCAACAGGCCTATGGTTAGCAGGCTAAAGGGAATTAGGATAAATATGGCTGCACTCCCTCGGGAGACGCTCTCTGTTTTGCAGGATGGAGTTACTGCAGAATTGTGAGCCAAGGAGGGCCGTGTGCTCTAGGTCATGACCGAGTACTCCATCAACATTGAACAGTTGAGCCTGTAGTGCGATGAGGTAGTGGCATAGAACTGACAGATTGTGCAGGTGGTCGAGGAAGCCTACTAAATGGTCCCGAAGTTGGCCATCCAAGCAGAAGAACCAGTGGAGGCGCTGTTGTGGCTAGCAACAACCCCCCTCGTTCAATCTAGTATCAGCTACGATGCTAGATTGAATGGGGACCCTTAGTTAATGTTTTTGAAAAAAACATTGGTTTCTTTCGAAATCGCAAGCATAAGCGTAGGAAAGGTTTCTGAGACAACTTAAGCCTAGACCTGTGTCCATAACAGCAAATCCTAAGATTGCTTCACAAAAAATCAAAGAGATGCCTTCGTTTCACCTCTAAAAACCAATATGCGCACTGCCTCGGTATTAATGAACAACATCGCATCGCAATACACTAGCATCCATAAAGAAAAGCTTCAAAGTCCGCCGATCTGTGATGTTGCGATCGCGCGATCGCATATCGTAGAAATGAGGCTGGGCACGTTGGCAAATATTTGAATCATTGCGATCTGCGATATGGCGATCTGCGATGTTGCGATCACTAACCTTTGCGATCGCACGACATGCGAGGATGCGTTGGCAAGTCATAAAAGCGCCTTAGTACGACTCCTTCGTGCATGCCTCCCAAAGAAAATCCACTTACTATAAACTGACTTGGAAATTATGTGCTTTTAATGTTAGTAATGAATCAGTTGTCAGTTATTAAGTGGCATAAAGACGCGTGCCTTAATGCGGATTTGTTTCACGTAAGGTGGCGTATCTAATCTATCTCTTGCATTTAAAACTCTCCCATCACCTTTCTGATCAATCTTTCCATTTTCGTTCGTAACCTGCAGGAGCAAAGTGCGAAGGCAAAACCGAACAGAAACGCTAAGCGAGATGGGGAAGAAGAGCAAAGCTCAGAGCTCAGAGACAAGGGAAAAGACCAAAGAGATGGCGCCCCTCTACACAGATACTACATGCAATAAATATGCAGGCATCTCAACTTGGGAAGGCATGTATAGGATATTGGAGGCAGAATGGAAGCAGAAGGCACAGGCAAACGGGAAGGCAATTCAGGCATTGGCTAGACTAAACTGGGAAAGTTATTGGACTTACTTAGTTAAGCCCCACATCCAATGCATGACCATAAGATGCATCATGAACGCGGCCGAGAAAGTAGCGCCAGCTCTTATGGATGTCGTTTTCGCAGCCCAGTTAAGCACAGAAGTCGGCCAACCAACTCTTCTCAAGCCCATGCTTGAAAACTGCAATTTCAGAGACCAAATTAAGAAGTAATTTCGTTTAGAAAGTCGTTTTTTTCTTGCTTTTTGTTTTACTGAATTAGAAAAAGGGCAGTCATTTGAGAACCGTGTCCTAAATTTTGTAATAATACTATTATTAGGATTAGATAGTAGTATTTCAACCCTTCTCATTGCATTGGAGAAGGGTCCAGAAATTTGTCAAAAACTTATCCTCAGAACATGCACTTCTGCACCCTCAGAGGAGGTTTTGATGAATGGAAGGATCGTGATTTATTTATGTTTGTATTTTTAATGTCTGCTACTGATGTTGCACTTCTGTACTCTTGGTAGATGTTAGAAGCAAGTAGAGATAGATCGTTATTGCTTGAAGTCTGTGAGTAAGAATTAGTCATAAATGGTACTTTTATCTCTTGATTAATTTCTGCTTGTATTCCCAGAGCGATATACAGCTGATATTGTTTGCATGTTAATGTATGAACACATGGGTTATCATTTGGCACTTCTGTACGGTGGACTTATCGATTTATGCTTGATATGCGAATGATTTGATTATGCGATATGCTATTCACAACTGTTTTGTTTAACTTCTTAGGCAGAACAGTTCATCTTGAACGGTTTATATTCTTATAATGGCTGAATAATCTTTATTACCAGTTATTGTATGAAATCTTTTTAGATTGCATAATGGAAGAAATATATATATATCCCGGGTTAGTGTAGATCTTGTGTGTTATTTCCATTAAATTATAGTAGCTTAGGTTCAAGTTTGCAAGTTAGATTTACATTAGTTGTAGAATGTCTTTAGAACTAACATAAACAAACTCTACACACACACACACATCCCACGCATCGGGAAGATGGTCCCGTTATCCCCAGTCGGACCCGCTACTCCAAACAGGAAAGGAGCCGCCAACCAAGTTCCGGATCGGGTGGGTATCCCCCTTGTTGTTGACCCGACTTCGGGGCCCTCAACATTTTTGGCACTAGAAGGAGGGCCTGAGCATATTGTCTGTTGGAATGTTTTTAAACTAGAAATCCTGGAAAAGGATGCCTGCTCACAAAATTCCCATTTGGAGTTGCATCCAGGTTCCTACCTCTTCCAACACTCCACCAGATGTGGTAAGACTACTATCTCAGGTAAAATTCAATGGTGAGAATAATTCTTCTGCATTTCATCACGCCCTGCATTTTATTCAAAGAGTTTTGAGTGCTGATATTCAAAAAATTGACGAAGGCGTTTTATGCAGGATTTTCACTCTTACATTCACAACAGAAGCTAGAAGATGGTGCAGAAACCTCCCAGTTGCATCAGTCCACAGCTGGGACCAATTCGTTAGAGCTTTCATCTTGGAATTTGATTGCTATGAATACGACCAGGTATACGATGAAATCGACCATCTGCGGAAACAAGACGAGCCCGTAAGGGATTTCAATATACGATTTCATCTTAAATGTCTACAATATGATCTTGAAGATGAACTCACAGATGAAGAATCTTCAGATTATGATGAGTGTTTCCTACCTCCTGTACCTGATCAGACAAAATTTAGCCTAGGAGTTTTGCATGCTCTAACATCAGAAAACGCAGGCGAAAGTACTGAAAGGGAAGGTGCCCTGACATCAGAAGTTGACTTTAATATAAAGTCAGACAACATCATTTCAAATCAACAACTCCTAGTGCCAAGGTTAGATCCACCTACTGTTTCTCTTTCGAAAAGTATCGACGCAAAAAGGTATGATCTAAAGCCCGATGCTTATTGTGAATCTGATGAACGAGATTTATTTGATGATTTTAAATACATTGTTCCAGATCCACATTTTTCTCTTTACCCCGATGTTTTTAGTAATGACGATCTTCTCCCTCATAGTATCAAGTCTATTCCAACAGAGGGTTATTCAAACGAGACATCACTGGGTTTCCAAAATAAAGAGACCACTATATCACAGTCTACGATTCATATCAAGCAAGAGCTGCCTCATCTCCCTTGTCTAAAAACACATAATGAAAAAGAGGAACCTAGGGAAAATTGTAAAGTCTTTCGTGATAGTTGCTTTGATAATTATGATGATATTGAATTGTCGCAAGTAACTCAACTAGGGTCAGATTATAAGAAACATCTTAGATCAGAAACTGTTCTGTCTGACCCTCATCTCAAAGAAAAATCTCATTTGAATAATTTTACTATCCGAGATGATGCTCCTATCTACGATTCATATCCAGAGGAGATCTCCATCCCTGATCGCAATCATGATTTAATTCCTGATTCACAGAACCCGGCCAGTTCTTGTGAAAAACATAGAGTTTCAAGTAACTCCCAGATGTGCGACACCACTGTATATATAGATACCCAATCACTTTTTTTTCACTCACTTTCATTTTGTACAAAATCGGACTCATTTTTAAAGTTTCAAAACTTTGATAGATTAGATTCTGGCGATTTATATATAAAAACTCTCATTTCAAACGAAATCGCTAAAAACTCAAAGTTAACAATCAACGGGTTACAAGCCATCGAGATTAAACAACCTATTTCACAATTCGGCTTGTTATCCTTTCTATTGAAAGATCACCGATTTACAAAAGAGATTCATCCCAATTTTTGTGATCCAATAGTTACTCAGTTGGAAAAAACCTATCATGAGAAGACGAAATCAGACAAGATTCCAACTAAGTTTATGGGTTCCTATTTCCTAGCCAACGATTTCTATCCAAGGGGAATTCAATTCTTTTTACTAATGCTTGGGAGACCCATACGGCTAGGAATAATAATGAATCGTTGGTTCCATTGGAAATATCATTTTTCTTAGTTATTTCCTATTTTTAATTAGAGTAGGAGTAGCGGTAATTTAGATAGGATATT
Source organism: Pinus tabuliformis (assembly GCA_031772625.1). Lineage (NCBI taxonomy): Eukaryota > Viridiplantae > Streptophyta > Pinopsida > Pinales > Pinaceae > Pinus > Pinus tabuliformis. The sequence goes on along the minus strand of CM062815.1, from coordinate 1,125,446,881 downwards.
AGTTTTGCTTTCAATAATGATAGGCAAAGTCAGTTGTATTCTCTACATGACCCTAGATAATAATTGCCTATCCCAAATAAAGGTTGTTTTGGCTAAACAGTATTTGACCTTTACTCAAGAAACCTTGTCTCTGGTAAAGATTTTGGAATTTCGGCTCTTGTGAACAGCTAATCTTGTGGGAATCCGGTCCTTATTGTTAATAGATTTTTAACCCAGAGATGATGTTGAAGTTCAAACCTAGAAAATTTTAAAGAAAGCTATCTCAGTGAGGAATTCGTTTTAGATCAGCACAATAAAAGGTATAAATATTAGAATAAAGATTCTCTGTGAAAACAACCATTATCAAAAGTAGCCCTATCATTGTCGTCCAGAACTTTCTTAAGGAAAGAGAATTTGACTTCCTCCCTGCTAAAGGAAAATGCAACATTCAGAGGAATGACCTAGAAAGATGCCATATCTCAAAGAATAAGAGGTCTCATCACGAGCCGACTTATCATAATCACAGATATTATAACTTGCTGACTTTGCCAAAACTGTCTACCAAAACAGGGCAACGACTCAAGATCGTTGCGATCGAAAGACAAGGGGTCTTATCACGAGCCAGCTTGTTCAGCAAAAGTATAAATCAAATGAATGACTGTGTCATAATTTGGCCACAAAACCAAGACATTGTTCTTTAGAGAATAAAAAGAAAAAGCATCAAGAAAGGGATAATTCTTCTAAAAAAGTTGCGAAAACCTGAAGCAGGATAAAGGATCATTCCTGGATAATAGGTAACCCTGTCGAGGCTATGGACGCCTGCTGGCAGCAGTGGCTCTACCTACGACAAGGGGACATTCTTAAAAAAGGGGTTGATACATAGAGGACACTTTATTTTGTGTTTTACAAGACCAAGTAATAACTGATCTAAACTCGAAGACAACCTGAGAAGGCAAGTAATTGGAATAGAATGGGGCTAAAACAAAACATCATTGACGCTTTGAAGTATTGTTTGTTTTTATCTTTTTCTAATAAAGTTCGAATTCCCGGAGGAATTTTTTTTGAAGAGCCTAAAAATGTCAATAGAAAAAGAGCAGAGATAACTGGTTCTCCCAAGTGAATCGCCAATTGTTGTGGCCAGCAACAACCCCCCTCGTTCAATCTAGTATCAGCTACGATGCTAGATTGAATGGGGACCCTTAGTTAATGTTTTTGAAAAAAACATTGGTTTCTTTCGAAATCGCAAGCATAAGCGTAGGAAAGGTTTCTGAGACAACTTAAGCCTAGACCTGTGTCCATAACAGCAAATCCTAAGATTGCTTCACAAAAAATCAAAGAGATGCCTTCGTTTCAACTCTAAAAACCAATATGCGCACCGCCTCGGTATTAATGAACAACATCGCATTGCAATACACTAGCATCCATAAAGAAAAGCTTCAAAGTCCGCCGATCTGCGATGTTGCGATCGCGCGATCGCATATCGCAGAAATGAGGCTGGGCACGTTGGCAAATATTTGAATCATTGCGATCTGCGATATGGCGATCTGCGATGTTGCGATCACTAACCTTTGCGATCGTGCGACATGCGAGGATGCGTTGGCAAGTCATAAAAGCGCCTTAGTACGACTCCTTCGCGCACGCCTCCCAAAGAAAATCCACTTACTATAAACTGACTTGGAAATTATGTGCTTTTAATGTTAGTAATGAATCAGTTGTCAGTTATTAAGTGGCATAAAGACGCGTGCCTTAATGCAGATTTGTTTCACGTAAGGTGGTGTATCTAATCTATCTCTTGCATTTAAAACTCTCCCATCACCTTTCTGATCAATCTTTCCATTTTCGTTCGTAACCTGTAGGAGCAAAGTGCGAAGGCAAAACCGAACAGAAACGCTAAGCGAGATGGGGAAGAAGAACAAAGCTCAGAGCTCAGAGACAAGGGAAAATACCAAAGAGATGGTGCCCCTCTACACAGATACTGCATGCAATAAAGATGCAGGAATCTCAACTTGGGAAGGCATGTATAGGATATTGGAGGCAGAATGGAAGCAGAAGGCACAGGCAAACGGGAAGGCAATTCAGGCATTGGCTAGACTAAACTGGGAAAGTTATTGGACTTACTTAGTTAAGCCCCACAGCCAATGCATGACCATAAGATGCATCAAGAACGCGGCCGAGAAAGTAGCGCCAGCTCTTATGGATTCCGTTTTCGCAGCCCAGTTAAGCACAGAAGTCGGCCAACCGACTCTTCTCAAGCCCATGCTTGAAAACTGCAATTTCAGAGACCAAATTAAGAAGTAATTTCGTTTAGAAAGTTGTTTTTTTCTTGCTTTTTGTTTTACTGAATTAGAAAAAGGGTGGTCATTTGAGAACCGTGTCCTAAATTTTGTAATAATACTATTATTAGGATTAGATAGTAGTATTTCAACCCTTCTCATTGCATTGGAGAAGGGTCCAGAAATTTGTCAAAAACTTATCCTCAGAACATGCACTTCTGCACCCTCAGAGGAGGTTTTGATGAATGGAAGGATCGTGATTTATTTATGTTTGTATTTTTAATGTCTGCTACTGATGTTGCACTTCTGTACTCTTGGTAGATGTTAGAAGAAAGTAGAGATAGATCGTTATTGCTTGAAGTCTGTGAGTAAGAATTAGTCATAAATGGTACTTTTATCTCTTGATTAATTTCTGCTTGTATTCCCAGAGCGATATACAGCTGATATTGTTTGCATGTTAATGTATGAACACATGGGTTATCATTTGGAACTTCTGTACGGTGGACTTATCGATTTATGCTTGATATGCAAATGATTTGATTATGCGATATGCTATTCAGAACTGTTCTGTTTAACTTCTTAGGCAGAACAGTTCATCTTGAATGGTTTATATTCTTATAATGGTTGAATAATCTTTATTACCAGTTATTGTATGAAATATTTTTAGATTGCATAATGGAAGAAATATATATATATCCCGGGTTAGTGTAGATCTTGTGTGTTATTTCCATTAAATTATAGTAGCTTAGGTTCAAGTTTGCAAGTTAGATTTACATTAGTTGTAGAATGTCTTTAGAACTAACATAAACAAACTCTACACACACACACACATCCCACGCATCGGGAAGCTGGTCCCGTTATCCCCAGTCGGACCCGCTACTCCAAATGGGCAAGGAGCCGCCAACCAGTTTCCAGACCGGGTGGGTATCCCCCTTGTTGTTGACCCGACTTCAGGGCCCTCAACAGGGGCGCATCCAGAAATTAGCAGCAGGAATGCGTGAGGCAAAGGAAGAGATGGCCGAGCTTTAGCTCGAACTAAACCTTTAGATAGCCAAACTATAATTGAAGGCGCAACCTTCAACTCCCCCAAAGGTTAAGGAACAACACACCAGTGCAAGTACAGTAGCAATAGCGAAGGTCAACAATGAAGTGAAAGACTGCACAAAGTTGTTCAAGGTTCTCACTACTCTGCAAGAGGACCTAAACATACAACACCTAGAAACAGAGGTGCGTGAACTACAGCAGAAATATGATGAAGTAAAATGGATCACAAAAATGGTTTCCCTTACACAGAGGCTCGCGTGGATGTAGCAGGCGAAAGCGCTCAAGGAGCAGGTGGATGCTGCTCGACATAAGGAAACAATTTTGAAGGTGCACTTATAGCCATGGATTGATGAGGCATATGTCATTACAACCTCTATTGAAGTAAAGCTTGTGCAGATGCAAGGAACACAAGAATAGGTTCAGGGAAGCAATTTAGCTACAGCGGTCTCTAAACAACGCATCCAAGAAGTGCAGCAGACAACTGCTCAGTTCGCTACCGATATTGTAGCAATCCAGGAAGAATTGGGAGGTCTTCATGCAAATATATTCACACCGACAAAGTGACTTGAGGGCTAGTCATGATGTTTGTGTTGGGGGCCTATTGGGCGCAGGATCCCCAAAGGGAAGTTTTGGGGTTCAGAGCCCAGATGTTGGTCAAAATTTGTAACCCTAATGTAAAGACTCCACATTTTGTGGACACGGAACGCATAGTTTGTAAAAGAGTCATAGGGTTGTCTCCCCTCAATTTTGTAATGTAATGTCAGCTGAAGAGATCTATCCATGGTTCACAGACCATGGGATTGTATAAATAGAGCGAGGCTCTTTGTAGTTAAGTAATCAATCAATAACTCAATAATAATGATAAGGATGAAGAGTTGAGACATATCTAAAGTGTAAAGTCTAGTTTTGGGTGGTATAGTAGGAGAAGGCTCTGCAGCTGAGTGCGCAGAGGCCTAGTGGTCTGTAGCTGAGTGCACGGACCCCTGCAACTGAGTGCACAAGGTTAGTCAAGTTTGTAACACTCGGAGCATTAATAAGGAGAAGTTTCATATCCATTATGTGTATTTATTTCCTGTTTTATGCATCTATTACATTAAATATACATTGCACTTTTAATTCTTATATGATGCACGAATATGTGTGAATGTGTTGATTAAGTGAATGCAAGGTAGAATATATGTTTACTTGAAGTTAACTAAGATCTTTGAGAAGATAAGTAAGATTTGCGGTGTAGTTTGAGGAAATAGTGCAGTTTGCTGCTATAGTAGCATGAAAGCATATCAGCCCCTGGTTAGGGCTATGCAGAAGGCGATTATAACAAATCGTGAGGGTATTGAAGGTTAGAATAGTGCACGAAGTGACCTTCGTGCAGGTAGGCATAGTTGGACTAAATCGACACCTCAGAAATCTAAAGGGTGCAGAAACTTGGTTCTAGCATCCCCCCATACTGCTTTGGGTGAGACTTCAGTCTGCGCTCTGTGGGCTGATGCCAAAAGGGCCAGTAGTGCAGTGATTTGTTTGGCTAAATAACTCCAAACATGGGTCAGGCCCCCACAAGCCAACAACATTTTTTATTGCTTCAACTTATTTTAGACTGACATATCCTAGAAGCAATACATCAAATTCAAATTGTTAATGGGAAATAGGGCCGGAAGTATATGTGAATATTAATCCTTCCAAATCCTATGATGATAAGGCATGAAAGATGATTTTTATAAGGGTGTTAGTTTTAATAACCCCAACTACTAGCAATTTATTATTTAGAAAATCACTTTTCTCGATTAAAATGACCATGTGATGGAGTTAGCCTTAACTAATTAGCCATGAATAAGTAAAATCTCATGCATGCATATAAATTGCAACATATTAGCCCCAAATACTTGAAGCATGCATTTCTTATTGATGAGTCTAAGGTTGGAATGCATGAATGGATTGATGAGATAGTGTTGCATGTATAATTAGACTCCTCTTGAGTAATTGAAGTGCAATTGATGCACAACTCAAGGAGACATGTGCACTTATATGGCTGTTGGAGTGCTTTATTCCACCTATTTGTCTTTACTGGGAAATTTTTTCACTTGATGAACCGTCATTTCATTGCTTGGGAAAATATTTTCCCTGGTCTGATAAATTTATCCATTGTCTGAGTCATTTTCTCTCTCGTGCTTCGTCAGAATGATCTGTTAAAATTAAAACCCATAGTGACTAGGGCTCATGAGGATTTTTGTAAATTTGATGGATCTACTTTGCATTGATGCTACAATAATGGAGAGGAAATCACCATGTCACTACCTATTTAGTGGCCAATCACTACTACACATCATCCTAGGTCGCATCTACACTTAAAAATAGACTTACTAAAAATAGAGAAAAGTTAAAAATAGAAGATGATACCGATTGGTAGGGAATGTCTAGTAGATGAAGAAAAGTGGTAATATGTGGACCTAACATTGGAGCAATATTTTGGGCTACAATTTTTGGGATTTGTGTAGAGGAGCACCACAAAAAAGGGTACCGTGTAGGAAGATCAACCAAGGGTCAATGCACAAAAATACAAAGAATAAGGAAAGTTGTTAGTCTTATTTTGTGAACAACTGTGAAAAATGAAAACTTACTAGAAGAAAATTAGTGTGTAAAATTAGTAATTAAACAGTATACAATTTGAATCAATAATATTGGCCAAGAAATGAATCTTGGGTATGCATTTTAGGGAAGGAAGGCAATTTTGGCATGCTTCACAAAAATGCATGCCCAACCTTCATTTCAAGGCCAAATTGAATGATTCTATTTTGAGAGTATTTTTTTACTCATAAGTAACATTAATACAACTAAAGTTTTCTAATTTAGTGATATGAAGGTCAAAGTTAAGGTAAATGAAAGGGATGCAACAACCATAGTTCACGGTGTCGCCCCAAAAGTGTCAACAATTTGTGAACAACAAAAACTTACTGGAAGAAAAATAGTGTGTAAAATTAGTAATTATATAGTATAAAATTTGAATCAATCATATTGGACAAGAAATGAAGCCTGGGCGTGCATTTTAGTGAAGTAAGGCAATTTTGGCCTGCTTCAGAAAAATGCATGCACAATCTTCATTTCAATGCCAAATTGAATGATTAAACTTGGAGAGTATTTTTTTAGTCATAAGTAACACTAATACAATTAAAGTTATTTAATTTAGTGATCTGAAGGTTGAAGTTAATGTAAATGAAAGTGTTGCAACAATCATTTCACGGTGTCCCCCCAAAAGTGTCAACAGTTTGTGAAAAGAAGAAACTTACTTGAAGAAAATTAGTGTGTAAAATTAGTAATTAAATAGTATACAATTTAAATCAATTAACATGGCCAAGAAATGAAGCCCAAGCATGCATTTTAATGAAGTAAGGCAATTTTGGCCTGCTTCACAAAAATGAACACCCAACCTTCATTTCAAGGCCAAATTGAATGTTTCAACTTGGAAAGTATTTTTTACTCATAAGTAATAGTAATAAAACTAAAATGTTCTAATTCAGTAATATGAAGGTTGAAGTTTGTTATCACCCCACCGGATCTCCAATGTTGAGGAAGAGTCCAGCTGAGGTAACCACAGACCAATCTTTTGACTTGGTAGCTAGCCTTACCAGGTTGGAGAGGGCTCTCTCCAAAGAATCACAACCAAGAGGGTTGGATGGATTAGGGTTTTAGGATAGTTATGATGTGCAGAGGTTGTTTTGATTTGATTTGGTTGTGGTAATCACTGGATGAGTGAATTAGGTTAGAGAGTGAACTAGGTTAGGGCAAAACAAAGTGAGAATTGCAGACATCTGATGGGGAAAGGTAGGCATGTACTTTAACACTTTTGTGGTATCTTGATGGAATGGTTTAGACTAATGAGGTGCTAAAAATAGCATGGAAATCATGAATTATTTTTAAACTGAAGAAATGAAACAACTTATGATGGTTTTCCCAAAACAAACCATAGGAGATGAATTCTGCTTATCATATTTGAAAATCAAACATATTTAGAAGTGAAATGGATCATGGAAAATACAAAACATTCACACACATGTAACTGAAGAAGAAACAATGTCAAAATACCCCACCGCAACAATCCCACCAAAATAGCTACAACTCATCCAATATATTCCATGCTGTTGAGAACGGGTTCCCCTAAGAGCAGTTTTGGGGCTAAAAACCCATGTTTTGGGACAATTTTGTAATAAAGTTGTAAAGTCTCCGCATTTTGTGGTCACAAAGCGTAAAGGTGTCAAGAGTCATAAAGGGTTGTCCACCCTTATTTTGTAAAGTGTCAAGTCGGCTATAAAGAGCTACCCACGTTTTGCGGACCATGGGATTGTATAAAAAAGAGCTAAGTAAGTAATCTCTAGGTAGTTAAAAAGAAAAAAAAAGAAGAGAAGAGTTAGTAGCAGAGTAGTGGATAAGTTCTAAGTGTTCTCAGGTCTTAGCATAGGTAGAGGCTCTGCAGTTGAGTGCGCAGAGGCCTAGGGTAGAAATCCGCAACAGAGTGTGTGGACCCTTGCAACTATGTGCACAGGGTGGATAGAGTCTGTATTAAACTGGAGATATTAATAAAGAGAAGTATTATGCAATTACTGTGTATTTAGTCTCTGTTAATGCATCTGATTATATTTCGTTACGATTTGGGTTATATTACAATGTTTATTTGATGCGCAAATGTATGTGATTATATTTTTTAATTGAACGCAAGTAAGAATATCAATTTACACGACGATAACTGTAATTGATTGGTAGAATAAGTAGAACACTTAAGATAACTTGGGAACCTATACAATACATCATCATAGGAGTGTGAAAGTACCTGAACCATTGGTTAGGGTTGCGCGAAGATCAATCGTACACCTTTGCAGAGGTACTGAAGGGTGGGATAGAGGGTAGATCGATAAGCCCTAAGGCTTAGCGACTTGCGTGATGGCAGGAGTAGGGGGTATAAACCGACATCATGACCATCTTAGGGTGTAGAAACTTGGTTCTAGCATCCCCCCATACTACTTTGTGTGACACTTCGGTCCACGCTCCACAGGTCAATGCTGAAAGGAGTAGTGTAGGGATTGGTTTGGCTGACTAATGCTGAACCTTGGTTAGGGCCCACAAAGCCAACAAATGGTTTCGTCGTTGGGACTAGAATCTACATGAGAGATGTGTGATGTCGTATCACTAGAATCCAACTGAGAAAGAGATGAAAGACTGGTTGGATAGGAAGATCCATGAATTCACGGTGCAAGAAAAAAAAAATCCGTGACTGTCGAAGGAATAGTGGCTAGACAGGTACCTATATACAGAAATCCATGAATCCTTTTCTGTTCCTTTCCAGTTGAGTTATACGAGTGGATCACAAAGCTAGTGGATAGCCAAGGAAGGTGGAGGCTTGATAGTCCTATTATCTAGACCCAGGAGTTAGTGCAGAGGCTGGAAGCCTATGAGGATAAGAATGCCCATGATGTCGATCATTGGCTCAATCGTATCATAGGATGATTTGTGACTGAATTCGTGGTCGATACCTAATTCAGCTACAACGAGGTAGAGCGACGATTTCTTAAAGGTCCGCGAGGTAAGTACTTGAAGTCTTTAAATACTTGGATTAAGATGTTATTGTGTGAAAAGTGGGTTATGCAGCTACCTTGATGTTCAGAGCTACGTGAAGTGGAAAGCTTACAGGAACGAAGGAAGAAAGGGTCCTGAATATAGCCCACTAATTTCACCTTCTTTGAGTGAAAACGAGGGAGTAGCATAGGCTTCTCTGCGAAGTGTAGTTTAGTTGATAAAACAAGGGTTCCCGCAACTACCACCTCCACCTACACCACCTCCACCTTCACCACCATCACCTAAGACTTTGCCAACACTACCACCACCTCCACCACAGTTCAACATGGAAAATTCAGTGAAGCTTCCATTTTTTAAGGGCTTGGGAAATGACGACCTGGAGCAGTTCTAGTTTGTCATAAAATATGTATGGGAAGCTCAGGGTGTCACTTATGATCACATGAAGAAGGCGATGTTGGTTAGTGCTTTTCAGGATCGCACACTAACTTGGTACATCAATTACTGTTGGCTTGAGGGGGCTTGACCAAGGTTCAGAGTTATTTAGCCAAACAAATTCCTACACTGCTGGCCCTTTTGGCATCAGCCCGCGAAGCACAGACTGAAGTCTCACCCGAAGCAGTATGGGGGGATGCTGGAACCAAGTTTTCGCACCCTTGAGATGTCTGAGGTGTCGATTTAGTCCAACTATGCTTATCTTCGCGTAGGTTACTTCATGCACTATTCTAACCTTCAATACCTTCATGATATATTATAATCACCTTTCACACAACCCTAACCAGGGGCTGAGATGCTTTCGCGCTGTTATGGCAGCGAATTGCACTATTTCCCCAAACTACTCCACGAATCTGACTTATCTTCTTAAAGATATTAATTAACTTCACGTAAACAAATATTCTACCTTGCATTCACTTGTTCAACACATTCATACATATTCGCGCATCATATCAGAATTAAAAGTGCAATGTATATTCAATGTAACAGATGCATACAATAGGAAATAAATACGTAGAATGGATATGAAACTTCTCTTTATTAATGCTCCAACTGTTACAAACTCGACTTGCCCTATGCACTTAGCTTCAGGGGTCCACGCACTCAGCTGCGGACTACTAGGCCTCTACACACTTAGCTGTAGAGCCTTCTCCTACTCTATGACCCAAAACTAGACTTTACACTTCAGATATGACTCAACTCTTCATCCTTATCCTTATTATTCCCTTTGATTCATCTCTTAACTACTTAGAGCCTCGTTCTATTTATACAATCCCATGGTCCGCGAACGATGGGTAGATCTCTACAGCCAACATTACATTACAAAATTGAGGGTGGACAACCCTATGACTCTTTTACAAACTACGCGCTCCGCGCCCACAAAATGCAGAGTCTTTACATCGAGGTTACAACTTTTGACCAAAATCTGGGCTCTAAGCCCCAAAACTTCCCTTGGGGGATCCTACGCCCAACAGGCCCCCAACACAAACATCGTGACTCGCCCTCGAGTCACTCTGTCAGTGCAGAGATATTTGCATGAAGACCTCCCAATTCTGCCTTGTTACACAGTAATTTGTCACCAACCTCATGTCAGTCCCCGAGCGGCATCTCCACTGTGTCATACATCAAATCAACATGTCCATATCTTCCCACTCATTCACGAAGATTAAGTAAGTGCTCTCTAATCCTGAAGATTGACCCTTTTACCTATGTTTCTGCATCGTCGCAAGTGAGCATTATAATTATTGCGAATACTCTCTGTGTTGAACTATAAGGTCGCGTTGTCATCGCAGGGGTACATCAGTTTCCTGTGATGGTCAAATTATAGGGCTCAGCGTAAGTCCTCAAGATCCTTCTTGCGATGATTCGTCTGAATACACTGCTTCCTTGCGACGTCATCGCTAAGCCCTAGTGTATGACTTGTGATGATTCAGATATGGCAAATTAGTTCAAACAATTGGCCTTTTGGGTGATTCTAGAACTAGTTGTTGGGTCAAGTTGGTTTGCCTTTCCTCCTCTGGGATGGTAGTTCTGCCTTTTGAGAAACCTCCCTTGAGGATAAGCTCCTTCTCCCTCATTTCATGGAGGCTTCTCCTCCTATAAAAACACTCCCTATTGCTATGATCAGCTAGTTCTTGGTTTTTGGATTGGAGCAAATTAGCTAGCTGTGGTGTGAGTTTTCAGTGTGAATTGCTGATAGTTTAGAAATTGGTTGTGGATTGCCTTAGCTTTGTACTAGAGCTTGTGAGTGAGAGAGAGAGTTATCATCCATTTGGGAGATCCTTTTGAGAGTGAATGATTGAAGAAACATACCGACTGGACCCTTCAAGAAGGCATACGACATCAAGGCTTGGTTGTAAGCTTTGCTTTTGATTCATTTTAATACAATCAATGATGATTTCCTATGTCTTGTGTAAAATATACTTGATAGCTTATGGTTCCTTGACTCTTTAAGTAAACAGATCATTGTTTTTTTCCATTACGTGTTCTATTGTTCTCTTGTGTTGTTTCAGGTAAATTGCTCATCGAGGAGAAGGAAACGATAGCTGAAGCACCGCAACAAAAGCTCCATCAAACACCGGTTTGAGGTAGGCTCTTTCAACAATGACTGTTTAAGGAAATTAGTTGTTGTTTTGTTTTGCTGTGACTAGACCCACTCTAGGGCTAGAGGGGTTGCCTCTGTCCGCAGAGGGAACATTTCCTACATCACAAGTTGCCGACTCCACTAGGGAGTCCTTTGTATGTTTTCTCTTGTTTTCTCTTACTTTTGTTTTTGATATAGTGTCTCTTGATTCTGGGGCTGAGCCATCAGTATTCTGGGTTACCTGGGTCAATCTGGGAGTCCCTTTTACTATCTAGAAGATTAGTCTACTGTCCTTTAGGTGTCTTACTTTGTCTTTTCTCTTAATTGAGATCGTCGCTGAAGATCTCTTAACAGCTGCGATGACGTCGCAGCTGTCCTCTTTAGTGAACCTGTGCGTCACAGATAACCAGTCGTACAGTTGCGATCATTCCTGAAATCAGACTGTCGCAGAAGACAGGTGTACACTTGCGTTGACATCACCGAGTTGTTGTCTTTGTGCTTGTTTTTTACAATTTTGCCTCCTGAGTCAGCCAGTACTGCCTGCCCCTTGCTATTTCCTGCCTCTCATCAACTTGTTTTGGCTGTGTTTGGTTAAGGATTTTTCTCTTTGGTTTCATTGAGTGAGTCTTGTGTTTTCAGACTGTGTGACCTAGCTCTGTTAAAGGTTTCATCAAGAAGTCATTTGTTAAGTTACCCGTCTGTCCAAGATTCATCCACAACCATCTGATTGATTTGCTTGAGGCCTTTTTACTGCTTGTTTTCTCGTTGATTGGTTTTTAGTGCTTGGTTATCGAACTAGTTCTTCATATTGATTTGATTTCCACACTTTTCAAACATAGATCACATTTGTTTGGATCAGTCAGTTTTACACTTGCTTGTTTGTCATTAAAATTCCAAAAAATAAAAAATATTGCATTTATACAGCATAGGAAAGTGAAAGTACATTTGCATTATTGAATTTTCATAATTTAGGAAGTAAAGTTTTAAATCTTTCATTAGCATTTGTGAGATAAGTGTATTCATGCATTGTGTTTCGTAGTGTTTGGATTTTCTTTTCTTGGTTTGTGTTCGCTTGGAAATGAACTCTCTACCCTCCTTTAAGTAGTTGTTCATCGAAACGAATGATGTTTTACTCATTGTAGCTGCATCCTAGGAATTGTTGAAATACATTCGGTAGGGCCTGAAAACTGAAACTTAATCCAAGATTAACTCTTAAAATCAATTGAATGAACCTAACAACACATTGGAACTTAACGCACATTATCTAGAGGTCTAGGCTAGAGACATGCTCCAGCGTCGTTAAACCTATTCACTATTTTTTCACTTAAGGTTGGGTGATTCATCCTTTTGTGATTCAATAGCTACTAGCACGGACTTGTGCTCCCCGTACCGTCGAGTATATATCGGGATACCCCACTAGGTTATCATCCTACATCCATAGGAAGCTGAGTCTGCCGCCTTACGAACTGTAACACACCGAACACAACATTCGGGAAGACTGACTGCCGTATGGAAAGTCCTTGGTCATTTTTTCTTTCATTTAATCACCAAGGTGTATATGTAGTTTTACGGTTTATCTGGTCAACCTCTTGTCTAGTACTCCAGAGTAGTCACTTTCATTCTTTTTCGACTCCTTAAAAGAAAAGGATCATCTAAGCACTTGTCCTTTCAGGCTCATTAAACCTCGAAAAGATAGAGTCACCTTTTCGTCCTTTTCTTGACTCTTAAAACATGAAAAGGTCAAGTTTTGTTCCTGTGTCATAAAATTTACTTCCCACGAAATATTCCTAGTTACAGTTAGAGTTCTTGGTTATACTGCAAGTGCATTTCCATGTTGTTTTTGATGGCAACATTCCCTGAGTCTACCGGCCAAGGTCTTCCCCCAGATGGGAATCCTGGTCCATTTCCTCCTTTTGGAAATGTCAGTGCTCCGTATATGGCAACATTGTCCTTGCTTGGGTTAACCATCAGTTTTCTCATTTGGTTGTTTTCAACCTCGGTGGTCCCGAGTGTCATGACTCTTGTTCCACCATCTCCTTCGTCTGAATCATGACATGTTGATTCCAAGGTTGAGCCTGCACCTTCTTCCCCTGTTTCTTTGTCCTCCTCTCCTACTTTGCCTAGTGAAAGTTCCACATGTAGTAACCAGGAGGCTAAGAAGAAGAATAGGAAGATGAAGAAGAAGAAGAAGTCTGATAGGCGCGAGGCAAAACGTGCAGCTATTGCTCCGAGTACATCTCAGGTCGAAACACCTTCTGGTCCTCCGTGGAAGGTTAAGTTTCCTTGTAAATTGTGCAAGGGTGATCATCTTCTTCATGATTGTCCTGGTATTCCTAGGATCTTGGAAGTATGGTCTCACGATTAATTACCTAAATTAATCTTGTGATCATCTTCTTCGTGATTGTCCTGGTATTCCTAGGATCTTGGAAGTATGGTCTCACGATTACATCTTGTGATTACCATTTTTATCCGCTAAATTCTGCTAGATAAGCCTTGGTTGTTTCATTTCATCACCACCATCTCTTTGGCCAATCGTATGCTCTCATTTGGTTGTTTTTTCTTTCCTGAGGGACCACATCGATGAGTGGTTTTATTAACCAGCCTCTTGAACATCACATGTTTTGAGCAGTTCCACCATTGCCAGAACCATTTGCTACCCTTTATTCCACTCATTCCTCTAGGACAAGTCACCTTTAAGCTCTTTTTTGACTCGTAAAATCTGAAAATATTGTCGATTATTTTCCCCTTTTTGACTCGTAAAGGAAATAAAATTGGAGGTCTGCTTTCAGCTCTTTTCCAACCATTTAAAAACGAAAAGATGGTCAGGATTTCGTCGTTTCAAACTCATTTTTGGTTATGAAACATCGTGTCTCTGATCACTTTTCTACTTTTTCGGACTGGAAACACTATTTACGAAAAGTACTCCTTGATCAAAATGGTCAAGCGGTTCTCTCGAGTATTGTTCTCTACTTTTTCGGGCTCGAGGGACACAAAATTACAAAAAAAGACCTCCCTGGAGTTTTCTTTTCCATGTCTTTTTCAAACTCTCTAAACATGAAAAAGACTCCGAGTTTTACCTATGTCGGACTCGTTAAACCCTAACAACCTTGGACTCATCAATATGATGAGACCTGAGCTTCTCCTCCCTAGGGCTCATTAAAATTTTACTAGGTTGGATTTGTGCGAAGGATGAACTTATACCACAAGAACATGCTATCCCCTTCAAGCTTGTTTTTTCAAAAAATAACTGGGGTACTCGCTAGCGATGGTGGGGGAAAATTTGGAAATCTTCATCGGTTACTTACGGCAGCTAGTCACTCTTGAACATCGACATTTTTTCTTCTCGCTGAGTTTGGGACATCCTCACATCGTCGTTGGCCTTCTGGGGTTTGGGTTTGTCATTTTGCCTCATTCCATTTGATCCTTGTTTTCTCCGTCAGACCTTTGATCCCTTGGTACCATAATGCTGCCGCCTTCCGGAGTTGTGTCGCCGATATGTTCAAGAGTATAATCCTTCTGAAGTTTGCACCCTTACCTCCTCCTCTGATTCTCAGTTTTATCCATATTCATATTGTTCCTTATCTCGTGTCATTGCTGAGGGAAATATTATGGCCCTCCTTCGATGAATCGCTTCCTGTCGACACTAGCTCATTATCCAGGGAGTTGATCTAAAGATCCCTTTCAGTACCTTAGAGCTTGCATGCCTCAATGGTGAGTTCTTCACACTCAACGATAGACTTACATAATTGGTTTTCGATTGGGTGATTCCATGAGTGTTCAACTCCAGCTCATTCTTCACACTTTTTGGATTGTACTGGCAGTACCTTGAGAACCATTGACATTACTGGTGGTCTCTCTCGTGCTTGTTAATGGTTTACATCATTGACTGGTAATCAAGCGATTTTCTACCATGCTCGACTTCAAGACATCTATTTGCATGTTAAAAAGTGTACTATAATTGGTTGGGATTTAAGACCCCAGACTAAGATTACATAAGTTCGGGTTGTGTGGATTGGTTTGTGATTACATACATGACTCTTTGATTGGATGGCTGCGACCATACCTGAGTCTTTCTGGATGGCTGCGACCATACCTCTATCTTTATAAATGGTCTTATCGACTAGGTGGCTGCGTCCATACCAAAGACCAAGTTTCATATGCCTTTTGGATGACTGCACCCATGCCTGGACTACATGTATTTCACTATCAAAGATTTCAGTTGTACTTGCACCTGTAGGTTTTCTGCAATGGTGTTCTGGTTTGGTTATAATTTCATAAAGCATTTCACCCCTCCCACTCTCTCGGGTCTCATGCTTTAAGGGGCATCTATTACACATCAATTTGTCACCAACCTCATGTCAGTCCCCGAGTGACATCTCTGTTGTGTCATACATCAAATCAACATGTCCATATCTTCCCACTCATTCACGAAGATTAAGCAAGTGCTCCCTAATCCTGAAGATTGACCCTTTTACCTATGTTTCTGCATTATCGCAAGTGAGCATCATAGTTATTGCAATGATTCTCTGTGTTGAACTATAAGGTTGCATTGTCATCACAGGGGTACATAATTTTCCTGCGACGGTAAAATTATAGGGCTCAGCGCAAGTCCTTAAGATCCTTCTTGCGACGATTTGTCTAAATACACTACTTCCTTGAGATGTCATCGCTAATCCCTAGTGTATGACTTGTGACAATCCAAATATGGCGAATTAGTTCAAACAGTTGGCCTTCAAGGTGATTCTAGAACTGGTTGTTGGGTCAAGTTGGTTTACCTTTACTCCTCTGGGATGGTAGTTCCACCTTTTGAGAAACCTCCCTTGAGGATGAGCTCCCTCTCCCTCATTTCATGGAGGCTCCTTCTCCTATAAAGACACTCCCTATTGCTATGATCAGCTAGTTCTTGGTTTTTGGATTGAAGTAAATTAGCTAGCTATGGTGTGAGTTTGTAGTGTGAATTGCTGATAGTTTAGCAATTGGTTGTGGATTGCCTTAGCTTTGTACCAAAGCTTGTGAGTGAGAGAGAGAGTTATCATCCATTTGGGAGATCCTTTTGAGAGTGAATGCTTGAAGAAACATACCGACTGGACCCTTCGAGAAGGCTGGCGACGTCAAGGCTTGGTTGTAAGATTTTCTTTCGATTCATTTTAATACAATCAATGATGATTTCCTATGTCTTATGTAAAATATACTTGATAGCTTATGGTTCCTTGACTCTGTAAGTAAATAGATCGTTGTTGTTTTCCGTTACGTGTTCTGTTGTTCTCTTGTGTTGTTTCAGGTAAATTGCTCATCGAGGAGAAGGAAACTATAGCTGAAGCGCCGGAATGAAAGCTCCATCGAACACTGGTTTGAGGTAGGCTCTTTCAATGATGACTTTTTAAGGAAATTAGTTGTGTCTTTTGTTTTGCTATGACTAGACCCACTCTAGGGCTAGAGGGGTTTCCTGTGTCCACAGAGGGAACATTTCCTACATCACAGGCCCCCAACACAAACATTGTGACTCACCCTCAGGTCACTCTGTCAGTGCAGAGATCTTTGCATGAAGACCTCCCAATTCTACCTATATCGCTGCAATATTGGCAATGCACTAATCGGCTGCCTGCTGCACTTCCTGGACGCGCTATTTAGAGACCGCTATAGCTGAACTACTTCCCTGAACCTATTCATGTGCTCCTTACATCTACGTGATCTTTGCTTCAATAGAGGCTGTAATGACATACACCTCATCAATCCATGCTTGTAAGCGTGCCTTCAAAACTATTTCCTTATGTCGAGCAGAATCCACCTGCTCCTTGAGCGCTTTCACCTACTGCATCCGTGCAAGCCTCTATGTAAGGGCAACTATCTGTGCGGTCACTTTTACTTCGTCATACTTCTAATGTAGCTTGTGCGCATCTGTTTCTAGGCGTTGTATGTTCGGGTCATCCTGCAGAGTAGTGAGAACCTCAAACGACTCCTCGAACAACTTTGTGCAGTCTTTCACTGCACTGTTGACCTTCGCCATTGCTGCTGTAATCGCGTTGGCACAATATTCCTTAACCTCTGGTAGAGTTGAAGGTTGCACCTTCAATTGTCATTCGGCTATCTAAAGGTTTAGTTTGAGTTGAACCCTAGCCATCTCTTCCTTTGCCTCATCCACCCTACTGCTAGCTTTCGGACGTGCGCCTCCACTAGTTCCTCTGCCTGGATGGCCAACTCTGGGACCATCCAACATGCTTCCTCGACCGCATGTACGAGCTATCTATTCTATCCCAATACCTCATGACACTTCAAGCTCAACTATTCAATGTTGATGTGCTGCTCGCTCATGACCTGGAGCGCGTGACCCTCCCTGGCTCGCAGTTCTATAGTAACTCCATCCTATAAAACATAGAGCTTCTCCTGAGGGAGCACAACCATATTTAGCTCGATTGCTTTCAATCCACTGACCATAGGCATGTCGGCCTTATTTTCTGTCACGAGTGCTCCCTCTGGAAACACTAAAGTGTTGGTCATTCGGGCATGCAACATTTCCTCACCCGTGGATGTGCCTACTGCGAGGCTGGTTGACGCAGTGCCAACCTATGCAGTGCACACCTGCAACTCCTGTATCTACGCTCTGAGAGCCCCCAACACCATCTGGTGTTCCTCCGTGAACTGTTGGAGGGTCTCCGTGGTGACATCCCTCATCGTCTCCCCAATTTCATGCAGATCCCCCTCAGTGAGGGTGATTGGGTTGAAAGAAGTTTTTGAAGCCTTCGACTTCTTCCACGGCCCTACCTACTCTATTGGGCACTGTCGTTTCAGTTGTGTGGACGCTGTCTGTGGGTTTGACCACCTTGCTCTGTATCTGTTTCCTATTCAGGCGAGGGGGACTTATCTCCCTCATGCTCTTTCTTAGTTGCCTTTTGCTATTCTTTCGCCTCCTTCGTAGCGTCTCGCACTGCCTGGGCCTTACCTATTGCTACTTCATTCCTATGCTTCTCTGCCAATTGTGCCATCTGCAGTTTCGCCTCATCCTTTTTCCTCTACGTGGTGGACTTATCCATTTCCACCATGGAGCTAGCTGGAGCGCGCCACTCCTGTGGCCACAACTCAAGAACCACAAAGATGAAATCTTCCATTGCCAGATAAGGTAGCTCGCGCCATGTCTTCACGGGGTCCTTCTGTGCCCTAATGTACATGTGGTGGAAATCTGCCTTGAACTCTGCGAAGCTCTGTGGATTGTTGTAGACCGTGGGTGATAACCGCGACTTGTGATTAATCCCCATTCTGATGTTCATCTCCATGAACACCTAGGATATCTTATTGTCCCTGATCCTTTGCGTGTCTTTGGTTGCCCACAGTGAAGCATACTTCGCTGCCTCTAGAAGGTCCTGCGCAATCATTGGGAACTAGCTATCCTCAGGAAATTCCCATGCCACCAGCAATATGGATAACAACAACCCCGCATAATGAAAAGTCTTCCCCTACTCATGTGCCTCGTAGCAGTTCTCAAAGAACTCTCTGCACAAGTAGTTCACCCAGTTAAACTCGACCCCTTTTGCGCATTGCACGGCAAGTGCAACCACCGGCATGGGCACCTCATCCACGCGGTACTTCTGCATAACCTTGTTGGCTAATATTTGTGTCGAAAATTTGACCACAGGGTTGTTAATGCTGGACATTGTGTACCCTCTCTTCTTGTTACATAGTAATTTTTCACTGCCTTCATCCCAGTCTTCCTACTGTGTCATGAGTCCAAATCATTCATGCTCATGCTCTCTGATGTTGCTCAAATGACCCACTTTTCCAAAGTTTCTGCATCATCGCGACTGTTGTCACAATAAACGTGCTGATGAGCACTCCAAAACAGACCATGCGTGCTGCCATTGCGGAAGTACACGTGATTCCCGCGATGGTCGGATTTCATGAGACAGCGCTACTGTTGCTTATATTTGATCGCGATGACATAACCTTCTCCGTTATTTAATAGCGATGTCAGCGCTCTAGTACAGTTATGTACCCGCGATGATCCAGTCTGGGCGAGTTTGTTCTAATAGCCGGCCTTCCAGATGACTCCAGACCTAGTTGTTGGCCTTGTGTATGTCGCCCTCCCTTCTCTGGCATGTCTGTTTCGTCATTTGAGCCACCTTCCTTGGAGATAAGCTCATCTTCCCACCATTCATGGAGACTCCTTCTCCTATTTAAGCCTCTTGTATGAAATTGTGAGTGAGAGAGTTTTGTCCACCATTGCTATGGGCTGCTAGTTTGGAATTCATAGTCTTTGGAGTGTTGTTGATAGTGTTGTGAGCTTGATAGGTAGCTGGTGTGACAAGTGTGGGATTGTTAGAGAGCTTAAGGAAGGTTGTGAAGTGTTTTGATCTTGTATGCCACTTCAAATTGTGAGTGAGAGAGTTTTGTCTTGGGAGATCTATCTTCAAGGGTGAATGCTTGAGGAGCTTGCTGGATGGACCCTCTTGAGAAGGATTTGATGTCAGAATTTCTTCAAACTATGGTTGTATTCTTCTTTTTTTATCAATAATAGACGACTATCATTATGGTTCCACTCTTATTGTCTTTATAATGGTGATTGATTTATTTTCACTACCCGGACACAGTTATATCCTTTCTGACTGATATATAGTTGCATCTATTGGATTTTATGCTTGTGTTTGTATCGATCTTTTCATGTGCAGGTGTCTGTTCATGAGGATTGTGGGGATTGTGACCAGCCGGAGCAAACGAGCGGGAGCGACGACTCTTCTACAAGTACTAGCGCTGGAATCCAGGTAGGCCATCTCATCATCGGTCTCTAATTTGCAATTAGGAACCCATGTGTTAGTATTGTTTGATGACCAAGGGTCTGTTTTGAGGACCGGTTGTGAGTGATAATATTGGACTCTAGGCTTATGGAACCCTACGAAGATGATATTCCTTTTACCCCTAGGGGATGACACATCTCCTAGAGCGAGTGAGACACCTATTTTGTCCACATCCCGGCCACATCCCCAGTACCCCACGCTATACTTTGAGGGGGATACTCTCTTATTCACCACCACTCCCACTACGGGATCTTTTATTCCACAACAATACACCTGTTGAGAAGGTAAATCCCCTCTACGGATAGAGGCGATCCCTACTAGCCCAACAGGGGTCTAGCAACAATCACACAATGCTGCCACGCATGTTCCTAGTTACAATTAGACAAGAAGTAAAGAGCACCTACTTGGATTCCTGCGCTGTCGTTTGTCGAGGGGATGTTTCCCTTGCTCCTTCGCTTCAGCTGGTCATAGTCTTCCGCGATCCCCGCGAACGGACACCTGCACACACGAAGGGAAAGCAAACGCAAGCGTGAAATCTAGTAAAAGTAACTATATGCCAGTCAGAAAAGACATAATTCACATTTATCCATTGCATAAACAAACGAGAATGGAACAATAATAGCAGTCATCTATTATTAATCAGAATAGAGAAGAGTACAACCAAATGTTCTGACGTCGATAAACTTCTCAGGAGGGATCAGTCAGCATGTATCTCAAGCATTCACCTTTGAGGATGGTTCTCCCAAGACAAACTAGTCTCTCTCTCTCACACAAATGTCACAAACAAACTTCCCAAAGCAATCAATCACTTCCACTCCTAACACACCACACCTATAGCAGCAATCTAAGCACTACAAGCTCTTGTATAATCCAAGCTAAGTCTAGCTATTTTCTAACCAGCTGCTCATGGTAATGGTGGAAGTTTATATAGGAGAAGGAGTCTCCTAAAAAGGTGGAAGGATGAGCTTATCTTCAAGGGGAGTAGTTGCAAAAGGTCGAACAGACATGCCATAGAAGGGAGTCGACATTCACAAAGCTAACAACCAAGCCTGGAGAGATCTGGAAGGCTGGTTGTTTGAACAAATTCGCCCAAACTGGATCAGCGCGGATTATATGGAGACTGCCGCGCTGTCAGCACATGACAATAACTGAACAAGCCATGTCAGCGCGGAAGGACACGTGAAAGCCGCGCTGTGCGTCATCGCGGAAAAGTGATGTTCTTCCGCGATGGCAGCGCACGAAATAGACTGTGGGGCGCTGGTCATCGCGGTTATTTTAGGAACAGACGCGCTGATGCACAAAACTTTGGAAAAATGGGTTTTTAGCCAGTTCAGGGAGCAAACATTTAGTGATTGTGACTTCTTGGACACAGCAGGGTGACTGACAGGAAGGCAGTGATAAATTACTGTGTAACAGATGCCCCCTAAAGCATGAAGACCGAGAGAGTGGGAGGGGTGAAATGCTTTACAACACACGCCGAACTGGAACACCACCAGGAAGTACCGAAAAATCTCTGACAATCATGTACACGCAGTCTAGGTATGGGCGCAGCCATCCAAAAGACATGCAAGACTGGTCTATGGTATGGACGCAGCCACCCAGCTAAAGAGACCATAATAAAGACAAGGTATGGTCGCAGCCATCCATGAAGACTCAGGTATGGGCGCAGCCATCCATCGATGAGTCATGTAATGATTATCCACAAAATCGCAGCCTGGACCACAGTGAGCAAGGATCCAGGGTCTTGCGCTCCATCTCGACCCGAACAGAGTACAGGTCCACACATGTGAATACAGGGGTTGGAGTCGAACATGTATGAACATCGCCTGATTACCGGTCAATGATGAGAACCGTTAACAGACGCGAGAGGTACCACCAATAATGACAATGGCCCTCAAGGTACTATAGGTACAATCCGTAGCGTGTGAATCAATGAGTTGGTGTCGAACACCCACGGAATCATTCGATCGTAGGTCAATGATGTAAACCTTGCGTCGAACACGAGGAACCTGCCATTGAGGCATGCAGGCTCCAAGGCACCTGGAAGGAGTCTCTAAGTCACTTTCTCGGATAATGAGTTGAAGTCGACGAGAAGTGGCCTTGATCGAAGGTGGGCCATAATGATTCCCACATCAGCGACACGAGACAGAGGTATAATAATTTGTGATGAGATAGCGAACGAGGTTGCTTTGTGGCAGAGGACAACTTCTCTTGAACACATAACGGCACTATAACGGATTTGGCAGTACTTGACATCAAATGAGCAGCGGGTAGGATGATGATGGCAATAAACAGATGAGAGGTCAAATAGGATGTCCCAAACCCATGGAGGTTAGTGAAAACGAGATGAGATGACCCCACCCAGACACGAAACAGCGGAGTGCCGTGTTCAAGAGCGACGTACTGCCGAGACGACTGTAATCAAAGTTCCATTTTCCCCACCTTTGCAGGCAGGTACCCCGATTATTTTTGGACGACAAGCTTGACGGGGGTAACATATGCTTGATGTGTGTCATGTTGACAATATCCGATGTCATTGAGTGTTTAACGAGCCTGACAAAGGAAAAACTCGGCTTCTTTTCTTGTTTCGAGAGTCTGAAAAGAATGCGGAAAAGGAGGCTCCAGGGGGGTCCTTTTTCGTACAGTTGTGTCTCTCGAGCCCGAAAAAGTATAAAACTGTGCTCGAAAGAACCGCCCGGTCATTACAACCGAGGAGTACTTTTCATAAATAGTGTCGCCGACCGGAAAAAGTAAAAAAGTGGTCGAAGACACGTCGTTTTAGAGCCAATATCGAGTGCGAAACGACAAGCACCCGGCGATCTTTTTGGTTTAACGGTCGGAAAAAGAGCTTAAAAACGACCGCCTCTCATTTCTTTAACGAGTCGAGAGGGGGACTCGGCAATCTTTTCATCTTTAAACGGTCAGAAAAGAGCTTAAAGCAGACCTCCATTTTTATTCTCTTTAACGAGTCAAAAAGGGAAAAATACTCGGCAATCTTTTCATATTTTACGAGTCAGAAAAGAGCTTAAAGGCGACTCGTCCTAGAGGAACGAGTGGTATAAAGGGTAGCAACTGGTTCCGGAAATGGCAGAACTGCTCAAAACATGTAATGGTCAAGAGGCTGGCTAACAAAACCACTCATCACTGCGGTTCCTCAGGAAAGGAAAAACAACCAAATGAAAGCATATGATCGGCCAAAGAGATGGCGGCGATGGAATGAAAACAACCAAGGCTCATCTAGCAGAAATTAGCAGATAAAAGGCAATCACGAGATGTAAATCAGGTATGGGTTCATTTTTACACAAGCTTGAACCGTGGAGAACTTTGCTTGGATTCGGTTTCATGTTTACACAAGCTTGAAACGAAAAACTATGCTTGTTATGAGTTTGCATGCCCCCCAGCATAATAATGAAAATCGAGGTACATGCCCCCCAAGCTTCATTGCATTCAACAAAGTGGATGGAATGAAGGTTCACTCTCGAGATCTATGAAAGACTCGACTTGTATTTTACGAGATCTTAATCAAAAGACTCGATCTGGAAAGGGAGGTGTTTCATTTTTTAATGAGGTTGACACAGTAAAAGAACTATCCTCATAACCCGTGTTGCATTTTTTAACGAGCTTGACACAAGATCAGGAACTATGCTCCGACACCTAGTTTCATTTTTTTAAGGAGCTTGACACAGGAAAGCGAACTATGCTCCGACCAGACCCAGTTTCATTTTTTAAGGAGCTTGACACCGGAAAGGAACTATGCTCCGACCAGACCTAGTTTCATTTTTTAAGGAGCTTGACACCGGAAAAGAACTATGCTCCATCCAGACCTAATTTCATTTTTTAGGGAGCTTGACATAGGAAAGTGAACTATGCTCCGTCCAGACCTAATTTCATTTTTTAGGGAGCTTGACATAGGAAAGTGAACTATGCTCCGTCCAGACTTCATCATAATGAACGGGAAGTGGAGGCCCCCAAGAAAGTGGCTCCGGAGGAAAGGCCGACATCTTGGAAATCAGGACCTAATGCCCCCAGGACACTATGCACGATGGTGTCATCACTGGGTACGGGCACGGGGTAGGTGGCCACATAGTTGATTTGCGGCGAGGCAGATGCAACTTGTGGATGAAAGCCAGGAGGGAAGGATGAGTGCGCCGGAGGGGCTTGTGGACGAACGAACGATAATTGATCGAACGTCACGATTCTTCCATCGTGTGGAAAACAAACCACACGGAAAAGTGAAGAAACAAGGGCTCCCATGGCATACACATAATCACGACCAAGGAGAAGACTGAAGTCTAAAGAACCTTGGGTAACTGAGACGTCTATATAGACAGTCTTGCCCCCCAAAGTAATAGGAAACTTTGGAAGGATCCCTAATGGCTGACTCGTTCCTCCGTCAAACGCGGTGAGATGCGGTGCGACAGGTACAAGCGATGGGGAACCCAAAGCTCGCCAAGTAGTAACGGGCATAAGACTAACCGATGCTCCTTCGTCTAACACAGTGCCAGGCAGCGCCTTATTGCAAGCATAGGCGGTGACCCAGAAAGGCACGTGGGATGGAAGGGGAGGGGTAGTCAAACGACTCCAATCAAAGGAAATGACCGAACTACTTGGTGGGGGAACCATATGGTTGCCCCCCTGCTCGGAAAGAACCGAATCTAAATTCTCCGGAGAGGTTTCAGGAGAACCTTTATCAAGCTCAGGAGAATCTGAGGAGACGAGAAGAACATGAGAATTTTTCTCTTCCGAAACAGAGTGCTTGAGAGGAGGTGAACTCGAATCAACACTCTTTCCGACCAACGGCGGGTCTGGAACAGACTGGGAACAGCCAGGTTCGGGAAGAGGGGCTTGGACAAAAGAGGAATCTGAAACAATCTCTTTGTCAACAAGGGCGCGATCTACAGCTGCAGAGAGACGTTGATATCCAACGGGGAATTGGGGTGAGGGAGCTGTAAGACTTTCCAAGACACTGGAGGCTTTATCCATGAGCGGACAAAGGTGAAGGGGATGATTGCCTTCACAAAGTTTACAGGGGATTCGAATCTTCCCTTTCTCCTTACCATTCCCAGCTGATGAGGTAGCATCGCCATGATGTTCAGCGGGCGATGAGGGGCGGGCCGGATTGCGAGACCAGACTTCTAATACCCTGGGAATGCCAGGACAATCACGAAGCAGGTGGTCCTCCTTGCATAATCGACAAGGAAACTTAACCTTCCGCGGAGGGGCAGGAGGTGGCCCGATCTCAGGTGTACTGGAGTGGATAGCTGGACTTGAGAGGGGGACTGTGTGTGTAGACTCTCCCTTAGGAGACTTCTTCTTCTTGGACTTCCTCTTCTTCTTCTTAGCCACCTGGTTATGCGAATCGAGACTTTCACCAGGCGAAGTGGAAGAGGACGACGTAGAAGTAGGCGTCGAAGGGGAGAGATCCACCTTTGGATCAACATGATGTCGTTCAGGTGGAGGGACTGACGGACTAACAGCCGATACGGTAGGGACCAAAGAGGTTGAAAACAACCACACAGGCAACCCGACAGTTAACCCTGGTAGGGACAACGTCGCCATATACGGAGCACCAACATTCCCAAGAGGAGGGAATTGTCCTGGGTTCCCATCAGAGGGGGAACCTGGGTTAGTGAATCCTGGAAAAGTTGCCATAGCAAATGAAAACGAAACCTACTCAAGCTAACGCACACAAGATCTAACAGGGAATGTTATCGTGGCCGAATAAATTTTAAGACACAAGAACCAAACTTGACCTTTTCATATTTCAGGAGTCGAGAAAAGGACGAAAAGATGACTCCAGTCTCCTTCGAATGTTTAATGAGCACGAAGTGACAAGACGCTCACAGGCACCTTTTCGTTTAGCGAGTCCGAAAAGGATCAAAAGTGACTGCTCTGGAACTCTAGGTAGAGGGTGTGCCAAACTTTTCGCAAAACCACAGAATACTTTTTAGGGTACGGGTGGTCGATCTTCGTGAATGCTGTGTTCACTGCATTGCGAATCGTAGGGCGGCCGACTCGGCTTCCTATGGATAAAGGATAAAAGCCTAGTGGGGTCTCCCTATATACGCGACGGTACGTGGGAGCGCAGTCCGTGTTAGACCACTATCGAGTCACAGAAGGAGGAATCACCCAACCTAATGTGAAACAACAGTGACTATGTTTAAAGACGCCGGAACACGTCTCTAACCTAGACCTCTAGATATTTGCGTTTAGTTCCAATGCGTTTTTAGATTCATTCGGTTCATTTTATAGTTGATCTTGAGATTAAGTTTCGATTTCAGGTCCTATCGTATGTTCTCTCACAATTACCTAGATGCAAACTACATGTCAACGAGAATCATTTTGTTCGATGAATTCTAGCTATGGAAAGGTAAAGAGATTTCAATCAAACAAAACGAACACAATCAATCAAACAGCCTAATGCAACTAAAAGCGAGGAAAGGAAACTTTTTCTCTTGAAAATGCAAATCAATGAAACATTCTTTTCCTTTTCAATTTTTAAAAACAAAGCGACTAGTTTGATTTTCTTCCAATGGCACAAAGCATCTAAATGAATTTGGAGGAACCGGAACACCAAGCAAAATGCAATTGCCTAATGAAAGCACACAAAGTTCCCAAAACACTCAACAAAGATTCCCAAATCAAAAAGGAAAACTAAGTTCCGTATGAGCTATGTGATCTAAGCTCGACAAGACAAGCAAGGATTGCAAGCAAGGAGGAAGCGAATGTGAACTGATCGATCCAAACAATCGTAATCTATGCTTGGTAGTGAAGAAATCGAATCAACATAAAAAAGGTGGTTCAATAATCGACACTAAAAATCAATCAGCAACAAGCAATGAAAAATCCTCAAGCAAATCAATAAGAGGGTTGTGGATGAATGTTGAATAGACAAGTAACCCAAGCAAACGGTTTCTCGATGAAACTTCTAAAGGGCTAGGTCACATGGTCTAAAAACACAAGACTCAGTCGAATGAAATCAAAGAGAGAGCGTCCCTTAACCAAAAGCAATCAAAACAAGCTAATGAGGGACAAGAAACCACAGGGGATAAGAAAGATTGATGAATTCAGGAGATAAAGTTATAAAAACAACTTTTCAGGAGTCAGCGCAAGTTTTACACTGAGAACCCGAGATGATCAAGGGTCAGCGCAACTTTTACACAGGCCACCCGAGCTGTCAGCGCGACTTTTGCCCCAAAAACCGAGATGATCTCAGAAAAGCAGAGTCAGCGCGGAATTAAGCTAGAAAAACACAGTCAGCGCGGAATTAAGCTAGAAAGTGGCGCTGACATCGCGGATATACACGTCTTTTCCGCGATGATCCGATTTTCAGCGCGACTGTTAAAATTAAATCCGCGATGGAGCTCAAAAATAGTGACAGGCAAATCAAAACTCCCAAATCAAAACAGCCAATTTTTCAATCAAACAGGGGCATTTCCCAGATCAACCCAGGAAACGCAAACGACTGATAATTAATCCCCAATTTCAAAAAGAGAGCAATCAAATTCAAACACAAAGATGGACTCAAGAGACAAAAAGGCTGATCCCCAGCGGAGTCGCCAAATTGTTGGGAAGGTAAATCCCCTCTACGGATAGAGGCGATCCCTACTAGCCCAACAGGGGTCTAGCAACAATCACACAATGCTGCCACGCATGTTCCTAGTTACAATTAGACAAGAAGTAAAGAGCACCTACTTGGATTCCTGCGCTGTCGTTTGTCGAGGGGATGTTTCCCTTGCTCCTTCGCTTCAGCTGGTCATAGTCTTCCGCGATCCCCGCGAACGGACACCTGCACACACGAAGGGAAAGCAAACGCAAGCGTGAAATCTAGTAAAAGTAACTATATGCCAGTCAGAAAAGACATAATTCACATTTATCCATTGCATAAACAAACGAGAATGGAACAATAATAGCAGTCATCTATTATTAATCAGAATAGAGAAGAGTACAACCAAATGTTCTGACGTCGATAAACTTCTCAGGAGGGATCAGTCAGCATGTATCTCAAGCATTCACCTTTGAGGATGGTTCTCCCAAGACAAACTAGTCTCTCTCTCTCACACAAATGTCACAAACAAACTTCCCAAAGCAATCAATCACTTCCACTCCTAACACACCACACCTATAGCAGCAATCTGAGCACTACAAGCTCTTGTATAATCCAAGCTAAGTCTAGCTATTTTCTAACCAGCTGCTCATGGTAATGGTGGAAGTTTATATAGGAGAAGGAGTCTCCTAAAAAGGTGGAAGGATGAGCTTATCTTCAAGGGGAGTAGTTGCAAAAGGTCGAACAGACATGCCATAGAAGGGAGTCGACATTCACAAAGCTAACAACCAAGCCTGGAGAGATCTGGAAGGCTGGTTGTTTGAACAAATTCGCCCAAACTGGATCAGCGCGGATTATATGGAGACTGCCGCGCTGTCAGCACATGACAATAACTGAACAAGCCATGTCAGCGCGGAAGGACACGTGAAAGCCGCGCTGTGCGTCATCGCGGAAAAGTGATGTTCTTCCGCGATGGCAGCGCACGAAATAGACTGTGGGGCGCTGGTCATCGCGGTTATTTTAGGAACAGACGCGCTGATGCACAAAACTTTGGAAAAATGGGTTTTTAGCCAGTTCAGGGAGCAAACATTTAGTGATTGTGACTTCTTGGACACAGCAGGGTGACTGACAGGAAGGCAGTGATAAATTACTGTGTAACAGATGCCCCCTAAAGCATGAAGACCGAGAGAGTGGGAGGGGTGAAATGCTTTACAACACACGCCGAACTGGAACACCACCAGGAAGTACCGAAAAATCTCTGACAATCATGTACACGCAGTCTAGGTATGGGCGCAGCCATCCAAAAGACATGCAAGACTGGTCTATGGTATGGACGCAGCCACCCAGCTAAAGAGACCATAATAAAGACAAGGTATGGTCGCAGCCATCCATGAAGACTCAGGTATGGGCGCAGCCATCCATCGATGAGTCATGTAATGATTATCCACAAAATCGCAGCCTGGACCACAGTGAGCAAGGATCCAGGGTCTTGCGCTCCATCTCGACCCGAACAGAGTACAGGTCCACACATGTGAATACAGGGGTTGGAGTCGAACATGTATGAACATCGCCTGATTACCGGTCAATGATGAGAACCGTTAACAGACGCGAGAGGTACCACCAATAATGACAATGGCCCTCAAGGTACTATAGGTACAATCCGTAGCGTGTGAATCAATGAGTTGGTGTCGAACACCCACGGAATCATTCGATCGTAGGTCAATGATGTAAACCTTGCGTCGAACACGAGGAACCTGCCATTGAGGCATGCAGGCTCCAAGGCACCTGGAAGGAGTCTCTAAGTCACTTTCTCGGATAATGAGTTGAAGTCGACGAGAAGTGGCCTTGATCGAAGGTGGGCCATAATGATTCCCACATCAGCGACACGAGACAGAGGTATAATAATTTGTGATGAGATAGCGAACGAGGTTGCTTTGTGGCAGAGGACAACTTCTCTTGAACACATAACGGCACTATAACGGATTTGGCAGTACTTGACATCAAATGAGCAGCGGGTAGGATGATGATGGCAATAAACAGATGAGAGGTCAAATAGGATGTCCCAAACCCATGGAGGTTAGTGAAAACGAGATGAGATGACCCCACCCAGACACGAAACAGCGGAGTGCCGTGTTCAAGAGCGACGTACTGCCGAGACGACTGTAATCAAAGTTCCATTTTCCCCACCTTTGCAGGCAGGTACCCCGATTATTTTTGGACGACAAGCTTGACGGGGGTAACATATGCTTGATGTGTGTCATGTTGACAATATCCGATGTCATTGAGTGTTTAACGAGCCTGACAAAGGAAAAACTCGGCTTCTTTTCTTGTTTCGAGAGTCTGAAAAGAATGCGGAAAAGGAGGCTCCAGGGGGGTCCTTTTTCGTACAGTTGTGTCTCTCGAGCCCGAAAAAGTATAAAACTGTGCTCGAAAGAACCGCCCGGTCATTACAACCGAGGAGTACTTTTCATAAATAGTGTCGCCGACCGGAAAAAGTAAAAAAGTGGTCGAAGACACGTCGTTTTAGAGCCAATATCGAGTGCGAAACGACAAGCACCCGGCGATCTTTTTGGTTTAACGGTCGGAAAAAGAGCTTAAAAACGACCGCCTCTCATTTCTTTAACGAGTCGAGAGGGGGACTCGGCAATCTTTTCATCTTTAAACGGTCAGAAAAGAGCTTAAAGCAGACCTCCATTTTTATTCTCTTTAACGAGTCAAAAAGGGAAAAATACTCGGCAATCTTTTCATATTTTACGAGTCAGAAAAGAGCTTAAAGGCGACTCGTCCTAGAGGAACGAGTGGTATAAAGGGTAGCAACTGGTTCCGGAAATGGCAGAACTGCTCAAAACATGTAATGGTCAAGAGGCTGGCTAACAAAACCACTCATCACTGCGGTTCCTCAGGAAAGGAAAAACAACCAAATGAAAGCATATGATCGGCCAAAGAGATGGCGGCGATGGAATGAAAACAACCAAGGCTCATCTAGCAGAAATTAGCAGATAAAAGGCAATCACGAGATGTAAATCAGGTATGGGTTCATTTTTACACAAGCTTGAACCGTGGAGAACTTTGCTTGGATTCGGTTTCATGTTTACACAAGCTTGAAACGAAAAACTATGCTTGTTATGAGTTTGCATGCCCCCAGCATAATAATGAAAATCGAGGTACATGCCCCCCAAGCTTCATTGCATTCAACAAAGTGGATGGAATGAAGGTTCACTCTCGAGATCTATGAAAGACTCGACTTGTATTTTACGAGATCTTAATCAAAAGACTCGATCTGGAAAGGGAGGTGTTTCATTTTTTAATGAGGTTGACACAGTAAAAGAACTATCCTCATAACCCGTGTTGCATTTTTTAACGAGCTTGACACAAGATCAGGAACTATGCTCCGACACCTAGTTTCATTTTTTTAAGGAGCTTGACACAGGAAAGCGAACTATGCTCCGACCAGACCCAGTTTCATTTTTTAAGGAGCTTGACACCGGAAAGGAACTATGCTCCGACCAGACCTAGTTTCATTTTTTAAGGAGCTTGACACCGGAAAAGAACTATGCTCCATCCAGACCTAATTTCATTTTTTAGGGAGCTTGACATAGGAAAGTGAACTATGCTCCGTCCAGACCTAATTTCATTTTTTAGGGAGCTTGACATAGGAAAGTGAACTATGCTCCGTCCAGACTTCATCATAATGAACGGGAAGTGGAGGCCCCCAAGAAAGTGGCTCCGGAGGAAAGGCCGACATCTTGGAAATCAGGACCTAATGCCCCCAGGACACTATGCACGATGGTGTCATCACTGGGTACGGGCACGGGGTAGGTGGCCACATAGTTGATTTGCGGCGAGGCAGATGCAACTTGTGGATGAAAGCCAGGAGGGAAGGATGAGTGCGCCGGAGGGGCTTGTGGACGAACGAACGATAATTGATCGAACGTCACGATTCTTCCATCGTGTGGAAAACAAACCACACGGAAAAGTGAAGAAACAAGGGCTCCCATGGCATACACATAATCACGACCAAGGAGAAGACTGAAGTCTAAAGAACCTTGGGTAACTGAGACGTCTATATAGACAGTCTTGCCCCCCAAAGTAATAGGAAACTTTGGAAGGATCCCTAATGGCTGACTCGTTCCTCCGTCAAACGCGGTGAGATGCGGTGCGACAGGTACAAGCGATGGGGAACCCAAAGCTCGCCAAGTAGTAACGGGCATAAGACTAACCGATGCTCCTTCGTCTAACACAGTGCCAGGCAGCGCCTTATTGCAAGCATAGGCGGTGACCCAGAAAGGCACGTGGGATGGAAGGGGAGGGGTAGTCAAACGACTCCAATCAAAGGAAATGACCGAACTACTTGGTGGGGGAACCATATGGTTGCCCCCCTGCTCGGAAAGAACCGAATCTAAATTCTCCGGAGAGGTTTCAGGAGAACCTTTATCAAGCTCAGGAGAATCTGAGGAGACGAGAAGAACATGAGAATTTTTCTCTTCCGAAACAGAGTGCTTGAGAGGAGGTGAACTCGAATCAACACTCTTTCCGACCAACGGCGGGTCTGGAACAGACTGGGAACAGCCAGGTTCGGGAAGAGGGGCTTGGACAAAAGAGGAATCTGAAACAATCTCTTTGTCAACAAGGGCGCGATCTACAGCTGCAGAGAGACGTTGATATCCAACGGGGAATTGGGGTGAGGGAGCTGTAAGACTTTCCAAGACACTGGAGGCTTTATCCATGAGCGGACAAAGGTGAAGGGGATGATTGCCTTCACAAAGTTTACAGGGGATTCGAATCTTCCCTTTCTCCTTACCATTCCCAGCTGATGAGGTAGCATCGCCATGATGTTCAGCGGGCGATGAGGGGCGGGCCGGATTGCGAGACCAGACTTCTAATACCCTGGGAATGCCAGGACAATCACGAAGCAGGTGGTCCTCCTTGCATAATCGACAAGGAAACTTAACCTTCCGCGGAGGGGCAGGAGGTGGCCCGATCTCAGGTGTACTGGAGTGGATAGCTGGACTTGAGAGGGGGACTGTGTGTGTAGACTCTCCCTTAGGAGACTTCTTCTTCTTGGACTTCCTCTTCTTCTTCTTAGCCACCTGGTTATGCGAATCGAGACTTTCACCAGGCGAAGTGGAAGAGGACGACGTAGAAGTAGGCGTCGAAGGGGAGAGATCCACCTTTGGATCAACATGATGTCGTTCAGGTGGAGGGACTGACGGACTAACAGCCGATACGGTAGGGACCAAAGAGGTTGAAAACAACCACACAGGCAACCCGACAGTTAACCCTGGTAGGGACAACGTCGCCATATACGGAGCACCAACATTCCCAAGAGGAGGGAATTGTCCTGGGTTCCCATCAGAGGGGGAACCTGGGTTAGTGAATCCTGGAAAAGTTGCCATAGCAAATGAAAACGAAACCTACTCAAGCTAACGCACACAAGATCTAACAGGGAATGTTATCGTGGCCGAATAAATTTTAAGACACAAGAACCAAACTTGACCTTTTCATATTTCAGGAGTCGAGAAAAGGACGAAAAGATGACTCCAGTCTCCTTCGAATGTTTAATGAGCACGAAGTGACAAGACGCTCACAGGCACCTTTTCGTTTAGCGAGTCCGAAAAGGATCAAAAGTGACTGCTCTGGAACTCTAGGTAGAGGGTGTGCCAAACTTTTCGCAAAACCACAGAATACTTTTTAGGGTACGGGTGGTCGATCTTCGTGAATGCTGTGTTCACTGCATTGCGAATCGTAGGGCGGCCGACTCGGCTTCCTATGGATAAAGGATAAAAGCCTAGTGGGGTCTCCCTATATACGCGACGGTACGTGGGAGCGCAGTCCGTGTTAGACCACTATCGAGTCACAGAAGGAGGAATCACCCAACCTAATGTGAAACAACAGTGACTATGTTTAAAGACGCCGGAACACGTCTCTAACCTAGACCTCTAGATATTTGCGTTTAGTTCCAATGCGTTTTTAGATTCATTCGGTTCATTTTATAGTTGATCTTGAGATTAAGTTTCGATTTCAGGTCCTATCGTATGTTCTCTCACAATTACCTAGATGCAAACTACATGTCAACGAGAATCATTTTGTTCGATGAATTCTAGCTATGGAAAGGTAAAGAGATTTCAATCAAACAAAACGAACACAATCAATCAAACAGCCTAATGCAACTAAAAGCGAGGAAAGGAAACTTTTTCTCTTGAAAATGCAAATCAATGAAACATTCTTTTCCTTTTCAATTTTTAAAAACAAAGCGACTAGTTTGATTTTCTTCCAATGGCACAAAGCATCTAAATGAATTTGGAGGAACCGGAACACCAAGCAAAATGCAATTGCCTAATGAAAGCACACAAAGTTCCCAAAACACTCAACAAAGATTCCCAAATCAAAAAGGAAAACTAAGTTCCGTATGAGCTATGTGATCTAAGCTCGACAAGACAAGCAAGGATTGCAAGCAAGGAGGAAGCGAATGTGAACTGATCGATCCAAACAATCGTAATCTATGCTTGGTAGTGAAGAAATCGAATCAACATAAAAAAGGTGGTTCAATAATCGACACTAAAAATCAATCAGCAACAAGCAATGAAAAATCCTCAAGCAAATCAATAAGAGGGTTGTGGATGAATGTTGAATAGACAAGTAACCCAAGCAAACGGTTTCTCGATGAAACTTCTAAAGGGCTAGGTCACATGGTCTAAAAACACAAGATTCAGTCGAATGAAACCAAAGAGAGAGCGTCCCTTAACCAAAAGCAATCAAAACAAGCTAATGAGGGACAAGAAACCACAGGGGATAAGAAAGATTGATGAATTCAGGAGATAAAGTTATAAAAACAACTTTTCAGGAGTCAGCGCAAGTTTTACACTGAGAACCCGAGATGATCAAGGGTCAGCGCAACTTTTACACAGGCCACCCGAGCTGTCAGCGCGAATTTTGCCCCAAAAACCGAGATGATCTCAGAAAAGCAGAGTCAGCGCGGAATTAAGCTAGAAAAACACAGTCAGCGCGGAATTAAGCTAGAAAGTGGCGCTGACATCGCGGATATACACGTCTTTTCCGCGATGATCCGATTTTCAGCGCGACTGTTAAAATTAAATCCGCGATGGAGCTCAAAAATAGTGACAGGCAAATCAAAACTCCCAAATCAAAACAGCCAATTTTTCAATCAAACAGGGGCATTTCCCAGATCAACCCAGGAAACGCAAACGACTGATAATTAATCCCCAATTTCAAAAAGAGAGCAATCAAATTCAAACACAAAGATGGACTCAAGAGACAAAAAGGCTGATCCCCAGCGGAGTCGCCAAATTGTTGGGAAGGTAAATCCCCTCTACGGATAGAGGCGATCCCTACTAGCCCAACAGGGGTCTAGCAACAATCACACAATGCTGCCACGCATGTTCCTAGTTACAATTAGACAAGAAGTAAAGAGCACCTACTTGGATTCCTGCGCTGTCGTTTGTCGAGGGGATGTTTCCCTTGCTCCTTCGCTTCAGCTGGTCATAGTCTTCCGCGATCCCCGCGAACGGACACCTGCACACACGAAGGGAAAGCAAACGCAAGCGTGAAATCTAGTAAAAGTAACTATATGCCAGTCAGAAAAGACATAATTCACATTTATCCATTGCATAAACAAACGAGAATGGAACAATAATAGCAGTCATCTATTATTAATCAGAATAGAGAAGAGTACAACCAAATGTTCTGACGTCGATAAACTTCTCAGGAGGGATCAGTCAGCATGTATCTCAAGCATTCACCTTTGAGGATGGTTCTCCCAAGACAAACTAGTCTCTCTCTCTCACACAAATGTCACAAACAAACTTCCCAAAGCAATCAATCACTTCCACTCCTAACACACCACACCTATAGCAGCAATCTGAGCACTACAAGCTCTTGTATAATCCAAGCTAAGTCTAGCTATTTTCTAACCAGCTGCTCATGGTAATGGTGGAAGTTTATATAGGAGAAGGAGTCTCCTAAAAAGGTGGAAGGATGAGCTTATCTTCAAGGGGAGTAGTTGCAAAAGGTCGAACAGACATGCCATAGAAGGGAGTCGACATTCACAAAGCTAACAACCAAGCCTGGAGAGATCTGGAAGGCTGGTTGTTTGAACAAATTCGCCCAAACTGGATCAGCGCGGATTATATGGAGACTGCCGCGCTGTCAGCACATGACAATAACTGAACAAGCCATGTCAGCGCGGAAGGACACGTGAAAGCCGCGCTGTGCGTCATCGCGGAAAAGTGATGTTCTTCCGCGATGGCAGCGCACGAAATAGACTGTGGGGCGCTGGTCATCGCGGTTATTTTAGGAACAGACGCGCTGATGCACAAAACTTTGGAAAAATGGGTTTTTAGCCAGTTCAGGGAGCAAACATTTAGTGATTGTGACTTCTTGGACACAGCAGGGTGACTGACAGGAAGGCAGTGATAAATTACTGTGTAACAGATGCCCCCTAAAGCATGAAGACCGAGAGAGTGGGAGGGGTGAAATGCTTTACAACACACGCCGAACTGGAACACCACCAGGAAGTACCGAAAAATCTCTGACAATCATGTACACGCAGTCTAGGTATGGGCGCAGCCATCCAAAAGACATGCAAGACTGGTCTATGGTATGGACGCAGCCACCCAGCTAAAGAGACCATAATAAAGACAAGGTATGGTCGCAGCCATCCATGAAGACTCAGGTATGGGCGCAGCCATCCATCGATGAGTCATGTAATGATTATCCACAAAATCGCAGCCTGGACCACAGTGAGCAAGGATCCAGGGTCTTGCGCTCCATCTCGACCCGAACAGAGTACAGGTCCACACATGTGAATACAGGGGTTGGAGTCGAACATGTATGAACATCGCCTGATTACCGGTCAATGATGAGAACCGTTAACAGACGCGAGAGGTACCACCAATAATGACAATGGCCCTCAAGGTACTATAGGTACAATCCGTAGCGTGTGAATCAATGAGTTGGTGTCGAACACCCACGGAATCATTCGATCGTAGGTCAATGATGTAAACCTTGCGTCGAACACGAGGAACCTGCCATTGAGGCATGCAGGCTCCAAGGCACCTGGAAGGAGTCTCTAAGTCACTTTCTCGGATAATGAGTTGAAGTCGACGAGAAGTGGCCTTGATCGAAGGTGGGCCATAATGATTCCCACATCAGCGACACGAGACAGAGGTATAATAATTTGTGATGAGATAGCGAACGAGGTTGCTTTGTGGCAGAGGACAACTTCTCTTGAACACATAACGGCACTATAACGGATTTGGCAGTACTTGACATCAAATGAGCAGCGGGTAGGATGATGATGGCAATAAACAGATGAGAGGTCAAATAGGATGTCCCAAACCCATGGAGGTTAGTGAAAACGAGATGAGATGACCCCACCCAGACACGAAACAGCGGAGTGCCGTGTTCAAGAGCGACGTACTGCCGAGACGACTGTAATCAAAGTTCCATTTTCCCCACCTTTGCAGGCAGGTACCCCGATTATTTTTGGACGACAAGCTTGACGGGGGTAACATATGCTTGATGTGTGTCATGTTGACAATATCCGATGTCATTGAGTGTTTAACGAGCCTGACAAAGGAAAAACTCGGCTTCTTTTCTTGTTTCGAGAGTCTGAAAAGAATGCGGAAAAGGAGGCTCCAGGGGGGTCCTTTTTCGTACAGTTGTGTCTCTCGAGCCCGAAAAAGTATAAAACTGTGCTCGAAAGAACCGCCCGGTCATTACAACCGAGGAGTACTTTTCATAAATAGTGTCGCCGACCGGAAAAAGTAAAAAAGTGGTCGAAGACACGTCGTTTTAGAGCCAATATCGAGTGCGAAACGACAAGCACCCGGCGATCTTTTTGGTTTAACGGTCGGAAAAAGAGCTTAAAAACGACCGCCTCTCATTTCTTTAACGAGTCGAGAGGGGGACTCGGCAATCTTTTCATCTTTAAACGGTCAGAAAAGAGCTTAAAGCAGACCTCCATTTTTATTCTCTTTAACGAGTCAAAAAGGGAAAAATACTCGGCAATCTTTTCATATTTTACGAGTCAGAAAAGAGCTTAAAGGCGACTCGTCCTAGAGGAACGAGTGGTATAAAGGGTAGCAACTGGTTCCGGAAATGGCAGAACTGCTCAAAACATGTAATGGTCAAGAGGCTGGCTAACAAAACCACTCATCACTGCGGTTCCTCAGGAAAGGAAAAACAACCAAATGAAAGCATATGATCGGCCAAAGAGATGGCGGCGATGGAATGAAAACAACCAAGGCTCATCTAGCAGAAATTAGCAGATAAAAGGCAATCACGAGATGTAAATCAGGTATGGGTTCATTTTTACACAAGCTTGAACCGTGGAGAACTTTGCTTGGATTCGGTTTCATGTTTACACAAGCTTGAAACGAAAAACTATGCTTGTTATGAGTTTGCATGCCCCCAGCATAATAATGAAAATCGAGGTACATGCCCCCCAAGCTTCATTGCATTCAACAAAGTGGATGGAATGAAGGTTCACTCTCGAGATCTATGAAAGACTCGACTTGTATTTTACGAGATCTTAATCAAAAGACTCGATCTGGAAAGGGAGGTGTTTCATTTTTTAATGAGGTTGACACAGTAAAAGAACTATCCTCATAACCCGTGTTGCATTTTTTAACGAGCTTGACACAAGATCAGGAACTATGCTCCGACACCTAGTTTCATTTTTTTAAGGAGCTTGACACAGGAAAGCGAACTATGCTCCGACCAGACCCAGTTTCATTTTTTAAGGAGCTTGACACCGGAAAGGAACTATGCTCCGACCAGACCTAGTTTCATTTTTTAAGGAGCTTGACACCGGAAAAGAACTATGCTCCATCCAGACCTAATTTCATTTTTTAGGGAGCTTGACATAGGAAAGTGAACTATGCTCCGTCCAGACCTAATTTCATTTTTTAGGGAGCTTGACATAGGAAAGTGAACTATGCTCCGTCCAGACTTCATCATAATGAACGGGAAGTGGAGGCCCCCAAGAAAGTGGCTCCGGAGGAAAGGCCGACATCTTGGAAATCAGGACCTAATGCCCCCAGGACACTATGCACGATGGTGTCATCACTGGGTACGGGCACGGGGTAGGTGGCCACATAGTTGATTTGCGGCGAGGCAGATGCAACTTGTGGATGAAAGCCAGGAGGGAAGGATGAGTGCGCCGGAGGGGCTTGTGGACGAACGAACGATAATTGATCGAACGTCACGATTCTTCCATCGTGTGGAAAACAAACCACACGGAAAAGTGAAGAAACAAGGGCTCCCATGGCATACACATAATCACGACCAAGGAGAAGACTGAAGTCTAAAGAACCTTGGGTAACTGAGACGTCTATATAGACAGTCTTGCCCCCCAAAGTAATAGGAAACTTTGGAAGGATCCCTAATGGCTGACTCGTTCCTCCGTCAAACGCGGTGAGATGCGGTGCGACAGGTACAAGCGATGGGGAACCCAAAGCTCGCCAAGTAGTAACGGGCATAAGACTAACCGATGCTCCTTCGTCTAACACAGTGCCAGGCAGCGCCTTATTGCAAGCATAGGCGGTGACCCAGAAAGGCACGTGGGATGGAAGGGGAGGGGTAGTCAAACGACTCCAATCAAAGGAAATGACCGAACTACTTGGTGGGGGAACCATATGGTTGCCCCCCTGCTCGGAAAGAACCGAATCTAAATTCTCCGGAGAGGTTTCAGGAGAACCTTTATCAAGCTCAGGAGAATCTGAGGAGACGAGAAGAACATGAGAATTTTTCTCTTCCGAAACAGAGTGCTTGAGAGGAGGTGAACTCGAATCAACACTCTTTCCGACCAACGGCGGGTCTGGAACAGACTGGGAACAGCCAGGTTCGGGAAGAGGGGCTTGGACAAAAGAGGAATCTGAAACAATCTCTTTGTCAACAAGGGCGCGATCTACAGCTGCAGAGAGACGTTGATATCCAACGGGGAATTGGGGTGAGGGAGCTGTAAGACTTTCCAAGACACT
The DNA here is from genome assembly GCA_031772625.1 of Pinus tabuliformis. NCBI lineage: Eukaryota > Viridiplantae > Streptophyta > Pinopsida > Pinales > Pinaceae > Pinus > Pinus tabuliformis. Next base: position 1,125,407,114 of record CM062815.1, on the reverse strand, counting down.
GGAGGCTTTATCCATGAGCGGACAAAGGTGAAGGGGATGATTGCCTTCACAAAGTTTACAGGGGATTCGAATCTTCCCTTTCTCCTTACCATTCCCAGCTGATGAGGTAGCATCGCCATGATGTTCAGCGGGCGATGAGGGGCGGGCCGGATTGCGAGACCAGACTTCTAATACCCTGGGAATGCCAGGACAATCACGAAGCAGGTGGTCCTCCTTGCATAATCGACAAGGAAACTTAACCTTCCGCGGAGGGGCAGGAGGTGGCCCGATCTCAGGTGTACTGGAGTGGATAGCTGGACTTGAGAGGGGGACTGTGTGTGTAGACTCTCCCTTAGGAGACTTCTTCTTCTTGGACTTCCTCTTCTTCTTCTTAGCCACCTGGTTATGCGAATCGAGACTTTCACCAGGCGAAGTGGAAGAGGACGACGTAGAAGTAGGCGTCGAAGGGGAGAGATCCACCTTTGGATCAACATGATGTCGTTCAGGTGGAGGGACTGACGGACTAACAGCCGATACGGTAGGGACCAAAGAGGTTGAAAACAACCACACAGGCAACCCGACAGTTAACCCTGGTAGGGACAACGTCGCCATATACGGAGCACCAACATTCCCAAGAGGAGGGAATTGTCCTGGGTTCCCATCAGAGGGGGAACCTGGGTTAGTGAATCCTGGAAAAGTTGCCATAGCAAATGAAAACGAAACCTACTCAAGCTAACGCACACAAGATCTAACAGGGAATGTTATCGTGGCCGAATAAATTTTAAGACACAAGAACCAAACTTGACCTTTTCATATTTCAGGAGTCGAGAAAAGGACGAAAAGATGACTCCAGTCTCCTTCGAATGTTTAATGAGCACGAAGTGACAAGACGCTCACAGGCACCTTTTCGTTTAGCGAGTCCGAAAAGGATCAAAAGTGACTGCTCTGGAACTCTAGGTAGAGGGTGTGCCAAACTTTTCGCAAAACCACAGAATACTTTTTAGGGTACGGGTGGTCGATCTTCGTGAATGCTGTGTTCACTGCATTGCGAATCGTAGGGCGGCCGACTCGGCTTCCTATGGATAAAGGATAAAAGCCTAGTGGGGTCTCCCTATATACGCGACGGTACGTGGGAGCGCAGTCCGTGTTAGACCACTATCGAGTCACAGAAGGAGGAATCACCCAACCTAATGTGAAACAACAGTGACTATGTTTAAAGACGCCGGAACACGTCTCTAACCTAGACCTCTAGATATTTGCGTTTAGTTCCAATGCGTTTTTAGATTCATTCGGTTCATTTTATAGTTGATCTTGAGATTAAGTTTCGATTTCAGGTCCTATCGTATGTTCTCTCACAATTACCTAGATGCAAACTACATGTCAACGAGAATCATTTTGTTCGATGAATTCTAGCTATGGAAAGGTAAAGAGATTTCAATCAAACAAAACGAACACAATCAATCAAACAGCCTAATGCAACTAAAAGCGAGGAAAGGAAACTTTTTCTCTTGAAAATGCAAATCAATGAAACATTCTTTTCCTTTTCAATTTTTAAAAACAAAGCGACTAGTTTGATTTTCTTCCAATGGCACAAAGCATCTAAATGAATTTGGAGGAACCGGAACACCAAGCAAAATGCAATTGCCTAATGAAAGCACACAAAGTTCCCAAAACACTCAACAAAGATTCCCAAATCAAAAAGGAAAACTAAGTTCCGTATGAGCTATGTGATCTAAGCTCGACAAGACAAGCAAGGATTGCAAGCAAGGAGGAAGCGAATGTGAACTGATCGATCCAAACAATCGTAATCTATGCTTGGTAGTGAAGAAATCGAATCAACATAAAAAAGGTGGTTCAATAATCGACACTAAAAATCAATCAGCAACAAGCAATGAAAAATCCTCAAGCAAATCAATAAGAGGGTTGTGGATGAATGTTGAATAGACAAGTAACCCAAGCAAACGGTTTCTCGATGAAACTTCTAAAGGGCTAGGTCACATGGTCTAAAAACACAAGATTCAGTCGAATGAAACCAAAGAGAGAGCGTCCCTTAACCAAAAGCAATCAAAACAAGCTAATGAGGGACAAGAAACCACAGGGGATAAGAAAGATTGATGAATTCAGGAGATAAAGTTATAAAAACAACTTTTCAGGAGTCAGCGCAAGTTTTACACTGAGAACCCGAGATGATCAAGGGTCAGCGCAACTTTTACACAGGCCACCCGAGCTGTCAGCGCGAATTTTGCCCCAAAAACCGAGATGATCTCAGAAAAGCAGAGTCAGCGCGGAATTAAGCTAGAAAAACACAGTCAGCGCGGAATTAAGCTAGAAAGTGGCGCTGACATCGCGGATATACACGTCTTTTCCGCGATGATCCGATTTTCAGCGCGACTGTTAAAATTAAATCCGCGATGGAGCTCAAAAATAGTGACAGGCAAATCAAAACTCCCAAATCAAAACAGCCAATTTTTCAATCAAACAGGGGCATTTCCCAGATCAACCCAGGAAACGCAAACGACTGATAATTAATCCCCAATTTCAAAAAGAGAGCAATCAAATTCAAACACAAAGATGGACTCAAGAGACAAAAAGGCTGATCCCCAGCGGAGTCGCCAAATTGTTGGGAAGGTAAATCCCCTCTACGGATAGAGGCGATCCCTACTAGCCCAACAGGGGTCTAGCAACAATCACACAATGCTGCCACGCATGTTCCTAGTTACAATTAGACAAGAAGTAAAGAGCACCTACTTGGATTCCTGCGCTGTCGTTTGTCGAGGGGATGTTTCCCTTGCTCCTTCGCTTCAGCTGGTCATAGTCTTCCGCGATCCCCGCGAACGGACACCTGCACACACGAAGGGAAAGCAAACGCAAGCGTGAAATCTAGTAAAAGTAACTATATGCCAGTCAGAAAAGACATAATTCACATTTATCCATTGCATAAACAAACGAGAATGGAACAATAATAGCAGTCATCTATTATTAATCAGAATAGAGAAGAGTACAACCAAATGTTCTGACGTCGATAAACTTCTCAGGAGGGATCAGTCAGCATGTATCTCAAGCATTCACCTTTGAGGATGGTTCTCCCAAGACAAACTAGTCTCTCTCTCTCACACAAATGTCACAAACAAACTTCCCAAAGCAATCAATCACTTCCACTCCTAACACACCACACCTATAGCAGCAATCTGAGCACTACAAGCTCTTGTATAATCCAAGCTAAGTCTAGCTATTTTCTAACCAGCTGCTCATGGTAATGGTGGAAGTTTATATAGGAGAAGGAGTCTCCTAAAAAGGTGGAAGGATGAGCTTATCTTCAAGGGGAGTAGTTGCAAAAGGTCGAACAGACATGCCATAGAAGGGAGTCGACATTCACAAAGCTAACAACCAAGCCTGGAGAGATCTGGAAGGCTGGTTGTTTGAACAAATTCGCCCAAACTGGATCAGCGCGGATTATATGGAGACTGCCGCGCTGTCAGCACATGACAATAACTGAACAAGCCATGTCAGCGCGGAAGGACACGTGAAAGCCGCGCTGTGCGTCATCGCGGAAAAGTGATGTTCTTCCGCGATGGCAGCGCACGAAATAGACTGTGGGGCGCTGGTCATCGCGGTTATTTTAGGAACAGACGCGCTGATGCACAAAACTTTGGAAAAATGGGTTTTTAGCCAGTTCAGGGAGCAAACATTTAGTGATTGTGACTTCTTGGACACAGCAGGGTGACTGACAGGAAGGCAGTGATAAATTACTGTGTAACAGATGCCCCCTAAAGCATGAAGACCGAGAGAGTGGGAGGGGTGAAATGCTTTACAACACACGCCGAACTGGAACACCACCAGGAAGTACCGAAAAATCTCTGACAATCATGTACACGCAGTCTAGGTATGGGCGCAGCCATCCAAAAGACATGCAAGACTGGTCTATGGTATGGACGCAGCCACCCAGCTAAAGAGACCATAATAAAGACAAGGTATGGTCGCAGCCATCCATGAAGACTCAGGTATGGGCGCAGCCATCCATCGATGAGTCATGTAATGATTATCCACAAAATCGCAGCCTGGACCACAGTGAGCAAGGATCCAGGGTCTTGCGCTCCATCTCGACCCGAACAGAGTACAGGTCCACACATGTGAATACAGGGGTTGGAGTCGAACATGTATGAACATCGCCTGATTACCGGTCAATGATGAGAACCGTTAACAGACGCGAGAGGTACCACCAATAATGACAATGGCCCTCAAGGTACTATAGGTACAATCCGTAGCGTGTGAATCAATGAGTTGGTGTCGAACACCCACGGAATCATTCGATCGTAGGTCAATGATGTAAACCTTGCGTCGAACACGAGGAACCTGCCATTGAGGCATGCAGGCTCCAAGGCACCTGGAAGGAGTCTCTAAGTCACTTTCTCGGATAATGAGTTGAAGTCGACGAGAAGTGGCCTTGATCGAAGGTGGGCCATAATGATTCCCACATCAGCGACACGAGACAGAGGTATAATAATTTGTGATGAGATAGCGAACGAGGTTGCTTTGTGGCAGAGGACAACTTCTCTTGAACACATAACGGCACTATAACGGATTTGGCAGTACTTGACATCAAATGAGCAGCGGGTAGGATGATGATGGCAATAAACAGATGAGAGGTCAAATAGGATGTCCCAAACCCATGGAGGTTAGTGAAAACGAGATGAGATGACCCCACCCAGACACGAAACAGCGGAGTGCCGTGTTCAAGAGCGACGTACTGCCGAGACGACTGTAATCAAAGTTCCATTTTCCCCACCTTTGCAGGCAGGTACCCCGATTATTTTTGGACGACAAGCTTGACGGGGGTAACATATGCTTGATGTGTGTCATGTTGACAATATCCGATGTCATTGAGTGTTTAACGAGCCTGACAAAGGAAAAACTCGGCTTCTTTTCTTGTTTCGAGAGTCTGAAAAGAATGCGGAAAAGGAGGCTCCAGGGGGGTCCTTTTTCGTACAGTTGTGTCTCTCGAGCCCGAAAAAGTATAAAACTGTGCTCGAAAGAACCGCCCGGTCATTACAACCGAGGAGTACTTTTCATAAATAGTGTCGCCGACCGGAAAAAGTAAAAAAGTGGTCGAAGACACGTCGTTTTAGAGCCAATATCGAGTGCGAAACGACAAGCACCCGGCGATCTTTTTGGTTTAACGGTCGGAAAAAGAGCTTAAAAACGACCGCCTCTCATTTCTTTAACGAGTCGAGAGGGGGACTCGGCAATCTTTTCATCTTTAAACGGTCAGAAAAGAGCTTAAAGCAGACCTCCATTTTTATTCTCTTTAACGAGTCAAAAAGGGAAAAATACTCGGCAATCTTTTCATATTTTACGAGTCAGAAAAGAGCTTAAAGGCGACTCGTCCTAGAGGAACGAGTGGTATAAAGGGTAGCAACTGGTTCCGGAAATGGCAGAACTGCTCAAAACATGTAATGGTCAAGAGGCTGGCTAACAAAACCACTCATCACTGCGGTTCCTCAGGAAAGGAAAAACAACCAAATGAAAGCATATGATCGGCCAAAGAGATGGCGGCGATGGAATGAAAACAACCAAGGCTCATCTAGCAGAAATTAGCAGATAAAAGGCAATCACGAGATGTAAATCAGGTATGGGTTCATTTTTACACAAGCTTGAACCGTGGAGAACTTTGCTTGGATTCGGTTTCATGTTTACACAAGCTTGAAACGAAAAACTATGCTTGTTATGAGTTTGCATGCCCCCAGCATAATAATGAAAATCGAGGTACATGCCCCCCAAGCTTCATTGCATTCAACAAAGTGGATGGAATGAAGGTTCACTCTCGAGATCTATGAAAGACTCGACTTGTATTTTACGAGATCTTAATCAAAAGACTCGATCTGGAAAGGGAGGTGTTTCATTTTTTAATGAGGTTGACACAGTAAAAGAACTATCCTCATAACCCGTGTTGCATTTTTTAACGAGCTTGACACAAGATCAGGAACTATGCTCCGACACCTAGTTTCATTTTTTTAAGGAGCTTGACACAGGAAAGCGAACTATGCTCCGACCAGACCCAGTTTCATTTTTTAAGGAGCTTGACACCGGAAAGGAACTATGCTCCGACCAGACCTAGTTTCATTTTTTAAGGAGCTTGACACCGGAAAAGAACTATGCTCCATCCAGACCTAATTTCATTTTTTAGGGAGCTTGACATAGGAAAGTGAACTATGCTCCGTCCAGACCTAATTTCATTTTTTAGGGAGCTTGACATAGGAAAGTGAACTATGCTCCGTCCAGACTTCATCATAATGAACGGGAAGTGGAGGCCCCCAAGAAAGTGGCTCCGGAGGAAAGGCCGACATCTTGGAAATCAGGACCTAATGCCCCCAGGACACTATGCACGATGGTGTCATCACTGGGTACGGGCACGGGGTAGGTGGCCACATAGTTGATTTGCGGCGAGGCAGATGCAACTTGTGGATGAAAGCCAGGAGGGAAGGATGAGTGCGCCGGAGGGGCTTGTGGACGAACGAACGATAATTGATCGAACGTCACGATTCTTCCATCGTGTGGAAAACAAACCACACGGAAAAGTGAAGAAACAAGGGCTCCCATGGCATACACATAATCACGACCAAGGAGAAGACTGAAGTCTAAAGAACCTTGGGTAACTGAGACGTCTATATAGACAGTCTTGCCCCCCAAAGTAATAGGAAACTTTGGAAGGATCCCTAATGGCTGACTCGTTCCTCCGTCAAACGCGGTGAGATGCGGTGCGACAGGTACAAGCGATGGGGAACCCAAAGCTCGCCAAGTAGTAACGGGCATAAGACTAACCGATGCTCCTTCGTCTAACACAGTGCCAGGCAGCGCCTTATTGCAAGCATAGGCGGTGACCCAGAAAGGCACGTGGGATGGAAGGGGAGGGGTAGTCAAACGACTCCAATCAAAGGAAATGACCGAACTACTTGGTGGGGGAACCATATGGTTGCCCCCCTGCTCGGAAAGAACCGAATCTAAATTCTCCGGAGAGGTTTCAGGAGAACCTTTATCAAGCTCAGGAGAATCTGAGGAGACGAGAAGAACATGAGAATTTTTCTCTTCCGAAACAGAGTGCTTGAGAGGAGGTGAACTCGAATCAACACTCTTTCCGACCAACGGCGGGTCTGGAACAGACTGGGAACAGCCAGGTTCGGGAAGAGGGGCTTGGACAAAAGAGGAATCTGAAACAATCTCTTTGTCAACAAGGGCGCGATCTACAGCTGCAGAGAGACGTTGATATCCAACGGGGAATTGGGGTGAGGGAGCTGTAAGACTTTCCAAGACACTGGAGGCTTTATCCATGAGCGGACAAAGGTGAAGGGGATGATTGCCTTCACAAAGTTTACAGGGGATTCGAATCTTCCCTTTCTCCTTACCATTCCCAGCTGATGAGGTAGCATCGCCATGATGTTCAGCGGGCGATGAGGGGCGGGCCGGATTGCGAGACCAGACTTCTAATACCCTGGGAATGCCAGGACAATCACGAAGCAGGTGGTCCTCCTTGCATAATCGACAAGGAAACTTAACCTTCCGCGGAGGGGCAGGAGGTGGCCCGATCTCAGGTGTACTGGAGTGGATAGCTGGACTTGAGAGGGGGACTGTGTGTGTAGACTCTCCCTTAGGAGACTTCTTCTTCTTGGACTTCCTCTTCTTCTTCTTAGCCACCTGGTTATGCGAATCGAGACTTTCACCAGGCGAAGTGGAAGAGGACGACGTAGAAGTAGGCGTCGAAGGGGAGAGATCCACCTTTGGATCAACATGATGTCGTTCAGGTGGAGGGACTGACGGACTAACAGCCGATACGGTAGGGACCAAAGAGGTTGAAAACAACCACACAGGCAACCCGACAGTTAACCCTGGTAGGGACAACGTCGCCATATACGGAGCACCAACATTCCCAAGAGGAGGGAATTGTCCTGGGTTCCCATCAGAGGGGGAACCTGGGTTAGTGAATCCTGGAAAAGTTGCCATAGCAAATGAAAACGAAACCTACTCAAGCTAACGCACACAAGATCTAACAGGGAATGTTATCGTGGCCGAATAAATTTTAAGACACAAGAACCAAACTTGACCTTTTCATATTTCAGGAGTCGAGAAAAGGACGAAAAGATGACTCCAGTCTCCTTCGAATGTTTAATGAGCACGAAGTGACAAGACGCTCACAGGCACCTTTTCGTTTAGCGAGTCCGAAAAGGATCAAAAGTGACTGCTCTGGAACTCTAGGTAGAGGGTGTGCCAAACTTTTCGCAAAACCACAGAATACTTTTTAGGGTACGGGTGGTCGATCTTCGTGAATGCTGTGTTCACTGCATTGCGAATCGTAGGGCGGCCGACTCGGCTTCCTATGGATAAAGGATAAAAGCCTAGTGGGGTCTCCCTATATACGCGACGGTACGTGGGAGCGCAGTCCGTGTTAGACCACTATCGAGTCACAGAAGGAGGAATCACCCAACCTAATGTGAAACAACAGTGACTATGTTTAAAGACGCCGGAACACGTCTCTAACCTAGACCTCTAGATATTTGCGTTTAGTTCCAATGCGTTTTTAGATTCATTCGGTTCATTTTATAGTTGATCTTGAGATTAAGTTTCGATTTCAGGTCCTATCGTATGTTCTCTCACAATTACCTAGATGCAAACTACATGTCAACGAGAATCATTTTGTTCGATGAATTCTAGCTATGGAAAGGTAAAGAGATTTCAATCAAACAAAACGAACACAATCAATCAAACAGCCTAATGCAACTAAAAGCGAGGAAAGGAAACTTTTTCTCTTGAAAATGCAAATCAATGAAACATTCTTTTCCTTTTCAATTTTTAAAAACAAAGCGACTAGTTTGATTTTCTTCCAATGGCACAAAGCATCTAAATGAATTTGGAGGAACCGGAACACCAAGCAAAATGCAATTGCCTAATGAAAGCACACAAAGTTCCCAAAACACTCAACAAAGATTCCCAAATCAAAAAGGAAAACTAAGTTCCGTATGAGCTATGTGATCTAAGCTCGACAAGACAAGCAAGGATTGCAAGCAAGGAGGAAGCGAATGTGAACTGATCGATCCAAACAATCGTAATCTATGCTTGGTAGTGAAGAAATCGAATCAACATAAAAAAGGTGGTTCAATAATCGACACTAAAAATCAATCAGCAACAAGCAATGAAAAATCCTCAAGCAAATCAATAAGAGGGTTGTGGATGAATGTTGAATAGACAAGTAACCCAAGCAAACGGTTTCTCGATGAAACTTCTAAAGGGCTAGGTCACATGGTCTAAAAACACAAGATTCAGTCGAATGAAACCAAAGAGAGAGCGTCCCTTAACCAAAAGCAATCAAAACAAGCTAATGAGGGACAAGAAACCACAGGGGATAAGAAAGATTGATGAATTCAGGAGATAAAGTTATAAAAACAACTTTTCAGGAGTCAGCGCAAGTTTTACACTGAGAACCCGAGATGATCAAGGGTCAGCGCAACTTTTACACAGGCCACCCGAGCTGTCAGCGCGAATTTTGCCCCAAAAACCGAGATGATCTCAGAAAAGCAGAGTCAGCGCGGAATTAAGCTAGAAAAACACAGTCAGCGCGGAATTAAGCTAGAAAGTGGCGCTGACATCGCGGATATACACGTCTTTTCCGCGATGATCCGATTTTCAGCGCGACTGTTAAAATTAAATCCGCGATGGAGCTCAAAAATAGTGACAGGCAAATCAAAACTCCCAAATCAAAACAGCCAATTTTTCAATCAAACAGGGGCATTTCCCAGATCAACCCAGGAAACGCAAACGACTGATAATTAATCCCCAATTTCAAAAAGAGAGCAATCAAATTCAAACACAAAGATGGACTCAAGAGACAAAAAGGCTGATCCCCAGCGGAGTCGCCAAATTGTTGGGAAGGTAAATCCCCTCTACGGATAGAGGCGATCCCTACTAGCCCAACAGGGGTCTAGCAACAATCACACAATGCTGCCACGCATGTTCCTAGTTACAATTAGACAAGAAGTAAAGAGCACCTACTTGGATTCCTGCGCTGTCGTTTGTCGAGGGGATGTTTCCCTTGCTCCTTCGCTTCAGCTGGTCATAGTCTTCCGCGATCCCCGCGAACGGACACCTGCACACACGAAGGGAAAGCAAACGCAAGCGTGAAATCTAGTAAAAGTAACTATATGCCAGTCAGAAAAGACATAATTCACATTTATCCATTGCATAAACAAACGAGAATGGAACAATAATAGCAGTCATCTATTATTAATCAGAATAGAGAAGAGTACAACCAAATGTTCTGACGTCGATAAACTTCTCAGGAGGGATCAGTCAGCATGTATCTCAAGCATTCACCTTTGAGGATGGTTCTCCCAAGACAAACTAGTCTCTCTCTCTCACACAAATGTCACAAACAAACTTCCCAAAGCAATCAATCACTTCCACTCCTAACACACCACACCTATAGCAGCAATCTGAGCACTACAAGCTCTTGTATAATCCAAGCTAAGTCTAGCTATTTTCTAACCAGCTGCTCATGGTAATGGTGGAAGTTTATATAGGAGAAGGAGTCTCCTAAAAAGGTGGAAGGATGAGCTTATCTTCAAGGGGAGTAGTTGCAAAAGGTCGAACAGACATGCCATAGAAGGGAGTCGACATTCACAAAGCTAACAACCAAGCCTGGAGAGATCTGGAAGGCTGGTTGTTTGAACAAATTCGCCCAAACTGGATCAGCGCGGATTATATGGAGACTGCCGCGCTGTCAGCACATGACAATAACTGAACAAGCCATGTCAGCGCGGAAGGACACGTGAAAGCCGCGCTGTGCGTCATCGCGGAAAAGTGATGTTCTTCCGCGATGGCAGCGCACGAAATAGACTGTGGGGCGCTGGTCATCGCGGTTATTTTAGGAACAGACGCGCTGATGCACAAAACTTTGGAAAAATGGGTTTTTAGCCAGTTCAGGGAGCAAACATTTAGTGATTGTGACTTCTTGGACACAGCAGGGTGACTGACAGGAAGGCAGTGATAAATTACTGTGTAACAGATGCCCCCTAAAGCATGAAGACCGAGAGAGTGGGAGGGGTGAAATGCTTTACAACACACGCCGAACTGGAACACCACCAGGAAGTACCGAAAAATCTCTGACAATCATGTACACGCAGTCTAGGTATGGGCGCAGCCATCCAAAAGACATGCAAGACTGGTCTATGGTATGGACGCAGCCACCCAGCTAAAGAGACCATAATAAAGACAAGGTATGGTCGCAGCCATCCATGAAGACTCAGGTATGGGCGCAGCCATCCATCGATGAGTCATGTAATGATTATCCACAAAATCGCAGCCTGGACCACAGTGAGCAAGGATCCAGGGTCTTGCGCTCCATCTCGACCCGAACAGAGTACAGGTCCACACATGTGAATACAGGGGTTGGAGTCGAACATGTATGAACATCGCCTGATTACCGGTCAATGATGAGAACCGTTAACAGACGCGAGAGGTACCACCAATAATGACAATGGCCCTCAAGGTACTATAGGTACAATCCGTAGCGTGTGAATCAATGAGTTGGTGTCGAACACCCACGGAATCATTCGATCGTAGGTCAATGATGTAAACCTTGCGTCGAACACGAGGAACCTGCCATTGAGGCATGCAGGCTCCAAGGCACCTGGAAGGAGTCTCTAAGTCACTTTCTCGGATAATGAGTTGAAGTCGACGAGAAGTGGCCTTGATCGAAGGTGGGCCATAATGATTCCCACATCAGCGACACGAGACAGAGGTATAATAATTTGTGATGAGATAGCGAACGAGGTTGCTTTGTGGCAGAGGACAACTTCTCTTGAACACATAACGGCACTATAACGGATTTGGCAGTACTTGACATCAAATGAGCAGCGGGTAGGATGATGATGGCAATAAACAGATGAGAGGTCAAATAGGATGTCCCAAACCCATGGAGGTTAGTGAAAACGAGATGAGATGACCCCACCCAGACACGAAACAGCGGAGTGCCGTGTTCAAGAGCGACGTACTGCCGAGACGACTGTAATCAAAGTTCCATTTTCCCCACCTTTGCAGGCAGGTACCCCGATTATTTTTGGACGACAAGCTTGACGGGGGTAACATATGCTTGATGTGTGTCATGTTGACAATATCCGATGTCATTGAGTGTTTAACGAGCCTGACAAAGGAAAAACTCGGCTTCTTTTCTTGTTTCGAGAGTCTGAAAAGAATGCGGAAAAGGAGGCTCCAGGGGGGTCCTTTTTCGTACAGTTGTGTCTCTCGAGCCCGAAAAAGTATAAAACTGTGCTCGAAAGAACCGCCCGGTCATTACAACCGAGGAGTACTTTTCATAAATAGTGTCGCCGACCGGAAAAAGTAAAAAAGTGGTCGAAGACACGTCGTTTTAGAGCCAATATCGAGTGCGAAACGACAAACACCCGGCGATCTTTTTGGTTTAACGGTCGGAAAAAGAGCTTAAAAACGACCGCCTCTCATTTCTTTAACGAGTCGAGAGGGGGACTCGGCAATCTTTTCATCTTTAAACGGTCAGAAAAGAGCTGAAAGCAGACCTCCATTTTTATTCTCTTTAACGAGTCAAAAAGGGAAAAATACTCGGCAATCTTTTCATATTTTACGAGTCAGAAAAGAGCTTAAAGGCGACTCGTCCTAGAGGAACGAGTGGTATAAAGGGTAGCAACTGGTTCCGGCAATGGCAGAACTGCTCAAAACATGTAATGGTCAAGAGGCTGGCTAACAAAACCACTCATCGCTGCGGTTCCTCAGGAAAGGAAAAACAACCAAGTGAAAGCATATGATCGGCCAAAGAGATGGCGGCGATGGAATGAAAACAACCAAGGCTCATCTAGCAGAAATTAGCAGATAAAAGGCAATCACGAGATGTAAATCAGGTATGGGTTCATTTTTACACAAGCTTGAACCGTGGAGAACTTTGCTTGGATTCGGTTTCATGTTTACACAAGCTTGAAACGAAAAACTATGCTTGTTATGAGTTTGCATGCCCCCAGCATAATAATGCAAATCGAGGTACATGCCCCCCAAGCTTCATTGCATTCAACAAAGTGGATGGAATGAAGGTTCACTCTCGAGATCTATGAAAGACTCGACTTGTATTTTACGAGATCTTAATCAAAAGACTCGATCTGGAAAGGGAGGTGTTTCATTTTTTAATGAGGTTGACACAGTAAAAGAACTATCCTCATAACCCGTGTTGCATTTTTTAACGAGCTTGACACAAGATCAGGAACTATGCTCCGACACCTAGTTTCATTTTTTTAAGGAGCTTGACACAGGAAAGCGAACTATGCTCCGACCAGACCCAGTTTCATTTTTTAAGGAGCTTGACACCGGAAAGGAACTATGCTCCGACCAGACCTAGTTTCATTTTTTAAGGAGCTTGACACCGGAAAAGAACTATGCTCCATCCAGACCTAATTTCATTTTTTAGGGAGCTTGACATAGGAAAGTGAACTATGCTCCGTCCAGACCTAATTTCATTTTTTAGGGAGCTTGACATAGGAAAGTGAACTATGCTCCGTCCAGACTTCATCATAATGAACGGGAAGTGGAGGCCCCCAAGAAAGTGGCTCCGGAGGAAAGGCCGACATCTTGGAAATCAGGACCTAATGCCCCCAGGACACTATGCACGATGGTGTCATCACTGGGTACGGGCACGGGGTAGGTGGCCACATAGTTGATTTGCGGCGAGGCAGATGCAACTTGTGGATGAAAGCCAGGAGGGAAGGATGAGTGCGCCGGAGGGGCTTGTGGACGAACGAACGATAATTGATCGAACGTCACGATTCTTCCATCGTGTGGAAAACAAACCACACGGAAAAGTGAAGAAACAAGGGCTCCCATGGCATACACATAATCACGACCAAGGAGAAGACTGAAGTCTAAAGAACCTTGGGTAACTGAGACGTCTATATAGACAGTCTTGCCCCCCAAAGTAATAGGAAACTTTGGAAGGATCCCTAATGGCTGACTCGTTCCTCCGTCAAACGCGGTGAGATGCGGTGCGACAGGTACAAGCGATGGGGAACCCAAAGCTCGCCAAGTAGTAACGGGCATAAGACTAACCGATGCTCCTTCGTCTAACACAGTGCCAGGCAGCGCCTTATTGCAAGCATAGGCGGTGACCCAGAAAGGCACGTGGGATGGAAGGGGAGGGGTAGTCAAACGACTCCAATCAAAGGAAATGACCGAACTACTTGGTGGGGGAACCATATGGTTGCCCCCCTGCTCGGAAAGAACCGAATCTAAATTCTCCGGAGAGGTTTCAGGAGAACCTTTATCAAGCTCAGGAGAATCTGAGGAGACGAGAAGAACATGAGAATTTTTCTCTTCCGAAACAGAGTGCTTGAGAGGAGGTGAACTCGAATCAACACTCTTTCCGACCAACGGCGGGTCTGGAACAGACTGGGAACAGCCAGGTTCGGGAAGAGGGGCTTGGACAAAAGAGGAATCTGAAACAATCTCTTTGTCAACAAGGGCGCGATCTACAGCTGCAGAGAGACGTTGATATCCAACGGGGAATTGGGGTGAGGGAGCTGTAAGACTTTCCAAGACACTGGAGGCTTTATCCATGAGCGGACAAAGGTGAAGGGGATGATTGCCTTCACAAAGTTTACAGGGGATTCGAATCTTCCCTTTCTCCTTACCATTCCCAGCTGATGAGGTAGCATCGCCATGATGTTCAGCGGGCGATGAGGGGCGGGCCGGATTGCGAGACCAGACTTCTAATACCCTGGGAATGCCAGGACAATCACGAAGCAGGTGGTCCTCCTTGCATAATCGACAAGGAAACTTAACCTTCCGCGGAGGGGCAGGAGGTGGCCCGATCTCAGGTGTACTGGAGTGGATAGCTGGACTTGAGAGGGGGACTGTGTGTGTAGACTCTCCCTTAGGAGACTTCTTCTTCTTGGACTTCCTCTTCTTCTTCTTAGCCACCTGGTTATGCGAATCGAGACTTTCACCAGGCGAAGTGGAAGAGGACGACGTAGAAGTAGGCGTCGAAGGGGAGAGATCCACCTTTGGATCAACATGATGTCGTTCAGGTGGAGGGACTGACGGACTAACAGCCGATACGGTAGGGACCAAAGAGGTTGAAAACAACCACACAGGCAACCCGACAGTTAACCCTGGTAGGGACAACGTCGCCATATACGGAGCACCAACATTCCCAAGAGGAGGGAATTGTCCTGGGTTCCCATCAGAGGGGGAACCTGGGTTAGTGAATCCTGGAAAAGTTGCCATAGCAAATGAAAACGAAACCTACTCAAGCTAACGCACACAAGATCTAACAGGGAATGTTATCGTGGCCGAATAAATTTTAAGACACAAGAACCAAACTTGACCTTTTCATATTTCAGGAGTCGAGAAAAGGACGAAAAGATGACTCCAGTCTCCTTCGAATGTTTAATGAGCACGAAGTGACAAGACGCTCACAGGCACCTTTTCGTTTAGCGAGTCCGAAAAGGATCAAAAGTGACTGCTCTGGAACTCTAGGTAGAGGGTGTGCCAAACTTTTCGCAAAACCACAGAATACTTTTTAGGGTACGGGTGGTCGATCTTCGTGAATGCTGTGTTCACTGCATTGCGAATCGTAGGGCGGCCGACTCGGCTTCCTATGGATAAAGGATAAAAGCCTAGTGGGGTCTCCCTATATACGCGACGGTACGTGGGAGCGCAGTCCGTGTTAGACCACTATCGAGTCACAGAAGGAGGAATCACCCAACCTAATGTGAAACAACAGTGACTATGTTTAAAGACGCCGGAACACGTCTCTAACCTAGACCTCTAGATATTTGCGTTTAGTTCCAATGCGTTTTTAGATTCATTCGGTTCATTTTATAGTTGATCTTGAGATTAAGTTTCGATTTCAGGTCCTATCGTATGTTCTCTCACAATTACCTAGATGCAAACTACATGTCAACGAGAATCATTTTGTTCGATGAATTCTAGCTATGGAAAGGTAAAGAGATTTCAATCAAACAAAACGAACACAATCAATCAAACAGCCTAATGCAACTAAAAGCGAGGAAAGGAAACTTTTTCTCTTGAAAATGCAAATCAATGAAACATTCTTTTCCTTTTCAATTTTTAAAAACAAAGCGACTAGTTTGATTTTCTTCCAATGGCACAAAGCATCTAAATGAATTTGGAGGAACCGGAACACCAAGCAAAATGCAATTGCCTAATGAAAGCACACAAAGTTCCCAAAACACTCAACAAAGATTCCAAATCAAAAGGAAAACTAAGTTCCGTATGAGCTATGTGATCTAAGCTCGACAAGACAAGCAAGGATTGCAAGCAAGGAGGAAGCGAATGTGAACTGATCGATCCAAACAATCGTAATCTATGCTTGGTAGTGAAGAAATCGAATCAACATAAAAAAGGTGGTTCAATAATCGACACTAAAAATCAATCAGCAACAAGCAATGAAAAATCCTCAAGCAAATCAATAAGAGGGTTGTGGATGAATGTTGAATAGACAAGTAACCCAAGCAAACGGTTTCTCGATGAAACTTCTAAAGGGCTAGGTCACATGGTCTAAAAACACAAGATTCAGTCGAATGAAACCAAAGAGAGAGCGTCCCTTAACCAAAAGCAATCAAAACAAGCTAATGAGGGACAAGAAACCACAGGGGATAAGAAAGATTGATGAATTCAGGAGATAAAGTTATAAAAACAACTTTTCAGGAGTCAGCGCAAGTTTTACACTGAGAACCCGAGATGATCAAGGGTCAGCGCAACTTTTACACAGGCCACCCGAGCTGTCAGCGCGAATTTTGCCCCAAAAACCGAGATGATCTCAGAAAAGCAGAGTCAGCGCGGAATTAAGCTAGAAAAACACAGTCAGCGCGGAATTAAGCTAGAAAGTGGCGCTGACATCGCGGATATACACGTCTTTTCCGCGATGATCCGATTTTCAGCGCGACTGTTAAAATTAAATCCGCGATGGAGCTCAAAAATAGTGACAGGCAAATCAAAACTCCCAAATCAAAACAGCCAATTTTTCAATCAAACAGGGGCATTTCCCAGATCAACCCAGGAAACGCAAACGACTGATAATTAATCCCCAATTTCAAAAAGAGAGCAATCAAATTCAAACACAAAGATGGACTCAAGAGACAAAAAGGCTGATCCCCAGCGGAGTCGCCAAATTGTTGGGAAGGTAAATCCCCTCTACGGATAGAGGCGATCCCTACTAGCCCAACAGGGGTCTAGCAACAATCACACAATGCTGCCACGCATGTTCCTAGTTACAATTAGACAAGAAGTAAAGAGCACCTACTTGGATTCCTGCGCTGTCGTTTGTCGAGGGATGTTTCCCTTGCTCCTTCGCTTCAGCTGGTCATAGTCTTCCGCGATCCCCGCGAACGGACACCTGCACACACGAAGGGAAAGCAAACGCAAGCGTGAAATCTAGTAAAAGTAACTATATGCCAGTCAGAAAAGACATAATTCACATTTATCCATTGCATAAACAAACGAGAATGGAACAATAATAGCAGTCATCTATTATTAATCAGAATAGAGAAGAGTACAACCAAATGTTCTGACGTCGATAAACTTCTCAGGAGGGATCAGTCAGCATGTATCTCAAGCATTCACCTTTGAGGATGGTTCTCCCAAGACAAACTAGTCTCTCTCTCTCACACAAATGTCACAAACAAACTTCCCAAAGCAATCAATCACTTCCACTCCTAACACACCACACCTATAGCAGCAATCTGAGCACTACAAGCTCTTGTATAATCCAAGCTAAGTCTAGCTATTTTCTAACCAGCTGCTCATGGTAATGGTGGAAGTTTATATAGGAGAAGGAGTCTCCTAAAAAGGTGGAAGGATGAGCTTATCTTCAAGGGGAGTAGTTGCAAAAGGTCGAACAGACATGCCATAGAAGGGAGTCGACATTCACAAAGCTAACAACCAAGCCTGGAGAGATCTGGAAGGCTGGTTGTTTGAACAAATTCGCCCAAACTGGATCAGCGCGGATTATATGGAGACTGCCGCGCTGTCAGCACATGACAATAACTGAACAAGCCATGTCAGCGCGGAAGGACACGTGAAAGCCGCGCTGTGCGTCATCGCGGAAAAGTGATGTTCTTCCGCGATGGCAGCGCACGAAATAGACTGTGGGGCGCTGGTCATCGCGGTTATTTTAGGAACAGACGCGCTGATGCACAAAACTTTGGAAAAATGGGTTTTTAGCCAGTTCAGGGAGCAAACATTTAGTGATTGTGACTTCTTGGACACAGCAGGGTGACTGACAGGAAGGCAGTGATAAATTACTGTGTAACAGATGCCCCCTAAAGCATGAAGACCGAGAGAGTGGGAGGGGTGAAATGCTTTACAACACACGCCGAACTGGAACACCACCAGGAAGTACCGAAAAATCTCTGACAATCATGTACACGCAGTCTAGGTATGGGCGCAGCCATCCAAAAGACATGCAAGACTGGTCTATGGTATGGACGCAGCCACCCAGCTAAAGAGACCATAATAAAGACAAGGTATGGTCGCAGCCATCCATGAAGACTCAGGTATGGGCGCAGCCATCCATCGATGAGTCATGTAATGATTATCCACAAAATCGCAGCCTGGACCACAGTGAGCAAGGATCCAGGGTCTTGCGCTCCATCTCGACCCGAACAGAGTACAGGTCCACACATGTGAATACAGGGGTTGGAGTCGAACATGTATGAACATCGCCTGATTACCGGTCAATGATGAGAACCGTTAACAGACGCGAGAGGTACCACCAATAATGACAATGGCCCTCAAGGTACTATAGGTACAATCCGTAGCGTGTGAATCAATGAGTTGGTGTCGAACACCCACGGAATCATTCGATCGTAGGTCAATGATGTAAACCTTGCGTCGAACACGAGGAACCTGCCATTGAGGCATGCAGGCTCCAAGGCACCTGGAAGGAGTCTCTAAGTCACTTTCTCGGATAATGAGTTGAAGTCGACGAGAAGTGGCCTTGATCGAAGGTGGGCCATAATGATTCCCACATCAGCGACACGAGACAGAGGTATAATAATTTGTGATGAGATAGCGAACGAGGTTGCTTTGTGGCAGAGGACAACTTCTCTTGAACACATAACGGCACTATAACGGATTTGGCAGTACTTGACATCAAATGAGCAGCGGGTAGGATGATGATGGCAATAAACAGATGAGAGGTCAAATAGGATGTCCCAAACCCATGGAGGTTAGTGAAAACGAGATGAGATGACCCCACCCAGACACGAAACAGCGGAGTGCCGTGTTCAAGAGCGACGTACTGCCGAGACGACTGTAATCAAAGTTCCATTTTCCCCACCTTTGCAGGCAGGTACCCCGATTATTTTTGGACGACAAGCTTGACGGGGGTAACATATGCTTGATGTGTGTCATGTTGACAATATCCGATGTCATTGAGTGTTTAACGAGCCTGACAAAGGAAAAACTCGGCTTCTTTTCTTGTTTCGAGAGTCTGAAAAGAATGCGGAAAAGGAGGCTCCAGGGGGGTCCTTTTTCGTACAGTTGTGTCTCTCGAGCCCGAAAAAGTATAAAACTGTGCTCGAAAGAACCGCCCGGTCATTACAACCGAGGAGTACTTTTCATAAATAGTGTCGCCGACCGGAAAAAGTAAAAAAGTGGTCGAAGACACGTCGTTTTAGAGCCAATATCGAGTGCGAAACGACAAGCACCCGGCGATCTTTTTGGTTTAACGGTCGGAAAAAAGAGCTTAAAAACGACCGCCTCTCATTTCTTTAACGAGTCGAGAGGGGGACTCGGCAATCTTTTCATCTTTAAACGGTCAGAAAAGAGCTTAAAGCAGACCTCCATTTTTATTCTCTTTAACGAGTCAAAAAGGGAAAAATACTCGGCAATCTTTTCATATTTTACGAGTCAGAAAAGAGCTTAAAGGCGACTCGTCCTAGAGGAACGAGTGGTATAAAGGGTAGCAACTGGTTCCGGAAATGGCAGAACTGCTCAAAACATGTAATGGTCAAGAGGCTGGCTAACAAAACCACTCATCACTGCGGTTCCTCAGGAAAGGAAAAACAACCAAATGAAAGCATATGATCGGCCAAAGAGATGGCGGCGATGGAATGAAAACAACCAAGGCTCATCTAGCAGAAATTAGCAGATAAAAGGCAATCACGAGATGTAAATCAGGTATGGGTTCATTTTTACACAAGCTTGAACCGTGGAGAACTTTGCTTGGATTCGGTTTCATGTTTACACAAGCTTGAAACGAAAAACTATGCTTGTTATGAGTTTGCATGCCCCCAGCATAATAATGAAAATCGAGGTACATGCCCCCCAAGCTTCATTGCATTCAACAAAGTGGATGGAATGAAGGTTCACTCTCGAGATCTATGAAAGACTCGACTTGTATTTTACGAGATCTTAATCAAAAGACTCGATCTGGAAAGGGAGGTGTTTCATTTTTTAATGAGGTTGACACAGTAAAAGAACTATCCTCATAACCCGTGTTGCATTTTTTAACGAGCTTGACACAAGATCAGGAACTATGCTCCGACACCTAGTTTCATTTTTTTAAGGAGCTTGACACAGGAAAGCGAACTATGCTCCGACCAGACCCAGTTTCATTTTTTAAGGAGCTTGACACCGGAAAGGAACTATGCTCCGACCAGACCTAGTTTCATTTTTTAAGGAGCTTGACACCGGAAAAGAACTATGCTCCATCCAGACCTAATTTCATTTTTTAGGGAGCTTGACATAGGAAAGTGAACTATGCTCCGTCCAGACCTAATTTCATTTTTTAGGGAGCTTGACATAGGAAAGTGAACTATGCTCCGTCCAGACTTCATCATAATGAACGGGAAGTGGAGGCCCCCAAGAAAGTGGCTCCGGAGGAAAGGCCGACATCTTGGAAATCAGGACCTAATGCCCCCAGGACACTATGCACGATGGTGTCATCACTGGGTACGGGCACGGGGTAGGTGGCCACATAGTTGATTTGCGGCGAGGCAGATGCAACTTGTGGATGAAAGCCAGGAGGGAAGGATGAGTGCGCCGGAGGGGCTTGTGGACGAACGAACGATAATTGATCGAACGTCACGATTCTTCCATCGTGTGGAAAACAAACCACACGGAAAAGTGAAGAAACAAGGGCTCCCATGGCATACACATAATCACGACCAAGGAGAAGACTGAAGTCTAAAGAACCTTGGGTAACTGAGACGTCTATATAGACAGTCTTGCCCCCCAAAGTAATAGGAAACTTTGGAAGGATCCCTAATGGCTGACTCGTTCCTCCGTCAAACGCGGTGAGATGCGGTGCGACAGGTACAAGCGATGGGGAACCCAAAGCTCGCCAAGTAGTAACGGGCATAAGACTAACCGATGCTCCTTCGTCTAACACAGTGCCAGGCAGCGCCTTATTGCAAGCATAGGCGGTGACCCAGAAAGGCACGTGGGATGGAAGGGGAGGGGTAGTCAAACGACTCCAATCAAAGGAAATGACCGAACTACTTGGTGGGGGAACCATATGGTTGCCCCCCTGCTCGGAAAGAACCGAATCTAAATTCTCCGGAGAGGTTTCAGGAGAACCTTTATCAAGCTCAGGAGAATCTGAGGAGACGAGAAGAACATGAGAATTTTTCTCTTCCGAAACAGAGTGCTTGAGAGGAGGTGAACTCGAATCAACACTCTTTCCGACCAACGGCGGGTCTGGAACAGACTGGGAATAGCCAGGTTCGGGAAGAGGGGCTTGGACAAAAGAGGAATCTGAAACAATCTCTTTGTCAACAAGGGCGCGATCTACAGCTGCAGAGAGACGTTGATATCCAACGGGGAATTGGGGTGAGGGAGCTGTAAGACTTTCCAAGACACTGGAGGCTTTATCCATGAGCGGACAAAGGTGAAGGGGATGATTGCCTTCACAAAGTTTACAGGGGATTCGAATCTTCCCTTTCTCCTTACCATTCCCAGCTGATGAGGTAGCATCGCCATGATGTTCAGCGGGCGATGAGGGGCGGGCCGGATTGCGAGACCAGACTTCTAATACCCTGGGAATGCCAGGACAATCACGAAGCAGGTGGTCCTCCTTGCATAATCGACAAGGAAACTTAACCTTCCGCGGAGGGGCAGGAGGTGGCCCGATCTCAGGTGTACTGGAGTGGATAGCTGGACTTGAGAGGGGGACTGTGTGTGTAGACTCTCCCTTAGGAGACTTCTTCTTCTTGGACTTCCTCTTCTTCTTCTTAGCCACCTGGTTATGCGAATCGAGACTTTCACCAGGCGAAGTGGAAGAGGACGACGTAGAAGTAGGCGTCGAAGGGGAGAGATCCACCTTTGGATCAACATGATGTCGTTCAGGTGGAGGGACTGACGGACTAACAGCCGATACGGTAGGGACCAAAGAGGTTGAAAACAACCACACAGGCAACCCGACAGTTAACCCTGGTAGGGACAACGTCGCCATATACGGAGCACCAACATTCCCAAGAGGAGGGAATTGTCCTGGGTTCCCATCAGAGGGGGAACCTGGGTTAGTGAATCCTGGAAAAGTTGCCATAGCAAATGAAAACGAAACCTACTCAAGCTAACGCACACAAGATCTAACAGGGAATGTTATCGTGGCCGAATAAATTTTAAGACACAAGAACCAAACTTGACCTTTTCATATTTCAGGAGTCGAGAAAAGGACGAAAAGATGACTCCAGTCTCCTTCGAATGTTTAATGAGCACGAAGTGACAAGACGCTCACAGGCACCTTTTCGTTTAGCGAGTCCGAAAAGGATCAAAAGTGACTGCTCTGGAACTCTAGGTAGAGGGTGTGCCAAACTTTTCGCAAAACCACAGAATACTTTTTAGGGTACGGGTGGTCGATCTTCGTGAATGCTGTGTTCACTGCATTGCGAATCGTAGGGCGGCCGACTCGGCTTCCTATGGATAAAGGATAAAAGCCTAGTGGGGTCTCCCTATATACGCGACGGTACGTGGGAGCGCAGTCCGTGTTAGACCACTATCGAGTCACAGAAGGAGGAATCACCCAACCTAATGTGAAACAACAGTGACTATGTTTAAAGACGCCGGAACACGTCTCTAACCTAGACCTCTAGATATTTGCGTTTAGTTCCAATGCGTTTTTAGATTCATTCGGTTCATTTTATAGTTGATCTTGAGATTAAGTTTCGATTTCAGGTCCTATCGTATGTTCTCTCACAATTACCTAGATGCAAACTACATGTCAACGAGAATCATTTTGTTCGATGAATTCTAGCTATGGAAAGGTAAAGAGATTTCAATCAAACAAAACGAACACAATCAATCAAACAGCCTAATGCAACTAAAAGCGAGGAAAGGAAACTTTTTCTCTTGAAAATGCAAATCAATGAAACATTCTTTTCCTTTTCAATTTTTAAAAACAAAGCGACTAGTTTGATTTTCTTCCAATGGCACAAAGCATCTAAATGAATTTGGAGGAACCGGAACACCAAGCAAAATGCAATTGCCTAATGAAAGCACACAAAGTTCCCAAAACACTCAACAAAGATTCCCAAATCAAAAAGGAAAACTAAGTTCCGTATGAGCTATGTGATCTAAGCTCGACAAGACAAGCAAGGATTGCAAGCAAGGAGGAAGCGAATGTGAACTGATCGATCCAAACAATCGTAATCTATGCTTGGTAGTGAAGAAATCGAATCAACATAAAAAAGGTGGTTCAATAATCGACACTAAAAATCAATCAGCAACAAGCAATGAAAAATCCTCAAGCAAATCAATAAGAGGGTTGTGGATGAATGTTGAATAGACAAGTAACCCAAGCAAACGGTTTCTCGATGAAACTTCTAAAGGGCTAGGTCACATGGTCTAAAAACACAAGATTCAGTCGAATGAAACCAAAGAGAGAGCGTCCCTTAACCAAAAGCAATCAAAACAAGCTAATGAGGGACAAGAAACCACAGGGGATAAGAAAGATTGATGAATTCAGGAGATAAAGTTATAAAAACAACTTTTCAGGAGTCAGCGCAAGTTTTACACTGAGAACCCGAGATGATCAAGGGTCAGCGCAACTTTTACACAGGCCACCCGAGCTGTCAGCGCGAATTTTGCCCCAAAAACCGAGATGATCTCAGAAAAGCAGAGTCAGCGCGGAATTAAGCTAGAAAAACACAGTCAGCGCGGAATTAAGCTAGAAAGTGGCGCTGACATCGCGGATATACACGTCTTTTCCGCGATGATCCGATTTTCAGCGCGACTGTTAAAATTAAATCCGCGATGGAGCTCAAAAATAGTGACAGGCAAATCAAAACTCCCAAATCAAAAC
Organism: Pinus tabuliformis; assembly: GCA_031772625.1. Taxonomy (NCBI): domain Eukaryota; kingdom Viridiplantae; phylum Streptophyta; class Pinopsida; order Pinales; family Pinaceae; genus Pinus; species Pinus tabuliformis. The sequence goes on along the minus strand of CM062815.1, from coordinate 1,125,382,807 downwards.
AGCCAATTTTTCAATCAAACAGGGGCATTTCCCAGATCAACCCAGGAAACGCAAACGACTGATAATTAATCCCCAATTTCAAAAAGAGAGCAATCAAATTCAAACACAAAGATGGACTCAAGAGACAAAAAGGCTGATCCCCAGCGGAGTCGCCAAATTGTTGGGAAGGTAAATCCCCTCTACGGATAGAGGCGATCCCTACTAGCCCAACAGGGGTCTAGCAACAATCACACAATGCTGCCACGCATGTTCCTAGTTACAATTAGACAAGAAGTAAAGAGCACCTACTTGGATTCCTGCGCTGTCGTTTGTCGAGGGGATGTTTCCCTTGCTCCTTCGCTTCAGCTGGTCATAGTCTTCCGCGATCCCCGCGAACGGACACCTGCACACACGAAGGGAAAGCAAACGCAAGCGTGAAATCTAGTAAAAGTAACTATATGCCAGTCAGAAAAGACATAATTCACATTTATCCATTGCATAAACAAACGAGAATGGAACAATAATAGCAGTCATCTATTATTAATCAGAATAGAGAAGAGTACAACCAAATGTTCTGACGTCGATAAACTTCTCAGGAGGGATCAGTCAGCATGTATCTCAAGCATTCACCTTTGAGGATGGTTCTCCCAAGACAAACTAGTCTCTCTCTCTCACACAAATGTCACAAACAAACTTCCCAAAGCAATCAATCACTTCCACTCCTAACACACCACACCTATAGCAGCAATCTGAGCACTACAAGCTCTTGTATAATCCAAGCTAAGTCTAGCTATTTTCTAACCAGCTGCTCATGGTAATGGTGGAAGTTTATATAGGAGAAGGAGTCTCCTAAAAAGGTGGAAGGATGAGCTTATCTTCAAGGGGAGTAGTTGCAAAAGGTCGAACAGACATGCCATAGAAGGGAGTCGACATTCACAAAGCTAACAACCAAGCCTGGAGAGATCTGGAAGGCTGGTTGTTTGAACAAATTCGCCCAAACTGGATCAGCGCGGATTATATGGAGACTGCCGCGCTGTCAGCACATGACAATAACTGAACAAGCCATGTCAGCGCGGAAGGACACGTGAAAGCCGCGCTGTGCGTCATCGCGGAAAAGTGATGTTCTTCCGCGATGGCAGCGCACGAAATAGACTGTGGGGCGCTGGTCATCGCGGTTATTTTAGGAACAGACGCGCTGATGCACAAAACTTTGGAAAAATGGGTTTTTAGCCAGTTCAGGGAGCAAACATTTAGTGATTGTGACTTCTTGGACACAGCAGGGTGACTGACAGGAAGGCAGTGATAAATTACTGTGTAACAACACCCATCACTTCAGTTCCAACTGTTCCGACTGTTTGTGTAGCGTATTCAACACTGGTTGTTAGCGCCGTTACGACATCTTTAGCTGTGACTACTGGTGCTGGTCCGTCTCACGGCCTAGTAAGTAGTAGTCAGCCGGCACATACACCGAGAGTTGTTCATCTTGCACAAAGTGCCCCGCCCTCTTCTGGTCCCACTCTAGTAGGGGGGCCATATGATCGATATTTGCAAGCTGTTCAGGATCTAAGCTCGCAAGGTCCGTTCTATTACTATGATTCCACAGGTCAATACCTTTATCTTTCCAGGACCTTGCCATCTCAGCCTGTTGTTGAGGTCTCGGTGCCATTATCTGTTGCTTGGGGCACCACCACTTATCATGGTGGCCAAGCAACGCCTGCACAGCCTCAGGGACCGCCTAACCAAGGCCAGCCATCTTACGTGCAAACCCCCCAAGGGCAGCAGTATTATGGCTAGTCTCACCTAGAGCAACCTGGGGGCCCACAAGGACAACCCTTTCAGGGACAACCTTCGGCCTCTGGTGGTTAGTCTTTCACTTATCTTGCTCAACCTTCTGGTAATCCGAGGCAACCTGGTGTTCAGCAAGGTTACCCATCTGGGCAACTAGGACAACCTTACATTCAACAAGGTCAACCTGGTGTCCAGCAAGGTTATCCATTTGGACAAGCAGGACAACCTTATATGCAACAAGGACAACCTGGAATCCAGCAAGGGTACCCTTTTGGGCAGGGTGGTCAGCCTTACGTACAGCAAGGCACACCCACTACCCTGTCGAGTCATCCATATGGACAAGTTGGTCGACCTCAGGGTCAACCAGCCATCCAGTCTGCTCAGCCATCTATTCCGCAAGGAAAACCCTCGGTTGTACAAGGACAACCTAACACCTAGCAAGCTCATCCTTCTGGGCAAATGGGTCCATCCCAAACTCAACCAGGGCAACTTTCAGGCTAGGTTGCCCAATCTCCACCCTTTCAAGGACATCCTTCTGGGCCCCAGACTCAAACTGGTCTTCAGATGCAAGGTGGGTTTCAATCCCAACCTTCTTACCAAGCGCAGCCTGGTCACCAGGCTCAGTATGGAGCTCAGCAATCGTATGGTTACTAGCAACCCCAGGGGCAAGCTCAGTTGGCCCCGTACCAAAATTATCAACAAATGCAGGTCACTCCTTATCAGAATTACCAGCAACAGTATTGTTGTGGAGGTAAATCCTCTCTGCGGACAGAGACGATCCCTACTAGCCCAGACCGGATCTAGCAACAATCAAACAATGCTATCATGCAAATTCCTAATTGCAAATAAAAAAGTGGATGGTAATAACCTACTTGGATTCCAACGCTAATGTTCGTAGAAGAGACGTTGCTCTCGTTCCTTTGCCTCGGCCGGTCACGATCCCCACGATCTATGTGATTGGACACCTGCACATGCAAAGACCAAAACAAATACAAGCGTAAAATCCAATAGATGCAATTATATATCAGTCAGAAAAGATATAACTCAACATCAATCACAGGACAATGAAAGTGGAACCATAATGATAGTCATCTATTATTGATAAATAACAAAGAAGAATACAACCATAGTTCTGATGTCAAATCCTCCTTTGGCTGGGTAGTCAGCTACACAAGTCTTGCAAAGCTTGTTGGGATGGGAAACAAGCCTCTCTCTCTTGGGTGACAAGAATCTCCTCACTTAGATTTGGCCTTATGGGTGCAAAGAAGGCTCTTGCAGCTTCAAACTCTTGAACTCTTGGAATTCTCTATCACTATACTAGAACTAGAACTAGCTTGCTCAAGGCATAGAGACAAGCTTTTATAGATAGAGAGGAAAGAGATAGGATCAACCACATTATTCATGGGATTGGCTTTATCACTTAGAAACTTCCATGAGAGGTGGCAAACCACTTCCCTTCTATGGAGATTCGAAGCCAAACCATCCTAGCTCAACATAGATTCAGTTGGTGAATGGGTTAAGAAGAACCTTCCGAAGCTCGTTGGTTAAAAACTTTACTCAATTCGGTTGGCGCGAGTGCGACTCTGAGACAGAGCGCCAATGGCGCGCCCTCTTTAGAGGATTTCCCCCATTGGCGCGGGCAGTACACTGTGAACCCGCGCTAATGCAAAAAGAGCTGTTTTCATGGGTATTCTGCAAGAGATGTCTTCAGGGCATATGAAGCTCATACTTACAATAATATCTTTCTCTTTTCCCTGATGATGGATCCCATTTGGGATTCGAAACGTTGGTGTAAAAATTCCATTACTGTGGATTCTCCGGTCAAAAATTCAAAAAGCACAAACCACAGATCTCTGAAATCCATGATGCAAGTGGTTTTAGGTCATGTCACTTCTCACAAGTCCCGGAATGAGTCCTCCAGTATGCGGGAGAGGGGTAACAGGGACGGTGACAAACAGTGACAAATTACTATGTAACAAATGCCCCCTAAAGCATGAGGCTCGAGGGAGAGAGAGGGGTGAAATTCTTTAAAAGAACATGCGTAACTGAAACACGGCCGCCGGAGAACCTGCGTAAAGAAGTACAACTGATATCTCAAGTACATGATATATGTGGTATGGGCGCAGCCATCCATAACAGAGCACATGATAATCTAGATCCAAGGTACGGGCGCAGCCGTCCAGTGAGGATCGATAAATAGACTCAGGCATGGTCACAACCATCCAGTGAATGAGTCATGTAATGATCATAATAAGCCACAAATCGCAACCTGGATTCCAATAGACAAAATCTAGGGTCTTGCGCTCCATCTCGACCCGAACAGAGTACAAGTCCAAGCATGTGAATACATGAGTTGAAGTCGAACATGCATGAACATCGTCTGATTACTAGCCAATAGTGAAAGTTGTTAACATATGCGAGAGGTACCACCAATAATGACAATGGCCCTCAAGGTACTATAGGTACAATCTACGGCGTGCGAATGAGTGAGCTGGTGTCGAACACCTGTAGAATCATTCGATCGGAGGCCAATGATGAAAACCTCTCGTCGAATACGAAGAACCTACCATTGAGGCATGCAGGCTCCAAGGCACCGGAAGGGAGTCTCTATATCACTTTCCTGGATTATGAGCTGAAGTCGACAGGAAGTGACCTTGATCAAAGGTGGGCCATAGTGTTTCCCACATCATTGACACGAGACAAAGGAAGAATGTTGTGGTGAATCAGAATTATGTGAGGTATCAGAGGGAGGTTGTAATTCTGCAGAGGTCAATTTCTCTTGAACATATCGGCGGCACGAAAGTGGACTTGGCAGTATTTGACATCAAATTAGCAGAGGTCATGGTGACATGGCAATGAGCAGATGAGAGGTCAAATAGGATCACCCATACCCATGGAGGCAAGTGTAAAACAAGATGAGATGTCCCCACCCAGACACGAATGCAAACTAGTGCCATGTTCAAGAGCGACATACTGCCGACACGACAATAATTATGGGTCCATTTTCCCCCACCATTTCTGGCGAGTACCCCGATTATTTTTTGATGACGAGCTTGACGGGGATAGCATATGCTCGTAAAGTGTCATTACAACAGAATCCAATGTCATTAAGTTTTAACGAGCCTGACAAAGGAAGAACTCGGCGTCTTTTCCTGTTTGGAGAGTCTGAAAAGACAGCAGAAAAGAAAACTCCAGGGGGGTCCTTTTTCGTAAAGTTGTGTCTCCCGAGCCCAAAAAAGTATAAAATAATGCTCGAAAGAACTGCCCGACCATTACGATCGAGGAGTACTTTTCATATATAGTGACAACGACCTGAAAATGTAAAAAAGCGATCAATATCACGTCGTTTCGTAACCATTAACGAACCTGAAACGACAAGGGTCCGACGATCTTTTTGTGTTTACACGGTCGGAAAAGAGTTTAAAGACGACCGCCTCTTATTTATGTTTAACGAGTCAAGAGGGATAACTCGGCGATCTTTTCATGTTTTAGCGAGTCAGAAAAGAGCTGAAAGATGACTCCACAGTGACTTTTTCGTGTATTTACCGAGCCCGAAAAAGTATAAAATACAACCCGTTTCACCATCGAAGTTGCGTAAGAGACCTGTCACTGCACAAGAAGCAAGCGTAAAATCCATTCTCGACCAAAAATATATTAAAATATTCAAAAAACAACTTTTTAAACCTAAGTACAAGTCAAAATGTTTATAAATATGGTGAAAATGTAAAAAATAGAATTACTTTTACTTTTTACCTCTTGAATAGTAGCAGTGGTCCGTTTGGGGAGTGAACTTCGGACAGCGATTACAGCCAATCCATGCAACCATTCAAGATTTCGCCAGTTCCAGGTAAGAGGCGCTTCCCTTAGCTCCATTTCCATACCCTTTTTATGCATTTTGTTCCTTGATTGAGCCTCTGCAAGGAGGATTTTAAAATTTAGGGCCGCGCCCCATTGGCGCGGGTATCCAGCACGGATCCGCGCCAATGGGGTGATTTACCCAAAGGTACTGCACCATTGGCGCGACTGTTTTAGAAACAGTCACGCCAACCGCGCGACCTAATTTTTACCTTGAATTTTCTCATTATTTTTTAAATTCGTCTGGTTTGTAAGCTTACCAGTGTTCTAATGATGATTTATTTGTCATTGTGGGTGCAGGAAACAAGCAAAAATGGTGGTGGAATGGAAAGAACGGGAGCATGATGCCATGGACACCTTGGCATCGAGGATGAGGGATGTATGAATGCTTTGAGAGACTGTGGCCTCAAAAAATTCTTCCTCACATCTTATCTGCGAGCTCAGCCCGAGTTATTACAGTTCATAGTTGATGCTTGGGATGTTGATGACCAAGTATTTCGCTTATGGGACTAAACCTTAGAGCTGGACGTGTATGATGTGTATTTTATTACTGGATTATCATGGAGAGGGGCAAGTCCCATCTTGACCGGAAGCAGACCTTCCAGGGAGAAGATAGGTGAAGTGAAATCTTGAGTGTGTCTAGAGGCACAATTTGGGAGAAACAGTGCCAAGGTGGATATCGCCACCATCCGAGACTTGGTTCTTAAGGTGATAATGTTCACCATCACGCGTGCAGCTGGGGTACAAGCACCCCATGAGGCGAGCAAGAATCATCTGTTACTAGCTACAGAATGCCTCAGCCCCACCATCTTTGACTGGGCTACAGCGGTGACTACCAATATCAAAAGGCAGCTTACAAAGTGTAAGCACGGAGGAGTGAAATAGTTCGGGTATGGCTCGATTGTGGTGTCGTTCTTCTTGCAACGATTACCCCTCTTTCAAATTCAGGGAGCTGTAGTGGCTGATCCATTGCGACGAGAGCCTAGGATGGCTCATTGGGTAGCATTGATGCCCAGAGGAGGAGGGGGCCAGCAGATGTCTTGGCGGCCCGAATTCTTCATATGGCTCCGCCGTCAGCTGATCGTGGTAGAGGATTGGCCATACGCGGGGACCAATTTCATGGGGGATCCAGACCTCCCACTGCCAGAGGGAGAGGAATGGGACGAGGAGTTAGGTATGATCTCTTCGTTTTTTGATGTTTTATGTATTTTCATTTTTTTTTGTTTTTGTCAATACATGCATGTTCTGATGACAGTTGTATGTATATGCAGATGTTGGCCCAGAGCGACCAGCCGGCTTGTCTCCTATAGCGCGGAGGGGCCAACCCATAACTGACCCTCAGGCAGGGGGTGTCGTGGGGGAAGAGCTGGTGCAGAATCTCGAGGGACTCACCCGAGGGATTCCGAGTTACGCTAGACTGGCGAACGTGCCTTTTGCATACCAGAGGCACACAGTGGGGGTGCCGACTCACATCCATCGTTTGTTGAGACGCTTGGTGCGCGTGGTGACGTGCTATCATGAGCACCACCGCGACTAGACTTCTAGGCTTTTTTATGCATATTTTTTGAGGGACATGTCGTCCTAGGATGTATCAGGATGAACATGTATTATTTTTGAACTATGTAATGCACGCGGTGCAAACATTATGACACACATATATATATATACATATGCCTATGGTTTACTATTGTGCTTTTATTTGCTTGCTTGTATGATGTTTTGATTATAAATTACGCAAATGTCTATCTAATACATGATTAGCCAATGCATCAGATAATGTGTTTAATCGTCGTGGAATATGTTGATATGTGATAAAGTCAAAATTCCTTTCTAACAATTTAACACGTAAATACAACCTTAAAATGTGACGGTCTCTAATGGAATATTGCCCATTGAGCTGATGGACGACAAGTTGAGAGTCTAGGTTAACAACCAATGTACGAATACCGAGATTAATGGCCTCGGCTAATAACTCAATAACAGCGCTATATTCAGCAACATTGTTTGTAGTACAGCCTAAACACACACCTTGAAGATCTATCAACTCACCGTGAGGATCGTAGATCACCCACGCCGCAGAGGACAAATTGCGAGTGCTACAGCAGGCACCATCAGTGAAACCAACATAAGGTGCACCTGACATCTGCACAAGGAGCAAAAACACAATAAGAGGCAATCACACCTTCACACCAAGCCAAAAACATGAAAACACACACACACACACACATGTATAAATCGAAGTGCGTGAATCATGCATAGTACTTTTTCAAGTACAACCCATTGTGGGGCTTATCAAGAGGATTACCTTCGTAGTCAACTAGCTCATACACCCCTTTTTGCAACACTTTCTTTACAATGTAAGGGCCTAGCCACATGGGCTCGAGTTTGCCTACCCCCAGCTTGTGATTTGCTTGGTCGTATAGCAGGACTAGATATCCCTCAACAAAGGAACGAGGATGGATGGTATGGTCGAAGTGAGTTTTGACTCTCTTCTTTTGAGCTTCGATAGCTAGAGAGGCTAGGCGACAGGTCTCGTCCAACCGTTCTAGATAAAGAAGTCGTTCCTCTACTGGGGTAGTGTTGGGAAGCAACTCGACGACTATTTTTAACGAAGGAATTTCACATTCTATAGGAAGGGTAGCCTCCAGTCCGTAAACGAGTTGAAATGGAGTGAAACCGGTGGCGTCCTTCACAGAGGTTCGGTAGGCCCACAAGGCAGGAAACAACATCAGATGCCAATTAGACTTATGCATGTCAACAGTACGTTGAAGCATCGTAACAAAAATCTTGTTAACAGCTTCAACCTGGCCGTTAGACTGAGGATAGTACGAGGTCAAACTATCGTGCCATAAGCCTAGTTGGGTTGTCAGTTCGGTCATCATGTGATTACGGAAATGCTTTCCGTGATCCGTGACGATGGCCTGCGGAACTCCGAACCGTGTAATAACATGATTGAACAAAAACTGCGCTGCTGTGTGACTGTCTTTAGTTAATGTGGGCATCGCCTCGGCCCATTTTGTAAAGTAATCGACGGCAACGATGATAAACCCATGCCCCCCAGCCGAGCGAGGCTTACAGGTCATATAATCAATGCCCCATTTTACAAAAGGGCCAATGGTGACTACAGGGTGCAGCGGAGCCGGTGGCGCATGCATCTTCTGCTAGTATATCTGGCATGCATGACACGAGCGGATGGCAAGAATGCAATCCTTAAAAATGGAGGGCCATAAATAACCAGCGCAAAGGATTTTTTGAGCTGTGGCATATCCGGACATGTGACCACCACAGGCGCCAGAGTGGCAGTCATTCAAGACTCTCTCAGCTTCCTCGAGGGTTAGACATCGACGGAGGACGGAGTGAACGCCGAGACGGTACAGGGTGTCCCCTATGATACGGTAGGGTTGAGACTGATGACGGATCCGCCACCGAGCGTCTTTAGATACAACGGGGCGGAAAGAGGATGTCTACAGATACACAATAATATCCCCGTACCAGGGATCGAGGGTGCTGATCAGAAAAAGAGTTTTGTCTGGGATATGATCCTCTTAAAGAGAGGGTACAGAAGGAGATGGAAAAGAGCAGAGTAACTCAGCAAAGACCAATGACTTCTTAGACTTGGCAGCAGTGAATTCCAAGTCAAACTCTTGGAGGATGACGATCCACTTTGAGTATTTTCCCCCCAGCAACTGTCGTGACAAAATGTACATCATTAGGTTGCAATTAGAAATCACGGTCGTGGTGTGCAACAAGATATAATGCCGGAAGCGTTGGATGGCACAAACAGCGGCCAAATCCAACTTCTCGACGTAAGCATATCGAGTTTCCGTATCCAAGAGGTTGCGGCTGAGGTAATATATGACGTGCTCATTGCCATCATCATCGTCTTGCACGAGAACCATGCCGATAGTGGTATCGGTGGCGGCTAGATACAGAGTATAATCACGGTGGTAGTTCGGAGGTCGCAATAATGGAGCAGAAACAAGGAGACCTTTGAGACGCTCAAAAGACTCCTGAGCGATAGCATCCCAATGAAAGGGTGTATCTCACTTCAATAACCGTGTAAAACCTTTAGCCACCTCAGCATAGTTCAGGACGAATCGTCTTAGGAAATTTGCTTTACCCTGCAAGCTCTACAGCTGCTACAAAGAAGCAGGGGGAGGAAGATTCAGAATAGCCTTGACTTTGAGGGGATCCAGACGGATGCCCTCTCAGGAGATGATAAACTCGAGAAGTCAGACTGATTCAATGCAGAAGACACATTTATGAGGATTAATCCTGATACGGTAGTCTCGATAGTGGAGAAAGATTTCACGAAGATGGGAAGGATGGTCTTGACGTTTGACTGAATGAGCTAGAAGATCATCCAGATACGGCTGTACAATGTGACAGATGTCATGAAAAGCATAGGACATTGCACATTGGAAGGTAGCACCGGAATTCTTTAAACCGAAAGGGAGCTTCTTGTAAGCAAAAGTGCCCCAAGGACAGATAAAGGCCGTCTTATGCTGATCAGCGAGCGCGATATTGATCTGGTTATACCCAGAAAAACCATCCATAAACGAGTAGATTTGGCTTCCTGCATAGTCATCAATGAGCTGATCGATGAAAGGTGTGGGGAAGTTATCCTTAGGATAGGCGCAGTTAATGTCATGATAATCAACACAGACTCGAATAGTACCTTGCTTTTTGTTCACATGGACTATTTTAGAAACCCAATCCGTGAGTGGAATGGGGTAAATGAAACCAGCCTTGAGAAGCTTTTCGACTTCTGCTTTAATAGCTGTAGCCTTTTGGGGGTGCACGGGGCGTAGGCGTTGACGAACGGGCTTAGCACCCGGATACATAGGTATCTCTTCGTAGGACCAAGCGAAGACATCATGAAATTCGTGAAAACGATCGGTGTAGAATTGAACTTCCTCTGGAGTACAAGTGACTCCAATATGAATATGCTCGACAATCCCTGGTTTCACAAAGATGTTGATGGGTTGGGTTTGCGTAATGTTTCCCATATTGCCTTCAGAAGTCACTTGATAAATTTGAATAGGTGTTTGAAGGGGTTGAAATGGGATACGAGAAGCAAACCGTTCGAGACAAGTGATCATTTCCTGATGGGCAGGGAGGAACGAGGAACGGTGGTGATAATCAGACCACGGAGCTTCCTCAAGATACATGGTCTCTATAATGGCTTCATTGGAAGGAAATATTTCCTTTAATGGATCCGAAGTAGCATCATCTCTAAGCCAAGGGGAATGAACATACGAGTCGGGAACGCTGCTCGAAGGAGCAGGTTCGGGAGGGGGAGCCGATGCAGCAACGATTTCGACGTAGTTGAGCTCGGCGGGCTCAACGGCATCATATCACCCCAAGATTCTATCTGATCGGCGGGAGGAAGGACCCACGGATCAGAGCACACGGAAATCATGTTAATAGGAGCGAGATTAGGAGGTGGGAGGGGAAAGACACCCATCAGGGCGGGATCTTTAAAGAGCCCGGCTCCCACGCTCTCACATGATTTGGAGGTATGCTCCAGGAAAGGCACGTTGCCTTCGAAAGAGGAGGCGAAGAAGGAGAGTTGTTCCACGGTGACAATCTCCCCTTGATGAGGGAAATGAATGATGCAGAAAAGAGAGGAAGCCACGGCTTGCATGGCGTATGTCCAGCTACGTCCGAAGAGGAGGTTGTAGGTAAGATTAGCATCGACAACTTCGACCTCCACTTCTACTGTCTTCCCTTCCAAAGAGATGGGCAACCGTTAGAGGATACCATAAGGACGAGACTCTCTTCCGTCAAAGGCTTCCAATGTCGTAGGAGACTGACTCAGCGTCAGAGAACCAATAGCTTTCCAACAGGCAACAGACATGATGCAAGTTGAGGCACCTTCATCAATGATTGTACGATGAATCATTTTAGTATTGATAACGACCTGTATGAGGAAAGCGACTTGGTGAGGCAGTCTCAGCGTATGGCCCTCAAGGTCAAAATAAATTAGATCTGAGTAGCCGATTTTATGCCACCGATGGCCGATAGCAAGGGCTTCCTCTGGGAGGGGTAGCTTTGGAGAACTTCTAAAGCGGACATAGTAGACGGGGCCTGAGCTATGTCCTCAAAGATGCTGTAGTGTTGGGCAGCATGAGCATTAGGGTTGTAAGAAGACTTCTGGAGTACACCTTTTGGAGGGGGTCGGATAGTCGTCTCAGTGCTAGGTCTCTCGATGTGGAGTGGACCAGAACTGGATGGAGGAGCGCTAGAGGAGATCTCAGGCTCTTTCCTGGCATGAGATGGATATTCTTTTGCTCGAGTAGTGACATGGATGGGAATTGTCCCAGCCATAAATACTTGAGAGCCGAATGAAGAAGAGGGTTGTGATGGATCTGCCACCATTTGAGTTTGTTGTGAAGGGAAAGGTTCTTTAAGCACAGCCGGAGTCCCAGGAGCACCTTTCAACAATCGACTAACTTCGGACCGCCTGGGGCAGTCTTTAGTATAGTGATCCTCATCACAGATAAGACAAGGATACTTAGGTTTACGTTTGGCTCCTTCCTCGGGTGGAGGTTTAGGGGAGTCCTGTCTGGGCTGTTCGGATTTATTCTTGGCTTTCCCTTTATTTTTCCCTTTCGAGGATTTATCTGCCATTGTGGACTGGACGACGTTAACCTCGGAAGTGTTTCCAGAACTAGATTAACCCTGAGAAGTGTTTTCACTAGAAGCATTCGGTTTTTGCTTCGCAGGGTTTGCGGATTTCTTTGAAGATGGGTTTACAGAGCCAATAACACCGTCAACAGATGGTTTTGGTGGAGCTTTGGATGTCCCTGGTCTCGGGGCGTCTGGCAAATAATCATATAAAGTACCTGACTGAGAATAAACTAAGTCGAGGTACTGAGCACGCGCGATAGCTTGCTCTTCAGTTACACAAGCTCCCATGGCAATGTCTCGCGCGATCGCAGGGACAAAGGAGGTTGTGAACCAATCGGTTAGGAGTTGATCAGGAATCTAGAACTTGATCAAGCGATGACGCCGTCTCCATTCATGTATATGATCGGATATATGCGTGGCCGTGTCCTGTTTGAGAGACGTAAGGAGATGTGTCCTTGTCTCATACCGAATGGGTAACTGAAAATGAGTTAGGAAAGCCATAGCCAACGAGTTGAAATCTTGAAATGTTCCGCGATTCAACTCAATATACCACTTAGCGGCCGAGCCGGTGAGAGTCCTTTGGAAGAGGCGGAGCCGGATGGAATCACCAAGCCACGAGTTGGATGAGCACCAAAGGTGATAGGTCATGATGTGGGCTTGAGGGTCCTCGCCAGCTTTGCCATCGAATTTCAGGCAATCACTGGGTATCTTAGTCGGAACTGGTGGCCAATATGGATTATGGAGAATGGGATCATTTGTCAACTTGGACACATCTGGCAGTTCCAATGTCGCTAAGAAAGGCAACTGAGGATTAAAGGACATTTGTGGCTGTGGAAGAGAGGTAGTACTAGGGTTCCAACCAGGTGGTGGTTGCCCCCATGGACTTTGTCTAGACGGGCCTGGCCCATAAGGGTTTTGCCCATAGGGATTTTGCCCATAGGGGTTCTGTCCATAAGGATTCTGTCCATAAGGATTCTGTCCATAAGGATTCTGTCCATAAGCAGACAGCTGACCCTGGGTCTACCCCCCAGCACCCCATGGATTAGCAACCTGACTTGCAGGTGTAACATACTGTTGCTGATAATTCTGATAGGGGGTGACCTGCATTTGTTAATAATTTTGATAAGGGGTAAATTGAGTTTTCCCCTGGGGTTGCTGGTAACCATACGGTTGCTGAGCTCCATACTGAGCCTGGTAAGAAGGCTGCGCTTGGTAAGAAGGTTGGGATTGTGATCCACCTTGCATCGGATAACCAATTTGAGTCTGGGGCCCAGAAGGATGTCCTTGAACAGGTTGAGCTTGGACCATCTGGTCGGAAGGTTGTCCAGGTTAGGTTTGGGACGGACCTGTTTGCCCAGAAGGATGAGTTTGTTGGGTACCAGGTTGCCCTTTTGCAACCGAGGGTTGTCCTTGCGGAACAGATGGTTGAGCGGGCTGGACGGCCGGTTGACCTTGAGGTTGACCCGCTTGCCCAGAAGGATGACTAGGCTGGGCAGTGGGTTGGCCCTGCTGTACGGAAGGCTGACCCGCTTGCCCAGAAGGATGACTAGGCTGGGCAGTGGGTTGGCCCTGCTGTACGTAAGGCTGCCCCCCTTGCCCAGAAGGATACCCCTGTTGGACTGCTGGTTGACCTTGTTGAATATAAGTTTGTCCTGCTTGTCCAGAGGGATAACCTTGCTGGATACCAGGTTGACCTTGTTGGATGTAAGGTTGTCCTGGTTGTCCAGATGGGTAACCTTGCTGGGTACCAGGTTGCCCTGGATAACCAGAAGGTTGAGTCAGATAAGTAAAAGATGGACCACCAGCGGCCGAAGGTTGTCCCTGATAGGGTTGTCCTTGTAGGCCCCCAGGTTGTCCTGGGTAAGACTGGCCATAATATTGCTGCCCTTGGGGGGTTTGCATATAAGATGGCTGGCCTTGGTTAGGCGGTCCCTGAAGCTGTGCAGGCCTTACTTGGCCCCCATGGAAAGTGGTGGCGTTCCAAGCAACGGATAATGGTACCGAGACCTCAACAACAGGTTGAGTAGGCAAGGGTCTAGAAAGATAAAGGTATTGACCAGTAGAATCGTAATAATAGAATGGACAGTGCGCATTCAGATCCTGAACAGCTTGTCCATACTCATCATACGGCCCCCCTCTTGGGACAGGACCAGAAGAGGGTGGTGCACTTTGTGCAGGATGGACAACTTTGGGTGTGTGTGCCGGCTGGCCGCTACTCACTTGACCGTGAGGGGGACCAGCACCAGTATTCAGAGCTAAAGACGCTGTAACGACACTAACAACTGGAGTTGAATGTGCTACACAAACAGTTGGATTCGTTGGAACTGAATTGACAGGTGTACTGTGGACTCGTGAAACAAAGGATCTCGTAGTGGGAGTGATATGGGGGTCCCACATACTCGAAGCAGGGATCCTGGCACTTATATTATCCCTCAACGATTTATAGCGTGAGGGTACCGGAGAAATGGCCGGGATAGCAGTGTCGATATTCGAAAAAACGGGTGTCTCACTCACTCTAGGAGATGTCTCATCCATATGAGAGGTAGACATTGGAGACGAAACACCAAGGGGGGTAAAAGGAATATCGTCCTCTTCAGGCTCCCAGATGGGGTTCCAATGAATTTCGTAATCCTCGTCGTCCGGGGCACAAGAGTTGATCGGTTAGATACTTGGAATAATAGGAAGAGTATCACTCACAACCGGTACCTTAGGAGCAACGGAAGACGGAGACCCTTGATCACTTGGAACGAGAGTCGACGGTTCAGCCAGGATGACAAACTTCAAACAAGACCTAAGGGAATCTAACGATAAAGGACCCTACTCAAACTAACGCACACAAGATCTAACCAGGTAATGTTAATTGTGGCCAAATAAATTTTAAGACGCAAGGACACAACTTGACCTTTTCATGTTTTAAGAGTCGAAAAAAGGACAAAAAGGTGACTCTAGTCGCCTTCGAATGTTTTGTGAGCCCGAAGTGACAAACTGCTCAAGTGAGCCGTTTCTTTTAAGGAGTCTGAAAAGGATCAAAAGTGACTACTCTGGAGAACTAGGCAAAATGGTTTACCAAAAAAATCCGTAAAACTGCATATACACCTTGGCAGTCATATGAAAACCAAGGACTTCCCGTACGGCAGTCAATCTTCCTGAATGCTGTGTTCGGTGTGTTACGGCTTGTAAGGCAGCAGACACGGCTTCCTGTGTGTTAGCTACCTATACCAATAGGTTTCATATTTCATGATTGGCAAAGAAAGTTCCAAATATGCTCTGCTTTGGTGATACAAAGATCCCATATTTCCAAAAGGAGACAATGTGTGTATATAGCTTCATGTTGATTAAGTTTTGATGGATGGTCCAAAAGCCTAATCTAGATCATGCCATGTTTCAATTTTTCTGTTGTAGAATAGAGAAAGAAGTCTGTCCAAACTGTTTAATCTTGGCAGACCAGTAGCTTAGGTAGAGAATTGAGGTTCCCAACTACTTAACCTGGGACCTTGGAAGCAATAAGGGTAGCCTTGGATAGAAAACAAAAGGAAAAAGCCAAAGAAAAGAAAAGGCACATAAGGGTCTGCAAGTCTAAGTGCACCCTCCATGAAGAAACAAAAAATGCTAGGCAAGTAGATGGGTAGGCAGATGGGGTTGCAGAAATGTCATTCCTTACAATTGAATGTGTGCTAACCTATTCACAAAGGAGAATCAATGGATTGAGAAGGTCTTCTTCTCCATCATGTTGCAGCAAAGCAAAGGAGCATGTATAACTTCAAATTTTCCCCTTTCACATTCATTACTAACATCCCTTCATCAGTTGAGATTCAGGGAAGAATTTGAGGTTTTATGGTGGTTCTTATTCCTTTAAAAGGCACATTTCTTGTCTAAAAATCTTTTCATTTTGATCTACTCCCTAAGCTAAGTTATCTTCACATAAACTTAGTGATTTCATTCCTCATTCACCTTTTCCATCCATATTAACCCCTAACTTCTATTATCTAAATCCCCTATGTTACCCTTTCCCTACTATTATAACACTATGGTGTATAAACCCCAAGCATTGTATAAATATCCCTCCCCTTGGCATTATAGCCATATGTTCACTGTTAGGGATTAAATTGACATCTGGTCAGTTTGAGAACCCTAAGCCTTACCCCTCTTTCCCCTTCAGAAGTCATTTAACCCATTTAACCCTTCATTTGCTAAAAAACCCTGTAAAAAACCCCGTTTTCACCCTTAACCCGCTCAATTGCAAAATACACATGAAAACCCACTTCTTCCGATTTATCCAAAGTCTGGGCGCTATGCGCGATTTTATAAAAAACATTGAAAAAACCACGCAAATGCGCCAATGTTCTAAGGTTCCCGCCGGGCGCATTTACCAAAGAAAATATTATTTTAATCCCCGCCCGTACCAGTATCCACCTGGCAGCTCAATGATCCGTCAACTATCGGATCGGGCCCTTTTCATCTGATGGCCCTCATGCATTTCGGACCGGCCCCGACGTCCGAGAATTACCTTCCGAAATTTGTCAGAGGGTGACGTCAGGCCTCTGCCACGCGTCACCCCCAAATCGTATCGGAGCCTCCTCTGACAATTCCGCCTCCGTATAATAAGCGCTGCGATATGATACTGCTTACTGTTTCCGGTTTCTGACAACCCGCCTTGCCAACGTCACTGCTACGTCATCGCCGTGTCAGCACCCCCGTTAGCCATTTTCTCCACCTGTCCGCCACCTCACCATACCCATGGACCACTTACAGGCCGCCACGTCACCCGATGACGTCATGCTGACGTCATCCGACCTTGACCCCACCTGATGACGTCATGCTGACATCATCCAAAAAAAGCGCCAATGTTCCAAAAAATCCATATTTTGGCCAAAAAGCCGTGTTTTTTGCACTTTTCGAAAAAACAACTGTTGTTTCCTCTGCATGTAATTTACGTCCAAACTGTCGCCAACCTGCTGAATTCGACTTGGATACCATTGGCGCGCCAAATCCACCCGCATTGTCACCATCGCCAAGCAAATTTACCAGGTATTTATCAAATTCACCTCCCCTGTGCTCGGTTGTATCCAGAATTGTCTGAAACAAAGCTTAAAAGAGTGAAAAACACATAATTTACCAGCAAATCCCCTGTACCTAGTCTCCATTTGCAACTGTAAGGTCGAAATTCACCTGCTAAGCCTTGTTTACCCGAGTTTTCATAGAACCTGCATTCTGTTCGCGCAATTGTGAACGGGAAATCCAAACTGCACCAATTTGCTGTGAAAAAGAGTTTAAGGCCAAGCATTTGTCTCATCAAAGCTTTGAGCAGTATTTCAATTGCTGCAATTGACCATTCTATCCTTTGAGTTGTATTGCTCTGCACAGTGACACCAGATTATACAGCAGAATCCTAAACTAACTATGGATACTCCAGTAGCACCTGTAGCCTTGAATGTTGCCCCTTTAAATGCCCCTCAGAGAGAATTGGACTGGCAACCTCTAGCAGACCTGGATTATCAAATATCAGAGGAAATGCTGATGAATACCAAATTCCACATCCACCTGCTAAATGAATTGAAGGCTAAACATGAGAGTGGAACAGATGTATTGGGCATATGGGACTCTTTTCTCCCTATCTTCAAACTCCCTCAGGTGAACCAGTTTCCTGATTTAATCCGCCTATGTGCCGAATGCTATGACCCTACTCAGAGGGTTGTGCTTGACCCTTCAGGCTCAGTTGTTTTCTATATCACCCCTGAAGCTATCAAAGAGATGCTGCATTTCAAGACTGAGAAGAAATTAGTTCCTTTATCACTAATAGATTTGATAAATCAAGGAGCTAGATTGATAGATGCTCAGGTCACCAAACTCAATCAGCTGTACATTGGCTCTGACACTGTGAAGTATCCTCCTCTTAACCAAGTATACCTCAACCAATTGGGCAGAGATCTTGCAGACATGATTAGTCCCATTTTGGGCTATAATTCAATTGAATTTGTCGATGAAACTGTGCTGGTGATCATGCTCATGTTCTCTCCTGGCAAGTCTCCAATCTGCTATGACTATGCCACCTACATCTCTGATAAAATACATGAGCAGTTGATGAACTTGGCAAGAGAAAAGGTGTTCAGATACACCTCTTACATCTACCACTTAATCCTATATAATCAACATGAAAAGTTTTCTTTTGCTGTGAAAAGAGTGGATGCCCAAGGCAATCCAAGGTCAGTGGTCTATTGGTCCTCTGCCTTCCACTACAGATCTCACTCTCCATATACTTACTGTGAGTTCATAGATCTCTTCATCCACCCAGCCATGTCTCTACTGATGAGCTCACCTCCTCCAAGACTAACTGATGAGATGCAAAGGGTACTTCAGTTGTCTAAATTATACAGCATTGGGGACTGGTACTTCTACCAGAACCACACAGTTATAAGGATATATGGGTGTGAGTTGCCCCCATACAGATTGCCCAAATATGTGCCCATGAGATTGTTTGCCCTGGAATACTTCAGGAAATTTGGGAATGCTGATGTGCTACACTTTTCAGGCAGAGGCAAGAAAGAACAGCTCAAGGTCAGGAACCAATTAGGCCACTTTATCTACAACAAAAGGGAGGAAGGTTGGCAAGAGGCGGATAGAATGTTAGAATCCCTTGGCTTGCAAACCAGTTTCCTTTGGAAACCATATGACCCCGGTCACTTCATAAGCCTAAGAAGGGTCAAATATAGGCTGGCCAGTTATGACCACTTAAGGATTCCTCATATAGAAAAGTATGCAAATCAAACAAAGTGGAGGAGAGGAACCTTAGAGGAGCCTCTCACACAAGAAGAGTTAAATCAAAGAGCACTAAGAAATCTGAAAAAAGTGGCTGACCTAGAGCTTTGTTCACAGGTTTTTACTCTTCCAAGCACCCAAGTGGGAGCAGCTGCCTCTTCCTCCAGAGCAAATCAGCAAGCAGCCAAAGCTACTGAGCAAACCTCTACCAAAGGCAAGGAAAAGGAATTGGAACCAGAACAGCCACCTCATGAGGAGGTACAACAGCAACAACAATAGGTACAACAGCCACAAGAGGGGCAGCAAGAGAAAGAGCAGCCACTACAGCAAGAAAAGGCAGCTGAGGCCCCAATTTTCACTGAGCAGGAGCCACCACAAATTGTGCCTCCTAGGCAGGAAACAACAGCTGAAGCCTCAATCCTCCAAACCCCAAAAAAGGAGGATATAAGTAGAAAGAGGGACAGAGAGACTCCCCTCACAACAACAACAACTCAAGGGGAGAAAAGACACAGAATGAATCCCCTTTCAGAAGAGGAAATACCTATGGGGCAATCTTTGGGCATGGGCCCACCAAGTATGGAGGCCTCAGCAAGTTCCTTCCAGCAGGAACAAGAGAGGATAGTAGGAGGAGAAGTCAGCTCCTCAAGCCAGTAGAGAGAAGGTGAACTGAGCATCAAACAGCAGTTCATTGACATAAAGAGGAGGAATGAGCCAATAAAAATACAGCTTTATAATCATTTGTTGAAAATGGCTCCCACTAACCAACAAAGACTAATGTCTGCATATGATGTTAATGAAGGCAAAATGATCATGAGTCACTTCATGCCAACTGCATTGCAACCACAGTCCCCTGCAGACTACTTGAGGAGCAATCTTGAGGTCCTTGCCAAGGACATCCACCCGATGGATCAGATTGAACTACACAAGCAAACGGATGAGATGGTGTATGCCTCCTTGGCAGACAAGACTTTGGTGAACTACAGGCTAGAAAATAGCCTAAACAACACCACTGCCCAGCTGGAGTTGGAGAGAGCATCCTCTCAAGCAAAGGACAACAGGATCAGGGCCTTAGAAGATATAATCATAGAGATTGGGCATGATCCCAAGGACATCAAGGGCATACAAGCATTATTGAAATTGAGGGATGCAGACATGGCAGCATTGAGGAAAAGGATCAAAGTCCCAGCAACTATTCACCCTCAAACGGAAGAAGTTGCCGAGCTGAGACATGATCAATATGCGACAGCTTTGCTGGTGTCTTTATACAAACAGCTGATCCAGACACAAGAGAAGTTGGGAGAATCAGAGGCTGCACAGGCAGCATTGCAAGCAGCATTACAGCAAAAGGAAGGAGGTCAAACATCTCAGCCTCCTCCAGAAATAATTAACCTTGAGGAAGCTCCTCCAACTACTGCTCCCCTCACTCAACAAACAGAACAGGCAGCACCTTCTACCTCAGCACCAGCACCAACAACAGAGAAGGCCCCAAGCCTGGACATGCAAAAGCTAAGAAATGAGATTCAGGCCCTGGAAGCCCAAATGACAGAACTAAATGAGGCCAGGGAGAATTTAGCCAAGGTAAATGAAAAATATGATAAATCAAAACAAAATGTGGCTGAGAAAGGAAGAGAGATAAAGGCTCTCAAAGAAAGGATAAAGGAGCTGGAGAAGGAGCTCACACTGGATAAAGTAGTGGCTGAGCTCAAGACAGTGCTATGGGCCAATATTGGCCAATCCATCACTGATCAATGGCAATATATTGAGACAATTCATGAGCAGTTGGAGCTCATTGCAAAAGCACACAAGGAAATCCAAAGAGCTAGGGCATCTCTAGGAAATATGCCTGAGGTTGCCAATAGAATGATCAATGTGCTTAACAATAGAACAAGTGCTCAGTTAGCAACTATGGGAATCTCCAACAGGACTGAGACTATTTTGTTAATAAAGAGGGTCCTAACACTAAGAAGCCTGGTGTAGACGCTAGAAAGGACCCAGGACATGCAGACAGAGGTCAATAGATTCATGGACAAATTTGTGGCATTGCAAAACAGAGGTCTCCCTGGCTTACTGAACAGTGCAGGAAGGCTACTTACACATGAGCAGTATGCCAAGAGGGTCAACACATTCGCCACAAATCAGATCACTGAAAGGCCCAGCACCTCAGAGGAAACAGGCCCAGCAACAGGACAAAGCCTCTACAACAGGGTAGAAAACTTATTTTTTATCATGGATGAGATCAAACATCTGTTTGAAGTGCCTCCCAACTTCTACAAATACACAGAGGCAGATGAGACATTAGAGGCAATTCTGAGACATCAATTGCCCACACAGGAATACTGGACCAAAATGATATAGTTCATATTATAAACCAGAGCCTGTAAATCAAATTTTCATTTAAATTCATAGGTGATCATGCACAGGAAAATTTGATAACACCAGCATGCATGAAAAGGAAAAGGCTGGGCCAACTCAGCAGAACTAATCGGCCAATAAAGCAAGATTGACAGCTACAGGTGACAGGGCCAAAAAACTACAGCACGACAGCCATAAAGGCACATTTTTCCAGAATTAAAGCAGAATGTTCAGACCGACTCAGTGGCCTCCAAAGGTCAAAATATCTTCTGACATACATAAAGAGCACTTATTTTGTATTCAATGATGTAATAACTTTCTTATCTACTATCTTGAAAAGTTGGTGAACGTATTCATTTCTAAAATGACTCAACGCTCCAGATATTTTGTATGACCAATTGTATATATTCCCCCCTCGCATAATCTTGCAGGGGTTGTTGTTGATCTCTCTTCAAGAGTTTCTTATGCTGTAAATTTCCAGACTATTAATACAAAAGATGATGGAATTTCCAAAGCTCTGCGTTATCTGAGTCATTGTGGTGTTTTGCTGAATGTTACAGGATTCCTGCGTGTTTCATGGCACAATAAGTCCTCTTCAAACTCTCGTTATGTGTTTTTGTTTCATCTTTTGATAGCTCAGTCATGTTTCTATGTTTCATAGTTAATAGCAAAGAAAAAGAATAGTTCCTGGACTTATTCACAGGATACCCTGAACTCAATCTATGCTATTATAAGTGTTTTCTTCAGTTATAGTCATAAAGTGTAATTCTCAATTGCTGCACTTTCAAACTATATGCTTTCACAATGATTGTTGTTTAAGGAATTCAAGTTTTTCTCTTATGCAACATATCTCTTTCTCACACCCAGCTTAGTGGAAAATTCTTAATTGCCTTTCACTGGTTGAACACACCTCATAATCACAATTTCAGATTTGTTCCATGAGATACTTAAATGGCCCTGCAGTTTCAGCAACTCAACTCAATATTTCAGACAACCTGTAGCCACAGACTCCATTGCCCAATGGACTAATACTGCCTGAAAACTTACATCTTAGATACAGAAGACATCCCCCAACCATACATAACACAAAACCCTGAACATTATAGCTAGCCTAAAATACTATCAAAACAGAGACAAATCATAAAGAGAGAGCCCTCTCTGATTACAGTTTGGCTAGAAACTGTAATCCAAAGATTGGTTAGTGGTTACCCTGGCCGTATTCCCTTGGGAGTCAAAGGGAACAACCTGGGTGTTAACATAATTGGCGACTCCACTGGGGACAAAGCATATTATTTTTCAACTGTTGTCTGTCCATAGACAGTGGTTCTAAAAGCTTGAGCAGTCCCTTAAAACAGTCCTAAAATATCCTAAAAATACCAAAAAGAAATTCAGAAGCTGGCTCCTAAAAGGGAAATTAGACACACTAGGTCAAATCCTGACCCTAATCCACCAGCTGTTTTTGAAAACCCAAATACAATCCCCAAAATCGTTAGGAAACAGCAAAGGCAGGAAGACCCTACTAATTTGAGTCCTAAGACAGCTTACCCTGAACCAGTTCCAACTCCAATCAAGGTTCTATTTCGGTCTACTCCTGTCTCCCCCAGTTCACCATCTACATCTCAAACCCCTCCTCTCACACCTTCATCCATGGCACATATTCCCTTGACCAAAAATCTAGCTTCTATCGTTCCCATCACCCCTGTAGTACCAATCGTCCCCGTTATCCCGTTTATCCCTGTCAATCCTATAAACCTTGCAAATATGGCCAATAGGTATGCACCCTTGCAGTTACTTTCTAATGCTGCAGCTCTACCCCAGGACTATCAATCCAAGATCTCATATTTTGACTCCACTGGCCCTTTCACAGCTATTCAGCATGCCAAAAGGATGCAAGACCATTTTGAGAACTATGAAATAGATGATGACAGTGTAAGAATGAGAATGTTCGTTCAAAGCCTGACTGGGGATGTAAGAACTTGGTTTAGATCCCTTACTGTAAATACCATCACATCTCCTGATGAGCTTTATCAAGCCTTTACTAACAGATGGGAGAAGAAGAAAGATCCCTTGCACATACTTGGTGAATATGATACAATCAAAAGAGGTCCCCAAGAGACCGTTTTGGAGTATTGTGCAAGATTCAACAATGTATATAACGCAATACCACAGAATTTAAGACCTCCTCCTGATTTAGCCTTGTACAAATTTCTTGATGGTTTTGACCCAGACATGGCATATCAATTGAAGGAAAGAGCCCCTGAAACCCTTGAAGATGCCCAAAAGGTTACTGTCACAGTAGAGGCCAACCTGATTGCCAAAAGAAACAGGGCAAGATTGGAAAAGAGAACCCCCTTCAAAGAAGAACCCTCAGCCTTTGATCAAAAACTGGATGCAATACTCACTGGTATGAAGAGATTGGGTGATAGAGTAGAATCAGTTGAGAGAAAGTCATCATGGGAAGCACCACAAAATAACCCTATTAGGAATCCAAATTTTAGGAGAAATCAAAACCCAAACGTTGGCAAGGCCGGTTCTGATCGAGACATAAGACCTCCGTTCCAGGAAAACTATACTGAAGCATCCACTTCAAATGAGCAAGTAGATGACACCCACATTAACCTGATGGGCCTGAATGATGAGCAGCAAGTTTTCCTGACTCAAGAAGACCATAAGAATAATGACATCAAGCAATTCCAAACCAAATCAGGTGAATCATTTGATTTCAAACAAGGCTATGACACAACTGTTTATGAAGTTCATAAACAATACAAGTCAAGGAGCAGAACTGTAAATATAACACAGCCTGAAAAGACAAAGGATAACCAGCAGCCCAAAGGAGCCATAGTCACAGAGCCAAATGACACAACTGATTCAGTTACAAAGGAAGTAACCGTTGAAGAAGTCACTGAACCGTTTTCTTCAAAACAACAGCCTATGGCTACATCACCCTTGCAGCCTAATCCAAGTAACACTCCTCAAGAGATGAGTAAGAAGGACAAGCCTCAAGATCAAGATAAGAATCAAGAAGAAGACTTAGTGAACAAGGAAAAGACTGTCATCCACAACCCCAAAATCCAATCTGAAAAACCCTTTGACTTAGAAGCTGAAATTGGCAAACTAAAAGTAGCAATTCCTCTTTCAGAACTAGCCAAGCATGACATTTATAGACAACAAATCAAGAAGTCCCTTCAAATTACTCGTAATAAAGATAATGTCAATGTGTTGGATGACACCCCAGAATTACTGTTCGGTCCAGAAGTTGATGGAAAAACAGCAGTCACAGGTATCTTACCTTTCTATGTCAGCCTGCATGTTCATGACAAGATACTACACAACGCAATGTTTGACTCAGGTGCCTCTCACAACTTGATGCCTAAATCAGTCATGGAGAGATTGAACCTAGATATTACAAGACCATACAAGGACCTGTTCTCATTTGACTCCAGCCAAGTTAAGTGTTTAGGTCTCATAAAAGACCTCTGTGTCTCACTCGTCCAATATCCCAATAAAACAATCCTCATGGATGTTGTGGTTGCTGATATCCCACCCAAATATGGGATGCTGTTATCGAGGTCATGGGGGGCTAAACTCCAAGGTTCCCTACAATTAGACATGTCATACGCAACCATCTCAGTCTTTGGTCAACCCAAGAGGTTATATAGGGAGTCACTTATGAAATACATGGTCAGCAGTGAAGAAAAACCTCAAAATTTTCCCATATATGTTGTCCATTCTGACATAGACTCATACATTCTTTTTAATGATAATACAAGTCTTACAAATAATGATGTTGAAACCAAGACACTCAAACAGGAGTAGGACACTAATGAACAAACTGCCACCCTAGAAGCAATGGTTAAGCAACCATTAAACGAAGATGCTGCTCTAGAAATCAAGCTAATTCAATCAAGTGATCAGACTGTCCTAGAAGACAAACCAGGTAAAAAAACAGAACTTCAACTTACGATTCCAGCTCAAGAAGAGGTCATTAAGTCTCCCCTAGAACAAGATATCCTGTGGTTCCTTGAATTTGATGGGTCAGTCAACAAATTAGGGGCAGGAGCTGGAGTTTGGATACATAACAAACAAAACAGTCATGCAGAAGGTCGAGCCTATAGACTAAATTTCAGATGCACTAATAACATGGCAGAATATGAAGCTCTCTTGCTAGGCCTTAAGCTAGTAAAATCCTTACAAGCCATAAAAGTTTCAATTATGGGAGATTCAGACTTGATTATCCAACAAGTAAAGGGAAATTTTGTTACTAATGATAAAAGACTGAGATCTTATAGATCTGCTGCTGCTGAACTACTACAGTCCTTCACTGAATTTCAAATTACCAAGATTCCCAGGACCCATAACCTGCATGCTCATAGCTTGGCCACATTTGCAAGCACCTGCAAGTTACCTTTTGAGCCCCACCATTGCTTTATAGCTGAGGTAAAACACAGACCTTCTATTCCAAACAATGTCAAAGACTGGCAAGTATTTGAAGATGATGCACAAATAAATAATTTCCTGACCCTGCAACAAGAATTTGCAGGACTAAATATTGACACTGAAAGAGCAAGTCAATCACAAATACTTGAAAGAGCAAATCAATCACAAATACTTGAAAGAGCAAGTCAATCACAAATACCTGATCAACAGAAACACAAGCCAATATCACCTAAAACAGCTAACCAAATCCTACATCCAACAATTTTCAACAAAGACAACATACAAGAAATTCAACAAATCAGTTATGAAGAAATGGCTGGTGCTGAGGCTGAAGTGATACAATTGAAAGACAATTTTCTTCCAACAGGCCTAACTCCACTAGAGGATATTTTTGATTCAAATGATGTCCCTAGAAAACCAAAAATGCAGCCCCTTAACTCTGCCATTGAAGAATGCAACATTGGAACCATTGAGAAACCCAAGATAATAAAATTATCTGCATCCTTACCCCCTGATCAGAAGCCTAAATACATTGACCTTTTCAAAGAGTTTCAGGATGTCTTTGCATGGGGTTATGAGGATTTAAAATCCTATGACACCTCTGTTATCCAGCATACTATCCCTCTCAAGCCAAATCAAAAGCCATTCAAGCAAAAATTGAGAAGAATAAACCCTATGATTCTCCCTGCAATTGAAAAGGAGCTGCAAAAAATGTTTAAAGCTGGCATCATAGCACCAATCAGGTTTTCTGATTGGATTTCAAATTTAGTCCCTACAAGAAAGAAAACTGGTGAAATAAGGCTTTGTGTTGATCTTAGAAATCTAAACCAAGTATCCCTCAAAGACAACTATCCCTTACCTAAGATGGATCACATTCTCCAAAGAGTGGTAGGAGCCTCAAGGATCTCATTACTTGATGGATTCTCAGGTTTTAATCAAATCCTAGTGCACCCTGATGATCAAGACAAAACTGCATTCACAACCCCATGGGGAACTTTCAAATATGTAAAAATGCCTTTTGGATTGAAAAATGCAGGGGCAACATTTCAAAGAGCAATGGATATTGCTTTTGCCAAGGAGATTCATGACTTTCTTGTCATTTATTTAGATGACCTCACACCTTTCTCAAAATCAGACCAAGAACATTTGAAGCATTTGAGACAGATCTTCCTAACATGTAGGAAATATGGAATTTCCTTGAACCCAAAGAAGTCTCTATTTGGTTTGGAAGAAGGTAAGTTGTTAGGACATATCATTTCTAAGGATGGCATAAGAATTGACCCAGACAGGATACAAGCTATCTTACAAATGCCCCACCCAAGAAACATCAAAGAATTGTAGGCTTTCTTAGGAAAGATCAATTTCTTAAGAAGGTTTATCACAAACTTAGCAGAATTGATCAGATTACTAAATAACATGCTAAAGAAGGATTCAAAAGTGAAATGGACAGTTGAGGCAAATCAAGCCTTTGAAGGTATAAAATTGGCCCTTACCCAAACCCTAGTCTTAACAAATCCTCAATTTGACAGAGAATTTATCATTTTCTCTTTTGCCTCTCTTTTGCCTCCCAGCATACTATTGCTGTTGTTTTATTACAGAAAGATGACCAAGGAAATGAGAAACCCATTGCTTTCTTTAGCAGAGCTCTTAGAGATGCACCTCTGAAATACCAAATCATGGAGAAACAAGCTTATGCTTTGGTCAAGGCCATTAAAGAATTTAGGATTTACATCCTTTATTCCCATGTTATAGCTTATGTGCCAAGTCCCATTGTTAAAGACATTCTCACTGAAGAAAACTTAGAAGGTAGAAGAGGAAAATGGATTGCCAACATCCTCGAATTTGATATTGAAATAAAAACTACAAAATTAATAAAAGGGCAAGGTTTGGCCAAACTAATGACAAAAGCAAATTTCCAAGCCTTAGACATAAACCAGCTGGACAATGAACCGGAGCTGGCGACTCCAAAGATCAATGTAGCCTTTGAACAATCCCCTTGGTACTCTGATATATGTTATGTGTTACAAAACCTGTGTGCTCCACCAGGATTGTCCAGAACTAAGTGTAGGTTCCTAAAAATGAAAGCTTCAAGATTTTGTGTCATGGAAGGCAATTTGCTTTGGAAAAACCATGAGGGTATACTGTTAAACTGCTTGATTGAGAATGAGACTAACAATGTTACCAAAGAATTTCATGCAGGTGACTGTGGTGGACACTTGTATTGAAAGTCCACTGTGGATAAGATTTTGAGGGTTGGTTACTATTGGCCACTATTTTTGCTGATGTCAAAAAATTTACCACTTCATGTCATAAATGCCAAGTGTTTGAGGGAAAGAGAAAGTTACTACCACTTCCTTTGAGGCCTATTGCAACAGAGAGACCTTTTCAACAGTGGGGCTTGGATTTCATTGGAGAAATTCATCCCTCATCTTCAGGCAAACATAGATGGATTCTAACAGCTACAGACTACTTTACTAAATGGATTGAAGCTGTTCCATGCAGACAAGCAAATGATTCCACTATCA
This sequence comes from Pinus tabuliformis, assembly GCA_031772625.1. NCBI lineage: Eukaryota > Viridiplantae > Streptophyta > Pinopsida > Pinales > Pinaceae > Pinus > Pinus tabuliformis. Next base: position 1,125,354,479 of record CM062815.1, on the reverse strand, counting down.
TTCAGTTCCTTGAGACCAATATTCTTTCTAGATTTGGCTGTCCTGATAAGATAATAATAGACAATGTTGCTGCTTTCAGATCTAAGAAGATGGTGAATTTCTGCCACAAATTTCACATTACCTTGGGCCATTCTACTGCATACTATCCCCAAGGAAATGGCCTAGCTGAATCATCAAATAAAAGCCTTGTGAACATCATAAAGAAGGTGTTAGAAGAAAATAAGAAGAATTGGCATAAGAAGCTGGTCAATGCCTTATGGGCAGATAGACTAACAACCAAGAGATCAATTGGGGTCAGCCCATATGAGTTAGTCTATGGATTAGAAGCCAAATTCCCTTCATCACTAGGGGTTCCTGTTATGAAACTACTTCAAGAAAGTCAAGCTGAGCCAAATGACATGCAAAGAAGGATCAATCAAATAATATGCTTGCAGCAAACTAGAGACCAAGTTTACAGCAGAGTTCAAGTTTTACAAGAAAAGTTAAAGAAAGCCTTTGACAGAAGGACCAAGGCAGAATATTTTAATGTTGGAGACAAAGTCCTCAAGTGGGATTCAAGAAGAGAAGATAAGGGAAAACATGGAAAATTTGATTCCCTTTGGAGAGGACCATTTGCCGTTCAAGCAGTACAAGGAAACAATACTTACTTCCTTAAAAGTCTTGATGAAGCTAATTTGGATGAAGGTCTTGTGAATGGCAGGATGTTGAAGCACTATTTTGACTACTATCCATAAGTGCAGCCTGAGTTTCCCTTGTACATATTCAGGTGTATATATCACTTTCTGTTAAAATGTAAAAACACAGTTTCTCAAGTTTTATTAGTTATCAGCAAGAGGCAAATAAGTTCAAAGATTTACCAAGATGGGAAGAGTACAATTTGGCATTTCAAAGCAGCACACTTCAAGTTTTGGTAAAAGCAGTCAAGGGCTAAGGCATTATGACCTGCTGTTCTTGGCCTTTCAAATGGAAAAGCCATCCCCATGTGGAGCCACTGTTAGCTACCTATACCAATAGGTTTCATATTTCATGATTGGCAAAGAAAGTTCCAAATATGCTCTGCTTTGGTGATACAAAGATCCCATATTTCCAAAAGGAGACAATGTGTGTATATAGCTTCATGTTGATTAAGTTTTGATGGATGGTCCAAAAGCCTAATCTGGATCATGCCATGTTTCAATTTTTCTATTGTAGAATAGAGAAAGAAGTCTGTCCAAACTGTTTAATCTTGGCAGACCAGTAGCTTAGGTAGAGAATTGAGGTTCCCAACTACTTAACCTGGGACCTTGGAAGCAATAAGGGTAGCCTTGGATAGAAAATCAAAAGGAAAAAGCCAAAGAAAAGAAAAGGCACATAAGGGTCTGCAAGTCTAAGTGCACCCTCCATGAAGAAACAAAAAATGCTAGGCAAGTAGATGGGTAGGCAGATGGGGTTGTAGAAATTTCATTCCTTACAATTGAATGTGTGCTAACCTATTCACAAAGGAGAATCAATGGATTGAGAAGGTCTTCTTCTCCATCATGTTGCAGCAAAGCAAAGGAGCATGTCTAACTTCACATTTTCCCCTTTTACATTCATTACTAACATCCCTTCATCAGTTGAGATTCAGGGAAGAATTTGAGGTTTTATGGTGGTTCTTATTCCTTTAAAAGCCACATTTCTTGTCTAAAAATATTTTCATTTTGATCTACTCCCTAAGCTAAGTTATCTTCACATAAACTTAGTGATTTCACTCCTCATTCACCTTTTCCATCCATATTAACCCCTAACTTCTATTATCTAAATCCCCTATGTTACCCTTTCCCTACTATTATAACACTATGGTGTATAAACCCCAAGCATTGTATAAATATCCCTCCCCTTGGCATTATAGCCATATGTTCACTATTAGGGATTAAATTGACATCTGGTCAGTTTGAGAACCCTAAGCCTTACCCCTCTTTCCCCTTCAGAAGTCATTTAACCCATTTAACCCTTCATTTGCTAAAAAACCTTGTAAAAAACCCCGTTTTCACCCTTAACCCGCTCAATTGCAAAATACACATGAAAACCCACTTCTTCCGATTTATCCAAAGTCTGGGCGCTATGCGCGATTTTATAAAAAACATTGAAAAAACCACGCAAATGCGCCAATGTTCTAAGGTTCCCGCCGGGCGCATTTACCAAAGAAAATATTATTTTAATCCCCGCCCATACCCGTATCCACCTGGCAGCTCAATGATCCGTCGACCGTCGGATCGGGCCCTTTTCATCTGACGGCCCTCATGCATTTCGGACCGGCCCCGACGTCCGAGAATTACCTTCTGAAATTTGTCAGAGGGTGACGTCAGGCCTCTGCCACGCATCACCCCCAAATCGTATCGGAGCCTCCTCTGACAATTCCGCCTCCTTATAATAAGTGGTACGATATGATACTGTTTACTGTTTCCGGTTTATGCCAACCCGCCCTGCCAACGTCACTTCCACGTCACTACTACGTCATCGCCGTGTCAGCACCCCCGTTAGCCATTTGCTCCACCTGTCCACCACCTCACCATACCCATGGACCGCTTACAGGCCGCTACGTCACCCGATGACGTCATGCTGACGTCATCCAAAAAAAGCGCCAATGTTCCAAAAAATCCATATTTTGGCCAAAAAGCCGTGTTTTTTGCACTTTTCGCAAAAACGACTGTTGTTTCCTCTGCATGTAATTTACGTCCAAACTGTCGCCAACCTGTTGAATTCTACTTGGATACCATTGGCGCGCCAAATCCACCCGCATTGTCACCATCGCCAAGCAAATTTACCAGGTATTTATCAAATTCACCTCCCCTGTGCTCGGTTGTATCCAGAATTGTCTGAAACAAAGCTTAAAAGAGTGAAAAACACATAATTTACCGGCAAATCCCCTGTACCTAGTCTCCATTTGCAACTGTAAGGTCGAAATTCACCTGCTAAGCCTTGTTTACCCGAGTTTTCATAGAACCTGCATTCTGTTCGCGCAATTGTGAACGGGAAATCCAAACTGCACCAATTTGCTGTGAAAAAGAGTTTAAGGCCAAGCATTTGTCTCATCAAAGCTTTGAGCAGTATTTCAATTGCTGCAATTGACCATTCTATCCTCTGTTCCTCAGTAATTCACCTTTCTTTTTCAAAGAATACTCTTTTGTATTGCTCTGCACAGTGACACCAGATTATACAGCAGAATCCTAAACTAACTATGGATACTCCAGTAGCACCTGTAGCCTTGAATGTTGCCCCTTTAAATGCCCCTCAGAGAGAATTGGACTGGCAACCTCTAGCAGACCTGGATTATCAAATATCAGAGGAAATGCTGATGAATACCAAATTCCACATCCACCTGCTAAATGAATTGAAGGCTAAACATGAGAGTGGAACAGATGTATTGGGCATATGGGACTCTTTTCTCCCTATCTTCAAACTCCCTTAGGTGAACCAGTTTCCTGATTTAATCCACCTATGTGCCGAATGCTATTACCCTACTCAGAGGGCTGTGCTTGACCCTTCAGGCTCAGTTGTTTTCTATATCACCCCTGAAGCTATCAAAGAGATGCTGCATTTCAAGACTCAGAAGAAATTAGTTCCTTTATCACTAATAGATTTGATAAATCAAGGAGCTAGATTGACAGATGCTCAGGTCACTAAACTCAATCAGTTGTACATTGGCTCTGACACTGTGAAGTATCCTCCTCTTAACCAAGTATACCTCAACCAATTGGGCAGAGATCTTGCAGACATGATTAGTCCCATTTTGGGCTATAATTCAATTGAATTTGTCGATGAAACTGTGTTGGTGATCATGCTCATGTTCTCTCCTGGCAAGTCTCCAATCTGCTATGACTATGCCACCTAAATCTCTGATAAAATACATGAGCAGTTGATGAACTTGGCAAGAGAAAAGGTGTTCAGATACACCTCTTACATCTACCACTTAATCCTATATTATCAACATGAAAAGTTTTCTTTTGCTGTGAAAAGAGTGGATGCCCAAGGCAATCCAAGGTCAGTGGTCTATTGGTCCTCTGCCTTCCACTGCAGTTCTCACTCTCCATATACTTACTGTGAGTTCATATATCTCTTCATCCACCCAGCCATGTCTCTGCTGATGAGCTCACCTCCTCCAAGACTAACTGATGAGATGCAAAGGGTACTTCAGTTGTCTAAATTATACAACATTGGGGACTGGTACTTCTACCAGAACCACACAGTTATAAGGATATATGGGTGTGAGTTGCCCCCATACGGATTGCCCAAATATGTGCCCATGAGATTGTTTGCCCTGGAATACTTCAGGCAATTTGGGAATGCTGATGTGCTACACTTTTCAGGCAGAGGCAAGAAAGCACAGCTCAAGGTCAGGAACCAATTAGGCCACTTTATCTACAACAAAAGGGAGGAAGCTTGGCAAGAGGCGGATAGAATGTTAGAATCCCTTGGCTTGCAAACCAGTTTCCTTTGGAAACCATATGACCCCGGTCACTTCATAAGCCTAAGAAGGGTCAAATATAGGCTGGCCAGTTATGACCACTTAAGGATTCCTCATATAGAAAAGTATGCAAATCAAACAAAGTGGAGGAGAGGAACCTTAGAGGAGCCTCTCACACAAGAAGAGTTAAATCAAAGAGCACTAAGAAATCTGAAAAAAGTGGCTGACCTAGAGCTTTGTTCACAGGTGTTTACTCTTCCAAGCACCCAAGTGGGAGCAGCTGCCTCTTCCTCCATAGCAAATCAGCAAGCAGCCAAAGCTACTGAGCAAACCTCTACCAAAGGCAAGGAAAAGGAAATGGAACTAGAACAGCCACCTCATGAGGAGGTACAGCAGCAACAACAACAGGTACAATAGCCACAAGAGGGGCAGCAAGAGAAAGAGCAGCCACTATAGCAAGAAAAGGCAACTGAGGCCCCAATTTTCACTGAGCAGGAGCCACCACAAATTGTGCCTCCTAGGCAGGAAACAACAGCTGAAGCCTCAATCCTCCAAACCCCACAAAAGGAGGATATAAGTAGAAAGAGGGACAGAGAGACTCCCCTCACAACAACAACAACTCAAGGGGAGAAAAGACACAGAATGAATCCCCTTTCAGAAGAGGAAATGCCTATGGGGCAATCTTTGGGCTTGGGCCACCAAGTATGGAGGCCTCAGCGAGTTCCTTCCAGCAGGAACAAGAGAGGATAGTAGGAGGAGAAGTCAGCTCCTCAAGCCAGCAGAGAGAAGGTGAACTGAGCATCAAACAACAGTTCATTGACATAAAGAGGAGGAATGAGCCAATAAAAATACAGCTTTATAATCATTTGTTGAAAATGGCTCCCACTAACCAGCAAAGACTAATGTCTGCATATGATGTTAATGAAGGCAAAATGATCATGAGTCACTTCATGCCAACTGCATTGCAACCACAGTCCCCTGCAGACTACTTGACGACCAATCTTGAGGTCCTTGCCAAGGACATCCACCCGATGGATCAGATTGAACTACACAAGCAAACGGGTGAGATGGTGTATGCCTCCGTGGCAGACAAGACTTTGGTGAACTACAGGCTAGAAAATAGCCTAAACAACACCACTGCCCAACTGGAGTTGGAGAGAGCATCCTCTCAAGCAAAGGACAACAGGATCAGGGCCTTAGAAGATATAATCATAGAGATTGGGCATGATCCCAAGGACATCAAGGGCATACAAGCATTATTGAAATTGAGGGATGCAGACATGGCAGCATTGAGGAAAAGGATCAAAGTCCCAGCAACTATTCACCCTCAAACGGAAGAAGTTGCCCAGCTGAGACATGATCAAGATGCGGCAGCTTTGCTGGTGTCTTTATACAAACAGCTGATCCAGACACAAGAGAAGTTGGGAGAATCAGAGGCTGCACAGGCAGCATTGCAAGCAGCATTACAGCAAAAGGAAGGAGGTCAAACATCTCAGCCTCCTCCAGAAATAATTAACCTTGAGGAAGCTCCTCCAACTACTGCTCCCCTCACTCAACAAACAGAACAGGCAGCACCTTCTACCTTAGCACCAGCACCAACAACAGAGCAGGCCCCAAGCCTGGACATGCAAAAGCTGAGAAATGAGATTCAGGCCCTGGAAGCCCAAATGACAGAACTAAATGAGGCCAGGGAGAATTTAGCCAAGGTAAATGAAAAATATGATAAATCAAAACAAAATGTGGCTGAGAAAGGAAGAGAGACAAAGGCTCTCAAAGAAAGGATAAAGGAGCTGGAGAAGGAGCTCACACTGGATAAAGTAGTGGCTGAGCTCAAGATAGTGCTATGGGCCAATATTGGCCAATCCATCACTGATCAATGGCAATATATTGAGACAATTCATGAGTAGTTGGAGCTCATTACAAAAGCACACAAGGAAATCCAAAGAGCTAGGGCATCTCTAGGCAATATGCCTGAGGTTGCCAATAGAATGATCAATGTGCTAAACAACAGAACAACTGCTCAGTTAGCAACTATGGGAATCTCCAACAGGACTGAGACTATTTTGTTAATAAAGAGGGTCCTAACACTAAGAAGCCTGGTGCAGATGCTAGAAAGAAGGACCCAGGACATGCAGACAGAGGTCAATAGATTCATGGACAAATTTGTGGCATTGCAAAACAGAGGTCTCCCTGGCTTACTGAACAGTGCAGGAAGGCTACTTACACATGAGAAGTATGCCAAGAGGGTCAACACATTCGCCACAAATCAGATCACTGAAAGGCCCAGCACCTCAGAGGAAACAGGGCCAGCAACAGGACAAAGCCTCTACAACAGGGTAGAAAACTTATTTTTTATCATGGATGAGATCAAACATCTGTTTGAAGTGCCTCCCAGCTTCTAAAAATACACAGAGGCAGATGAGACATTAGAGGCAATTCTGAGACATCAATTGCCCACTCAGGAATACTGGACCAAAATGATACAGTTGATATTATAAACCAGAGCCTGTAAATCAAATTTTCATTTAAATTCATAGGTGATCATGCACAGGAAAATTTGATAACACCAGCATGCATGAAAAGGAAAAGGCTGGTCCAACTCAGCAGAACTAATCGGCCAATAAAGCAAGATTGACAGCTACAGGTGACAGGGCCAAAAAACTACAGCACGACAGCCATAAAGGCACATTTTTCCAGAATTAAAGCAGAACGTTCAGACCGACTCAGTGGCCTCCAAAGGTCAAAATATCTTCTGACATACATAAAGAGCACTTATTTTGTATTCAATGATGTAATAACTTTCTTATCTACTATCTTGAAAAGTTGGTGAACGTATTCATTTCTAAAATGACTCAACGCTCCAGATATTTTGTATGACCAATTGTATATATTCCCCCCTCGCATAATCTTGCAGGGGTTGTTGTTGATCTCTCTTCAAGAGTTTCTTATGCTGTAAATTTCCAGACTATTAATACAAAAGATGATGGAATTTCCAAAGATCTGCGTTATCTGAGTCATTGTGGTGTTTTGCTGAATGTTACAGGATTCCTGCGTGTTTCATGGCACAATAAGTCCTCTTCAAACTCTCGTTATGTGTTTTTGTTTTATCTTTTCATAGCTCAGTCATGCTTCTATGTTTCATAGTTAATAGCAAAGAAAAAGAATAGTTCCTGGACTTATTCACAGGATACCCTGAACTCAATCTATGCTATTATAAGTGTTTTCTTCAGTTATAGTCATAAAGTGTAATTCTCAATTGCTGCACTTTCAAACTATATGCTTTCACAGTGATTGTTGTTTAAGGAATTCAAGTTTTGCTCCTGTGCAACATATCTCTTTCTCACACCCAGCTTAGTGGAAAATTCTTAATTGCCTTTCACTGGTTGAACACACCTCATAATCACAATTTCAGATTTGTTCCATGAGATACTTAAATGGCCCTGCAGTTTCAGCAACTCAACTCAATATTTCAGACAACCTGTAGCCACAGACTCCATTGCCCAATGGACTAATACTGCCTGAAAACTTACACCTTAGATACAGAAGACATCCCCCAACCATACATAACACAAAACCCTGAACATTATAGCTAGCCTAAAATACTATCAAAATAGAGACAAATCATAAAGAGAGAGCCCTCTCTGATTACAGTTTGGCTAGAAACTGTAATCCAAAGATTGGTTAGTGGTTACCCCGGCCGTATTCCCTTGGGAGTCAAAGGGAACAACCTGAGTGTTAACACTGTGGATAAAGGATGATAACCTAGTGGGGTCTCCCCTATATACGTGATGGTACGTGGGAGCTCAAGTCCGTGCTATACCACTATCGAGTCACAAAAGGAGGAATCAACCAACCGTAATGTGAAACAACAATGACTAGGTTTAACGACGCCGGAGAACGTCTCTAGCCTAGACCTCTAAACAATGAGCGTTATGTTCCAATGCGTTTTTAAGTTCATTCAGTTCATTTTATGGTTGATCTTTGATTAGGTTTTGATTTCCAGGTCCTACTCTATGTAATCTCTCACAATTCCCTAAATGCAAGCTATATGCCAAAGAATATCATTTCATTCGATGAACACTAACTATGAGAGAGTTGAGAATTTTTCAATCAAACAAAATGACCACAAACAATCAAGAACCACTCTAATGCAGCTAATGGCAATAAACGAAACTTTTTCTTTTTAAAGTCACTAATCAATGAAAAGCTCTAATTTCCATTAACTAATTCAACGCAAAAGAGACTGTTCGTTTTCTTTTCAATGGCAAAGTGCACTAAACAAATTTTGAGAGATAATAACACCGAGTAAAAGAGACAACTTCACTCAATGAGAACACAATCAAATCCCCAAAACACCAAGATAGTCCTTCAAACCAAGAAGAAAACACAAAGGCTTCTATGAGCTATGTGATCTAAGCCCAAACGAAGCGAAGCAAAAGAAGAAAATCACTTGAATAGCAATAAAGAGCTTTGACAACTACTTAGCAAATGAAAAAGAGTAATCACAAAGTCGACTGGATGATCAAAGAACCCAAGACTCCTACGGAAGGCTCGATGCACAAAGCCACTAGATGCCCTAGGGCTGAAATGTGAAATCGATAGAAAGAGGCAAACACCCGAAGGACGGAGGTCCAAAACCAATCAAAAAAGGATCAAACACACTCCAGTAATTGAAAAAGACATGGCAAGATACAAATCCAAGCTCAGAGGGCTTGAAAACTGTAGAAACTTTTTCTACAATTATCTAGCTTGCTTTGATACCATGTAGAAATTTTGAATAATTTAACACTTATTCAATGGAGATTATCCTGATCATGTACTATTGTGGAAAACATACAAAATACATAAGCTCCTCTACGTTGATCATCAATATAGCAGCATCAATAACAATAAAACAACAAGAGCATTCACACATTAACACAGTATGTATCCCGGGAAAGCATCTCGCTAAAAACCCCAACTATCTGTATATTAATGATTGAGTCATGTAACATTACACAACATAATACTTCTCACAAGTATATACACCTCTGTTACACACAATACAGCTCAGATATGATCTCCAAATCTCTTCCACTGCTTGCCTGCCTCCACTGTTCAATACCTGCTCAAGAACTGATGAGAATGGCTCACCAAACTCGTTTTTCACCTGCAAAATAGTCACTCACTCTTTGTTGGACGTGAGCACAAGCTATAATGTGGGCAAATACGTGAGCACACTCATTGGCATACTCAATCCCTTGATTGTGCAAGATCTGGTGCACAACTATAGTCACAACTGATAGCAATCTGATTCTCTACCACCTGTCCTTGTTGAACTGAACATGCACTGACATCCAACTGAGTTAACTGATGTATTCATTAGTTGTATTATGAGTTAATAACTTGTGAATTAATTAATAACTAATTCACCCAACTCATCTCTAGTCTATTTTCCAGTTAGACTAAATACAACCAGTTTAACAAAGCTAAACTGAACACAACTCCATCAACTCCACAATCAACTCCACCAAACTCAACTGATTGAGTTCTAACTGAAGTCATGCATGCAACAACTCAACTGACTCATAAGAAAATCGTATTTCCTTCTGACAGCTGCATGTGCCACCTCTGTAGCTCAAACTGAAGTGCTCCAAGAGAATAAGATTAAGTTTATAGTCCAAATATTATTGTGAGATAATAATATTTGACTTTTCTATTTTTGACAGCCAGTCTAAAAATAGACTTTGATCACTCACACTGTGATCACTCACACTTTCATCAAAAATAGAAGTCCATCTATTTTTTCCAACTTGATCAATCATCCATAAACAGCAACCTGCAATCCATAGACATGATCCATATGTCTAAAAATAGACATAATCTAAAAATAGACTTGCGCCAAAAATAGCCTGCGGGCCCACTTAGTGAAGGCGACTCTTTTCACTAAGCTCCATCATCTTGTTGCAATCTCAACACTCCCTCTCGACAAGATATGGATTATCAGCAACCCCTATCCTGCCTCGGTGGTACTCGAATTTGCTCCTGGTGAGAGCCTTCGTCAGAATATCAGCATCCTGATCCTCCATTGGAATGTACGAAAGTAACATGATCCTCCGCTGCACACAATCTCTGATATGATGGTACCTGATGTCAATATGTTTAGATCTATCATGAAATACAGGATTAGCCGAGAGTTTAATGCAACTCTGGTTATCACAGTAAATCAAAGTAGGATCCAAATGAGAACCGAACAAACCAACTAGAATCTTCCTCATCCATATAGCCTCGCATGCAGCCAAACTTGCTGCCATATACTCGGCCTCCGTTGAACTGAGTGCCATGGATATCTGTTTCCTGCTGTACCAAGAAACTGCTATCAATCCAATACTGAAGACCCCCCCTGATGTGCTCTTTCTGTCTATTGGGCTCCCTGCCCAATCTGCATCCATGAAGCCACATAGCTTCACCTCATCCTCCTGTCTGTACCACAAACCATATCCCGATGTGCCTCTCAAGTAGCACAATACATGCTTGCCCGCCTTCCAGAAGAGCTTGGTAGGCTTAACCATAGCTTGTGAAAGCTGGTTAACTGCATAGCATATATCAGGTCGTGTATTGACAAAATACATCAGCAACCCCACCAACTGTCGATAAACAGTAGCATCCACTTCTTCTCCCGAAGTGGCATCCTCCTTCCTCCAACCTCCAGGAAGAGGAGTATCAACAGGCTTGTAGCCATGCATGTTGAACTTCTCCAGTATCTCCCGAGCATACTTGCCCTGAGAAACAAACAATCCACCACTGCGTTGCCATATTTCCAATCCTAGGAAATAGTGGAGGCCCAAATCCTTCATCTCAAACTCTGTAGCAAGATCCTTCTTGCATGACAGTATCAACATCTCATCACCCGTTAGAATCAAATCATCAACATACAGTACAATGATAAGCAACTTACCCTCCACCACAATCTGGTATAGGTTCGGATCTGCCTCGCTCTTGGATAATCCAAGTCCTGTGAAATAGCTATCTATCCGTGTGTACCAAGCACGTGGTGCTTGCTTCAACCCATACAGCGCTCTCTTGAGCCTGCACACATGCAACACACTGCTGAAGACCTCAAAGCCTTCGGCCTGCTCAATGTACACCTCCTCCTCAATGACTCCGTTGAGGAACGCAGTCTTCACATCCATCTGATGAATGTGCCATCCCATCTACGCTGAGAGAGCAAGAATCATCCGTATGGAAGAATACCTTGCGACAGGTGCAAAGGTCTCCTCATAATCGATCCCCTCATTCTGTGAAAAGCCTCGGGCAACAAATCTTGCCTTGTACTTCTCCACACTCTCGTCAGCTGCCTGCTTAACTTTGTAGATCCATCTCGAACCCACCACTGATTTCCCTTCCGGTCTAGGAACAATCTCCCATGCACTGTTTTTGACAATAGAATCATACTCTTCCACCATGGCGTCTACCCATGCGGGATCCTCCACAGCTTCCTCGAAAGAGGATGGCTCAGTCACAACACACTTGCTCATCAGAGCCATGTATCCAGTGTACCGATCAGGTGACTGTCTCTGCCTGCGTTGGGTTGTAGGTGGTCCTACAACTTTCTCTGCATCTTGAGCCAGTCGCTCAGCTTCTGTCAAGCGCTTTCGCCCTCTGGTGGTTGGCGCTGCATGAGTGGTCTCTTCCACTCCATGAACCTCGTCCTGTGGCTGATCCACGTCCTGAAGCTCATCCTTAAGAACTAATAGCTCCTCATCTGCATGCAAGTGTAGCTCCCTCTCAAGCGAACACTTCATGGCTTTCTCCTCCTGAAATTTTATATCCCGTCGCACAATAGTTTTACCACTGTCTGGAAAATACACACGATAGTTGTGGGGCATATCAGTGTACCCCACAAATATCCCAACCTCTACGGTCAACTCCAACTTCTTCCTGGTATCCTTCATCACATGCATGTAAATGTTAGCACCAAAAATCCTCAAATGAGAAAGATCAGGCTTCTTACCAGAATAAGTCTCCTCAGGTGTACTCATGCCAAGTATCCTATGAGGACAACGGTTCTGCACATAAACTGTTGTATTGCATTCTTCCGCCCACAAGTGAAGGGGTAGGCCCTGATCATGCAACATTGCCCGTGCAGCACCCACAATCATTCTGTTCTTCCACTCAGCTACCCCGTTCTGCTGTGGGTTATGGGGAGCTATGAGCTCTCTACGCATCCTTTCTGCCTTGCAGAAATCCTTGAACTCGTCCGAGATGTATTCACCACCATTATCGCTCCTAAGAGCCTTCACCTTCTTCCCCGACTCCTTCTCGACCAGTGCTTTGAATTCACAGAACTTTGAATATGTCTCGCTCTTCTTTTGCATGAAGAAGATCCAGCACTTACGAGAGAAATCATCAACAAAAATCACGTAATACCTTTGTTTTGCTGTCGAAGCAACTGAGAAAGGTCCACACACGTCTGTGTGAATTCTCTCAAGGATCATCGTGGTGCGACTATCCTTCTCATGAAAGGTGGCTTTCACAAACTTCCCCAAAGTACACCCCTTGCACTGATCTGACTGCGCAAGTGTGCCTTTAGGAAGCCCTGTAGTGATCTGCTGCAGTATCTTCAAGGCTCCATGGTGAAGGCGACCCAATCTCCTGTGCCACAACTCGCCATCATCCCGGCTCACCAATCCTTCTGCCTTGCCTGCCATTGCTGCGCATCCATCTACATGCAACTGATAAAGGTTCCTCACTCGAACCCCTATCTTCCGGGTCTCACCAGTTGTCTTGCTGCGCAGGAAGGCCTTTCCCTCGCTGAAAACAACATCATACCCCTTGTCTTCTAACATCGCCACTGAGATGAGATTCTTCTTCAATCCTAGAACATGCATGACTTCCTTCAATACAAAGGGTTTACCAGACTCCCTCTCAAAGGAAATGGTAGCGATACTGGTCGCACTGTATCTACCATCATCGCCCATCTCGATGTGCACTCCAAGATCTTTGTCCTCCAGATCAGAGAACAAATCTCTATCTCCCGTCATGTGAAAAGACGCACTACTGTCCAAGAACCACACTGATCCCATCACACTTGAAACCAAGCATGCGATCAATGAAAAATCAAGCTCAAACTAAGAAGCTAAGGCCTCTCCCCCTGCAGATCCAGCAGCTTGCTTGTTCTTCTTCTTCTGCGGACAATTAGTGGCATAGTGTCCGTGCTAGTGATAGTGAAAACACTTCACCTTGGACATATCCTACTTCTTGCCTTTCGCACCAGACTGAGAAGCTTTCTTGTTCTTCCCTTTCTTTGCTTTGGCAGCCAAAGCGCAATTCTCTTCATCAGATACCTTTGATGAAGATCCATTCTCACCTTTATTGTTTCTGAGTTTATCCTTGAGCGCCAGGTCGCTCTTGCTTTGGAATAACATTTGTAATCCGTTGAAAGACATTTCAACAACACTGCTGCAAATTCGAATTCCACCAGCTCCAAACTCAACCGCTTCCGATCTAGAATTCGTGAGAACAAAATATTTCTCGTACAGAGATTGACTGTATGGGCTTTTACCGGATATTTCACCTTCCAAAGGAAGGATGAATCCAGAGGCTACCTGGCCCGACTACAGACTCTGCCTGAAGAAATAGAATGTAAACACTTCCTGAATAGTAGATCTGATGATCAACACTCGCTTGATATCCTGTAAAAATCTCTTCTACAAATCAAGCAGCTCTGATAACATGTAGAAACTTTTTCTACAATTATCTAGCTCGCTTTGATACCATGTAGAAATTTTGAATAATTTAACACATATTCAATGGATATTAGCCTGATCATGTACTATTGTGGAAAACATACATAATACATAAGCTCCTCTACGTTGATAATCAATATAGCAGCATCAATAACAATAAAACATCAAGAGCATTCACACATTAACACAGTATGTATCCCGGGGAAAGCATCTCGCTAAAAACCCCAACTATCTGTATATTAATGATTGAGTCATGTAACATTACACAGCATAATACTTCTCACAAGTATCTCCACCTCTGTTACACACAATACAGCTCAGATCTGATCTCCAAATCTCTTCCACTGCTTGCCTGCCTCCACTACTCAATACCTGCTCAAGAACTGATGAGAATGGCTCACCAAACTCGTTTTTCACCTGCAAAATAGTCACTCACTCTTTGTTGGACGTGAGCAAAAGCTATAATGTGGGAAAATACGTGAGCACACTCATTGGCATACTCAATCCCTTGATTGTGCAAGATCTGGTGCACAACTATAGTCACAACTGATAGCAATCTGATTCTCTACCACCTGTCCCTATTGAACTGAACATGCACTGACATGCAACTGAGTTAACTGATGTATTCATTAGTTGTATTATGAGTTAATAACTTGTGAATTAATTAATAACTAATTCACCCAACTCATCTCTAGTCTATTTTCTAGTTAGACTAAATACAACCAGTTTAACAAAGCTAAACTGAACACAACTCCATCAACTCCACAATCAACTCCACCAAACTCAACTGATTGAGTTCTAACTGAAGTCATGCATGCAACAACTCAACTGACTCATAAGAAAAGTGTATTTCCTTCTGACAGCTGCATGTGCCACCTCTGTAGCTCAAACTGAAGTGCTCCAAGAGAATAAGATTAAGTTTATAGTCCAAATATTATTGTGAGATAATAATATTTGACTTTTCTATTTTTGACAGCCAGTCTAAAAATAGACTTTGATCACTCACACTTTCATCAAAAATAGAAGTCCATCTATTTTTTCCAACTTGATCAATCATCCATAACAGCAACCTGCAATCCATAGACATGATCCATATGTCTAAAAATAGACATAGTCTAAAAATAGACTTGCGCCAAAAATAGCCTGCGGACCCACTTAGTGAAGGCGACTCTTTTCACTAAGCTCCATCATCTTGTTGCAATCTCAACAAAAACAAGCAAATTGGAAAAGTTGACAGGCCTGGCGCGACTGTCAGGCTGCAACTCGTGCTTTTAAGGGATTGGAACGGGTTGTCTTTGAGCAACTTGTGCCAATTGGCGCGACTGTTAGGCTAAAAAGCACGCTAATCAAGTTTGCTAAATCAAAAACAAAAACAAGCAATCCAGGGCTTGAAAAGAGTATCCAGGTAGACCAGGAAACAAGAGACAGCAAGAAATCCAACCCAGAAAGCTATCTAAGCAATCAAACAAGAGAACCAAAGAGACAAGACTCCCCAGTGGAGTCGCCAAATTGTTGTGGAGGTAAATCCTCTCTGCGGATAGAGACAATCCATACTATCCCAGACCGGGTCTAGCAACAATCAAACAATGCTATCACGCAAGTTCCTAATTGCAGATAAAAAAGTGGATGGTAAGAACCTACTTGGATTCCAATGCTAATGTTCGTAGAAGAGACGTTGCTCTCGTTCCTTTACCTTGGCCGGTCACGATCCCCACGATCTTCATGATTGGACACCTTCACATGCAAATAACAAAACAAATACAAGCGTAAAATCCAATAGATGCAATTATATATCAGTTAGAAAAGATATAACTCAACATCAATCACAAGACAATGAAAGTGGAACCATAATGATAGTGATCTATTATTGATAAATAAAAAAGAAGAATACAACCATAGTTCTGATGTCAAATCCTCCTTTGGCTGGGTAGTCAGCTACAGGTCTTGCAAAGCTTGTTGGGATGGGAAACAAGCCTCTCTCTCTTGGGTGACAAGAATCTCCTCACTTAGATTTGGCCTTATGGGTGCAAAGAAGGCTATTGCAGCTTCAAACTCTTGAACTCTTGGAATTCTCTATCACTATACTAGAACTGGAACTAGCTTGCTCAAGGCATAGAGACAAGATTTTATAGATAGAGAGGAAAGAGATAGGATCAACCACATTATTCATGGGATTGGCTTTATCACTTAAAAACTTCCACGAGAGGTGGAAAACCACTTCCCTTCTATGGAGATTCGAAGCCAAACCATCCTAGCTCAACATAGATTCAGTTGGTGAATGGGTTAAGAAGAACCTTCGGAAGCTCGTTGGTTAAAAACTTTACTCAATTCGGTTGGCGCGAGTGCGACTCTGAGACAGAGCGCCAATGGCATGCCCTCTTTAGAGGATTTCCCCCATTGGCACGGGCAGTACACTGTGAACCCGCGCTAATGCAAAAAGAGCTGTTTTCATGGGTATTCTGCAGGAGATGTCTTCAGGGCATATGAAGTTCATACTTAGAGGAATATGATGCAAGTGGTTTCAGGTCATGTCACTTCTCACAAGTCCCGGAATGAGTCCTCCAGTATGCGGGAGAGGGGTAATAGGGATGGTGACAAATTACTGTGTAACAAGTATGTTGCTCTTGTAGGTCAAGTTGGTAACCAATGGGGTGCTGGGGGGCAGATCCAGAGTCAACCGTCCAGTTATGGCTACAACCCCTATGGAAAGAATCCCTACGGACAGAACCCTTATGGGCCAGGCCTGTCCGGACAAAGTCCATGGGGGCAACCACCACCTGGTTGGAACTCTGGTACTACCTCTTATCCACGGCCACAGATGTCCTTCAATCCTCAGTTACCTTTCTTAGCAACATTGGAACTTCTGAATGTGTCCAAATTGACTAATGATCCTATTCTTCATAATCCATACTGGCCACCAGTTCCAACCAAGATACCTGGTGATTGTCCCAAATTCGATGGCAAAGCTGGAGAAGACTCTCAATCCCACGTTATGACTTATCACCTTTGGTGTTCGTCAAATTCGTGTCTTGATGATTCCATCCGGCTCCGCCTTTTCCAAAGGACTCTCACCAGCTCGGCTGCTAAGTGGTACATTGAGTTGAATCGCAGATCCTTTCAATATTTCAACTCGTTGGCAATGGCATTTCTAACTCACTTTTAGTTGCCCATTCGGTATGAGACGGGAACGCATCTCCTCACGTCTCTTAAACAGGACACAGCCACGCACATATCCGATCATATACATATTTGTTGTTTGATCAAGTTATGGATTCCTGATCAGCTCCTGACCGATTGGTTTACAACCTCCTTTGTCCCTGCAATCACACGATACATTGCTATGGGAGCTTGTGTAATTGAAGATCAAGCTATCGGGCGTGCTCAATACCTCGACTTAGTTTATTCTCAGTCAGGTACCTTATATGATTATTTTCCTGATGCCTCGAGACCCAGAACATCCAAAGCTCTGCCAAAGCCATCTGTTGACGGTGTTATTAGCTCTGTAAATACATCTTCAAAGAAATCATCTGCGAACCCTGGGAAGCAAATATCGAATGCTTCAAACGAAAACACTTCTCAGGGTGTATCTAATTTTGGAAATACTTCTGAGGTCAACGCCATCCAGTCCACCACGGCGGATAAAGCCTCGAAAGGAAAGAAGAAGGGGAAAGCGAAAAATAAATATGAGCAGCCCAGACAGGACTCCCCTAAACCTCCACCCGAGGAAGGAGCCAAACGTAAACCCAAGTATCCTTGTCTTATCTGTGACGAGGATCACTATACTAAAGACTGCCCCAGGTGGTCCGAAGTTAGTTGATTGTTGAAAGGTGCTACTGGGACTCCTGCTGTGCTTAAAGAACCTTTCCCCTCACAGCAAACTCAAATGGTGGCCAATCCATCACAACCCTCTTCTTCATTTGGCTCTCAAGTATTTATGGCTGGGACGATCCCCGTCCACATCAGTACTCGGGCAAAAGAATATCCGTCGCATGCTGGGAAAGAGCCTGAGGTCCCCTCCAGCACTCCTTCGTCCAGTTCTGGTCCACTCCATATCGAGAGACCTAGCACTGAGATGCCCATCTGACCCCCTCCAAAAGGTGTACTCCGGAAGTCTTCTTACAACCCTAATGCTCGTGCTGCCCAACACTACGACATCGTTGAGGACTTAGCTTAGGCTCCGTCTGCTATGTCTGCCTTAGAAGTACTCCAGAGCTGCCCCTCCTAGAGGAAGTCCTTGCTATCGGCCAACGGTGGCATAGACCCGGCCTACTCGGATCTGATTACTTTTGACCTCGAGGGCCATACGCCGAGACTCCCTCACCAAATCGTCTTCCTCATACAGGTCATTATCAACACCAAAACGATTCATCGTACAGTCATTGATGAAGGTGCTTCAACTTTCATCATGTCTGTTGCCTGTTGGAAGGCTATTGGTTCTCCGATGCTGAGCCAATCTCCCACAACCTTGGAAGCCTTTGACGGAAGAGAGTCTCGTCCTTATGGTATACCCCAACGTTTTCCCATTTCTTTGGAAGGGAAGACGGTTGAAGTGGAAGTTGAAGTTGTTGATGCTAATCTTACCTACAACCTCTTCCTCGGACGTAGCTGGACATACGCCATGCAAGCTGTGGCTTCGTCTCTTTTTCGTGTCATTCGTTTCCCTCATCAGGGGAAGATTGTCACCGTAGACCAGCTCTCCTTCTTTGCCTCCTCTTCCGAAGGCAACGTGCCTTTTGTGGAGCATACCTCCAAATCATGTGAAAGCGTGGGAGCTGGAATTTTTAAAGATCCTGCCCTAATGGGTGTCTTTTCCCTCCCACCTCCTAATCTCGCTCCTATTAATATGATTTCCGTGCGCTCTGATCCGTGGGTTCTTCCCCCCACTAATCAGATAGAATCTTGGGGTGATATGATGCCGTTGAGTCCTGCTGAGCTCAACTACGTTGAAATCATTGCTGCATCGGCTCCCCCTCCTGAACCTGCTCCTTCGAGCAGGGCTCCCGACTCGTATGTTCATTCCCCTTGGCTTGGAGATGATGCTTCTTCGGATCCGTTAAAGGAAATATTTCCTTTCGATGAAGCCATTATTGAGACCATGTCTCTCGAGGAACCTCCTTGGTCTGATCATCACCATCGTTCCTCGTTTCTCCCTGCCCATCAGGAAATGATCACCTGTCTCGAGTGGTTTGCTCCTTGTCTCCCATCTCAACCCCTTCAAACACCTATCCAAGTTTATCAAGTGTCCTCTGAAGGAAATATGGGAAACATCACGCAGACCCAACCCATCGACATCTCTGCGAAACCAGGGATTGTCGAGCACATTCACATTGGAGTCACTTGTACTCTGGAGGAAATTCAGATCTATACCCATCTTTTTCGCGAATTTTGTGATGTCTTCACTTGGTCCTATGAAGAAATGCCTGGCATTGACCCTAGCATAGTGGTGCATGAGATACCTACGTATCCGGGTGCTAAGCCTGTTCGCCAACGTCTACGCCTCGTGCACCCCCGAAAGGCTGCAGCCATTAAAGCAGAAGTTGAAAAGCTTCTCAAGGTTGGTTTTATTTACCCCATTCCACTCACGGATTGGGTTTCCAATATCGTCCTGTGAACAAAAAACAGGGTACCATTCGAGTCTGTGTTGATTACCGTGATATCAACTGGGCCTTTCCTAAGGATAACTTCCCCACACCCTTCGTCGATCAGCTCATTGATGAGTGTGCGGGGAGCGAAATGTATTCATTTATGGACAGTTTTTCTGGGTATAACCAGATCAATATTGCGCCCGCTGATTAGCATAAGACTGCCTTTATCTATCCTTGGGGCACTTTTGCTTACAAAAAGCTCCCTTTCGGTTTGAAGAACGCCGGTGCTACCTTCCAACGTGCAATGTCCTATGCTTTTCATGGCATCCATCACATTGTACAATCATACCTGGATGATCTACCAGCTCATTCAGTTAAACGCCAGGACCACCCCACCCATCTTCGTGAAATCTTTCTCCGTTGTCGACACTATCGCATCAGGCTTAATCCTCACAAATGTGTCTTCTGTGTTGAATCAGGCAGACTACTCGGGTTTATCGTCTCCCGAGAGGGCATCCGTTTGGATCCCCTTAAAGTCGAATCTATTCTGAATCTTCCTCCCCCTGCTTCTTTGCAACAATTGTAGAGCTTGCAGGGCAAAGCAAATTTCTTAAGATGATTCGTTCCGAACTATGCCGAAGTGGCTAAAGGCTTTACATGGTTATTGAATCGAGATACCCCTTTTCATTGGGATGCTATCACTCAAGAGTCTTTCAAGCGTCTCAAGGGTCTCCTTGTTTCTGCTCCATTATTGTGACCTCTGAATTACCATCGTGAATATACTCTGTATTTGGCCGCCGCCGATACCACTATCAGTATGGTTCTCGTACAAGACGACGATGATGACACTGAGCATGTTATATATTACCTCAGTCGCAACCTTTTAGACATGGAAACTTGATATGCTTATATCGAGAAGTTGGCATTGGCCGCAGTTTGTGCCGTCCAACGTTTCCGGCATTATATCTTATTGCGTACTACGACCGTGATTTCTGATTGCAACCCGATGATGTACATTTTGTCACGTCAGTTGCTGGGGGGAAAATACTCAAAGTGGATCATCATCCTCCAAGAGTTTGACTTGGAATTCACTGCTGCCAAGTCCAAGAAGTCCCTGTTCTTTGCTGAGTTACTTTGCTCTTTGCCATCTCCTACCACACCCTCTCACTCAGAGGACCATATCCCAGACGAAACTCTATTCCTAATCAGCACCCTCGATCCCTGGTACGGGGATATCATTGTATATCTGCAGACGTCCTCTTTCCGTCCCACTATGTCCAAGGATGCTCGGTGATGGATCCGTCATCAATCTCAGCCCTATCGTATTATTGGGGACACCCTGTACTGTCTCGGTGTCGACTCCATCCTTCGCCGATGTCTAACTCTCAAGGAAGTTGAGCGAGTCCTGAATGACTACCATTCTGGCACATGTGGTGGTCACATGTCCGGATATGCCACGGCTCAAAAAATCCTCCGCGCTGGTTATTTCTGGCCCTCCATCTTTAAGGATTGCATTCTTGTTGTCCGTTCGTGTCACGAGTGCCATATATACCAACAGAAGATGTGGGCGCCACCAGCTCCGTTGCACCCTGTTGTCACCGTTGGCCCTTTTGCAAAATGGGGCATTGATTATACGACCTGTAACCCTCGCTCGGCCGGGGGGCATGGGTATATTATCGTTGCTATCGATTACTTTACAAAATGGGCCGAGGCGATGCCCACATTAACTGAAGACGGTCACACAGCGGCGCAATTTTTGTTCAACCATGTTATTTCACGGTTCGGAGTTCCTCAGGCCATCGTCACGGATCACGGGAAGCATTTCCGTAATCACATGATGACCGAACTAACAACCCAACTAGGCTTATGACATGATAGTTCGACTCCATACTATCCTCAGTCCAATGGCCAGGTTGAAGCCGTCAACAAGGTTTTGGTTACGATGCTTCAACGAACCGTTGGCATGCATAAGTCTAATTGGCATTTGATGTTGTTCCCCGCCTTGTGGGCCTACCGAACCTTTGTGAAGGATGCCACCGATTTCACTCCATTTCAATTAGTTTATGGACTGGAGGCTACCCTTCCTATCGAATGCGAGATCCCTTCGTTAAAATTGGGCATCGAGTTGCTTCCCAACACTACTCTAGTAGAGGAATGTCTTCTTTACCTAGAACGGCTAGACGAGACCCGTCGGCTAGCCTCTCTAGCTATCGAAGCACAGAAGAAGAGAGTTAAAACTCAATTCGACCATACCATCCATCCTCATTCCTTTGTTGAGGGAGATTTAGTCCTGCTATATGATCAAGCAAATGATAAGCTGGGGCAGGCAAACTCGAGTCCATGTGGCTAGGCCCTTATATTGTAAAGAGAGTTTTGCAGAAAGGAGAATATGAGCTAATTGAATACGAAGGTAATCCTCTCGATAAGCCCCAAAATAGACTGTACTTGAAAAAGTACTATGCGTGATTCCATGCACTTCGGTTTGTACATGCGTGTGTTTTAGCAGGTGTGTTGTGTGTGTATGTTTTCATGTTTTTGGCTTGGTGTGAAGGCGTGATTGCCGCTTATTGTGTCTTTTGCTTCTTGTGCAGATGTCTGGTGCACCTTACGTTGGTTTCGCTGATGGTGCCTGCCGCAGCACTCGCAATTTGTCTTCTGCGGCGTGGGTGATCTACGATCCTCACGGTGAGTTGATAGATCTTCAAGGTGTGTGTTTAGGTTGTACCACAAACAATGTCGCTGAATATAGTGCTGTGATTGAACTACTAGCTGAGGCGATTAATCTCAATATTTGTACATTGGTTGTGAACCTGGACTCTCAACTTGTTGTCCACTAGCTCAATGGGCAATATTCCGTCAGAGACCATCGCATTTTAAGGTTGTATTTACGTGTTAAATTGTTAGAGAGGAATTTTGATTTCGTTACATATCAGCATATTCTGCGATGATTAAACACGTTATCTGATGCATTGGCTAATCATGTATTGGACAGACATTTGCGTAACATATAATCAAAACATCATACAAGCAAGCACATAAAAGCACAATAATAGACCATAGGAATATGTATATATATATATATATATATATATATATATATATATATATATATATATATATATATATATATATATATATATATATATATATATATATATATATATATATATATATATCGTGTGGGGCACCGAGGTGCTCAAAAATAAGTGTATATGTCTAAATAGGGCCTGTGTTCTCTGTACATCTGAGACACATGTCTCTCAAAAAATCACCAGTAGGAAATAAAGACCTAGATATCTACTGTGGCGGTTTGTGCTCCCTATACTGCACAACCGCTCATGCCACCCGCCTCAACAGGTGGTGCATCCTGGGCTCTACTCCTACTGTATGGATCTGGGACGCTATGGGGACCTCCTCTATCCCCATGAAATCTGGAATCCCGGTCAGCAAGCCCTCAAGGTTCTGAATCACTGTCTCCATCGTGTCATCTCCCGGAGGAGCCAGGGCTAGGGCTCCAATGCCGTGCATGTCCCTCCATGCCTCTGGAGCCAGGCCAAGAGGTCTCGCCAGTCCTACATCTGCATACCATAGCGTTTGTCATTAGGACATGTACATGAAAAAATCAAAAACATAATAAAAATAAAAAATCAAAAAATGATATCAAGTGTCTTACCACCGTCATCCCACTGCTCTCTAGCGGGCAGCTACATGTCGGGATCTCCGCGGAAGTCCAGGCCGGCATACGGCCAATCTTCCACGAAGATCGTCTGTCGCTTCAACCACTCTCGGAAGTATGTCCCCCATGCCACTGGTCGGCCGCCACCTCCTCGTGGCATGACGTGGGCCCATCATGTGGCCCTCATCTCGCGTGGCCTGGGTGGGTCCAAAACCATGTCCTGCAGCTGCAGTGCAAGCACCTGCTCTAGCATGAGCGGGAGTAAGATCGATCCATAACCAAACTATTTCGTCTCACCGTGATGACAGTTGGTCAGTTGCCTCTTCATGTTTGCCACTACTGCCCCTGCCCAGTTAAACATGGTGGGATTCAGACATTCGAGGGCCAGTCGGAGATGGGTCTTCGAGGCCTCGTGTTGGGCCTGGGAGCCCACTACCCGTGTCACCATGAAGAGCATAGCATGAAGGATTATGTCCTCCACCGTAGGAATTGCCATTTTTCCGCTCCTCGAATTGCGTGCCCGTGGGCACACCTGAGCCATCAACATATCTAAAGTATCACCCCCGGGTCGCTGCCCCTCCAGAATAGGCATCTCACCTCGACGAGACAGCTCGGTCAAAAAATAGATGTCTGTATAATCAAACTCAATATCTCGGCCTCGGATAACAAATTTCCCATCCGTGGGATTCCAGGCCCTGATCAGAAGCTCCAGAAGGTCAGGTTGTGCCCGTAAGCGTGGAGTTAAGAAAAATTTGAGAAATCCACACCACCGCAATGCATTTCGGCACCCGGCATCAGCAAAAGCCGCTATATCATCATTATCGTGAGCGCGTTCCTGCCAAACGAATGCCATTATAACCCTGCATGATCAAAAATCTCATTAGCACCCTGCTTGCAAAGTTTCATACGTAAATTTTATTAAAAAACTTGTTGCGCGGCGTCAGCGCGAGTGGAAGTTTTTATCGGTCATCGCGGACCCCATAGCAAAATCCGCGATGACCGAGAGTGGAATGCAATTCAAAAAATCCGCTCAAACAACCACATTCCACCGTCAAAATGCATGAAAAAGACATCAAAACAGAGCGTAGGGCAATGTGTGTCTACCTGGAACTGGTTTCAGGATGGATGATGCATGTACGGGGCCGAATTTCGTTCGCCAACCTCAATGCTCCAAGTCGCTCCACAAAGCCTCAATGGTAACAATGGTAAAAAATATGGTTTACCCCCCCTATTTATGGTAATTTTGTAAAATTAAATATTATTTTCCA
Source organism: Pinus tabuliformis (assembly GCA_031772625.1). Taxonomy (NCBI): domain Eukaryota; kingdom Viridiplantae; phylum Streptophyta; class Pinopsida; order Pinales; family Pinaceae; genus Pinus; species Pinus tabuliformis. The sequence continues at coordinate 1,125,329,796 of CM062815.1, read as the reverse complement.
TAAATATGGGTTTTTATCATGGCTTTTACTATATGCTTGGTCCAAATATGGTTTTTCACTATGTTTTTATGCACATTGTTTATATTATCTTGAATGGGTTTACGCGTGCGTGTTCTTTGTGCAAGATCTCAGATGGTGGAATTACACGCACTTGGTCCCGAGAAGTCGTCTTTAAGCTCTTTTTCGACGTGAAAAAAGAAAAGATAGCCGAGTCTCCCTCTCAACTCGTTAAAACAAGCGAGAGGCGGTCGCTGTCATGCGGAAAGAGTCGACACTGCGGACACAACCGACCTCCCTAGAAGCAAAAGCTTTCTAGTGACAAACAAGACAAATAAACACTACCTTTCTCTAAACATGCATTGAGCATACAAGTAATCAGGTGATTTTAACATACCTTAAGTCCAACACTTTGTAGTAGTCCAGCCTCGCCGATCCGGATGAGCTCCTCCTTCTCTTCGAAACCTGCATTCACTAACAAGCCAAAAGATTAAATAGCACCTGATAAACTCATAAAACAATACATATCTATCATACAGACCAAGGAGTATATGAAACAAATCATGAATAACAATCTGTTGAGAAAAATGAGTTCATTTGTATTAAAAGGAAACAAAAGGAACCATTACAACCTGAGCCTTGGTGTTGTCCAAGTCCCTCCTAGGGTCCAACAAGAGTTTTCCTTTACTTTGATCAACTCACCCACTCTCAAATAAGGCTAGGAAAGGATGGGAATCTCTCCTCTCAAGCTTTACAAGGGAGTCCTAATTCCAGCAGCATCTACCCTTAGGAATGTTCAGCTTTCAACCTCTCCCCCCTTTGGCCCAATGCCTGTATTTATAGTGCTCTAGAGGAAGTTATTCAGGTCCACCATCAATGGGATAAGCCCCTCTTTGGATGGGATAGCTCCCCTCTTGATGGGATAAGTTCCTCTTTGGTAGGGATACATGAACCATCTGGAGGCGCTTCATACACGTCAAACAAGCTTCTAGAATGCTCTAGAAATGACCACAAGTAACTTTTTTGGAGTGAAACTTGCGCCTTTTGACCTTTACAGGAGTACGCACCCATTGCTTTATAGATAGAGCATACAAGTATGCAGGTATTGTGAACTTGGGGTGCGTACACGCAGGTAAGGCTAAGAGAAACTGCATACCCAGAGATATATAGATTTTTAATGAATTTCTCTCTTTCTTGGAGTTTTACATGGAGAGCAGAGGTATGAGGCTTGCCAAGGAGGATAGTATGACAGTTGATGAAGCCATACTAACTACAAATAGTCATGGTGACAAATTTTAGTGTAACAGATTGCCCCCTAAAGTGCGAAGCCTGTAGTAGATAAGGGTTTCATATCATCTAGGAAGGGTGAAGTACTTTATCATTTCAAGGATTATCTTGTGGAGAGCCCAGTCGGAACCTGCAAGTATTCAACACAAAATACATATATATGATCATATCATCGTTGAGGTAGGCATTCCCATACTCAGATTGAAAACTTTAACTAATTAACTATCTACTGTTCTGATACAGGAATGATTCTGCAGTACATCATAATCATATACTTTTGTAGACACAGTATGGATGCAACCATCTGTTTATAGTTAGTCTACTGTATAATGAATACAAAACTCCTCGCAGCCTGGATGGTGGAAACTAGATCCAGGGTCTTCATTTCTACTTCCCGAACAGGTACGATTCTATCCATGCGAATAAATGAGTTGATGTCGAACATGGTAGAAACCACTTGATTACCAGTCAATGATGTAAACTGTTAACAAGCATGAGAGAAACCACCAGTGATGTCAATGGTTCTCAAAGTACCCAGTACAATCCATGAGATGTGAATGAATGAGTTGATGTCGAACATTTCACGGAATCCTTCGATCGAACATCAATGATGTAAACTGTCGTCAAAGGCGAGAAACCTGCCATTGGTGCATGCAGACTTCAATGTACTGACGATTCCTAGGTCATCTTTCTAGATAATGTGCTGATGTCGATAGAAAGCGACCCGTTGCAGGCAAGCCCACAACACGAAATCATAGATCAAGTTGAAGAAATGTAGCTGGAAGGACTGACTCAGGGATGGTAAAAATGGATGACGATTATTTTGCAGATGAATGTTTATTGCAGAGACCTCTTGAACACATAACGACAAGACAGATGGCTTGGTAACATTTGACCCAAAGTTAATACCCGACTAAAGGCTTTCAATGTGGTTTGATCAACTGTGAGGCAAAGGATTTCCCAACCTAGGTGAATGAAAAGTGTCGTGTTCAAGAGTGGTAATAAGGCTTCTTCTGAGACAAAGGATAACAAATGGGCTCATTTTTCTCTCTTTTCCCCCACCATTTCTGGCAAGTACCTCTTTAATTTTTACAAGCTTGAGGAGGATAACATATGCTTGATTATAAGCTCATCCTTCGGATGAGTCCAAATTAGTTTTGATTCGAACCCTAAGAAGGAGTGGTCCATTCATGTTTGTAATCGAACAGGTCCTTTACTGTGAAATTTTAACGAGTCCAATATAGGAGAAACTCGGCATTTTTCATTTTTAGAGAGTCTGAAAAAACTTAAGAAGACTCCAGGTTGAACTTTTTCGTAAAGTTGTGTCTCTCAAGCCCGAAAAAGTATAAAATAATACTTGAGAGAACCGCTTAGTCTTGCGACCAAGGAGTACTTTCATAATTAGTGCCTCTGACCTGAAAAGTAAAAAGCGATCAAGGACACGTCGTTTTATTTCCAGTATCGAGTTTGAAACGACAAAAACCCGGCAATCTTTTCCTGTTTTTACGGTCAGAAAAGAGCTATAAGGGGACCGTCTTTTAATTCTGTTTTAACGAGTGTAAAAGAAACGCTCGGCGATCTTTTCATGTTTTAGGGGTCAGAAAAGGGCTTAAAAGATGACTCTGATGTTTTGGTTCGTGAAAAATGATAATTTTCCCTGAAAGTCCTTTTGTCCTGCACAAAAACGACACATTACTCATACCTATTTAAGATAAGCAAAAATGCATTGAGAAATATCCTTCCATGGTGAAAAATAAACAAACTTAGCATTCATTTATCCAAAAAACCTATAAAAATACCTTTTACCATGTCATTTTTACCATTTTACTGTTGAGGGAGAGAAAGGGCTTTTGGCAAGAAACTTCCCGTGGACTTTGCGGAGAATCTGACCGTCAGAATCGAGTGCCATCTCTTTCAGGTATTTCACAACATCCTCCTCTTTGTTTTCATCCATTTAGAATTTCATTTTAAGCCCTAGTTTGATTTTTTGGGGGCTTTGGGGTTTTAGGATCCGCTTTTCGGGGTACGCAGGTGCCCCATGGGCAACCTGCGTACCCCGACATTTTCGTTAATGGGAAAATGGCAGGAGTACGCAGCCTACCTTCAGAACAGCTGCGTACCCACGCTCTGTTTTCTGAACGCGGGGTGCGTACTCCGCGCAAAGTGAATTTAAAACCCCAAATCTCAAAACTAAACCATTAATTTTTGATTTAATGAATTCTAATGAATGTTTTTTGGTGTGTAGATTGCCCACCATGCTTGATTGGTGCGAAAGAGAACACGAAGATGTAGATTTTGCCGCAATAGATCATCAACCTTCCATTGATGCTTTGAAGGCATGCGGTCTCTACAAATACTGGGCCATACCTGGCATGAGGGCCCAGGTGTGATTCTTAGAATGGCTGGTTGAAAGGTGGAATGTTCAGGATCAATGCTTTTACATCGGAGGGAACCAGCTCGAGATAGAGCCCTCAGACATATATTTTCTCACTGGTTTGCCAAATAGGGGCGAGCAACTGACTCTGTCCGGGACTAGGCCGGGTGGCCAATCCCTTGCTAGCCTCCGGCTAGAGTGGTGCAATAATCAGCACCAGGAGAAAGGGATAGAAATCAAATACATATCCATGCCTGAACTTATGGTAATTGCCTTTACAGTTACAAGACTCTGCGGCGCAGCCGCTTTGCATATTGCCACCGGGTCCCAAATGAGGATGGCGATAGATTGCTACCGAGGCACCATTTTCAATTGGTGTGACGCTGTGTTGGCCAATATGAAGGGCCAACTGACTAGGGCGAAGAATGAGCAATTAAAGACCTTTGGGTATGGGCCTCTAGTTGTGAGCTTTGCCCTAGAGAGGGTTCCGATGCTAATCCCACAGCATCTCACTGTTGCAGCTGGGCCTCCTCGGGAGCCAAAGTTGATGCGATGGGTTGCGATGATGGCCCGACATCCTAATGAGGGAGTGGGAGTTGTCCGATTTCCTACGGGTTACTTTCACTGGTTGGAGGACCAGGTCTTTGCGATCCAGGATTTTCCTTATGCCGGAGTAGATTTTTGCGGTGATCCGGACATGGTTCTTCCACAGGGAGAACAATGGGACGACAAAGGTACTTCATTTTTCACAAGTTTTTAAATTATTTACTTTTTTGTTTGTTTTTTATATCGTCTCAAAACTGACAGTGACAATTTTCAAAATGCAGATGTAGGTCCACAACGTCCGGCCAATCTGCGGCCATTTGAGAGAAGAGTACCAGTTGCACCAGCACCGGCCCCACAGGATGCGGCCGCAGAGACCTTAGCCGAGTTGGAACAGGACCTAGAGCGTCTCACGGCGGACATACCAGAGACGACTATAGACGATATTCCTATCCGACTTCAGCGCTATGTGGTCGCAGTCCCAGGACCTTTCAGGAGGTTCCTGTGTAGGGTAGCGCGGGCAGTGGTCTCGTATAGAGAGCACCACCAGTGATTAGCTAGTCGCTTTTGTAGACACATGTGACATTTTTGGTTTTTTGTACTTATCATTTTTGCCGATCATAAGGTGTTTTTCAACCTATGATCGAAGACGATGTATATTTTTTGACACACTCCTATCTATATATATATCATTATTACCGGCTCATCTTGTTAAACATGTATGATGAAATGTTTTTAAATTTACATTTATGATTATCGCAAATCTCTGTCTAACATTCGAGAAGCAATTGCATCTGCTAATGTATTTAATGACCTTAGAATATGCTGATATTCAATGTAATCAAATTCACGTTCCAAGAGGCGCACTCTCAAAAATAACCTTAATAACACTGGATTTCTAATTGCATATACTCTATTAAGCTGTAATACAATGAGTTCAGAATCTAACCTCACTATCAAACTCCGAATCCCAAATGAAATAGATTCAGATAATAACTCAATCACTGCACTGTATTCTGCAATGTTGTTTGTTGTTTGACCGAGGCTCACCCCATGCATAGAAACTAACTCGTCAGAGGGCGAATAGATAACTCAAGCTGCAGAAGAGATATTCCATGTACTACGACAAGCACCATCAGCAAATCCAATGTACGTTTGGAGAGGCGTCGACATCTGCAATATCAAGAGTAAAACCAAGATAAGCCAGAATAACGACGAAAAACACACTCTCTAAGCTAAGCACACTGTCTATACTAACAAACACACCAGCTAGAAAGAAAAATTAACCTAACTAAATCTCCATACCCATCATTTAAGCATAATACCTCTTTAGGGAAAGTCCATTTCTGGGCTTAGCCAAAGAGTCCCCATCAAAATCTACCAGCTCATAGGCCCCTTTTGCTAGCTTTCGCTTAACAATGTAGGGTTCATGCCACATAGGAACGAATTTTCCAGCACCTAATTTATCGTTAGCTTGATCATATAATAGCACTAGGTCTCCTTCCGAAAAATTACGAGGGGTCACGTTACGATCATACTGAGCTTTCATCCTTTATGCGCGAGTCTCGATTGCCAATGCAGCGTCACGTCGAGTCTCATCTAATTTAGCTAAGTATAATAGATGCTTCTCCTCTTCGGAAGTGGCTGGAAGTAATTCGACAGCCATTTGAAGTGATGGGATTTCGCATTCAATGGGCAACACTGCTTCCAAACCATAAACTAGTTGGAAAGGAGTGAACCCTGTTGATGTTTTCACTGAGGTTTGGTACGCCCAAAGCGCTAAAAATAACATGTTGTTCCAATTCGACCGATGAATACCAATGATTCGTTGGATCATGATAACTAGAACTTTGTTGATGGACTCAACCAAACCGTTTGCTTGGGGATAATAAGGAGTAGAACTATCATGATGCAAACCAAGCTGGCCTGTAAGTTCTGTCATCATAATGTTTCGAAAATGGCGCCCATGGTCAGTGATTATCACTTGTGGGACACCAAACCTAGCAATAATATGATTGAATATGAAAATCGCAGTTGTCTTTCCATCTACCTCGAATGTAGGCATCGCCTCGGCCCACTTAGTAAAATAATCAACTGCAAGGATGATATACGCATGCCCCCCGGCCGAGTGAGGGTTACATGTAATAAAATCGATACCCCATTTAGCAAAAGGACCAACGGAAATTATAGGGTGGAGAGGAGCAGGTGGTGCGTGCATCTTGCGATCAAACACTTGACAGTTGTGGCATTTTCGGAACGCAATGATACAATCTTTAAACATGGACGGCCAGAAGTAGCCAGCACGCAACACCTTCTGGGCTGTGGCATACCTAGACATATGACCGCCACACACTCCAGAATGACAGTCATTCATAACCCTTTCTGCCTCTTCATGAGTTAAGAAACGATGAAAAACCAAATCTGCCCCACGATGATAAAGAGTATCTCCAATAATTTTGTACTGTTGGGACTGGAATCGAATTTTCCGACATTCCGACTTTGAAGCTTCGGGCCGAAAGGATTGGGTTTGGAGATAGACGATTATATCTCCGTACCACGGATCTAAAGTGCTGATGAGAAACAGAGATTCGTCCGCAATGGGTTCCTCTACCACAGTTTCCGTGTCAGCACACGGGAAGTCACACATCAACTCTGCAAAAACTAAAGATTTCTTAGACTTAGATTTTTCAAACTCCAATTCGAACTCTGGCAAGATAACAATCCATTTAGAGTACTTGCCCCCTAGCAATTGTTTAGTCAAAATGTAAATCATAGGGTTGCAATCTGAAATGACTGTATTTTTACGGAGAAGAATGTAATGACGAAAACATTGGACAGCCTGAACAGCTGCCAGGGCCAATTTCTCCACATGCGAATATTTTAGCTCAGTGGGATTTAACGTCCTACTAAGATAATAGATCACATGTTCCATTTCGAATTCATCTTCCTGTACTAAGACCATTCCAATGGTGGAATGAGCGGCAGCGAGGTACAAAAAGTAATCCTGATTGTAGTTGGGAGGATGCAGCAACGGTGCATGGGTCAACGCGTGCTTTAGCGCATCAAAATATTTCTGAGCTATCTCATCCCAAAAGAATTGAGCATTTTGTTTCAACAACTGGGTAAAACCCTTGGTAATCTCGGCGTAGTTAGGAATGAATCGGCGTAAAATGTTTGCTTTCCCTTGCAAACTTTGGAGTTGGCGCAGACTCGAAGGAGGAGGCAATTTGATGATAGCTTCGACCTTCGAGGGATCGACGCGAATGCCGGCTTTTGAAACTACAAATCCCAGCAATCGTCCCACTTCTATGCAAAAGACACATTTGTGGGGATTCAACCGTATACGATAATGCCTACACCTCATAAAAATTGCTCGTAAATGGACAAGGTGATCAGCTCGATGTAAGGAGTGAGCGGGCAAATCATCGAGATACAGTTGCACAATGTGCTTGATGTCATGAAATGCATAAGACATCGCCCTTTGAAAAGTGGCTCCGGCATTCTTAAGCCCAAAAGGTAATTTGCAATAAGCAAATGTTCCCCATGGACAAATGAAAGCCGTTTTTGGTTGATCGGCAGGTAGAATATTGATTTGGTTGTAACCGGAAAAACCGTCCATAAAAGAAAATATTTCACTGCCGGCACAATCATCAATTATTTGATCGATATAGGGCGTTGGATAGTTGTCCTTGGGACAAGCACGATTTATATCCCTATAGTCGATACATATTCTTATTGTTCCCTGCTTTTTGTTAGTCGGAACAATATTCGATACCCAATCCGTTAATGGGATCGGATAAATGAAACCTACTTTCAACAGCTTCTCAACTTCTGCTTTAATTGCAGCAGCTTTCCGAGGTGTATCTGATGCAGACGTTGCCGAACGAGTTTAGCGTCCGGGTAAGTCTTGATCTCATGAACAACAATGGAGGGATCAATTCCTGGCATTTCCTCATAGGACTAGGCAAACACGTCGCGGAATTCTTGAAATAGGGCCTTGTATGTTTGAATTTCATCATCTGAACACGAGGCACCTATATGAATGTGTTCAACAATTCCGGGCTTCACTGAAATGTCAATGGGAATAGTGCGAGAAACGTTTCCCAAATTCAGCTTTGAATCAGGATATTTCATTGGACTCTGAGCATCTTTGACATATTCAGCTGTAAAGATTGATGAGAAATCATTTTCAAAACGATCATCCTCAGGTAAAAATGAAGATCTATGATGGAGATCTTCCCATGGTAAATCGTCTACACACAGCACTTCACAAAGTTGTTCGTCAGATGACACAACTTTGGGAAACGTTATTAACTCCGAGGTTGACACGAAAAGGGATTCCTCATGGACCACATTCATTTGGTCACTTTTGGTTGAACTTGAGTCGGAAAAAGACTGCACGGCTTCATAGGCAATTTCATATGGACTCAAAGGCATTGCATCACCGAATGAGTCTATCTCAGATTCAGATGGGACAATCCAAGGATCATCGTAAATAATAGTATCTGACGTAATCATATGAATGAATGCAAATGAAGGTTCTATGTTGATTGGAGGAAAAGGAAAAGTTTCCAGTAAACCGGAATCTTTAACTAATCCTATGCCAACATCCTTATAAGGGATAGTCGTTTTACCGACATGCTGGATACTCTCTGAAGAGGCTGGGTCGGATGAAAAATAAGCCAGCTGGTCTATGGTTACGATCTTTCCATTATGTGGAAACTTTATTACTCTGAAGACCAATGAAACGACCGCTGTCATAGCGTAAGACCAACTTCGACCCAAGAGAAGGTTGTAGTCTAGAGGGGCATCAACCACCTCCACATCTAGACTAACGGTTTTTCCTTCAACCCCTATAGGCAAATCCTGTAAAATGCCAAATGGATGGAACCCACGGCCATCAAAGGCCTTAAGAATTGTCGGGGATTGGTTCAGCGAAGGAGAACCAAGCGATCTCCAACACTGGATCGACATAATACACGTGGAAGCTCCCTCATCAATTACAGTCCGATGAATAGGCCTGTTTTTTACTATCACTGGAATCTGGAAAGCCATCTGATGAGGGAGATGCGGTGTACTATTTTCTAGATCAAAGATTATCAGGTTCGGGTCCTGAACATCAACAGCTCCTATAGCCGACAAAAGTAATTTTCGCTGTGCTGGGCATGATTGCAGCACTTCTAAAGCCGACATTGCTGAGGGTGAAACAGCTAAATCCTCAACAATGTTGTAATTCTGAGCCGCTCTCGCATGTGGATTGAAAGCAGACCTTCGAAGTACACCCTTGGCGGGCAGTTTTATTACTAAGTCAGGGTTAGGTTTCTCGATCTGTAGTGGATCGGAACCGGGAGCTGAGGTTGATGGATTTGAATGAGAAGATTCTGCTTCTTTCGATCCATCAACAGGACTTTTACTACCATAATCGTGTGATCGAGTCGCAATCCTTACATGAGACATCATCAATATGGGTTCTTCACTGGAACTCGAGGAAGAACCTATCATCTTACTCTCCTGCTTTGGAAATGGATCTTTCAAAACAGCAGGAGTTGAGGAACCTTTGATGATCTTCATAACCTCGGCCCGATGGGGGCAATCTCTTGTAAAATGATCCTCTTCACAAATTAGACAAGGATATCGAGGTTTGCGCTTTTCATCATTGGTTTCCGACTTTTTTGTTTTCTCCTTTGGAGTCTTGTCTGCTTTACCCTTCTTCTTCCCACCGTTTTTTGATTTAGCCGTAGATGACTCTACAGCGTGAATATCGGCGGAAATTTCAGGAGAAGACTCTCCTGTCGGGGAATCTGGTAAGGTTATAATGGCCGAAGAATTCTTTGAAGATTTCTTCTTGCTTTTAGTATTTACCGAACCAATCATGCCATCAGCAGCATGAGATCCCGAAGGAGCAGCAACGATTTGATTTGACTTTGGAAGATCTGGGATCTTTTCATGTAACGTACCTGACTGAGTGTAAACTAAGTCAAGGTACTGCGCTTGAGCAATTACTTGCTCCTCAGTAACTACTCCGGCTTTAGCTACATCTTCAGTAATCTTCGGTAATAATGATTTAACAAACCATTCAGCTAAGATTTGGTCCGGGATAAAAACTTTCACTAATCGCCGTCGACGTCTCCATTCATGGATATGATCGGAAATATAAGTGGACGTAGACTGTTTTAATGAAGTTAGCAGCTCCGTGCCATTATCATATCTGACCGGCAACTGAAAATGAGTTAGGAACGAGGTAGCTAACTGACTAAAATTGTAAAAAGAGGCCCGTGGTAACTCAATGTACCACTTGGCCGCGAGACCAATGAGCGTACGCTGGAAAAGACGTAAGCGGATCGAATCATCTGAGATGGAATTTGAAGCACACCAGAGGTGGTAAGTCATCACATGATTGGACGGATCCTCTCCAGACTTACCTTCGAACTTGGGTATATCGCTGGGCAACTTATTTGGCATTGGCGGCCAGAACGGAAGATAATTTATTGGATCGTTCGTTAGGCGCGACAAGTCTGGTAAATCCAAAGTTGCGATAAACGGTAACTGCTGATTAGGATCCCTAAAACTCTGGGTCACAAGACCAGTCCCAGGAGGAGGATATCCAGGATAACTTGGAATAGGAATCGCATTCAGGATATTGTATCCTCCTGGAAAACCAGGATTAACCGGACCGTACTAGGGTTGCTGAGGTTGTTGATAAGTGTACCCAGGATACGGTTGATACTGGTAAACCGGCTGTTGGACAGCAGGCCCGTATTGGTACTGTCCCTGGTACGGTTGATAAGTGAATTGTGGTTGACTAGTGACAACCGTACTTAAACCAAGTTGTCCTACAGGCATCTGAACCGTAGTTTGAATCATAGATCCAGACAATGGTAAAGATGTCTGAGGAGTAGTTGTAGAGACAGTAGAAACCGGAGCCGTCGATACTCCAGAAGCAAGTGTGGTGGAAGGAGCAGATGTTGTGGTAGTTGCAGCAGCCGTTTGAGATGGAGTACTTGGTGCAATTGGCAGCTGAGTAACTACCGAAGGTACAGAAGTTTGAACATTAGACTGGACCGGTTGCTAGGATGGACCAGCAACTAAGGGTTGTCCAGCTTGAGATGACAACTGTACACTTGGCTGCAATACCTGTTGAACTTGCGATGGATCCCACACTATGTTCATTCCGGGGTATTGACCCATGACAGCTTGCGGATATTGAGATCCATAATCGGATTGACGATAGGATTGATAACTGAAAGGCACAGTTCCCGTACCTTGAACATATGATTGACCTTGAGGTGGTTGATAACCTTGACTCAAATATTGACCTTGAGGTTTATAACCTTGAGGTAAATACTGATATTGGGGTTGACCTTGACCTTGAGGTTGATACCCTTGAGGTAAATACTGATACTGAGGTTGACCTTGGGGTACATATTGAGGCTGGGGTTGACCTTGAGGAATGTATTGTACTATGGGTACATACTGTCCTTGAGGTTGCCCCCCAGACGCAATTTGTGTACCTTGATGTTGCCCCCCAGGCGTTAATTGAGGCTGCCCCCCAGGCGGTAATTGACCACCTTGAGGTTGAGAACCGGGAACTGAACCTGACATCATGTAAATGTCTCCTACACCCAACGGTTTATTACCATTGTTTCCAGCTAATAACCCATGTTCAATGGGTTGAGGAGATGCTCACACAAAAGTACCAGAAAGTGACTGATACCCGGAGGGAACAGAAGGACCGCCGTACAAGAAAGATTCAGGAGATTGAGTGAACACGGACGACTGACCAGACATATTTACAGGAGTATAAATACCTCCAGGTGGAAAAGGAGTACGAGGTGGAGAAAAACTTATCCCTGAGTTGTCTAAATAATTGGTTAACGAAAGGTACCAAGTAGTACTTCTAGGAGGACTGTAAAAGATAGATTCACGCTCCCTTAGATCAATAGTAGGTTGATCTTCAAGGATAGATACGCCAAGTTCTTCCTCTGGAGCAAGTTCTTCAATAGCTATCAAACCAGCAGGAAGATTTTCGGTGATGACTCTTTCTACTCTAGGTGAATCAGGTGCACTAGAAGTTGGAGTAACAGGTTCAGATATTTCAGGTTCTTCGCCTATATCACTAGTAGATGAAAAACTACCAGCAAGCTCGGAAACTGCAACAACTTCAGGATTATAACCTGTTTCTAGACCTTGGTAATCTGGATGGACTACCAATGACGATTCTCCTTCTTCAGGTGAACCTACTTTACTGCCACTAGGAGTTACAAGGACCTTCAAACCTTCGTAATGACTCAGGACCTCTTCAGGAGGTTCGCCCCGCAATCTATGGGACTTCCTCAACAAATCAGCCACGGTAACAATATCAGGAGACTTGCCCCAAAGTCTACGGGACTGTCTCAGTAATTAAGCCACAATTAAAAACTTTTAACTACTACACATGAAAACAAAGTAAAATCTCAAAGCAAACCACCTAAAGTCTCTAAAGAACCAAACAAATTTGAATCACACGCCTAAAGAGTCTAGGGCGTCAAACCATACACAAGCAGTAGCCTTCCGGACCAAAAACACTAGTTGGAGATGAAACCCAACATCGCCGAATTCAGTACAGAAGTGGTGGGCGGAACAGTTACCCCGACAACCTGCTTAATGAATAGACCGGCACAAGTTCCTCCACTTTAACCATCTCGAGTGAAGTGAACCCCCCGGAAAATCCAAGTGAGTCTAGCCGACGTCTGCTCCAGGTACAGTGGGATCTTCCCTCCACCGTCACCTCGGTAGAATCCTAAAGATAATGGTCACTAAGGTTACCAACAACAACAAATGCACCTGGGGAATAGTCTACGCTCCGACAGGACGCAAGGGTAGAGTATCAAGCTCAATCCCCTTGCCGGCTCCTTGAAAATAATCCAAGGTTTACCGACAAGTGACCCTGGCTCCTCGACAATGGTTAATCCGAGGTTTACCGTTTGTAATACGTGCGTGTCTGGCATCATTCCCAACGAGGGAGGATTGATCCCCTCACTGGTTCGGACACGAGCTCGTGCTTCTCCTTTAAGAGGAGCTTTCCCAGAGTACAAATGAAACAGTTGGATTTATCCTACCACAAGATGAGCTACTTGTTTGGTTTTGCTGTCTTGGAGAGTTAATTACTCCCCTACTCCAAGACACTAGCCTGATCTATATTGGTGTTTCAGAGCCCTAGTAAATAAAAAGTTACTAAGTTTATTTTACTTTAAGCTTTAATTTTTATAGCTTTTCTTTAAGACAAAAGGTAGTGGAGATGAAACTGATGGTGTGTAGACTCGACCGAAATCCACTAAAAAGATGCACTTAGGATGATTTATACTATTTTTTCCTTTTTCAATGAATTCCCTAGCTAAGAGAGTTGGAGAATGCAAACTTGATATAAAAACAACTTTCTTGGCAATGAAAAACAAAGAAACAAACTCTTTATCTTTTCAAAACATACAACACATGACCACTAATCACTTCACGAAAATTCCTTTTTCTTTCAAAGACTCAAATGCTACCAAAGCAAACCTTCCTTCAAAAGATATTTTTGTATTTTTTCCTAATTAATAAAGCATGTAAAACTTACTTTAACAAAAATCAAAGTTAAAAAAGCTATGGCAATCAAATCAACTCAATTTCACTCAAAATCAAATCTAAGAAAAAGCACCTAAAAGTAAATCTAACGAGTCAAAAGCTTACTAAAGATGATTCCTAGATGTTTTACTCAGTCAAAATGTGACTAAGGACTAGTTAATGTAGAACCAAAAACCAGTCAAAAACAAAAATCAAAATCTTTTTTATTCTTTTTCTCAAGAATAAAATTCAAAGTTCAAACAACAAACTTTTTCGAGATTCGCAAAGAGAAGACACAAAGGTAGGTCTCTCACAAGGGTGAATTCTATGACAGGCCCGACTCCTAAGAGGACTGAAAAAAACCAAGGAGATCCAAAGTTTGACAACCTCTAACGCCAAAGTCACTACAGGACCAGTTAAAAATCAAACCCTAAGGCAAAACCTCTATGAATTTCACTAAAACTCTCGACACTGACGAAACAAGATTAGGTGAAGATTTATGGCAGAAAACCAGTGGATCTGGGCAGAAAAAACAAATTAAAAACAAAATCTAAAAGGCAAAAAGAAGAAAATTGAAATTTTCTTAATTTTGACAGGGTACGCAGGCAACCTGTTTGAACAGGTGCGGGTACGCTCTGTGCACAAAGCGACAGTGCGTACTGGTACGCACTGTGCTCAACTCAGAGGCTGCGTACTTCTAGCAAAACAAAGAAAAACTAAAATCTAATTTAACCCTAAGCTAGCCCACCCAAATACACAGTTAGACAGCCAAAAACCAGAAAACAAACGACTTTTCTCAGATCAAAAGTTCATACAAAGGAAAAACATTCACATCAATGGATTCCCCAGTATGGTCGCCATTTTGTCATGCGGAAAGAGTCGACAGTGCGGACACAACCGACCTCCCTAGAAGCAAAAGATTTCTAGTGACAAAACACTACCTTTCTCTAAACATGCATTGAGCATACAAGTAATCAGGTGATTTTAACATACCTTAAGTCCAACGCTTTGTAGTAGTCTAGCCTCGTCGATCGGGATGAGCTCCTCCTTCTCTTCGAAACCTGCATTCACTAACAAGCCAAAAGATTAAATAGCACCTGATAAACTCATAAAACAATACATATCTATCATACAGACCAAGGAGTATATGAAACAAATCATGAATAACAATCTGTTGAGAAAAATGAGTTCATTTGTATTAAAAGGAAACAAAAGGAACCATTACAACCTGAGCCTTGGTGTTGTGCAAGTCCCTCCTAGGGTCCAGCAAGAGTTTTCCTTTACTTTGATCAGCTCACCCACTCTCAAATAAGGCCAGGAAAGGATGGGAATCTCTCCTCTCCAGCTTTACAAGGGAGTCCTAATTCCAGCAGCATCTACCCTTAGGAATGTTCAGCTTTCAACCTCTCCCCCCTTTGGCCCAATGCCTGTATTTATAGTGCTCTAGAGGAAGTTATTCAGGTCCACCATCAATGGGATAAGCCCCTCTTTGGATGGGATAGCTCCCCTCTTGATGGGATAAGTTCCGCTTTGGTAGGGATACATGAACCATCCGGAGGCGCTTCATACACGTCAAACAAGCTTCTAGAATGCTCTAGAAATGACCACAAGTAACTTTTTTGGAGTGAAACTTGCGCCTTTTGACCTTTACAGGAGTACGCACCCATTGCTTTATAGACAGAGCGTACAAGTACGCAGGTATTGTGAACTTGGGGTGCGTACACGTAGGTAAGGCTAAGAGAAACTGCGTACCCAAAGATATATAGATTTTTAATGACTTTCTCTCTTTCTTGGAGTTTGACATGGAGAGCAGAGGTATGAGGCTTGCCAAGGAGGATATTATGACAGTTGATGAAGCCATACTAACTACAAATAGTCATGGTGACAAATTTTAGTGTAACAGTCGCCTTTAAGCTCTTTTTTCGACTGTTTAAACTTAAAAAGATTGTCTGGTTTTTGTCGTTTCAAACTCGTTATTGGCTACGGAATGACGTGCTTCTGACCGCTTTTTTACTTTTTCGGGTCGAAGTTACTACTTACGAAAAGTACTCCTCAATCATACTGGTCAGGCAGTTCTTTCGAGCATTGTTTTATACTTTTTCGGGCTCGAGAGACACAACTTTATGAAAAAGGACCCCCTGGAGTTTCCTTTTCTGTTGTCTTTTCAGACTCTCTAAACATGAAAAGACGCCGAGTTCTTCCTTTGTCAGACTCGTTAAAACTTAATGACATTGGATTCCATCGAAATGATGCCTTTCAAGCATATGCTATCCTCGTCAAGCTTGTCATAAAAAAATAACTGGGGTACTCACCAGCAATGGTGGGGAAAATGGAACCACAATCATTGTCGTGTCGGCAGTATGTCGCTCTTGAATATGGCACTTGTCTGCATTCGTATCTGGGTGGGGACATCTCATCTTGTTTTTACACTTGCCTCCATGGGTTTGGGTTATCCTGTTTGACCTCTCGTTTGCTCATTGCCTTGTCACCATGACCCCTGATCATTCAATGTCAAATACTGCCAAGTCCACTGTCGTGCCGCTGATATGTTCAAGAGAAGTTGACTTCTGCAGAATACTCAACCTCCCTCTGATGCCTCACACAAAACATCTTATCCTTCTCTGTCTCATGTCGATGATGTGGGAAACATTATGGCCCACCTTCGATCAAGGTCACTTCCTGTCGACTTCAGCTCATTATCCAGGAAGTTGACCTAGAGACTCCCTTCAGGTGCCTTGGAGCCTGCATGCCTCAATGGCAGGTTCTTCATGTTCGACACGCGGTTTTCATCATTGGCCTCCGATCGAATGATTCTACGGGTGTTCGACGCCGTCTCACTGATTCGCACGCCGTAGATTGTACCTATAGTACCTTGAGGGCCATTGTCATTATTGGTGGTACCTCTCGCGTTTGTTAACAGTTTTCATCATTGAATGGTAATCAGACGATGTTCTTGCATGTTCGACTTCAACTCCCATATTCGCATGCTTGAACTTGTACTTTGTTCGGGTCGAGATGGAGTGCAAGACCCTGGATTTTGTCTGTTGGGATCTAGGTTGCGATTTTGTGGATTATTATGATCATTACATGAATCATTGATGGATGGCTGCGACCATACCTTTGTTATTATCATGGTCTCATTAGTTGGGTGGTTGCATCCATACCACAGACCTATTCCGTATGTCTTTTGGATGGCTGCACCCATGCCTAGACTACATGTAATTCATCATCAGAGATATCAGTTGTACTTGCGTGCAGGTTCTTCCCAGTGGTGTTCCAGTTCAATCAGTTTCGTAAAGCATTTCACCCCTCCCACTCTCTCGGGCTTCATACTTTAGGGGGGTTACATAGTAATTTGTCACGGCCTTCATCCCAGTCTTCCTACTGTGTCATGAGTCCAAACCATTCATGCTCATGCTCTCTGAAGTTGCTCAAATGACCCACTTTTCCAAAGTTTCTGCATCATCGCGACGGTTGTCACAATAAATGCGCTGATGAGCGCTCCAAAACAGACCATGCGCGTTGCCATTATGGAAGTACACGTGATTCTCGCAATGGTCGAATTTCATGAGACAACGCGACTGTTTCTTATATTTGATCGCGATGACATAACCTTCTCTGTTATTCAGTAGCGATGTCAGCGCTCCAGTACAGTTATGTACTCACGATGATCCAGTATGGGTGAGTTTGTTCTAACAGCCGGCCTTCCAGATGACTCCAGACCTGGTTGTTGGCCTTGTGTATGTCGCCCTCCCTTCTCTGGCATGTCTGTTTCATCATTTGAGCCACCTTCCTTGGAGATAAGCTCATCTTCCCACCATTCATGGAGACTCCTTCTCCTATTTAAGCCTCCACCATTACTATGAGCTGCTAGTTTGGAATTCATAGTCTTTGGAGTTTTGCTGATAGTGTTGTGAG
The DNA here is from genome assembly GCA_031772625.1 of Pinus tabuliformis. Lineage (NCBI taxonomy): Eukaryota > Viridiplantae > Streptophyta > Pinopsida > Pinales > Pinaceae > Pinus > Pinus tabuliformis. The sequence goes on along the minus strand of CM062815.1, from coordinate 1,125,312,095 downwards.
CTTGATAGGTAGCTGGTGTGACAAGTGTGGGATTGTTAGAGAGCTTAAGGAAGGTTGTGAAGTGTTTTGATCTTGTGTGAACTTGTGAGTGAGAGAGTTTTATCTTGGGAGATCTATCTTCAAGGGTGAATGCTTGAGGAGCTTGCTGGCTGGACCCTCTTTAGAAGGATTTGATGTCAGAACTATGGTTGTATTCTTCTTTGTTTATGAATAATAGATGACTATCATTATGGTTCCACTCTTATTGTCTTTATAATGGTGATTGAGTTATATCCTTTCTGACTGATATATAGTTGCATCTATTGGATTTTATGCTTGTGTTTGTATCGTTCTTTGCATGTGCAGGTGTCTGTTCACGAGGATCGTGGGGATTGACGACTCTTCTACAAGTACTAGCGTTGGAATCCAGGTAGGCCCTCATTATCGGTCTTTAATTTGCAATTAGGAACCTGTGTGTTAGCATTGTTTGATTGTTGCTAGACCCTATTTGGACTAGTAGGGATCGCCTCTGTCCGCAGAGGGGATTTACCTCCACAACACTTCTTCTTCTCTAGCTTGAAATTATTCTTCATGGCCTCAGCAATGGCTAAATCATCACTCTTACCCTCCGAGATGTTCGTTGGGTCCTCCCATTTACAAGGGAGCCAGGTAATTCTGTGAATTAAGTGGTCCGTGATGGGGATGGGCTCCTCCAACCAGAAGCACCCATCATGCACTAGGTAGAGCAACTGCCTGATGACAAAAATAGTCACTGGGGCGCAATGGTAATGCGGCAACCAGAGCAGGTTTAACAATCCTTCCTTTTCTACACCTCTCAGCCACTTACACGGCTCCAACTCTATAAATCCCATCGATGTGTCTTTCTTCTCACGCATCAGCTACATGGTTGCCAAATGTGGGAACTTCTCATAGTCTGCGAGATCCCAGTCTTCAAATTTTAATACAGGCACTCGCCCCAAGTGTGCTCCATCAAAAATAACATCGTCATGGAGCAACAAAGTCTACATAGAGCTTTTTCTTTCATCTAGATCTTTGGGCACCCTTGCTTTTCCTTTCCACAGAGGAACATATGCGGGCAACCTAGTCAAAGGGTCCGTACCCTGGGTTTCAACCTCCATTTCAACATCCTCCTCCTCCTCTATCGGTATTTCTTCAAATTCTTCCTCCTCGTCGGCCTCCAAATTAATATCCTTCCCCTTTTTTCCATGGTAAGCTTAGTCCTTAATGGATTTCTTTGGGATATGCACATTGGTACCATAGCTTGCTTATCTTTCTTGGGTCATGGCGTGCATGGAGATTTAGGGATTTCTGAAACTATCCCGGCACTTTCTGTGACTTCTACCTTTGTAATGGCCTGTGCAGCTTCCTCAGTGGTCATTACTTTGGTATCCATGGCTTCCTCGGGTTCTGCCATAGTGCTATTCCACAATTCTCTCAATGGCTCAAGTAAGTGCTCAAACAAGGACTTCACCTTCAAAATATCGAACAAGTTTGGATTCATGAGTGTCTGTGCATGCAACACCTCAGTCCTCAAATTGCCAAGTGTTGTTTTTTGGACACCCCTTTGTAAGTTATAATACCTTTTGAATTTGAATTCGACTGTTCCCCCCACATTTGGTCCATCAATGCTCAATTGGCGGCAGACTTTCAAGAATCTAGCCCATAAAGTTTGCCTTGAATGCCTGCCACCTGCTCCATTTGGTCTCAAACCAAGCATCACATCGTGAATAGTGATTGTAACGGTCACCTTCCAGCTGATCCACACGGAAGCGCAACTACCCTCATGTTGTCATGTACCCTGTGACACTTCACTACTGCGCGCAGTCCAAGCAGAGTAGTTTAAAGTCTCGCGCCTCCTTTTAGCTACCTGGAGCACTAAGACTGTGCTTCCATCAGCTAGTCAGATGGTCGAGCCCCTTATGTACACCTGCAAATGACTGTCATTGACTTTTCCTGGGAAGAGTTCTCCATTTAACTTTATCAACTGCACCGTGCCACCATCTATGATCTCCTTAATAACATACAGTCCTAGCCAATGCATTCTGAGCTTCCCTGGGAATTTATTGAACTTACTATCATACAAAAACACCAAATCATTTGCCTTGAAGGTGCACAACTTCATATGTCATTCATGCCAAGCCTTTTCGCACTGCTTTTGGACCTACTGGTGAAGTCCAACCAAATATTGTTCTTCTTCGAGCTCCTCTAATTGTGCAAGCCTCTCCTCCAGGGCTCCGCAATCCATCATACCTATGAGCGCTGCTATGCCCAGACAAGGTACAATGTATTTCATAGGCATTATAGCTTCCACTCCATAGACAAGCCGAAAAGGTGTCTGGCCCATCAGTTTCTTGCATGTTGTCCTATAAGCCCATAATACTTCGGTTACGCACAGGTCCCAATCACTTCGCTGTGCATTGCATACCTTCTTCAACGCGTTGCATACCTGTTGATCACTTCTACGCAGAGAACCTTCTGTGTGATTGTTCTTCCTACATAATCTTCCCCCAACATTAAGAGCCATTTGCACATTTTCTGCCCCAACGCATGCTTATCGACCATACCTCTCAGCGTGGAGTTCATTTGCATCTGTGTAGGTTGTTTTCCATATGCCTGTGCATAGCTAGATAGATGCGTGCATGGATAATCCCATCCATTATATTTGTCTGTTAATCACACTGTAGGCTTCCCAATCATGTGCGAATCATCCTTGTACATTCGTGCCAGTTTTCAAAGCTCCCTTTGTGCGTACCCCACCCCCTCACAGTCGTAGCACATAGTACCCAATCCAAGGCCTGGAAGCGTTGCTTTTCTGGAACCTCCCTTTCAAATCTATTCAAGAAGGTATCTACCTCACTTAGACCATCATAAGTAGGAAGGTCTCTTACTTCTATCGATACACAGTGCGTCGACCTTGTCATCATATTACAATTCAGTGTTGTGATGCAGGAAAGTGTTCCCTCTGCGGACAGAGGCAACCCCTCTAGCCCTAGAGTGGGTCTAGTCACAAACAAGGATAGATCAACAATAGCTTTCCTTAAACAGTCATAGTTGGAGGCCTACCTCAACCGGTGGTCGATGGAGTTCCATTGCGCTACTCCAGCTTCCGCTTCCTTCTCCTAATGAGTAATCAACCTGAAACAATGAAAAGGAAATACAACAAAGCATGTAACCGGAACAACAATGATCTATTTACTCACAAAGTCAAGAAGTCATGAGATATCAAGTACATTACATACGAGACATAGGAAAACATCATTGATTGCATTAATAATGAAATAAGAGTAAGCTTACAACCAAAGTCTTGACGTCACAAGCCTTCTCAGAAGGGTCTAGGCAGCATGTTCCTCAAGCATTCACTCTTTGAAGATAGATCTCCCAACATACAAGTCTCTCTCACTCACAAGTTTTACACAAGATTAAGGGCACTTCACAACCTTCCTCAAACTATCAGCAATCCCACACTTGTCACACTCACACCAGCTATCTAGAAAACTCACAAGCACTAACAGCACTATCAGCAACCATTCCAAAAACCAAGAACTAGCAGCACATAGCAATGGTGAGAGTTTAAATAGGAGAAGGAGTCTCCATGAAAGGTGGAAGAGTGAGCTTATCCCCAAGGAAGGTAGCACAAATGACAGAATAGCCACGCTAGAAAAAGGAGGGAGACATCAACTAGGCTAACAACCAGGTCTGGAGTCATATGGAAGGCCAACTATTGGAACAAATTCGCCCAATCTGGATCATCATGAGGACATAACTAACCTTTTGCGCTGACATCGCTATTAGCTAACGTAGCTAGTCAGGTCAGTGCTGAAGATTACAAACGACCTCGCGCTGGCACATAAAATCGGACCATCGTGGGAATCAAGTGTACTTCTGCGATGGCTATGCTTCTAGACTATTTTGGAGCGCCCTTCAGTGCGTTTATTTAGCCAACAGACGCGATGAGGCAGAAACCTTTGGAAAAGTGGGTCATTTGGCAACATCAGAGAGCATTTGTCTAACATGAGCATGTATGACTTTGGACACATGAAACAGTAGGAAGACTGGAGTGAAGACAGTGATAAATTACTGTGTAACAGATGCCCCCTAAAATATGAATCCCAAGAGAGAGGGAGGGGTGAAATGCTTTACGAAACCGACTGAGTTGTAACACCATCTGGAAGAACCTGCACGCAAGTATAACTGATATCTCTGATAATGAAATACATGTAGTCTAGGCATGGTCACAGCCATCCAAAAGACATACAAAATAGGTCTGTGGTATGGACGCAGCCATCCAACTAATGAGACCATGACGATAATAAAGGTATGGTCGCAGCCATCCATCAATGAGTCATGTAATCATAAACCAATCCACGCAACCCAAACATGTGTAATCTAAGTTCGGGGTCTTGAACCCATCCGATTATACTACAAATCCTAACATGCGAATAGATGTGCTGAGATCAAGCATGGTAGAAAGTCGATTGATTACCGGTCAATGATGAAAACCGTTAACAAGCGTGAGAGAAACCACCAATAATGCCAATGGTTCTCAAGGTACTATCTAGCACAATCCATGAAGTGTGAAGAAGGAGCTGAAGTCGAACACTCATGGAATCACCCAATCAACAACCAATGATGAAAGTCGACCATCAGGTGTGAAGAACTTGCCATTGAGGCATGCAAGCTCTAAGGTACCAAAGGGGATCTCTAGATCAATCTCCTAGATAATGAGCTGATGTCGACAGGAGACGACCCATCGCAGGAGGGCCATAATGTTTCCCCCATCAATGACACGAGATAAGGAACAAGTGGTAGATGGAAAAATAGAGTATCAGAGGAGAAGGCGAGGGTGTAAACTGCAGAAGGATTATACTCTTGAACATGTCGGCGACACGACTCCGGAGGGTGGCAGCATTCAGGCACCAAGGGATCAGAGGCTCGATGGAGACGGCATGAATTAGATGGAATGAGGCTAGAATGATAACCCAAACCTGCGGAAGGCCAAATGACAATGTATGGATGTCCCAACCCAACAAGAAGCAAAAGTGTCGATGTTCAAGAGTGACTAGCTGCCATAGACAATCAATGATAAACTTGCTGTTGAATCCAACCTAGTAATAGTTTAACGAGCCCTAGGAAGGAGAAGCTCGAGTCTCGTCATGGTGACGAGTCCAATGTCGTCAAGGTTTAACGAGTCTGACATAGGTAAAACTCGAAGTCTTTTTCATGTTTAGAGAGTTTGAAAAAGACACAGAAAAGAAAACTCCAGGGGGGTCCTTTTTCGTAGATTTGTGTCTCTCGAGCCCGAAAAAGTATAAAATGATACTCGAAAGAACCACCCGACCATTACGATTGAGGAGTACTTTTCGTAATTAGTGACTTCAACCCGAAAAAGTAGAAAAGAAGTCGGAAGCACGTCGTTTCGTAATCGATAACGAGCTTGAAACGACAAAGGCCCGACAATCTTTGTGTTTAAACAGTCGGAAAAGAGCTTAAAGGCGACCGCCTCTTGTTTCTTTTAATGAGCCAAGAGGAAAACTTGGCTATATTTTCATTTTCAAGTCCGAAAAGAGCTTAAAGACGACTTTATGGATCAAGTGTATACGAAACTGACACAACTCCACTACCTGTAGCTCTGCACAAAAACACGTCACACGTAATTCCATTCGATATAAAATGAACAATATTCATAAAAAACATAGTTAAAAAGTCAAATTTTGACTAACCATGTGGCAAAACAATGAGAAAAACCCACATTTATAAAATATAATTTTTAAATTTGCAAAAATTACTATAAAAAGGGATTAACTCATTCATTTTTACCATAGCACTGTTCAATTCACCGTGGAGCAACTTGGAGCACTGAAGTTGGCGAGCTGAATTTGGCCCCATTCATGCATCATTCGTCCCGAAACTTGTTCCAGGTAGACACATGTTGCCCTGTGCTTCAATTTAATACTCTTTTCATGTGTTTTGAATGTTCCATGTGTTAGTTTAGGCAGATTTTCAAACCGGGCTCCGCCGCTCGGTCATCGCGGGTATACCCTATCGGGTCTGTGATGACCGAAAAATTTACACATGGCGTGCTCCGATCATTGCGGGAAAGTGGTGTACTTCTGCGATGACCGCGAAAAATTTGATCTAGCAACCTCGTGCCATCGCATCTGTTTAAAAAACAGACGCGATGGCGATGCAAACATATGTTTTTATGCAAAATCCGCGTTGAATTTTCCAAATGAAGTGCTAATCCAACTTTTCTCATTCTGCAGGCTATAATGGAATTCATCTGGAAAGAACACATGCATGATAACAACGATATAGAAGATTTTGCTGATGTGGGGTGCCGAAATCCATTACGAGCATGCAGATTGCTCAAATTCTTCCTAACTCCACACCTGCGGTCACAACCTGATTTACTGGAGCTACTCATCCGAGCCTGGAATCCTATAGATGGGAAATTTATCATCCGAGGCCGAGATATCGAGTTTGACACCACAAACATGTATTTTTTGACCGGGCTGTCCCGTCGAGGTGAGAGGCCCATTCTGGAGGGGCAGCGACCCGGGGGTGATTCCTTAGAGATCCTGATGGCTCAAGTGTGCCCACGAGCATGCAAGACAAGGAGTGGGAAGGTGGCAATCCCAACAGTGGATGACGTAGTCCTTTGTGCTATGCTTTTCATGGTGACATGGGTAGCGGGCTCCAAAACCCAACACGAGGCTTCGAAGACCTAGCTCCGGTTGGCTCTCGAGTGTCTCAATCCCACCATGTTTAACTGGACAGAGACAGTGACGACGAACATGAAGAGGCAAATCACCAACTGCCATTGAGGGGAGACGAATTAGTTTGGTTATGGATCTATCTTAGTCCCACTCATGTTGGAGCGGGTGCCGACACTTCAGTTATAGGACATGTATTTGGATTTACCTAGGCCACGTGAGACAAGGGCCACACGATGGGCACATGTCATGCCCCGAGGAGGTGGCGGACGACCAGTAGCATGGGGGACACTGTTTTGAGAGTGGCTGGAGTGATAGACGATCTTCATGGAGGATTGGTCGTATGCCGGCATGGATTTTCGTGGAGATCCTGACATGTAGCTGCCTACTGGAGGGCAGTGGGATGACGGTGGTAAGACACTTGATTACTTTTTGCATTTTATTTTTTATGATATTTTTTGATTTTTTCATGTATATGTCGTGATGACGAACACTATGGAATGCAGATGTAGGACCAGTGAGACCCGTTGGGCTAGCTCCAGAGGCGCGGAGGGACGCACAGGGCATTGCAACACTAGCCTTGGCTCCTTCAGTTGATGATATGATAGAGACAGTGGTTCAGAACCTTGAGGGCCTGTTAGCAGGGATTCCAGATTACATGGGGATCGAGGAGGTCCCCATAGCGTCCCAGATCCACATAGTAGGAGTGGAACCCAGGGTGCACTGCCTGTTGAGGCGGGTGGCACAAGCGGCCGCGTACTATAGGGAGCATAACCCACCACAGTAGACACCTAGGTATTTATTCCTGCTGGTGATTTTTTGAGAGACATGTGTCTCAGATGTACGGAGAACACAAACTCTATTTGGACATGTACACTTATTTTTTGAGCGCCTCGGTGCGCCACACGATATATATATATATATATATATATATATATATATATATATATATATATATATATATATATTCCTATGGTTTATTATTGTGTTTTACATGCTTCTTGTATGCTGTTTTGATTACATGTTACGCAAATGTCTGTCCAATACATGATTAGCCAATGCATCAGATAACGTGTTTAATCGTCGTGGAATATGCTAATATGTAATGAAATCAAAACTCCTCTTTAACAATTTAACACATAAATACAACCTTAAAATTTGATGGTCTCTAACGGAATATTTCCCATTGAGCTGGTGGACGACAAGCTGAGAGTCCAGGTTCACAACCAATGTACGAATACCGAGATTAATCGCCTCGGCCAGTAACTCAATCACAGCACTATATTCAACGACATTGTTTGTGGTACAACCTAAACAAACGCCTTGATGGTCTATCAACTCACCATGAGGATCGTAGATCACCCATGCCGCAGAAGATAAGTTGCAGGTACAGCGACAGGCACCATCGGCGAAACCAACGTAAGGTGCACCAGACATCTGCACAAGAAGAAAAAGACACAATAAGCGGCAATCATGCCTTCACACCAAGCCAAAAACATGAAAACACACCTGCTACAACACACGTATGTACAAACCAAAGTGCATGGAATTCACGCATAGTACTTTTTCAAGTAAAGCCCATTTCGGGGCTTATCGAGAGGATTCCCTTCATAATCAATTAGCTCAGAGGCCCCTTTATGCAAAAATCTCTTTACAATATAAGGTCCATGCCACATGGGCTCGAGTTTGCCTGCCCCCAGCTTATCATTCGCTTGATCGTAGAGCAGGACTAAATCTCCCTCAACAAAATAACGAGGATGGACAGTATGATCGAAGTGAGTTTTCACTCTCTTCTTCTGTGCTTCAATAGCTAGAGAGGCTAGCTGATGGGTCTCGTCCAGCCGTTCTAGGTAAAGAAGGCATTTTTCTACTGGAGTAGTGTTGGGGAGTAATTCGATGGCCAATTTCAAAGAAGGGATATCGCACTCGATGGGAAGGGTAGCCTCCAGTCCGTAAACTAACTGAAATGGATTGAAACCAGTGGCATCCTTCACAGAAGTTCAGTAGGCTCACAAGGTGGAGAACAACATCAAGTGCCAGTTAGACTTGTGCATGCCAATGGTACGTTGAAGCATCATAACTAGAACCTTGTTGACAGCTTCTACTTGGCCATTGGCCTGAGGATAGTATGGAGTCGAACTATCATGCCGTAAGCCTAGCTGGGTTGTTAGCTCAGTCATCATGTGATTACGGAAATGCTTCCCGTGATCTATGATGATAGCCTGAGGGACTCCGAACTGTGAAATAACATGATTAAACAAAAATTGCGCCGCTGTGTGACCATCTTCAGATAATGTGGGCATCGCCTCAGCCCATTTTGTGAAGTAATCAATGGCAACGATGATATACCCATGCCCCCCAGCCAAGTGAGGGTTACAGGTCGTATAATCAATGCCCCATTTTGCAAAAGGGTCGATGGTAACAACAGGGTGCAATGGAGCGGGAGGCGCACACATCTTCCATTGGTAAATCTGGCACTCGTGACAGGAGCGGACGGCAAGGATGCAATCCTTGAAGATGGAAGGCAAGAAATAACCGGCACAGAGGATCTTTTGAGTAGTAGCATATATGGACATGTGACCACCACAGGTGTCAGAATGGAAATCATTCAAAACTTGCTCAGCTTCCTCGAATGTTAAGCATCGGCGGAGAACAGAGTCGGTGCCGAGACGGTACAGGGTGTCCCCAATGATACGATAGGGCTGAGACTGATGACGAATCCATCGCCGAGCATCCTTAGACACATCGAGATGAAAAGAAGACGTCTGCAGATATACAATGATATCCCCGTACCAGGGATCAAGGGTGCTAATTAGGAACAGATTTTCATCCAGGATATGGTCCTCTGACCGAGAGGGCGCGGTAGAAGATGGCAAAGAGGAAAGCAACTTATCAAAAACGACGGATTTCTTAGACTTGGCGGTGGTGAATTCCAAGTCGAAATCTTGGAGGATAACGATCCACTTCGAGTACTTGCCCCCTAGCAGCTGATGTGACAAGATGTACGTCATCGGGTTGCAATCCGAAACCACTGTCATAGTGCGCAACAAGATATAATGGCGGAAATGTTGGATGGCACAAACGGTGGCCAATGCCAACTTCTCGGCATAAGCGTATCGAGTTTCTGTATCTAGAAGATTGCGGCTAAGATAATATATGACATGCTCAGTGTCATCATCGTCATCTTGAACAAGAACCATGCCAATAGTGCTATCGGAAGCGGCAAAATACAGAGTGTAGTCGCGATGATAATTCGGAGGACGCAACAATGGAGCAGAAACAAGGAGACCCTTGAGACACTCGAAGGACTCTTGAGCATCGGCATCCCAATGAAAAGGGGTATCTTGCTTTAATAACCGCGTGAAACCTTTAGCCACTTTGGCATAGTTTGGGATGAATCGTTGTAAAAAATTCACTTTGCCCTGCAAACTCTGCAATTGTTGCAAAGAGGTAGGGGGGGAAGATTCAGAATAGCCTCGACTTTAAGGGGATCCAATCGGATGCCCTCTCGGGAGACGATAAACCCGAGCAGTTTGCCTAACTCAATGCAGAAGACACACTTATGAGGATTAAGCCTGATACGGTAGTGTCGACAGTGGAGAAAGGTTTCGCGAAGATGAGCAGGATGGTCCTGATGTTTGGCTGAATGAGCTGGAAGATCATCCAGATAGGGTTGTACAATGTGTCGAATGTCATGGAATGCATAAGACATTGCATGTTGGAAGGTAGCACTAGCGTTCTTCAAACCGAAAGGGAGCGTTTTGTAGGCGAAAGTGCCCCACAGACAGATAAAGGCAGTCTTGTGCTGATCAGCGGGTGCAATGTTGATCTGGTTATACCCGGAAAAACTGTCCATGAATGAATACATTTCGCTCCCAACACACTCATCAATGAGCTGGTCAATGAAGGGTGTGGGAAGGTTATCCTTGGGACAGGCCCCGTTAATATCACGATAATCAACACAGACTCGAATAGTACCTTGTTTTTTGGTCACAGGGACGATATTGGAGACCCAATCTGTGAGTGGGATAGGGTAAATAAAACCAGCCTTAAGAAGCTTTTCAACTTCCGCTTTAATAGCCGCAGCCTTTCGGGGGTGCACGGGTCGTAGACGTTGGCGAACAGGCTTAGCACCTGGATATGTAGGTATCTCATGCACCACTATGCTAGGATCAATGCCGGGCATTTCTTCATACGACTAGGCAAAGACATCACAAAATTCACGAAAAAGATCAGCATAGAGCTGAATTTCCTCCGGAGTACAAGTTACTCCGACATGGAGATGCTCAACAATCCCTGGTTTCACAGAGATGTCGATGGGCTGGTTTTGCATGATGTTTCCCATATTTCCTTCAGAAGACACTTGATGAACTTGGATGGGTGTCTAAAGGGGTTGGTATGGGAGACAAGGAGCAAACCGCTCGAGACAGGTAAGCATTTCCTGGTGGGCAGGGAGAAATGAGGAACGATGGTGATGATCAGACCAAGGGAGTTCCTCGAGATACATGGTCTCAATAATGGCTTCATCAAAAGGAAATATTTCCTTTAAGGGATCCGAAGAAGCATCATCTCCAAGCCAAGGGGAATGAGCGTACCAATTGGGAGCTTTGCTCGAAGGAGCAGATTCAGGAGGTGGAGCCGATGTAGAAACAATTTCGATGTAGTTGAGCTCGGCAGGACTCAACGACATCTCATCGCCCCAAGATTCTACCTGATCAGCGGGGGGAAGAACCCATGGATCAGAGCGAACAAAAATCATATTGATAGGAGTGATGTTAGGAGGTGGGAGTGAAAAAACACCCATCAGGGCAGGATCTTTAAAAAGTCCAGCTCCCACACTCTCATATGGAATGGAGGTATGCTCCACAAAGGGCACGTTGCCTTCAGAAGAAGAGGGGAAGAAGGATAGCTAGTCTACTGTGACAATCTTCCCCTAATGAGGGAAATGAATGATATGAAATAGAGATGAAGCCACGGCTCGTGTGGCATATGCCTAGCTGTGTCCCAGAAGGAGGTTGTTGGTAAGATTAGCATCAACAACTTCAACTTCCACTTCAACTGTCTTCCCTTCCAAGGTAATGGGCAAACATTGGAGGATACCATAAGGACAAGACTCTCTCCCATCAAAGGCTTCCAAGGTCGTAGGAGATTCGCTCAGAGTCAGAGAACAAATAGCCTTCCAACAGGAAACATACATGATGCAAGTGGAAGCGCCTTCATCAATGACTATACGATGAATCGTTTTGGAATTGATGATAACCTGAATGAGGAAGGCAATTTTGTGAGGCAGTTTCGGTATATGGATTTCCAGGTCAAAAGTAATCAGATCCGAGTCAGCTAGGTCTATGCCACCGATGGCTGATAGCAAGGACTTCCTCTGGGAGGGGCAACTCTAGAGTACTTCTAAAGCGGACATAGCTGACGGAGCCTGGGCTAAGTCCTCAACAATGCTCTAGTGTTGGGCGGAACGAGCATTAGGGTTGTAAGAAGATTTTCGGAGTACACCTTTAGGAGGGTGTCGGATGGGCGTCTCAGTGCTAGGTCTCTTGATATGGAGTGGACCAGAATTGGATGGAGGAGCGCTAGAGGGGACCTCAGGCTCTTTCCCTACAGGTGACAGATACTCTTTTTCTCAAGTACTGAGGTGGACGGGAATCATCCCAGCCATGAATACTTGAGAACCAAAGGGAGAAGAGGATTGGGATGGATCAGCCACCATTTGCGTTTGCTGTGAGGGAAAAGGTTCTTTGAGCATAACAGGAGTCCCAGGAGCACCTTTCAACAAACGACTAACTTCAGACCACCTCCGACATTCTTTGGTATAGTGATCCTTGTCATAGATAAGACAAAGGTACTTTGGTTTGCGTTTGGCACCGTCCTCAGGTGGAGGCTTAGGGGAATCCTGCTTAGGTTGATCTGCTTTATTCTTTCCTTTTCCCTTCTTCTTTCCTTTCGAGGCTTTGTCCGCCATGGTGGACTAGACGGTGTTAACCTCGGAAGTACTACCAGAATTGGATACCGCCTGAGAAGTATTTTCATTTGAAGCATTCAACTTTTGCTTCCCAGGGTTCGTGGAAGTTTTCTTTGAAGGCGGATTAACGGAACTGATGATACCATCAACAGATGGTGTTGGCGGGGCTTTGGAAGTTTCGGGTCTTGGGGCATCAGGAAAATAATCATATAGCGTATCGGACTAGGAGTAAACCAAGTCAAGGTACTGAGCGCGCGCAATAGCCTGCTCTTCAGTTACACATGCCCCCATAGTGATGTCCTGTGCTATAGGACCGACGAATGAGGTCGTGAGCCAATCAGTGAGAAGCTGATTGGGAATCCAAAACTTAATCAAACAATGACGTCGTCTCCATTCATGGATATGATAAGAGATATGCGTAGCCGTTGTCTGTTTTAAGGATGTCAGGAGGTGTGTGCCTGTTTCATATTGAATCGGCAACTGAAAATGAGTTAAAAATGCCATAGCCAATGAGTTAAAATCCTAAAATGATCCACGAGATAACTCAATATACCATTTAGCAGCAGAGCCAGTGAGAGTCCTTTGAAAAAGGCAGAGCCGGATTGAATCATCAAGCCACGAATTCGATGAACACCATAGATGATAAGTCATGATGTGAGCTTGGGGATCTTCTCAAGCTTTACCATTGAATTTGGGACAATCACCGAGAATCTTAGTTGGAACCAGGGGCCAATATGGATTATGAAGAATAGGATCATTGGTCAGTTTGGACACATCCGGTAATTCCAACATTGCTAAAAAGGGTAATTGAGGGTTAAAGGACATCTGAGGCTGCAGGTAGGAGGTAGTACTAGAGTTCCAGCCAACTGCTGGTTGCCCCCATTGATTTTGTCCAGACGGATTTGGCCCAGGAGGGTTTTGTCCGTAGGGATTTTTTCCATAAGGGTTATAGGATGGCTGACCCTGGATTTGCCCCCAACATTCCATTGATTACCAACTTGTCCTGCATGAGCAACATAAGGTTGCTGGTAGTTTTGATAAGGACTCACCTACATTTGTTGATAATTTTGATACGGGTCAAATTGAGTTTTCCCTTGGGATTACTGGAAACTGTAAGGCGGCTGGGCTCCAAACTGAGCTTGGGAGGCAGGCTGCATTTGATAGGTCGGTTGGGATTGGGATCCAACCTGTATTTGAAGACTGGATAGGATCTGGAGCCCCGCTTGGGGCTGAAAACCAGGTTGAGCTTGAGAAGCAATAATCAGTGAGTGCCCAGTTGAGCAGGCCCAGAAGGATGTCCTTGAGAGAATTGAGGCTGAGCCATCTGGCTAGAAGGTTGACCTAACTGAGATTGAGATTGACCCATTTGCCCAAAAGGTTGAGCTTGTCGGGCATTGGGCTGTCCTTGCACAACTGAGGGTTGTCCTGATAGACCGGATGGCTGAGTAGATTGGACAGTTGGTTGACCTGATTGGATTTGAGGCTGACTGACTTGTCCAGATGGTTGACCATACTGGACAGTGGGTTGGCCTTACTGAACGTAAGGTTGATCGACTTGCCTAGAAGGGTAGACTTGCTGGATACCAGGTTGACCTTGTTGGATGAAGGGTTATCCCGGATTACTAGAAGTGTTGTGGAGGTAAATCCCCTCTGCGGACAGAGACGATCCCTACTAGCCCAGACCGAGTCTAGCAACAATCAAACAATGCTATCACGCAAGTTCCTAATTGCAAATTAAAGGTGGATGATGAGAACCTACTTGGATTCCAACGCTAATATTCGTAGAAGAGACGTCGCTCTCGTTCCTTCGCCTTGGCCGGGCACGATCCCCACGATCTCTGTGATTACACACCTGCACATGCAAGGAACAACACAAATACAAGCATAAAATCCAATAGATGCAATTATATATCAGTTAGAAAAGATATAACTCAACATCAATCATTACAAAGGACAATGAGAGTGGAACCATAATGATAGTCATCTATTATTGATAATAACAAAGAAGAATACAACCATAGTTCTGACGTCAAATCCTCCTTTGGCTGGGTGATCAGCTACACAAGTCTTGCAAAGCATGTTGGGATGGGAAACAATCCTCTCTCTCTTTGGTGACAAGAATCTCCTCACTTAGAGTTGGCCTTACGGATGCAAAGAAGGCTCGTGCAACTTCAATCTCTTGAACTCCTGAAATTCAGACTATCACTAGCACTAGCTTGCCCAAGGCATAGAGACAAGCTTTTATAGATAGAGGGGAAGGAGATAAGATCAATCACAATTTCCATGGGATTGGCTTTATCACTTAGAAGTTTCCATGAAAGGTGGCAAACCACCTCCCTTCTATGGAGATTCGAAGCCAAACCATCCTAACTCAACATAGATTCAGTTGATTAATGGGTTAGGGAGAACCTTCGAAAGTTGGTTTGTTAAAAACTTTACCCAACTCGGTTGGCATGACTGCGAATCTGAGACAGAGCGCCAATGGCGCACCCTCTTTAGAGGATTTCCCCCATTGGCGCGGGGAGTACACTATGGACCCGCGCTAATGCAAAAAGGGTTGTTTTTATGGGTATTCTGCAGGAAATGTCTTCAGGGCATATGAAGCTCACACTTAGAGGAATACAATGCAAGTGGTTTCAGGTTATGTCACTTCTCACAAGTCCCGGAATGAGGCCTCCAATGTATGGGAGAGGGGAAATAGGGACGGTGATAAACGGTGACAAATTACTATGTAACAGATGCCCCCTAAATCATAAGGCCCGAGGGAGAGAGAGGGGTGAAATGCTTTTACAAGAACATGCGTAACTGAAAACACTACCGCCGGAGAACCTGCGTAAAGAAGTACAACTAATATCTCAAGTACATTATATATGTGGTATGGGCGCAGCCATCCATAACAGAGCACACAAGAATCTAGATCCAAGGTATGGGCGCAGCCATCCAGTGAGGATCGATAAATAGACTCAGGCACGGTCGCAGCCATCCAGTGAATGAGTCATGTAATGATCATAATAAGCCACAAATCGCAGTCTGGATTCCAACAAACAAAATCCAGGGTCTTGCGCTCCATCTCGACCCAAACAAAGTACAAGTTCAAGCATGTGAATACATGAGTTGGAGTCGAACATGCATGAACATCGTCTGATTAACAACCAATAGTGAAAATTGTTAACAGACGCGAGAGGTGCCACCAATAATGACAATGGCCCTCAAGGTACTATAGGTAAAATATACGGTGTGCGAATGAGTGAGCTAGCGTCGAACACCCGTAGAATAATTCGATCGGAGGCCAATGATGAAAACCTCTCGTCGAACACGAAGAACCTGCCATTGAGGCATGCAGGCTCCAAGGCACCGGAAGGGAGTCTCTAGATTAGTTTCCTGGATAATGAGCTGAAGTCGACAGGAAATGACCTTGATCAAAGGTGGGCCATAGGGTTTCCCACATCATTGACACAAGACAGAGGAAGAATGTTTTGGTGAATCAGAATTATGTGAGGTATCAGAGGGAGGTTTATATCTTGCAGAGGTCAACTTCTCTTGAACATATCGGTGGCACGATAGTGGACTGGGCAGTATTTGACATTAAATGATCAAGGGTCATGGTGACAAGGCAATGAGCAGATGAGAGGTCAAACAAGATAACCCAAACCCACGGAGGCTAGTGTAAAACACGATGAGAGGTACCCACCCAGACACGAATGCAGACAAGTGCCATGTTCAAGAGCGACATACTGCCGACACGACAGTAATTATGGTTCCATTTTCCCCACCATTTCTGGCGAGTACCCCGATTATTTTTTGATGACAAGCTTGACGGGGATAACATATGCTTGTAAGGCATCATTACGACAGAATCCGATGTCATTAAGTTTTAACGAGTCTAACAAAGGAAGAACTCGGTGTCTTTTCCTGTTTAGAGAGTCTGAAAAGACAGCAGAAAAGTGAACTCCAGGGGGGTCCTTTTTCATAAAGTTGTGTCTCGCGAGCCCAAAAAAGTATAAAACAATGCTCAAAAGAACCGCCTAACCATTACGATCGAGGAGTACTTTTCATGAGTAGTGATTTTGACCTGAAAAAGTAAAAAAGCGATCGAAACCACGTCGCTTCATAACCGTTAACAAACCTGAAACGACAAGGGTCCGACGATCTTTTCATTTTTTACGCAGTTGGAAAAGAGTTTAAAGACGACCGCCTCTTATTTACGTTTAACGAGTCAAGATGGATAACTCGGCGATATTTTCATGTTTAGCGAGTCAGAAAAGAGCTAAAAGATGACTCCACAGTGACTTTTTCGTGTATTTACCAAGTTCGAAAAAGTATAAAATACAACTCGTTTCACCATCGAAGTTGTGTAAAAGACCTGTCGCTGCACAAGAAGCAAGCGTAAAATCCATTTTCGACCAAAAATATATTAAAATATTCAAAAAATAACTTTTTAAACCTAAGTACAAGTCAAAAAGTTTATAAATATGGTGAAAATGGTAAAAAATAGAATTACTTTTACTTTTTACCTCTTTGAATAGTAGCAGTGGTCTGTTTGGGGAGTGAACTTCAGACGGTGATTACAGCCAATCTGTGCAACCATTCGGGATTTCGTCGGTTCCAGGTAAGAGGCGCTTCCCTTAGCTCCAGTTTCATACATTTTTTATGCATTTTGTTCCCTGATCGAGCCTCTGCAAGGAGGATTTCAAAATTTAGGGCCGCGTCCATTGGCGCGGGTATCCGGCACGGACCCGCACTAATGGGGCAATTTTTCTAAAGGGGTCGCACCATTGGCGCGACTGTTTTAGAAACAGTCGCGCCAACCGCACAACCTAATTTTTACCTTGAAATTTCCCATTGCGTTTTAAATTTGTCTGGATTATAGGTTTACCAGTGTTCTAATAACGATTTATTCATCCTTGTGGGCACAGGAAAACAGGAAAAATGGTGGTGGAATGGAAAGAACGAGAACATGATGTCATAGATGCCTTGGATGTAGAGGACGAGGGATGCATGAATGCCTTAAGAGACTGTGGTCTCAGGAAATTCTTCCTCACATCTTACCTGCGAGCTCAGCCCGAGCTATTGCAGTTCATAGTTGACGCTTGGGATGTTGATGACCAAGTATTTCGCCTATGGGACCAAGTATTAGAGCTGGACGTATTTCATCACTGGGTTATCATGGAGAGGGGCGAGTCCCATCTTGACCAAAAGTAGACCTTCCGGGGAGAATATGGGTGAAGTAATGGCCCGAGTGTGTCCAGGGGCACAATTTGGGAAAAACAGTGCCAAGGTGGATATTGTCACCATTCGGGACTTGGTTCTAAAGGTGATACTGTTCACCATCACTCGTGCAGCCGGGGTACAGGCACCCCATGAGGCAAGCAAGAATCATCTGCTACTAGCGAAAGAATGCCTCAGCCCCACCATTTTTGACTGGGCTACAGCGGTGACCACTAATATCAAAAGGCAGCTTACCAAGTGTAAGCGACGAGGAGTGAAACAGTTCGGGTACGGCTCGATTGTGGTGTCGTTCTTCTTGGAACGATTACCCATTTTTCAGATTCAGGGAGCTATAATGGCTGATCCATTACCACGAGAGCCTAGGATGGCTCGCTGGGCAGCACTGATGCCCAGAGGAGGAGGGGGCCAGCAGATGTCCTGGCGGCCCGAGTTCTTTATATGGCTTCGCCGTCAGCTGATTATGGTGGAGGATTGGCCATACGCGGGGACTAATTTCACCGGGGATCCAGACCTCCCACTGCCAGAGGGAGAGGAGTGGGATGAGGAGCTGGGTATGATATTTTTGTTTTTTGATGTTTTATGTATTTTTTGTTTTTGGAAATACATGCATGTTCTGATGACAGTTATATGTATATGCAGATTTTGGCCCAGAGCAACCAGCTGGCTTGTCTCCTGTAGCGCGGAGGGTCCAGCCCGCAGCTGACCCTCAAGCAGAGGGTGCCATGGGGGAAGAGCTAGTTCAGAATCTCGAGGGACTCACTCGAGGGATTCCGGGTTACGCTAAACTAGCGGATGTGCCCTTTGCATACCAGAGGCACACAGTGGGGGTGCCGAGTCGTGTCCATCGTCTGTTGAGATGATTGGTGCGCGCGGTGACGTGCTATCATGAGCACCACCGCGATTAGACTTCTAGGCTTCTTTTATGCATATTTTTTGAGAGACATGTCATCTCCAGATGTATCAGGATGAACATGTATTATTTTTTTGCACTATATAATGCACGCGGTGCAAACATTACGACACACATATATATATATACATATGCCTATGGTTTATTATTGTGCTTTTATGTGCTTGCTTGTATGATGTTCTGATTATAAATTACGCAAATGTCTATCTAATACATGATTAGCCAATGCATCAGATAATGTGTTTAATCGTCGTGGAATATGCTGATATGTGATAAAGTCAAAATTCCTTTCTAACAATTTAACACGTAAGTACAACCTTAAAATGTGACGGTCTCTGACGGAATATCGCCCATTGAGCTAATGGACGACAAGCTGAGAGTCTAGGTTAACAACCGATGTACGAATATTGAGATTAATCGCCTCGGCTAATAATTCAATAACATCACTATATTCAGCAAAATCGTTTGTAGTACAACCCAAACACACACCTTGAAGATCTATCAACTCACCGTGAGGATCGTAGATCACCCACGCCGCGAGGACAAATTGCGCGTGCTGCGGTAGGCACCATCAGCGAAACCAACATAAGGTGCACCTGACATCTGCACAAGAAGCAAAAACACAATAAGGGGAAATCACGCCTTCACACCAAGCCAAAAACATGAACACACACACACACACACACGCATGTATAAATCGAAGTGCATGGAATCATGCATAGTACTTTTTCAAGTACAGCCCATTGCGGGGCTTATCAAGAGGATTACCTTCGTAGTCAACTAGCTCATATACCCCCTTCTGCAATACTTTCTTTACAATATAAGGGCCTAGACACATGGGCTCGAGTTTGCCTGCCCCCAGCTTATCATTTGCTTGGTCATATAGCAGGACTAGATCTCCCTCAACAAAGGAACGAGGATGGATGGTATGGTTGAAGTGAGTTTTAACTCTCTTCTTTTGAGCTTCGATAGCTAGAGAGGCTAGGCGACGGGTCTCGTCCAGCCGTTCTAGGTAAAGAAGCTGTTCCTCTACCGGAGTAGTGTTGGGAAGCAACTTGACGGCTATTTTTAACGAAGGGATTTCACATTCTATAGGAAGGGTAGCCTCCAGTCCGTAAACTAGTTGAAATGGAGTGAAACCGGTGGCATCCTTCACAAAGGTTCGGTAGGCCCACAAGGCGGGAAACAACATCAGATGCCAATTAGACTTATGCATGTCAACAGTACGCAAGGATAATTTTAGGGGCGAATGTTCACCCTTTGGTGAAATTAAGGGGTTTTAAATTTTTAGTGGGCGAATATTTTGTATCATAGTACATTTTTACAAATCACCTCAAATAGCCCACCTTATTTTAAGGGAGAGGGTAAAAAAGGTAAGTTTAGCCCTTGAAATTAGGACTTACAACCTTCCATTCACCCATTTTCAAGAATAGGTTTTATTTAAGTGAATCCTATGGGCCAAATACCATATTTATAAAAGAGGTATGGTAAATTAATAAAAATATAAATAAATGAGAGGTATGGTAAATAAATAAAATGTCTTTTTATACTTACTCAAACGGTATGGTAAATAAAGTGAATCCATTCGCCCATTTTCAAGAATAGGTTTTATTTAAGTGAATCCTATGGGCCAAATACCATATTTATAAAAGAGGTATGGTAAATTAATAAAAATATAAATAAATGAGTGGTATGGTAAATAAATAAAATGTCTTTTTATACTTACTCAAACGGTATGGTAAATAAATAAAAATATAAATAAACTAGACGTATCATAAATAAATAAAACCTCTTTTTATATTTAGTCCATAACCCTCGTTCTATTTATGAAGGCTCAAGAAAGAGGTTTTATTTAAGTGAATCCTATGGGCCAAATACCATATTTGTAAAAGAGGTATGGTAAATTAATAAAAATATAAATAAACGAGAGGTATGGTAAACAAATAAAACATTTTTTTATATTTACTCCATAAGTCACCTTATATTTACGAACACTCAAAAAATGGGTTATATTTAGGTGAAACCTATGGCCAAAATACTATGGGACAAATACCATGGACTAGATTGTTATTAATACCATGCAAAAAACCATTATTAACCCTAATATTAGAATTAATAAAAATAAAAATGGCACATGGTATTGACCCATGGTATTCACCAAAATGGCACATGGTATTGACCCATGGTATTCACCTGGAATGTAGCCTATTTAAATGGGGGAATTAAACCAGCATGTAGCCTATGCTAAGATTCACTAGGACTTTACAAAGTTTTATTATTTAGTGAAAGACTCGCCAAGATCTTACAAGATTTTATAATTGAGTAAAATATTCGCCATGCTTGGTGAGAGATTCGCCAAAACATTATATATACATATTATATTATTGATAAAATCGCCTTCCATTTTTCCTATATACCATGGAGATTCACCCATTTATTATATTTATAAATTAAGGGGGGGTTCTTAAAATTTTCCCTGACAGTTCGTTGAAGCATCGTAACCAAAATCTTGTTAACGGCTTCAACCTGGCCATTAGACTGAGGATAGTACGGGGTCGAACTATCATGCCGTAAGCCTAGTTGGGTAGTTAGTTCGGTCATCATGTGATTACGGAAGTGCTTTCCATGATCCGTGACGATTGCCTGTGGAACTCCGAACCGCGTAATAACATGGTTGAACAAAAACTGCGCCGTTGTGTGACCGTCTTCAGTTAATGTGGGCATCGCCTCGGCCCATTTTGTAAAGTAATCGATGGCAACGATAATAAACCCATGCCCCCCGGTCGAGCGAGGCTTACAGATCGTATAATCAATGCCCCATTTTGCAAAAGGGCCAACGGTGACTACAGGGTGCAGCGGAGCTGGTGGCACACGCACCTTCCGCTGGTATATCTGGCAAGCATGACACGAATGGACGACAAGAATGCAATCCTTAAAAATGGAGGGCTAGAAATAACCAGCGCGAAGGATTTTTTGAGCTGTGGCATATCCAGACATGTGACCAGCACAGGCGCCAGAGTGGCAGTCATTCAGGACTCTCTCAGCTTCCTCGAGGGTTAGACATTGGCGGAGGACGGAGTCAACGCCGAGACGGTACAGGGTGTCCCGATGATACGATAGGGTTGAGACTGATGACGGATCCGTCGCCGAGCATCTTTGGATACAGCGGGGTGGAAAGAGGATGTCTGCAAATATACAATAATATCCCCATACCAGGGGTCGAGGGTGCTGATCAGAAAAAGAGTTTTGTCTGGGATATGATCCTCTGAAAGAGAGGGTACAGAAGGAGATGGCAAAGAGTAGAGTAACTCAGCAAAGACCAGGGACTTCTTAGACTTGGACGCAGCGAATTCCAAGTCAAACTCTTGGAGGATGATGATCCACTTTGAGTATTTGCCCCCCAGCAACTGTGATGCAGGCCTCAACCCGCATAAACCAGGATCTTCAATACTTTGTTATGCCAACCATGCATCTCAGCCTTTTTCCTTATCACTCAGCAATTTCAAACTCCAACTCCGTCCTCCAATGAATTGCGCATACATGCCTCTCGTTTTCCTTCCAGCATATTCTACAGGAAATCTTAGCACAGGTTTATATATGTGATATACAAGCCATGAACGCGGCCTGTATTCAACCAACAGCGCATGTGTAAACCACGCGAATACTCTGACTCTGCGTATATATATATGATATATTCTGCCCAGAATTCAAACACAGTTCATATGCACAATTAATAAAAAAAATCAATGAAGCCCCGCTCCCCTCTGCTCCGGATCTAAATTATCATTGCAACGCATCCCCTCTCCATACGCAAGCGCTCCTTGGATTTTCTCCACAGTTCGACTTCCAAACAAATTAATAACCACAGTTATATAACCCAGCCTTCAACCGTAGTTATGGTGCGCGCCATACCCTTGTACACTGATTTAATCAGACCCACACATCGATCTCACAACCTCAGCAGCCGTTGAAGGAGCAGGCAGCTCGAAGAAGCACTCATTCTCATCAAACGTTTTGATAATAAACCGAAACGCGGCCTTCAATAAGCACAAGAACAAGCACACCGGACTTTTCACGCATGCATTCAACCACTATTCGTTGGAGCCTAAACACAGTCACATCTCTAACAAGCTGTTCATCCTTAAAATAGCAACCCTCCGCGCGACAGGTAGGCTGTGGAAGCGGTTACCTACAGTAAACCTTTATGCATTACATGTACTTCAATTCACCACGCTTCGTAAGGTATTCATACTGCATCGGTTGCGCAACAAATTTAAATATATTATATACAAACACACAGATTTACATACAAACACAGCGATATAAGTCCTCTCAGTGAAAAGACGCATATACATATTGTATTCAACCATAATAGAATGAAATCAGAACAGCTTTGCATGCAGCTGTGTGCATGACTCATTGAATTTCTCTTAAAGCGCCGAGGGAAAGATCTATTACTCACCACTTGATATGTATCACTGTAGTTTGAATATCCAACCGATCCAACAGCCCATTGAGTTTCAAGATTTTTATCTTTACCATCTGTGGATAGCCGAATCTTGCTATCAACATGCAATCTAGACGCAACAACAATCCTGATCCCAGGAACGCGTTCATGACCCAAGAACGCCAACCTTCAATTTCGACTTGTCCCACTCATCGATGCATGAATTTATCTTGTTCTTAAATTAAACGTTAACCTCATGTTTAGTTAGAAATTCACCGCCGATATGTTCTTGGCCGCTACAGCTCAGCGTTTCCGCCGCATTATGAGAATCCTTGCTTATACCAAGAATATATATACATATACCACAGTGAAATAAAAACCCAAGTAAAATAACAATGAATGGAGTCCTGCGCCTGGATTTAATCATTCGATTGTATTAACACGCAGACCATCAATCCTTTCATAGCAACTTATCAATGCATACACCATGAGCATACATTTTCCCCTTACGATTATTCATTATAACATTATATAACTGAATATATGCGCAAGTTTAACATTGTATAACTTTATATATGTGCGCCACATAAAATAAAGACTGTCACAATCACATCCATGCAATCATAGTTATATTCACATAAACAAAGATTCATACAACAGTTATATTCATGGCCAAATATGCAATCCATGGCCCTTTTACAAATTGCCGAAGGCTCCCAAAGAGAAACCTTCCTCACCTCTCACACTCACTCCTCACTCCTATTCTATCTCTTTCTCAAAGAAAACCATTCCTATTTACATACTTAACTAATTAAATGCTCAATCCCCTTAGTATCTCAACAAATCCCTAAATCTCTCAACATCCCTAAAAGATAGATTCTCATCCCTAAGACTTAGAAACTAATTCCAACTTAGGCTCCCTCATTAATTCTAACTCTATTTCCTCTCATATTCCTTAAAAGAATATTTACAAAATCCTCACTTTCTCCTATTTTATTAAAAATAACAAATTAATTAATAAAATATTAAGAATTGTCACACCCCCTTTAATCACATATTTACAATGAAAAAAATGGTCTTGATGCTCCTGCATCAGACTCCCAACGTTAAACTAAACATGATCGCCTGATCATGTGTTCGGATCTGTGTATGCCTGGATCCCATATCTTGTGTTGTAACTTTCCACTTGCTACTGCTTCTCTTTCAGGTTTTCCCACTTTATGTTGCGTCGCTCCACTGACTAGGCTTTCACAATTTTCTGTTGTCTTTCTTTTACTGCTTCTCCTTTGTCTTGCTACTGCTGGTCTTTTCCGGGATTCTTTCGTCATCAATCTTCTAATACTTTCAATCTCTCGGTCTAATAAATCTCCCGGCTGTTGATTTGCTTGCTGAGCTAAGACGGCTTGCTCAGTTTGTACTGTCACTCACTGACTTCTTGCTTCTATGCTTGTTTCTGTTCTGACTTGTTCAGTCTTCATCGCCACCTAATCATCCATGCCCTCTTGTTTTCTAGAACAGAAAAC
The DNA here is from genome assembly GCA_031772625.1 of Pinus tabuliformis. Lineage (NCBI taxonomy): Eukaryota > Viridiplantae > Streptophyta > Pinopsida > Pinales > Pinaceae > Pinus > Pinus tabuliformis. The sequence goes on along the minus strand of CM062815.1, from coordinate 1,125,287,302 downwards.
TTCTTCCTCCTTCATTTGACTTCTCAATTGAGTCAAATGTTCTGCAACAATACCTGCATTCACAAAACACTTGTTAGAATAAAAATCAGAAGGCATCAGTGCCTTGTCCTCCTTTGCCAGCACTTCAGCATGCTGTTCTGAATTCTCCATCTTCACCAGCACATCACTATGCTGATTCTTTTTGCCCAAAGAATCCTCTGAAGAATTCTCAAGACTGTCAACCAGTCTTTCTCTCACACCATCTGTCTCTAAGATGTCTTTCTGCACTCGTTCACTGTACTGAACTCTTTCTTCTGCCATCTCCCTGTCATACTCCGAATTCTTCAACAAATATTCTAGCAATGCAATTTCTTTGTAACATTGCTGAAGCATAACATCACCATCACTTACAGTCCCTGCATGCATACACAACTTGTCAGTTTGAAAACTACAAGTCTCAACAGCTTTAATCTTCGGTTCGTATACCAGCTCTTCCAGCTGATCATCTTCTTCATTCACATGAACTTCCTCTTCAACAAAACCTGTAATCACATCACAACTGTCAGCTATAAAAACACAAGAGTTCACATTATCTAGCTGATCTGGATCTGCCCAATAATTCAAGAAATCATCAATGATCTCCTCCTCTGTTTCATCAATGGAAACCTCCTCTTCCAACTCAGCTGCTCTGAGTTCTTCACGTCTCAATTGTACATCCATCAACTGCTCAAGCTTCTTCAGCTCTTCCATTAACTGCAAGTTTATCTGTCGATCTCTTTTCTGTTGTAGCCTCTGCCACTTCACTTTCTTTCCCTTCAGTGGAAAGATCCATCCTCTATTCTGGTTTTCCTGCTCTTGCAGCCATTCCTCTAGTACCTGCAATTGCACTTTCATTACTGCAATCTCTCTTTCTTTGACTTCTGCAGTCATCTCTTCGCTGTGGCATTCTTCTGAACCTCTTCTTTGATCCTTCATGATCATCTTCTCACTTGCCATGAGTTGCACTAGCCTCTGCAACAAGCTCTCCTGTCTTGCCGCCACTTACCTCACCAAGCTCTCCTCACTCAGTCTTTTGGTAAGTACTGGTTCACTGCCTCTGGAACCTCTTTGAGCACTCTCCTCTGCTCACTCTCTAGGCTGTCTCTTCAACTCACGTTCTTCTTCAGGACACTGCAATTGTCCTCCTTATTCAGCCTTCAGCTGAATGCCAGGTTCAATGCCATCATCTTGTCAGCAACCATAAACTTTAATTATAAATTTCAAATCAGAAAATCATCTCACCTTTAAGACCTTGCACGATCTCGTCTCCATTCACTTCTGCCATCCTGTTCACTGCATTTGTGTAGCTTACACATCAAATTTAAAACTCTGAACTTCCTTTCATCATTCATCATTCAGTAAAAAATACATTTCATTTTTCAAAATAAACATTTTTCGACTCAACAGAGCCAACCCTCTCATACCAAAATGACAGCGAGCTAAACTCAGCCAAACCCAGAATCACAAATTTCCGATGCATATAGAATGCATCTCAGTATTTTCCCAAATCAAATCTCAATACTTGGCATTGCCGCACTCAATATATGCCCTTTAAACTTAATCGAGATTGACATCCACAATCACCACCAGCGCATATGGGATTATTAATCTTCAAGGTTTATTCAACATACAGTTACTCTGTTCAAAAGTTGACTTTTCCTTTATTTAAAAATAAAGACGATATAAGCTGAAACCCATACCTAGCCTTTTCTTACTTCTGTGCTTTAGGTCAAATAATCAATTACAATTCACCTTCAAGATCCTATTGATCTCGCTTCATCTCCCACCTGCACGGCATCTCTGTGCTGCAACATTATTCAGTCTTAATATCTGATCTTATCACATGCAATTAAATAAAAAAAACTTCATCCTTCAAATAGAGCTATTCCAACTCTGATACCAAAAATTTGATGCAGGCCTCAACCCGCATAAACCAGGATCTTCAATACTTTGTTATGCCAACCATGCATCTCAGCCTTTTTCCTTATCACTCAGCAATTTCAAACTCCAACTCCGTCCTCCAATGAATTGCGCACACATGCCTCTCGTTTTCCTTCCAGCATATTCTACAGGAAATCTTAGCACAGGTTTATATATGTGATATACAAGCCATGAACGCGGCCTGTATTCAACCAACAGCGCATGTGTAAACCACGCGAATACTCTGACTCTGCGTATATATATATGATATATTCTGCCCAGAATTCAAACACAGTTCATATGCACAATCAATAAAAAAAAAATCAATGAAGCCCCACTCCCCTCTGCTCCGGGTCTAAATTATCATTGCAACGCATCCCCTCTCCACATGCAAGCGCTCCTTGGATTTCCTCCACAGTTCGACTTCCAAACAAATTAATAACCACAGTTATATAACCCAACCTTCAACCGTAGTTATGGTGCACGTCATACCCTTGTACACTGATTTAATCAGACCCACACATCGATCTCACAACCTCAGCAGCCGTTGAAGGAGCAGGCAGCTCGAAGAAGCACTCATTCTCATCAAACGTTTTGATAATAAACCGAAACGCGGCCTTCAATAAGCACAAGAACAAGCACACCGGACTTTTCACGCATGCATTCAACCACTATAGTCACATCTCTAACAAGCTGTTCATCCTTAAAATAGCAACCCTCCGCACGACAGGTAGGCTGTGGAAGCGGTTACCTACAGTAAACCTTTATGCATTACATGTACTTCAATTCACCACGCTTCGTAAGGTATTCATACTGCATCGGTTGCGCAACAGATTTAAATATATTATATACAAACACACAGATTTACATACAAACACAGCGATATAAGTCCTCTCAGTGAAAAGGCGCATATACATATTGTATTCAACCGTAATAGAATGAAATCAGAACAGCTTTGCATGCAGCTGTGTGCATGACTCATTGAATTTCTCTTAAAGCGCCGAGGGAAAGATCTATTACTCACCACTTGATATGTATCACTGTAGTTTGAATATCCAACCGATCCAACAGCCCATTGAGTTTCAAGATTTTTATCTTTACCATCTGTGGATAGCCGAATCTTGCTATCAACATGCAATCTAGACGCAACAACAATCCCGATCCCAGGAATGCGTTCATGACCCAAGAACGCCAACCTTCAATTTCGCCTTGTCCCACTCATCGATGCATGAATTTATCTTGTTCTTAAATTAAACGTTAACCTCACGTTTAGTTAGAAATTCACCGCCGATATGTTCTTGAATGCTACAGCTCAGCGTTTCCGCCGCATTATGAGAATCCTTGCTTATACCAAGAATATATATACATATACCACAGTGAAATAAAAACCCAAGTAAAACAACAATGAATGGAGTCCTGCGCCTGGATTTAATCATTCGATTGTATTAACACACAGACCATCAATCCTTTCATAGCAACTTATCAACGCATACACCATGAGCATACATTTTCCCCTTACGCTTATTCATTATAACATTATATAACTGAATATATGCGCAAGTTTAACATTGTATAACTTTATATATGTGCGCCACATAAAATAAAGACTGTCACAATCACATCCATGCAATCATAGTTATATTCACATAAACAAAGATTCATACAACAGTTATATTCATGGCTAGATATGCAATCCATGGCCCTTTTACAAATTGCCGAAGGCTCCCAAAGAGAAACCTTCCTCACCTCTCACACTCACTCCTCACTCCTATTCTATCTCTTTCTCAAAGAAAACCATTCCTATTTACATACTTAACTAATTAAATGCTCAATCCCCTTAGTATCTCAACAAATCCCTAAATCTCTCAACATCCCTAAAAGATAGATTCTCATCCCGAAGACTTAGAAACTAATTCCAACTTAGGCTCCCTCATTAATTCTAACTCTATTTCCTCTCATATTCCTTAAAAGAATATTTACAAAATCCTCACTTTCTCCTATTTTATTAAAAATAACAAATTAATTAATAAAATATTAAGAATTGTCACACCCCCTTTAATCACATATTTACAATGAAAAAAATGGTCTTGATGCTCCTGCATCAAACTGACGTGACAAAATATACGTCATTGGGTTTTAATCAGAAATCACGGTTGTGGTGCGCAACAAGATATAATGCCGGAAATGTTGGATGGCACAAACAACGGCCAATGCCAACTTCTCGATGCAAGCGTATCGAGTTTCCGTGTCTAAGAGGTTGCGACTGAGGTAATATATGACGTTCTCATTGTCATCATCGTTGTCTTGCACGAGAACCATGCCGATAGTGGTATTGGCGGGGACGAGATACAAAGTATAATCACGATGGTAATTCAGAGGTCGCAATAATGGAGTAGAAACAAGGAGACCCTTGAGACGCTCGAAAGACTCCTGGGTGATAACATCCCAATGAAAGGGTGTATCTCGCTTCAATAACCGTGTAAAACCTTTAGCCACCTCAACATAGTTTGGAATGAATCGTCTTAGGAAATTTGCTTTGCCCTGCAAGCTCTGCAACTGCTGCAAAGAAGCAGGGGGAGGAAGATTCAGAATAGCCTCGACTTTGAGGAGATCCAGACGGATGCCCTCTCGAGAGCCGATAAACCCAAGTAGTCAGCCTGATTCAATGCAGAAGACACATTTATGAGGATTTAGCCTGATACGGTAGTGTCGACAGCGGAGAAAGATTTCACGAAGATGGGAAGTATGGTCCTGACGTTTGACTGAATGAGCTAGAAGATCATCGAGATATGGTTGTACAATGTGACGGATGTCATGAAAAGCATAGGACATTGCACATTGGAAGGTAGCACTGGCATTCTTCAAACCAAAAGGGAGCTTCTTGTAAGCAAAAGTTCCCCAAGGGCAGATAAAGGCCGTCTTATGCTGATCATCAGGCACAATATTGATCTAGTTATACCCAGAAAAACCGTCCATAAACGAATAGATTTCGCTTCCTGCACACTCATCAATGAGCTGATCGATGAAGGGTGTGGGGAAGTTATCCTTAGGACAGGCGCGGTTAATGTCACGGTAATCAACACAGACTCGAATGGTGCCCTGCTTTTTGTTCACAGGGACTATATTAGAAACCTAATCCGTAAGAGGAATGGGGTAAATGAAACCAGCCTTGAGAAGCTTTTCAACTTCTGCTTTAATGGCTGCAGCCTTTCGGGGGTGCACGGGGCGTAGGCGTTGACGAACGGGCTTAGCACCTGGATACGTAGGTATCTCATGTACCACTATGCTAGGGTCAATGTCGGGCATCTCTTCATAGGACCAAGCGAAAACATCACGAAATTCGCGAAAAAGATCGGTGTAGAGCTGAACTTCCTCCGGAGTACAAGTGACTCCAATGTGAATATGCTTGACAATCCCTGGTTTCACAGAGATGTCGATGGGTTGGGTCTGTGTAATGTTTCCCATATTGCCTTCAGAAGACACTTGATAAACTTGAATATGTGTTTGAAGGGGCTGAAATGGGATACAAGAAGCAAACCGTTCGAGATAGGCGATCATTTCCTGATGGGCAGGGAGGAACGAGGAACGGTGGTGATAATTAGACCGAGGTTCCTCAAGAGACATGGTCTCTATAATGGCTTCATCGGAAGGAAATATTTCCTTTAATGGATCCAAAGTAGCGTCATCTCCAAGCCAAGGGGAATGAACGTACGAGTCGGGAACGCTGCTCGGAGGAGTAGGTTCGGGAGGGGGAGCCGATGCAGCAACGATTTCAACGTAGTTGAGCTCGGTAGGACTCAACCGCATGATATCGCCCCAAGATTCTATCTGATTAGCAGGAGGAAGGACCCACGAATCAGAGCGCACGAAAATCATATTAATAGGAGCGAGATTAGGAGGCGGGAGGGAAAAGACACCCATCAGGGTAGGATCTTTAAAGAGTCCGGCTCCCACACTCTCACATGATTTGGAGGTATGCTCCACAAAAGGCACGTTGCCTTCGGAAGAGGAGGCGAAGAAGGAGAGCTGGTCCACAGTGACAATCTTCCCCTAATGAGGGAAACGAATGACGCGGAAAAGAGAGGAAGCCACGGCTTGCATGGCATATGTCCAACTACGTCCGAGGAGGAGGTTGTAGGTAAGATTAGCATCGACAACTTCGACCTCCACTTCTACCATCTTCCCTTCCAAAGAGATGGGCAATCATTGGAGGATACCATAGGGAAGGGACTCTCTTCCGTCAAAGGCTTCCAATGTTGTAGGAGACTGGCTTAGCGTCGGAGAACCAATAGCTTTCCAACAGGCAACAGACATGATGCAAGTCGAAGCACCTTCGTCAATGACTGTACGATGAATTGTTTTAGTATTGATAATGACCTATATGAGGAAAGTGATTTGGTGAGGCAGTCTCGGCGTATGGCCCTCGAGATCAAAAGAAATCAGATCCGAGTCAACCGGGTCTATGCCACCGATGGCCGATAGCAGGGACTTCCTCTGGGAGGGGCAGCTCTGGAGCACTTCTAGGGCAGACATAGCAGACGGAGCTTGAGCTAAGTCCTCAACGATGTTGTAGTGCTGGGCAGCACAAGCATTAGGGTTGTAAGAAGACTTCCGGAGTACACCTTTTGGAGGGGGTCCGATAGTCGTCTCAGTGCTAGGTCTCTCGATGTGGAGTGGACCAGAACTGGATGGAGGAGCGCTGGAGGAGACCTTAGGATCTTTCCCGGCATGTGACGAATATTCTTTTGCTCGAGTAGTGATGTGGATGGGGATCATCCCAGCCATAAATACTTGAGATCCGAATGAAGAAGAGGGTTGTGATGGATCTGCCACCATTTGAGTTTGTTGTGAAGGGAAAGGTTCTTTAAGCACAACAGGAGTCCCAAGAGCACCTTTCAACAATCGAGTAACTTCAGACCGCCTGGGGCAGTCTTTAGTATAGTGATCCTCGTCACAGATAAGACAAGGATACTTAGGTTTACATTTGGCTCCTTTCTCTGGTGGAGGTTTAGGGGAGTCCTATCTGGGCTGTTCGGTTTTATTCTTGGCTTTCCCTTTCTTTTTCCCTTTTGAGTATTTATCCGCCATGGTGGACTGGACGGTGTTAACCTCGGAAGTGTTTCCAGAATTAGATTGAACCTGAGAAGTGTTTTCGCTAGGAGCGTTGGGTTTTTGCTTCCTAGGGTTCGCAGATCATTTCTTTGAAGATGCGTTTACAGAGCCAATAACACCGTCAATGGATGGTTTTGGCGGAGCTTTGGATGTTCTAGGTCTCGGGGCATCTAGCAAATAATCATATAAAGTACTTGACTGAGAATAAACTAAGCCGAGGTACTAAGCACACGCGATAGCTTGCTCTTCCGTTACACTAGCTCCCATGGCAATGTCTCGCGCGATCGCAGGGACGAAGGAGGTTGTAAACCAATCAGTTAGGAGCTGATCAGGAATCCAGAACTTGATCAAACGACGACGTCGTCTCCATTCATGTATATGATCGGATATATGCGTGGCTGTGTCCTGTTTGAGAGACGTAAGGAGATGCGTCCCCGTCTCATACTGAATGGGTAACTGAAAATGAGTTAGGAATGCCATAGCCAACGAGTTGAAATCTTGAAATGTTCCGCGATTCAACTCAATATACCACTTAGCGGCCGAACCGGTGAGAGTCCTTTGGAAGAGGCGGAGCCGGATGGATTCATCAAGCCACGAGTTGGATGAGCACCAAAGGTGATAGGTCATTACGTGGGCTTGAGGGTCCTCGCCAGCTTTGCCATCGAATTTCGGGCAATCACCGGGTATCTTAGTTGGAACTGGTGGCCAATATGGATTATGAAGAATGGGATCATTTGTCAATTTGGACACATCTGGCAGTTCCAATGTCGCTAAGAAAGGTAACTAAGGATTGAAGGACATCTGTGGCCGTGGAAGAGAGGTAGTACCAGGGTTCCAACCAGGTGGTGGTTGCCCCCATGGACTTTGTCCGGATGGGCCTGGCCCATAAGGGTTCTGCCCATAGGGATTTTGTCCATAGGGGTTCTGTCCATAAGCAAACAGCTAACCCTGGGTCTTCCCCCCAGCACCCCATGGATTAGCAACTTGACTTGTAGTTGCAACATACCGTTGCTGATAATTCTGATAAGGGGTGACCTGCATTTGTTGATAATTTTGATAAGGGGTGAACTGAGTTTGCCCCTGGGGTTGCTGGTAACCATACGGTTGCTGAGCTCCATATTGAGCCTGATAAACAGGCTGCGCTTGGTAAGAAGGTTGAGATTGCAACCCACCTTGCATCTGAAAACCAACTTGAGTCTGGGGCCCAGAAAGATGTCCTTGAATAGGTTGAGCTTGGACCATCTGGCCGGAAGGTTGTCCTGGTTGGGTTTGGGACGGACCCATTTGCCTAGAAGGATGAGCTTGCTGGGTATTAGGTTGTCCTTGTGCAACCGAGGGTTGTCCTTGCAGAACAGATGGTTGAGTGCGCTGGACGGCCGGTTGACCATGAGGTTGACTAGCTTGTCCAGAAGGATGACTAGGCTGAGCAGTGGGTTGGCCCTACTGTACGTAAGGCTGACTCCCTTGCCCAGAAGGGTACCCCTGCTGGACTGTCGGTTGACCTTGTTGAATATAAGTTTGTCCTGCTTGTCCAGAGGGATAACCTTGCTGGATACCAAGTTGACCTTGTTGGATATAAGGTTGTCCTGGTTGTCCAGACGGGTAACCTTGCTGGGTACCAGGTTGCCCTGGATTACCAGAAGGTTGAGTCAGATAAGTAAAAGATGGACCACCAGCGGCCGAAGGTTGTCCCTGATAGGGTTGTCCTTGTGGGCCCCCAGGTTGTCCTGGGTAAGACTGGCCGTAATATTGCTGCCCTTGGGGGGTTTGCATATAAGACGGCTGGCCTTGGTTAGGCGGTCCCTGAAGCTGTGCAGGCATTGCTTGGCCCCCATGGTAAGTGGTGGTGCCCCAAGCAACGGATAATGGTACCGAGACCTCAACAACAGGTTGAGTAGGCAAGGGTCTGGAAGGATAAAGGAACTGACCAGTAGAATCGTAATAATAAAATGGACCTTGCGCGTTCGGATCCTGAACAGCTTGCCCATACTGATCATACGGCCCCCCTCCTAGGACAGGACCAGAAGAGGGTGGTGCACTTTGTGCAGGATGAACAACTTTGGGTGTGTGTGCTGGCTGGCCGCTACTCACATGACCATGAGAGGGACCAACACCAGTAGTCAGAGCTGAAGACACAGTAATGGCACTAACAACTGGAGTTGAATGTGCTACACAAACAGTTGGATTTGTTGGAATTGAACTGACGGGTGTGCTGTGGATTTGTGAAACAAAATATCCCGTGGTGGGAGTGATATAGAGGTCCCACATGGTACTTGAAGCGGGGATCCTGGCACTCATATTATCCCTCAACGACTTATAGCGTGAGGAAACCGGAGAAGTGACTGGGATAGGAGTGTCGATACTCGACAAAACGGGTGTCTCACTCACTCTAGGAGATGTCTCATCCATTTGAGAGGTAGACATTGGAGACGAAACACCAGGAGGGGTAAAAGGAATATCATCCTCTTCAGGCTCCCAAATGGGGTTCCAATGAATTTCGTAATCCTCGTTGTCCGGAGCACCAGAGTTGATCGGTTGGATACTCGGGATAACAGGAAGAGTATCACTCACAACCAATAGCTCAGGAGCAAGGGAAGACGGAGACCCTTGATCACTTGGAACGGGAGACGGGATCAATGGTTCAGCTAGGATGAAAAACTTCAAAACAAAACCTAAGGGAATCTAATGAGAAAGGACCCTACTCAAACTAACGCACACAAGATCTAACCAGGTAATGTTAATCGTGGCCAAATAAATTTTAAGACGCAAGGACACAACTTGACCTTTTCATGTTTTAAGAGTCGAGAAAATGACAAAAAGATGACTCTAGTCTCCTTCGAATGTTTAGTGAGCCCGAAGTGACAAATGCTCAGATGAGCCTTTTCGTTTAAGGAGTCTGAAAAGGATCAAAAGTGACTACTCTGGAGAACTAGGCAAAAGGGTTTACCAAACAAATCCGTAAAACTGCATATACACCTTGGCAATCATATGAAAAACAAGGACTTCCCGTACGGCAGTCAATCTTCACGAATGCTGTGTTTGGTGCGTTACGGCTTGTAAGGTGGCAGACACGGCTTCCTGTGGATAAAGGATGATAACCTAGTGGGGTCTCCCCATATACTCGATGGTATGTGGGAGCTCAAGTCCGTGCTAGACCACTTGTTGTGTCACGGAAGGAGGAATCACCCAACCTTAAGTGAAACAAAAGTGACTAGGTTTAACGACGCCGGAGCACGTCTCTAGCCTAGACCTCTCAACAGTGAGCGTTATGTTCCAATGCATTTTTAAGTTAATTCAGTTCATTTTATGGTTGATCTTTGATTAGGTTTCGATTTCTAGGTCCTACTGTATGTAATCTCTAACAATTTGCTAAATGCAAGATATATGCCAAAAAGTATCATTTCGTTCGATGAACACTAACTACGAGAGAGTTGAGAACTTTTGAATCAAACAAAATGAACATAAACAATCAAGAACCACTCTAATGCAGCTAATGGAAATAAATGAAACTTTTCTTTAAAGTCACTAATCAATGAAAAGCTCTAATTTCCATTAACTAATTCAAACGCAAAAGAGACTGTTCGTTTTCTTTTCAATGGCAAAGTGCACTAAACAAAATTTTGAGAGATAATAACACCGAGTAAAAGAGACAAATTTCACTCAATGAGAACACAATCAAATCCCCAAAACACCAAGTTAGTCCTTCAAACCAAAAAGAAAACACAAAGACCTCTATGAGCTATGTGATCTAAGCCCAAACGAAGCCAAGCGAAATCCAAGCGGAAAAGAAGCAAATCGCTTGAATAACAATAAAAAGCTTTGACAACCACTGAGCAACTACAAAAGAGTAATCACAAAGTTGACTGGACGATCAAAGAACCCAAGAATCCTACGAAAGGCTCGATGCACAAAGCCACTAGATGCCCTAGGGCTGAAATGTGAAATCGAAGGAAAGAGGCAAACACCTGAAGGATGGAGGTCGAAAACCAGTCAAACAAGGATCAAACACACTCCATCAATTGAAAAAGACGTGGAAAGATACAAATCCAAGCTCAGAAGGCTTGCAAACAAGCAAACTGGAAAAGTTGACAGGCCTGGCGCGACTGTCAGGCTGTAACTCGCGCTTTTAAGGGATTGGCGCGGGTTGTCTTTGAGCAACATGCGCCAACTGGCGCGACTGTTAGGCAAAAAAGCGTGCTAATCAAGCTTGCTAGGCCAAAAATAAAAACAAGCAGTCCAAGGCTTGGTTAACAGTATCCAAGCAGACTAGGAAGCAAGAGACAGCAATAAATCCAACCCAAAAAGCTATCTAAGCAATCCAAACAAGAGAAAAACAAAGAGACAAGACAAACTCCAAGTTGCTTAGTCCGCAAACCAAACCGGAGATTGACTGAAGTGGCTTTGATCTACTTCGCTAATGCAAAGCAATAGCGTTTCGAAGGCTATATGCCTGTACTTCAGGCTCTGTCTAAAGTTTACAAATCAAACAACAAGCTAATTCCCCAGCGGAGTCGCAAAATTGTTGTGGAGGTAAATCCCCTCTGCGGACAGAGACGATCCCTACTAGCCCAGATCGGGTCTAGCAACAATCAAACAATGCTATCACGCAGGTTCCTAATTGCAAATTAAAGGTGGATGATGAGAACCTACTTGGATTCCAATGCTAATATTCATAGAAGAGACGTCGCTCTCGTTCCTTCACCTCGGCCGGTCACGATCCCCATGATCTTTGTGATTTTACACCTGCACATGCAAGGAACAACACAAATACAAGCATAAAATCCAATAGATGCAATTATATATCAGTCAGAAAAGATATAACTCAACATCAATCATTACAAAGGACAATGAGAGTGGAACCATAATGATAGTCATCTATTATTGATAAATAACAAAGAAGAATACAACCATAGTTCTGACGTCAAATCCTCCTTTGGTTGGGTGATCAGCTACACAAGTCTTGCAAAGCTTGTTGGGATGGGAAACAAGCCTCTCTCTCTTTGGTGACAAGAATCTCCTCACTTAGAGTTGGCCTTATGGATGCAAAGAAGGCTCTTGCAACATAAATCTCTTGAACTCCTGAAATTCAGACTATCACTAGCACTAGCTTGCCTAAGGCATAGAGACAAGCTTTTATAGATAGAGGGGAAGGAGATAAGATCAATCACAATTTCCATGGGATTGGCTTTATCACTTAGAAGTTTCCATGAAAGGTGGCAAACCACTTCCCTTCTATGGAGATTCGAAGCCAAACCATCCTAACTCAACATAGATTCAGTTGATGAATGGGTTAGGGAGAACCTTCGGAAGTTGGTTTGTTAAAAACTTTACCCAACTCGGTTGGCGCGTGTTTAGTCAATTTAGTGTTCCTAAATTAATGTCATTAATTGTCAACCCGGGGCTCGTAAGCTGATGAAGTGAAGGTGTACTATATGTACTTAAGCAACCTCTTAGAGCTTTTTGTCGTTTGGGGTTAATTTATCTTCCTAAGATGGAGTGGTGATTTATAAACAGATGAGTGATAGTGTGTGTAAGGTGAGTTCTAGATGAGTGAGAGTGTGTGATTAGTGGTTTCTAACTACTTGCTGAAAAGGAAAAGCTTGAAAAAAATAAATAACTTGAAATGACTTGAAAGCAAAGAACCACTTTCTAATGGCATTAGACACCATTCATGTTGCTGCAAATAAAAGGTAAGAAAATCACTTTAAAAACCAATGATAATGTTTATCTCTTCCTAACTCCCTGCTTCTAACACATAGTACTGTGTAAAACACGATTAGGAAGTAGTTAAAGATGAGTTAGAAAAGTGATCAAAAATGAGAAAAATCTACTTTAAAGACTAGTTATAATGTTTTTCTCTTTCTAACTCTCTGCCTCTAACACATAGTACTGTGTAAAGCACGATTAGAAAGTAGTTAAAGATTAGTCTAAAAAGTACTCAAAGCCAGCTGTAAGTTATTAGTATTCTGATCTCTAAAAGATAGACAATTTGTGATAAAGAGATCATTCATATGTTAGCAGACAACTTTGAGAAAGTAAACTAAAAATCAGCTATGAAAATAAAGTAAAGGCAGCAACTTAGAATCTGTCAACTGAAACTACCACTAGATATAAAGCAAATACACAAACACACACACAATCCTGGGTTTAAAAACCTGCAGAAAAACAAATCTGATCAGTCAAAATGAATGTTGCAAATGAAATAACAATGAAAGTGAATTAAGCTGTACATGTTTCAAGAAAAGGAATCGCTGAATGGAAAATAAAGAAATAGCAAGAATATAAACATGAAATACTATACAAGGGCAGTCATGAATAGGGGCCCTCCATTCATAATACCCAAAGAAAACTCAAGGAATTGAAAACTTCAGAACAGCGTTGCTTCTATTACTCCATGTGCAGAAAATTACAGTCAAGAGTGCTAGAATAGCACTATCAAAACAGAGTCTTAAAACGCACTAAAATTATAAAAAGTTCATAAAACACAGCAACTAAAAAGTAACATTAAGCGTATGCAAACACTAGTTTTTATAGGCATCTGAAAGATGGCCTAATGCGTACAGCTAAAACTTGAAAAATAAACTAACTGTCATGCGTAATTAAGGTTCAATAACACGTCATAAGCCTCGTGGATGAGCTGGAGGTTCTGGTCGTTATGGGCATTGAATCCAGAGTTGGATTATGTCCCCCACAACCTGCGTAACACGGACAAATCACCATTTGAGCTGACGTGACCCAACAGCTTACGTATCATCGTTAAGCTGCCTTTGTTGACCGTAACTTGACCCTCGTTGACCGGAGGTACAGATGACGTGGATGGCTGAACCAATAGCACAGGAACCTCGAGCACCTTGATTCCTAAGTGCCCATGTGGCTCGTTTGGCAAAATGACACGTGGAACCTTGAGATTAACAAAAAGGCTGCAGAATCATCAGATGGCTGTGGAATCATCAGATGGCTGCAGAATCATCAGATGGCTGCGGAATTCCTGTAAATATGTCAAAATCTAAACAAAACAGTCACACATTAGCAAAATTCCTTAATCATGCTTAAAGTCATCTAATGTAATGATCTGGGTTGGTTTGCAAGGAAAATGAGGCAAAAGAGAGAGATGAATGAGGGAAAACTGTAGGAAATGATGGATAATCAAGTGCAAAGTAGAGGCTCTACATACCCCCACTACGAGGGCATTGCATGTCCTCATGCAATCAGAACATTGTTCAGTCCACCTGCTGGGATGCCTCTGCTAAGACATCCAGCCTTCTCTTCTTTCTCTGTGTGGCCACATTGATTCTTGGTCTTTTCATCAAACACCTGAATTTTAAATTGATCAAGGCTCTGTTTAACTTCCTGCATCTCTTCTTGAGCTTTTTGTTTTCCTTTTTCCATAGGCCCATATGAAGCATGGTGTTATCTTGGACCATCTTGTCCACATTGCTCTGTACCTTCAGTTTTTCATTTTCTTGTTGGATGTGGCGATTTAGTACCTCCAGCTCAAATATTTCCTGCTTCAATGATTGAATTTGCTGCTCCAAAGGTTGAATAGTACTGGGACCAGCAGCTGCTTGTTCCAACGTCTCCAGGTAATTATAAACTTTCTGCTGATCTGGATCAACCTCAGGTGACTTCTTAGGACTGGGCTCATACTGAAATTCGGATCCATGTTCATGTTCAGGTTCATGCTCAAAAGGACTTTCCTCACGTGGAGGACTAGTCTCAACATACTCAGCGTGTGGAGGGCTTTTCTCAAAGTCAGGACTTGTAGCAACCTTTTCAGGTGTGCTCAAGTCAATGATGAGTGACTTTTTACCCTTTGTGGCCCCCACTTTTCTTTGTAACCTGCTGCTTCTTCTCACGGTGGTGATGTTCCGTTTTTCTTTTTGTGCCTTTTGCTTTTGTTTTTCCACCTTCTTAGAAAGGGCAGTTTCATGGAGTTTGGCCATTCTTTGTGCTAAGGGCTGAGTATCTTCTTCACTAGAGTTCTCAGGAGTAGCGTAAGTTTCTTGGGCTACAACTTTGCCTTTATCTTTCTTTTGTTTCTTCCTACTCTCTTTTCTCTTTTGAGCAACTTCTTGGGCAAGTTCTGAAAGGGTTTCTGTGATGATTCTTTGAGCTGTTTGATCAATGTCCACAACAGGCTCAGGATCAATTTCATGTTCAGAATGATGTACATCAGTTTCTTCCTCAATCTGTTCTTGGACAATTTCCTCTTGGACAACAGTTTCAGGGGTAGCCTCTTTTCTTTTTCTTCTACTCTTTCTAGGCACAGAGGTTTCTCCTGCTTCTTCAAAATGGTTTCTCACAAGAAATCTCTCCCAGGTATCTCTTTTTGCTTTCAACTGTTCCTCAACTAGCATCTTAACAAGACCATGATGATACAGATGTGATTCAATGTTTCTTGGGTTCCTTTGGACAATTGAACACATTTTTCTAAGACTTGAGAGTAGAAAATATGGAAGGTTAATATCATCTCCTAAGAAATGCATCATGACTTTGGCATGGTAAACATATAAAACTCCAAACCTTCCCTCACAAGTAAAGAATTTTTGCACTAATAAAAGTAAAGTTGTCCATTCTTCCTTGACATAAGTAACAGGAATCCATTTTGTAAAAATGCTGGTATCCATACCTGGATTCTTTAAGATTTGCTTCCACTGTTGGTCTTGTACTGATCTATTTTTAAACCATCTTTCTCCAGTTTGTGGGAGTGAAGTGGCCTGTGCTATACTGCTCTCAGTGACTGTAAACTTCAGGTCCCCTATCTCCACTTGATTGTCTTTGTCTCTGAAGGAATGTGCAAAGGCCTTCGTAACCTCTTTGTGGTAACCTCTGAATTTCTGGATGCATTGGAGCCAGTTTGATTTCTGCAAAGCTTCTTTAACTTGAGGATATCCCTCCAGAAATTTTGAACCCTCTGGTTCTACTCTTAAGAGTTTACCCATTGGCTCTACGGCTCTGTTCTAAGACTTTTGGAAAAAAGGTTACACGGCTTCAACAGTGGCCCTAACACAGTAAATTTACGGCTCTACTGTAACAGCCGTAACATACGTTCACTGATACCCAGAATTAGCAGAGAGGAAGAAGTAAAACAGAGTATGGCTGAGGTAGCAGCGTAGTGAGCACAGCGGAATAAGGGAACTGTGGAAATGAAACAGCGTGAATGGAATGATACGAGAGTATGAGGGTTATGAAATGATGGGTAGAAACGGTTAGGTCCTTAGGTTTCGGTCATAGGTTCACACTTGGCTGCGGGATTATGACTTAGAGAGACGTAGTACAGTAGTCTATGTCACTTAGGTACGAAAATCTTAATGGAGGAGCAGCCGCAATTGAGTTTCAAAATCGTGAGGATCATGACCGATAAGTGTGGGGGATACGTGGATTTTTGGTCGTATGATGGGAAAAACTGGTAATCATTACATTAAATGGAAAGAAACATAACCCCGGAAACTTTGCAAAATGAGATAACCGTAAGTTTAAGATTTAGATCATACCTCAGATCCGCGCTTGGATTGCCTTTGATCAATTTCCACTAACCCTTCATTGTTTTATTGCTGTTGCATGACTCTTCTCCACTTATTGTTGATGACTTCTGAACTGTAAATTTCTTTTCAAACAGACTGTGTTTTTTTATGCAGGTGCAGAGAGCTGCGGAATCGTTAGATGGCTGCAGAATTGCCAAACAGCTGCGGAAACTGCAGTGATACCCTCCGGCTGCACAAAACAACTTCAGTTATCTAAAAAAAATGACTTTATTGATGGAATGAAATGTAATGAATGGATGGATGGATGGAAAGAAATGAGGTGGAGTGAGAGTGATTAAATAAATGAGATGGTGAATGAAATGGATGGAATGGCGAAATGAGATGGAAGAGAGAGAGAGATTTTTTTTTTTTTGGAAAACATGAGGTGTCAGGTGACCCTGATTTTCACCTCAGGTTTTCTGCATAAGACTGCCAATCAGAGATTGGTTTTCAGGCTTATACATATTTTTTTTTCTTTTTTTTTTTTTTTTCTTTTTTTTTTTTCAAAAACCAAAGATTAGGCTGATGGAGGAGAAGAATTCTTCTCCACCAACCTGATTGCAGAATCTTCTTTAAACAACTTGACAAACTCTTCTTTTGAGAATGGCTTTTGGTAGATTTTCAAGCGATGGCCATTCACAATAAGAGGAGTATGAAATTCATCAATAGTTTTCACTCGAACTGCTCCATTGCTAAAGACTTCATCAATCTCATATGGCCCAAGCCAATGAGTTTGAAACTTTCCTTTGAAGTCTTTGAACTTTGAATCAAACAATAGAGCCCAATCTCCTTTTTGAAACTTTCTTTCTTTGATATGACGATCATGCCATTTAGATCTTTGGTGCTGAACTAGATCGGTCCTTAGAATTGCATCTTGTCTTATTTCATCTAGCTCATTTAGCTGGTCCATTCTGTGTCTTTGAGCTTCTGAGAGGCTCATTCCCAATTGGACTGCCATCTTGAAGGTCTTGATTTGGAACTCAATGGGGAGCAGGACTTCCTTCCCATAAACAAGTTCATAGGGAGAATGTCCTGTTGTGTTCTTCCATGTAGTCCTATAGGCCCATAAGGCTTCAGGGAGCCTTTCCGCCCAATCTCTTCTATGAAGATGAACAGTCTTGGTGATAATGCCTTCAAGAACTTTATTGGTAGATTCCACTTGGCCATTGGATTGCGGATGGTAGGGAGTGGATGTTCTGTGCTTGATCTTATATTCCTCCATCAGCTTCTCCATCAATTTAGATGTAAATTGGCTGCCCTGATCTGTCACAATTTCCCTTGGGACACCAAAACGAGTGAAAATATCCTCAAAAAGAAATTGAACAACTGAATTTTCAGTGGCAGAAGGCAATGCTTTTGCTTCTACCCACTTAGTAACATAATCAGTACAAACCAGTATATACTTCTTTTGCTTTGATGGTGGATTAATTGGTCCAACGAAATCTAGAGCCCATTTCTCAAAGGGTTCGATGCATACCTGAGGCTGTAGAGGCATTTCATTTGAAGGAGTTGGTTTCCCAACTCTTTGGCAGCTGTCACACCTTCTAACATACTGCTTTGCATCTTTAAAGAGAGAAGGCCAATAATATCCTAGAGAAAGGATTTTATAGGTTGTCCTCTTGTCAGCAAAGTGCCCGCCGCATGGTTCATCATGACATGCCTTAAGGATGTCAGGCATTTCATCTTCCCGAACACACCTTCTGATTATACAATCTGGCCCTGTTTTGAACAATTCATTAGAAATCCAAGAATAATGTGCACTCTCCTGAATGATTTTCCTTTTCTCATTAGGAAATAAGTGTAGAGGAAGCTTCCCTGTAACTAGATAATTAGCCATATCTGCATACCAAGGAGTCTTGGTAGTCACTGCAAACAAGTATTCATCTGGAAACTTATCTTCTACTAGAGAATCTTCATTAGTGTTTTGGATTCTAGACAAGAAATCAGCTATTGTGTTTTGTTTTCCAGGTCTATCTAACACAGTAATGTTGAATTCTTGTAAGAGTAAAAGCCATCTTGTAACTCTACCATTAGTGACAGGTTTGTTCATCAAATATCTTATGGCGGAGTGATCAGTATGGACAAAGGTTTCATAGCCGGTTATGTAGTGTCTAAACTTGTTGATTGCATGTACCACAGCTAAGAACTCTTTTTCTGTAACAGTATAATTTAACTCAGTGGGAGTCAAATTCTTACTTGTGTAATAAATGGCATAAGGGATCAAATCCTTTTGTCCCAAAACAGCTCCTAGAGCTGTATCTGAAGCATCAGTAGAAATGTGGAAAGGGAGTTTCCAATTTGGCCCCCTTAAGATGGGTGCTTCAGATATTCTAGTCTTTAAAGCTTCAAAGGCAGATTGACACTCAGGATCCCATTTGAACTCACAGTCCTTGGTAAGCAATTTGAAAAGAGGGGATGCTATCTTAGTGAAGTTTTCAATAAATCTTCTGTAATACCCAGTAAACCCAAGAAAACTTCTAACATCTTTCTGGCAATTTGGAATAGGTAACTTAGAGATGACTTCAACTTTAGATCTACCAACCTTAATCCCATCTCCTGAAATATGATGTCCTAAAACAATCCCTTCAGTAAACATCATAAAACACTTTTCATGACTTAAAGAAAGATTTGTTTCCTTACATCTTACCAGTACTTTTTCCAAATTTTCCAAAGCTTCTTCAAATGTATTACCATAAACTGTGAAATCGTCCATGTATACCTCTACACAATCATGAATCAGATCTGAAAAGATTCCTAGTACAGCCCTTTGAAATGTAGCGGGTGCATTGCACAATCCAAAAGGGAGTACTCGGTAGGCAAAAGTTCCCCAAGGACAAGTAAATGTGGTTTTGTCTTGATCTTCAGGTGCTACCTGAATTTGATTATACCCACTAAAACCATCCAAGAATGAGAAATACTTTTTACCTGCTAAAGTGTCTAGTACTTGATCAATAAAAGGTAGAGGGAAATGATCCTTTAAGGTTGCCTTGTTCAATTCTTGATAATCAATGCAAACTCTCCACTTACCATTCTTTTTGGGCACTATAACCAAGGGAGAAACCCATTGGCTATCTGAAATGGGGTAAATGAAGTTTACCTTGAGCAATTTCTGGAGTTCTTCTTTCACGATTTCCCTAAGGTTTGGATTCATCCTTCTTTGTGGTTGCCTAATAGGTCTGCTATTTTCTTCAATATAGATGTGATGAATACAAGTCTTAGGATCGATTCCTTTCATGTCAGTGTATTCCCATGCAAAGGCAGTGGAATGTTTTTGCAACAGTTTAGTTAATTCTTCTTGTTGTGGTCTTCCCAAGTTTTTGTTAATGTTCAATGTTTTTCCTGGAAGGATTTCAACTGTAGAACTACCAAACTCTTCCATTGAGAAGAGAGACATCTGTCTAGAGGAGAGATATTCAATGTCTGCATCTAACTGAAACTGTGTAGAGTCATATTCTAAAGGTATTTCAAAATTTTCTAATGTATTTAGAATTTGACTATCCTCACTGATTTCAGAGATGGTTAGAACAGGTTGAATAGTATCCGCATCATCAACCCACTCATCTTCTCCTATTTCTGTTATTGCCTTTGCTGGAGGATACAAGTTGAATTTCTTGGTGGAATTACCATCTGATATATACATGTCCCCAGACCTACAACTGATGAAGGCATCAGCTGTGGCCAGCCAAGGTCTTCCTAAAATAAGAGGATGTCCTCCTAGATTGTTCTTGGGAGTTAAAATCATAAAATCAACTGGATATTCCCAAGAATCTAGAGAGACTGGAATATCTTCCAATACACCATCAGGTTTAATGATTGATCTATCTGCAAGCTGCAGTAAAGTAGGTGTAAAGAGAAGGTTAGGAAGCTTTAACTGATCCATGGTCTGTCTACTCATGATGTTGATAGCGGCTCCTAAGTCAATCAAAGTATTTGGGATTTCAACCCCATTAATATGATTTTTGACAATAGGGCTACCAGGATCCACATATTTTTGCATGGTAATCTTACCCATCATTATGTCTGCAATTTTTCCAACTAGATGTATCCTTTTAGTATCTCTGGTTCTTTTTCCTGTTTTCTTCAAACTCAACTCCTTTATTGTTTTCGCTAGAATGGGAATTTCCTTAATGGCTTGTAACAAGGGAATCTTGATACAGACATTCTTCAATTCATCTAGGAAACTATAGTCAGGCACCCATATCTGCTTTTCCACCCCTTTGTCAATTTGCAATCTTTCAGGAAAAGGAGGTGTAGCTAAAGGTGTAGGTTGCTCAACTATGGGAGTTGTAGAGGTTGATTCTTTTTCTTTTTCTTTTTGGATATTTTGGTTTTGAAGTGATACTTCAGAACCTTTATTGACTTTGAGAGATTCTTCCTCAGAAATGCTTGGTTGTTGAACACTTGTAGAAGGTTGATCTAAGATTCTACCTGATCTGAGTTGTACTTCATTGAGAGGAACAACCATATAGGTAGGGAATGGTTGACCTTCCATCATGTAAGCATTTTGAGGGTTCCTATTATTTGGATTTGGTAATGGCTGAGAGGGAAGTTGATTTGATTTCTGCTGGGATTGAAGTGATAGTTGAGAATTTTGATTTTGTGGAGGAGGTTGTTGTTGTTGAGGGTATGGCAATGATAGTTGTTGACCTTGATTTGGAAGTTGTGGGGCTTGCTGATTCTGAAATGATGGAGGATATTGGTAGAATTGAGCAAATCTCCCATAAGGTTTTTGCATGCTTTGCATCCATGCTTGAAAAGCATTTTGAGGTTGAGGCCAAGGTTGTTGCCAAGGATTCCAATTTGGTTGGGATTGAGAATTCATAGAGTTGTTAAACCCTTGATTCTGTTGTCCTTGCCAAGGTCTCCTTGCAATAAAACAGAGAGATTCAAGTGTATCTGGATCCTCTTGAAAGACTGCTTTGAGGCCAGGAATTGAAGGACAATCCTTGGTCTCATGAGTTTCTGAGCAAATTACACATGTTTCTACAACGTGTACATCTAAGGGACATTCCCTTAAAGCATGTTTCTTTCTACACTTCGGGCAAAAGATAGCCAAAGCCTCAGCTTCTGCTTTTTGTTTATTGTGAATCTTAAGGGTATCAAGTTGTTCACTAAGACTCCCTAAGATGTCAATTTTAAATTCATCAAGCATACTGCCGATTTCAGCCCTACTCACTGATCCTGTTGCAGATTTATTTGCCCTAAGGAGAGAAGGATCTCTAGGCCCTTTTTGAGTTTTTGATTTGCCCCTTGAGAGATGGATACAGAGTTCTGCTATATCATTGAGTGAAAGTTGAGAAATATCCCCTTTCCCCATCATGTTTAAGATGTCTATCCATTCATCCCTAATGGCTTTTAATAAGAGGGCTTTTAAGGTCTCTTCATCCAAGGTACTCATTTTTGCTCTTTTCAAGTTATATTGAAATCTTTCAAGTAAATCTTCTAAGCTCTCATATTCTTTTTGTATCATTTTAAAAACCTCGTCCTTGTGATTAGTAGGCATACAATAGTCCAAATACCTATCCAAAAATGTCTGTTTCATTTCATCCCAAGTCCTAATGGATTGAGTGAGTAACCCCATGAACCATTTCAAGGCTTGATCCTTCAGTGTTGAAGGGAACAATTTGAGTTTCTGGGAGTCATCCAGGTAGTCATAAGTTCGACACACCACTTCAAACTCAAATAAGAATGTTTCAGGGTCCTCAGTCCTTAACCCATGGAAGTTAGGGAGGACAGATGGTGATATGTTTTTCATGGTGGCTCGGGAATCCTCATTAACAATGGGAAACCCAAATGAATTATCCCCATCTCTATTTCCTCCTCCAAGGGGACCTCTTCCTCCATTATTGTTATTGTTGTTTCCTCCTCCTCCTCTACCTCTACCTCTACCCCTACCACCTCCTTCTTCCTTTGCCATGATGATTCTCCTATGGATTTCAAAATCTTCTGGTTCCTCTACAAAAGGTGAATGAGAAGAGATTTCTCCTTCTTCTTCAGATGATTCCACTTCCTCAATTACAATTGGTCTTTCTGTAGGAGAAAGAGAAGAGTCTCTTCCTGGTTCAAATTCAATAGAAGGTGTAGGAGAGTCAACTCTTGGCTCTTGAATTCCAAGAATTCTAGGACTAGGAGTTTCGGTTGGAGATAAGGGGGGTGTCTCTTGTCTATCCCTTGAAGCAGATGGACTTGTAAAAATTGAACTTCGAGCTCTAGCTAAAAACCTTCCTCTAGAATCTCTAGCTCTATGCATGTCATTTTTTATTATTTTTCTTCAAGTCAAGTTAATAGTTCTTTTTCTGATCTTCCAGTTCACTCTAGGTGCAAGAAGAGAGCATACTCAAGAAACTACCAAATCAATAACTTTCTCTTTTCTGATCCTCCAGATCACCTTGCAGTGCAAGAGGAGAGCATACTTTGATAGGTTATCAACTTCTTTCCTTGAAATTTTTATGTTTTTTTTTTCTAAGAATATGGCTACTTAATTTCACTTCCCCGGCAACGGCGCCAAAATTTTTAGTCAATTTAGTGTTCCTAAATTGATGTCATTAATTGTCAACCTGGGGCTCGTAAGCTGATGAAGTGAAGGTGTACTATATGTACTTAAGCAACCTCTTAGAGCTTTTTGTCGTTTGGGGTGTTGTTTGTGGTTAATTTATCTTCCTAAGATGGAGTGGTGATTTATAAACAGATGAGTGATAGTGTGTGTAAGGTGAGTTCTAGATGAGTGAGAGTGTGTGATTAGTGGTTTCTAACTACTTGCTGAAAAGGAAAAGCTTGAAAGAAATAAATAACTTGAAATGACTTGAAAGCAAAGAACCACTTTCTAATGGCATTAGACACCATTCATGCTGTTGCAAATAAAAGGTAAGAAAATCACTTTAAAAACCAATGATAATGTTTATCTCTTCCTAACTCCCTGCTTCTAACACATAGTACTGTGTAAAACATGATTAGGAAGTAGCTAAAGATGAGTTAGAAAAGTGATCAAAAATGAGAAAAATCTACTTTAAAGACTAGTTATAATGTTTTGCTCTTTCTAACTCTCTGCCTCTAACACATAGTACTGTGTAAAGCACGATTAGAAAGTAGTTAAAGATTAGTCTAAAAAGTACTCAAAGCCAGCTGTAAGTTATTAGTATTCTGATCTCTAAAAGATAGACAATTTGTGATAAAGAGATCATTCATATGTTAGCAGACAACTTTGAGAAAGTAAACTAAAAATCAGCTATGAAAATAAAGTAAAGGCAGCAACTTAGAATCTGTCAACTGAAACTACCACTAGATATAAAGCAAATACACAAACACACACACAATCCCGGGTTTAAAAACCTGCAGAAAAACAAATCTGATCAGTCAAAATGAATGCTGCAAATGAAATAACAATGAAAGTGAATTAAGTTGTACATGTTTCAAGAAAAGGAATTGCTGAATGGAAAATAAAGAAATAGCAAGAATATAAACATGAAATACTATACAAGGGCAGTCATGAACAGGGGCCCTCCATTCATAATACCCAAAGAAGACTCAAGGAATTGAAAACTTCAGAACAGCGCTGCTTCTATTACTCCATGTGCAGAAAATTACAGTCAAGAGTGCTAGAACAGCACTATCAAAACAGAGTCTTAAAACGCACTAAAATTATAACAAGTTCATAAAACACAGCAACTAAAAAGTAACATTAAGCGTATGCAAACGCTAGTTTTTATAGGCATCTGAAAGATGGCCTAATGCGTACAGCTAAAACTTGAAAAATAAACTAACTGTCATGCGTAATTAAGGTTCAATAACACGTCATAAGCCTCGTGGATGAGCTGGAGGTTCTGGTCGTTATGGGCATTGAATCCAGAGTTGGATTATGTCCCCCACAACCTGCGTAACATGGAGAAATCACCATTTGAGCTGACGTGACCCAACAGCTTACGTATCACCGTTAAGCTGCCTTTGTTGACTGTAACTTGACCCTCGTTGACCGGAGGTACAGATGACGTGGCTGGCTGAACCAATAGCACGGGAACCTCGAGCACCTTGATTCCTAAGTGCCCATGTGGCTCATTTGGCAAAATGACACGTGGAACCTTGAGATTAACAAAAAGGCTGCGGAATCATCAGATGGCTGCGGAATCATCAGATGGCTGCAGAATCATCAGATGGCTGCAGAATTCCTGTAAATATGTCAAAATCTAAACAAAACAGTCACACATTAGCAAAATTCCTTAATCATGCTTAAAGTCATCTAATGTAATGATCTGGGTTGGTTTGCAAGGAAAATGAGGCAAAAGAGAGAGATGAATGAGGGAAAACTGTAGGAAATGATGGATAATCAAGTGCAAAGTAGAGGCTCTACAGCACGACTGCGACTCTGAGACAGAGCGCCAATGGCGCGCCCTCTTTAGAGGATTTCCCCCATTGGCGCGGGGAGTACATTGTGGACCCGCGCTAATGCAGAAAGGGCTGTTTTTATGGGTATTCTGCAGGAGATGTCTTCAGGGCATATGAAGTTCACACTTAGAGGAATACAATGCAAGTGGTTTCAGGTTATGTCACTTCTCACAAGTCCCGGAATGAGGCCTCCAATGTATGGGAGAGGGGAAACAAGGGCGGTGATAAACGGTGACAAATTACTGTGTAACAAGAAGGTTGTGCAAAATAGGTAAAAGACAGACCACCAGAGGCTGAGGGTTGTCCCTAGAAGGGTTGTCCCTAGAAGGGTTGTCCCTGTGGGCCTTCAGGTTGCCCTGGATAAGACTGCCTGTAATACTGCTGCCCATAAGAGGTTTGCATGTAAGACGGTTGGCCTTGATAAGGTGGTCCTTGAAGATGTGCAGGCAATACTTGGTCACCTCCATAACCAGTGGTGGTCCAAGCAACGAATAATGGGACCGTGACCTCAACTGCAGGCTGAGGTGGAAAAGTTCCATGGAGATAGAGATGAGCCCCTCTAGAATCATAATAATGAAATGGATTTTGAGGATCCAGATTCTGAAGAGCTTGCAAATATTGATGGTATGCCCCCCTTGCTGGAATAGAGCCAGAAGAAGGTGGGGCACTTAGTGTAGGATCAACAACTCTGGGTACGGATGCCAATGGGCCACTATTAGCTGACCCTGAAGAAGGTCTAGCAGCAGTGGTCACAACTGAGGATGCAGTAACGGCACCGACAATGGGGGTTGAAGAAGCCACAGAGACAGTTGGAATAGTCAGGATGGAAGTGACAGACACATTGTGAATTTGAGGAATAAATGACTCCAAGGTTGGATTGATGGTGTGTGACCACATAGAACTCGTAAGGGGGGACCTAGAAGAAATAACATACCTTAAAGCCTTATATCGTAAAGGCAACATAACACTAAGATGGGTGATACGAAAAGGTGTAGTTTCCGTTGAGGTGGGAATTTCACCGCTCGTCGCAACGGATTCTTCACTCGTGACGGGGAATGTGTCTTCCATATCATAAGAAGACATTGGGACCAAAACACTAGGAGGAGTACCAGGAATATCTTCTTCAGAAGGCTCCCAAATGGGGTTCTAGTGAATTTCGTAAGTCTCGTCCTCTAGAGTGCGAGAGTTAATCGGTTGGATACTTGGAATAACAAGGAGAGTATCACTCACAATCGGTACCTCCAGAGCAACAGAATAAGGAGACCCTTGGTCACTTGGAACAGGAGACGAGATCGGTGATTCCACCAGGACGATGACTTCAACAAATCCTAGGCAAACTAATGAGAAAGGACCCTACTCAAGCTAACGCAAACAAGATCTAACAGGGTAAATGTGAATCGTGGCCGAATAAATTTTAAGACACAAGAACAAAACTTGACCTTTTCATATTTAAAGAGTCGAGAAAAGGACAAAAAGGTGACTCTAGTCACCTTCGAATATTTAATGATCCTGAAGTGAAAAGTGCTTAGATGGACCTTTTCTTTTAGGGAGTCTGAAAAGGAATGAAAGTGACTACTCTTGGGAACTAGGCAAAAGGTTTACCAGACAAATCCGTAAAACTGCATATACACCTTGGTAGTTATATGAAAACCAAGGACTTTCCGTACGGCAGTCAATCTTCCCGAATGTTGTGTTCGGTGCGTTACGGCTTGTAAGGCGGTAGACATGGCTTCTTATGGATAAAGGATGATAACCTAGTGGGGTCTCCCAGCATATACTCAACGGTACATGGGAGCACAATTCCGTGCTAAACCACTATTGAGTCATAGAAGGAGGAATCACCTAACCTTGAGTGGAAACAAAAGTGACTAGGTTTAACGATGCCGAAGCACATCTCTAGCCTAGACCTCTAAATGTATGCGTTATGTTCCAATGCGTTGTTAGATTTATTCAATTCATTTTAGAGTTGATCTTGGATTATGTTTCAGTTTTCAGGCCTTACCGTATGTATATAAAAAATCTTAGGATGCAGCTAAAATGAATGAAATATCCTTTTTTTCGATGAACACCTACCTATGGGAGGGTAGAGAGATCATTCCCAAACCAAGAAAACCAAGACAACAAAGCAGTCACTCAATGCAAACAGACATCAATTCCTAAAGTGCACGGATACTACTAATGAGAGATTTAATCATTCACTTTTCAATATGCAACTTGAAATGCAAATTCACTTTCACTTTCGTAGACTAAATGAATGCAATTCTTTTGATTTTGATGTCTCTTAAATATAAAAGAAACAAATAAGCAATAAACAAATGTGGAAAAATGGTTGATCCAAACAATTGTAATCTATGTCTGGGTAGTGAAGAGAAATAGAATCAATGCCAAGATTGGTCCAATAACAATCACTAAACAGTCAACCAAAAGTAAGCCAAGGGGAAGGCTCAATCAAACCAATAGCAAGCTGCAAACGAATCTTTGAGCAACCAAGCAACTAAGCGAAATTGATCCAAAAGACTTGAAACAATGAAACTAGGTCACAAAGCAAGAAAAACAAGATTCATTCCACAAAGCTCAAAAGAAAGTGCCTCAACCTATAAACCGCGAAAAACAAGTTATCAAGTAAGTGAGAAAAGTAAGGGACTAGCGGGACTGACAGACTCAGGAGGCAGAATTGAGAAAATCAATTCTACAGCAATCAGCGCGGGCAATACACAAGCAATAAAGCTCTGATAAAGAACAATACACAGCAACAAAGCGATGTCAGCGTGGAAGTACACGACTTTTCCGTGATGGTTGGATATCAGAACTATCGCGACTATTAGGCATAATTACGTGATGAACAGGATAATAGAAAAGGTCGAGCGCGATGACAACGCAATTGTTAAATTTAAAACCGTGATGATATTCAAAACAGAGATAGGTGAACCAAAACTCCCAAATCAAAGACAATCAATCCTTTAATCAAATAAGGGCATTTCCCAGATTAGGCCAGGAAACTTAGAAGACTGGTAACTAATATCCAAAACTTCAAAAGAGACCAAAACAAAAATCAAGACAAGAGTAAACAAGAAAAGGACAAAGGCCAAAGCTCCCCAGTATGGTCGCCAATTTGTGATGCTGGAAAGTGTTTCCTCTGCGGACAGAGGCAACCCCTCTAGCCCTAGAGTGGGTCTAGTCACAAACAAGGACAGATAAACGATAGCTTTCCTTAAACAGTCATAGTTGGAGGCCTACCTCAACCGGTGATAGATGGAGTTCCATTGCGCTGCTCCAGCTTCCCCTTCCTTCTCCTAATGAGTAATCAACCTGAAACAATGCAAAGGAAATACAACAAAGCACGTAACTGGAACAACAATGATTTATTTACTCACAAAGTGAAGAAGTCATGAGCTATCAAGTACATTACATACGAGACATAGGAAAACATCATTGATTGCATTAATAATGAAATAAGAGTAAGCTTACAACCAAAGACTTGACGTCACAAGCCTTCTCAGGAGGGTCCAGCCAGCATGTTCCTCAAGCATTCACTCTTTGAAGATAGATCTCCCAACGTACAAGCCTCTCTAACTCACAAGTTTTACACAAGATTAAGGGCACTTCACAACCTTCCTCAAACTATCAACAATCCCACACTTGTCACACTCACACTAGCTATCTAGCAAACTCACAAGCACTAACAGCACTATCAACAACCATTCCAAAAACGAAGAACTAGCAGCACATAGCAATGGTGAGAGTTTAAATAGGAGAAGGAGTATCCATGAAAGGTGGAAGAGTGAGCTTATCCCCAAGAAAGGTAGCACAAATGATGGAACAACCACGCCAGAGAAAGGAGGGCGACATCAACTAGGCCAACAACCAGGTTTGGAGTAATCTGGAAGGCCGATTGTTGGAACAAATTTGCCCAATCTGGATCATCGCGGGCACATAACTGACCTTTTGCGTTGACATCACTATTGGATAACATAGCTAGTCAGGTCAGCGCTGAAGATTACAAACGACCTCGCGCTGGCACATAAAATCGGACCATTGCAGGAATCAGGTGTTCTTCCGCGATGGCAGTGCTTCTAGACTATTTTGGAGTGCCCTTTAGCGCGTTTATTTAGCCAACAGACACGATGAGGCAGAAACCTTTGTAAAAGTGGGTCATTTGGTAACATCAGAGAGCATTTGTCTAACATGAGCATGTATGAATTTGGACACATGACACAGTAGGAAGACTGGAGTGAAGACAGTGACAAATTACTGTGTAACAAGTGTAGTTACCTCATGTAACCGATTCTACCATCGCTTCGTCTCCTCATCTGAATCTGAAGTGTAGGAGCTTTCGCGCTCCCATGCAATCCACCCATCCGTGGTGGGATTCACCCAATCTTGGTTTCACACTGTTATCTTATAGATGCAGTCTAAATCATCATCACTTTCATAGTCGCACACTAGCTACGTATAGCGCAATCCTTCAACAGGGTCCACGGGTATAATTACGTGTAGTGACTTCTTTTCAAAAATCATTTTGTGCTTCTTCAGATTAATCACCTTGTTCATGTTAGTGGCCCAATAAATTCCTAAGAGTGTGAGGTAGGGATTAATGTCATCGACAATATCCATGGTTATTCTCTCCAATATCCCCATGGTATTATTTTCTGCTGGTTTGCCATTCGTAGCTGAATTGGAGACCACTGCAGTGCAGGTCGCCCCATTCTCTCCCATGTTTGTTTTGGCAAAACATTCACATTCAATCCTAAATCCAGGATGACTTGATCCATATCATACCCTCTGATCTACGCGGTTAGTCTCATCTCTCTTGCCGTTCTTGTCTTGTGTTTTCTGATCTTCCTAACTACATGCAGTTCTCCTGGCGCGGTCCCAGCGCATCTATTAATGAGTTCTTGTAACCCTTTTACCACCTTACTATCACGCAGTAGATTCATACATGTTTCTAGGAACGTTGTGAGTATATATGGGTCCATCTCCAACTCCGGTTTATCTTTGCTTCTTGAAGTGGAGGCATCAACGAAGCTCTTCTTGGATTCCATGAAGGTTTCCCAAGTGCGCTCCAAATCAAACTCTACTTCCTTCATCAAAGCTTTGTGAACCCAAGTACTATCTTCTAGTTGTTTTCCTTTGTCATCTCCCATCACGATTCCACTTCGGAGCACAATTTTTACATTCAAATCTTCCTCGCACAGCTCATACCTCATAATCTGTAGGTTTTGAGTCGAGGGAGGTGGTAACTCTCCTTTGTCGTGTATCCTAGCTATCAGTGTAGGAAAATCTTTTGTCTCATGATCAAACAAGTTGTAATACAAACATGACGGGCACATTAGATTTGTGCAATCGCGGGCATAATTTCCCGGCCCTTCGTAATTGTAACATATCAACTATCTGCGACCTATTCCAGGTCCTCCTCCGCCTCAGCCTCGTCTGTGCCCCTAAAATCCTGTTCGCGCCATTCCTGCATTTTGGTCAAGGGGCCACATTTCAGCCTAAACTTTGTAGGTGGGAGTTCTATCCATCATTAACTCATAGCTCCTGCAAGTGCACTCATCGTGTCCTACTGACCTACAAAAGTTGCAAAACAATTGTTACAAATTTTGTGTATACTTCTTTAACAAGTGACAATTATCCATGGCATCTTTTCCGGCTATTTGACAGATCACACACCACAAAGCATGTGTCAGGCTAGGTCTTGCTTGCACTTCTGGTCTTAGTGGCATCGGTCCTCCTCCTGCTAGGTAATTTGCAAAAACTGGGAAGTGGTCCTTGTCATGACCCTGACCCTTGCATTTTATGCACCACAACTCTTCGCGCACTTCTGGTCGAGCTGTCCTGTCCTGCTTCAGACTCTACATCTCAAGGCATAAATTATTTAGCTGCGTGTAGATCTGTTGAACTCCCAAGGTTGGATCCTACATCAGGGTCTCATGCAGCCTCATCGCAATCTCTAAGGCCTCTGCTTGAGTTGTTAGCTTTTGCTGTGATAGTGCACTCCTTAACTATGGCATTAGCAAAGCTACAAACCTTTCACGATGCTGTCCATCTATCAAATTCATATTAGCTTCATGAATTGTACATTTTTAGCCTCTGGTCCAACTCCCAAGGAGTCTCGCCTGGTAGCATTGTGATTTCTTTGAATCCAATGATCAACTGTGCTTCAGACTTCGACCTACTAAACTCTCTATTTAGCGCTGCTTGGATATCTGCGATTCCCACATTTGGATTATCATTGGAGTTCTTAATAAACTAGGTCAGTGCGCGGTCCTGTAGGGTGCTCACCAATTTCGCTTTCTTTATATTGCCATCTGTAACTCCTTGTGCTTCCCATACAACCCTTACCATGAACTAGAATTGGTCTGGATCCTCATTTCCCAAACCTTTGAACACAGTCAACTTCACTATGCTTGCCATATTGAATCGCGGTGCTGGTGGAGGTGGTATGGGTGAAGATGGAGGTGATTGTGGTGAAGCTGGTGGCGGTGTGGGTGGAGGTGGTATTCACAGAATTCTTTGCCTGATCAGATGGATCGCACTTCATGGTGAGACCTTCGCAAGCTCTTCCTCGTCCCCTCGCAGAGATGAAATCAAGGGGCTAGTTTCTGGTCCCTTATTCCCCTTGTTCCTGTAAGCTTTTCCACTTCACGTAGCCCCGAACATCAAGGTAACTGCATAACCCTCTTTTCGCACAATAGAATTTTAATCCAAGTATTCAAAGACTTTACATACTTACCTTGCAGTCCTTTGAGAAAGCGTCATTCTACCTCATTGTAGCTAACTAAGGTGTCAACAGTGAACTCAGTAATGAATCCTCCTATGATACGATCAAGACAATGATCAATGGAGTGCACAATCTTACCCTCTGATGCTTCCAATCTTCGCACTAACGCTGGGGTCCATGCAATAGGCTCATCAAGTTTCCACCTCCCTTGGCTATCTGCTAGCTTCATGATCCACTTGTATAGCTCAGTAGGGAAGGACACGAAGAAGATTTTGTGGATCTCCGTGTATAGGTAGTAGTATAACCACTCTTCTTTTGACAGTCGCACATTCCTGTTCTCCTACGCTGCGAACTCGTGAATTCTTCTGTCCAACCAGCCTTCAATTTCCTTCTTAGTTGGATTCCAATGAAATGACATTAGACATCTCTATGCAGATTTCGGTCCTAGCAATGGAACCATTTGTTGGCTTGTGGGGGGCCTGACCCAGGTTCAGAGTTATTTATCCAAACAAATCCCTACACTACTGGCCCTTTTAGCATCAGCCCGCGGAGCGCAGATTGAAGTTTCACCCAAAGCAGTATGGGGGGATGCTGGAACCAAGTTTCTGCACCCTTGAGATGTCTGAGGTGTCGATTTAGTCCAACTGTGCTTATCATCACGCAGGTTACTTCCCGCACTATTCTAACCTTCAATACACTCATGATTTGTTATAATCACCTTTTACGCAACCCTAACTAGGGGCTGAGATGCTTTCACGCTGTTATGGCAGCAAACTACACTATTCCCCAAACTACTCCTTGAATCTTACTTATCTTCATAAAGATCTTAGTTAACTTCGTGTAAATAGATATTCTACCTTGCATTCACTTAATCATCACATTCATACATATTCACGCATCATATAAGCATTAAAAGTGCAATGTATGTTCAATGTAATAGATGCATAAAATAGGAAATAAATACACAGAATGTATATGAAACTTCTATTTATTAATGCTCCAACTGTTACAAGCTTGACTCACCCTACGCACTCAGCTGCAAGGGTCCACACACTCAGTTGTGGACTACTAGGCCTCTGTGCACTCAGCTGCAGAGCCTTCTCCTACTCTATGAACCAAAACTAGACTTTACATTTTAGATATGACTCAACTCTTCATCCTTATCCTTATTATTCCCTTTGATTCATCTCTTAACTACTTAGAGTCTCGCTCTATTTATAAAATCGCATGGTTCGCGAACCATGGGTAAATATCTATGGCTGACATTACATTACAAAATTGAGGGCGGACAACCCTGTGACTCTTTTACAAACTACGCACTCTGTGCCCACAAAATGTGGATTCTCTGTGCTAGATAGAGTTGTCGAAGTTATGAATTGATGAATTGATGTTTCAACTGCACCATTTACTTTTCCTTGGAGGTTGACAGACCAGAGTGCAGTCAAATCTTTCTGTACCACGATATCATCATTCAAAAAGAGGATCATGTCCAGTTTATATTTCGGAATGATTCATCAAACCTGTATATTAAAACCTTGGATACTTGTGCATCATATAAAGCCAGGAATCGGGTACATTCATCATATTAACCATTGTTTGCCCGAAAGACAGATTTGATCTGCAGTCTTTGTGCCGAAGAAGATTCTTTGGAGACATGACAATCAAAGGATGCTCTGGCCATCATATCCATGAGGAAGCAAAACAACAAGTCCAGATTGGCGAAGCCATTTCGATTTCCCACAGGATCAATAAATTGGGATTCTCTATTGAATAACCCAATTCAAAACCCAGAACACCAAATTCTGATAAAGAACTGTGGCTCACAGTAGACATCTCCTCAGGTTGAATCATGATAACATGGTAAATAACTTGAAGTATTTCATTAAAATAATACCGTGAACCAAAAGAACTTGTAAAAGAATTTGATGCCTAATGCATGCACTATGAACCATCTGAAGAATTTGCCACACCATGAATCTCTGTAAATCTCAAACTCACCAGGACTCCACCGGTATACAAGGACTCCACCGGCATACAAGGTTTAGGTGGATTGTAGCCATTTAAACACACATTAAATATCCCCTGCTTCTGCACATAATCTTGCAACATGTTCTCATTCTTCACCAATATAACACCCCTGGAAACTTGCAACATCTCTCTCAAACATAAGCCAGTCACTGATAATGGATTTTGATGAATATGACAGCTGTGTAAGATTGGCTGTGGATTCAGACAAATTCCCCTTTTCGTAGCACGCTACGAAATCACTAAAACGGGCTGCGCTGCGAAAATTCTCACTCTTTAAGCCAGGCTAAAAATTTTTGGCTACAGCATTTTCAGTGATAACAGATTCAGTTAAGGATGGAAAATCACCAGAAGATCATCCCATGGGGCAGTTGCAGGGAGTAACTGTAGATATTGAAGGTGCGAGCGCACTAGATGATTTTGAAGTAATAGAAATTGAGGATGACAGCAACCCCTACCCTGCGCTCCTTAACATTGATTGGGCTACTCACATGAACGGGGTAATCAACCTAAAGAAGCGAAAGATGATATTTGAAAAAAAATTGCTTCACATAATAGTACCACTAGATCCTGTAGAAGGATCGTGCTATACTAAACGAGTCCATGATTATGAAAGAAATGATGATCTGGACTGCATATATAAGATAACAGTGCGAGACCATGATTAGGTGAATCTAAAAGCAGATGGACATATTACATGGGATCGCGAGAGTTCCTGCACCTTAGACTTGGATGAAGAATTAGAGCGCTGGCAGAATTGGCTACATGAAGTAACTACGCTGAGCTATAACATGATGACCTAGTCGTTGCGCTGTGTGTCATTGGAGGTAACAAATCTGCCCACTTATGATGGCTTGAATGATGTGGATGTGTTTTTGGATGCATTTGAGAGGGAGGTACCAGAGAAGTAGCGGTTCCAGGCTTTGGACTGGGCACTATGCGCTACGCCCACAAGATGGTGGGGTACGTACAAGGGTATTTTTTATGATTGGCACGAGTATAGGAGGATGATGAGTACATGCTTTGGGAAGCCAAAGATATGAGTGACAGACAGGTATGACGGGAAGGATGATCCGTGCGAACACTTGGGCAAATGGGTTAAGGCCTATGGAATGAAGTCCCAACCTGAATGGGTGCACTTGTTTTGTCACACCCTGGATGTCATCCCAATGAATTGGTACTTGGAGACAGATCTCTACCATGGCACAGGAGAATGGGATATTTTATGCGAACGGTTCATAATGACATTCAACTTCGAAGACGGGTTTGACTGTATTGCGAAGTGCTATAAGAAGTTAAAGCAACGATCTTTAGGATACCACAAGATCCTTTGGATCTGATTGAACCCGCTTGGACTACTCAGCTGAGCCACGCATTGGAATGCTATAATGTGGCTGTTGAAGAAGAAGATGAGGACCCCCAAAAGATTAATATCCCTGAAACCGAGGGTCACTGCAAGGTCAAGGGATTGTCGATCGAGAATCCTGATATAACTGCATCGTTGAAAACTAAACAGATAAATATTGGCTCCGAGGCAGAGCCCAAATTCACGAAGATTGGAGATTACTAGGATAACATGACAGTAGATAAGTTCATCGAATTGCTCCGCGAATACCAGGATTTGTTCCCTACCAATTTTACGGAGTTAAAGGGGATAATAGGATACCTGAGCGTTATGAAGATCACGTTAAAACCAAATGCGAAGCTAGTTAAGCAAAGATGTTACCCTCTCAATCTAAAGTGTTGGGCATGGAATCCCCCTGAGGCATGTTTTGGGGCTCAAAGCCCAAGTTTTGACCAAATATTGTTGTAAAGTCTCCATGAATTGTGGGTGCAGAGCACGAAATGTATGATAGAGTCATAGGGTTGTCTGCCCTAGTCTTGTAAATGTAATGTCTGCCTACCCATGGTCCGCGGACCATGGGATTGTATAAATAGAGTGAGGCTCTAAGTGTAAAAGTAGCAAAGTAATAGATGAAAAAGTAGAGGTGAAGAGCAAGAGTCTAAGTGTCTAAGTGTATTTTTGGTCATAGAGTAGGAGACGACTATGCAGCTAAGTGCAGAGAGGCCTAGTTATCCACAGCTGAGTACGCGGACCCCTGCAGCTGAGTGCATAGGGTGGAGTTGAGTCTGTAACTGAGGAGGATAATAATAAAAAGAAGTTGTATATTAATCCCATGTATCTTTCCTTGGGTTATTACCTGTTTGATATAAATTGCAATCATACTGTTTATTTATTGTGCGCACTTGTATGAATGATTTACATTGCTAAGTATAAGTTAACGCATACAAGTAGGCTAAGTTAATCAACTAATAGTGGAATACTAGTAAGGAATTGGGTAATAATAGCATTCAGCCCCCGAGTAGGGCTGCGAAAAGGCAGCATCTCAGGCTACGAGGTACAGGTAAGTGCACGTAGCGACGTGCACGCAGGGTTGAACCATAGACCACTTGAACTCATCAGACATCTCCAAGGTGCGGAAACCTGGTTCTATTACCCTCCCATACTACTTCGGGTGAGACCTCAGTCCGCTCTCTATGGACTGTTGCCAAAAGGGCCAGTAGTACCGGGATTTGTTTGGCTAAATCACCTCTGAACCTAGGTCAGGCCCTAACAAGCCAACAAATGGTTCTGTTGCCAGGACCAGGATCTGCATAGAGATGTCTGATGTCGTGTCACTGGAATTTGACAAAGAAAGAAATTGAAGAGTGCCTAGAGAGACATTCACGAGTTCACGGTGCAGGAAAACGGGAATTTGCGAGTATCGATGGAACAGTGGTTAGAATGCTACTTATAGATGGAAATCCATGAAATTTTCTTTGCATCCTTCCCCTCTAAGTTGTGTTGGCTTAGTGGGGCCTAACCCAGGTTTAGAAGTGATTTAGCCAAGCAAATCCTGGTACTACTGGCCCTTTCGGCAACAGTCCACGGAGCGCGGACTGAGGTCTCACCCGAAGTAATATGGGAGGGTGCTAGAACCATGTTTCCACACCCTGGGGATGTCTGGTATGTGGTGATTGGTACGTGGCCCAACCTTCACACTTACTGTTCTACGCACTCCTACAAGTACCCCGGCCCTGTGATACTGTCTTCGCGTAGTTCTAGTTGTAGCGCAACCCGTGTTATTTACTCAAGTCTTCCTTATTTAGTCTCTTTTAGCCAACTACTTAGATTAAATTACTTATAAGCAATCATAGAGGTGTCAAGCGGAATGAGTCGATCTTGCGGACAAGATAGACCTTCCTAGAATCTACAGAAGACCTAACGACAAGCAGACCAACCAGACACTACCTTTCTCTAAATATGCTTTAAATGACAATAGCAAACAAAGGCTTTTAGGGCCTACCTTTGGTCCATCGCAAGCTTGTGGATGCCCTCGCTCCTTTGATCCAAATGAGCTCCTTTTCATGAATCTGCAAACACAAACAAGGCAAACACATTAAATAGCACCTGAAAAACCAATTGCATAAAACATATTTAACATGAAATTCAAGGAGTCCATGAAACAAATAACATAAGATACCTGTTGAGAAAAATGAGTTTGATTGTATTAATTCAAAAGGAGAAGAACCTTACAACCTTTGCCTTGATGATGTACAAGCTCCTCCTAGGGTCCAACAAGATGTCTCCTCTACTTTGACAAGTTTCACTCACTCTCCAATGGAACCAAGAGGTATGTGATCTCTCCTCTCAAGCTCAACCAAAGAGTCTCGATTTCACCAGCATTTACCCTCAAAATGTTCATCTTCTAACCTCTCTAGTCCTCACCCCAATGCATGTATTTATAGTGCAATGGAGGGAAGTTACTAGGTCCTCCTTCAAAGGGATAAAGCCCTCCTTCAAAGGGATAGCTCCTTTAGTCAAGGGATTAGCTCCTTCTCTTTTGGGATGCATGAACCACCTTAGAGCGAACAATCCACATCAAAATTCCTTCTAGAAAACTCTAGAATTAACCCAAAGTGAGTTTTTTAAGATAAAAATTGCGCCTTTTGACTTTCACAGGGGTCCGCACCTGCACCGTTAGGAACAGAGCGGGTAGGTACGCAGCTTTTGTACACAGAAGGTTCGGGACCGCAGGTGACCATGGGAGAAAGTGCAAACCAGAGTTACTTTGAATTTTAATGTCTTTCTCCCACTTCCAAAGCTTGATTTGAAGAGCTAAGGTCTTATACTTGCTTAGGAGGACAGTACAAGTGATGATAGACCCATACTAACTGCAAATAATCATGGTGACGAGATTTTTGTGTAACAGATTGCCCCCTAAAGTGCGAAGTCTGTAGTAGATGAGGATTTCATTTATCATATAGGAAGAGTGAAGTACTTTATCATTTCGAGGATTATCTTGTGGAGAGCCCGGTCGGAACCTGTAAAAACATTCAATGCAAGATATATATATGAGATCATATCATCGCTGAGGTAGGCATTCCCATACTCAGATCAAAACTAACTAGGAAACCTATCTATTGTCTGATACAGGAATGATCTTGTAAAACATCATAAGTATAGACTCGTGTGAACACAGTATGGACGTAGCCATCTGTTTATGAATAGTCCACAACATAATGAATACAAAATTCCTCACAGCCTGGATGGTGGAAACTAGATCCAGGGTCTTCGTTTCTATATCCCGAAATAGCACGATTCTATCCATGCGAATAAATGTGTTGATGTCGAACATGGTAGAAACCACTTGATTACCAGTCAATGATGTAAACTGTTAACAAGTGTGAGAGAAACCACCAGTGATGTCAATGGCTCTCAAAGTACCCAGTACAATCCATGAGATGTGAGTAGATGTGTTGATGTCGAACATGTCACGGAATCCTTCGATTGAAAGTC
This sequence comes from Pinus tabuliformis, assembly GCA_031772625.1. Taxonomy (NCBI): domain Eukaryota; kingdom Viridiplantae; phylum Streptophyta; class Pinopsida; order Pinales; family Pinaceae; genus Pinus; species Pinus tabuliformis. The sequence continues at coordinate 1,125,248,763 of CM062815.1, read as the reverse complement.
AATGACGTAAACTGTTGTCAAAGGTGATAAACCTGCCATTGAGGCATGCCGATTTCAAGGTACTGATGATTCCTAGATCATCTTTCTAGATAATGTGCTGATGTCGATAGAAAGCGATCCGTCGTAGGCAAGCCCACAACACGAAATCATAGATCAAGTTGAAGAAATTTAGTTGCAAGGACTGACTCAAGGATGGTCAAGATGGATGACAGATATTTTGCAGATGAATGGCTTATTGGCAGTGACCTCTTGAACACATAACGACACAACGGATGGCTTGGTGATAATTGACCCAAAGTTAATACCCAGAAACTGGCTGAAGACTTTCAATGTGGTTTGATCAACTGTTAGGCAAAGGATTTCCCAACCCAGGTGAATAAAAGTGTCATGTTTAAGAGTGGTTACAAAGTATGACAAACAGACTCATTTTCCTCTCTTTTCCCCCACCATTTCTGGCAAGTACCTCTTTATTTTTTACAAGCTTGAGGAGGATAACGTTTGCTTGATTATAAGCTCATCCTTCGGATGAGTCCAACTTAGTTTAGATTCGAACCCTAAGAAGGAGTGGTTCGTTCCTGTTTGTAATTGAACAGGTCCTTTACTGTGAAATTTTAATGAGTCCAGTATAGGAGAAACTCGGTGTTTTTCAATTTTAGAGAGTCTGAAAAAACTTAAGAAGACTCCAAGGTTGACCTTTTTCGTAAATTTGTGTCTCCCAAGCCCGAAAAAGTATAAAATAATACTTGACAGAACCACTTGATCTTTTACGACCAAGGAGTACTTTTCGTTATTAGTGTCACTGACCCAAAAAAGTAAAAAAGCGATCAACGACACGTCGTTTTATAACCAATATCGAATTTGAAACGACAAAAATCCGGCAATCTTTTCATGTTTTTTACGGTCAGAAAAGAGCTGTAAGTAGACCGTCTTTTAATTCCGTTTTAACGAGTGTAAAAGAAACACTCGATAATCTTTTCATGTTTTAGGAGTCAGAAAAGGGCTTAAAGATGACTCTACTTGTTTTTTCGTTGAAAATAATAGATTTCGCCTGAACAATCCTGTATTCTGCACAAAGACACAAACATTACTCATACCTGTTTGAAATGGATAAAAATGTCGTAAAATACCTTTTCAAAGTGAAACATAAACAAATTTGGAATTTATTTACCCAAAAAACTTATAAAAAGGGGTTTTGACAATTCATTTTTACCGTTCGAGTTTGGGTGAGAAAATAGTGCTTTTGCTTAGAAAACTTCCTGTGAAGATTGTGGAAAATCCAACCGTTGGAATCGAGTGCCGTCTTCTCCAGGTAATCCACATCATCTTACTCTTCATTTTTAACCATTTAGTTTTTTTATTTGGCCCCTCATTTTGTTTTTTGGGAGGGTTTTTAGGCGCAAAACCCGTGCGCAGGGGTCCGCAGGTTTACCATTGCGGACCCACGGACCCCGACTTTTTCTCCATTGGGAAAAAGCTCGGGGTCCGCACCTTCTGTGTAGACAAAGTGTGTACCCACACACTGTGTCTAACGTGGAGGGTGCGTACCCCGCCGCAAGGGTTTTGGACCCAAAATTTCTCAAAAATGGACCAACCAAACGTTTTTCTAGCAATCTAATTAATCTTTATTCTTGATGCAGAGAATATATCATGCTAGATTGGCGCGAACGGGAGCATGAGGATGTGGATACCACCGCATGGAATCATCAACCTTCACTTGATGCTTTGAGGGCATGCGGACTGTACAAGTTCTGGATCATTCCTGGCATGAGGGCTCAGGTAGATTTCTTACAGTGGCTGGTTGACAGGTGGAGCATTCAGGACCAGTGTTTCTTCATTGGCGGGCACCAGCTCGAAATCGAGCTGGAGGACATTTATTTCTTGACTGGTTTGCCTAAGAGAGGCGAGGACTTGACTCTATACGGGACTAGGCCAGGTGGCCAGTCTGTCGATAGCCTCCGGCTAGAGTACTGCAATAGCCAGGCTAAAGACAAAGGGATAGACATAAAAACCATATCCCGTCCTGAGCTCATGGTGATTGCGTTTACTGTCACCAGACTTTGCGGAGCTGCCACATTACATGTTGCCATCGGATCCCAGATGCGTATGGCAGTTGATTGCTTTCAAGGCACCATCTTCAACTGGTGCAATGCTGTGCTGGCCAATGTGAAAGGCCAACTGACTAGGACCAAGAGCGGACAACTAAAGACCTTTGGTTATGGGGCTTTGGTCGTGAGTTTTGGCCTGGAGAGGGTTCCTATGCTGATCCCACAGCATCTTACTGTTGGAGCTGGGCTTCCTCGAGAGCCCAGACTGATGCGATGGGTTGCAGTCATGGCCCATCACCCGGATGAGAGGATAGAGGTTGCTCGGTTCAAACCTCAGTATTTCCAATAGTTGGAAAACCAGGTTTTTGCCATTCAGGACTTCCCTTATGCTGGGATAGATTTTCGTGGTGACCCAGACATGGCTCTTCCACCAGGAGAGCAGTGGGATGAGTCAGGTAAAATCCTTTTCAACTTTTCTATTTAATTTTTTTTTTTTAATTTTTTGCATCGTCTCAAAACTGATAGTAAAAATTTAAAATGCAGATGTGGGTCCACAGCGACCAACTGCTCTCCGACCTTTCGAGAGAAAACAACCAGTTGCACCCTTGCCAGCCCCACAGGATGAATCAGCAGAGGTTTTGGCCGAGTTGGAGAGCCATCTTGAGCGCTTGACAGGGGATATTCCTGAGACCACTATAGATGACATTCCTTGTCGACTTCAGCGCTATGTGATTGGAGTCCCGGGACCTTTTAGGAGGTTCCTTTGCAAGGTGGGCCGGGCAGTGGTTTCTTATAGAGATCATCACCAGTGATAGGATGATCGCCTTTCGTGGGCACATGTGACATTTTTGTTTTTTGTACTTATCATTTTTGCCGATCATAAGGTTTTTTTCAACCTATGATCGAAGACGATGTATTTTTTGACACACTCCTATATATATATATATATATATATATATATATATATATATATATATATATATATATATATATATATATATCACTCTTACCGGCTTATCTTGTAAATCATGTTATGGAATGGTTTTAAATTTACATGTATGATTATTGCAAATGTCTATTTAACATTCGAGAAGCAATTGCATCTGCTAATGTATTTAAAGACCTTGGAATATGCTGATATTCAATGTAATCAAACTCACGTTCCAAGAGACGCACTCTCAAAAATAATCTTAATAACACTGGATTTCTAATAGCATACACTCTATTAAGCTGTAATACAACGAGTTCAGAATCTAACCTCACTATCAAACTCCGAATCCCAAATGAAATAGATTCAGATAATAACTCAATCACTGCACTATACTCCGCAATGCTGTTTGTTGTTTGACCGAGGCTTACCCCATGCATAGAAACTAACTCGTCAGAGGGTGAATAGATAACCCAAGCTGCGGAAGAAATGTTCCGTGTACTACGACAAGCACCATCAGCAAATCCAATGTATGTTTGGAGAGGCATCGACATCTGCAATATCAAGAGTAAAACCAAGATGAGCAGGAAAAATGACGAAAAACACTCTCTAAGCTAAGCACACTTTTTAAACTAAAACACACTTGCTAGAAAGAAAAACTAACCTAACTAAAAATCTCCATACCCATTCTTTTAAGCATAATATCTCTTCAAGTAAAGACCATTTCTGGGTTTACCTAAAGAGTCCCCGTCAAAGTCTACCAACTCATAGGCCCCTTTTCCTAGCTTTCGCTTGATAATATAGGGCCCATGCCACATAGGAACAAATTTTCCAGCGCCTAATTTATCATTAGCTTGATCATACAATAACACTAGGTCTCCTTCCGAAAAATTTCGAGGGGTCACATTCTGATCATACTGAGCTTTCATACGTTTTGCGTGAGTCTCGATCGCCAATGCAACATCACGTAGATTCTCGTCTAATTGAGCTAAGTATAACAAACGCTTTTCCTCTTCGGAAGTAGCTGGAAGTAACTCGATGGCCATTTGCAGTGACGGGATTTCTCACTCAATGGGTAACACGGCTTCCAAACCATAAACTAGTTGGAAGGGAGTGAACCCTGTTGATGTTTTTACTGAAGTTCGGTACGCCCAAAGCGCTGAAAATAACATGTTGTGCCAATTCGACCGATGAATCCCAATGATTCGTCGGATCATGATAACTAAAACTTTGTTGATGGATTCAACCAGACCATTCACTTGTGGATAATAAGGAGTTGAACTATCGTGACGTAAACCAAGCTGGCTTGTAAGTTCGGTCATCATAACGTTTCGAAAATGACGCCCATGATCAGTGATTATCGCTTGTGGGACACCAAACCTAGCAATTATATGATTGAACATGAAAATTGCAGTTGTCTTGCCGTCTGCCTCGAATGTAGGCATCGCCTTGGCCCACTTAGTAAAATAATCTACCGCAAGGATGATATACGCATGCCCCCCGGCCGAGTGAGGGTTACATGTAATAAAATTGATACCCCATTTGGCAAAAGGACCAATGACAATTATAGGGTGGAGAGGAGCAGGTGGGGTGCGCATGTTTCGATCGAACACTTGACAGTTGTGGCATTTTCTGACCGTAGTAATACAATCTTTAAACAAAGACAGCCAGAAGTAGCCAGTGCGCAATATCTTTTGGGTTGTGGCATACCCAGACATATGACCGCCACATGCTCCAGAGTGACAGTCATTTAGAACCTTTTCAGCTTCTTCGTGAGTTAAGCAACGTCGAAAAATAGAATCCGCCCCACGGCGATAAAGAGTATCTCCAATAATTTTGAATTGTTAGGACTGGAATCGAATTTTCCGACGTTCCAACTTTGAAACTTCGGGCCGAAAGGATTGGGTCTGGGGATAGAAAATGATATCCCCATACCATGGATCTAAAGTGCTGATTAGAAACAAAGATTCGTCCGCAATGGGCTCCTCTGCCACAGTTTCTGTGTCAGCACGCAGGAAGTCACACATTAATTCTGCAAAAACTAAAGATTTCTTAGACTTAGATTTCTCAAACTCCAAGTCGAACTCCTGCAGGATAACGATCCATTTAGAGTACTTGCCCCCTAGTAATTGTTTGGTCAAAATGGAGATCATAGGGTTGCAATCTGAAATGACTGTAGTTTTGCGTAGTAAAATGTAGTGAAGAAAACGTTGGACAACTTGAACAGCTGCCAATGCCAATTTCTCCACATGTGAGTATTTTAGCTCAGTTGGATTTAACGTGCGACTAAAGTAATATATCACATGTTCCGTTATGAATTCATCTTCCTGAACTAAGACCATTCCAATGGTGGAATGGGAGGCGGCGAGATACAAAACGTAATCCTGGTTGTAGTTGGGAGGATGCAACAACGGTGCATGGGTCAATGCGTGTTTGAGTGCATCAAAAGATTTCTGAGCTATCTCATCCCAAGAAAATTGAGTATTTTGTTTTAACAACCGTGTAAAACCCTTTGTAACCTCGGCGTAGTTAGGAATGAATCGTCGTAAAAATTTTGCTTTCCCCTACAAACTTTGGAGTTGGCGAAGACTCAAAGGAGGAGGCAAATTGATAATAGCTTCGACCTTCGAGGGATCAACGCGAATGCCGGCTTTCGAAACTACAAATCCCAGCAATCAACCCATTTCTATATAGAAGACACATTTGTGTGGGTTCAACCAAATACGATAATGCCTACACCTCATAAAAATTGCACGTAAGTGGACGAGGTGGTCAGCTCGATGTAATGAATGAGCAGGCAAATCATAGAGATACGGTTGCACAATGTGTTTGATGTCATGAAATGCATAAGACATTGCCCTCTGAAAAGTTGCTCCGGCATTCTTAAGCCCAAAAGGTAATTTGCAATAAGCAAATATCCCCCATGGACAAATGAAAGCCGTTGTTGGTTGATCGGCAGGTAGAATGTTGATTTGATTGTATCCGGAAAAACCATCCATAAAGGAAAATATTTCGCTGCCGGCACAATCATCAATGATTTGATCGATATAGGGAGTTGGGTAGTTGTCCTTTGGACAAGCTCGATTAATGTCCCTATAGTCGATGCATATTCTTATTGTTCCCTGTTTTTTGTTAACCAGAACAATATTCGATACCCAATCTGTTAACGGGATCGGATAAATGAAACCTTCTTTCAACAGTTTTTCAACTTCCGCTTTAATTGCAGCAGCTTTTCGTGGGTGAATCTGACGCAAACGTTGCCGGATGGGTTTAGCATCCGGGTAAGTCTTGATCTCATGAACAACAATCGCGGGATCAATTCCTGGCATTTCCTCATAGGACCAGGCAAACACGTCTCGAAATTCTTGAAATAGGGCCTTATATAACTGGATTTCGTTATATGTACACGAGGCACCTATATGAATGTTCTCAACAATTCCGGGCTTAACCGAAATGTCAATGGGAATAGTTCGAGAGATGTTTCCCAAATTTAACTCTGAATCGGGATGTTTCATTGGATTTTGATGTTCCTTGACATATTCAGTCGTAAAGATTGATGAGAAATCATTTTCAAAACGATCATCCTCAGGTAAAAACGAAGATCTGTGATGAAGATCTTCCCATGGTAAATCATCTACACATAGGATTTCATGAATTTGCTCATCAGAGTGAACAAGTTCAGAAAACATAGTTAAATCCGAGGTTGATGTGAAAAGTGATTCCTCACGGACCACATTCATTAAGTCATTTTCGGTTGAACACGTGTCGGCAAAAGATTGCACGGCTTCATAAGAAATTTCATATGGACTCAAAGGCATAGAATTACCAAATGAGTCTATCTCAGATTCAGAAGGAACGATCCAAGGATCTTCATAAAAAATGGTGTCTGATGTAATCATATGAATGGTTGCAAACTAAGACGATGCGTTGATTGGAGGAAAAGGAAAAGTTCCCAGTAAACCGGCATATTTAACTAATCCTACTCCAACATCCTTATATGGGATAGTCGTTTTACCAACATGTTGAATACTCTCCGAAGAGGCTGGGTCGGATGAGAAGTAAGCCAGCTGGTCTATTGTAATGTTCTTTCCGTTATGTGGAAACTTTATGACTCTAAAGACCAATGAAACGACCGCTGTCATAGCGTAAGACCAACTTCGACCCAAGAGAAGGTTGTAGTATAGAGGGGCATCAACCACCTCCACATATAGACTAACGGTTTTTCCTTCAACCCCTATAGGCAAATCCTGTAAAATTCCAAAAGGATGAAACCCACGGCCATCAAAGGCCTTAAGAATAGTCGAGGATTGATTTAGTGAAGGAGAACCAAGTGATCTCCATCACTGTATCGACATAATACACGTTGAGGCTACCTCATCAATTACAGTCCGATGAATAGGCATGTTTTTGACTATCACTGGGATCTGGAAAGCCATTTGATGAGGCAACCGCGGTGTACTATTTTCTAGATCAAAGATTATTAGGTTCGGGTCCTGAACATCAACAGCTCCTATAGCCGACAAAAGTAATTTACGCTGTGCTGGGCATGATTGCAGCACTTCCAAAGCCGACATTGTTGAGGGTGAAACAGCGAAATCCTCAACGATGTTATAATTCTGAGCCGCTCTCGCATGTGGATTGGAAGTTGACTTTCGAATTATACCCTTGGCGGGCGGTTTGATTACTAAGTCTGGATTAGGTTTTTCGATCTGTAGTGGATCGGAACCGGGAGCTGAGGTTGATGGATTAGAATGAGAAGATTCTGCTTCTTTTCCATCAACAAGACTTTTACTACCATAATCTTGCAATGGAGTCGCAATCCTCACATGGGACATCATCAATATGGGTTCTTCATTGGCACTCGAGGAAGAACCTATCATCTTGCTATCTTGATTTGGAAATGGATCCTTCAAAACAGTAGGAATTTGGGAACCTTTGACGATCTTTGCAAACTCTGCTCGATGAGGGCAGTCTCTTGTAAAATGTTCTTTGTCACAAATGAGACATGGATAACGAGGTTTGCGCTTTTCATCATTGGATTCCGCCTTTTCAGATTTCTCTTTTGAACTTTTCTCTATTTTATTCTTCTTCTTTCCTTTCTTCTTTCCACCGGATTTTGATTTAGTCGTAGATGATTCTACAACGTGAACATCAGCGGAAACCTCTGTAGAAGAATCTCCTATCAGGGAATCAGGCAAGGTTATGATAGGAGAAGAATTCTTGGAAGACTTCTTCTTACTTTTAGTGTTAACCGTACCAATCATACCGTCAGTGGCATGAGATCCCAAAGGAGCTGCGGTGATTTGATTTGACTTGGGAAGATTGGGGATCTTTTCGTGTAACGTACCTGACTGAGTATAGACCAAGTCAAGGTACTGTGCTTGAGCAATCACTTGCTCCTCAGTAACAACTCCGTCTTTAGTAACATCTTCAGTGATCCTTGGCAACAAAGATTTTACAAACCACTCAGCCAAGATTTGATCCGGAATAAATACCTTCACTAAACGTCGTCGACGTCTCCACTCATGAATATGATCTGAAATGTACGTGGATGTTGATTGCTTTAGCGAAGTTAATAATTCCGTGCCATTGTCATATTGGACTGGCAACTGGAAATGAGTTAAAAACGAGGTAGCTAACTGACTAAAATTATAAAAAGTGCCTCGCGGTAACTCAATGTACCACTTGGCCGCGAGACCAATTAGAGTGCGCTGGAAAACTCTAAGACGGATCGAATCATCTGTGATGGAGTTAGATGCACACCAGAGGTGGTAAGTCATCACATGGTTCGACGGGTCCTCTCCAAATTTACCTTCGAACTTGGGAATGTCACTGGGCAACTTGTTCGGCATTGGCGGCGAAAACGGAAGATAATTAATTGGATCGTTTGTTAGGCGCGACAAGTCTGGTAAGTCCAAAGTTGCGATAAATGGTAGCTGCCGATTAGGATCCCTAAAACTCTGGGTCATGAGACAAGCCCTAGGAGGAGGATATCCAGGATAACTACGAATAGGAATCGCGTTCGGGATATTGTATCCTCCTGGAAAACCAGGATTAACCGGACCGTACTGGGGTTGTTGAGGTTGTTGATAAGTGTACCCAGGATATGGTTAATACTGATAAACTGGCTGCTGGGCAGCAGGACCGAATTGGTACTGTCCCTGGTATGGTTTATAAGTGAATTGTGGTTGACTTGTGACAACCGTACTTAAACCAGGTTGTCCTACAGGCATCTGAACTGTAGTTTGAATCGTAGATCCAGACGATGGTAAAGATGTCTGAGGAGTAGATACAGGAACAGTAGAAAATGGAGCTGTCGATACTCCAGAAGTAGGTGGGGTAGATTGAACAGATGTTGCGGCAGTTGCAGCAGTCGTTTTAGATGGAGTACTAAGCGCAATAGGCCCAGACTGAGAAACTACCGAAGGTACAGAAGTTTGAATATTAGACTATACTGGTTGCTGGGGTGAACCAGAAACTAAGGGTTGTCCAGTTTGAGATGACAACTGTACATTTGGCTGCAACACCTGTTGAATTTGCGATGGATCCCACACTATGTTCATTCCGGGGTACTGACCCATAACAGGTTGAGAATATTCAGGACCATAACCGAGTTGAGGGTAGGTTTGATAATTGAAAGGTACATTTCCCGTCCCTTGAACATAAGATTGACCTTGGGGTGGTTGGAAACCTTGGTTCGAGTACTGACCTTGGGGTAGATACCCCTGAGGCATATACTGATACTGAGGTTGACCTTGAGGTATAAATTGATATTGGGGTTGACCTTGGGGTACATATTGAGTCTGGGTTGACCTTGAGGAATGTATTGTACCGTAGGCACGTACTGTCCTTGAGGTTGCCCCCAAGGCGTTAATTGAGGTTGCCCCCTAGGCGGTAACTGGCCACCCTGAGGTTGAGAATTGGGAATAGAACCTGACATCATAAGAATGTCGTCTACGCTCAACGGCTTTGCACTATTGCTTCCAGTGAATAACCCTTGTTCAATGGGTTGAGGAGACGCTCCCGAAAAAGTACCAGAAAGTGACTGATACCCAGAGGGAACAGAAGGATCGCCGTACAAAAAAGATTCAGGCGATTGAGTAAACATGGACGACTGACCTGAAATATTTACGGGAGTATAAAACCCCTAGGTTGATAAGGAGTATGAGGTGGTGAAAAAATTAACACTGGGTTTTCCAAATAATTAGTTAAAGAAAGATACCAAGTAGTACTTCTAGGTGGACTGTAAAAAATTGATTCACACTCCCTTAGATCAATAACAGGTTTATTTTCAGGGATAGGGATGCCTATTTCTTCTTCCAGAGCAAGTTCTTCAATAACTATCAAACCAGAAGGAAGATTTTCGGTGATTACTCTTTCTACCCTAGGTGAATTAGGAGCACTAGAAGTTGGAGAGACAAACCCCGATGTTGGAGTAACAGGTTCAGATATCTCAGGTTCTTCGCCTATATCACTAGTAGATGAAAAGCTACCAGCAAGTTCGGAAACCAAAATAGCTTCAGGATTATAACCTGTTTCTAGAGTTTGGTAATCAGGATGAACAACCAACGAAGACTCTCCTTCTTCAGGTGATCCAACTTTACTGCCACTAGGAGTTACGTGGACTTTCAAGCCTTCAAGATGGCTCGGGACTTCTTCAGGAGGTTGGCCCCAAAGTCTACGGGACTTCCTCAGTAAATCGGCCACGGCTACAAACTCAGGAGACTGGCCCCGAAGTCTACGGGATTGTCTCGGTAATTCAGCCACAGTTAAAAATTTTAACTACTTCACACGCAAACAAAGTAAAATCTCAATGAAAAACACCTAAAGCCTCTAAAGAACCAAACAAATTTGAATCACACGCCTAAAGAATCTAGAGATCAAACACACACAAACAGTAACTTTCCGGACCGAAAACACTAGTTGGTGATGAAATCCAACCTCGCAGAATTCAGTACAGAAATGGCGGTTGGAACAGTTACCCCGGAAACCTGCTTAATGAATAGACTGGACCAAGTTCCTCCACTTAACGGTCTCGAGTGAAGTGAACCCCCCAGAAAATCCAAGTGAGTCTAGCCGATGTCTGCTCCAGGTACAGTGGGATCTTCCCACCACTGTCACCTTAGGAAGAATCCTAAAGAATATGGTCACTAAGGCTACCAATTGAGACAAATACACCTAGGGGAACAGTCTACGATCCGATACGCACGCAAGGGAAGAGTAGCAAGCTCAATCCCCTTGAAGGCTCCTTGACATAATCCAAGGTTTACCAACAAGTGACCACAGGCTCCTCGACAATGGTTAATCTGAGGTTTACCGTTTTTAATACGTGAATATCTGGCATTGTTCCCAATGAGGAAGGATTGATTCCCACACTGGTTCGGACATGATCTCGTGCTTCTCCTTTAAGAGGAGCTTTCCCAAAGCATAAATGCAACAATTGGATTTCTTCCTACCACAAGATACAGCTACTTGTTTGTTTTTACTGTCTTGGAGAGTTAATTACTCTCCTACTCCAAGACACTAGCCTAAGCTAAGTTGGTGTATCAGAGCCCTAGAAATAAAATGTTACTAAGTAATTTTTACTTTAAGCGTTAATCTTAGTGGTTGTTGTTTAAGTCAAGAGGTGGTGGAGATGAAACTTGTGGTGTAAAGACTCGACTCGAAGTCACTAAAAAGATGCACCTAAGATGATTTAAACAATCTTTCTCTTCGATGAACTTCTAAACTAAGAAAGAGTTCGAGAATGCAAATATTGTGTAAACACAAATCTTTCTCAATTAAACAAATTAAAAGAAGAGCTTTTCCCTTTCCAAGGCACTCAAAAACGAGACAACTAGTTATTTCACACAAATTTCCCTTTTCTTTTCAAAGCACTCAAACACTACAAAAACAAACTTTTCCAAAAGAGATTTTTTTATATTTTGTAAATAAAACACTCAAAACTAATGAAAATGACTAACTTTGAGAGCTACAGACTATAAAAAGCTACTTGAAGTCAAAGCCTACTAAAAGTCTTTTTGAGGATGTTCTACTTAGCTAAATGTGAGCTAAGGACTAATTTATGCAGAATCACAATTAGTCAAAAAACAACCAATCTTTCGTTTTCTTTTTGTAAAAATGAAAATTCCAAACTTTCAACTACAAGCTTTTCAAAATTTTGAAATGAGAAAACTCAAAGCGAATTCCTCAACAAGGGGAGATTTCATAAATGGCCAGACTCACAAGAAGACCAGTAGACACCAAGGTAATCTGAGGTCCCTAGGGCTTCTAAGCTCAGAGCCACTACACAACCAAAAATGAAAAACAAACCCAACAAGCAAAATTCCTAGGAATTCCACCTAAAACCCTAATGCTAATGAAATCAAACCAAGGAAATTTTTTGACAGGGAACAAGCAGGTCTGGGCAATGGCTAAAACCTATAAACAAATTCTAAACTGATAAAAAGTGGAAAATTTAAAAATTTTCAAGTTTTTGACAGGGTACGCAGGCAACCTGTTTACACAGGTGCATCTACGCTCTGTGCACAAAGGAAAAGTGCATACAGGTACGCACTGTGCCTAACTCAGAGGGTGCGTACCTCTCCCAAAACTATGAAAAATGAAAACTAACTCAAAATTAACTAAATTCACCCAATCCCACAATCATCAAGTCAAAAACGGAAACAGGAAAAACAGTTTCTCAGGTTAAAGTATAAACAAAGAAAACAATCATTGTCCCCAGTGGAGTCGCCATTTTGTCGAGCGGAATGAGTTGATCTTGCGGACAAGATAGACCTTCCTAGAATCTATAGAAGACCTAACGACAAGCAGACCAACCAGACACTACCTTTCTCTAAATATGCTTTAAATGACAATAGCAAACAAAGGCTTTTAGGGCCTACCTTTGGTCCAATGCAAGCTTGTGGATGCCCTCGCTCCTTTGATCCAAATGAGCTCCTTTTCATGAATCTGCAAACACAAACAAGGCAAACACATTAAATAGCACCTGAAAAACCAATTGCATAAAACATATTTAACATGAAAGTCAAGGAGTCCATGAAACAAATAACATAAGATACTTGTTGAGAAAAATGAGTTTGATTGTATTAATTCAAAAGGAGAAGAACCTTACAACCTTTGCCTTGACGCTGTACAAGCTCCTCCCAGGGTCCAACAAGATGTCTCCTATACTTTGACAAGTTTCACTCACTCTCCAATGGAACCAAGAGGTATGTGATCTCTCCTCTCGAGCTCAACCAAAGAGTCTCGATTTCACCAGCATTTACCCTCAAAATGTTCAACTTCTAACCTCTCTAGTCCTCACCCCAATGCCTGTATTTATAGTGCAATGGAGGGAAGTTACTAGGTCCTCCTTCAAAGGGATAAAGCCCTCCTTCAAAGGGATAGCTCCTTTAGTCAAGGGATTAGCTCCTTCTCTTTTGGGATGCATGAACCACCTTAGAGCGAACAATCCACGTCAAAATTCCTTCTAGAAAACTCTAGAATTAACCCAAAGTGAGTTTTTTAAGATAAAAATTGCGCCTTTTGACTTTCACAGGGGTCTACACCTGCACCGTTAGGAACAGAGCGGGTAGGTACGCAGCTTTTGTACACAGAAGGTGCGGGACCGCAGGTGACCATGGGAGAAAGTGTGGAACCAGAGTTACATTGAATTTTAATGTCTTTCTCCCACTTCCAAAGCTTGATTTGAAGAGCTAAGGTCTTAGACTTGCTTAGGAGGACATTACAAGTGATGATAGACCCATACTGACTGCAAATAATCATGGTGACGATATTTTTGTGTAACAACAGGTAATCATCAATTGCGCGCAGTAAATAACAGAGTAAAGTAACACATAACATCAATATACAGGTTTAAGAATAGATGCACATAATAAACTTCTCTTTATTAGCTTCCAAATTCAAGTACATTCACACTTACAGACCCAAATCTGCCCTGCACACTCAGATGTAGGGGTCTGCGCACTCAGCTGCAGACTCTAGTAGGCCTCTACGCACTCAGCTACAGAGCCTCTTCCTACTACTACGGCTCAATACACTTCAGCTTTCACTCTATGCTCTGACCATACCTTTCCATCTATCTATTACTTGATTTCTTGCCAAAAACTATCTTTCCACTTAGAGCCTCGCTCTGTTTATACAATCCCATGGTCTGTGAACCATGGGTAGGCTGATAAAACTTTACAATATTTTACAATTCTTAGGGCAGACAACCCTATGACTCATCCTAGACTTTCACACTCCGTGTCCGTACTTCACGGAGTCTTTACATTACATTGACCAAAACTCGGGCCTTAAGCCCCAAAAACATGTTGTGGTGGGGTCCACTACCTAAGAGGCCCCCAACACAATCATCATGACTTGTCCCGAGTCACTCTACTGGTGCGGCGATCTTTGCACGGAGCCCAGCCAGCAGGTCTCGCGCAGCTTGGGTGTCCATAGCACATTGTTCGGCTATTTGTTGTACTTGTTGCACATGTAGCTCTGAACCTTCGTGAGTAGGGTCACATTCTTGTCCAACTGCATAAAGTTCCTACATCTGTGCCAGCTTCCCTTCAATGGTAGCTGTAATTGTGAAAGCTTCATCGATCCATGGTTGGATGTGTGCTTTAAGCAGGGCTTCTTTTTGGTGTGTGGCATCTAATTGGTCCTTCAATGCCCTTGCTTGTTGTAGTCTGGTGAGTCATTGAGTAAGGACAACCTTCTGCACGGTGCCCAGACACTGTCGTACTCCTGCTATAACTTGCGCACCTCAGTTTCTAGGCGTTGTAGATTCGAGTCTTCCTACAGGTGCATAAGCATGGTTAGTGCTTGCTCCAGCAACCCAATGCAATCTTATGTTGCCTAGCCAATTTTCTCCAACCCCATCTGGATAGCATGGCTTCTGGGGGCATGGAGGGCTACACCTTCAATCACAGCTCGGTGACCTGCAGGTTTAACTCCAACTGAACCTTTATTGTTTCTTCCTTGGCCTTGGAGACTCAGGCCCCCAATCTATGGACCCGCTTCGCTGCTTGTAGCTCTGCTGGCACAACCAATTCTAGAACGCTTCTGCATGCATCCTCTACCACCTGCTCCAGTCTGCGAACCTACGCAACCAACTCATCACACTGGAGCTTGAGTTGGTCCATGTTGATTTTTTGCTCATTCAGGACCTGGATCGCGCGGCCTTCCCAAGCACAGAGCTCTGCAATGACCCCATCCTACAGTTGGTAAAAAATTTCACACGGTAGGGCTGCCAAGTTCAAGTCGACGCCTTTCATTCTCCTCATTGCAACTTGGTCACCCTTGCTTGTTGCTGCTAGCACACCTTCAGGCAAGACGAAAGGGTTGTCCATACGGGCACGCAGTGTCTGTTCGGCCTCGGTGGTTCCTGCTACAATGTACTGAGCCATTGTACCTGTTTGGGGGGATTGTACCTGTAAGCCTTGTAACTATGCGTTGAGCACCCCCAACACAGTGTTTTGCTCCATCCTCAGTTCCTGGAGCACGTCCTTCGTGACCTCACGGATCATTTCACTGATGTCAAACAGATCACCTTCTGTGAGCGTGATCGGGTCGATGGACGTCTTTGTCGCTTTTACCTTCTTCATGGGAGCTATTTTCTTAGGGCGGTGCGGCTGCTTGAGTTGGGTTGATGTAGAACTAGGGTCTGCTCATTCTTCTACCCTGTCCACTTCCCCGGTTTGCTTCCCGGTGGACATCTCCTGGCCCTCCTCGAGCTCTTTGGTTGGTGCTATTGTGGTTTTTTCCATCTGCACCGCTACTGCTGCATCAGTTGCCTTCTGCTATGTGGTTGCTTCTTGTTCTTGGCACCTCTTTTTAGCCAGCTGCACGATGTGCAGCTGTTATAGATCTTAGATCTAATATGAAAATATAAGACAATGCAAATAAACCCAAGAAATAACAAGATCTGAATATAGATAGAAATTATTCCTTATTGATTAAACCCTTAAGGTAGGGCAACACCATACATTCACTCCTTAAGGAAGGAGAAAACTCCACAAGCCATATGCTTGTTCATATAATAATCCTTGACATCTATCAATGGGGAGTCTCTAGCCTCTATATAGGCTTCATACATACAATACCATGGGTCATTACCATGGTTCCCTCAATACCATCTATCTAATACCATGGGCTTATTACATTATTGTTAACTACTTGTGGTCTCTTACATGATACGGGTTAACCACCTTATTTATTACTATGGCCCATCCCATTATTACATTATTCCCTTGGGTACCTCCCTCTGTACCCCATATTATCCCCCCTAGGTATACTACATTCCACCCCCCTTAACATGTTTCGTCCCCGAAACATACAAAGAACACAAATAATAAGATCTACTCAAAAGAGTAGTCCACTGGTACCATGCATGTGCATCTAGCCATCCAAGAGAAAGGTGAACCCTCGATCTAGCTGGTGCCTCGCTCGCTTGAGATGGAAGTTGACCCTGACGGCTCTTCTGTGTTGATGTGTAGTAGGTGGATCTTTGATCCTCTCTATCTATCATGCGGGGGTTGTTGTCCTTGTGGCTAATTCGTTACCATCTTGTTGGTTGTTTTCTTGCGGGGTGATGTGGATGGTGATATGCTAAAGTATTAACCCACTGTGTCTCTTTATTTAATTCACCACCTAATGGAGCTTGATTGGTATCTGGTACATATTGTGGTGCCTGCTGTTGTTTCTTATCTTCCAATATTACTTCAACCACTGAGTCCTCATCTGGTGTATCAGTACCTGTAACCTTTTCTGCTTCAACCTCCTCGGACACTACCTGTTTTTTTGGTACCTGGT
This sequence comes from Pinus tabuliformis, assembly GCA_031772625.1. Lineage (NCBI taxonomy): Eukaryota > Viridiplantae > Streptophyta > Pinopsida > Pinales > Pinaceae > Pinus > Pinus tabuliformis. Next base: position 1,125,231,987 of record CM062815.1, on the reverse strand, counting down.
TTGATGTTTGTGTTTGATTGTCAATCATCAAAGGCTCATCATCTAATGTGTAAGTGTCATTAGAGCTTTGTGCTTCTACCTCCATAGTCTCTGCTTGGGTCTTAATGGAAATATCCTGCAATGTAATTTTCTTCTTTTTATACCAGAGCTTTAGGAATTTATTCTGCACATTAATATTGACAGTACCCACAGATTCTATCCAAGGATATCCCAAAAAAACATCCATGTTATCCATATCTGAAGTATAAAAGTCACAATGCAACACATACTTGTCCATAGAAATCTTCAAATCTCTATAAACATGAACATCCTCATTATCAACCTGTGTGTTTTCAATGTTTTTTGCTGGAACTTGCAATTTTTTTCCAAATTAACATTGATAAAATTATGCTTGCAACTAGGATTTATAGACACAATGATCTTCTCCTTCTGAATCAATCCATGAACCTGCAATAAGGAGATACTAGCAGAGAATAACCCTCTAGGTTTCTTGCTTTCCTTCTTTCCTGCAAAAATAAAATCTCTCGTACCTCAGCCTTGGCAGAACACTCCTCGAAGACTAAGCACCATATCTTCCTGGAAAACGCATCAATTATCGCAAGGGAAGAGCAGCATCAGAGACGAAAGATCAGAGAAGCACTTGAAATTATCAAGCATCCTCATAATCTGAACAGAGACAATGGTATGGAGATTAGCGGGAGCTGGCTTCCCTTGAGCAGGGAAATCAAAATCGCCAACACATCCCCAGGCAAAGCATTCAATAGGTAAGTTATCCCTCTCCTATTCTATTATTATTAGTCAGTACCTTTTTATTTATATCAAAAATAGAATTATTAACATTAAAATACTATAATATATTAGTTTCTATATAGCTATTAATTAATATATTAATTAATTATAAATATTAATTATTTATAATTGTTAATATGATTTGGTTTAAATATATTAATTTAATTTATATAGAAATTAATAGATTACCCTAGTATTTTTATATGAACATTAAAATACTATAATATATTAATTTCTATATAACTGTTAATTAATATATTAATTATTATATTAATTAATTATAAATATTAATTATTTATAATTGTTAATATGATTTGGTTTAAATATATTAATTTAATTTATATCGAAATTAATAGATTACCCTAGTATTTTTATAAGAATTAATATATTATCCATATATTTTTATAGAAATAACCTTTTTAATATAATAATTAACATAATATAATAATTTCTATATAACTATTAATTAATATATTAATTATTATATTAATCAATTATAAATATTTATTATTTATAATTGTTAATATGAATTAGTTTAATATATTAATTTAATTTATATAGAAATTAATATATTTTAGTTCAATTAACTAATTTTAGTATTAGTTCTATTCCCTAATTTAATCAATAGGTTATGAACTAAGATATTAACTCTTCAAAAATTTTAATAAATAAAAATAAAAGTAATTTATTAAAATAAAAATAAAAATAAAAATAAAATTAAATTAAGATTCTAGCCGACAGTGTGTTGTTCCTTAAAAAAATTTCCTCATTAGTATTTATTCTTTCTAAAATGCTCTTCTTTTATCATCATTCTTAAATCCTGATGATGGATCCCATTTGGGATTTGAAACGTTGGTATAAAAATGTTCATACTGTGGATTCTCCGGTCACTGATTCAAAAAAAAAAAAAATCTTTGCTAGGTTTTTTGGTTTCCTCCTTTCTAGTATGAGACCATTTATCCAAAAGTAGTTCTTCAATTTTGTCAGCACGACATAACTTCAAAATCTCACTGTCAAGTGATTTCCACCATATAGCAACCTCATCTTTCAAATAATACCCTATTTTGTCCTTCCAACACCCTGGGAAGTCAAACTTATTACATGCTATAAAATTTTCAATAGAAGACCCATCATTTTTTCCTGTAAAAAACTTACTGTTATAAGCCATGAAGAGGGTTTTTGAAACAAATCACTTACCTGGTGAGAATTTGAAATGGCCACAATTCCGTCAATATTGCTTAGAATCCCTATTATGACATGTTTTCAGAAATGGAACAACCATTCTACATCTTCCCATATGATAGAAATCCCGATCTGGGTACTGTAATTTCCAATTCGCGCTGCACTTGTCCCGTCGTCACAAAAAATTATGAAAAAATAGTTGATTTTAAATCAGCGATATCTCCCTCATCCGGACTTCGATTCGACTGATTTGTTTTTGAACTTGGGTATTTTTTCACAAACAATCCGTATCTACATTTAGATTCTACATATTTTGCACCAGAACGTACAGATCTTCTCCGCAAACGCGCCGCCCTGAAAAAATGTCTCCAACCCAACTGATTTTTAAATCAACAATATCTCCCTCATCCAGACACTGATTCGACCGATTTTTTTTTTGAACTTGGATATTTTTTCTCAAACGATCCAGATCTGTAATTAGATTTTTTATCAGAATGTGCAGATCTGATCTACAAACTCACTGCCCAAAAAAATGTCTGCAACCCAACTGGTTTTTAAATCAACAATAACTCCCTCATCCGGACTCTGATTTGGCCATTTTTATTTTGAACTTGGGTATTTTTCACAAACAATCCAGATTTGCAATTATATTTTGCATATTTTGCACCAAAACATACAGATCTGATCTGCAAACTCGCCGCCCCAAAAAATTCCTACAATCTATATATATATATATATATATATATATATATATATATATATATATATATATATATATATATATATATATATTCTCCACTTTGCCCAAGAAAGTGCTCTGATACCACTTGTTATAGAACTAACCCAGAAATATATGAGAATACAAATAAACCCAATACATAACAAGATCTAAATATAGATAGAAATTATTCTTTATTGATCAAACCCTTAAGGTAGGGCAACACCATACATTCACTCCTTAAGGAAGGAGAACACTCCACAAGCCATATGCCTGTTCATACAATAATCCTTGACATCTCTCAATGGGGAGTCTCTATCTAGCCTCTATATAGGCATCATACATACAATACCATGGGTCATTACCATGGTTTCCTCAATACCATCTATCTAATACCATGGGCTTATTACATTATTGTTAACTACTTGCGGTCCCTTACATGATACGTGTTAACCACCTTATTTATTACTATGGTATATCCTGTTATTACATTATTCCCTTGGGTACCTCCCTCTGTACCCCATATTATCCCCCCCTAGGTATACTACAATAGCTTAGTGTCCTTCTTTCTTTGCTTGGCTGCGACCTTCTCCATTTCTGCCACATCTAGGGCGTGCCACTCCGGAGGCCATGACTCCATTACTGCAAAGATCGCATCATTTGTTGAGATGAATGGAAGCTTCACCCATTTCTGTTTTGGATCCTTACACGCCTGGATATACAGGTTATGCCTATCCACCTTGAACTCTGTCGTGCTTTGCAAGCTGTTATGAACTGTAGGAGACAGGCGCGGCCTTCAGTGGATCCACATTTGGATGCTCGCCTCCATGAACACCCAAAACACCTTTGTTTTGTGAATCCTCTTCACGTCTTTGGTAGCCTAGAGGGAGGCGTACCTCACGACTTCTGGCAGATCATGCTCAATACTAGGGAATTGGCTGTCCTCTGGCAGCTCCCCTGCAACCAATAGGATGGATAAGAGCAACCACACAGAGTGGAATCTCTTACCCTGCTCCTGGGCCTCCCTACAGTTCATCAAAAACTCCTCGTAGAGGAACTGCACCCAGTTAAACTGGAGCCCCTTTGCCCATTACTCTGCTAGTGCAATCACAGACATTGGTACTTCATCGGTGTGGCATTTCCTCATCAGTTTGCCGACCAACAGCTAGGTGGCTACGCACACCCCTTTGTCCCTAATGCTTGCTATTGCATACCCCCGGTTTTTCTTCTCTAGTTTATACTTGGCCTTCATGGCTTCTGAGAGGGCTAGGTTGTTGCTTTTCCCTGCTATGGCCACGGGGTTGTGTCCTTTGAATGGTAGTCAAGAAATTCGGTGAATTAGGTTGGTCGTGATGGGAATAGGCTCCTCTAGTCAGAGATACCCATCATGCACCAGGCACAGTAGCTGCCTGATGATGAAAATGGTGATCGGCACGTGATGGTAGTGGGGTATCCATCGCATATGGAGTAACCCAGCCTTCTCCACACCGCACAACCATTTCTGCTTCACTAACTTCTCTGCGGCCAGGTGTGGGAACTTCTCACTATCCGCGAGGTCCCAATCCTCAAACTTCATGGTAGGTATTTGTCCCAATGATAGACCTTCAAACATTATACCATCGGGGAGGAGTGGGGTCTGGAGCACACTCTTCGTGGCCTCTAGGTCCTTCGATATCTTAGTACGAAAGTAACTTTGTTGCTGAAGGAATTTGTGAGACATCCTCCACCTCATCATATTGCACCTCAATTTGAGTGATCAGAGCTTGCAAGTCTTCCTCCTCCTCATCTGTTTCAATGGTGACAACTTTTCCCTTCTCTGCCATTGACAATTTGCCAAACTATGGGTTTCTTAGGGAGACATGGACTGGCCCCATAGTTTTCTTATCTTTCTGCGGCCATGGCATTCATGGTGATTTTGGAACTTTTGGTGTAACTGCTGACTCTCTAGGCTCCTCATGTGTCATATGGGGCTCCGCGGTATCTTCGGTGAATCGAACTCTTGTTCTAGCAGTAGTCATTGTGTCTATAGTCAAAGGTGGTAAGAGCGTGCGGCGCTGACTGCTTTGAACTTCTCAATTCTAACCCAACCAAGTGTTGCCTCAAGGCTAGCCATGGGGGTTTTATAGTATCGTTTGAATTTGAATTCGACCATCCCCCCACTTCAGAGCCATTAATGCCTTCTTGGCGGCAGATCGTCCAAAATCTGGCTCTTAATTCGTGTCTTAATTGCCTGCCGCCCGCTCCTTTTGCCTTAAATTGAACCTCTTGTCATGAACAGTGACACCAACGGTCACCTCCCAGCATTCCTGTGTAGCAACGCAGCCCCCTGTTTGTGGGCATGACCCCTGTGACAAACTGATCCTACGTGCAATCTCCTTATCGCGCAGTTCCCCTACAAACTCTTTTATAGTCCCATGTTCTCTTTCAACTGGTTGGAGCACTGAGACTATTCTATCTATGGATAGTTAGGTGGTCACACCACCTGTGCGAGGCTTCAATTCACCTTCCAGCCCGTTCCGTGGGTACCCCTCAATTACCCTTGTGGCAGTCATCGCCGCGTGTTCCTCCTTACGTGGTGTGCTCCCCTGGTTACTCTGTTTGGTAAGATGTGGTCGCAGCCATGGTAGTAGAGCCACAAATTCCCGGTGACAATATTCTAATGCATTCGTATGGCTGCCCATATCTTGTCCTGTCACTCTATCGACGCGACATGCTTGTGCAATTTTGGTTTCCATTTTTCTGATTTATGCATCCATTAACATGCTTTTCTTCCTCAATCGTTCCTGATTTTCCTCGAGGTCATGAAGCCTAAGGTTCCCTCGCTGAAAGGATTTCTGAATCTGCATATGTTCATCCTCGTGTAGCTACATAATTCCTTTGTCCTGGTCCTTGCGTACTATCTGAATTATGGGAGCTATTGCGTGAGGATTCCTTTCTTCCAAAACTATGGCCTCGACTCTGCTCATCGGCTTCGGAATCATTTCCATGCTTAGGTTTTTGTACATGGCCCTATAGGCCCATTGGACTACTAGTACACGGAGGTCCTAATCGGTTTGGCTCACCTGGTGGACCCTGTTCAGGATCCTGCATACGTCTTGAATGCTTCTTCGTGGAACATTTGTGGTGCGCGTCACTTTTCCTGCTGCTACATCCTGTTCTGATTTTCGATCCTTAGTTTGAGGTGTGTTTGTGTGCACTGCACAGCATACGTTTGTACCCCTCAACGTAGGTGGGTGTGCAAGCTACTTTGTCTTGGCTGCTTGACTCTCGTTCGAAACTGGGGGCTTGCAAACTGTAGGCGCATCATCCTTCTACATCCACACCAGTCTTCAAAATTTCCTTGATATGTACCCCACCATTGTGCGGGTGTTGCGCGCAGTACCCACTTCAATGCATCGAACTGCTGTTGTTCTGGTACTCTACTTTCAAATTTTCTTAGGAATTCATCCACCGCTATCAGTCTGTCAAATTTCGATAGCTCTCGTGCCTCTGTTGTTATGCAATGCAGTGATCTAACCATCATGTTGCAATTTAGTGTTGTCACTTCATGCAATCGATTCTTCCAGCGCTCTACTTCTTCGTCTGAATCCAAAGTGCAGGAGCTTTTGCGCTCCCACGAGATTCTCCCATTTGTAGTCAGATTCACCCGATCCTGGTCTCGCATAGCTATCTTGTAAATACAATCCAGCTCATCATCGCACACTAGTTCAGTGTAGCGCGCTCCTTCAGCTGGGTCCAGGGTGACTACTACGGGTAGTGAATTTTTCTCGAAGATCATTTTGTGTTTCTTCAGATTGATGAATTCATTCATATCAGTGGCCTAGTTGATTCCTAACAACACGGGATAGGGGTTGTTGTCATCGACAATCTTTATCAGTTCAAAATCCGTCTGTGTGCTCATGCCTTCAATATCAACTGTTACTCCTTGTGACCTCCCCATGGGCAGAATATTCTATTGGTTTGCCATTTGTAGTTGAATATGGGACCACTGTAACGTGGGCCTGCCTATACGTTCCCATGTTTGCTTTGGTAATACATTTGCGTCCTAACCCAGATCTAGGATTACCTAATCCATTTCATACTCACCAATCTACGCAGTCAATCTCATCTCCCTTCTGGTGTGTAAGGCATTCTTTTCCAATTTTCAGACTATGTGTAGTTCTCCTGACCCCGTGCACCTAGTGATCAGCTCTTGTAGTCCCTTAACTGCCTTGTTGTCGCGCAACAGTTTCATGCATGTCTCTAGAATGGTAGTAAGCATAGAAGGATCCATCCCTGGCTCTGGTTGATCCTTATTACCTAAAGTGGAGGCCTCCGCAAAGCTCTTCTTAGCTTCCATGAACATCTCCTTTGCGTGTTCTAAGTCAAACTTAGGTTCCTTTGTAGGAGCCTTGCGAACCCATGTATCTTCGTCGAGCTGCTTCCCCTTATCTTCCCTCGTGGTCGCACCGCTTTTGAGCATAATGTTCACATTCGGGTCTTTTTCACGTGGTTCAGACCTCATCATTTGTATATTCTAAGTTGGAGGAGGCTGGAGTACCCCTTTTTCATGCATCTGTGTGATCAACTTAGGACAATCTATTGTTTCATGATCAAACTAAGCACAGTATGAACAGGATATCCTCGTCGGGTTGGTACAATCGTGGGCATAGTGCCCTGGTGCTCGACAATTGTAACAAATTAACTGTTTGCGGCCCCTTCCTGGTCCCATTCCTCCTCGTCCTCGACCTTGCCTCTGAAATCCAGCACGCACCATCCTCGCAGCTGGGTCGAGGGCCCCTACAACAAATGACAATTATCCATTGTGTGTTTTCCTCCTATCTCACAGATCGTGCACCATAACACAGGTATCGCACTTGGTCCTACCTATGCCTCTTGTCTCAACAGCGTTGGACCCCCTCCTACCAAGTAGTTCGTGAACACTGGGCAGTGATCCTTGTCATGGCCCTAGCCTTTGCATTTTATGCACCATACTTCCTCACGCACTTCTGGCCGCAGTGCCCTATCCTACTTCAAACTTTTCATTTCCAGGCATAGATTCTATAGTTGCGCGTGGATTTGTTGAACTCCCAACCTAGGGTCCTATATCAGGGTCTCATGTAATCTCATCGCCATCTCCAATGCTTCAGCCTAGGTAGAAAGCTTCTACTGTGACAATGCTATCCTCAAGTGTGGTGTCAGAGATGATACAAACCATGTGCGATGTTTTGCATCCGTTAGCATCATATTGGCCTCACGGATCATACTCTTTAGCCTTTGGTCTAGATCCCAGGGGGTCTTGCCTGGAAGCATTGCGATTTCTTTAGACCCGATGATTGACCGCATCTCTGATTTAGGCCTGCTAAATTCTCTGTTCAAAGCATTTTTGATCTTTGCTATCCTTGCGTTTGGTTGGTCGTTAGAGTGCTTGATGTACCACGTCAATGTGTGATCCTACTGCGCGCTCACCAATGTAGCCTTCTTAATATTGTCATCTGTGACACCTTGTGCTTCCCATACTTCTCTTACCATGAACCAGAATTGGTCTGGATCTTCATTCCCTACCCCTTTGAATACTGGTAGTTTGATCGCACTCCCCATACTGAAACGTGGAGGTGGTGGAAGTGGAGTGGGTGGAGATGGAGGTGAGGGAGGTGAAGCAGGTGGTGGCATGGGTGGAGGTGGTAACTACGGAATGTGCTACTTTATCAAACTAACTGTGCTTCTTGGAGAGACCTTAGCGAGCTCTTCCTTGCTCTCTCGCGAAGGTGAAATTAAGGGACTGTTTCCTAAATCTTCACTGCTTTTGTAGATCTTTCCACTCCGTGTTGTCCCAAACATTAATGTATTCGCATGACCCTCTTTTCACACAATAGTATCTTAATCCAAGTATTTAAAGACCTATATACTTAGCATGTGGTCCGTGGAGAAAATGTCGCTCTGCCTCACTGTAATTGACGGTCGTGTCCACCATGAACTCAGTGATAAACCCTCCTATTATTCGGTTGAGCCAGTGGTCCACAGCTTGCGCTATCTTATCCTTTGAGGCTTCTAGTCTACGCACTAGCTTTGAAGTACACACTATTGGTTGGTTGAGCCTACACCTTCCCTGGCTGTCGGCTAACCTCACGATCCACTCATAAAGCTTAGATGGAAAGGATGCAAAGAAAATCTCATGGATTTCATACACGTAGCGATCCAACCACCTTTTCTCGGATATTTGTGGAGTTCTGTTTTCCTGTGTCGCGAACTCATGAATCTTATTATCCACGCACTCTTCAATTTCCTTCTTTGTTGGGTTCCAGTGGCATGACATCAGACATCCCTTATGCAGATCTCGGTCCCAGGAATGGAACCATTTGTTGGCTTAATGGGGCCTGACCCAGGTTTAGAAGTGATTAAGCCAAGCAAATCCCAGTACTACAGGCCCTTTCGACAACAGTCCATAGAGCACGGACTGAGGTCTCACCTGAAGTAGTATGGGAGGGTGCTAGAACTAGGTTTCCACACCCTGGGGATGTCTGGTATGTGGTGATTGGTACGTGGCCCAACCTTCTGTTGTGGTCACCAACAACCCCCCCTCTTTGCTTGATATTAGCAATAACGTCAAGCAAAGGGGGGACCCTGAACAAAAAATCCCAAAAAATATTTTGTTGAGTTTTTGTATTTTTCTCCCTAAGGCTTAAATCGCATCGCAAAGAAAGGTCTAAGCATTACTCAAAGCGCGAAAAGTAAAAATGCGAAAAAGCGACGTGAATTTCATCGCGTCGCATGCATCTCAAACACGCTCTAAAAGGAGGACCTCCAAGAAGCGCCGATCGCCGATATGCGACATCGCACATCGCAAACGTCATGCTATGGCACCATGAACCAGTGAATAAAATCTGCGATCTGCGATGACTGCGATATCACTAAACTGCGATCTGCAATCTGCGATCTGCGATCCGAAAAGACTCATCACACGATAAACCCAAGGCCAAGCACGCGCCTTAAAGGAAATTAATGACCGCATGCTTGAGTATCAAGAAATGATTGCATCGCATTTATCGAAGAGTCAAGTCATGATGCATGTCAGATTATGCATTCATTAGAGTTTAATGCTTTTATGTCAATCTTTTCATTTCCCTTCTTCTTTGCGTAGACTGCAAGACACGCAACTGATATAAATCTATATGCAGGAAACATCTGAGAGAAAGGGGAAAGCGCCAATTAAATAGCAGAGAGAAGATGCCTCCGCAAACGAATGCCGCATGCAGCAGGACCGCGGATTCCAGACTATCAGACAACCGGCACTGATGAAATTAGACTATCCAGGACTCAGAGTCAAAGGCGCACAAAAGCAGCGTGTTCACAAAAGATCTTGAAGCTCAGACTGGGTAAAGCAAAAAGAGAAACGCAAAAGAAGGGGGACGCTCCAGAAAAGCCTGGAACAAAGAGCGGAAACAATTCTCGAAACAGAGGGTTGTCCATACAGCGCGACTCCTAACCCACTCAGTCATTCGCACGACCGGAAACCAAAACAGCAACAGCAAAATCAGTTCGAGAAGAACCTGGGTTGTGCTAAGTATACACGCGGCGAATACACCCAGCTAGAGAAAGGTTTTCGAAAATATCTTCTGGTCTGTCAGAAGGAGGTGTCAGCTCTTGTTATTTCCACTTTTATCTCCCGAGCAAAAGAAGAAGGCAGTCAGCCGACTCTTCCCAGGAAAGCATTGCGCTGTTGACAACACTAAAGAGAATATACAGAAACAGTCAGAAATTAGATTTAAAGTTTTAGAAATAAATTTGCTTTTAGTAAAGGGTGGTCATTTGAAGCCGATTCCCTAGATTCATGTAATTAATATCAATTAGCTAGTAGTATTTAACCCTTCTCATGGCATTTGGAGAAGGGTCCAGAAATCTGTCAAAAAACTTATCCTCAGAACATGCACTTCTGCACCCTCAGAGGAGGTTTTTGATGAATGGATGGATCGAGATTTATTTATGTTTTCATTTTAATGTCTGTTACTGATGTTGCACTTCTGTACTCTTAACAGATATTAGAACAAGTAGAAGTAAATCATTATCGCTTGAAGTTTATTAGTGAAATCAGTCATAAATGGTACTTTTATCTCTTGACTAAATTCTGCTAGTATCCCCAAAGTGATATACAGCTGAGTTCTTTATATGTTACTGTATGAATGTCTGTATTACCATTTGGCACTTCTGTACGGTGGAGTCATTTATTTATGCTTGACATATAGAAAACTGATTATGCGATATGCTGTTCACAACTACTCTGCCTAACTTCTTATGCAGAATGGTTTATCTTTATCGATTTATATTCTGATAACAGTTGAATGATCTTTATTACCAGCTGTTGTTAGAAATCTTTCTAGATCGCATAACAAAAGAGAACACCCCGGGTTAGCGTAGATTAGATGTATTGTTTTCTCTTCATTAGATCACATTAGTATAGAAGTAGTTTAGCTGTTAGAATTAAGACTAGTTCAGAGAAACCTTTTAGATTAATATCATCAAACTCTACACACACACGCACACCCTTCACATTGGGAAACTGGTCCCATTATCCCCAGTCGGACCCACTACTCCAAACGGGCAAGGAGCCGCCAACTAGGTTCCGGACCGGGTGGGTATCCCCCTTGTTGTTGACCCGACTTCGGGGCCCTCAACATTTTTGGTGCTAGAAGGAGGGCACGAGCTATGAATGGCACATAATTCAAAATCCAAATACCATTCTGAGAGCAAATCACCCTCACCAACTTCCCCGACTTCTCCAGTACGACTAAACTCGGAACTAGAAGTCGCTCGGACATCCACCGCTGTTATACACCCCGATACATCAGACCGTCCTATTTTCGATCCCCCTGAAGTTCAAACGTTGATCCGTAAACTCCAGGGATTCTCTATTTTCACCCAGAAGTCTGATAAATCTAAAGGCAGCTTGACTTCACAATACAACCCTGCTCATCCCCTGACCCGATTGAAGAGTGAAAAGTTTGGCATTCAGCCAACTGAAACCCCTCTCCCTACTAGGAAAAGAGCAAGGAAAGCACTTCCAGAGTCTGACAGAGAGACTCTTTCATCCACTTCGTCCATCTCAACTCCCTCTCCGCGAAGTCTACCACCCACGTCGTCACCTCAAAATGCTCATCCATCTCCCACAACCCTTCCTCCGCAATCGTCGAAGGTCGTAATATCTCCATCTTCTCAACATCAAAAATCATCTTCTGCACTTTTGTTAACTAGTCACTCAGCGATGGCCCAATCTCCATGGAACAATCCTGGGGCGGTTTTAATGCCTCCACCCCTAAGTCCAATACCTGCCCATCCTGAGAAATGGCTGCCGAAATTCAATCCGGAAACAGGAATGCTAGCTGAAGAACATATCAATAATTTCATGCTTTCTGTTAATCTCAACGGAGTTACCAACGAAGATGCCGTGGTCCGACTTTTCCCCTATACAATGCAAGGGACAGCCGAGTCATGGTACTTTTCGCTACCCTCCGGATCTATCACCAGCTGGGACATTTTTCAAAATCAATTTCTCACCAAATTCGGCGATGATAGATCGACAGCGACACTAATCAACGATTTATCCAATCTCAAAGCTGAGGCTAGAGAACCCATTAAAGATTTTAACTTACGGTTCAACAAGATCCTCAACAAAATCCCCGCTGCTTCTCAACCTAGCGAGGAAGTAAGATGCGAATGGTACATCACGGCCTTACCTTCAAACTTGGCCATCTTCGTAGATAGGGCGAGCAAGAAAACCTTAGTCGAAAATTTGGCTGAGGCGTTGGCAGTTGAAAGACGCGTAGTAGCCCTAGAAAAGAGATCTACAATTGAAGAGCGTAAATCTAAGAAAATCTCTTTCAAAGAAGACACCAAGAAGAAGCAAACGAAAGATCCTTTCGACATGGAAGGATTACAAAAGGTATTAAAAGCCATGTCCAATGAGATGATTGATATAAGGAAACAAGTAGCAGAATCGTCCCCAAGAAAGCCTTTTAGGAGTTTTAAGAGAAATCCTCCTATGGAGACGAAGCCACCCAACGTGGTCTCAAACGTTGAATCTGAAGAAGAAGAAGAAGAGAGCACCATCGAAATGCAGACCGACGATGAAGAAGTGGTGGAACTGCAAGGAATGTGGGATTTCATCCTCCCACAAGAGGAAGATCAAGAAGCACTTCCGGTCAGCACACGAAGCAGAAATCAGCTTGATCCTCCCCAAAATATCCCAAAACAGAAGGGCGCAAGCCCTGCAGCAAAAGAAAGGGTCACACCAAAGAAAACAACTGCTAAAGCGACCTCTTTTAGCCCAGTCCAATCAGAGCAAACGCCTCCATCAAAGACACTAATAGTGTCGGATGAAATGGAGTATAACATCATCGATGACATGAAAAATACTAGGGCTAATATCACCCTGTACGAGTTGAGCAAATTGAAACACCAACAGAAAATCATGATGAAAGAGTTACACGCCGTACCTACTATGCCTTTACCTACAGCCGTAGCTTCCCATAATATAGGAAGACCTCCAATCAACACAATCAACAAAATCGATCCAAATGGCATCGCTTTGATTGGAGGGAGATCTAGATCTCATACTCCTCCTTTCCTCCTCACTTATGAAATCTTTAACAGAAACGTGCACAACTGCTTGGTTGATTCTGGTGCTTCAACCAATATTCTACCCAAGTCAATATGTGCCAAACTCAACGTTCAACCGCAAAAATCCGCAGTGCGCATAGTTCAACTTGATCGATCACAAGTCGAAGTGATAGGCGAACTGAATCAAGTGACCATAAGACTGTCGTCTAACCCCAAGGTATGCCAAGTTATCGACATCCTAGTGGCTGAAATCCCCGAATTTTATGGCCTGATTCTTAGCAGGGACTGGTCCGAGAAACTCCACGGATACTTTTCAACCGACTGGTCGCACATGTGGTTACCTTCAACGGGAAACCAAATCAAATAAAGGTTGAACGAGAATTGCACCAAAAATACATAGTGACAGATTTGGAAGGAGAGAATGAAGCCATAACATACAACAGCAGCATCATAGGCAACTACTCGGTAGACTCTTTCCTCGGAAATTTCAATGCTCACATGTCACCATATTTAGAAAATTCAGTTTTGTCCCAAGTAGAAAACTTTTCCCAGACAGATGATTCAAAATGTGTTAGTTTCTTAGATAACCCTGTAAATACTTCTTTATTTTGGAAATTATATTTTGATGGCTCTAAATCCAACGAGGGAGCAGGAGCAGATGCGTTTTGATTAGCCCGGACGGAAATAAGACCATGCTCACATGCAGACTGGAGTTCGATTGCACGAACAACACAGCGGAATACGAAGCCTTGGTGCAAGGCCTATACAAAGCAATCGGCTGCAACGTCAAATATCTTCAAGTCTTTGGAGATTCCGAGATCATCGTCAAACAGGTACGTAACACCATACACTGCCTGTCTAGTCATTTAAAGCACTATCAATCTTTAGTACAAGATCTCACTGCACATTTTACAGCATTCAATATTTCGTCAATCCCGAGACTTCACAACGCAAGCGCAGACCTGTTAGCTAACGTAGCCTCCAGACTCATTCCCTCCGAAGACTTTAGTCCAGATAGGTTTTCGATAGAATTGATTTTTAAACCGTCCATCCCTGACAACATCACTAACTGGAGAGTATTCAACGACGACCCAGACATCGTAAGTTTCCTCACCTCCGAAGGATCCTACTCAAACCAAATAATCGACGAAGACTGTCATGACCACCAGATACAACAAAATAGCACTGATAATGCTATACCCAAATCGGTGGTCAAACTAGAAGATTTATACGACTTGAAAAGTCGGTTGAAAAGGTCAGCTAACGCCAAACTTTACAGTTCGACTCTGAACTATGAATCAGTGAACCTAGGAACCGATGAGAAGCCGCAAAACGTTAATCTAGGCCAAGGCCTGGCTCCTGAAGAAAAATCAACATATATCTGTCTTCTACGACAGTACAAAAATGTCTTCGCCTGGAATTACGATGAGCCGAAGACCTACAACACTTCTATCATTCAACACACTATCCCCATGATTGACAATGAGAAACCTGTCCAGCAGAAGCTCAGGAAAATCCACCCAAACTTGGAAAGTCAGATAAAAACTGAGCTGAATAAATTGTTGAGGGCCAGAATAATCTTCCCGGTCAGACATTCCAAATGGGTATCTAATATGGTACCCGTTAGGAAGAAAAACAGAGATATTAGAATCTGCATCGACTTCCGGAACCTCAACAAAGCCTGTCAAAAAGACAATTTTCCCCTCCCACCGATGGAGCAAATATTACAGGCAGTCGCAGGCTCAGAGTTAATGTCTTTCCTGGATGGATTTTCAGGATATAACCAAGTGTTGGTACACCCAGATGATCAGTTAAAAACCACCTTCCGAACTAAATGGGGTACCTACGCGTATCGGAAAATGCCGTTCGGTCTGATCAACACCGGCGCTACTTTTCAAAGGGCTATGGACATCGCGTTTAAAGGTTTAGTCAACAAATCGGTAGTGATTTACCTGGATGATATAACTGTGTACTCCAAGAACCAAAACGACCACCTCAAAGATTTGAAGCAAATCTTTCAGAGATGTTTAAGATATGGGATCTCGCTTAACCCGAAGAAATCTTTTTTCGCGTTGAGTGAAGGAAAATTGCTAGGATTCATAGTGTCCAAATCTGGCATTCACATTGAACCTGACAGAATCAAAGAAATTTCCGAGATATCCATGCCCCATAACAAAAAGACCATGCAATCTTTCCTAGGACAGATTAATTTTGTCAAAAGATTTGTCCCAGATTTTTCACGTATTATTTCTCCTTTACAAAAAATGATAAAAAAGAATTCAAACTTTAAATGGGGTCTAGACAAGCACGAAGCGTTTAATTTAATCAAACAAGCCATCATCAATGCTCCATCTCTAGCAACCCCAAACTTTTTAGAGCCTTTTGTCTTATACACGTTTGCCTCAGAGAATTCTTATGCTGCAATCTTGACTCAAGCGAATCAAGAGAAGGTAGAGGCTCCGATCGCATTCTTTAGCTCAAACTTACAAGGTGCTGAGCTGAAATATTCGGACGTAGAGAAACAGGCATATGCCGTTTTTAAAGCGATTAAATATTTCAGACCATTCTTGCTAAAATCCCATACCAAGGTCATAGTACCGTTCCCAGCGGTAAGAAATCTCCTGATACAGAAGGATGTGGGCGAAAAGAGAGCGAATTGGATCACCGCCTTGCAAGAATACGACCTGGAGATCAAGCCGGCGCACATCGTTCGGGGCCAAGGCTTCTGCAAGATGTTAGCTAGAGCATCGCAAATCCCCGAAGAATCGTTTGAAGAGGTACACGCGTATGAGGTAAGCCTAAACGACGCAGAATCATTATATGCTGACATCATTTATTTTCTAAAGAACGGGCATGATCCATTTCACCTGGATCACATCAAGAAGAGAGCCCTGAGATTAAAAGCCAAACAATACCAACTCGTGAATGATGTCCTGTTTAAAAGAAATTATGATTATGTGCTTCTTAGATGTCTTGAGAAAACTGAAGCCGAAAAGGTTTTGCCAGAACTCCACGATGGACCAGCAGGTGGACACTATGCTGGAGAAGCCACCGCGCACAAAATCTTACGTGCAGGATACTACTGGCCCACGATGTTCAAAGACTCGTACAATCACGTAAGAAAATGCCAAGTCTGCCAGACTGCTGCAGGAAAACAAAAGAAGTCATCCATGCCACTGCAGCCGGTTAACATCGAACAGCCGTTCAGCCAATGGGGCCTGGACATAATAGGTGAGATCGTTCCTCACTCCTCTAAACAACATAGGTATATCCTCACGAAAACTGACTATTTTACTAAATGGGTAGAGGCAGTTCCTCTCAAGACAGCTAATTCTGAAAATATTATTGAATTCATAGATCAGTTTATCATTACTAGGTTTGGATTGCCAACGACCTTAATATTCGATAATGCTTCGTATTTTTCTGGAAACACCATGACTGAGTTCGCGCTCAAAAGGGGGTTCAAACTGAAGTATTCTGCCAATTATTATCCGCAAGGTAATGGGTTGGCTGAATCAACGAACAAGAACCTAATCAGGATTATCAAAAAGACAGTCGACCAAAGCCAAAAGAATTGGCATAAAGCGCTAGTAAACGCCCTATGGGCAGACAGAATTACAAAGAAAGCCTCTATCGGCACTTCTCCCTTTAATTTAGTTTACGGGAGAGAAGCAGTTCTTCCTACTCACTTAGTCATTCCCTCCTTGTCCTTAGTACAATACATTGATGAAGTATCCACTTCTCCCTTACAACTAAGGCAAATGGAAATAATCAAGCTAGAAGAACAACGAGAACAGGCCAAGAAAACCCATGCTCACCACCAAGCGCTGATAAAATCCTCTTTTGATTCGAACATAATGACCAGAAAAAACTTTCAGATGGGAGATTTAGTTTTGAAGTGGGATAAGGCACATGAAGAAAAGGGCAAGCATACGAAATTCCAGAAGCTATGGCTTGGTCCTTTTCAGATTGTAGAGGTCATAGGCCCGTCGACTTTTGTGTTGCAGGACTTGACAGGCAGAAGAGATTCTCTGCCTGTAAATGGACAAATCCTCAAAATGTATTTTCCATAGAAGGTTATCCTTCTAATTTTTGTAGGATAATTTTAGTTTTATTTTAGTTTTATTTTTATAAATAAGGTTGGTTGTGAGTGATCATAAATTGTATTTATGAAGAATATACCATTTCTCTATCAGATTTTGATTTCACTTGTATAAATAGTAAAACTTTTCGAAAAATCTGACTTTTATTATTGACAGATAGAGTTAACTTTAGCCTGAATATGATGTTAGTTTCAACTTCACAAAGAAATCTGGGATGAAAGTAACTTTTGGCAAAAAATTGTTTTATGCCAACGCAATGAAAAGTATCATCAATAGAAAAATAAGTATTCTCTGCAAAACTGCTGTTCTTAAACTCTATTATTGTCGTCCAGAGCTTTCTTAAGGAAAAACAATGACTTCCTCCCTGTTATGGAAAATCGCAACATCCAGAGAAATAATCCAAGAAAACACTATATCTCAAAGAATAAGAGGTCTCATCACGAGTCGGCTTATCATGATCACAGATATTATAACTTGCTGACTTTGCCACTACTGTCTACCAAAACAGGGCAACGACTCAAGATTGTTGCAATCAAAAGACAAGGGGTCTCATCACGAGCCAGCTTGTTCAGCAAAAGTGTAAATCAAGTGAATGACTGTGTCATAATTTGGCCACCAAACCAAGACATTGTTCTTTAGAGAATAAAAAAAATCAAAAAAGAAAGAAAAGTGTCAAAAGGATTTTTCTCTGGAATGTTGTAGATAACCTCAAGCAGGAAAAAGGATCATTGCTGGATAATATGGTAACCCTGTCGAGGCTATGGACGCTTGCGGGCAGCAAAGGCTCTACCTATGACAAATGAGCATACTTTACAAAGCCAGTACGCAGAGAAGACCTTATTTTGTCTTTGAAAAGACTGAGTAATGTCTAGGTGTGAATACAAGAAATAACCCAGAGGAAGCAAACAATCGGAATGAAATAAGAAGTTGTGATGAAACATCATTGACAGGATAAGGGGTAATACTCTATCCGTCCATAACAAAATTTAGACATAAGAAAATTTTTCTGTTTTGGAAGTGAAAATGCAATAGAACAAGCAGAGATAACTGGTTCTTCACAGTGAATCGCCATTGTTGTGGTCACCAACAACCCCCCCTCTTTGCTTGATATTAGCAATAACGTCAAGCAAAGGGGGGACCTTGAACAAAAAATCCCAAAAAATATTTTGTTGAGTTTTTGTATTTTTCCCCCTAAGGCTTAAATCGCATCGCAAAGAAAGGTCTAAGCATTACTCAAAGCGCGAAAAGTAAAAATGCGAAAAAGCGACGCGAAGTTCATCGCGTCGCATGCATCTCAAACACGCTCTAAAAGGAGGACCTCCAAGAAGCACCGATCGCCGATATGCGACATCGCACATCGCAAACGTCATGCTATGGCACCATGAACCATTGAATAAAATCTGCGATCTGCGATGACTGCGATATCACTAAACTGCGATCTGCGATCCGAAAAGACTCATCACACGATAAACCCAAGGCCAAGCGCGCGCCTTAAAGGAAATTAATGACCGCATGCTTGAGTATCAAGAAATGATTGCATCGCATTTATCGAAGAGTCAAGTCATGATGCATGTCAGATTATGCATTCATTAGAGTTTAATGCTTTTATGTCAATCTTTTCATTTCCCTTCTTCTTTGCGTAGACTGCAAGACACGCAACTGATATAAATCTATATGCAGGAAACATCTGAGAGAAAGGGGAAAGCGCCAATCAAATAGCAGAGAGAAGATGCCTCCGCAAATGAATGCCGCATGCAGCAGGACCGCGGATTCCAGACTATCAGACAACCGACACTGATGAAATTAGACTATCCAGGACTCAGAGTCAAAGGCGCACAAAAGCAGCGTGTTCACAAAAGATCTTGAAGCTCAGACTGGGTAAAGCAAAAAGAGAAACGCAAAAGAAGGGGGACACTCCAGAAAAGCCTGGAACAAAGAGCAGAAACAATTCTCGAAACAGAGGGTTGTCCATACAGCGCGACTCCTAACCCACTCAGTCATTCGCACGACCGGAAACCAAAACAGCAACAACAAAATCAGTTCGAGAAGAACCTGGGTTGTGCTAAGTATACACGCGGCGAATACACCCAGCTAGAGAAAGGTTTTCGAAAATATCTTCTGGTCTGTCAGAAGGAGGTGTCAGCTCTTGTTATTTCCACTTTTATCTCCCGAGCAAAAGAAGAAGGCAGTCAGCCGACTCTTCCCAGGAAAGTGTTGCGCTGTTGACAGCACTAAAGAGAATATACAGAAACGGTCAAAAATTAGATTTAAAGTTTTAGAAATAAATTTTCTTTTAGTAAAGGGCGGTCATTTGAAGCCGATTCCCTAGATTCATGTAATTAATATCAATTAGCTAGTAGTATTTAACCCTTCTCATGGCATTTGGAGAAGGGTCCGGAAATCTGTCAAAAAACTTATCCTCAGAACATGCACTTCTACACCCTCAGAGGAGGTTTTTGATGAATGGATGGATCGAGATTTATTTATGTTTGCATTTTAATGTCTGTTACTGATGTTGCACTTCTGTACTCTTAACAGATATTAGAACAAGTAGAAGTAAATCATTATCGCTTGAAGCTTATTAGTGAAATCAGTCATAAATGGTACTTTTATCTCTTGACTAAATTCTGCTAGTATCCCCAAAGTGATATACAGCTGAGTTCTTTATATGTTACTGTATGAATGTCTGTATTACCATTTGGCACTTCTGTACGGTGGAGTCATTTATTTATGCTTGACATATAGAAAACTGATTATGCGATATGCTGTTCACAACTACTCTGCCTAACTTCTTATGCAGAATGGTTTATCTTTATCGATTTATATTCTGATAACAGTTGAATGATCTTTATTACCAGCTGTTGTTAGAAATATTTCTAGATCGCATAACAAAAGAGAACACCCCGGGTTAGCGTAGATTAGATGTATTTTTTTCTCTTCATTAGATCACATTAGTATAGAAGTAGTTTAGCTGTTAGAATTAAGACTAGTTCAGAGAAACCTTTTAGATTAATATCATCAAACTCTACACACACACGCACACCCTTCACATTGGGAAACTGGTCCCATTATCCCCAGTCGGACCCGCTACTCCAAACGGGAAAGGAGCCGCCAACCAGGTTCCGGACCGGGTGGGTATCCCCCTTGTTGTTGACCCGACTTCGGGGCCCTCAACACCTTCACACTTACTGTGCTACCTGCTTTTGCGGGCACCCCACGCCCTGTGATGCTGTCTTCGTGCAGTTCTAGTTGCAGCATGACCCATTTTATTTACTCAAGTCTTCCTTATTTAGTCTCTGTTAGCCAACTACTTAGATTAAATTCACTTATAAGTAATCATACAGGTAATCATCAATTGTGCGCAGTAAATAATAGAGTAAAGTAACGTATAACATCAATATACAGGTTTAAGAATAGATGCATAGAATAAACTTCTCTTTATTACACAGAATAAACTTCTCTTTATTAGCTTTAAAATTCAAGTACACTAACACTTACAGACCCAACTCTTCCCTTCACACTCAGATGTAGGGGTCCGCGCACTCAGCTGCGGACTCTAGTAGGCCTCTGCGCACTCAGCTGCAGAGCCTCTTCCTACTACTACGACCCAATGCACTTCAGCTTTCACTCTATACTCTGACCATGCCTTCGCATCTATCTATTACTTGCTTTCTTGCCAAAAACTATCTTTACACTTAGAGCCTCACTCTATTTATACAATCCCATGGTCCGTGGGCCATGGGTAGGCTGATACAACTTTACAATATTTTACAATTCTTAGGGTGGACAACCCTATGACTCATCCTAGACTTTCGCACTCCACATCCGTACTTCGCGGAGTCTTTACATTACATTAACCAAAACGCGGGCTTTAAGACCCAAAAACATGTTGTGGGGGGATCCGCTGACCAACAAGTTGTACGAGTGGATCGCAAAGCTAGCAAACAGTCAAGGAAGGTGTAGGCTTGACAAACCAATTGTGTGGACTCTAGAGTTGGTGCACAGACTAGAAGCCTCGGAAGATAATATCACGTACATTGTGGACGATTGGCTTGATCGAATCATAGGAGGGTTTATCACCAAGTTCGCGGTAGATACTTCAGTTAGCTCTAGTGAGGTGGAATGACACTTCCTCAAAGGACCGCAAGGTGTGTACGTTAAATATTTGAACATGTGGATTAAAATGCTACTGTGTGAAAAGAGGGTTATGCAAATAAATTGATGTTTGGGGCTACGCAAAGTGAGAGGATCTATAGAAATGAAGGTAGCGCAAAAATAGAAACTAGCCCCTTGATTTCGTCTTGGAGAGGAAGTGAGGAACAGCTCACAAAAGTTTCACCAAGAAGTGCGATCAGTCTAATAAGGCAGCGAATTCCGCACATACCACCCCCACCTATACCACCACTAGTTTCACCATTTTCACCCCCATCTCCACCCACACCATCTCCGCCACCACCACAGTTCAATATGGCAAGTGCAATAAAATTGTCGGTGTTCAAAGGGGTAGGGAACGAAGATCTAGACCAATTTTGGTTCTTGGTAAAGGCTGTATGGGAAGCACAAGGAGTCATGGATGACAACGTAAAGAAGGCAACACTGGTAAGTGCGTTGCAGGATCACGCACTGATGTGGTACATTAAGCATTATAATGACAATCCAACCGTAGGGATCACAGATATCTAAGTTGCGCTAAATAGGGAATTTAGCAGGCCAAAATTGGAGACACAATCGATTATCGGGTTTAAAGAAATTGTGATGCTTCCAGGTGAGACCCCCTGGGAGCTGGATCAGAGACTAAAGGGTATGATTCGTGAAGCCAACATGACCTTGATGGATGGGAAGCACTGCGCATGCTTTGTAGCATCACTAACACCACATCTAAGGACGGTGCTATCACAGTATAAGTTATCCACTCAGGCCGAAGCTTTGGATATTGCAATGAGACTGCATGAGACCCCAATACAAGATCCTAGTCTAGGAGTCCAATAGATCCACGAGCAGTTGAAAAACTTGTGTCTCGAGATGTAGATTTTGAAACAAGACAGGACAACTCAGCCATAAGCATGCGAGGAGGTGTGGTGCATAAAATAAAGGGTTAGGGACATGACAAGGACCATTGTCCATTTTTCGTGAATTACCTGGCAGGAGGAGGGCCGATGCCATTGAGACCAGAGACACAATCAGGACCAAGCGCAGTGCCTGCACTATGGTGCAAAATTTTTCATATAGGAGGGAAGCATGCTACAAATAATCGCCCCCTATTACAGAAGTATACGCAGACGTCCCTGTTAGGATTCCAAGAAACTCTCCTAGATTGTAGCTCAAAGATGCCTGGTAACATATACACTCAACTATTGTTGCAAGGTTTAATGGAAGGAATGATGGTTTGGTTCAAGCCAGATAACCACTTCTACTCTGTTTCACTCTAGACATGCATGAACACCCTTAGACTACAAAGCTTTAGACCACCAATGCTCACAGTTTTAGATATTAGGTGAATATGGAGAATACTAACCAAACCAGCAGATACACAAGACCATGTGATGACTGGTTGCAACTAGTACAGAAACCTATAAATCTAATCTATTAATGCAAAGACAAGATGACAACTCTCCTGCATTAGATAGAAAGAAACCTGAGCAACCTATTCAGTGATGCATTCAAGATTTTAACACAGAGATAAGATGACAGTTATCTAGTGCTAAACATCAAGAGATCAAGAACACAACATATCAAGTACAAGCTTAGAACAGAGGAAAATGGACAGTGAGCGGTTAACAACAAAAGAAGCTTGTATTTGATGAAAATGAAGATGAGACGCTGCAAGTGACAAAATTTCTACAGTCTCCAGAGGTTGAACCTTACATCAAATGCCAAACTTGATTACATCTTGCTCCTAGATATTTATAAATTTACATTACAATGGCACCTCACTGTTTAGGTATGGAGGGGTCTTAATTGAACATCAACTGCATTTAACTGCCTGATGGAGTCTTCGAATGAGGTTTCTTGCTCTACTGTGTAAATCTGATCCCCACAACCATTGTGCTGTCCTTTAGGTGGTTGGAGTGCTCGTACCAGTGGATTCCATGACTGATAAATTCAGTTACAGAGTCGTGCTATGTCCTTTTCTCCTTTGGCCATGCTTTATGTTAAATATGGTTGTTGGCGGCCCGACTATTGTCAGTCGATCATAGCGGGTTATCTCCTTCTTCGGGCAACAGAATGGTCATAGGACGTGGGATGCATGGGTAAGTGGACAATTGGAATGAGAGGGAGAGATGACCGTCAGATCATTGAAATGGATGATGGAAATGGCCCGGTGGAGGCTATCAGCCAAGATGGAGCGGGGTGTGTTAGGGTCGTTGGATCTTCAGTGGAAAGTTCAGACGGTCCTCGGGAAATGGAGTTGCACAGGCATTTAACGAGCGAGGGTGGCTTGGTCAGGTGGTAACGGTTTTCATCACACTGCTTTCGGGCGCTAAGTGGTAAATGCCTAGGGTCGAGCGATTCCACTCAATGATCAACACATAGCAACGGATGAGAGAGAAAAACCACTCTCATTGCGTGTTATCACTTGATCAAGTTGCTTGCACGATGTATGCGAAGATCGTCAGATCTAGCGGAGATGATCTGACAGTGGAAATTGGTTGAGCGGGTCACCTTTATGAAGTGAGATGTGGGCCGTTAGATTGTCGGGGAATGATCAACGGCGGGAAAGCGATGAGGGATTTATGAGCGCGTGAGGGCGAATGGGTAAGGTTTTATGGTTAGTTTGGCTTTGCACTTAGAGCTAGGGCCAAAAGGGACTTTGTCGGATTTTAGAAGGTTTATTTAGGGAATGGGAAAGGTTTAGAGGTGAGTGGGGTGAAGGAAGAAAGGGAAAAGTGACCAATGTGAGCCCCCTTTGGACACAACCAAACAGATCATGCCTCTTTCTGACCTTATAAAGTCAGCGCTGCATAGTAGAGCTAACACTGGCTCCTTCTTGGGATGAAAGCCTCCCTGTGAGGTTCCAAGAATTGTAGACCACTGCCTTTCATACAAAAACAAGAACAGCAATATTTCCTAGTGTTCCATTCGGCATGGATTCTAATTAAGCCTACATTGAAACTTGTAAAAAGAACATATTTACAATGCTAAGGCCTGAAGGCCTTAATTAACATGAACCTTCGAAAACCAACCATTAACTGGGCCATCAAAAACTATTTCTCCTTCCATACTTTGCAGCATGAAAGTGTTGCTCCCCTAAACCTGAGCAATGACAAAAGTTCCAATCCACAGAGCATTGAACTTCCCATGATTGCCTTTCCTTTCCTTCAGTGCATCCCATTTAAGAACCAAGTCTCCAATTTGAAAATTGTCCATCTTTACCTTTCTGTCAAGGGCTTCCTTGATTCTCTTCTGATGTCCTGCAGAGTTTTCAATCAATTGATCTCTGATTTGATGTACTTCAGCCAAGTCACTAATCCTCTTTGCCATGTCATTTTCCTCATTCTGCTCTTCCTGCAAGAACTTGGCCATAAGGAGGGTCAACTGGATTGGGAATACAGCCTCAGTGCCATATACCAGCTTGAACGGAGAATTCCCTGTGGATTTCTTGGTGGTCACCCTGTCAGCCCACAATGCAAACTTCAGTTTAGAATCCCAGTTCCTTTTGTTGTCTTCCAACAGCTTTTTGATTATCCTTATCAGGCTCTTATTGGATGATTCTACTAGACCATTACCTTGAGGGTAATATGAGGTGGAATGCACTAGCTTAATGCCCATTGAGTCACACATGTCCACCAACTCTTTTGCCCTGAAGGCTGCTGCATTGTCTGTAACCAATTTGTGTGGACAACCAAACCTGGTGAAAATGTTTTCTGTCAAAAACTTCATGACAACATGGTGATCAGCTTTCCTAGTAGGGATGGCCTCAATCCATTTAGTGAAGTAGTCAGTGGCTACTAAGATCCATCTGTGCTGGCCACTAGAATGTGGATTAATTTCCCCTATGAAATCCAAGCCCCACTGCTGGAAAGGGCCACTGGCATGTATTGGCTTCAAGGGTAAGGACTTCAACTGCTGTTTTCCTTCAAACCTTTGGCATTTGTCACAGGATCTTACAAATGAAAAGACATCAGAAAACAGAGTGGGCCAATAATACCTAGCTCTGAGGATCTTGTGGGTTGTGGTTTTCCAATAGTGATGTCCTCCATAGATGTTGGAATGAAACTGATGCATGACCTCCACAGATTGCTCTTTGTCCAGACATCTTAAAAGGATTCTAGATGGATCCCTCCAATAAAGCAAGTTTTCATGAATATAGAACTTGGCTGTCCTGAGCTTAATAGTCCTAGCTTGGCTTGAACTAAGGCTTGGAGGAACTTCTAGCTTCAGCAAAAATTGAGCTATTGTAGAATACCATTCACAAGAAGCTAGATTCTCAGCCAACAACCAGTCATGTCCTACTGTTGCTTCTTCTATCTGTCCATCCTCTAAATTTGTACCCATGCAGTTTATGTCAAGCATTTTGCAATTTTCTTCAGCCATTAGTTGAGCAAGGCCCTGGCCCTTGACAAGCTTGGTGGGCTTCAATTCTATGTTGAATTCAATAAGCTTTGCAATCCATTTAGCCCTTATTCCATCAACATCTAGCTACATTAGGGCATCCTTTACTAAAGCAGAGGGTACATATGCAATTACCTTGGAGTGCAAAATGTAGATTTAGAAAGCTTTTAAAGATTTGATAAGAGCATAAGCCTATTTTTCGATAATATCATACCTTAGTTCAGCATCCCTTAAGGTTTTGCTGAAAAATTCCACTGGATGCTCTGAATCTCCATCATCTTTCTGCAATAAGACTGCTGCAAGGGTGTCACTGGAAGCAAAGGAGAAGATATGGAACTCCTTGCTATAGTCTGGGCTGATTAAAGTGGGAGCTTCCATAATAGCTCTTTTGATGGCTTCAAAAGATCTTCTTGCTACATCAGTCCATTTGATCTCTGATCCCTTTTTCAGCATAGAGGTGATGTGTTTTACCAATTCTGCAAAATTAGGAATAAACCTCCTTACAAAATTTATTTTTCCCAGAAAGGATTGGATGTCCTTTTTTGATCTTGGGACAGACAAGGTTTGTATCGCTTTCACTCTCTCTGGGTCAATCTTGACACCTGTAGCAAAAACAATGTGTCCTAGCAGCTTGCCCTCTTCTAAAGCAAATTGTGACTTCTTAGGATTCACTGATATCCCAAACCTTCTACACTTCAGAAACACCTTCTTCAAATGCTGCAAATGATCTTGATGGCTGCTGGAGTATACTGTTATATCATCTAGGTAGACAAGGACAAACTTATCCTTCTCTCCTACAAACGCTATATCCATGGCTCTCTGAAAGGTGGCCCCAGCATTCATCAGCCCAAAGGGCATCTTAGAGTACATAAAAGTGCCCCAAGGAGTGGTGAAAGCAGTCTTTTCTTGGTCATCTGGATGTACAACAACTTGGTTATACCCTGAAAATCCATCCAAGAAAGACATAACTTTGGCCCCTGAGACTTTCTGTAGCAAATGTTCCATCTTTGGTAGGGGATAGTTGTCCTTTCTAGAACATTTGTTCAGGTTCCTGAAATCAACACACAGCCTGATTTCTCCACTTTTCTTCCTCACCACTACCAAGTTGGCTACCCACTTTGAATACCTCAGAGGAACTATGATTTTGGCAGCCAACAACTTCTTGATTTCTTTTTCAATCAAAGGGAGGAGCAAAGGATTTATGGGTCTCAGCTTCTGCTTGAAAGGAATGGTGTCTTTCTCCAATGGAATCTTATGCTGGATGATATTTTTGTCATAATTTTTAAGGTCACTATATTCCCAGGCAAAGACATCAGCAAATTGCTTCATTAAGGTGCAGTACTCAGAACTTTGGGCAGCAGACAAATGGGTGGACAGATTTATATACTTTGGATGATCTAGACTCCCTATGTTATGCCTATGGACTGCAGACTGATTTTCTTTTTGGGAAATATTATGAGGCACATCATTATGGTCAAACAACGTCTCTAGAGGCACTAGCCCTTTAGGTATATGATTGCTAGGCAACTGTACAATACTGTCTTGGCCAATTTTGTTCCTTAGCTGGGGCTGGGGACATTCTTCCAAGGTTTCATTCTCTTGATCAATTTTCATTTAAGAGAATTCATCAATGACTTGCAAAAACCTCTTTACTTCATCATCATCCTCAAAAACTTTCCAGTGCTGAACGTTATCAAGCAAGGATGGTCTATATTTTACCTGGACTTGATAAGATAATCTAGGGGGCATGGGAGGGATGAACATGCTAGCAGACACATCAAGGGAATCAGTAAGCTGATTTTTTACTCTAGGAATATATTAGATACAAAAGCTATCAAGAGCATCTTTGAGTCTCCATACCTCATCTTTGTATGCTTTCAGCCTTGGGTGCCTTGCTTGGAACATTTTGTTCACTTGTTGAATGATGAGATCAGCATCTCCAAACACCTTTATGTCTCTGATTCCTATGTCCTTGGCAGCATTTAAGCCCAATATCAGAGCCTCATACTTCGGTATATTGTTGGTGACTTGAAAAGTCATTTTAAAGGACAGATGTGTGCTTTCTTGTTTTGGAGACACCAGCACCACTCCTACTCCTGCAGTTTTCTTTGAACAGGCTCCATAAAAGAACATACCCCAAGCCTGTGTCCCTTCCTCTTCAATGGCCTGGCATACTGGTTTCTTGAGCTGCACCGAGGCCCTATGGGGTTCTTCAATTTGGAGAAGACATGCTCCAAAATCAGTGTCCACAGCATAAATGGGATGATTAGTGGGATTCTTCTCATCACTAATGATATAGGCCAGCTGGGCTTCCCTGTATAGTCTTCTTCTTTCTCCTCCAAAAACCGGGACAGTGGTATAAGACAAGTCATTTTGCAATGTCCCACCCAACCTCTTAATCCACCCTCTGGAAAGTAGCATACCAAACTTAGGGGGGACATCTGCTACCACATATCCATCATCATGCTTTTCATAGGCAGTTGAGTTAGGGTGATATCTAAGTCTTTAATTGACGTTTCAACTTCCTCGAATCAAAGGAGAACAAGTCATGATAAGGTTTGTTAATATCAAGGCCTAGCTTTTCCATGACAGCTTTGGGCATCATATTATGGCTGGCACCTGTGTCCAGCAGGCAGTTATGGAGGATTTTGTCATGAATGGTCAAGGGGACATAAAATGATGGTGAATTGTCATCAACAGGTTCAGTCATTGGGCTAAGCATAGCTACATGTTTATCATCTTGTAAATTCACATAGTCATTGGATGCTTGTGAGGCTTTCAACTCAAGGGCATCAAGGATGGGCTTCTTAAAAACCTCACTCTTTACAAGTTCTATTAGAGGTATAGATATTTTTAACTTCTGGACTTCTGATTCAAAACTAAAAGGGGAAGGAGACTTGTCAGGGCCTCTTACCTCTTGAGCTGGTGCTTTCAGGATGGTGGGATCAACTGCCGGTCGCTTCTGCTTGTTGATCTGCTGCTCTGTGGGGACGACAGCTCTTTGGGTAGGATTCTCTTTGACATTACTCATTCTTGACCTCAAGTTATATCTCTGCTGGTCTTCAGTATGTAGAATAGCTTCTATGTCCCACTCTTGACTGGTCTGGTCCTTTAGTAATGACTCCTTGTAGGTAGCTAATGTCAAAAACGCAGCACTGCCCTTGTCTTCCATGCAGTGAATCTCATCCTCTTCATCAAACTGCTCCTCCTCCATGACTATGTTATGGAAAGGAGTCTTAACTCTTTGTTCTTCATTGGCCTCTTTGCCCCTCTGAATGATCTGCAATTGTTCATTTGCTCTTCTGAATGGATTTGGATTTCTAGGAGAAAATGTATTAGGAAGCCTTGCTTTCCTAGAACTCTGCTCAACCTTCAGTTTGGATATTTCAGTAGCTAATGACTCTATCATTTTAGTCATTTTTTCTATTTTGGGTTCTAAAGATGAAGAAGAAGAGGAAGACTCACCTCTCTACCTTCTTCTATCAGCATGTCCTTTGAGTTTCTCTGTAGCAATGATATTGGATTCCACCTCCAAGGCTGCATCTTGCATTTCAGCTAGAGAGACACATCTTCTCTCTCTTAATAGTAGGTAGAAACCAGAATCAAAAGCATTGGCATAGGTGAGTTTGGCAGAGGTGGGGGTAGGCTTGACTTCAGCTGGTATCTTGCTATACATACGATTGAATCTTTTATTAAACTCAGACAATGACTCCCCATTTTCCCTTTTCAGGTTTCCAAACTCAGTATGGTAGTATAGAAAGTCTTTCTTATCTCCCCAATGCTTTAAAAACACATCATCTAATGCTCCAATCTCTACTATAGACCTAGGGGTCAGCTCTCTGAACCACTTTCTAGCCTCTCCATCAAGGCTTTAGACAAATACTCTCATCCACACATCATCTTCACTGATATCTAGGTTATCAGCATAACTATAAAAAGACTCAAGGTATTCTTCAGCTGTTACTCCCTCTGTCCCAGTGAACTTAGGCATGTATTTATGATATTCTCCTACAGGCATGATATTCAAAGGAATAGGCAGGACCAGGGGTCCATACCTAGCAGCTATGATTCTCTCCATTTTTGCGTGCACTTGTGGACCTGCCATGACTGGGATAGATGGAAGGGTGCTGGCAGTCTAAAAGGTAGGGAGTTGAGATGGATGGACTGGAAGGGAGGTTTCCTTTGGACTGAGATCCAAAGGGGACTTTACTAAATAGGGAGCTTTATGAATCTATGAAAATATTTCTTCACTGCTAGTACTAGAGGCTATATTTTCAACATGTAGATGCTCTGTTACAAGCCTTTCTGGCAGAGATACATAAGGCTGTTTAGGCTTACCTCATCCTGATGCTCCCTTTTGTGAGGTATTTCTTTGCTTGAAAATCTTTTCAGGGTCAGGCACTGGGTCAGTTGGTAATTTTTGAAGATTTCTTCGAGTGTGTCTCACAAACTAAGCCAAGACTATGATGTGGAGTTGCCAAAAGGTTAGTCCTCCAATAGAGTCGCTAGATAGATGATTACAACCAAAAATGTGTCCAGGCTTTGTCTATCATCAAAGCTGGATCTGTGTCATTCTCCAAGGGAAGATGAGCTTCAATCTCCTCTCCCCGGCAATGGCGCTAATTATGTTATGATTCCAAGAAACTCTCCTAGGTTGTAGCTCGAATATGCCTGGTAACATATAAACTCAACTATTGTTGCAAGGTTTAATGGAAGGAATGATGGTTTGGTTCAAGCCAGATAACCACTTCTACTCTGTTTCACTCCAGACATGCATGAACACCCTCAAACTACAAGGCTTTAGACCACCAATGCTCACAGTTTTAGATATTAGGTGAATATGGAGAATACTAACCACACCAGCAGATACACAAGACCATGTGATGACTGGGTGCAACTAGTACAGAAACCTGCAAATATAATCTATTAATGCAAATACAGGATGACATCTCTCCTACATTAGATAGAAAGAAACCTGAGCAACCTATTCGGTGATGCATTCAATATTCTAACACAGAGATAAGATGACAATTATCTAGTGCTAAACATCAAGAGATCAAGAACACAGAATATCAGGTACAAGCTTAGAATAGAGGAAAATGGATAGTGAGCGGTTAACAGAAAAAGAAGCTTGTATTTGCTGAAAATGAAGATGAGACGCTACAAATGACAAAATGTCTACAGTCTCCAGAATTTGAACCTTACATCAAATGAAAAACTTGATTACATCTTGCTCCTGGATATTTATAAATTTACATTACAATGGCACCTCGATGTTTAGGTATGGAGGGGTCTTAATTGACCACCAACTGCATTTAACTACCTGATGGAGTCTCTGAATGAGGTTGCTTGTTTTACTATGTAAATTTGATCCACACAAATATTGTGCTGTCCTTTAGGTGGTTGGAGTGCTCGTACCAGTGGAGTCCATGACTAATAAATTTAGTTACAGAGTCGTGCTATGTCTTTTTCTCCTTTGGCCATGCTTTATGTTAAATATGGTTGTTGGGGGTCCGACTGTTGTTAGTCGAGCATAGCGGGTTATCTCCTTCTTCAGGCAACAGAATGGTCATAGGACATGGGATGCATGGGTAAGTGGACAGTTGGGATGAGAGGGAGAGATGACCGTCAGATTGGGGAAATGGATGGCAGAAATGGCCCGGCGGAGGCTATCGGCCGAGATGGGAGCGGGGTGTGTTAGGGTTGTTGGATCTTCAGTGGACAGATCGAACGGTCCTCGGGAAACAGAGTTGCACAGGCATTTAATGGGCGAGGGCGGTTTGGTCAAGCGGTAATGGTTTTCATCACACCGCTTTCGGGTGCTAAGTGGTAAATGCTCAGGGCCAAGCGATTCCACTCAATGATTGACACGTAGCAGCGGATGAGAGAGAAAAATCGCTCTCATCGCACACTATCGCTCGATCAAGTTGCCTGTGCGATGTATGCGAAGACCGTCAGATCTGGCAGAGATGATCTGATGGTGGAAATTGGTCGAGCGGGTCACCTTTATCGAGTGCGATGTGGGCCGTTAGATTATCAGGGAATGATCAATGGTGGGAAAGTGATGAGGGGTTTATGAGCGTGTGAGGGCGTATGGGTAAGGTTTTATGGTTGGTTTGGCTTTGCGCTTAGAGCTAGGGCCAAAAGGGACTTTGTTGAATTTTAGAAGGTTTATTTAGGGAATGGGAAAGGTTTAGAGGTGAGTGGGGTGAAGGAAGAAAGGGAAAAGTGACCAATGTGAGCCCCCTTTGGACACAACCAAATAGACCATGCTTCTTTTTTACCTTAGAAAGTCAGCACTACATAGCAGAGCTGACAGTCCCAACAGTTGTTTTATAATTTCTGCAGATCAGTAGGCCATGATGAGTGCACCTGTAGAAGTTACGAAATAATGATGGATTGAACCCCTACCTATAGAGTTCAGGCCGAAACGCAAGCCCTCAATCAAAATGCAGGGATGGCGTGGACTGGATTTTAGGGTCGCGGACGAGGTCGAGGTGGAATGGGACCAGGAAGGGGTCACAGAAAACTGATTTGTTACAATTGCAGAGGGCCAGGGCATTATGCCCGTGATTGTACAAATCCGACGAGGGCATCATGTTTATATTGTACCCAGTTTGATCATGAGACAGAGGACTACCCTACACTGATAGCAAGGTTGCGCAATAAAGGAATGCACCAGCCTCCCGCAACTCGGAACCTGCAGATGATGAGGTCTGAGCCGCGTGAGGAGGACTCAAATGTAAAAATCATGCTTCAAAGTGGTATCACAATAGGAGATGACAAGGGCAAGAAACCCGAAGAAAGTGCTTGAGTTCGCAAGGCTCCTACAAAGGAAATAGAGTTCGATTTGGAGCGCGAAGGAGACATTCATGGAAGCTAAGAAGAGCTTCACAGAGGCCTCCACTTCAAGTAGTAAAGACAAACAAGAAGCACACAACATGAACAGGAAGGGAGATGAGATTGACTGCGCAAATCGGGGAACATGAAATGGATCAAGTGATTCTAGATTTAGGATTAGACGTGAACATACTGCCAAAGTAGACATGGGAGTGCATGGATAGGCCCGCATTGTAATGGTATCCTATTTAATTGCGAATGCTGAACTAGCAGAAGATCCTACCGATGGGAATATTGCAGGGAATAATGGTAGATATTGAAGGTGCGAGCGCGCTTGCATATTTCCAAGTGATAGCAATTGTCAATGATAGCAATCCCTATCCTGCACTACTAGGAATAGATTGGGCCACTGACATGAATGGAGAGATAAATCTAAAGAAGTGCAAGATGATTTTTGAGAAAAAGTTACTATGCGTAGTGGTACCTTTAGATCCTGTGGAAGGATCGCGCTACACAGAGCCAGTGCACGATGATGAGAGTGACAACGATCTAGACTGTATCTACAAGACAACTGCTCTAGAACAGGACTAGGTGAATCCAACAGTGGATGGCAGGATTTCATGGGAGTGAAAAAGCTCCTACACATTAGATTCGGACAAGGAAATAGAACAATGGCAGAACCGGTTACACGAGGTAACCACGCTCAATTGCAACATGATGGTAAGATCACTGCACTGCGTGACCATAGAAGTAAGGGATCCGCCTATGTATGACGGGTTGATAGCGGTGGATGAATTCTTGAACAAATTTGAAAGCGAAGTCCCAGAACAACATTGTTTTGACGCTCTGAAATGGGCACTGCGCGATACGCCCGCAAGGTGGTGGGGTATGCACCAGCGGAATTTTAAGGACTGGCAGGGATGCAGAAGGATGATGCACCTATGATTTGAGAAACCGTAGATGTGGCTAACAGACAAGTATGACGGATGGGATGATCCACGTACACACCTCGCGAAATGGACCAAGGTCTATGGGGAAGAGCCACAACCTGAATGGGTGCATTTGTTTTGTCATACCTTGGATGTTATACCCATGAATTGGTATACTAAGACAGAGCTCTGCCATGGCACGAGCGAATGGGATATCTTGCGTGAAGGATTCTTGTTAACCTTCATGTTTGAAGATTGTTGGTGGGATACTATTGATGATGCGTTACAAGCAGTAAAAGTAGATATCTTCAAAATACCCCAGGAGCCAATGGAAGAGCTTCAGTCGAAATGGGTGACCCAGCTGAGTTGTGCACTGGACTGTTACAATGTAAATATTGAGGAGGATGATGAGGATCCATGGAAAATTAACATTACGGAAATTGAAGCCTTTCATGAGGTTCGAGGACCATTGATTGAAGATCCTGACATCATCGTGTCGCTAAAAACAAAGAAGGTAAACATTGGGATGAAGGCTGAACCAAAGTATGCAATGCTCGGTGACTATTGGGATGATGCCACGGTGGATAAGGTCGCTGAGTTACTCCGCGAGTACCAAGACTTATTCCTGACCAAGATTACGGACTTAAAAGGGATCATTGGTGACTTAGGGATGATGAAGATCACCCTAAAACCCAACGCAAAGCTGGTCAAGCAGAGGCCTTACCGCTTGAATCCGAAGTATAAGGAAAAGGTCTGCGTAGAATTGGACAAAATGTTCGTAGCCAGAATTATTGAGCTGGTGGAAGAATCCGACTGGGTGAGCCCTATGGTAGTGCAAGAGAAAAAGTAGAAGGGTGAAATAAGAATATGCGTGGACCTCAGAAAGATGAATGACGCCTGTGTACACGACCCATTCCTGACACCATTCACAGATGAAGTATTGGAAATGTTAGCGGACAAGAATCATGCTCGTTTATGGATGGGTTCTCAGGGTACCCCCAGATCAAAATTACGCTGGAAGATAGAACCAAGATGACCTTCGCAATGAAATGGGGCTGCTTTCAATACACCATTAAGCCATTTGGGTTGAAGAACGCGCCAGACATTTTTTCACGCATCGGTGCTTCCACATTCAAAGATTACATCCACAAGTTCCTGGGGGGTCTACCTGGATGATTGGACTGTCTTTGGATTGGTTAAGCACCACGTAGCAAGCTTATGCTTGATGTTGGATACTTGCCGACGACACCAGATTGCGCTAAACCTTAAGAAGTGCACATTCCTCGTTCCCTTTGGGAACCTATTGGGACATGTGGTATGCAAACAAGGGATGATGGTGGACCCCGTGAATATTACCGTGATTCTAAATTTGGAAGCACTGCGAAGTGTTAAACAGTTGCGTGCTACCTTGATACACATAGGGTACTATGGGAAGTTCATCAAAAGCTATGCCCAAATCACCACGTTGATGGAGAAACTATTGAAAAAGGATGTCACATTTTGTTGGAATGATGATTGCATGAAGAGCCTAGATGTCCTAAAGGGGAAATTGGCCTCTGCTCCAATCCTAGTCTTCCCAAAATGGGATGTGGAGTTTCATGTCCATGTTGATGCATCGTGTATCGCACTGGGAGTAGTGCTCACACAAGAAGGTGGAGAAGGTTTGGATCATCCTATCGCATTTGTGAGTCATAGATTTTCCAAAGCCTAGAAGAACTATTCCACAATAGAGCACGAGGGGTTGGCGATAGTGTACGCACTCCAAAAATACTGACACTATTTGCTAGGAGGACATTTCAAGATGTATACAGACTATTCCGCGCTAAATTACTTGGTCAATAAGCCTGTGTTAGGGGAGTGCATATGTAGTTGGCTCTTATTGTTCCAAGAATATGACTTTGAGGTCATGGTCAAACCTGGACACCTGAACACAGGACCGAATCAGTTGTCACATATTGAGATGGGCAAGGAACCTACTAGTTTGGAGGAAGGAATACTTGATGCACAACTCTTTGTGGTGTGCGTTGTGGATGGGAACTTCGAAGATATAATCCACTTTCTGACAATAAGGACTGCGCCGAAGGAATACTCTGTCCAACAGAAGAAGGAATTTGTGGTGCGTGTGGCAGATGTTTCTTTCATCGCAGGGCACCTATACAAAATGGGAAATGATGAGATATTGCGAAGATATGTACCTAAATTTGAACAAAATGAGATCCTCATGGAAGCACATGGGGGCACTGCAAGAGGACATTATGCAGGATATGTGACCACACAAAAGATTCTTCGCGTAGGGTTGTGGTGGCCAACCCTTCACCAGGATTCAAAAGCACACTATAAGGCCTGTGATATATGTCAAAAGACCAGAGAACCATCATGGAGGGACGAGATGTCGTTGAATCCACAAATGACACTATAGTCGTTCGAGAAATGGGCAATTGACTTTGTGGACCTATCAAACCTCAGAGAAAGATGGGCACGCACTACATCATCACTGTGACGAAGTACCTAACAAAATGGGTGGAAGTGTAGCCGGTCAAAGACTGCATGGCCACTACGGCTGCGAAGTTTTTGTTTGAAAACGTGTTGACCTGATTTGGCTATCTGAAAATCCTAATGAGTGATTGCAGAACACATTTCTTGAAAGAAACCATTAGCACACTCACAAAAGAATTCCAGGTGTATCATCAGAAAATTACACTGTATCACCCACAAGCCAATGGGACTGTAGAAGCATTCAACAAAATACTGGAGACTACGCTGACCAAAGTGTGCAACGCGCAGCGAAGCAATTGGGACCTTCATGTACCTGCCGTTCTATGTGCTTACAGAACAATGTGTAAGAAATTGATGGGACAAACACCTTTTCGGTTAGTTTATGGTGTGGAAGTTGTCATGCCAATGGAATATATCATCCCTAGTACAAGAATGATGGACCGCGAAGCTCTAGAGGAAAGGCTCACGAAATTGGTAGAACTTGAGGAGGAATGGTTCTTAGTGGGTTTTCATCAGCAGGTACAAAAGCAACATGAAAAGGCTTGGCACGATTGCCATATTAAGTTGCGCACCTCCAAAGGAAAATGCCTTAGTTCTGCTGTATGACAACAAGTTTGATAAATTTCCAGGAAAATTCAAAATGCATTGGCTGGGACCATACGTGGTTAAGGAGGTCATAGATGGAGGCGTGGTCCAGCTAGTCAAACTAAATGGAGAACCCTTCCCAGGAAAAGTGAATGGTAGCCACTTGAAGCCCTACATGGGTGGGTCGCCTATCTAACTAGCCAGCCGAAGCAAAGTCTTCACGCTCCATGGAGCTAGATAAAGATGCAGGACTATAAACACATGCAGCAGATACCAGTACAAATGTATGGAAACAATTCAGACATGGAGGTCTCAAAACAGAGGATGCAACAGATTCAACAAGCAGTGGCTCTGTGCACTACCGACATCAGCATAGTTCGAGGACAGTTGGAGGAACTCCGTGCCAAGATCGCCGCGCCGACAGAGTGACTTGAGGGTGAGTCACGATGTTTTTTTTGGGGACCTGTTGGGCATGAAATCCCCCCGAGGCATGTTTTGGGGCTCAAAGCCCAATTTTTGACCCAATATTGTTGTAAAATCTTCGCGAATTGCAGGCACGGAGCGCGAAATGTATGATAGAATCACAGGGTTTTCCGCCCTAGTCTTATAAATGTAATGTCAACCTAACCATGGTCCACAGACCATGGGACTGTATAAATAGAGCGAGGCTCTCAGTGTAAAAGTAGCGAAGTAATAGATGGAAAAGTAGAGGCGAAGAGCATGAGTATAAGTGTCTAAGTGTGTTTTGGGTCGTAGAGTAGGAGACAGCTCTGTAGCTGAGTGTGCAGAGGTCTAGTTGTCCAGAACTGGGTGTGTGGACCCCTGCAGCTGAGTGCGCAGGGTGGAGTCGAGTCTGTAATCGAGGAGGATAATAATAAAGAGAAGTTGTATCTTAATCCTGTGTATCTGTTCTTGGGTTATTACCTATTTTATATAAATTGCAATCATATTGCTTATTTACTGCACACACTTGTATGAATGATTTACATTGCTAAGTATAACTTAATGCATACAAGTAGGCTAAGTTAATCAAATAATAGTGGAATACTAGTAAGGACTTGGGTAATAATAGCATTCGGCCCCCGAGTAGGGTTGCGCGAAGGCAACATCTCAGGCTACAAGGTACGGGTAAGTGCGCATAGCGACGTGTTCGCAGGGTCGAACTGTGGACCACTTGAACTCATCAGACATCTCCAGGGTGTGCAAACCTAGTTCTAGCACCCTCCCATACTAGTTTGGGTGAGACCTTAGTCTGCGCTTCGTGGACTGTTTCCGAAAGGGCCAGTAGTATCGGGATTTGTTTGGATAAATCACCTCTGAAACTGAATCAGGCGCAAACAATCCAACACGAAGTATAAGGAGAAGGTCCGCTTAGACTTAGATAAGATGCTCGTGACATGCATCATTGAGCCCGTAGAAGAATCTAATTGGGCCAACCCAATGTTGGTACAGGAAAAGAAGTAGAAGGATGAAATAAGGATAATATGTGTAGATCTCAGGAAGTTGAATGACGCTTGCATGCATGATCCTTTCTCGACTTCGTTCACTGGTGAGGTATTGGATAATGTAGGTGGCCAGGAAGTGTACTCCTTCACTGATGGGTTCTCTGGGTACCATCAGATCAAAATCATGCCTGAAGATAGAAGCAAGAAGACCTTCGTGACCAAAAGGGGATGCTTTCAGTACACCATATGCCTTTCGGATTAAAGAATGTGCCTGCGATTTTTTCACGCGTAGTCATTACTACATTCAAAGACTTCATTCATAAGTTTATGGAGGTGTACTTTGATGACTGGACTGTGTTTGGGTTAGTAAAATGCCATGTGGCCAGATTGCACTTAATGCTAGATACTTGTCGAAGGTACCAAATTGCGCTCAATCTGAAGAAATGTTTTTTTTGTGTCCCTTTTGGGATTTTTCTGGGTCATGTGGTATGCTGACAGGGATTGATGGTAGATCCCGTGAAGATTACAGTGATAATTAACCTAGAGGCACCAAGGAGTGTGAAACAACTACACGCAACATTGGGACATACTAGGTACTACAGGAAGTTTATCAAGGGCTATGCCCAGATCACCGCACTTATGGAGAAGTTGTTGAAAAAGGATGTCATATTCTATTGGAATGAGGACTATCAGAAAAGACTAGATGTGCTTAAATGAAAAATGGTCACCACACCGATTTTAGTCTTCCTGGATTGGAAGAAGTAGTTTCATGTACATGTAGACACGTCATGTATAGCACTGGGAGCAGTACTAACACAGGCTAGCGAAGGAGAATTGGACCATCCTATAGCATTCACAAGCAGGAGGTTATCCAAGGCTAAGAAGAACTATTCCACCACCAAGCGCGAAGGACTAGCCATGGTATATGCACTCCAAAAGTTTAGACACTATCTGCTGGGTGGACATTTTAAGATGTATACAGATCATTCTGTGTTGAAATACCTTGTCAATAAGCCTATGTTCAGGGGAAGAATCTGCAGGTGGTTGTTATTGTTCTAGAAGTATGATTTTGAAGTTATTGTGAAGCCTGGACGAATGAACGCGGGACTAGATCATCTGTTGCGCATTGAAATGGGAGAAGAGCCCACTAATTTGGAGGAGGGATTGCCTGACGCGCAGCTATTTGCAGTGTGCATCACTGATGGTCACTTTGAAAACATCATGCACTTCCTAATTACAGGAACTGCCTCGGGAGGCTACACCACCTAGCAGAAAAAGGAGTTAGTGGTGCGCGCGACAGAATTTTCTATCATTGCCGAACATCTGTTAAAAACGGGGTCTGATGAAGTATTGCGATGATATGTACTAGAGTTTGAAAGAAGCAGTATCCTCGCAGTTTCTCATGGGGGTGTTGTGGGAGGGCATTATGCAGGAAGGGTGATCGCACAAAAGATTCTACGCACAGGGTTGTGGTGGCCAACCCTCCATCAGGATTCAAAAGCCTACTGCACGACGTATGACGTGTGTCAAAGGACTAGCAGGCCATCGTGGAGAGATGAGCTGCCTTTGAACCCATGAATAACGTTACAAGCTTTCGAGAAATGGTAAATAGATTTTGTGGGACCCACTCAGCCTCAAGGAAAGAAGACAGGTGCACGGTACATTATCACCGCGAAATATTATTTGACTTGATGGGTGGAGGCACAACCTGTGAAGGACTGCATAGGCACGACCCCTGCAAAGTTTCTCTTTGAGTATGTACTGACGCAATTTGGGTGTCCCAATATTTTGATGAGTGATCGCGGTACGCACTTTCTAAACCAAACGATCAATGCACTGACGGAGGAATTTCAGGTCTATCACCAGAAAACCACACCTTATCACCCATAGGCTAATGGGATGGTGGAAGCATTCAATATGGTATTGGAGAATGTGCTAACCAAGGTTTGCAATGCTCAAAAAAATGATTGGGACCTGCGCATACCCACAGTACTATGGGCTTATTGAACGACGTGCAAAAAGTTGACTGGATAGACACCCTTTAGGCTTGTATATAGTGTTGAAGTAGTGATGCCAATGGAATACATTGTGCCTAGTCTGCACATAGCAACACTCACAGGTATGACAGATCGTAGAGCCCTAGAAGAGAGGCTCGTGCAATTTTCCGAGCTTGAGGAAGATAGGTTTCTAGCTGGATTTTACCAACAGGTCCAAAAGCAACGTGGAAAGGAATGGCATGATCGGCACATTAAATTGCGCACCTTTAAGGTAAATGATCTGGTTTTGTTATATGATAACAAGTTTGATAAATTTCTAGGGAAATTTAGGATGCACTTGCTAGGGCCCTATGTCATTAAGGAGATTACCAATGGTGGAGTAGTTCAGTTGGTTAAATTGAATGGAGATCCCTTCCCAGGAAAGTTGAATGGCAGCCAATTGAAGCCATATACCCGTGATAAGTCTAGGTGACTATATGAAGGTAGCATAGTCTTAGTGCTCTAGGTAGTTGGAAGGAGACGCGGGACTATAAACTACACTGCTCGGGTTGGGAAACTACGTGATTGGAGGATTGCGTGAAACAAGGAGATGTCACAAGGTTCATAACAATGTGGAGGGAATTGCACTATCCAAGGAAAAACTGCGCAAGTCAACCGGAAAGTGACCATTAAAGTCATTATTCATGATTTGACGATGAGATCACAGACAAATGGAGCGGGCGGGCGGCATTTAAGATGAAATTTATGGGTAAGATCCTTGAAAATATGCTACCAATTTGGCATTAATGAACAGAATTTGGTGGGAACCATTGGATTTGAATTCAAAATGGCCTATAAATTTCATGGGGCTACTTAACAAAAAAAACTTGGCATTTTGAGCATTGAGTTGGTGAGCTATCAGATGTGCATGAACCACGCATTCTTCGAAGAATTGCTTGATTTCCCAGCATTTGATCGATTTCTAGAGTCCGACCACAATTTCATTCGTGACATTATCCCAGGATCAGAAGCTATAGACGTCAAAGTAGTGACAATCGAGGGGGTTGTGCCAGAAGTTTTTATGGAGGCAAAGGGAGCTGCTACGGAGGTTGCAGAGGTACTAGCTGAAGTCCCCAAGTCACCATGGATGCCTAGACCAAAGCCTACCCCGACCAAGGAGAGTGTGAAGGATAAGAAGGGAAAGCAGGCTGTGACACCCGTTCATGCGTCGCCTAGAAGAAATCCACAGAAGGACAAGCCCACTGCACAAGAAAAGGGAAAAACTATTAACTTGCAGCCGGAGGAGGAAGAGATTGAGGACATCCTGGATGATGAGGATTTGGGGGTGGAAGTGGAGGATGTTGAAGTCGAGGGTTATGACCCTATTACTAAGTTGCCTGAATACATCCCTCTGCTCAAGGGAAAGACCAAGGTCTCGAAGGACATTGATGAAAGCAAGGTCGCCTTAAACATACCTCTGCTGGCAAAAAAAATTGTCTTTGAAGGACCATGTTACACAGTAATTTGTCACTGTCTCCCTGTCAGTCTCCCTACTGTGTCATGAGTTCAAATCAATCATGCTCATGCTCTCTAATGTTGCCAAATGACCCACTTTGCAAAAGTTTTTACTATCATCGTGACTGTTGTTAAAATAACCGCGCTGACGGGCGCTTCATAATGGACAGGCTGCACTGCCAGCGTGGAAGCACACGTGTTTTTCGCGCTAGTCGAATTTCATAAGCCAGCGCATCTGTTATTCATATCTGGTCACGTTGATGTGACCTTCACTGTTAGTCAGCTATGATGTCAGCGCTCCAGTGCAGTTATACACCCGCGCTGATCTTGTTTGGGCGAGTTTGTTCTAACAGCCGGCCTTCCAGATGACTCCAGACCTGGTTGTTGGCCTTGTAAATGTCGCCCTCCCTTCTCTGGCATGTCTGTTTCGTCATTTGAGCCACCTTCCTTGGAGATAAGCTCATCCTCCCACCATTCATGGAGACTCCTTCTCCTATTTAAGCCTCTACCATTGCCATGAGCAGCTAG
Source organism: Pinus tabuliformis (assembly GCA_031772625.1). Lineage (NCBI taxonomy): Eukaryota > Viridiplantae > Streptophyta > Pinopsida > Pinales > Pinaceae > Pinus > Pinus tabuliformis. Next base: position 1,125,189,735 of record CM062815.1, on the reverse strand, counting down.
TTTTTGACAGTGTGAAATTGATAGTGCTTAGAGTGCTGCTGCTAGTAGGTAGTTGGTGTGACAAGTGTGGGATTGCTAGAGAGCTTAAGGAAGGTTGTGAAGTGTTGCTTTCTTGTGTAAACTTGTGTGAGAGAGAGTTTTTGTCTTGGGAGATCTACCTCCAAGGGTGAATGCTTAAGAGACTTGCTGGCTGGACCCTCTTGAGAAGGATTCGACGTCAGAACTTTGGTTGTACTCTTCTCTGTTATTGATTAATAATAAATGACTACTATTATGGTTCCACTCTCATTTGTCTTTGTAATGGTTAATGTGAGTTATGTCCTTTCTGACTGATGTATAATTGCATTTATTAGATTTCACGCTTGTGTTTGTGTTTCTCTTTGTGTGTGCAGGTGTCTATCCACGAGGATTGTGGAGGATTGTGACCGGCCAAAGCGAAGGAGCGAGAGCGACGTCTCTTCATCAAACATTAGTGTTGGAATCCAAGTAGGTCTTCATTGCCTACCTTTTATTTGCAATTAGGAACTTGCATAGTAGCATTGACTGATTGTTGCTAGACCCGTTCTGGGCTAGTAGGGATCGCCTCTATCCGTAGAGGGGATTTACCTCTCCAATAGACCAAGCTTGGGGTGGGTTCCACTGTTGAAATTAGAAGGCTGGGACATAGTTGGCACTGAGAAGTTCCCTCACTTGGCGACAGACCAGCTAATGCACCGCGTTGTTCATACAACCACCGAGATGACTGCGTTGGAACCGTGGAAGTGGCTCAAGGGTGTAGACAAGGCAGGTCTGCTCAACCTGCTATGGGTGTGATCTGGATTTAGATAGGAACGCAATAGATTACAGAGATAACCATAAACACAGATATGCAGCGGAAATAATACTTCATTTCATTACTGTAAAATACTGAAATATGCTTACAAACAGAAATGGAAATAAACCAGCTAAGGTGATGGTAGCTTATCTCTAAGAAGAGATGTGGTGGCTACATGCCTTTGTACTGTGTTACAATGAGGCTCGAAGACCTACTTATTGTGGAGAAACAATGGAAAACCCTTAACATCCCAAAACCTAACCCTAGAAGATGAAATGCCAAATTGTGGGCCCTGTTTTGGGTAAGTTGGTACATCAACTTCCCGGGGTCGTAACTTTGGCACCCGATCTCTGTTTGATGCATACACTAGCTCATTAGGAAGATCTATCCAAGCACTACAACTTTGGGAAGAGAAACATGGGTCCATGGACTGATGTTGCTCCTAGATTTCCCAAAAAATGTCATTTAGGGCCTCAAAACGGCTCAGGAAGTTGAGGACCCGAAAAACTGCTAAAAATAATCAATTGTGTTGCAAATACAGAAACTAAAAAACTGACAGAGACAGTTGTGGGGGTCCATGTGGGATAGGTGGGTGGCCACTAACATCCACCTGGATCATTCCTCCCCCCTTAGGAATCAATGATTCCCATTGCGTTGAGTTCCTCCATGAGATGAGGAAGTTGTTGCTGAACTTGGTCCGTGGTGAGCTATTCTGCAATCTCTGATGTGTCCAGTAATGGTGGGATTCATGGTCGACGACTGTCCACATTGAAAATTCAGTGTAGGCGAAGGAATGGGGAAATGTTGTGCTCCATGGCATTATTTCCCACAACCTTGGTAATGGTGTAAGGACTATGTCGGAGTGGTCAGAGCTTCTAATGGGCTCTTGTAAGGTGTTCTTTCTATAGATGCAACCAGACTTTGTTGCCCACCTGAAACTTGTGTGGTACCCTTGTGGGTGAGGAGAAGTTGTTCTTGTGTTTTGTCATGACTGTATTCCTTTGTTGTTACTGCTGCGAGAAGAAACCCTTCGCGGGGGTCATGGATGTGGTGACGATCTTCCCCTTACTTTGGTAGCGAACCAGATAGAAAATGAATTTCCTAGTCTGGGAGATGAGCTTGCTACTTTTCTTAGCAGCAATCAAAGAGGTGGCAGTAGGTGGGGCTACCTCCAGTATCCTATATAATGAATTACACAAAGAAATAATGACAGCACGAGGCCTTGACTCATGCACAGCATGTCACCTCCACAAGTATGGCTAGCCTAATAATACATCACAAACATCCAGAGGTGTAACATCACACAATACCTCATCTGTGAAAGGCTTGATGCTGTAGGGAAGGCAGCGCTACTGGCGAACTTTGAGATCTCGTTCTTCATGAAGCCACCCAATACTGTACAACTGTGGGTGTGGGGTAGTTAGTAGGCCCCACCGCTTCACGACCTCTACTAAAATGAGGTTCTTTTGGCTGCCACTATCAACAATGAATTGTAGTGGTGAACCCTTCACCCACATCTGTGAGTGGAAAAGACGTTCCCCCTCTTCTGGATCCTCCAGCTCATTCTTCTAGATCTTGGTTGTGGTAACAGTGGTGCTGGGCTCTGCGAGTCAATGATGTGCTTCCCTTTGCCATTCCCCTTGCCAGGTTCTGACTCAGGGTCGGAACATGCATCTGATTCAAAAGCCTTCAACTCGGCCACCAGCGACTACTTGGTCCGACTCTCACTTGTGTTGTGACTGGGGCTCTTGTGGAACTCACACCACTTTCCTGTGTCCTTCTTCAACTTCATGGTGTTTTTCTTTTCTTGTGGCTTCAACGGGTTGTCTTGGGTCACCCCGCCTTGGCTTTGTCCTTTGGTCTTCAGATTTTCAGATCCAAAGTCTCGCTTCTTTTGTTTCAACTTCTGCTTGATTTTGACAGCGTATCGATACGTTGTGCCAAGCGAGGAGATGTTCAGGAACTCCATCTCTTCCTGGATGTACCTATGTAGGTAGCCGTGGTATTTATGTACCAAATGCAGCTCAGAATCCTTGATACCCAACTGTGTGAGAAGGGTATGAAAAATGTTTGTGAACTCTCGCACATCTTGGTCCCTTCCCTGCCGCAACGTGGTCCACTTTATGTATTTGTCCTCATAGCTTTTGACAGGGTAGTATTTCTCCTTGATGGCATCATAGAAGGAATTCCAAGTGGGTGCATCTAAAAATTGTGTGCCCATGTTTTCATCCTTCTGCTCGTAGTAAGTTTCCCACTAGTCCTTGACATGGGGGCCTGCTTTGAGAAGTGCGAAAGTGATCTTTTGATGGCTGGAAAAGTCATGAACAAAAAAATAACCTTCTATAAAATTTAACCATTTATCTATGGCATATGTGTCTATTTGACCCTCGAAGATGGGGATTTCAAAATTAACTTCTACCTTAAAGGGTGTGGCATTTCCAGAGTAGCTGTTGGAAGTCGATGTGTCACCTCTGGGTAGCTGTTGAAGGATCTGGGCAAAGTTTTCCATCATCATGCTCCTTTGTCGCTCGAGGGCTTCTTCGAGCAGGATTTTGATAGGATCTCCTCCCCTCGTCTTTCTTCTCATCTTCCATGGGACGTCGTCGGGATTTGCGGGGCTGGTCTTGCAAAGGTCCGAACAGTTCAAGCCCTAACTCCTTATATCCTGACCTTGTTGGGGACATGCAAAGAAAACAGAGAAAAAGCAAACTGCTCTAATACCACTGATTCGGATTTAAATAAGAATGCAACATATTACAGAGATAACCATAAACACAGATATGCAGTGGAAATAATTCTTCATTTCATTACTTTAAAATACTAAAATATGCTTACAAACAGAAATGGAAATAAACCAGCTAGGGTGATGGTAGCTTATCTTTGAGAAGAGATGTGGCGGCTACATGCCTCTACACTATGTTACAATGAGGCTCGAAGGCCTATTTATTGTTGTGAAACAATGGAAAACCCTTAACATCCCAAAACCTAACCCTAGAAGATGAAACGCCAAATTGTGGGCCCCGTTTTGGGTAAGTTGGTACATCAACTTCCCAAGGTCGTAACTTTGGCACCCGATCTTCGTTTGACACGTACAATAGCTCATTAGAAAGATATCCAAGCACTACAACTTTGGGGAGAGAAAAATTTGTCCATGGACCAATGTTTCTCCCAGATTTCCCAAAAAACGTCGTTTAGGGCCTCAAAATGGCTTTGGAAGTTCAGGACCCAAAAAACTACTAAAAATAATAAATTGTGCTACAAATATGGAAACTAAAAAACTGACAAAGACAGTTGTGGGGGTCCATGTTGGATAGGTTGGTGGCCTCCAACATCTACTTGGATCAGGGTGTTGCACTACAATCACACACCCATTACAGTATTGGTAATCAAGTAGCTGTTATACGTGGTGCACGATGGGTGTCTGTGGCTGGAGGAGCCGATACCCATCACTGACAGGTTGATCCATAGGATCACATGGCTACCCTATACAGGGTAAAATCCAGCCATGATGTTTGGTGAAAAAGGTGGCGAGCATGCCCTCACGGAGGCCATGAAGGAGAAATTGAAGCTTGTGAAGAAGCTATGAGGATATTCCATCTCAAGTATCTGCGATCCTACAGTCAAGGTGGCCATGCAAATTTTGGCAGGAAACGTTATGCGGAAGTGTCATGCAGATGAAGTACCGACACCCATCGTCACTCTAGCAACCCAATGCGCAGAAGGAGTTCAATTTAATTGGGCATGCTATCTTTGTGGTGTGTTCCTTGCGAACTACCGTGAGGCACATGAGCTCACCAAGACCTTCCACTATGCGTGGCTCTTGCTGTCCATTGTGCTGGTAGCCCGGGAGCTACCTGAAGACAGTGAATTCCCCTCGGTCATGCCAGACCTACAAGAAGCGGCGAAGTACGCTTCACTATGGGTGACCAAGGATGCTCAGAACATCAAGGATAACAACATCTTTTGGATCTTGATGGAAATGAATATATGCATGGTTATCAACCGCAAGCCACAATTGTCACGTACTGTGTTCTCCAAACTGAAGGAGTACGTGGAGTTCAAGGTAGACTTTCTACGCATATCGATCAGGGAACAGAAGGACCCTGAGGAGAAGTGGCATGATTTGCCTTACTTGCCAATTGATGACATGATTGATGCAGTTCTTGATTGTTGGCTGGTAGAGTGGCACACTACCTCAGACTCGGTGGTGGGATCAAGCAAGTCTGCTGCGCAGTGCAAAAAGGAGGACGCCAAGCTCAAGATGGTGCAACTGGCCAAGAAGAGTAGGAAGGAGGCTGATGACAAGGCCCAGGTAGAGCACGATGCCTCACAATAGGCAGAAGAGAAGATAGGCAGTGTTGTGGAGGTAAATCCTCTCTGCGGACAGAGACGATCCCTACTAGCCGAGACCAGGTCTAGCAATAATCACACAATGCTATCATGCAAGTTCCTAATTGCAAATACAAAGTGGATGGTGAGAACCTACTTGGATTCCAACCCTAGTGTTCGTAGAAGAGATATCGCCCTCGTTCCTTTGCCTTGGCCGGTCACGATCCGCACGATCCCCGTGATAGGATACCTGCACACGCAAAGAACAACACGAAAACAAGCGTAAAATCTAGTAGATGCAATTATATATCAGTCAGAAAAGATATAACTCAACATCAAACATGAGACAATGAGAGTGGAACCATAATGATAGTCATCTATTATTAATAAATAAAAAAGAAGAATACAACCATTGTTCTGACGTCAAATCCTCCTTTGGCTGGGTGATCAGCTACACAAGTCTTGCAAAGCTTGTTGGGATGGGAAACAAGCCTCTCTCTCTTTGGGTGATAAGAATCTCCTTACTTAGATTTGGCCTTATGGGTGCAAAGAAGGCTCTTGCAGCTTCAAACTCTTAAACTCCTAGAACTATTGTAATTCTAACTAGCTTTCTCAAGTCATAGAGGCAAGCTTTTATAGATAGAGAAGAAAGAGATAGCATCAACCACATTATTCATGGGATTGGATTTATCACTTGGAAACTTCCATGAAAGGTGGCAAACCACTTTCCCTTCTATGGAGATTCGAAGCCAAACCATCCTAGCTCAACATAGATTCAGTTAGTGAATGGGTTGAAGAGAACCTTCGGGAGCTTGTTGGTTGAAAACTTTACTCAATTCGGTTGGCGCGAGTGCGACTCTGAGACAGAGCGCCAATGGCACGCCCTTTTTAGAGGATTTCCCTCATTGGCACGGGCAGTGAATTGTGAACCTGCGCTAATGTAAAAAGAGCTGTTTTCATGGGTATTTTGTAGGAGATGTCTTCAGGGCATATGAAGCTCATACTTAGAGGAATATAATGCAAGTGGTTTCAGGTCATGTCACTTCTCACAAGTCCCGGAATGAGTCCTCCAGTGTGCGGGGTGAGGGGTAACAGGGACGGTGACAAACGGTGACAAATTGCTGTGTAACAGATGCCCCCTAAAGCATGAGGCCCCAGAGAGAGGGGTGAAATGCTTTACAAGAACATGCGTGACTGAAAACACGGCCGCCAGAGAACCTGCGTAAAGAAGTACAACTGATATCTCAAGTACATGATGTATGTGGTATGGGTGCAGCCATCCATAATAGAGTATATAATAATCTAGATCCAAGGCATGGATGCAGCCATCCAAAGAGGATCGAAAAGTAGACTCAGGCATGGTCACAACCATCCAGTGAATGAGTCATGTAATAATCATAATAAGCCACAAATCGCAGCCTGGATTCCAATAGACAAAATCCAGGGTCTTGCGCTCCATCTCGACCCGAAAAGAGTACAAGTTCAAGCATGCGAATGCATGAGTTGAAGTCGAACATGCATGAACATCGTCTGATTACCAGTCAATGATGAAAACTGTTAACAGACGTGAGAGGTAACACCAATAATGACAATGGTTCTCAAGGTACTATAGGTACAAGTGAATCAATGAGCTGGCGTCGAACACTCGTAGAATCATTCGATCGGAGGCCAATGATAAAAACCTCTCGTCAAACACGAAGAACCTGCCATTGAGGCATGCAGGCTCGAAGGCACCGGAAGGGAGTCTCTAGATCAGCTTCCCAGATAATGAGCTGAAGTCGACAGGAAGTGATCTTGATCAAAGGTGGGCCATAATGTTTCCCACATAATTGACACGAGATAGAGGAAAGATGTTGTGGTGATTCAGAATTATGTGAGGCATCAGAGGGAGGTTGTATTTTAGCAGAGGTCAACTTCTCTTGAACATATCGGCGGCACGACAGCGGACTTGGCAGTATTTGACATCAAATGAGCAGAGGTCATGGTGACAAGGCAATGAGCAGATGAGAGGTCAAATAGGATAACCCAAACCCACAGAGGCTAATTTGAAACAAGATGAGATGTGCCCACCCAGACACGAATGCAGACTAGTGCCATGTTCAAGAGCGACATATTGCCGACACGACGACAATTACGGATCCATTTTCCCCACCATTTCTGGCGAGTACAAGCTTGACGGGGATAGCATATGCTTGTGGGCGTCATTACGATGGAATCCGATGTCATTAAGCTTTAACGAGTCTGACAAAGGAATAACTCGACGTCTTTTCCTGTTTAGAGAGTCTGAAAAGACAGCAGAAAAGTAAACTCCAGGGGGGTTGTTTTTCATAAAGTTGTGTCTCTCGAGCCCAAAAAAGTATAAAAAAATGCTCGAAAGAACCGCCCGACCATTACGATCGAGGAGTACTTTTCATGAGTAGTGATATCGATCTGAAAAGGTAAAAAAGCGATCAATATCACGTCGTTTCGTAACCATTAACGAGCCTAAAACGTGTTGTGGGGAAAAATGCCTATGCAGGACAATCCTATCCACCTAAGGTGTGACAGTGCCTTAGCAACAAACAGAAACAACTATTCTAGTATTCTTCCTTTATGAATTAAGAATGAAGAGAGATGGATGGACTAACCGGTGTCTTCCGTTTGTCCCTCGATCCGGTTTCTCTTCTCTTTGAGGGTTCCCAGCTACTTGCCTTCTCACTCGCCCAGCTTCAACAGGTTCCTGCAAGATCACAAGAAGAGAACACTACACAAAGACATATATTCATATTCATAACTAGTTCAGGATTAGAAATAAACTAAATATACTAATGCAATCATACATGAAAGATACATCAGTATATAGGAGAAACCAAGATAGCTTTATTGATGAATAACAAGGTTCAGGAAGAGATACAACCCAGAGGGCTCCAATCCAGCATCTCCTTCCCAGCAAATGAAATTCCTATCTTCACCTTCCTTCAAAGCATTAAGCACCCAATGATTCCAATCTCAAACCAACAACAATTCTTTGCAATAACAAAATTCCAGCCTCTAGATCTCATGGAGGAGAGATCCATATATAGATGTTTGGAGAGAGGATGAGTCAGCTTGAGATCTGACTAGTGTCCTCTCCCTCTGTCAGTTCTTGCTTCAACTTGGAGGTTCTTGCTTCCACTTGGAGATTGAGAACCTCTTACTCATCACTAGTCGAATTCACTGAGGCAAGTGTCATTGAGGAAGGTTCTGGAAGCTTCCAGGGTCTTGACACCTTGTTGAATGAACTTGCCATTTGTCAATTCCAGCTCAACGCACCCTGGTAGTGCTTCTACCTGTGTTGCAGTGCAGGTAGCCAGTGCAGACTTTGCATTTCAGCGCAGACAGCTAGTGGAGCCTCTGAATTGATCTTGAATTGATTTGTTTTTTAGCAGTTTTTGGTGGAGAACTTCTGTGAATTGCTGTGGTTTGTTAGCCTTGTTCCTCTAGGGGTAGGAACAACATGTTTAGGGACTTTGGATCCCTTAGATTATGGACATTTCATGCTCAATGCTGTAAGGCACAAAAATTTCTATAACAGTTGCCCCCTAAAGTATGAGGCCGTTTATCGGGTGAAATGCTTTATCAGGAGGATCCGAAGTTCATTCATTGCTGGGAGGAGACCTGTAACACAATACAATACAATACATTATTTTTCATACTGCTTTCATGATCTAGCTGAGGCGGGCATTCCCATGCTCAGCTTTATAAATTCATTTTTCTGTACATAGAACAGACAATCGTCTGATGGTAGACTGATAATTTTGATGAAATTATCATCCTTTGGGTAGGATGATTATCTGCTGCAATGATGTACATGTCAATGTCTTTATCTTTCCTGAATATATATCGCAGCCCGGATGGATGAAACTAGATCCGGGGTCTTCAAACTCGTTCGATCTTCACTCTAAGTACAAGTCGATCCATGTGAGAAATGTTCTGAAGTCGAACATGGAAAGACATCGATTGATTACCGGTCAATGAGGTAAACCGTTAACAAGCGCGAGAGGAATCACCGATAATGATAATGACCCTCAAGGTACTGCAGTACAATTCACGTGGTGTGAATAAAGGACTTGGCGTCGAACACCACGCAAAATCTTTCGGTCGAAGGTCATTGATGTATACCTGTCGCCGGAAGTGAGAAACTTGCCATTGAGGCATGCAAGCTTCAAAGTACTGAAGGGGTTGTTCCTAGATCCACTTCTTGGATAATGAGTTGATGTCGACAAGAAGCGATCCATCAAAGGAGGGCCTTAATGAATCCCACATCAATGACATGGAACGGAGCTAATGATTTTGATGGAGGTGAAAACGATCTGATGACATATGATTCAGGGTGGCGGTCATGAAAGGATGAAGGATAATGTATGGCAGTGGATGGGACACGGTTGACTTCTCTGAACGACTTCTCTTGAACATATGGCGACACTTATGCGATGGATCGGTAGCATTACCCCAAATACGGATGGTATGGCGAGACCATGGTGATGTGACCGGTGAATGAAACAACCCAACCCGACTGTGGTACGGAGGAAAAGTGTCATGTTCAAGAGCGACTTGCTACCATCAAAGTTTTCTTGAGTTTCTCCCAATTTTTCCCTAGTCATTGCTGACCAGTACCTCTTTATTTTTGTCAAGCTTGAGGAGGATAACATATGCTTGTTCTATAACTTGCCCTTCGGGCAAGCCCATCGCTATGTTTTAACGAGCCTAGCGATAGTGAAACTCGTTCTCGTCTAAAGACAAGTTTGTCGCTATTTAATGCATTTAACGAGTCTAACGACAAGGATAACTCGGTCCTTTTCATTTTTAGAGAGTCTGAAAAGGTACGTAAAGTCAACTCCGAAATTCCTTTTTCGTCATCTAATCCCTTAAGTCCGAAAAAGTATAAAACAATACAGAAGGGATGAGTTTTCGATAGTTTTAACGAGCCGAACAAAACAAGCGCTCGATCTTTTTGTGCAATAATCCCTCAGGTCCAAAAAGATTAAAATCTAGAGGAGGGATAGCTCTTCCGGTCGCTTTAACGAGCTGGAAGGCCAAAACTCGGCAATCTTTTCATATTTTACAAGTCAGATGAAAAGAGCTTAAAGAAGACTCGTCTTTTGAGGAACGAGTGATAAAACGGGTTAGCAGCTGATTCCAGGTACGGGTTGGAATTTCCAATCACGGCAGTGTCACAAGGATGGCTAGTGAAATCACTCTTCGCAGCTGTTCCTCAAAATGGGTAAACAATCATATGGAGGTGAACGATCGGCCAATGGAAAAGTGGAGGTGACGGGCAAACACGACCAAGGCTTTAATGGCTGATGATATTACATTCACTATGGTTATTTACCAGGATAGTTCATTTTTTAACGAGCTTAAACGCGGGTGGAAACATTTGCTCGGTCTTATGTTTATTTTTTAACGAGAATGAACTATGTGCTAAAACTGCTCGAATCTCGCGTTTATTTTTTAACGAGCATGAACTGTGTGCTAAAACTGCTCGATAACCCAATCATATGATAAGAATGTCTCATTGAAGATGCTATTTTTTATGGAGCTTCATCTTACAAAGCTTTGCTCCGGATCCTTTCGTTATGCAAGTTCGGAAATGACTAATCCTACGAGTTTAAAGGGTTAGACCTACAGGTTTAAAGGGAGGACCTAAAAATTTAAAAAATAAATAGTCGCCCCTTGCTTGCACTCCAAAAGGTTTGCATGCCCCCAGGTATAAAATATGATTTCAAGGTTACCCTTACTTTGTCCGCCAAAACATTTGTTTAAGCAGGAAAGGCCTACCTCTTTCAAGCTACCAAAAGATTGTTTCATTAATCTTTCAAACAAAACACTCCTTCGGCGATATCTACTGAGATAGACAAAGGTGAATGACCTTAGTGCCAAACACGTAACTTTGACAAAAGAATCTTATTCTAGAATAACCCCTCTCCAGCAAGGGCGGGGTACAGACTAGTCATATTCTCCCGCGGAAACCTACCCTATACCTAAGGTTTTCCTGCCGAAGTAGACCAGGACGCATGCCCCCTGGGTTCCAGTCATATCTTCCTGGATTACTCGCGCTCATCAGGAGGACGGACTGTGGGTTGAGACATTTCTTGCGTGAAGAGACTATTTAGGGAAGGTATGTGACTATTTGCGATGCGTGATCCGGGAAATGAAAGCTGGTCCACGAGCTTGACCACTCTTCCTTCGTGCGGAAAACACATTACTCTAAAGAGTGAGGAGACGATGGCTCCCATGCAATATATATAGTCTCGTCCAAGGAGTAGGTTATAATCCAAGGGTCCTTGAACGACCATCACGTTCATTTGAACGGTCTTCCCTTTTAATGTGATTGGCACATTAGGAAGAATCCCTAAAGGTCGACTGGTTCCTTTATCAAAGCCTGTCAGATTTCTCATTTCAGGCAAAAGCGCTGGCGAACCAAGCGCTTTCCAAGAAATAGAGGAAAGGATACTCACAGATGCCCCCTCATCAATGATGGTGCCAGCCATTACCATTCTGTATATTTGAACGATAATTCTGAATGGTATGCTTGCTAGCAAACGGGGTCTGCCTAGTTGGTTCCAGTCGAACGAGACAACTAGGTTGCTTGGTGGTGGGACCGAATAGACGGCCAGATATCTCTGACGAAGTTCCTTCCTGCAATAAAGGAATGGGAAAATTGCCCCCTTGTTCGTCGGAGTCTGTGTTGATGAAGAGAATTTGGACGGTGTCGTCTTTATTCTCCTCTGTGATGGTATCATTCAAAGATAGAGCCTCTGAAGGCAAAGTCGGGTCAACTGCCGCCTCAACCTTTTGACTTTCGTCAGGTATGGATTGAGACGGTTCATCTTCAATGATAGGTGCTTCGGCTAACCACATGAACGAGCCCGCCGGGTTCTCAACTGGTGAAGGACTTAGCAGGAGTTTTTGATATCCAGGAGGAAGTTGCACTGGTAAAACCGGGCGATCTTCCAAAACTATTTTCGCCTCATCTAAGAAGGGACAACGGTGGATGGCATGGTCGCCTTCACACATTCTGCAGGGAAATCTAGCTTTCCCCCTCTGTCCTGTGGCTTCACTTTCACTAGTTGACGGTGTGCTGTCAACATGGCTATCAGAGGTTGATGCCACCGAATTGTGCAAATGGGGAGACCAGTCCCTTAGTATCCGAGGGATGCAGGGACAATCTCTGTGGAAGTGGTCTCCCTTGCATATGACACATGGCGATTTAGGCCTAGTCAGTGCTGTGTGTGGATTTTTGTCAGACGACACTTGTTTGCCCCCAGTCGCTTTTGGCTCCTTCTTCTTCTTCTCTTTCTTCTTCTTTTCCTTCTTCTCCTTAGGAACTTGGTTTTTTGTCTTACCAATTCCGTCAAGCGAAGAGGAAGGAGGAGAGGAAGAATTAGATGAAGTAAAAGGCTGGTGGGTAACTTTGGTCTGGTCTAACTGTTGATTCGACTGTTCAGGAATAGTGGTGTTTTGAATGACATTGGTCGAGAAGAGCCAGACTGGCAAGCCAATTGTCAGTCCTGGAAGCGACAATGTGGCCATGTGGGGCGCACCAACATCTCCCCAAGAGGAGAAGGGACTAGGATTTCCACCAAGGGGAATTCCTTGGTTGGTGTGCTCCATTTTCTCAACCTAAAGATCAACACAGGAAGAAAGGGTGATTGTTCCATTTAAAATAAATTTTAACGATGCTTTAGACACAACTTGCTTTTTCAATTTTAAAGAGTCGAGAAAAAGCTAAAGATGACTCTAGTCTCCTTCGATGTTTTAACGAGCCCGAAGTGACAAATGCTCGGATGGACTTTTTCCGTTATAGAGTCTCAAAAAGGCCAAAAGGAACTGCTCTGGAGTTCTAAGTAGAGGGTGTGCCAAACTTTTCGCAAAACTGCAGAATACTTTTTAAGGTACGGGCGGTCGATCTTCCTGAATGCTGTGTTCAGTGCATTGCGATCAGTAGGGTGGCCGACACGGCTTCCTAAGGATAAAGGTTTTATACCTATAGGGGTCTCCCAATATATACTCGACGGTACGTGGGAGCACAATCCGTACTGGCGTTATCGTCCCTCAGGAGGAATCACCCACCATCAGCGAGATCGACAGTCACCAGGCTTTACGACGCCGGAACACGTCTCTAGCCTAGACCTCTATGTTGTGCGTTAAGTTACAAAGCGTTGTTAAGTTCATTCAATTTATTTTAGGTTGATCTTTTTAGAAGTTTGCCTTTTGAGGTTCACCATGAGATGTATGATACAATTCCTAAATTCAGTCTAAAGATGATAAGCAAGCTTTATATCTTTTCAACTATGAAAATCCTAGCTACAAAGGGAAAAGAAAGGCACCATCTTTTCTCAAAGAGCAATCAGCACACTCTAATGCACTTTTCCTAAACCAGGCATGCAAACTATCAAGATGCAAATGCACAATGCAGGTGTTTGTTTTCCGCTTTCTTAATATTGATGCCTAAAAAGAAAGCTTTTTGTACAACTTTGAATTTGCTTTTAAATGACAAATACAAACAAGTTTACTTTTTCGAAACCAGAAAGGGTAGAAGAGAATACAACACTTTACGACTTTTGAAATGAACACTTGTTTTGACACTTAAAAGAGACAAACTCAAACCAAAAGCAAAAGTAAATGTATAATCAACTGCAAACAGCCAATGAACTCTCTCCTAAGATCACAATCAATAGATCTGAATCAAGGGCTACATGATGATTATTTCACTCTTGCAAAGGAAAACTGTAAATGATGCCACAAACACATAAAAACACTCACAGTCTTTTTGTACAAAAGGAGGCGGAATTTAAGCAGAGAAAAGGGGTTATCAGACAGGTACCTATGCTGGTTACAGGCTGCAAAAATCAGAGATCAAAACAGGGCAAAACAGAGCAGAGAACCCCAGCTGCACAAGGCCTAACTAGATCAACACACCCTCAACACAGAGGTTTTGACATTCAGCGCAAGTAGCCTTCACGGGACCTGCGTTGAAATGTAGAACCTCTTCACAGGGTCTGCGCTGAAGGAGAAACGAGAGTTTCTCACTGGGTTCTAGGTCACAGTTTGCTGATTAATCTACGGTTTCAGGCCAAACAAAAGCAACAAACAAGGTACAATCAAAGGGATGCTTTGAGGAAGGGCTAAGATCTATCACAAAGGATCATCAAATCATTTGTGAGTCCATTGTTCAGATCATAGACAAATCCAGTGATTGGATCAAGGCAGCAGCTGTCTACTTTGCATCTGAGAATAGCAGATGCAGTTCGATTGTTGCTGTTGAGTCTATGAAACAAACAATGATAGAAACACAAATAAAATGACTAAGCAGATCTCCCCAGCGGAGTCGCCAATTTGTTGTGGGGAAAAATGCCTATGCAGGACGATCCTATCCACTTAAGGTGTGACAGTGCCTTAGCAACAAACAGAAACAACTATTCTAGTATTCTTCCTTTATGAATTAAGAATGAAGAGAGATGGATGGACTAACCGGTGTCTTCCATTTGTCCCTCGATCCGGTTTCTCTTCTCTTTGAGGGTTCCCAGCTACTTGCCTTCTCACTCGCCCAGCTTCAACAGGTTCCTGCAAGATCACAAGAAGAGAACACTACACAAAGACATAGATTCATATTCATAACTAGTTCAGGATTAGAAATAAACTAAATATACTAATGCAATCATACATGAAAGATACATCAGTATATAGGAGAAACCAAGATAGCTTTATTGATGAATAACAAGGTTCAGGAAGAGATACAACCCAGAGGGCTCCAATCCAGCATCTCCTTCCCAGCAAATGAAATTCCTATCTTCACCTTCCTTCAAAGCATTAAGCACCCAATGATTGCAATCTCAAACAAACAACAATTCTCTGCAATAACAAAATTCCAGCCTCTAGATCTCATGGAGGAGAGATCCATATATAGATGTTTGGAGAGAGGATGAGTCAGCTTGAGATCTGAATAGTGTCCTCTCCCTCTGTCAGTTCTTGCTTCCACTTGGAGGTTCTTGCTTCCACTTGGAGATTGAGAACCTCTTACTCATCACTAGTCGAATTCACTGAGGCAAGTGTCATTGAGGAAGGTTCTGGAAGCTTCCAGGGTCTTGACACCTTGTTGAATGAACTTGCCATTTGTCAATTCCCACTCAGCGCACCCTGGTAGTGCTTCTACCTGCGTTGCAGTGCAGGTAGCCAGTGCAGACTTTGCATTTCAGCGCAGACAGCTAGTGGAGCCTCTGAATTGATCCTGAATTGACTTGTTTTTTAGCAGTTTTTGGTGGAGAACTTCTGTGAATTGCTGTGGTTTGTTAGCCTTGTTCCTCTAGGGGTAGGAACAACATGTTTAGGGACTTTGGATCCCTTAGATTATGGACATTTCATGCTCAATGCTATAAGGCACAAAAATGTCTATAACAAAACGACAAAGACCCGACAATCTTTTTGTTTTTTACACAGTCGGAAAAGAGTTTAAAGATGACTACCTCTTATTTCCATTTAACGAGTCAAGAGGGAACTCGACAATCTTTTCATCTTTAAATGGTCGGAAAAGAGCTGAAAGAAGACCTCCATTTTTATTCTCTTTAACGAGTCAAAAAGGGAAAATACTCGGCAATCTTTTCATATTTTACGAGTCAGAAAAGAGCTTAAAAGCGACTCGTCCTAGAGGAATGAGTGGTATAAAGGATAGCAACTTGTTCCGGTAATGGTGGAACTACTCAAAACATGTAATGGTTAAGAGGCTGGCTAATAAAACCACTCATCGCTGCGGTTCCTCAGGAAAGGATAAACAACCAAGTGAAAGCATATGATCGGCCAAAGAGATGGTGGCAATGAAATGAAACAACCAAGGCTCATCTAGCAGGATTCAGTGGATAAAAATGGCAATCACGAGATGTAAATCGGGTATGGGTTCATTTTTACACAAGCTTGAACCATGGAGAACTTTGATTGGATTCGGCTTCATGTTTACACAAGCTTGAAACGAAAAACTATGCTTGTTATGAGTTCGCATGCCCCCAGGCATAATGACACAAAACGAGGTACATGCCCCCCAAGCTTCATTGCATTCAACAAAGTGGATGGAATGAAGGTTCACTCTCGAGATCGATGAAAGACTCGACTGGTATTTTACGAGATCTCAATCAAAAGACTCGATTTGGAAAGGGAGTTGTTTCATTTTTTAATGAGGTTGACACAGTAAAAGAATTATCCTCATAACCCTTGTTTCATGTTTTAACGAGCTTGACACAAGATCAGGAACTATGCTCCGACCAAACCTAGTTTCATTTTTTAAGGAGATTGACACCGGAAAGGAACTATGCTCCACCCGAACTTCATCATAATGAATAGAAAGTCGGGGCTTCCAAGATCGCCACTCCCGGTGGAAGAGAAACATCTTGCAAGTCAGGGCCCAATGCCCCCAGGACACTATGCACAATGGCGGCATCACTGGATCCAGGCATGGGATAGGTGGCCACGTAGTTGATCTGTGATGGGGCAGATGCAAGTGGTGGATGAAAACTAGGAGGGGAAGACAACGGCACAGGAGGCATCGGGGGACTAGCGAATGACACTTGATCAATAGTCACAATTCTTCCATCATGCGGAAAGCAAACCACATGGAAAAGTGAAGAAACGAGGGCCCCCATGGCATAAACATAGTCGCGACCAAGGAGAAGACTAAAGTCTAAAACACCTTGGGTAACCAAGACATCTATATAGATGGTTTTTCCTCCCAAAGTAATAGGGAACTTTGGGAGAACTCCTAGAGATGGACAGGCTCCTCCATCGAAGGCCAACAGATTCTGAGTGACTGGCCCAAGCTGCGGGGAACCTAAAGCTTGCCAAGTAGTGTACGGCATAAGACTGACAGACACCCCTTCATCCAAAACAGTGCCAGGTACTGCCTTAGCACAGGCATGTACTGTGATCTGGAAAGGCATATGGGATGGAAGGCGACCGGCGATCAGGCGATTCCAATCAAAGGAAGCGACCAGACTACTTGGTGGGGGAATGATATGATTGCCCCCATGTGCTAAAGGAACCAAAGGAGAACCTTCGGGAGCGGCTGGGTTAGGAGAGTCATTTCGGGACTCAGGAGAATCTGAAGAGACGAGAAGAACATGGGCGTGATGCTCGTCCGAAACAGAGTGATCGACGGGTGGTGAACTCGAGTCAACACTCTTTCCGACCAATGGTTGGTCTGGAACAGGCTGGGCATAGCCAGGTTCAGGAAGAGGAGGTTGGACAAGAGAAGAATATGAATCAATCTCTTTGTCAGCAGGGGAATGATCTACGGCTACAGAGAGACGTTGATAACCAATGGGAAGTTGGGGTGAAGGAGCTGTAAGACTTTCCAAGACAATGGAGGCTTTATCCATGAGTGGACAAAGGTGAAGGGGATGATTGCCTTCACAAAGTCTACAGGGGATTCGAATCTTCCCTTTTCCCTTACCATTCCCAACTGATAAGGTAGCATCGTCGTGAGCTTCAGAGGACGATGAGGGGTGGGCCGGATCACGAGACCATACTTCTAAGACCCTGGGGATTCCAGGACAATCGCGAAGAAGATGGTCCTCCTTGCATAATCGACAAGGAAACTTGACCTTCCGCGGAGGAGCGGAAGGGGGCCTGACTTTAGGTGTACTCAGAGTAAGAGCTGTACTTCTAGCCTCTCCCTTGGGAGCCTTCTTCTTCTTCATCTTCTTCTTCTTCTTCTTAGCCACCGGGTTAGTCGAATCGAGACTTTCACCAGGCGAAGTAGAAGATGAGGACGTAGAAGTAGGCGTATAAGGGGAGAGATCCACCTTAGAATCAACATGATGTTGTTCAGGTGGAGGGACGGATTGACTATACGGTGAGACGGCAGGGACCAAAGAGGTTGAGAACAACCAAACCGGTAACCCAACAGTTAACCCTGGGAGGGACAACGTCGCCATATAAGGAGCACCAACATTTCCAAAAGGAGCGAAATGACCAGGGTTCCCATCAGAGGGGATCCCTGGGTTAGTGAACCCCGGAAAAGTTGCCATCGAGAATGAAAAGAAGCCTACTCAATCTAACGCCAACAAGATATATCCAGGTAATGTTAATCGTGGCCAAATAAATTTTAAGACGCAAGGACACAACTTGACCTTTTCATGTTTTAAGAGTCGAGAAAAGGACAAAAAGGTGATTCTAGTCGCCTTCGAATGTTTTGTGAGCCCGAAGTGACAAACTGCTCAAGTGAGCCTTTTCTTTTAAGGAGTTCGAAAAGGATCAAAAGTGACTACTCTGGAGAGACTAGGCAAAGGGTTTACCAAACAAATCCATAAAACTGCATATACACCTTGGCAATCATATGAAAACCAAGGACTTCCCGTACGGCAGTCAATCTTCCCGAATGTTGTGTTCGGTGCGTTACGGGTTGTAAGGCGGCAGACACGGCTTCCTGTGGATCAAGGATGATAACCTAGTGGGGTCTCCCCTATATACGCGACGGTACGTGGGAGCTCAAGTCCGTGCTAGACCACTATCGAGTCACAAAAGGAGGAATCACCCAACCGTAGTGTGAAACAACAGTGACTAGGTTTAACAACGTTGGAGCACGTCTCTAGCCTAGACCTCTACTTAGTGAGCATTATGTTCCAATGCATTTTTTAAGTTCATTCAGTTCATTTTATGGTTGATCTTTAGTTAAGTTTCGATTTCCAGGTCCTACCGTATGTGATCTCTCACAATTCCCTAAATGCAAGCTATATGCCAAAGAATGTCATTTCGCTCGATGAATACTAACTACGAGAGAGTTGAGAATTTTTCAAACAAAACGACAACAATCAAGAAGCACTCTAATGCAGCTAATGACAAATAAATGAAACTTTTCTTTGTTTTAGATCACTTAATCAATGAAAAGCTTCTAATTTCAATTAACTAATGCAACGCAAAAGAGATTATTCGTTTTTCTTTTTCAATGACAATGTGCACTAAACAAATTTTGAGAGATAGTAACACCGAGCAAAAGATCAATTTCACTCAATGAGAACACAATTGAATCCCCAAAACACCAAAACAGTCCCTCAAGAAGAAAGCACAAAGACCTCTATGAGCTATGTAATCTAAGCCCAAATGAAGCCAAGTGAAACCCAAGCGAAAAAGAAACAAATCACTCGGAAAAAGCTTTAACAACTACCGAGAAAACGCAAAAGTAATCGCAAAGTAGACTGGACGATCAAAGAACCCAAGATTCCTACGGAAGGCTCGATGCACTAAGCCACTAGATGCCCTAGGGCTAAAAAGTGTAATCGATAGAAAAAGGCAAACACTCGAAGGATGAAGGTCTAAAACCAGTCAAACCAGGATCAAATACACTCCAGTAATTGAAAAAGACACATCAAGACAGAAAATCCAAGCTCAGAGGGCTTAAGGACAAGCAAACTGAAAAGTTGACAGGCCTGGCACGACTATCAGGCTGCAACTCGCGCTTTTATAGGATTGGTGCGGGTTGTCTTTGAGCAACTTGCGCCAATTGGTGCGACTGTAAGGCTAAAAAGCGTGCTAATCAAGTTGGCTTAGTCAAAAACAAAAGCAAGCGACTCAGGGCTTGAAGACAGTATCTAGGCAAACCAGGAAGCAAGAAACAGCAAGAAATCTAACCCAGAAAGCTATCTAAGCAATCAAAGCAAGAAAAACCAAAGAGATAAGACAAACTCCAAGTTATTTAGTCCATAAACCAAACCGGATATTGACTGAAGTGGCGTTGATCTACTTCGCTAATGCAAAGCAATAACATTTCGAAGGCTACCTGGCCGTACTTCAGGCTCCGTCTAAAGTTTACAAATCAAACAATGAGCTTTCCCCAGCGGAGTCGCCAAATTGTTGTGGAGGTAAATCCTCTCTGCGGATAGAGACGATCCCTACTAGCCCAGACCGGGTCTAGCAACAATCACACAATGCTATCACACAAGTTCCTAATTGAAAATACAAAGTGGATGGTGAGAACCTACTTGGATTCCAACGCTAGTGTTCGTAGAAGACATATCGCCCTCGTTCCTTTGCCTTGGCCGGTCACGATCTACATGATCCTCGTGATAGGATACCTGCACACGCAAAGAACAACACGAAAACAAGCGTAAAATCTAGTAGATGCAATTATATATCAGTCAGAAAAGATATAACTCAACATCAAACATGAGACAATGAGAGTGGAACCATAATGATAGTCATCTATTATTAATAAATAACAAAGAAGAATACAACCATTGTTCTGACGTCAAATCCTCCTTTGGCTGGGTGATCAGCTACACAAGTCTTGCAAAGCTTGTTGGGATGGGAAACAAGCCTCTCTCTCTTTGGGTGACAAGAATCTCCTTACTTAGATTTGGCCTTATGGGTGCAAAGAAGGCTCTTGCAGCTTCAAACTCTTAAACTCCTGGAACTATTGTAATTCTAACTAGCTTGCTCAAGTCATAGAGGCAAGCTTTTATAGATAGAGAAGAAAGAGATAGGATCAACCACATTATTCATGGGATTGGCTTTATCACTTGGAAACTTCCATGAAAGGTGGCAAACCACTTTCCCTTCTATGGAGATTCGAAGCCAAACCATCCTAGCTCAACATAGATTCAGTTGGTGAATGGGTTGAAGAGAACCTTCAGGAGCTTGTTGGTTGAAAACTTTACTCAATTCGGTTGGCACGAGTGCGACTCTGAGACAGAGCACCAATGGCGCGCCCTTTTTAGAGGATTTCCCTCATTGGCGCGGGCAGTGAACTGTGAACCCGCGCTAATGCAAAAAGAGCTGTTTTCATGGGTATTTTGTAAGAGATGTCTTCAGGGCATATGAAGCTCATACTTAGAGGAATATAATGCAAGTGGTTTCAGGTCATGTCACTTCTCACAGGTCCTGGAATGAGTCCTCTAGTGTGCGGGGTGAGGGGTAACAGGGACGGTGACAAACGGTGACAAATTGTTGTGTAACAGGAGGAGCAGAGCGTGGCTCTGACAAAGGTGCGAGGTTGCCCTCACCTGAAACAGAGGAAGAAATGGACAATCAGACAGAGTAGCATGGAGTGGACCCGCAGATGGCATTGTTCCGTATCAAGCATCCAAGAGGATAGGAAAAAGTTGGGCTGTGGAAGAAATCCAAGGCCAGTAAGACATCGCTGGACCTAATCACCCTAACAGAGGGAGATTTGAATGACATTGGAGATACGGTGTGGGATGCCACCGCAGAGGTACTATAGCAGTTCGAGCAGCAGCAACAACAAGTATTGGGGGCCATCCAGATGGGTCTGCATGAGTTGCAGATACGTGCATCACAGACTGGCATGACATCCACCAACCTCACTATCAGTACTTCAGAAGCCGCCGGGATGCTACATGCGAAGGAATCCTGAGCGATAGTGCTACCGGAGAGAGCAATGACCACATAAAACGAATCTGATAGGCTCGCTGTCAACGCCGTCAAGGGAGTGGAGCTGAACTTGGTAATGCTTCTTGGCGAGGTGCTCCACCGACTACAAGATGGGGTGATCATGGAGTTGACGGCCCGCTAACAATGTGCTTTACAGGTTATAAGTGAAAAAAACATCAATAATGTGTAGATGGCCCTACAACGAGACTCTGACATCGCCACCGTGAACGATGTAATCGACCAAAATAAGCACATAGTTCAGGTAGTAGAGGAAGCATGCCGAATGGTCCTGGAGTTGTCTATTCTTGAGGAATAACTGGTAGAGGTGCGCATTCACAAACTTGTGATGGGGGTGCATGATGCTCACACAGATTTGGCCAAGGTTCAGCTTGAGCTGAACCTCTAGATTGCAGAGTTGCCATTGGAAGTAAAGGAGTAGTGCGCAACCGCTATCACAGAGGCGATAGTGGCAATAGATAGTGCAGTAGCAGACTACACAAGGCTGTTTGAATAGTTGTTCGAAGTATTGACCAGTCTACAAGAAGATCCTAATGTACAGAGGCTGGAGATAGAGGCGTGAGAACTGCAACAACGCTATGACGAGGTGAAAGGAACAACGCGTATTGTTGTTGTCACATAGAGACTTGTGAAGCTGCAAGAGGTCAAAACGCTGAAGGAATAGGAAGATGCAGCGTAACACAAAGAGGAAGTACTGAAGGCGTGCTTGAAGCATTGGTTTGATGAGGCCTATTCAGTCAACGCCTCTGTTGGCTTAGGCCTGACCCAAGTTCAGAAGTGATTTAGCCAAGCAAATTCTGGTACTACTGGGCCTTTTGGCAACATTCCGCTGAGCGTGGACTGAGGTCTCACCTGAAGTAGTATGAGAGGGTGCTAGAACTAGGTTTCCGCACCCTAGGGATGTCTAATATGTGGTGAGTCCAACCTTTGTAGTTACTGTGCTATGCGCACCTGCAGGCGCCCCTCGCCCTATGATACTGTCTTCACGTAGTTCTAGTCGCAGCGCGACCCATGTTATTTAGCCAAGTCTTCCTTAATTAGTCTTTGTTAGCCAATTACTTAGATTAAATTCACATCTAAGCATTCATATACGTAATTATCAATTGCGCGTAGTAAATAAAAGAGTAAAGTAACGCATAACATCAACAGACAGATTCAAGAATAGATTCCCAGGATAAACTTCTTTATTAGCTTCCAAATCCAAGTACAATCCTACTTATAGAACCGACTCCACCCTGTGCATTTAGCTGCAGGGGTTTGCAGACTCAGCTGCGGACTCTACTAGGCCTCTGCGCACTTAGCTGTAGAGCCTCTCCCTACTACCGTGACCCAATACACTTCAAATTTCACTCTATGCTTTTACCATGCCTTTGCATCTATCTATTACATGCTTTTCCCAAAAACTAAAAAAACTATATTTACACTTAGAGCCTCACTCTATTTATACAATCCCATGGTCCGTGGACCATTGGTAGGCCAACACAACTTTACATTATTTTACAATTCTTACGGTGGACAACCCTATGACACATCCTAGACTTTCGCGCTCCGCACACATACTTCGCGGAGTCTTACAATACAATGGACCAAAACTCGGGCTTTAGGCCCCAAAACCTGCTACAAGGGATCCCATGCCTAAAAGGCCCCCAACACAAACATCGTGACTCATCTCGAGTCACTCTGTTGGTGTGTCGATCTTTTCACGGAATCTATCTAGCAGGTCTCACGTAGCTTGGGTGTCTGCGGCACACTGTTCGACTGTCTGTTGTGTTTGTTGCACACGTATCTCTGAATCTTCATGAGAAGGGTCACATTCTTGTCTAACCATATACAATTCCTGCATTTGTGCCAGATTTCCTTCAATGGTAGCTGTAATTGCGAATGCTTCATTGATCCATGGTTGGATGCGGACTTTAACCATGTCTTCTTTTTGTTGCGTGGAATCTAATTAGTCCTTGAGTGCCCTTGCTTGTTGTAGTTCGATGAGTCGTTGAGTAAGAACAACCATTTTCATGGTCCCCTGGTCACTGTCATACTCTTGCTGCAACTCATGTGCCTCTGTCTCTAGGTGTTGTAGGTTTGGATCTTCCTGTAGGTATGTAAGCATTGTTAGTGCTTGATACAACATCCCAGTGAAATCCTAGATGGCTTGGCCAATTCACTCCAACCCTATTTGAATAACGCGGGTGTGCTGCTCTCTGACCTCTAGGGGCATGGAAGGATGCGCCTTCAACCGTAGCTCGGCGATCTGCAGGTTCAACTCCAACTGAACCTTTGTCGTTGCCTCCCTGGCCTCGCGGACTTCGACCGCCATTCTGTGGACCCACTTTGTTGTTGGTAGATCTGCTGACATGTACAATTCTGGGATGCTCCTACACTCATCCTCTACCACCTGCTCCAGTCTGCAAGCCTGCGCAACCAACTTGTCACGCTGGAGGCTGAGCTGATCCATGTTGATTTTCTACTCGTTCAAGACCTCGATCATGCGACCTTCATTGGCATAGAGCTCTGTAATGACCCCATCCTGTAACCGGTACAGGGTTTCACATGGAAAGGCTGCCAAGTTTAAGCTGACACCTTTCATGCTACTCATCGCAGCCCGGTCAACATCTCTTGTTGATGCTAGGGCACCTTCAAGCAACATGAAAGGGTTATCCCTACAGGTGCGTAGTGCCTATTCGGCCTCTGTGTTTCCTACTATGATGTATGGAGCCATTGTAGCTTTTTATGGGGGTTGTACCTGTAAGCCTTGCAACTATGCGTTGAGTGCCGCCAACACAGTGTTATGCTCCATCCTCATTTCCTGAAGCGCATCCTTTGTGACCTCACAAATCATCTCACCAATGTCAAACAGATTACCTTCTCTCAGCGTGATCGGGTCGACGAACGTATTTGTTTCCTTCACCTTCTTCCTAGCAGTTGTTTTCTCAGGGACGCGTGACCGCTTGAGTTGGGTTGATGTTGAACCGAGATTTGCATGCTCTTCTGTCCTATCCACTTCCCCTGTTTGCTGCCCCATGGACATCTCCTGACCCTCCTCAAGCTCTTTTTTTGGCACTATTGTGGTTGCTACTGTCTATGTCGCTGCTGCTGCATCGGCCGTCTTCTGTTGTGCAGCTACTTCTTGTTCCTGGCACCTCCTTTTAGCCAGCTGCATGATGCGCAGCTTGGTGTCCTTCTTCCTTTGCTAGGCTACAACCCTCTCCATTTCTGCCAAGTCTAGGGCACGCCACTCCGGAGGCCATGACTCCATTACTGCAAAGATCGCATCATCCATTGCAATGAACAAAAGCTTCACCCATTTCTACCCTGGATCCCGGCGCACTCGGATATACAGGTTATGCATATCCGCCTTGAACTCTGCCGAGCTCTACAGGCTATTATAAACCATGGGAGATAGGCACGGCCTTCAGTTTATCCACATTCAGATGCTTGCCTCCATGAACACCCAGAACACCTTCGTCTAACAAATCCTCTTCATGTATTTTGTAGCCCAAAGCGAGGTGTACCTCATGGCTTCAGGAAGATCATCCTCAATACTTGGAAACTAGCTGTCCTCCGGTAGTTCCCCTGCAACCAACAAGATGGATAAGAGCAACCACATGTAGTGGAAGGTCTTACCCTGCTCCTGGGCCTCCTTGCAGTTCATCAGAAACTCCTCGCAGAGGAACTACACCCAGTTGAATTGTGCCGCCTATGCACACTGCTCTGCCAGTGCAATCACAGATGTTGGTACTTCGTTGGCGCGACATTTCCTCATTAGCTTGCCGGCCAGCAGCTGGGTGGCTACGCGCACCCCCTTGTCCTTAATGCTTGCTATTGCGTACCCCCACTTTTTCTTCTCTAGTTTATACTTGGCCTTCATGGCTTCTGCGAGGGCCAAGTCACTGCTTTTTCCCGCTATGGCTGTAGGGTTGTGTCCTTTGAAGGGTAGTCGAGAAATTCTGTGAATTAGGTTGGCCGTGATGGGAATCAGCTCCTCCAACCAGAGATACCCATCATACACCATGCACAACAGCTGCCTGATGACAAAAATGGTGATGGGTACATGGTGGTAGTGGGGTATCCATCGCAGATGGAGTAACCCAACCTTCTCCACACCGTGCAACCATTTCTGCTTCATTAAACTTTCCGTGGCCAAGTGTGGAAACTTCTCACTGTCTGCAAGGTCCTAGTCCTCAAACTTCATGGTAGGTGTCGACCAGATAAATCGTTCTTGTGGACAAGAGCGATCTCCCTAGTATCTACAGATATCTAGCGACAAGCAAGACAAGCAAATCTATTTTTCTCTAAATATTGTGATTTATAAATAACAACCAAGAGGTGTTTTAGACCCTACCTTAAGTCCAACACTAGTTTGTGGCAGCCAGGCTTCGACCGTTCAAATGAGTTTCCTTTTAAGAAGCTGCAAGCACAAACAAGCACACATAAAATAAAACCTGCATAGCTAATATAATAAATCATATTCATCATGGTGATCGAGATATCCATGAAATAAACCATAAAAGACAGCTTATTGAGAAAAATAAACTTGATTGTATTAACTTTAAACAAATAAGAACTTTACAACCTTAGTGCCTTGATGTTGTACAAGCTGCTCCCAAGGTCCAAGCAAGAATATCCTCTACTTTGAGAAGCTTCACACTCTTCCCAATGAGATCAAAAGGTATGTAATCTCTCCTCTCAAAATCAATTAGGAAGTCTAAATTCCAACAGCATTTACCCTAAAAAATATTCATCTTTCAACCTCCTTAGTAACCAGCCCAATGCCTCATTTTATAGTGTAGAGGAAGGAAGTTACAGGTCCACCTATGAAGGGATAGAGTCCTCCTTCAAAGGGATAAACTCCTCACATCAAGGGGTTAGCTCCTTTAGTTATGGAATGCATGAACATCAAAGGAGCGAACTTGCCACCTCAAGATTCCCTCTAAAAGCTTCCAGAAATAACCCAAAGTGAGTTTTTAAGAATGTACTTGTGTCTTTTTGACTTTTACAGGGATATGTACCCATTACACAGAAACAGAGTGGGCAGGACCGCAGGGGACATGACCAGGGAGTGCGCGACCGCAAGTAATGCTAAGAGAAAGTGCGGAACCAGAGTTTTAGAGATTTTCAAGGACTTTCTCTCATTTTTCAAGGCTTGACATGAAGATCTGAGGTTTAAGATTTGCATAGGAGGAAAGTATGAGTGGTGATAGACTCACACTGACTACAGAATGTCATGGTGACAATATTTTGTGTAACAGATTGCCCCCTAAAGTGCGAAGTCTGTAATAGATAGTATTTGTCATCTAAGAAAAGTGAAGTACTTTATCATTTTGAGGATCATCCTGTGGAGAGTCTGGTTGGAACCTGTAAAAACATTCAATACAAAAAATATATATGTGATCATATCATCGTTGAGGTAGGAATTCCCATACTCAGATCAAAACTAACTAGAAAACTAACTAAACTGCTTTGATATAGGAATGATCTTGTAATACATCACAAGTATAGACATATGTAGACATAGTATGGGCACAGCCATCTGTTTATGAATAGTCCATTGTATAATGAATAACAAAATTCCTTGCAGCCTGGATGGTGGAAACTAGATCCAGGGTCTTGATTTCTACTTCCTCAAATAGTACGATTCTATCCATGTGAATGAATGTGTCGAAGTCGAACATGGTAGAAACCACTTGATTACCAGTCAATGATGTAAACTATTAACAAGTGTGAGAGAAACCACCAGTAATGTCAATGGCTCTCAAAGTACTCAGTACAATCCATGAAATGTGAATAGATGAGTCGATGTTGAACATGTCACGGAATCCTTTGATCGAAGGTCAATGATGCAACCTGACGTCGAAGGCGAGAAACCTGCCATTGAGGCATGCAGATTCCAAGGTACTAACTATTTCTAGATCATCTTTCTAGATAATGAGCTGAAGTCAATAGAAAGTGATTCGTCGTAGGCAAGCCCACAACACGAAATCATAGATCAAGTTTGAAGAAATATATTTGCAAGGACTGACTCAGAGATGGTCAAGATGGATGACAGATATTTTGCAGATGAATGGTTTATTTGTACTGACCTCTTGAACACATAATGACACTGCAGATGGTTTGGTGACAATTGACCCAAAGCTAATACCCAGAAACCAGCTCAAGACTTTCAATATGGTTTGATTAACTGTCAGGCAAAGGATTTCCCAACCCAGGTGAACAAAAAGTGTCGTGTTCAAGAGTGGTTAAATGATTTTCTGAGACACAATGTATAACAAACAGGTTCATTTTTCTCTCTTTTCCCCCACCATTTCTAGCAAGTACCTCTTTATTTTTGACAAGCTTGAGGAGGATAACATTTGCTTGGTTATAAGCTCATCCTTCAGATGAGTCCAACTTAGTTTAAATTCGAACCCTAAGAAGGAGTCGTCCGTTCTTGTTTGTAATTGAATAGGTCCTTTACTGTTAAATTTTAACGAGTCCAATATAGGAGAAACTCGGTGTTTTTCAATTTTAGGGAGTCAGAAGAAAAACTTAAGAAAACTCCATGATTGTCCTTTTTTGTAAATTTGTGTCTCTCAAGCCCGAAAAAAGTATAAAATAATACTTGAGAGAACCGCTTGACCATTATGATCAAAGAGTACTATTCATAATTAGTGTCTCTAATCCGAAAAAGTAAAAAAGTGATCAACGACACATCGTTTTATAACCAATATCGAATTTGAAACAACAAAAATCCGGCCATCTTTTCATGTTTATGCGGTCAGAAAAGAGTTGTAACTGGACCGTCCTTTTAATTCCATTTTAACGAGCTTAAAAAGAAAAACTTGGCAATCTTTTCATATTTTACGAGTCAGAAAAGAGCTTAAAGAGGACTCTAATGTTTTTTGTTGAAAATGATCAATTTTGCCTGAAAAATCCAATATTCTACACAAAAACTCAAACATTACTCATACCTGTTTAAAATAAATAAAAATGCATCAAAAAGTTACCTTTTTAAAGTGAAAAATAAACAAATTAAAAATTCATTTATTCAAAAAAGCTCATAAAAATGGCTTTTGTAAATTCATTTTTACCGTTTGACTTCAGAGTGAGAAAAGAGAGCTTTTGGGTAAGAAACGTCCTGTGAAGATTGTAGAAAATCCATCCGTTGGAAATGAAAATCGTCACCTCCAGGTAATCCACATCACTTTAATATTGCATTTCAATCGTTTGAATTTTGTTTTTAGGTTTCTATTTTGATTTTTAGGAAAAAATTAGTTTAAAAGACCGCTCACGAGGGTCCGCAGGCGCAACATGCGAAACCTGCGGACCCCGAATTTTTCCTATAAAGGAAAGAGCCAGGGGCCCGCACCTGCTGCTTGGGAAGAGTGCGGACCTACGCACTGTCCCTAACTGGAGAGTGCGGACCCCGCGACATAGGTTTTACAACTTCAATTTTTTCAATTTCTGCCCAAAAACTTTGAATTAAAATGTTCTAATCCGCCTTTTCTTTCAATGTAGGATATACACAATGCTCAGTTGGCGGGAACGGGAGCACGAAGATGTGGACCTTGCCGCAATTAATCATCAACCTTCAATAGATGCATTGAAGGCATGCGGGCTATTTAAATTCTGGGCCATACCTAGCATGAGGGCCCAAGTAGACGTTTTGTAGTGGCTGGTGGACAGATGGAATATACAGGACCAGTGTTTCATTATTGGTGGCCACCAGCTCGAAATGGAGCTAGAGGACATTTACTTGTTGACTGGTTTGCCCAAGAGAGGTGAACAATTGACTCTATAAGGGACTAGGCCAGGTGGCCAGTTTGTCGATAGTCTCCGGTTAGAGTTTTGTAATGACCAAACAAAGGACAAATGGATTGATATCAAAACCATATCCCATCTTGAACTTAAAGTGATTGCATTTACTGTCACCAGACTTTGCAGAAGCGTAGCACTGCATGTAGCCACCGGATCCCAAATGCGGATGGTAGTAGACTGTTAGCGAGGCACCATCTTCAACTGGTACGAAGTTGTGTTGGCTAATGTAAAAGGCCAACTGACTAGACCAAAGAATGGACAACTAAAAAACTTTGGATATGGTTTCTTAGTTGTGAGCTTTGGTCTAGAGAGCGTCTCGATGTTGGTCCCACAGCATCTTTCCATTGGAGTTGGACTTCCCTGAGAGCCCAAGCTGATGCGTTGGGTTGTAGTTATGGCCCGTCATCCTGAGGAGGGTTCAGAGGTTGTTCGATTTCCTCCTGAGTATTTTCATTGGTTAGAGAACCAAGTTTTCGCGATTCAGGATTTTCCTTATGCTGGGATGGATTATTGTGGTGACCCAGACATGGCTCTTCCACCAGGAGAGCAATGGGATGACTTAGGTAAAATCGTTCTCAACATTTTCTAATTAAATTTTTTTTTTTTTTTAAATTGTCCAAAACTAATAGTAAAAAGTTTCAAATGCAGATGTGGGTCCACGTCGACCAGCCACTCTCTAGCCCTATGAGAGGAGACACCCAGCTGCAGCAGTACCAACCCCACCGGACTAATCTACAGAGACCCTGGCCGAATTGGAAAATCATCCAGAGTGTTTGACAACAGACATTCCAAAGACTAGCATAGATGACATTCCTCTTAGGTTACAACGCTATGTGATTGGGGTCCCAGTACCTTTCAGGAGGTTCCTTTGTAGGGTGGCTCAAGCAGTAGTTTCTTATCGTGATCATCACCAGCGATAGGATGATCTCCTTTTGTAGACTCATATGAAATTTTTTCTTTTTGTGCTATCATTTTTGCCGATCATAATGTGTTTTTCAACCTATGATCGAAGACGATGTATATTTGACACACTTCTATGCTATGCTATATCACTATTACTGGCTATCTTGTAAAACTTGTTATGGAATGTTTTTAAATTTACTGTTTGATTATTGCAAATGTCTACTTAACATTCGAGAAGCAATTGCATCTGCTAATGCATTTAAATATCTTGGAATATGCTGATATACAATATAGTCAAATTCACGTTCCAAGAGACAAACTCTAAAAAATAATCTTAACAACACTGGATTTCTAATGGCATAAACTCTATTAAGCTACCATACAACGAGTTCAGAATCTAACCTCACAATCAAACTCCGAATCCCAAATGAAATGGATTAAGATAATAACTAAATCACTGCGTTATACTATGTAATGTTGTTCGTTGGTTGACCGAGGCTTACCCCATGCATAGATACCAACTCATCAGAGGGTGAATAGATAACCCAAGCTGTGGAAGAAATGTTCTGTGTATTACAACAAGCACCATCAGCGAAACCAATGCATGTTTGAAGAGACGTCGACATCTACAATATCAATATTAAAATCAAGATAAGCAGGAATAATGACAAAAACACTCTCTAAACTAAGCACACTTTTCTAGTCTAAAACACACCAGCTAGAAAGAAAACTAATCTAACTAAAAATCTCCACACCCAGATTTAAGCATAATATCTCTTCAGATAAAGACCATTTCTGGGCTTACCTAGAGAGACACCGTCAAACTCTACCAATTCATAGACCCCTTTTGCCAGCTTTCACTTAACAACATAAGGACCATGCCACATAGGTATGAATTTTTCAGCCCCTAGCTTATCATTTGCTTGATCGTATAGTAAGACTAGGTCTCCTTCCGAAAAATTACAAGGTGTAACATTTCGATCATACTGAGCTTTAATTCGTTTGGCATGAGTTTCGATTTCTAGTGCAGCATCACGTCGATTATCATCTAGCTGAGCCAAGTACAACAAATGTTTTTCCTCTTTGAAAGTGACTGGAAGTAATTCTATGGCTATTTGCAATGACGAGATTTCGCATTCAATGGGTAACACAGCTTCCAAACTGTAAACTAGTTAGAAAGGAGTGAAACCAATTGATGTTTTTACTGAGGTTTGATACGCCCAAAGCGCTAAAAATAACATTTTATGCCAATTCGACCTATGAATACCAATGATTCATCGGATCATAATGACTAGAACTTTGTTGATGGCTTCAACAAGACCATTAGCATGTGGGTAATATGGAGTAGAACTATCGTGATGCAGGCCAAGCTAATCTGTTAGTTCAGTCATCATGATGTTTCAAAAATGACGCCCATGCTCAGTGATAATCACTTGTGGAACACCGAATCTAGTAATTATATGATTGAAAATGAAAATTGTAGCAGTTTTGCCATCTACCGAAAATGTAGGCATTGCCTCAGCCCATTTGGTAAAATAATCTACCGCAAGGATGTATACGCATGCCCCCCGGCCGAGTGAGGGTTACATGTAATAAATTCAATACCCCACTTTGCAAAAGGACTGATGGAAATTATAGGGTGGAGAGGAGCAGGTGGAGCACACATCTTCTGATCAAAAATTTGACAATTGTGGCATTTTCGAACCGCGTAAATACAATCTTTAAAAAAATACGTCCAGAAATAGCCAGCGCGCAATATCTTTTGGGTTGTGGCATACCCAGACATATGACCACCACATGCTCTTGAGTGACAGTCATTTAGAACCCTTTCAGCTTCTTCATGAGTTAAACAACATTGGAAAACAGAGTCCACCCCATGACGATAGAGTGTATCTCCAATAATCTTATATTGTTGGGATTGGAAACGTATTTTCCATCACTGAGATCGTGAAATTTTAGGCCGAAAAGATTGGGTTTGGACATAAACAATGATATCTCCATACCATGGATCAAGAGTGTTGATAAGAAACAAGGATTCGTCCGTAATGGGCTCTTCTACCACAGTTTCAGTATTAGCACGCGGGAAGTCACACATCAATTCCGCAAAAACTAAAGATTTCTTTGACTTAGATTTTTCAAATTCCAAGTCAAATTCCTGCAGGATAACAATCCATTTGGAATACTTGCCCCCTAGCAATTGTTTGGTCAAAATATAGATCATAGGGTTACAGTCAGAAATTACAGTAGTTTTGCATAGTAAGATGTAATGACGAAATCTTTGGACAGCTTGAACAGCTGCCAAGGCCAATTTCTCCACATGTGAATATTTAAACTTAGTCAGATTCAAATTTTGACTAAGGTAGTAAATCACATGTTCACTACCGAATTCATCTTCCTGAACTAACACCATTCCGATGGTGGAATGAGAGGCGGCGAGATACAAGAAGTAATCCTAGTTGTAGTTGGGAGGATGCAATAACGGTGCATGGGTCAACACGTGTTTAAGTGCATCAAAAGATTTTTTAGCTATCTCATCCCAAAAGAATGGAGTATTCTGTTTCAACAACCTGGTAAAACCCTTTGTTGTCTGGACGTAGTTAGGAATGAATCGACGTAAAAGGTTTGTTGTCCCTTACAAACTTTGGAGTTGGCGAAGAGTTGAAGGAGGAGGCAATTTGAAAATAGCTTTAACCTTCGAGGGATCGACACGAATGTCAACTTTTGAAACAACAAATCCCAGTAAACGACCCATTTCTATATAGAAAACACATTTGTGTGGATTCAACCTAATTCAATAATGCCTACATCTCATAAAGATCGCTCGTAAGTGGTAGAAGAGTCATATCAATTAGTTATTGAAGCATGGGCTAAGTAAACTCATGAGGGATTGGAATAGAGATTTTCCATCAGAGAGCGCTCTACACTCTAGGGTTTCAACTTCTTCTGCAATGGCAGGTCTCCCCAGAGTGTTGCAGGCCTGGTAATCACTAACGATAGCATGACTTTTGCATTATGTGCAATACAGTGCAGCCCCTCATGAGTCCCCCGCAGGGGGAGGGCGATGTACCTCCCCCATTGAACAATGAAAAGCAACAAAAAAACATTGCAAACGAAAAATTAGAGGATCAAGGTGAGAACAAAACGGATCTAAACCCATAACAGGCAAATCAGGACAACATAGAGCAACCCAAGATAAGTACTACAACATGCAAGCCAGTAGCTACTGAACGTCTGAAAGTCTTTTTTCCCAGCCACAGAATCAATGCTCAGATACAGTTTATGAGGGATCATGCTCTGATTGGCAAGTTCGGAGAAAGCGCTACGTGGATGGATCACAGTGAATTGGAACCCAAAAGGACATATTACCTTGCAGCTAGGGCCAAAAGGATTCTTTACAACCCTTTTTAACTGTCTGGAAGATAGGAATAGGGTTCTGGATGGAGGACCCTATTTCTTCAATGCAGTGGGCTTGTTTCTCAGAGGTTGGGTTGAGCGCTTCAATCCTAATAAGGAGGATCTGAGTTGGGCTCCAGTTTGGATCCGACTGTACTCGTTACCTGTAGAGTATTGGGAGAAAACTTCGCTACAAGAAATTGGGAATGCTTTGGGTGAATTTATAAAAGTTGCTGAGGAAATAAAAATTCGGAGATACACCTCCTATGCTCGCATCTGTGTCTACATGAACCTCAAAAAGGCCCTTTTGGACACGGTAAGTTTATTCCATGAAGATATTGAATGGGTTCAGTTGATTGATTATGAACATGTGTCGTTTAGATGTAGAAGATGTCATGTCTTAGGTAATTTATTCCGGGATTGTCCGTTAACTCAAAAACCCTCGTCACCCACCAATCCAGATCTTCCTAAGGCTGATGGATTCACCAAAGTAGCCAGTCATAGAAGGAGCCATAGGAAACCAGCTCCGAATCCCAAAGGGCCTCAACCCAGTTCCTCCAAGCCCTCAACTAGCAACAGCTTTGAAGCTCTAGCTCGACAAAATGAGCCTAACCCTGAAACCCACACTCCCCCAGAAAAGGGGGCATTGAAGGACAATCATTCGAAGACTGTAGTTATCGATTCGACCCAAGAAGACCGTCTTCCCACAGATCCATCCTTCTCGGATAAGCTCAAGACTCCAGCAGGGTATTCTCAGGTCATGGAGGTAGACAGTTTACAAGCGGATACCAGAACAGTAGAAGAACTCACTGAAGAATTAAATGAATCTCAGCACATGGAGGAGGAACCCGAAAGTATAGACATTGGGGAAATAGACATCCTGACCCTGGAGTAGGCATGTAGATTTTTTTTTTTGACAAAATTCCAGATCGACAGCTGGAGAATTTGGAGGAGGTCCTTTCTCGAGCTCAAAGGAAAAAGTCCTTAGGAATTCAGATTGGCAGCCCCTGGGATGGAAAAATCATTACAAAGGATAATAAAAAGCGTGGAAGGAAAACAGACCTCCAGCGCACAATCAGAATAGGAGCAATGTTGGTGGAGTCTGGTGGGTACTCCAAGCTAACAAAGTACTTTAACTCCTCTCCTAATCATTCCCAATGAAGTTAATATCATGGAATATCAGAGGGCTCAATAGCCCAAGAAAAGGAAGACTTCTCAAAAATATGATCATGCAAGAAAAGCCTCAAGTACTTTTCTTACAAAAAACCAAATGCAATTCAAGTGCCTTAGATAGAATTGCTGCAAATGTATGGCCAGGAGGTCACTGCACTACTGTAGATTCCAACGGGGCTTCTAGCGGTCTTGCAATCTTATGGGACAATCGAATTATTCAGCTCAACAACGTCCATGCAAATAAGAACTTCATCCAAGCAAAATTTCATATCTTAGGGACAAATGTACATGGGCTATTAACCAATGTGTATTTTCCCCAAGAAGCTGTGTATAAAGAAGAAATTTTGAACTCTCTCTTAGTCATCAACTCTGATAGGCTACATCCTCTATGGATCTCAAGAGGTGATTCTAATATGATAACCAGACTGGAAGAAAAAAGGGGAGGCAGGAACAGGGGAAGTCAGGAAGGGATCCCCCTAAAGGAATTCATTTAGAACAACTGGCTTATTGACATGCATTTCAATAATGGCATTTTTACCTGGAGCAACAAAAGAGTATGGTTACATCAGATAGCCTCCCATCTGGATAGATTCCAGATTTCAAATAATGCTATTCATATTGAAGGAGACTTTGCTGCTTCCATCCTGTCGTACTCAGGGTCTGATCATTGGCCAATTTCCCTCCAATGGACTTGTCCTGGCAATAAATCCCGAAGACCATTCCGTTTTGAGGCATTCTGGTTGTCTCATCCAGATTTCAACAACTTAATCCACTTAGAATGGAACAATTTCTCTCCTCCAAATGGATCCAAGATGTTTCAATTTCAGCAGAAGCTCAAACATCTCAAAAGCAAGATCAAACAATGGAATCTCACCTCTTTCGGCAATATTTTCTAGGCCAAGCAATCTCTCGATCAAGACATGAAGAGTCTGCAGCAAAGGATTATCACTGAGGGTCTATCTAAGGAAATGGCAGAACAGGAAAAATCTCTTGAGGTACAAATTTTAGAAAGGGCTAAACAGGAAGAAACGTTGTGGAGGCAAAAATCGAGAATAAGATGGCTCAAGGATGGTTTCCATAATACAACTATCCAGCGCAGAATGAACAACACCATAACACACATTCAATATGAGCAGGGGGCTAGGATGGAAACACATGAAGCTATTGAAGGCGAACTTCTAAACTATTTCAAGCAAGCACATCGAGAGCCCCAGATTGATCGATTGCAAGCCATTGAAAAAATTACTCGAAATATACCTAAAATCATTTCTGAAGAGCAGAACCAGCTTCTTCTCAGGTCTATAGATCTACAGGAGGTTGAAATGGCAGTACGACAGCTGAAGGCGGGAAAGGCCCCAGGCCCGGATGGATTCACTTCTAACTTTTTTCACAGTTTCTGGGATTTGGTAAAAATAAAAGTTTGTCAGGTAGTTGAGGAGTCAAGGACTTTAAGATGGATGTTTCCTAGCATGAATGCCACATTCATTGCCCTTGTCCCCAAGGAGGATTAGCCCAGCACTTCTAACAAGTACAGGCCTATTGCTCTGTACAATATAATTTACAAGATAGTCTCCAAAGTCATCGCCTCCAAGCTCAAATTATTGCTGCCTCTCATTATTTCGCTGGAGCAATCTAGGTATGTCGAAGGTAGGCAGATTACAGATGGAATAATCCTTACCCATGAAATTATCCATTCTCTGAAGCAATGTAAGAAGCTAGGTATGCTCCTTAAAATATATCTTTCGAAGGCTTTTAACAGTTTAAGTTGGTTATACATCAAAAAAATTCTAACTTCTTTTGGCTTTACTCCTCCCTAGGTAAGATGGGTTATGAGTCTCTTATCCTCCTTTTTTTCTGTCCCGATCAATGGTGATCCCTCCTCTCCTTTTCATCCTTATCGAGGAATAAGGCAGGGAGACCCTCTCTCCCCTTTCCTTTTTGTTATCATGGCAGAGGGTCTGGGTCGTAGCATTAAATGAGCTCAACAATCTCTGCTCCTCAGAGGTCTATCTCTTCACAACTCTCCAGCTTTCACTCACTATCAATTTGTAGATGACAACATGCTTTTTGGTCATCCCTCGGTCTAGGAAGCTTGCCAGCTCAAATCCTTACTGTCGGACTTCTCTATTGCCTCTAGTGCCTCGATCAATAAGTCCAAATCCCAGATTTTCTTTTTTCATACTCCCGTGATTACTCAAGCAGCTATAGCCCGCATCCTTGGATTCTCTATTGTTGTCCTTCCTTCTAAGTATTTAGGAGCTCCTCTGACTGTCTCGGCCCTGAAGCATTCCTCATGGAAGATCCTCCTAGAAAAATTGGAAGCTCGTCTCTCTTCTTGGACCAATAGAACCCTTAATATGGCGAGTCGTCTTGTCCTTATCAAGGTTGTTCTTCACTCCATGCCACTTTATCTTTTCTCCATTCTCGCGGCTCCCAAATGGGTTCTTAAAGAAATCAAAAATCTCCAAAGGTCCTTTTTTTGGGGTAGCATAGGTCACAATCGCAAATGGGCTCTTGTAAAATGGGACACAGTGTGTCTTCCAAAAAATGGTGGAGGTGCTGGATTAAGGGATCCCTCTTATAGCAATAAAGTCATGGGAGCCCGTATCTGGTGGAAGTGGTTGACGGCGCCTCTTACCCCATGGGCCTCTCTCTGGACAACAAAGTATGAAAGAAATTGCCCAACGGAGGATCTAATATGCATTTCAGAGGTCAGCGCAGGCTCCCTAATCTGGAACTCGGCCAAGCAGCACAGAAGCCTCATTCAGCAGCATAGTTTCTGGGAAGTCAAGAATGGCAACACTGCAAGATTTTGGGAAGATTCATGGCAGTAGATGCCCAAGTTAAAAGACCTTCTCTCTCATCTGCAGCCTCCGGAGCAGGACATGTAGACTCCTGATAGTGTAAAAAACTTTTGGGCACCTTCCTTTTCTCAAAATCACAGGCAATGGATCAAGGCGGATCAAATTCTAAGACAAGGAACACTGCAAGTTCAACAAACTCTTGACTCAGAATTAATGAAAAGAAGAATACAGATCTCCAATGATAGGGACATTCTTAGATGGGAATATCAAGAAAGAGGTACTTTTACTACAAGAGAAGCATGAAATATCATTATAAAGGAACAAATAGTGAAAGACCCTCTCTGGAGCAAAGTCTGGGACCCTACCAACTGGCCAAAAATTTCCACTTTTCTATGGCTCCTATGTCATAACAAGATCCTCACATGGGACAATCTCAGGAAAAGGAACTATCATGGGCCCTCCATATGTCCTATCTATAGACAAGAGGAGGAATCTGTAAAGCATCTCATGTATTCTTGTCATGTTACGCGCAAACTCTGGGAAAAAGTTAGTTTCTGGTGCCAAAAGGAAGGCAGAATTCAGGGAGATATCATTGCCACAATTCGAAACTGGGAACGTAATCCCTATCAAAGAAAGAGTTTAAACTTCCTATGGAAACTCATTCTGGGCTTTCTCCTATGGAACCTCTGGAAGGAAAGAAATCGTAGAATCTTCAAGGATCTTTCGGTACCTATGGAGTTACTCTGGGAAATTATCTGCCAAAATATCAAGGAAACCCTCTCTATCCATGCCTGGTATAAGGAGGAATTTCCCACTATTCCCCAAGAACAAAGCATCTGGGCTAATTGGAATCTTCTATGGAATCAAGAATAAATAGCTAAAGGATCTCTGCCTCAGCTGGGGCGCTCTCCAGATCGGTGGCTCCCCCTGCCCAAGCATACATTCCAGCTAAACTTTGACGGTGCTTCGAAACGTAATCCAGGTAATTCAGGCTTTGGAAGGATTTTCAGAGATGGCAAGGGTGCTCCTCTTCTATCCTACCTAGGCTCAAATGGATTGGATACCAATAATTCCGCTGAATTGGAAGGTCTTTGGCAGGGCCTCAACATAGCTCACAAGAAGAGTTTCTTTCCACTCATCATTGAAGGAGATTCTCAAATCATCATAAATATGGTCTCCAAAATCATACAAGGCACTCCCTCAAGTAAGGTGAGCTATAGTTGGAGACTGGAAAGAAGGCTTGAGCTCATTGAATGTTGGATATCCAATCATAGGGAAATCACTCTGAAACACATCCGCCGAGTAGGAAATAAAGTTGCTGACTTACTTGCTAACATTGGTGTGAACTGTGGATTGGATCTTCACATTGGATCTATCTCTAGATTAGCCAATGAATCTCAAATTCTAGAATTTGAAAACCTTGTGAAGATTGATTTGAATCTGGAAGAAGAAGAACACCCGGATGCGGGTGACTTAAATGAGATTTAATGGAGTTAATTAGGTCTGCAGGGGCATGGTACTACCATTTGCTACATCGCACAATTACCCAAGCCTCCAACTGGTGTCCATTGGCTCGCTCTTGGCTGGATTCGACTCACTTAAGGTGAGACTGATCCCACATGAAGTTAGCATTAAAGAATCGTTCAGTCCAACGCAAGGTAAATGTTGTTTCAATCATGATCCTTTCGGTTCTCCTTCCCTTTATTTATTTCCCATTCTCGTGCCTCTGCTCATCCCCTATAGCTCTTCTCTACTACAATTCGGTTTGTGATTCCTGTGTGTCGCTCTTGGTGGCTCTCGCCGCTAGAACTGCGCCCCCCTTTCTTCAGTCTCAGGCCTGTTTCTCGATTTTCTATGGAATCCTCCTGGTCCTTTATCTCTTCCCCACCGAAGTGTCCTGTGCTCCTTCACCCTCCCTCTGCAGCCTCATCATGGTTCGACATAGAAAGCATAGTCGTTTCGGTGGAAGCCATGGGGGGCAGGGACGCTCTCAGAGAGCTCAATCCGCTGACCAAAATCTTGCTCCCTCTTCTTTGCCCATTTCTCAGTCAAAAGCGCCTCTTCTCAACCCTCCTTGCAAGCCTTTCTCGCATAGTGCATTTCAGTCCTCTCGCTTCCAGTTCCAAAGCAACCTTAACAGGCCCATTATCTCTGCCCATGTTTCGGTTATTTTTTCTAAAGAAGAAGCGCCACCTCTGGTTACTATCCACCCTCTTGTCGAGCTCTCTCAGGATAATCTTGGCAAAGGGCAAAGCCAGGAGGATGAGTAGAATATGGCAGCTGCAGACAATCTGAATGAGCGTGGCAAGTAGCATGATAAGGTCGAGAGCCCTGCTGATTCTCAGCAGCCATGTGGCAGCTCACATGGCATCTTTGTATCATTGGCCACGGCTGGCTGTTCAAGTGACACTCGTCCCTCGTCGACTCCTCCTAGCGGAAATGATGTTTGTGACGTGGCTACAGCTGAAGAGGATTGGAATGGCAACGCCTGCCCGGTGGTTGAGGAGCCTCTGGACCTGGGAACGGAAATGTAACGCTACCTGGCATTTTCGCTTCTCCCTGTTTTTCATGTATGGTCATGGTTCGATGCGCTCAGGCGATTTTTGGGTTAACGATTTAGATTTCCTCTCGGCAGACTGGAATGTGGTCCTTTTTTCTGATAAAATGGCAAATTGTAGCTCTTATGTGGATTCGGTTAGCTCTCCTTTTTGTGCTAATGATCCTACTAGGATTCGACTTCTTACTTTTGCTTATAGTCCTCCCATTCTTGGGATGGTTTGCTGTGTTGTCTACTCTCAGATGCCTATTCCTGAAGCTACAACTTGTAATATTATTTTGACTTTCTTTTAATAGATTTAGCCTTTACTTAGAAAAAAAAAAAAAGATCGCCCGTAAATGAGTGAGATGATCGGCTCTACGTAATGAA
This sequence comes from Pinus tabuliformis, assembly GCA_031772625.1. NCBI lineage: Eukaryota > Viridiplantae > Streptophyta > Pinopsida > Pinales > Pinaceae > Pinus > Pinus tabuliformis. The sequence continues at coordinate 1,125,149,189 of CM062815.1, read as the reverse complement.
TGGGCAGGTAAATCATCGAGATAAGGTTGTACAATGTGCTTGATGTCATGAAACACGTAAAACATAGCTCTTTGAAATGTTGCTCCGGCGTTTTTCAACCCAAAAGGTAATTTGCAATAAGAAAATGTCCCCCATGGACAAATAAAAGCCATTTTTGGTTGATCAGCAGGTAGAATGTTTATTTGGTTGTAACCGGAAAAACCATCCATAAAGGAGAATATTTCATTGCCGGCAAAATCATCAATAATTTGATCGATATAGGGAGTTGGGTAATTGTTTTTGGGATAGGCTCGATTAATATCCCTATAATCGATACATATTCTTATCGTTCCTTGCTTTTTGTTAACAGGAACAATATTCGATACCCAATCCGTTAAGGGAATTGGATAAATGAAACCTGCTTTAAGTAATTTCTCAACTTCTGCTTTAATAGCAGTAGCTTTTCGCGGGTGGATTTGACGCAAACGTTGCCGGACAGGTTTAGCGTCCGGGTAAGTTTTTGATTTCATGAACAACAATTGCTAGATCAATTCCTGGCATTTCTTCATATGACCAGGCAAACACGTCGCAGAATTCTTGAAATAGGGCCTTATATGTTTGAAGTTCATTTTTCGTATAGGAGGCACCTATATGAATGTTTTCAACAATTCCCGGTTTAACTGAAATGTCAATAGGAACTGTTCAAGAAATATTTCCCAAATTTAACTTAGAATCAAGATTTTGCAATGGATTCTGTGGTTCTTTGACATAATCAGTAGTAAAAATAGATGAAAAATCATTTTCAAAATGATCAATTTCAGGTAGTAACGAAGATCTATGATGAAGATCTTCCCATGGTAAGTCATCAACAGACAAAATTTCACCAATCTGCTCATCAGTATGAACAAGTTTGGAAAAAGTTGTTGGATATGAGTTTGATGTTGAAAGTGATTCTCCATGAACCACATTCATTAGATCAATTTCAGTTGAGGAAGGGTCAGAAAACGACTGTACAGCCTGATACGCAATTTCATAGGGACTCAAAGGCATAGCATCACCAAACGAATCCACCTCAGATTCAGAAGGTATGATCCAAGGATCATCATAAACAATAGTGTCTGATGAAATCATATGAATGGTTACAGTAGAAGGCGATACGTTAGGAGGAGGAAAGGAAGAAGTTCCTAGTAAACCATAATCTTTAACCAATCCTACCCCAACATCCTTAAAAGGGATAGTTGTTTTGCCAACATGCTGGATACTTTCAGAAGAGGCTGGGTCAGATGAAAAGTATGTTAGCTGGTCTATAGTTACGATCTTTCCATTATGAGGAAACTTTATAAGCCGAAAGACTGATGAAACAACAACAGTCATAGCGTAAGACCAACTATGACCCAAGAGAAGGTTGTAATCTAGACGGGCATCAACCACTTCCACATCTAGATTAATAGTTTTGCCTTCAACCCCTGTAGGTAAATCCTGTAGAATGCCAAAAGGATGGAACGCACAGCCATCAAAAGCCTTTAGAATCATTGGGGATTGATTGAGTGTAGGAGAACCAAGCGATCTCCAACACTGAATCGACATAATACATGTAGAAGCTCCCTCATCAATCACAGTCCTAAAGCAAGGTTTGTTTTTGACTAACACTGGAATCTGGAAAGCCATTTGATGAGGTGAGCGAGGTGTACTATTTTATTAATTGAAGATTATAAGGTTCGAGTCTTGAATATCAATAGCTCCTATAGCCAACAATAGCAATTTATGTTGTGCTGGACATGATTGCAGCACCTCCAAAGCCAACATTGTTGAAGGGGAAATAACTAAATCTTCAACAATGTTATAGTTCTGAGTAGCTCTCACATGCGGATTGAAAGCTGACTTCCAAAGTATACCTTTAGCAGGTGGTTTGATTACTAAGTCTGGGTTAGGTTTCTCGATCTGTAGCGGATTAGAACCAGGAGTTGAAGTTGATGGGTTTGAATTAGAAGATTCTGCTTCCTTACCACCAACAGGACTTTTACTTCCATAATCTTGCGATCGTGTCGCAATCCTAACATGAGACATCATCATTATGGGTTCTTCTGAGGCATTTGAGGAAGAACCGATCATCTTACTATCTTGACTAGGAAAAGGATCCTTCAAGACAACAGGCATTTGAGAACCTTTGACAATTTTCGCAACCTCAGCGTGATGAGGGCAGTCTCTTGTAAAATGCTCTTCGTCACAAATGAGACAAGGATAGCGAGGTTTACGTTTCTCATCAGTAGATTCAGTTTTATCTGATTTCTCTTTCGAATTTTGTTTATTTTTCTTCTTCCCCTTCTTTTTACCGCCGGATTTTGATTTGGCCGTAGATGATTCTACGACATGAATATCGACAGGAATTTCAGCGGAAGAGTCTCCTGTCGGGGAATCTGGTAAAGTTATGATAGGAGAAGATTTCTTTGAAGATTTCTTCTTACTTTTGGTGTTAACTGAACCAATCATACCGTCAGTGGCACGAGACCCTGAAGGAGCTGCAGTTATTTGATTTTGTTTCAAAAGGTCAGGGATTTTCTCGTGTAAAGTACCTGACTACGTATAAACGAGGTCAAGGTACTGAGCTTGAGCAATTACTTTCTCTTCAGTAACAACTCCTGCCTTAGCTACATCCTTAGTGATTTTAGGTAATAATGATTTAACAAACCATTCTGCTAAGATTTGATCCGGAATAAAAACTTTCACTAAATGTCGTCGATGTCTCCATTCATGAATATGATTTGAAATATAAGTGGACGTTGACTGTTTTAATGAAGTTAATAATTCCGTGCCATTGTCATATCTAACAGGCAACTGAAAATGAGTTAAGAATGAAGTAGCTAGCTGACTAAAGTTATAAAAAGAGGCTTGCGGTAACTCAATGTACCACTTGGCCGCAAGACCAATCAGAATGTGTTGAAAAAGATGTAAATGAATTGAATCATCTATAATGGATTTAGATGCACACCAGAGGTGATAAGTCATCACATGGTTTGACGGATCCTCTCCTGATTTACCTTCAAACTTTGGGATATCACTGGGCAACTTATTCGGCATTGGCGGCCAAAATGGAAGATAATTAATCAGATCGTTCATAAGGCGTGACAAATCAGGCAAGTCCAAAGTTGCAATGAATGGTAACTGACGATTAGGGTCTCGAAAACCCTGGGTCATAAGACCAGCCCCAGGAGGAGGATATCCAGGATAACTTGGAATTGGAATTACATTTGGGATATTATATCCTCCCAGAAAACCAGGATTAACTAGACCATACTGGGGTTGTTGAGGTTGTTGATAAGTATATCGAGGGTACGGTTGATACTGATAGACTGGGTTTTGCACAGCAGGACCAAATTGGTACTGTCCTTGGTACGGTTGATAAGTAAATTGAGGTTGACTTGTGACAACCGTACTTGGACCAGGTTGTCCTACAGGCATCTGAACCGAAGTCTGAATTCTAGGTCTAGACTCAGGTAAAGATGCTTGAGGAGTTGATGCAGGAACAGTAGAAACTGGAGCTGCTGATACTCCAGAAGTAGGTGGGGTAGATTGAATAGATGTTGCAGTAGTTGCAGCAGTCATTTGAGGCGGAGTTCGAGGTGTACTAGGCCCAGGCTGAGAAACTACACCAGGTGCAGAAGTTTGAATAGTAGGCTGGACATGTTTCTGGGTTGAACCAGAAACCAAAGTTTGTCCAGGTTGAGATGACAACTGCACATTTGGTTGCAAGATTTGTTGAGATTGAGATGAATCCCACACCATGTTCATTTTGGGGTATGGACCCATAGAAGGTTGAACATATTGAGGACCATAACTAGGTTGAGGGTAGGGTTGATAATTCAAAGGTACATTTCCATCTCCTTGGACAAATGATTGACCTGAAGGTGGTTGGAAACCTTGGGTTGGGTACTGACCTTGAGGTTGATAACCTTGAGGCACGTACTGAAACTAGGGTTGACCTTGAGGTACATATTGATACTGGGGTTGACCTTGAGGTACGTACTGAGTCTGGGGTTGACCTTGAGGAATGTACTATCCCGAAGGTATGTACTGTCCTTGAGGTTGCCCCCCAGGCGGTAACTGGGTACCTTGAGGTTGCCCCCCAGGTGATAATTGAGCACCTTGAGGTTGCCCCCTAGGCGATAACTGACTACTTTGAGGTTGCAGATTTGGAATGGTACCTAACATCATAAGAATATCTTCTACACTCAATGGTTTAGTTCCGTTATTACCAGTTGATAGCCCATGTTCAATGGGTTGAGGAGATGCTCTTGAAAAAGTACCAGTAAGTGACTGATACCCAGAAGGAACAGAAGGACCGCCATATAAAAATGTTTCCGGAGATTGGGAAAACATGGATGACTGTCTCGACATATTCAAAGGAGGATAATAACATCTAGGTGTTGGATGAAAAGGAACTCAAGGTGGTGAAAAACTGAGACCCGGATTTTCTAAAAAGTTGGTTGTTGGAGAGGTAAATCCCCTCTACGGATAGAGGCGATCCCTACTAGCCCAATAGGGGTCTAGCAACAATCACACAATGCTGCCACGCATGTTCCTAGTTACAATTAAACAAGAAGTAAAGAGCACCTACTTGGATTCCTGCGCTGTTGTTGGACGAAGAGATGTCTCCTTCGCTCCTTCGCTTCGGCTGGTCACAGTCCTCCGCGATCCCCGCGAACGGACACCTGCACACACGAAGAGAAGGCAAACGCAAGCGTGAAATCTAGTAAAAGTAACTATATGCCAGTCAGAAAAGACATAATTCACATTTATCCATTGCATAAACAAACGAGAATGGAACAATAATAGCAGTCATCTATTATTAATCAGAATAGAGAAGAGTACAACCAAATGTTCTGACGTCGATAAACTTCTCAGGAGGGATCAGTCAGCATGTATCTCAAGCATTCACCTTTGAGGATGGTTCTCCCAAGACAAACAACTCTCTCTCTCTCACACAAATGTCACAAACAAACTTCCCCAAGCAATGAATCACTTCCACTCCTAACACACCAAACCTATAGCAGCAATCTGAGCACTACAAGCTCTGTACAATCCAAGCTAAGTCTAGCTAGTTCCCACTAGTTTCTAACTAGCTGCTCATGGTAATGGTGGAAGTTTATATAGGAGAAGGAGTCTCCTAAAAAGGTGGAAGGATGAGCTTATCTTCAAGGGGAGTAGTTGCAAAGGGTCGAACAGACATGCCATAGAAGGGAGTCGATATTCACAAAGCTAACAACCAAGCCTGGAGAGATCTGGAAGGCTGGTTGTTTGAACAAATTCGCCCAAACTGGATCAGCGCAGATTATATGGAGACTGCTGCGCTGTCAGCACATAACAATAACTGAACAAGTCATGTCAGCGCGGAAGAACACGGGAAAGCCGCGCTGTGCGTCATCGCGGAAAAGTGATGTTCTTCCGCGATGGCAGCGCACGAAATACACTGTGAGGCGCTGGTCATCACGGTTATTTTAGGAACAGACGCGCTGATGCACAAAACTTTGGAAAAATGGGTTTTTAAGCCAGTTCAGGGATCAAACACTTAGTGATTGTGACTTCTGGACACAGCAGGGTGACTGACAGGGAGGCAGTGATAAATTACTGTGTAACAGATGCCCCCTAAAGCATGAAGACCGAGAGAGTGGGAGGGGTGAAATGCTTTACAACACACGCCGAACTGGAATACCGCCAGGAAGTACCGAAAAATCTTTGACAATCATATACATGCAGTCTAGGCATGGGCGCAGCCATCCAAAAGACATGCGAGACTGGTCTATGGTATGGACGCAGCCACCCAGCTAAAGAGACCATAATAATGACAAGGTATGGTCACAGCCATCCATGAAGACTCAGGTATGGGCGCAGCCATCCATCAATGAGTCATGTAATGATTATCCACAAAATCGCAACCTGGACCACAGTGAGCAAGGATCCAGGGTCTTGCGCTCCGTCCCGATCCGAACAAAGTACAAGTTCAAGCATGTGAATATATGGGTTGGAGTCGAACATGCATGAACATCGTCTGATTACCGGCCAATGATGAGAACCGTTAACAGACGCGAGAGGTACCACCAATAATGACAATGGCCCTCAAGGTACTATAGGTACAATCCATGGCGTGTGAATCAATGAGCTGGTGTCGAACACCCACGGAATCATTCGATCGTAGGTCAATGATGTAAACCTCGCGTCGAACACGAAGAACCTGCCATTGAGGCATGCAGGCTCTAAGGCACCTGAAGGAGTCTCTAAGTCACTTTCTCAGATAATGAGTTGAAGTCGACGAGAAGTGGCCTTGATCGAAGGTGGGCCATGATGATTCCCACATCATCGACATGAGACAGAGGTATAATAATTTGTGATGAGATAGCGAACGAGGTTGCATTGTGGCAGAGGACAACTTCTCTTGAACATATAACGGCACTGTAACGGATTTGGCAGTACTTGACATCAAATGAGCAGCGGATAGGATGATGACGGCAATGAACAGATGAGAGGTCAAATAGGATATCCCAAACCCATGGAGGCTAGTGAAAACGAGATGAGATGACCCCACCCAGACACGAAACAGCGGAGTGCCATGTTCAAGAGTGACGTACTGCCGAGACGACTGTAATCAAAGTTCCATTTTCCCCACCTTTGCAGGCAGGTACCCCGATTATTTTTGGATGACAAGCTTGACGGGGGTAACATATGCTTGATGTGTGTCATGTTGACAATATCCGATGTCATTGAGTGTTTAACGAGCCTGACAAAGGAAAAACTCGGCTTCTTTTCTTGTTTCGAGAGTCTGAAAAGAATGCGGAAAAGGAGACTCCAGGGGGGTCCTTTTTCGTACAGTTGTGTCTCTCGAGCCCGAAAAAGTATAAAACTGTGCTCGAAAGAACCGCCCGGTCATTACAACCGAGGAGTACTTTTCATGAATAGTGTCTCCGACCGGAAAAAGTAAAAAAGTGGTCGAAGACACGTCGTTTTAGAGCCAATATCGAGTGCGAAACGACAAACACCCGGCGATCTTTTTGGTTTAACGGTCGGAAAAGAGCTTAAAAACGACCGCCTTTCGTTCCCTTTAACGAGCTGAAAGGGAGCTCAGCCATCTTCTCTTGTTTAATGTCGAAAAAGAGCTTAGAGACGACACTTTGGGAATCACATGAATTGTGGACTGTCATGACCAAGCTGCGATACCTGTACCTGCACAAGGGCACTACCCGCATAAATCCATTCGATATACGTAAAAAACATATTGAAACATGCTTGAAAACAGAACCAAGGCTAGTTTTATGGCTAAAAATGGTAAAAACCCAAAAAATATGGTAATTTAGGAGTTTTTACTATAAATAGGGGGGGTAATAAGTCATTTTTACCATTTTACTATTTGGAGTGCGAAGAACGTGGAGAAGCTAAAAAGTTGACGGAGCGATTCCCAGCCCATCCGGAGACCATTTTCAGATCTGCTTCTTCCAGGTAGGTTCTCATTCCTTTGCCCTGCATTCTGGTTCATTTTAGGAGTTTTTTAACGGTTGAATGGGCCCAATTGGGCATTTTTTATTTGCATGGGTGCGCCCTCCGTCAGCGCGGAAATTGCCCACGGGGTCGCGCTGACCGAAAAATAGCCAATGTAACCAACTTCGGGTCAGTGCGGAAAAGGCGTGTTCTTCCGCGCTGACCTCGCATTTTTTACACAGAGCCGCCATTGTCATCGCGGCTGTCCCTAAAACAGCCGCGATGGCGCGGAAAAGTTTTGTTTTTTTAATAAATGAACGTAAATTTCTCCATGAAAACAATTCTGATTGGTTTTTATTGTTCATGCAGGACATCATGGCCTTTCAATGGCAAGAGAGAGTTCACGATGTAGAGGATGTGGCTGCTTGGGGAGACGTAAATTGCTGCAACGCCATGCGGGCGTGCGGATTCATGAAATTCTTCCTTACGCCGCGTCTGAGGGCCCAACATGATCTGCTGGAGCTGCTGATCAGGGCATGGAACCCGGTGGACCAAAAATTCACCATCCGTGGTCACGACATTGAGTTTGACCACATGGATATCTTTTTCTTGACTGGGTTGTCGCGCCGAGGTGCGAGGCCCATCTTGGAGGGGCAGCGACCTAGCGGCGGTACTCTGGATGACCTGATGGCTGAGGTTTGCCCAGGGGCGGTGAAAACGCGGAGTGGGAAGTGCTCGATCCCCACAGTGAGAGACATAGTGCTGCGCACCATCCTGTTCATGGTGACCCGGGCGGCAGGTAGCATGGCGAATCACGAGGCGTCCAAGACCCATCTCCTACTAGCTCTCGAGTGCCTCGAGCCTACCGTGTTTGATTGGTGCACGGCAGTGGCCAACAACATGAAGAGGCAATTGAGCAACTGCCGTCGTGGGGAGACGAAGCAGTTCGACTATGGATCGATCCTGGTCCCGCTCATTCTGGAGCGAGTACCAGCCATGCGACTGCAGTCTATGGCTGTGGATGCCCCCATAGATCCTCGAGAGACGAGGGCCTCACGATGGGCTCGGATTATGCCACGTGGGGGTGGCGGCCGACCACATAGCTGGGGGGCATTTTTCAGAGACTGGTTGGACCAGCAGGAGATCTTCGTACAGGATTGGCCATATGCGGGGATGGATTTCCACAATGATCCTGACTTGGTGCTGCCTCCGGGTGAACAGTGGGATGATGCAGGTATGACACTTTTTGTCTTTTGAGTTTTGTATTGTTTTTTAATTTTTTATGTACATGTCCTAATGAATGTCTTGTCATGCAGATGTGGGGCCTACTAGACCGATTGGCCTGGCTGCCACGGCACGAAGAGAGGGCCCGGGAGCCGGAGCTTTGGCCTTAGCCCCTCCAGGGGCCAACACACCAGAGATTGTGGCTCGCAACCTTGAGGGGTTGCTGGAGGGGGTGCCAGACTTCCAGGGGGTCGAGGAGGTTCCTGTGGAGCATCAGATCCACACAGTGGGTGTGGAACCCAGAGTGCACCGCCTTCTGAGGCGGGTGGCACGAGCGGCTGTGTACTACAGAGAGCACCATCCAGCCGATTAGTCACCTAGGTTTTATTTCCACTGTTTATTTTGAGACATTATGACTCAGATGTATTGAGATTTTGGGACATGTACTTCTATTTTTGAGCGCCTCAGTGCGCCACACGATATATATATATATACATACCGATTTTTGGATGAGTCGTTGTTACATGTGATGATGTGTTATCTTGTGTTATGCGTTTGTTCAGTACAATTTGTGATCTTATGTATGAATTTGCACGACACTCGACTCATGGATTTTATATGTTTAATGCAAGCTTAAAAACACACACGTGCAAACTATGCTTGAAATGATTTATGTATGCTTATTCTTAGATGGATCTTTTACATATGATGATGTGTTTCATATGTTACGCGACTGTTCGACACACATGTTATCTGATGTATCTACTTGCATAACAAACGACCCATCGTGAAATATGCACATATTTTATTTTTATGAAAGCTTGAAAACACACATGATAATCACGTATGCAAACTATGCTTTGAACAATGGATTTTATTTTTGATGCAAGCTTAAAGGCACGTATATACATGCAAACTATGCTTGATAGGAAAGGAACGGGCATGCCCCCAGCATCGTGTCTCAATTCGAGGTACATGCCCCCCAAGCTTCAAGCCATTGAAAATGGGTTGAAGGTTGACAAAATGGTTATTGCGCTCGAATTGCACGAGCTTATGTTTCATTGTTTTAACGAGGTTGACACAGGTAAAAATTATCCTCGGGCCGCCGTGTTTCATTTTTTAGCGAGCTTGACACAAGACAAGGAACTGTGCTCCAAACGCCGTGTTTCATTTTTTAGCGAGCTTGACACAAGACAAGGAACTGTGCTCAGCCACCTTGTTTCGTTTTTTAACGAGGTCGCCACAAGATCAAAACTATCCTCGGGCCGCCGTGTTTCATTTTTTAACGAGCTTGACACAAGACAAGGAACTGTGCTCAGCCACCTTGTTTCGTTTTTTAACGAGGTCGCCACAAGATCAAAACTATCCTCGGGCCGCCGTGTTTCATTTTTTAACGAGCTTGACACAAGACAAGGAACTGTGCTCAGAATGGACTTCATCATAATGAACGGGAAGTGGAGGCCCCCAAGAAAGTGGCTCCGGAGGGGAGTCCAACATCTTGGAAATCAGGACCTAATGCCCCCAGGACACTATGTACGATGGTGTCGTCACTGGGTACGGGCACGGGTTGGGTGGCCACGTAGTTGATTTGCGGTGAGGCAGATGCAACTTGTGGATGAAAACCAGGAGGGAAGGAGGAGTGCGCCGGAGGGGCTTGTGGACGAACGAACGATAATTGATCGAATGTCACGATTCTTCCATCGTGTGGAAAACAAACCACACGGAAAAGTGAAGAAACAAGGGCTCCCATGGCATACACATAATCACGACCAAGGAGAAGACTGAAGTCTAAAGAACCTTGGGTAACCGAGACGTCTATATAGACGGTCTTGCCTCCCAAAGTAATAGGAAACTTCGGGAGGATCCCTAATGGCTGACTCGTTCCTCCATCAAACGCGGTGAGATGCGGCGCGACAGGTACGAGCGATGGGAAACCCAAAGCTCGCCAAGTAGTAACGGGCATGAGACTAACCGATGCTCCTTCATCTAACACAGTGCCGGGCAGCGCTTTACTGCAAGCATAGGCGGTGACCCAGAAAGGCACATGGGACGGAAGGGGAGGGGCAGTAAAACGACTCCAGTCAAAGGAGATGACCGAATTACTTGGTGGGGGAAACATATGGTTGCCCCCCTGCTCCGAAAGAACCGAATCTAAATTCTCCGGAGAGGTTTCAGGAGAACCTTTATCAAGCTCAGGAGAATCTGAGGAGACGAGAAGAACATGAGAATTTTGCTCTTCCGGAACAGAGTGAGCGAGTGGCGAACTCGATTCAATGCTCTGTCCGACCGATGACGGGTCTGGGATGGGCTGGGAACAGCCGGTTTCGGGAAGAGGGGGCTGGACAAGAGAGGAATCTGAAGTGATCTCTTTGTCAACAGGGGCGCGATTTATAGCTGTAGAAAGACGCTGATAACCAGCGGGAAGTGGATTCGGAGGAGCAGCAAGACTTTCCAACACAGCAGAGGCTTTATCCATGAGTGGACAAAGGTGAAGGGGATGTTTTCCTTCACAAAGTCGACAGGGGATTCGAAACTTCCCTTTCTCCTTACCATTCCTAGCTGATGAGGTAGCATCGCCATGATCATCAGTGGACGATGGAGGGCGGGCCAAATCGTGAGACCAAACTTCTAATACCCTGGGAATGCCAGGGCAATCACGAAGGAGATGGTCCTCCTTGCATAATCGACAAGGAAACTTGACCTTCCGCGGAGGAGCAGAAGGTGACCCGACTTCAGGTATACTGGAGGGGGGAGCTGGACTTGAAAGGGGGACTGTGTGTGTAGGCTCTCCCTTAGGGGACTTCTTCTTCTTGGTCTTCTTCTTCTTCTTCTTAGCCACCTGGTTACTCGAGTCAAGACTTTCACCAAGCGAAGCGGAAGCTGAGGACGTAGAAGTAGGCGTCGAAGGGGAGAGGTCCACCTTTGGATCAACATGGCATTGTTCAGGTGGAGGGACTGATGGACTAACAGCCGATACGGTAGAGACCAAAGAGGTTGAAAACAACCACACAGGCAACCCGATAGTCAACCCTGGGAGGGACAACGTCGCCATATACGGAGCACCAACATTCCCAAGAGGAGGGAATTGTCCCGGATTCCCTTCAGAGGGGGACCCTAGGTTGGTGAATCCTGGAAAAGTTGCCATAGCAGACGAAAACGAAACCTACTCAAGCTAACGCACACAAGACCTAACTGGGTGATGTTATCGTGGCCAATTAATTTTAAGACGCAAGGACCAAACTTGACCTTTTCATATTTCAGGAGTCGAGAAAAGGACAAAGATGACTCCAGTCTCCTTCGAATGTTTAATGAGCACGAAGTGACAAGACGCTCACAGGCACCTTTTCGTTTAGGGAGTCCGAAAAGGATCAAAAGCGACTGCTCTGGAACTCTAGGTAGAGGGTGTGCCAAACTCTTCGCAAAACCACAGAATACTTTTTAGGGTACGGGTGGTCAATCTTCGTGAATGCTGTGTTCACTGCATTGCGAATTGTAGGGCGGCCGACTCGGCTTCCTATGGATAAAGGATAAAAGCCTAGTGGGGTCTCCCTATATACTCGACGGTACGTGGGAGCGCAGTCCGTATTAGACCACTATCGAGTCACAGAAGGAGGAATCACCCAACCTAATGTGAAACAACAGTGACTATGTTTTAAGACGCCGGAACACGTCTCTAACCTAGACCTCTAAATATTTGCGTTTAGTTCCAATGCGTTTTTAGATTCATTTGGTTCATTTTATAGTTGATCTTGAGATTAAGTTTCGATTTCAAGCTCTATCGTATGTTCGCTCACAATTACTTAGATGCAATCTATATGCAAAAGAATTTCGTTTCATTCGATGAATTCTAGCTACGAGAGAGCAAAGAATTTTTTAAACAAAACGAATACAAACAAACAAGCAGCTAAATGCAACTAAAGCGAGGAAAGGAAACTTTTCTTTTGAAAATGCAAATCAATGAAATGTTCTTTTCCTTTTCGAATTTTAAAGCAAGCTACTAATTCGTTTTCTTTTCAGTGACATAAAACACCTAAAGGAATTTGGAGGAACTTGAACACCAAGTAAACTACTTAATGAGAGCACACAAAGTTCCCGAAAACACTCAACCAAAGTCTCGAAATCAAAAGGAAACAAGGCAATGCACGAGCTATGTGATCTAAGCTCTGCAAAACAAGCAAGGATCGCAAGCAAGGAGGAAGCGAAAAAGACCACTTGGAAGCACAATCCAATACACTCTGACAATCACTGAAAAAATGCGAAAACGAGTCTAGAACGAGCTGGTCAATCAAGCAAACAGGGATCCTCACGGGAGGCTTGACACACACACGGCCACTAGATGTCCTAGGGTTCAGAGTGCGCAATCAATAGAGAAAAGCAAACATCCGACGGACCAGAGTCGCAACCAGTCAATTAGAGACCCAACACAATCCAGTAATCGCAAAAGTAAGGATGAAAACACGAACCAAGCAGCGAGAAGGGAAGTTGTTTGCAAACTCAAAACCAAGCAAAACGAAACCCTATGGAGTTGAGCTCCGTAATCAAACAGTTCAAAGTTCAGAGAGTGAAAAACAAGTCATCAGACAAGTGGGGAGAAGAAGGGAAAGTCACAGCAAGAGGTTTAGGAGGTCAATTTGGACAAAAATGAGTTTTTCAGGCTCAGCGCGGGTAGCCTTCAGCAACTTGGCGCTGACAGGGGGAGGCCTTCAGTAACTTTGCGACGTCAGCGCGGAAAGTCAGGGAAAAAGCGCGCTGCCCTAGGACAAACGAGGTCAGCGCGGATATAAGGCACACAGACGCGATGGCCAAAATCGCAAAGAAGAGGGGGCGCGATGTCAGCGCGGAAGAACACGAATAAAGCGCGCTGCCCTTGAAAACGAGGTCAGCGCGGCTGTTAGACGTACAGGCGCGATGAAGAGAAAACCAAAGAACAGAGTCGCGATGTCAGTGCGACTGTTCCAAAATAAAACGCGCTGAGAGCAAAAAACAAGGAAAACCGAAATAAAACTTCCCAAACCAAAGGCAGGAGCTTTTCAATGATAAAGACGCTTTCCAGAAACACCCAGAAAGTTCATAAGCAATAAAGACAATCCCAAAAACCCAAAAAGAGGTCAATCAAAACCAACTCAACAGTGGACTCAAGAGACAATAAGGCTCATCCCCAGCGGAGTCGCCAAATTGTTGGAGAGGTAAATCCCCTCTACGGATAGAGGCGATCCCTACTAGCCCAATAGGGGTCTAGCAACAATCACACAATGCTGCCACGCATGTTCCTAGTTACAATTAAACAAGAAGTAAAGAGCACCTACTTGGATTCCTGCGCTGTTGTTGGACGAAGAGATGTCTCCTTCGCTCCTTCGCTTCGGCTGGTCACAGTCCTCCGCGATCCCCGCGAACGGACACCTGCACACACGAAGAGAAGGCAAACGCAAGCGTGAAATCTAGTAAAAGTAACTATATGCCAGTCAGAAAAGACATAATTCACATTTATCCATTGCATAAACAAATGAGAATGGAACAATAATAGCAGTCATCTATTATTAATCAGAATAGAGAAGAGTACAACCAAATGTTCTGACGTCGATAAACTTCTCAGGAGGGATCAGTCAGCATGTATCTCAAGCATTCACCTTTGAGGATGGTTCTCCCAAGACAAACAACTCTCTCTCTCTCACACAAATGTCACAAACAAACTTCCCCAAGCAATGAATCACTTCCACTCCTAACACACCAAACCTATAGCAGCAATCTGAGCACTACAAGCTCTGTACAATCCAAGCTAAGTCTAGCTAGTTCCCACTAGTTTCTAACTAGCTGCTCATGGTAATGGTGGAAGTTTATATAGGAGAAGGAGTCTCCTAAAAAGGTGGAAGGATGAGCTTATCTTCAAGGGGAGTAGTTGCAAAGGGTCGAACAGACATGCCATAGAAGGGAGTCGATATTCACAAAGCTAACAACCAAGCCTGGAGAGATCTGGAAGGCTGGTTGTTTGAACAAATTCGCCCAAACTGGATCAGCGCGGATTATATGGAGACTGCCGCGCTGTCAGCACATAACAATAACTGAACAAGTCATGTCAGCGCGGAAGAACACGAGAAAGCCGCGCTGTGCGTCATCGCGGAAAAGTGATGTTCTTCCGCGATGGCAGCGCACGAAATACACTGTGAGGCGCTGGTCATCACGGTTATTTTAGGAACAGACGCGCTGATGCACAAAACTTTGGAAAAATGGGTTTTTAAGCCAGTTCAGGGATCAAACACTTAGTGATTGTGACTTCTGGACACAGCAGGGTGACTGACAGGAAGGCAGTGATAAATTACTGTGTAACATTGGTCAATGAAAGATACCAAGTGTCCCTCCTAGGTGGACTATAAAAGATCGATTCACGCTCCCTAAGTTCTATAGTTGGTTGATTTTCAGGGATAGTTATACCTTCTTCCGGACTAACGAGTTCTTCAATAGCAATGAGTCCAGAAGGAAGGTTTTGGGTAATGATTCTTCCTAACCTGGGTGAACCAGGACCATTGGAAGTTGGAGAAGAAAATCCTGACGATGGAGTAGCAGCAGGTTCAGTTTCATGTTCAAAAATTTCAGGTTCTTCAGCTAATTCACTAGTAGAAGAAACACTACCAGTAACTTCAGAAAATGAAATTGGTTCAGAAATATACTCTATTGCTTGAACTTGATAATCAGGATGAAAAACTAAAGAAGATTCTCTTTCTTCCAGTGACCCAACTCTACTGTCACTAGGAGTTACAAGAGCCCGTAGCCCTTCAAGCTGGCTTGGTGAATACTCGGGAGGTTGCCCCCGAAGTCTACGGGATTGTCTCGGTAATTCAGCCACGATTAAGTATTTTAATTACTTCACACGCAAAAAAAGAAAAATCTCAATAAAACCACCTAAAGTCTCTAAAGAACCAAACAATTTGAATCACACACCTAAAAAATCTACGAGTTCAAAACACACACAAACAATAACTTTCTGTACTGAAAACACTAGTTGGTGATGAAATCCAACGTCGTATAATTCAATACAGAAATGGTAGTTGGAACAATTACCCTGACAACTTGCTTAATGAAACAGACTTGCACAAGTTTCTTCACTAAACCGTCTCGAGTGAAGAGAACCCCCCAGAGAGTCCAAGTGATTCTAGTCGACGTCTGCTCCAGGTACAGTGGGATCTTCCCTCCACCGTCACCTTAGGAAAGAATCCTATAGATTATGGTCACTATGGTTACCAACATAAACAAATATACCTGGGGGAACAGTGTGTCATCCGATACACACGCAAGGGTAGAGTAACAAAGCTCAATCCCCTTGAAGGCTCCTTGACATAATCCAAGGTTTACCAACAAGTGACCCCAGGCTCCTCGACAATGGTCAATCTGAGGTTTATCGTTTTTAATACGTGTATATCTTCTATCGTTCCCAATGAGGAAGGATTGATTACCCCACTAGTTCAAATACGATCTCGTGCTTGACTCCTTTAAGAGGAGCTTCCCAGAGCATAGATGTAACAATTGGAATTTATCTCCTACCGCAAGATATAGCTACTTGTTTGTTTTAACTATCTTGGAGAGTTAATTACTCCCTACTCCAAGATACTAGCCTAAGCTATGTTGGTGATAAAGAGCCCTAGAAAGAAAAAGATTGCTAGATGAATTTTACTTTAAGCGTTATTTTTATTGGTTGTTCCTTAGGTCAAAAGGTATGGAGATGAAACTTTATGGTGTGAAGACTCGACTCCAAAACACTAAAAATGCACCTAAGATGATAAACAATTCTTTTTCTTCAATGAATCTATAGCTAAAGAAAGAGTTGAGAATGCAATTGCTTGAACAAATCTTTCCTTAACCTATAAATGAAAAGAAAAACTCTTTTGTCTTTTTCAACAAACTCAAAACGAGACTACTAATTATGCTCACGAAAAAATCCTTTTGCTTTTTCCACACTCAAACACTACAAAAACAAATTCTTTCAAAAGAGATTTTAAAATTTCTAGAAAACACTCAAAACTATGAAAAATCTAATCTTGAGATCTACAACTTCTAAAAACCTAATTGAAGTAAAAGCTTACAAAATTTCTTTTCAAGGACGTTTTACTTAGTTATTCAACAAACTAAGGACTAATTCGTTCAGAATAACAAATTAATCAAAAAACACCTAGCTTATGTTTTCTTTTTAAAAAATGAAATTCAAAACTTTCAAAACAAGTTCTTTCAAAGCTTTGCAAAGAGAAAACGAGATCTATTTCTCACCAAGGGCAGATTTCACAAATCGGTCAGACTCATTAAGAAGACCAGCAAAAACCAGGGTAATCTGAGGTTTCTTAGGCTTCTAAACTCTGAGTTACTACAAAGACCAAACGAAAATCAAACCAGGCATGCAAAACTTCTAGAAAATCACCTAAAACCAAAATGCCAATGGAATTCACCTACAAGAAGTTTCTGACAAGACACATGCAGATCTGGGCAGAGGCTAAAAAAGGTAAACAAATCCTAAGCTTGACTGGATGAAAATATTTTAGGTTTTTCAAAAATTTGATAGGGTTCGTAGGCGTCCGGTATAACTAGGTGCGGTACCACTCCGTGTATTAAAGCAACAGTGCGGGGATGTCCTCACTGTGTTACAAACAAAATGTGCGATTCTCTTTCAAAAGTGTGAAAAAACAAAAAAAAAAATCATAATTTAAAAAACTACCCAATCCCACACACATCAAGAAAAAACCAGAAACAGAGAAAAAGTTTCTCAAGTCAAAGTAAAAGTAAAGGCAAAAAACCAAAATTCAAGTCCTCGGTATGGTCGCCATTTTGTCGGCCAGATAAATCGTTCTTGCAGACAAGAGCGATCTCCCTAGTATCTATAGATATCTAGTGACAAGCAACACAAGCAAATCTATCTTTCTCTAAATATTGTGATTTATAAATAAAAACTAAGAGGTTTTTTAGACCCTACCTTAAGTCCAACGCTAGTTTGTGGCAGCCACGCTTCGACCGTCCAAATGAGTTTCCTTTTAAGAAGCTGCAAACACAAACAAGCACACATCAAATAACACTTGCAGAGCTAATATAATAAATCATATTCATCATGGTAATCAAGGAATCCATGAAATAAACCATAAGAGACAGCTTATTGAGAAAAATAAACTTGATCGTATTAACTTTAAACAAAGAAGAACTTTACAACCTTGGTGCCTTGATGTTGTACAAGCTCCTCCCAGGGTCCAAGCAAGAATCTCCTCTACTTTGACAAGCTTCACACTCATCCCAATGAGATCAAAAGGTATGTAATCTCTCCTCTCAATCTCAATTAGGAAGTCTAAATTCCAACAACATTTATCCTCAAAAATATTCAGCTTTCAACCTCCTTAGTAACCAGACCAATGCCTCATTTTATAGTGCAGAGGAAGGAAGTTACAAGTCCACCTATGAAGGGATAGAGTCCTCCTTCAAAGGGATAAGCTCCTCACATCAAGGGGTTAGCTCCTTTAGTTATGGGATGCATGAACATCAAAGGAGCGAACTTGCCACCTCAATATTCCCTCTAGAAGCTTCCAGAAATAACCCAAAGTGAGTTTGTAAGAATGTACTTGCACCTTTTTGACTTTTACAGGGGTCCGCACCCATTACACAGAAACAGAGTGGGTAGGTCCGCAGGGGACATGACCAGGGAGTGTGGGACCGTAGGTAATGCTAAGAGAAAGTGCAGAACTAGAGTTTTAGAGATTTTCAAGGACATTCTCTCATTTTTCAAGGCTTGACATGAAAAGCTGAGGTTTAAGACTTGCATAGGAGGAAAGTATGAGTGGTGATAGACTCATACTGATTGCAGAATGTCATGGTGACAATATTTTGTGTAACAGTAGGTATTCGTCCCAAAGGCAGACCTTCAAACCTTATCCCTTCGAGGAGGAACGGGGTCTGGAGCGCACTCTTCATGGCCTCCAGGTCTTTCAGTATCTTGGCTTTCCCTTTCCATGGGGGGACGTATGTAGGTAACTTTGTTGCAGAAGGCATTGGTGAGACATCCTCCACCACATCATCTTGCACCTCAATTTAAGCGATTAGAGATTGCAAGTCTTCCTCCTCTTCGTCTGATTCAATGATGACAGCTTTTCCCTTTTCTACCATTGACAATTTTCCAAACCGTGGGTTTCTTGGGGATACACGGACTAGGCCCATAGTCTGCTTATCTTTCTTCGGTTGCGGTGTTCATGGTGATTTTGGAACTTCTGGCACAGCTACCGCCTCTTTGGGCTCCTCTTGGGCCATATGGGGTTCCGCGGTATCTTCAGCAAATCGCACTCTTGTTCTAGCAGCAGTCATCGTGTCTATCGTTAGAGGTGGTAAGAGTATGTGGCGCTCACTGCTCTGTAACTGCTCAATTCTCACACAACCAAGTGTTTCCTCGTGGCTAGACCTGGGGATTTTATAGCATCTTTTGAATTTTAGTTTGACCATCCACCCACTTCTAAGTCATTAATGCCTTCTTGGCAGCAGATCATCCCAAATCTAGCTCTTAATTCGTGTCTTGATTGCTCGCCACTCGCTCCTCTTTGCCTTAAATTGGACATCTTGTCATGAACAGTGACACCAACAGTCACCTCTTAGCCTACCCGCGTGGTAGTGCAGCCCCCTATGCGCAGGCGGGACCCCTGTGACATACTGATACTGCGCACAACCTCCTTATCGCGCAGCACCCATACAGAATCTTTTATAGTCCTACGCTCTCTTTCAATTGCTTGGAGCGCTGAGACTGTGCTTCCTACGGATAGTCAGGTGGTCGCACCACCTATGCGAGGCTTCAATTCACCTTCTAGCCTGGTCTACGGGTACCCCTAAATTACCCTTGTGACCCTTGTCGCCGCGCGTTCCTCCTTGCACAGTGTGCTCCCCTAGTTCCTTTGTTTAGTAAGGTGCGGTCGCAGCCATGGTAGCATAGCCACAAATTCTCAACGACAATCTTCGAATGTAGTGGTATGGCTGCACATATCTTGTCTTGTCATTCTATCGACGCGACATGCTTGCGCAATTTTGGTTTCCAATTTTTTGATTTCCGCGTCCATTAACATGCTTTTCTTCCTCAGCCGTACCCGATCTTCTTCGGGTTCACGAAGTTTAAAGTTCCCTTGTCGAATGACATCCTGTAAATGCATAATTCCTTCATCCAGGTCCTCATGTACTATCCCACCTGTGAGAGCTATTGCGTGAGGATTCGTTTCTTCCAAAATTATGGTCTCAACTCTACTCTTTAGCTTCAGAATCATCTTCGCACTCAAGTTTTTGCACATGGCCGTATAGGCCCATTGAACCGCTGGTACGCGCAGGTCCCAATCAATTCGTTTCACCTAGTGAACCCTGTTTAGGACTCTGCATACTTTCTTAAATGCTTCTACGTGGAACTTTTGTAGTGTGCATCACCTTTCCTACTGCTGCGTCCTGTTTCAGTTTTCTATCCTTAGTTTGGGGTCTTGTGTGGACTGCACAACACCCATCTGTACCCATCGACATAGGTGGGCATGCAAGCAGCTCTGTCCTGCCTGCCCAACTTTCGTTTGAAGCTGGAGGCTTCCAAACCATAGGCGCATCATCCTTCTACATCCACGCCAGTCCTCAAAGTTTTCTTGATGTGTACCCCTCCATTGTGCGGGTGTTGTGTGCAGTGCCCATTTCAACGCACCGAACCGCTGCTATTCCGGTACTGTGCTTTCAAATTTGCTCAAGAATTCATCCACCGCTGTTAGTCCATCATATGTTGACAACTCTCATGCCTCTGTTGTCACACAATGCAGTGATCTAATCATCATGTTGCAATTCAGCATCGTTACTTCGTGCAATCAATTCTACCAACGCTCTATTTCTTCGTCTGAATCCGAAGTGCAAGAGATTTTGCGCTCCCACGAGATCCTCCCATCTGTAGTTAGATTCATGCAATTCTGGTCTCACGCAGTTATCTTGTAAATGCAATCAAGATCATCATCGATTTCATTGTCACGCATTGGTTCAGTGTAGGGCACTCCTCCGGCTAGGTCCAATGGGACTACTACACGTAATGATTTTTTCTCGAAGATCATTTTGCGCTTCTTTAGATTGATGCCTCCGTTCATATCAGTGGCCCAGTCTATTCCTAACAATGTGGGATACGGATTGCTATCATCAACAATCTCTATTACTTCGAAATCCATGTGCATGCTCATGCGTTCAATATCAATTGTTACCCCTTGCAACCTTCCCATGGGAAAAATCTTCTGTTGGTTTGCCATTCGTAATTGAATAGGGGACCACTTTAATGCAGGCCTACCCATACATTCCCATGTTTTCTTTGGTAATACATTCGTGTCTGAACCCAGATCTAGGATTACCTAATCCATTTCATATTCCCCAATATGTGCAATCAACCTCATCTCCCTTCCAGTGCACAATGCATGCTTCCCCAATTTCTGGACTATGCACGGTTCTCCTGACCATGCGCACCTGGTGATCAGTTCCTGTAGTCCCTTAACTACCTTGTTGTTGCACAACAGTTTCATACATGTCTCTAGAAAGGTAGTAATCATTGAAGGATCCATTCCTGGCTCTGGTTGATCCTTACTACCTGAAGTGGAGGCCTCCACGAAGCTCTCCTTAGCTTCCATGAATGTCTCCTTTGCACGTTTTAAGTCAAACTCGAGTTTTTTTGCAGGAGCCTTGCGAACCCACATACTTTCCTCTATCTACTTCCCCTTATCCTCTCCCATGGTCGCACCACTTCTTAGCATCATGTTTACATTCGGGTCCTCTTCGCATGGTTCATACCTTATCATTCGTATATTCTGAGTTGAGGGAGGCTGGAATACCCCTTTTTCATGCATCTTTGTGATCAACGTAGGATCGTCTATTTTTTCATGATCAAACTAGGCACAATACATAGAGGATATCCTTGTCAGGTTGGTATAGTTGCGGGCATAGTGCCCTGGTCCTCCGCAATGATAACAAATTAACTATTAGCGGACCCTTCTTGGTCCCATTCCTCCTCGTCCTCGACCTCACCCTTGAAATCTAGCATGTGCCATCCCCACATCTGGGTCGAGGGCTCGTGTTTTGATCTGCATTCTATAAGCTAGGGTCCAATCCATAATTAGCTTGTAACTGCAGCAAGTGCACTCATTGTGGCCTACTGACCTACAGAAATTACAAAACAATTGTTGGGGTGTCTGTGTATATTTCTACAGCAAATGACAATTGTCCATCATGTGTTTCCCTCCTATATGACAGATCACGCACCATAAAGTGGGTGCCAAGCTTGGCCTTGCTTGCACCTCCTATCTCGATGGCATTGGCCCTCCTCCTACTAAGTAGTTCGCGAGCACTGGACAGTGATCCTTGTCATGACCTTGGCCTTTGCATTTTATGCACCATACTTCCTCGTGCGCCTCTAGCCGCGATGCCCTATCCTGCTTCAAGCTTTGCATTTCCAAGCATAGATTCTGTAGTTGTGCGTGGATTTGCTGAAGTCCCAACCCAAGGTCCTGTATTGGGGTTTCATGTAATCTCATCGCCATCTCCAATGCTTCGCCCTGGGTAGAAAGCTTTTGCTATGATAGCTCCATCCTCAAGTGTGGTGTCAGAGATGCTGCAAACCATGCACAATGATGTGCATCCATTAGCATCATATTAGCCTCGCAGATCGTACTCTTCATCCTTTGTTCTATATCCCAGGGGGTCTCGCCTGGAAGCATCGGGATCTCTTTAAACCCGATGATTGACAATGTCTCTCATTTTGGCCTGCTAAATTCTCTGTTCAATGCATTCTGGATCTCTGCTATCCCTATGTTTGGGTGGTCATTAGAGTGCTTGATATACCACGTTAATGCGTGATCCTACAATGCGCTCACTAATGTAGCCTTCTTAATGTTGTCACCTGTGACACCTTGTGCTTCCCGTACGGCTCTTACCACAAACTAGAATTGGTTTGGATCCTCATTCCCTACTCCTCTTAATACTAGTAGCTTGATCATGCTCGCCATACTTAACCGTGGAGGTGGTGGAGGTGGAGTGGGTGGAGATGGAGGTGAAGGGGGTGACATGGGTGGCACTGTGAGTGGTAACCGTGGAATCTGCTGCCTTATCAAACTAACCGCACTTCTCAGAGAAACTTTCACAAGCTCGTCCTCGCTCTCATACGAGGGTGAAATTAAGGGACTATTTTATAATTCTTCACTACTTCCGCTTCTGTAGATTCTTCTGCTCCGCATAATCCCAAACATTAATTTATTCGCATAACGTGCTTTTCACATAACAACATCTTAATCCAGGTATTCAAAGATTTAATATACTTACCTCGTGGTCCTTTGAGAAAACGCCGCTCTGCCTCACTGTAATTGATGGTCATGTCTACTGTGAACTCAGTGATAAATCCTCCTATTATTCAGTCGAGCCAGTGGTCCACAGCTCACGCTATCTTATCCTCTGAGGCTTGTAGTCTGCGCACTAGCTCCGAAGTCCACACTATTAGTTGGTTGAGCCTACACCTTCCTTAGCTGATGGCTAAGCTCGCAATCCACTCATACAGCTCAGATGGAAAGGATGTAAAGAAAATCTTGTGGATTTCCGTATACACATAGCGATCCAGGCACCTTTTCTCAGATACTTGCATAGTTTTTTTTTCCTATGTCGCGAACTCGTGAATCTTCTTATCCAACCATTCTTCAATTTCCTTCTTTGTTGGGTTCCAGTAGGATGACATTAGAAATCCCTTATGCAAATCCAGGTCCTGGCAATGGAACCATTTGTTGGCTTAGTGGGGCCTGACCCAGGTTCGGAAGTGATTTAGCCAAGCAAATCCCGATACTACTAGCCCTTTCAGCAACATTCCGCGGAGCGCGGACTGAGGTCTCACCCGAAGTAGTATGGGAGGGTGCTAGAACCAAGTTTCCGCATCTTGGGGATGTCTGATATGTGGTGATTGGTATGCGGTCCAACCTTCACACTTACTGCGCTACGCGCACCTGTAGGCGCCCCATTCCCTGTGATACTGTCTTCGCGCAGTTCTAGTCACAGCGCGACCCGTGTTATTTACCCAAGTCTTCCTTAATTAGTCTTCGTTAGCTGATTACTTAGATTAAATTCACATATAAGCATTCATATACATAATTATCAATTGCACGCAGTAAATAACAAAGTAAAGTAATGCATAACATCAACATACAGATTCAAGAATAGATGCCCAAAATAAAATTCTTTATTAGCTTACAAATCCAAGTACAATCCTAGTTACAGACCTGACTCTGCCCTACGCACTCAACTGTAGGGGTCCGTGCACTCAGCTACAGACTCTACTAGGCCTCTGCGCACTCAGCTATAGAGCCTCTCCCTACTACCACGACCCAATACAATTCAACTTTCACTCTATGCTTTTACCATGCCTTCACATCTATCTATTACTTGCTTTTCCCAAAAACTAAAAAAAATATCTTTACACTTAGAACCTCACTCTATTTATACAATCCCATGGTCCACTAACCATGGGTAGCCTGACACAACTTTACATTATTTTACAATTCTTAGGGCCGACAACCCTATGACTCATATTAGATTTTCACACTCTGCGCCTGTACTTCGCAGAATATTACAATACAATGGACCAAAACTTGGGCTTTAAGCCCCAAAACCTGCTATGGGAGATCCCATGCCCAACATCATCCATTGAAGACAAGCTTGCTAGTCTGCAAGTGACTCAATAGAAGCTTCCGGCTAACAGTTCAGGATGAGCGACAGAGCAATTGGTCAAAGAAGTGAAGCAGGTGGCCGCGCAGTGCACTGCTGAGGTGGCAGTCATATAGGTCGAGCTAGGAGGTCTTCGTACCAAGATCTCTGCGCCCACAGAGTGACTCGAGGGTGAGTCACCATGTTTGTGTTGGGGGTCTATTGGGAACAAGTTCCCCCAAGAGCCGTTTTGGGGCTAAAAGCCCATGTTTTGGGATAATTTTGTAATAAAGCTGTAAAGTCTCCGCATTTTATGGTCGTGGAGCACGAAGGTGTCAAGAGTCATAAATGGTTGTCCGCCCTTATTTTGTAAAGTGTCAAGTCAGCTGTATAAAAAAGAGCTAAGTAAGTAAGCTCTAGGTAGTTAAAAAGAAAAAGAAGAAGAGAAGAGTTAGTATCGGAGTAGTAGAGAAGTTATAAGTGTTCTTGGGTCTTAGTGTAGGTAGAGGCTCTGGAGATGAGTGCGCATAGGCCTAGGGTAGAAGTCCACAACTGAGTGCGCGAACCCCTGCAGTTGTGTGTGCAGGGTGGATAGACTCTGTATTAAACTGGAGATATTAATAAAGAGAAGTATTCTGCAATTACTGTGTATTTAGTCTCTGTTAATGCATTTAATTATATTGTGTTACGATATGGGTTATATTACAATGTTTATTTGATGCACAAATGTATGTGATTATATTTGTTAATTGAATGCAAGTAAGAATGTCAGTTTACATGACGATAACTGTAATTGATTGGTAGAATAAGTAGAACACTTAGGATAACTTGGGAACCTATACAATACATCATCATAGGAGCGTGGAAGTACCTGAATCGCTGGTTAGGGCTGCACAAAGATCAATCGTACACCTTCACGGAGGTACTAAAGGGTGGGATAGATGGTAGATCGATAAGCCCTAAGGCTTAGCGACCTGCGCGAAGGCAGGAACAGGGGGTATAAACCGACATCACGACCATCTCAGGGTGTGGAAACTTGGTTCCAACATCCCCCCATACTGCTTTGGGTGAGACTTCGGTCCACACTCTATGGGTTGATGCCAAAAGGTCCAGTAGTGTAGGGATTTGTTTGGCTGACTAACGCTGAACCTGGGTCAGGGCCCACAAAGCCAACACATGCAAAGTCTGAATCACTAGTACAACATCCAATGGAGTCCAACCTGTAGAATGACTAAAACCGTACATGATATAGGCCTCAAACAAACTCCTATTAGCCTTAGGGGTCGAATCCATGAGAGGAGGAGCAGTTCCACCAAAAAATGAGCTGATAGCTAGAGTGTAGGGTGGTCAAAGTGACTCATCCCTAACTTAAGTGAACTGATTCATTACATCTCATTGAGTTCATTTACCTAATGTATTTACCCTAGGTAATAGTAAAAACATGATAATTACATTTACTTCATCAATTACATAGGTGAAAATTGTTTTCCAAAGGTGAAAACCAAAACTAGAGAAAAACAGTGAAAAAATCAAGAAATTTTGTCCTATGCACAGCGCCTTAAGCTTGTGAACAACGCCAACTTCAAGCTGATTTTTGAAGGGGTTTTTGATGTCCAAATTGAGCTCAGAATAGCTCATTGGAAACATTATCCTATCTAATTTCTAGAAATACCCTTGGTTCCCAAAAATGATAATATGTGACCCTCCAAAAGGTCAATCTTCCAAGACTTCTTCTGTACATAGCACCTAGCTGAAAAGGATGGCAGAAAGGTCAATTTTGAGGTGTTTTTGGCCATTTCACCCTGTCCAATGGTCCAAATTTGGTTTGCCAATAGTCAAAAGTGTATGTTATTAGCCTTATGAATCAAATGGTAGTCTTCGCTTCCAATTTGGAGGCCTCAAGAATATGCATAGTGCCTAGGGCGCTGTGCATAGGACAGTTCACCTGTGCCAAAACTGTCCAATTTTGCACAAAAACCCCAAAAATGTCAAAAGTGCCCAAAATATTGTCAAACTTACTGTATAAGTTGTTGATGAAGTGTGATAGGCATGGAAAGAGAACTCAGCAAGGATATCCAACTTTCCTTTCTCCTCTTGCACCATTAGTGTTTCTAGCTTTGACTTCATTTTCTTGAGCTTGGACCTTGCTATTTGGCTTCTTTGAAAATAGTACTTTGCCATCTTCCTCTGTATGTCATTGTCCCTTTTAGCCTTGTCTAGGAGCTTTTCAAGATGGTTGTTCACCCTCTCAAGCCAATGCTCCCTATTTTCATTGATCATTATGGCCATTTGCTCATTTAGGGTAAGCTCATTGGCTAGTTCAGCTTCTTTCTGTTTTTCTAGTTCCAATGCTCTTTTTAGGCCTCTGGTCCTTGGCATTTTTCTTGGAACTTGTTCTTCTAGCTCATCATCATATTCTCCATATGCTTCATCAAGTAAGGCTTTATCCTTTTCTTTCTCTCTTTGTTCTTTTATGAATTTCACTTCATTAATGAGGTGCTTTGTCTTCAACTGCTTATTCTCCTTGTTACACAACATTTTGTCATTGTCCCTGTACTCCTCGTCTACGATCTTGGAGGACCCCTACAGTGTACCTGACATTCTTTCCCATCATGAAGAAACTCCCAGTATGTCCCTCTTTATGAGTAGAATAATTCCCCTTTGCATCATTTCCCAAGAATCTTCCTTCTGTCCTAGTTTACAAGACCAGTGCTACTGACCATTTTTATCCTCGTGCCGATTTACAGAGGTTAAAATAAACCCTCACACCGATCGGATTGACTGATCCCTATTCTAGTTGCATGGATCCTCTTTTGGAAGGTTTTTAAAATAAGGAGCCGAAGCTTCCATGTCTAGAAGCTTCATAACGGAAGTTTGGTAGACGGTTGGGCCAGATAGAGCCTAGGAAATCAGTTTGTGCTCCTTTCCCTTATTAGGATGGAATAACCTCAAGAGATAAGACCTTCTCCCATGATAAGAGGAACCATCTCCCATCCATCCAAGCTATATAAACCTCTCTTTTTCCCAAGCAAAAGCTAGTTGGAGTTTTGGAGCAAGTGTGAATAACCAGCACATCATTTATAGCTTATAGCTTTCTAGTGTGTTTGAGGGAGAATAGTGTGTTTTTGGTTTCGTTTGAGACTAGAGGGAAAGAGGCCTTGAAATTCCATTTGTTGGGGCTATCCATGAAGTGCTAATAGAAGTGTGGGAACCCGAATACGTCGAAGGAAACCAACAATGTCAAGGCATTGGTTGTAATCTCTTTTTTATTTCTATTAATGCAACTATCGATTGATTTTCTACATGAAGTGTCATTTTACACATTTATGGCTTAATGTTCCTTGACCTATTAAGTAGGATGAATACAATATTGCATGTTGTCACGTTTGTTGTTGTTGTTGTTTGCTTGTTTCAGGTATTTGAAGGACAAAAACAGAAGATAGATGGAGTGAGGAAGCAGGATCATCACTAAGCAGAATAGCGTTCTAATAGGTAGACCCTCTTAATTGATTCTAGATTAAGGAGATTTTCCATAGATTGTTTGTTTGTGGCTAGACCCTTTCTCTCGGGCTAGAGGAATTGTTTGTGTCCGCACTGAGAATTTACCTGCACCATAAATTGGCGACTCCACTAGGGAGCCAATCCTTCTGTTTGATTGATTGTCATTTTATGGATTTGCGTGAAATTTTCTAGTATCACCATTTCCCTTTAGTGTTCCCTACTTTTCCTGATTTATTGCTCCAAGCTTGAAATTTATAGTGGCAAGTCTGGTCTTAGCCTTTGAAAATTTTTATTTATTTTTCCTTGAATCCTTGGTCAACGTGTTTATTTTTCTGACAGTTGCGCCGATCAGTGCGAGGTTCTCAAAAACTATCGCGCCGACTCCCTTTTGGCATGTGTTGTCAGTTAGGAAGTCACACCGATTCGTGTAGGTGAAGATAAGGGTTTACCCTAGATCATAGCCAGTGCATCTTGCCCTTCTGATTTTTGTCTCTCATCTTGTTTTGACTATGTTCTCCCTGGATGGAAAGCTCTTTTAGCTTGGTTTGTATGATTGGTTAATTTTCATTTCCTTCTCTTGGTTTCTTGAGTTCTTGGATGGTGTATAACCCTAGGGTATCTAGGTCATCACCCATTCACTTGTTTTCCTACTCAGAAAGTCAAGTCCATAGTTAAATTTTCTCCTTGCGTTTTGTTTGATTAGTCCTTTCATTTCTTCGATTTCCATTTGACAAGTTTGAAAAGTTTTGTTTAGTGTTTGAGCATCTCCTTTTGGGCACACATCACATTGCCCATCTTTTTTTTGGTTCAATCTTTGTTTCATTAGTTTTGAAAAGAATTCTCTTTTATGCTCGCTTGTGATTGATTGTATTGTGAATGTTTCATTGAAGTGTGAAGTGTTTGCGAAAGATTCATTCTGTCACTTCATTGAAAAATACATAACTCTAGTTTGTTGCATCAATATGTTATGTTAGTTAGCATCATTGAAGGCTAGAGTTGCGTCGTCACTTGCATTGCAAAAGAAATGAATTGTATTTATTAGTGAAAGGGCTACTTGAAGTGCATTTGATAGGAAAGTTAGGAATTGGAAAGTGCTTTTCATCATTTTTGTTTTCAAAAGACGAAATAGTGAAAAATCATTTTGCTTTCAATTGCTTGTTTTGTTGCATTTAAGTATGACTTCTAATCTCATTAGTGTATACAATTCATCGAATTGAAAGGGTCTTGTCTCCTTTAGCTGCATATAGGTGTTTTTAAGTTACATTGATAAGGCCTGAAAATAGAGACATAATTTCAAGATAAACTCTAAAATGTACTCAATTAACCTAAGACGCATGTGAAATCTAACGATCACATCTTAGAAGGTCTAGGCTAGAGACGTGTTCCGGCATCTTAAAACCTAGCAGCTGTCATTCGCTTAGGCACTAGACAGAACTAGTATGGACTTGTTCTCCTCGTACCATAGAGTATGTAAAGGGAGACCCCACTAGGTTGCAATCCTTTATCCATAGGAAGCCAAGTCTGCCACCTTGTAAAAATGATACACTAACCACAACATTCGGGGAGATTGCCTGCCCGTACTTCTTAGTTTGCGAGGAGGTATTTTGCAGTTCAAGATTACCTAGTAATCCTTTTTACCTAGATCATCTTGAGTAGTCATTTTGATCTTTTTGACTCCCTAAATATAAAATATCACCTGAGCACTTGTCCTTTCGAGCTCATTTCAAACTAAAAGTGATAGAGTCACCTTTGCTTCTTTCTTGACTCTTAAAACATGAAAGAGCACCAGTTTGTTTTTACGTCTTAAAAAATTGCTGCCCATGATCTTACAACATCCTTGTTAGTATTTTTTAGACCACATCATGAGTATACCTTTAAATACATTTTAAATCTCTTGAAATCGATCTTTCTTTTGGTTATCTGAGATAAGATCATCATGGGTGAACCAATTGGTTCGCCTAATTCTTCTTCCTCTCCTCTCTCTGAAATATTGTCTTAGGAGCCTTGTCCTAAATTGCCACAGTCACTCGAGGACCAAGGTGTTGAGCTTGGAATTGTTCTTAGTATTCAACCTTTGTCTTCTTGTCCTTCCATTCAGATACTGGGTCACTTTCTGATGTTGTCCTAGAATCTCCAGATAACCCTATCCAGACTCTTGAGAGTCCACTAACTTCTGAAGGTCATCCTGGACTGGTTGTTTATCCTCTGAACCCTTTGTTTGACCCTATTGTGATATCATCACATTGTCCATATAGTTTGTATGATTAGTTGGGTATTCCTTTGGAATTATACCCTCGAACATCTTCTGTAGTCCGTCATCATCTGGTTTCACCCATGGAATCAGAAGGTGAAATCATAGTCTCCTCTCTGGGTCACTCGGAGGTTTTCACTCCACACACAGTCAAGAAGCAGGAATATTCTTTCCCTCCTTAAGGTTTCCTTTACACGGGAAGCATTTTGACTAGTGTTCATCTTGAGTTACCATGTAATTATGTGACTTTAGCTCAATTGGTTTCAGGCACGCCTACTGCCTCATCATTGTATCACAACCCTATTTGGGAATCTAGCCTACCATAGGTTCGTTCATTCAGAACCCGACCACCCAAAAAATGGCGATGTCTACAGTCACTTCAATCCCGGTGCAACCCACCATTCCCAATACTCTTGTTTTGTCGATCTAGGTGACTCGTTTGGATCAACCGACAATCTCGAGTCATGTCGCTGTCAGTTCTTCGATCCCTCTAGTAAATGGATAGGTTATTCCACCACCTGGGGGGCAGAGTTTGAATGTTTCTATGATGTCTGGCACAACCAATGTGAGTGGCTCACAACCTCACATGGTTGGGATGAACCAACCCTCTTTGGGTACCGTTTCAAATCATGTTGGTCCTGTTGGATCAAGTAATGTCTAGTACTAGTAGCCTAATATGGCTCAATGTCAATACCAACCTCCTTATGTTCCATATGTTTCAAAAGTGATGGTTAATCCATCATACATCCCTCATCTTGGACCCTATGTTCAGTCTGGTCCATTTTCCGTGCCTGGTGGGTATGGCCAGATACAGTTCGGGAACTTTCAAGCTTTCATTCCAGGCACTATTCAAGCAAATTTGTAGAAGCAAGGACAACTCCTGCAGTAGCAAGGGAAACTATCATTGCAACAAGGGCCATCCATGTAGCAACAAGGCCAGATCATGCCACAGCAAGTACAACTACAACAACTGCATGGGAAACCCTTGCAACAGTTGCAGCAAACTGTGTAGTCACAAATGCAGTATGCACCATAATCCTCCCAGCTTATTCCTTCGCAAGGTCAACCTCTGCAGCTACAAGGACAGCCTTTACAGTTGCAAGGTCAACCCTTGTAGCAAAAAGGTCAACCCAGGTAACAACAATCCTTGCAAGGGCAGGGCCAGGGACAATTCCTACAGCAGCACGCACAGAATCCTTATGTCCAATGGAAACAGGTACATTCTCCTTTTGTCCAAGGACAACAAGTTCAAAATCCTTATGTCCAAGGAAAACAAGCATAGAATCCTTATGTCCAAGGGTAGCAGGTACAATTGTTAGGCATGGAATCCCCCCGAGGCATGTTTTGGGGCTCAAAGCCCAAGTTTTGACTCAATATTGTTGTAAAGTCTCCACGAATTGCGGGCGCAGAGCGCAAAATGTATGATAGAGTCACAGGGTTGTTCTCCCTAGTCTTGTAAATGTAATGTCAGCCTACCCATGGTCCGTGAACAATGGGATTGTATAAATAGAGTGGGACTCTAAGTGTAAAATTAGCGAAGTAATAGACAGAAAAGTAGAGGTGAAGAGCAAGATTCTAAGTGTCTATGTGTGTTTTGGGTCGTAGAGTAGGAGACGGCTCTACAACTAAGTACGCAGAGGCCTAGTTGTCTGCAGTTGAGTGCGTGGACCCTTGCAGCTGAGTGCGTAGGGTGGAGTCAAGTCTGTAACCGAGGAGGATAATAATAACGAGAAGTTTTATCTTCATCTCGTGTATATGTTCTTGGGTTATTACCTGTTTGATATAAGTTGCAATCATACTATTTATTTACTTCGCGCACTTGTATGAATGATTTACATTTCTAAGTATAACTTAACGCATACAAGTAGGCTAAGTTAATCAACTAACAGTGGAATACTAGTA
The DNA here is from genome assembly GCA_031772625.1 of Pinus tabuliformis. NCBI lineage: Eukaryota > Viridiplantae > Streptophyta > Pinopsida > Pinales > Pinaceae > Pinus > Pinus tabuliformis. Next base: position 1,125,117,184 of record CM062815.1, on the reverse strand, counting down.
AGGGCTTGGGTAATAACAGTGTTCGGCCCTCGAGTAGGGTTGTGCGAAGGCAGCATCTCAAGCTGTGAGGTACGGGTAAGTGCGCGTAGCGACATGCATGCAGGATCGAACCGCGGACCACTTGAACTCATCAGACATCTCCAGGGTGCAGAAACCTGGTTCTAGCACCCTCCCATACTAGTTCGGGTGAGACCTCAGTCCATGCTCCACGGACTATTTCTGAAAGGGCCAATAGTACCGGGATTTGTTTGGCTAAATCACCTCTGAACCTGGGTTAGGCCCCAACAAGCCAACAAATGGTTTCATTGCTGGGACTAGGATCTGCATAAGGGATGTCTTATTTCGTGTCACTGGAATCCAACAAAGAAAGAAATTGAAGAGTGGCTGCACAGAAAGATTCATGAGTTCGTGGCACGAGAAAACAGGAATCCACGAGTATCAAAGAAATAGTGATTAGAACGCTACTTATATATAGATATCCATGAAATTTTCTTTTCATCCTTCCCCTCTGAGTTGTGTGAGTGGATCGCGAAGCTAGTAGATAGTCAAGGAAGGTGTAGGCTCGACAAACTGATTGTGTGGACTCCAGAGTTGGTGGGAAAACTAGAAGCATCGGAAGATAAGATCGTGCACACTGTGGACCATTTGCTCGATCAAATTGTAGGAGGATTTATCACCAAGTTCGTGGTAGATACTTCAGTCAGCTACAGTGAGGCGGAATGATGCTTCCTCAAAGGACCTTAAGGTAAGTACGTTAAATCTTTGAACACTTGGATTAAAATGCTACTGTGTCAAAAGCGGGTTATGCGAATAAATTGATGTTTGGGGCTACGTGAAGTGGGAGGATCTATAGAAATGAAGGTATTGTAGAGATAGAAACTAGCCCCTTGATTTCGGCTCAATGAGAAAGCAAGGAAGTGCTTGCGAAAGTTTCACCAAGAAGCATGATCAGTCTGATAAGGCAGCGAATTCCGCACATACCACCTCCACCTACACCACCACCAGTTTCACCATATTCACCCCCATCTCCACCCACACCACCTCCGCCACCACGACAGTTCAATATGGCGAGTGCAATAAATTTTCCGGTGTTCAAAGGAGTAAGGAATGAAGATTCGGACCAATTTTGGTTCGTGGTAAAGGTTATATGGGAAGCGCAAGGAGTCACAGATGAAAACATAAAGAAGGCAATGCTAGTAAGTGCATTGCAAGATCGTGCACTAACGTGGTACATTAATCATTCCAATGACAATCCAAACATGGGGATCACGGATATCCAAGCTGCGCTGAACAGGGAATTTAATAGGCCAAAATCGGAGACACAGTCGATTATCGGGTTTAAGGAAATAACGATGCTTCCAGGCGAGACCCCTAGGAGCTGGATCAGAGACTAAAGGGTATGATTCACAAAGCCAACATGACCTTGATGGATGGGCAGCACAGCGCATGGTTTGTAGCGTCACTAATGTCGCATCTAAGGGCGGCATTATCATAGCAAAAGCTATCCACTCAGGCCGAAGCTTTGGAGATTGCAATGAGACTGCACGAGACCCCAATACAAGATCCTAGTCTGGGAGTCCAATAGATCCATGCGCGGTTAAAAAACTTGTGTCTTGAGATGCAGAGATTGAAACAAGATAGGACAACTCACCCAAAAGCGCGTAAGGAGGTATGGTGCATAAAATGCCAGGGGATTGACAAGGACCATTGTCCAGTTTTCATGAATTACTTGGTGGGAGGAGGACCGATGCCATTGAGACCAGAGACACAAGTAGGACTGAGTGTGACGCCTGCACTATGGTGTGTGATTTGTCACATAGGAGGGAAGCATGCTACAGATAACTGCCACCTATTACAGAAGTATACGTAGACGTCCCAACAGTTGTTCTGTAATTTCTGCAAATTAGTAGGCCATGATGAGCGCACCTGTAGAAGTTATGAACTAATGATGGATCGAACCCCTACCTACAAAGTTCAGGCCGAAACATGAGCCCTCGATCAAAATGCGAGGATGGCACGCACTCGATTTTAGGGGCGTGGACGAGGTCGAGGTGGAATGGGGCCAAGAAGGGGTCGCGAATGACTGATTTGTTACAATTGCAGAGGGCCAAGGCATTATGCCCCCGATTGTACAAATCCAATGAGGGCATCATGTTTATATTGTACCCAGTTTGATCATGAGACAGAGGACTTCCCTAGACTGATAGCACTGTTGCGCGATAAAGGAATGCTCTAGCCTCCCCCGACTCAGAACCTACAAATGATGAGGTCTGAGCTGCGTGAGGAGGACCCAATTGTAAACATCGTGCTCTAAAGCGGTATCACGATAGGAGATGACAAGGGAAAGAAACCTGAAGAGAGTGCTTGGGTTTGCAAGGCTCCTACAAAGGAACCAAAGTTCGATTTGGACTGCGCAAAGGAGACATTCATGGAAGCTAAGAAGAGCTTCACAGAGGCCTCCACTTCAGGTAGTAAAGACAAACTAGAACTGGAGATGGACCCATCAAAGCTTACTACCTTTTTGGAGACATGCATGAAGCTACTACACAACAGCAAAGTGGTAAAGGGACTGCAAGAACTCATCACTAGGTGTGCTAGGTCAGGAGAACCACACGTAGTTCAGAAGCTCGGGAAGCACACAACGTGAACAGGAAGGGAGATGAGATTGACTGCGCAAATCGGGGAATATGAAATGGATCAAGTGATTATGGATTTAGGATCGGACGCAAACATACTACCAAAGTAGACATGGAAGCGCATGGGTAGGTCCGCATTGCAATGGTCTCCTATTCAATTGCGAATGGTGAACCAACAAAAGATCCTAACGATGGGAAGATTGTAGGGAATAATGGTAGATATCGAAGGTGCAAGTGCGCTTCTAGATTTCAAAGTGATAGAGATTGTCGATATCAGCAATCCCTATCCCACACTACTAGGAATAGATTGGGCCACTAATATGAATGGATTAATAAATCTAAAGAAGCGCAAGATGATTTTTGAGAAAAAGTCACTATGCATAGTGGTACCTTTAGACCCTGTGGAAGGATCACGCTACACAGAGCCAATGCACGATGACAAGAGCGATGAAGATCTAGACTGTATCTACAAGATAACTGCTCGAGAATAGGATTGGGTGAATCCTACAGTATATGGTAATATTTTGTGGGAGCGCAAAAGCTCCTGCACCTCAGATTCGGATGAGGAAATAGAACGATGGCAGAATCAGTTACATGAGGTAACCATGCTCAATTGCAACATGATGGTAAGATCATTGCATTACGTGACCACAAAAGTAATGGATCTGCCTATGTATGATGGCTTGACAGTGGTGGATGAATTCCTTAACAAATTTGAAAGTGAAGTAATGGAATAGCAGCTTTTTAGTGCTCTGAAATGGGCACTGCGCGCTACGCCTGCAAGGTGGTGGGGTACGCACCAGTGGAATTTGAAGGACTGGCAGGGATGCAAAAGGATGATGCACCTCTGATTTGGAAAACCGCACATGCGGCTAACAGAGAAGTATGACGGACGGGATGGTCCACATGCACACCTCGCGAAATGGACCAAGGTCTATGGGGAAAAGCCACAACCTGAATGGGTGCATTTGTTTTGTCATACCTTGGATGTTATACCCATGAACTGGTATACTAAGACAAAGCTCTTCCATGGCACGAGAAAATGGGATATATTGCGTGAAGGATTCCTATTAACCTTCACATTTGAAGATCATTGGTGGGATACTGTTGATGATGCGCTACAAGCAATAAAAGAAGCTATCTTCAAAATACCCCAGGAGCCAATGGAAGAGCTTCAGCCAAAATGGGTGACCCAGTTGAGCTGTGCACTGGAGGGTTACAATATAAATATTGAGGAGGATGATGAGGATCCACGGAAAATTAACATTCCAGAAACTGAAGGTTTTCGTGAGGTTCAAGGACCATTTATTGAATATCCTATCATCACCGCGACAGAGTACCTGACATGATGGGCGGAAGCGTAGCCAGTCAAAGACTGCACGGCTGTTATGGCTGGAAATTTTTTGTTTGAAAACGTGTTGACCCAATTTGGTGGTCTAAAAATATTAATGAGTGATCGCGGAACACATTTCCTGAACAACACCATCAATGCGCTCACAGAGGAATTCCAGGTGGATCATTAGAAAAGTACACCGTATCACCCACAAGCCAATGGGACTGTAGAAGCATTCAACAAAATATTGGAGACTACGCTGACCAAAGTGTGAAACATGTAGTGAAGCTACTGGGACCTTCGTGTACCTGCAGTGCTATGGGCTTACAGAACAACCCAGGTTCAGAGGTGATTTAACCAAACAAATCCCGGTACTACTGGCCCTTTCGGCAACACTCCACGGAGCGCGGACTGAGGTCTCACCTGAAGTAGTATGGGAGGGTGCTAGAACCAGGTTTCTGCACCCTGGAGATGTTTGATGAGTTCAAGTGGTCCGCGATTCGACCCTGCGTGCACGTCACTATGCACACTTACCCGTACCTCTCAGTCTGAAATGATGCCTTCGTATAGCCCTACTCAGGGGTAGAACACTGTTATTACCCAAATCCTTACTAGTATTCCACTATTAGTTGATTACCTCAGCCTACTTGTATGCGTTAAGTTATACTTAGAAATATAAATCATTCATACAAGTGCACATAGTAAATAACCAGTATAAATTGCAATTCATATCAAACAGATAATAACCCAAGAACAGATACACCGAATTAAGATAAAACTTCTCTTTATTATTCTCTTCTATGGTTACAGACTCGACTCCGCCCTGCGCACCCAACTACAGGGGTCCGCGCACTCAACTACGGACAACTAGGCCTCTGTGCACTCAGCTGCAGAGCCTTCTCCTACTCTATGACCCAAGACACACTTAGACACTTAGACTCTTGCTCTTCGCCTCTACTTTTCCATCTATTACTTCGCTACTTTTACACTTAGAGCCTTGCTCTATTTATACAATCCCATGGTCCGCGAACCATGGGTAGGTCGACATTACATTTACAAGACTAGGGTGGACAACCCTGTGACTCTATCATACATTTCGCGCTCCATGCTCATAATTCACGAAGACTTTACAATAATATTGGGTCAAAACTTGGGCTTTGAGCCCCAAAACATGCCTCAAGGGGATTCCATGCCCAACACCAATACCCATTTGTCCAGGGGCAGTAGGTCCAAAATCCTTATGCTTAGGGACATCATGTGCAAAATCCATATATCCAAGGCCAACAGGCTCAATAGCCTTTTAACTAGTACGTTGCTTATCAACAGCCTCTAGCCGGATAGTTTTAAGGCTTTCAAGGTCAAAATACTCCCTACGGGCAAGGTAACCTACAGTGTGGGAAAAATCAAATGCCTTATGGACAAAACCCTCCACTTTGGGGACAAAATCCTCACCAGTAGGGATGCGTCCTGCCAATTGGACCTCCTTATCGATCTCAAATGAATTTCAATACCCAATTGCCATTCTTGGCTACGCTGGAATTGCCAGATGTGTCTAGACTCATGAATGATCTGATTCTTCATTTGCCATATTGTCCTCTAGTTCCGTCCAAGATTCCGAGTGATTTTACAAAGTTTGAAGGAAAAGCGAAAGAGGACCCTCAAGCTCATGTGATGACATATCACCTCTGGTGCTCCTTGAATTCCTACACTGATGATTACATTCATCTTCGTCTTTTTCAACGAATTCTTACAGGAGCTGCAGCCAAGTGGTATATCGAGCTTCCCTGGAATACCTATCATGAATTTAACCCTCTCGCCATGGCCTTTCTCACACATTTCCAGTTGGCAATTGGCTATGAAACTGGCCCCCATCTGTTAAAGTCACTCAAGCAAGACACATCGACTCACATCTTCGATCACATCCATGAATGGAGATGTAGGTGCCATCTAATTAAGTTTGAAATTTCTGATCAGTTGTTGACCAAGTGGTTCACCAAATCATTTTTCAACAAAATTGGTTGAGGACATTTCTATGGGTGGATGCGAGGAACAAGCCATCGCACGTGCCCAGTATTTAGACCTTGTATATTCATAGTCTGACACATTATATTATGTTTTACCCAATGCACCCAGACCATAATCTGATCTGACAACATCTAAGTCCCCCACTACCCCTCCTGTTGATGGAGTAATTGGATCGGTGACTCAGACCCCTACAAAATATTCTTCCAAATAGAAGTTAGTCTCTAACATTGCTCCCAATGACTCCTCTCGCAATGTGTCTGGCCCTAGTAAAACCTCAGAGGTTCATGCTGTCAAGTCTACCACAGCGGATAAATCCTCTAAAGGTAAGAAGAAAGGAAAAGGCAAGGGTAAAGCTGATGCCCCAAAACAGGGTCCTCCTAAACCATCTGTTGGTGATGCTTCCCAACGGAAACCTAAGTATACATGCCTCATTTGTGAGGAGGATCACTATACTAAGGATTGTCCCAGACGGTCTGAAGTTAGTCGTTTTCTCAAAGGGACCCCAACTATCTTGAAAGATCCCTTTTCGTCCCAACAGACTTAAATTGTAGACCAGCCTCATTCATCTGCTTCCTCAGGTTTGCAAGTGTTCATGTTGAGTACCCCGATCAACATGGCTACCATGTCAAAATATTATCAAACTCCTGCCCCGTCAATAGGGAAAGAGAAAGAAGGTTCCCCTTCTTCTTCCACCCCATCTAGTTTTGATCCTATTCATATAAAGCGACCTAATCTTGATTCCGCCATTCAACCACATTCTCGAGGTGTTCTTCGAAAGTCCTCGTACAATCCCAATGCTCGAGCTGCTCAACATTATAACATTTTTGAGGATTTGGCTCAAGCGCCATCAACTATGTCTACTCTTGAGGTCCTTCAAAGATTCCCTTCTCAACGGAAATCACTACTGTCAGCTATTGGGGGTATTGATCCAGCTAACTCTAATCTCATCTACTTTGACCTAGAAAACCACGTCCAACTTTTACCTCTTCAAATTTTCTTTCTCATTTAGGTAATCATAAATGAGAAAACCATTCATAGGGCCATCATTGATGAAGGTGCTTCTACCTGCATCATGTCTATCACTTGTTGGAAGGAAATTGGTTCTCCTACTATGAACCAGTCCCGTAACATTTTGGAAGCTTTTGACGGGCACGATACGTGACCATTCGGTGTCCTTCCCAACCTTGCCATTACATTGGAGGGAAAGACGGTACATGTCGAGGTAGAGATTGTTGACGCTAATCTTAAGTACAATATTCTACTTTAACGGAGCTATACCCATGCTATGCATGATGCAGCCTCCTCTCTCTTCCACGTGACTTGTTTTCCCCATCAAGGGAAGATAGTCACAGTCAACCATCTGTCCTTCTTTGCCTCTTCCTCCTCGGATGGCAATGTTCCATATGTCAAGAACACCGATGCCCCTTATGAGAGTGTGGGTGCAGGACATTTTACATATCCTACCTTGATGGGCATTTTTCCACTCCCACCTCCTCATGTTGCCTCTGTAAACATGATTTTGGTCAAATCTAATCCTTGGGTCATTCCTTCACCAAATCTTGTTGATACATGGGGCAAGGTTATGTCATTAAGTCCCGCCGAAATTGATTACGTGGAAATTGTTTCAGCCTCACCTTCGGTATCCTCTAATCATCCTATTTCGAGAACACCTCTCGATGCATATTCTCAATCCTTGTGGCTTGGTTCTTTGGAATCCCTCGATCCCTTAGCCGAGACTTTTATTTCTGACAAAAGTATCATGGAAGTAATGTCTCTAAAGGAAGTTCCTTGGAATGACACTGATCATCATTCCTCATTCTTGCCTAGCCCGATGATCATGCTATTTTTCTCGAGGAGTTCTCTTCTCAGTTCCCATCCCTACCGCTTCAGACACCAATCCCAACTCACGAACTTTGGTCGGAAGAGAACATGGGTAATATTACCCAAACGATGCCAATTGATATTTCTGTCAAACTTGGTGTCATTGAAAATGTCCATATCGGGGTAACTTGTTCTCTAGAAGAGATCAAGATCTATACTCATCTATTCCAAGAATTCTAGGATGTTTTCATGTGGTCATATGAATAAATACCCAGCATTGACCCAAGTATAGTCATGCACGAGATCCCAACTTATCCTCATGTGAAACCCGTTCGCCACCAACTTCATCTAGTGCATCCTAGAAAAGTTGCCGCTATTAAGGGTGAAGTTGAAAAGCTTCTGAAAGCTGGATTTATTTATCTAATCCCTCTTATAGATTGGGTGTCAAATATTGTACCCGTGACAAAGAAGTAAGGCAGTATTCACATTTGCGTCGATTACCATGATCTCAATCGTGCCTATCCTAAAGATAACTACCCCACTCCCTTCATTAGCCAGATGATTGACGAATGTGCCGGGAGTGAATTATTTTCTTCTATGGAAGGTTTTTCTGGCTATAGCCAGATAAACAATGCGCCGACTGATCAAGATAAGACAACCTTCATCTATTCGTGGGGGACTTTTGCATACAAAAAGCTCCCTTTTGGCCTTAAGAATGCTAGGGCCACATTCTAGAGAGTGATGTCTTATGCATTCCATGACATTTGAAACATCATTCAACCTTACTTGGATGATCTCCCCGCTCATTCTCGTAACTGCCATGATCACTCTGATCATCTCTGGAAATTTTTTCTTCCCTGTAGACACTACAATATCAGGTTGAATTTGCATAAATGTGTCTTCTGCATCAAATCTGGATGACTCCTTGGCTTTATCGTTTTGAAGGAAGGCATTCACCTTGATCCTCTTAAAGTTGAGGCTGTAGCTAATTTACCCCCTCCATCTTCATTGCATCAATTGCAGAGTCTGCAGGGAAAAGAAAATTTCCTTTGTCGTTTCCTACCAAACTATGTTGAGCTAGCCTCAAGGTTCACCCAGTTGCTCAAGCAAGGAACCCCGATTGTCTAGGATGAGGTTGCTCAAAAGTCTTTTTATGACCTAAATACTGTCCTCATCAATCCTCCTTTGCCGCATCCCGTGCACTATCATCATGATTACTTTCTTTATCTTGTTGCAGCCTCTAGTACTAACGCCATGGTGCTGGTATAGGACGATGACGAAGGCAATGAACATGTTATTTACTACCTTAGTCGCAATCTCCTCGACACCAAGACGCGTTATGCTCATGTCGAGAAGTTGGCTTTGGCTGCCGTATAGGTTGTTTAGCACTTTCGGCATTACATTCTCCTCCGCACTATCATTGTGATTTCGGAATGCAACCCCATGACCTACATCTTGACTCGTCAGTTGCCAAGGGGCAAATATTCGAAGTGGATTGTTATCCTCCAAGAATTTAATTTGGTGTTTACTACTGCCAAATCTAAGAAAGCACTAGTCTTTATTGAGTTGATTTTCTCCCTCCCCTCCGCTTCTCTCCCTACTGGTGCCGATGACCAGCTCCTAGACAAGACTCTTTTCTTGATTAGCACTCTCGACCCTTGGTATGATGATATCATCATATATCTCTAGACATCCACCTTTCAGTCTGTGTTGACCAAGGATGATCGCCGACGCATTCGGCATCAGTCTCAACCTTACCATATCATTGGAGATACCTTATACCGCATTGGTGTCGATTCAATTCTTCGCCACTGTCTCACTCTCGAGGAGGCTGAGAGAGTCTTGAATGACTTCCATTCTGGCACATGTGGTGGTCACCTGTCTGGATATGTTACTGCTCAAAAAATCCTTCACGCTGGTTATTTTTGGCCCTCTATCTTCAAGGATTGCATCCTTGCCGTTCGCAAGTGCCATGAGTGCCAAATTTATCAACGTAAGATGTGCGCCCCACCCACTCACCTACACCTTGTTATTACCATCAATCCTTTTTCCAAATGGGGCATTGACTATATGACCTATAACTCTCATTCGGTTGGGGGGCATGGGTATATTATCATTGACTATTTCACCAAATGGGCCAAAGCGATGCCTACATACTCTGTAGACGGTAAAACTACGACTCAATTTCTATTCAATCACGTTATTTCTAGGTTTGGAGTGCCTGAGGCCATTGTCATCGACCATGGCTCCCATTTTCAAGATTACATGATGGCTAAGTTGACCTCTATGTTGGGCTTGCACCACGATGTCTCAACCTTGTACTACCCTCAAGCTAATGGCCAAGTTGAAGCTATGAACAAAGTCTTGGTCACGATGCTTCAACACACCATTGGGATGCACAAGTCAAATTGGCATCTCATGCTCTTTTCACCTCTGTGGGCTTACCAAACCTTGACCAAGGATGCAATTGGATTCACACCATTCTAGCTAGTCTACGATCTGGAAGGGACTTTACCGATTGAGTGCGAAATTCCATCCATCAAGTTGGCTGTCAAGCTTCTCCCCAAGACCTCACCTAGGAAGAGCATCTCTTGTACCTAAAACAACTTGATGAGACTCGCCATCTAGCTGCTTTGGTTATTGAAGCATAAAAAAAGCAGGTCAAATCTCACTTTGATCAGTTTGTCTCTCCTCGAGCCTTTTCTGAGGGCGATTTGGTTCTTTTGTATGATCAGGCTAATGATAAGCTGGGGGCAGGAAAGTTCGAACCCATGTGGCATGGGCCCTACATTGTTAAACATGCATTATAGAAAGGGGCCTATGAGCTCATTGACTATGAGGGAAATCCCTTAGACAAGCCCCACAACGGGCTTTATCTCAAAAAGTACTATGCTTAGGCCATCTTGCATGGTTACTTTTGTACAATAGTGTGTCATTCATTTTTATACAGTGTGGTTTGGTGTGTTATTTTGCAAGAAACTTCTCTTCTTATTATGTTTTTTCATCCTTCACAAATGTTAATGTCCCCTCACGTCGGTTTCACTGATGGTCCTTGCCATAGTACCCAGAATCTACCATTTGCAGCATGGGCCATTTATGACCCCCATGGTGAGTTGATTGATCTTCAAGGTATATGTCTAGGTCGAAAAACTAATAACATCGTTGAGTATAGTGCGATTATCGAATTATTATCAAAAGCTATTGCTCTTGGAATTCGGGAATTGGTTTTCAACCTTGATTCACAGCTTGTTGTTCTTCAACTCAATGAGAAATTCCGTCAAAAACCCTTAGATATTGAGAATGTATCTACGTATTCATCTGTTAGAGAGAAATTTTTATTACATTACATATCGTCATATTCCTTGACACATGAATAAATTAACAGATGAATTAGCTAATTATGTGCTGGATAGACATTTGTGAAACATGTAACAACTCAAAAAAAAAACATTTGTACCATAGTAAGCAAAGAAGTACAACATATATATGTGTGTGTATGTGTGTGTGTGTGTGTGCTAGTAATGTTTTTCATACATCAAAACCTCAAAAAAATAATATGTGTGTTTGAAATACATTGGTGGCTCGCAGGCCTTATACATCTGTGGCTCGCAGGCCTCAAAAATATGGAATGCTAGACCTATGCACTAAACAACATGATGCTCATGATAACATGTAACTGCTCGGACTATGCGAGTCAGCAGTTGGCGAATCCAATCTGACACCCCCACCGTATGCCTCTGGTACTGGCGTGGGAGGTCACCCATCTGAGCATATTCTAGGATCCCATGGGTCAAACCCTCGAGATTCCTCACAATATCCTCCTCATTGTCGCTTCCCTCCTGATAAGGAGCGATATCAAACTACCGAGCGATGCACCTGGCAAGTGGGGACATCCCAGGAGGGCATTCTGGTCCAACATCTACATTCATAAAATCGAAGTGTCATAAACACATATATTTCAAAAACAATAAAAAGCATAAAAAATTAAAATTTGTTTGTTTTTACCCCCATCATCAAAATCCTCCCCTTCTAGGGGCGACATATACGGGTCTCTGCGGAAGTCAATACCTGTTGAGTTCCAAAACTGCCTCTCTCTTAAGCAACTTTCTCATCCTTCTTCCTTTGCTTTTCCATGAAAAATGCATCCTTAATCATCAAAATCCATTACACATTGCCTCAAGGAGTATATTTCAGTGATTTAGAAGTTATATTGTTATGTTTGTTATTTGAATAGGTTTTTGTCTTTCAGCTACAGAACATAGCCACATTCCACAACTAACCAGTTGTTCCGCAGCCATCTCCACACTTTTGTAGGTTACAGGTGTCAAGAGAAGAAAAGGACCACATGGGTAGCTTGGAAAATGTCAGAGCATGGATTGTATCCTATCCATTTGGCCAAGATCGATGTGGAGGACTCCGGTCAAAGGGAAGTCAACTGAAGAAACCCATGGCAAGTAGGACTCTGTTTTTACACGATTCTCAAAGATGGATTCGAGGCAGTCTCCTGAAGCCAAGGACCTCATCTACCACCTACACAAATAGAATCCAACAGCCACTATTATAAGATTTATGTTTCAAGGCAACTGAAGACAAGAATTCCACACACATTACCTATCTACGTGTTCTACTATAGCTGATTTGTCTCTTCAATTAGTTGTATATTTTTCCTATAAATACTAGCATGTAGAATGCAGAACAAGTTAAAATTTTTGCTTATGTAATAGTGCAAATTTCTTCTTTGTAGTGTGAAAAACTCAGTGCTCTGTTTTAATATAAAAACTATGTTTTCAATGGATACCTGAAGCGCTTTTGAAGTGTTGATTCCGTGTTCATAATCTGAGACCTTGCAGAGGGCCCCTGCGTGGTCAAGGGTACACGTTTTTATTTATGTTTGTCTTTTTTTTTAGTTTAATTGTAAATTCACTATTTTTTCCATCATGTTCATAATCGCTTTCTAAATTTGTGTATCATGCAGCTTACATCATTTTTCACTAACTCAGAGAAGTTGTATTCCAGCGTAGAATAGTCCTTTGGTTTTTATTGCTTTTGAGTTTCTTAACTGTAGCTTTAAGTTGATGGCAGTAGCATAAATTGATTTATTTCATCTGTTGTTCCTTAGTTTCTAGATTTTAAATTAAGTTGTTCAATGCCATTTTCTTATTAGTGTAGTCACTCATGATATAAATGAATGTTTCCAAAATCCTTTCAGTTGAAGGTTAATCCTAAAACTAAGTGGTGAAATGTTACATTTATAAATGAGTCTTTCATTACAATTGTTGTTCATTAGTTTTTTAGTTAAGATGTTCAATTCCATCTTCTTATTAGTTTAGTAACTCATGATATAAATGGATATTTCCAAAAATCCTTTCAGTTGAAGGTTAATCCTAAAACTAAGTGGTGGAATGTTTTATTTATGAATGAGTCTTTCCTCGCATTTTCATGTTTATTTTTCTTAGAATGATGAAGAATGAAATCTCTCAAGTTGCTATCATAAGAAGGTAGTTCTCCCTGAATTATGTAGCAGAGTGACAAGAATGCTTCATTTAGCCTTGCTTTCAAAATAGAATAGTTGCAATTTCATTTTTATTTTTTCACGTAGTTCAGCTACAATTTCATCTTCAGTAGTTCATTAAGCTTTAATTCTGCAAATAGATTAGACAATAGAGGTAATCTTATTTCTAGTACTTCATTTTTTATTTATCATAGATAGCTGCCATCTCATTTTCTCATTTAAGCTTTGGTTTTGTAATTGAGTAGATAGTAGTTTTAAGTCCTTTTAGTTCATGTTTTGGAAACTATCATAACAACAAGAAGAGAAGCTCTGTTTTCATTTTCTTGTTTACAAACTTTACTTCCAAATTTGACCTAAAAGCACTTTTAGCTCTCACTTCGTTTCTCTAGATTCTTAGCAGCAGTAGATTAAAATTCTATAGAATACATTGCAAAACATTAGGAATCAAAAGAGAAAAACCCCAAAATAAACATAAACTCAAAAATAGTGAGGTAAGAAAGGGTCATCTAGCACATATAGTGCACTACACTTCATCAGTTTACGATACCCAGATTGATAATTTATGTAGCAATTTAGGACACTAAATTCACTAAACATTTTGATGTCGTTGCTGGGGAAGTGTAACTAGGTAACCTTATCTCTTACATTCATATAAAAAAAAAAAAAAAAAAAACAAAACAATGACATGCATAGAGAAAGAGATTTTAGGGGTAGATTTATAACTAGGGGCAGAAGTTCGATTCCTACAACTCTACCTATTCCACCAAGAATTAGGAAAGACACGCCTCCATCCCAGACTCATACTCCCAGCCATAAGATTCTTGGAATTCAAGGGGCAGAAATTCAATTAGAATATTCTCCTACATCATCCACCAAAATAGTCCATGGAGAGAAGACCTTTTTCACTTCCACAGGGGAGCTTATTGTAGTTGAGGAAGTAGGAATACCTAGTGAAGAAGAAGAAGCAGAAACTCTCTCCCATAGCCAATAATAGAAGAACTAGAGGATTCTGAAGAAACTATAATGGCAAAAGAAGAACAAGATGGAGAATTCTCACTGTTTGGAGGAGGGGGTAGAGGGAGAGGTAGAGGAAAAAATGGAGGAGGTAGAGGTAACAATGGAGGAGGCAAAGGAAATAGGGAAATAGATAACTCATTTTGATTCCCTATAGTAGATGAGGAAACACATACCACAATGAAAAACATTTCACCATCTGTCCTCCCAAACTTTTATGGGTTGAGAAGTGAGGACCTGTTGTGCCCTACAACAACCCCCCATTTCATATCATATTTATTTACTAAATCATCATATGAAATGGGTCCCTTTAGAAGTTAGTTGGTATCAATACTTCATTATTTGAAAAAGGTCCTCAAACCAAAAGAAGACATTATATAAAACCTTTTAAAAAAACCCATTTTTTTCAAATAAAACAATCTTTTATCATTGCGATAAAGCGATCGCAAGATCGCATATCGCAATGGCATAGAAAACACAAATAAGTGGCACATTGGTCTCCGCTGATGCGATATCGCTATCGGCTATCGGCAATACTCCATGCACATTTTAAAGCGCCCCATGCCATTAGCCCCGACGCGATGTGCAATCGACGATCGACTATCGGCGGTAATCTTTACACGGTCTTAAAACACCCCAACCCTTTCACCCCGATGCGATGGAATATCGCAATCGGCAATCGGCAGTATCCCATGCACAATAATAAGGCGCCCAGGTCATACCCCCGATGCGATGCGATATCGCAATCGGCAATCGGTGATACACTATTTATGCACATTATGATGCCCATTCACCCCGATGCGATGCGATTTCGCTATCGACGATCGGGATTTCAAAATTATCAACGTAAGGATTTAAGTGTTCCCGACGCCCGATTACGATATAGCGTAGTTTTCAAAAAGCCGTTAAATGGAGGGATATTATGATTCATTCATATTTAAAGCTTGATCTTTTAAGCAATCATTCACCCGCGCTCAACCGCCAAAACATCCACAGCACGCTTAAACGGGCCATTCGGCCGAATAATGGTATAATGAGTATTTAAGGGGTGGCAGGTCTTAAATGGCCATTTAATGTAATTGTAAGATCCTCCCATGGATTGTGTCTGCGCCCATTTTAAAAGCTAATCCCTTATTACGCATCTATCAAAATTTCTCATCACTTGCAAGTTTTCATTGCTATTTCTCTGTATTACGTATATTTGCGCCTCTGTGCAGAATTCATCCAAAGGAGAAAGCTCAAGAAAAATGGAGAAGAAATCCAAGAAGACCACAGGCGCTTCCACTACGCCAGCTGCAGGACAGGTTCTCACTGACAAGAAGAAAGGATTAATTTCGGATACAACATGTTCAGGTCTCGGCAAAACTACCTGGTAGGGTACCTACAACTTGATCGAAATTGAAGAACCTACTATGACAACAGTAGAAGCCACTGCTGATTCCACTCGGAAATCTGAGTGCACTCTTAAGGATTTAGCTGACTCCTTCCTTCACAGGATAGCAGCCAGGGAGCAAATTCTCCCACACACAGACGTAGTGTGGTGGGCGATTGAAGAAATCCCAATCTTCGATAGAACCTTTAGCACCAGAGATGGAAGGATTTTCGGGTCGTTCAAAGCTGAGGACTTAAGGCAAATGTACCATTTGCCTAAGCCAGAGAATATATACAATAAGGCATTCCTGCAGAAATTCGCAAGTGAAAATGAAGTTGAATCCGAACCCATCCGGGATTGGAGACAAAATCCGGCCAAGCACAAATACGAATCTTTCGGTAAGTACTCAGTTGATTCCTTGGCTTCTCCTTATTGCTACGCTGGAATAATGATGTGTAGATTGTGGGGATTGCATGACTCCTCTACTTTCACCATAGAGATGGTTCCTTTAATGGAAGCTGCAGTGAACAGTCAAATAATGGATTGGGCCACTATTCTCTCAGATAAACTAGCCATAGCTGTTCTTGATTTTAGAAATCCGATTGTCGTCTCTGAAAGGAAAATTCCCCCCATTCTATTACAGTGCATATATTTTAGATACATTATGTTTCAATTCTGAATTTCCCGTGCTCGGCTGGAGGTGGACGCCACAAGACCCCACGGCTATCCACATATACCATCAGAAATTATGGAAGTCCTCTTACAAGAACCATCTGTACCAAATCTGCAATGGCTTTATGGTGCCTATTTATTATTCTATTTTTGATAAACCCATTCCCAAGATTTCCTATCAAGCTTCGTTTGATTTAACAGTGGTAGGGAGTTGGTTTGGAGAGGAGAGATTTACCTACATAAGAGTTTTCGGCAGCCAAGCCAAGCCACATGTTCTCCCTTTGTACATACCAGATAAACTGCTAGCAAGAGAAATCGCTTATCAGATTACGGCTGAGAGTGTTACACAGACTCTCAAGAAAGAAAAGAAGATGGACTGGCCCTCTTTTCCCCTGAGATGTGGTGTCTATACTCTGCATGATCTCAAACATGCAGAAAAGGAAGCCACAAAGATTCAATCTTTAACTCTGGCGACTATCCCAAATAGGCCATTTGATCCAAGGAAAGTTGCCTATAATGCACTAGAACAGGCCAAATTGACAAAATTTGAGCATAAGGAAGATATGTTTGACGACCTGTTCATTTCAGCCGAATCAATAGGTCAGGCTAGAGAATTCGCTAGAATGAAATATAATGATGAAGGGTTGACTGAGTTTAATAAACTTAGAGAATAGAGGTTGCAAACTCTGCCTCTAGATTTACTACCAACAACCCCGGCGACATCATCAAGCGAGCCTGGTCGGCAACAGTCAAAGGAACCTCCGGTTATAACAAAGGATCATAAGAAGGAGCAGGAGGAAAGGCAGAGAAAAGAAAAAGAAGAAAGACAGAAGAGAGCACAGGAGGAGAAACAGAGGAAAGAGAAAGAGGAACAGCAAATGAAAGAGCAAGAGGAAAGACAAAAGAAGGAACAAGAGGAGCAACAGAAGAAAGAGCAGGAAGAAGTGCGGAAGGAGTCCCAAGCCGAAAAGCAAAAACAAACCACCATTGATGTCAATATAGATACTCATATTGACCCTAAATTTCTCCAGGAATGGAAGCAATTTGACTCTATCATCAGTGGGTTGGAATGTTCCAAGGATACAGACACTTCCAAGACAAACGATACACATGACATCACTTCACCTCAAGTTCTAAGTGGAACCAGCGGCCCACCCATTTCTAAGGATGTTGAGGTAATACCAAAAGACCCCTCTGACCAAATCATTCTCCAGGTAGAAGATATTCCTCCCCTGGATGTCTTCTACAGCCCAAGGCATAAAGCAGTGGTAAAAAGACAAAGGAAAAGAAGGAAGATTGATCAACCTCCCCTTTTCCCAGAGTAAACTGTTATGGGCAACGTGGTTTGGAAGGAGGAATTTGACCCCTCCGATGACCTAACAAAACTGTCGCAGTATGCGGGAGCCTATTCGGCAGCGACAATCGATAAGGCATCAGAGGTAAGTCTTCTACTGAAAACCAAGGATCAAGAAATTTTTGCATTACAGGCAGAGTTAGCTGAGACAAAGCAGAAGGCAGAGCAGGCAGAGCAGCAATTGTTGACACAACAGCAAATGAATAGTCAACTAACTCAGCAATTGCAGGATGAAAAGCAAAGGATCCACCAAAACGCGATCCAGAAACAGAAGGAATTATCAGAGGCACTGGCACAACTGAAGGCAGCAAACGAGCAAATGATGAAAACAAAGGATGAGCAAATCGCTCAATTGTCATCACAGCTCGAAATAATAAAGGGCGCTCCACAAGTGGCTGAATTCAAAGCAGAAGCATTACAAATAAACACTGCATTAATATCTCAAATTAGGCTTCTGTGTCAACAAATCGCTCAAGCAGAGACACTCTGTGAATTAACGACATCAATAAATCAGCAGGTAGAGAAGGCAAGGAATGAATTAAGTCAAGCCGAAGAAATCATAGCTGCATTTCTTGACTGGCAAGATTCTGAACAAGGGAGAGCAGCAAATTTGCCTAGAATCTTAGAAACACATAAAGATATACTCTTCACAGAATGGCAGTCTCAGATGATGAAAGCAGAGAGGGCAGCTTCGAGATGTAAATCAACTTCCAGCAACCTGGTTGAACTAGTTAACAACACTCTCTACTTATCAAATATGATTTCCCAATGTACACCAGGAAGGTTGACAACAACAAACACATTGGAGCAATCATGTTATCCTGATTTAGAGGAAAAGGGGAGATTAATCGCTAGGATTAATAGTTTAACTATGGAAGCATATTAGCTCTTCCTGGTAAAGTAGCATACACAGAGAGCCGCCCTTAAGTGCCTAACAGATGCAATCGGCTATATAATTCCCGATATTCAAGATGCCACCTATGCCGCCCAGCTCAGTTCGCACCTCAATAAACCTCCTGAAGTAGAGCCAATGCTTGCGATAAGTCAGCTCAGATTTAAAGGCAAGCAACCTACTTCATGAATCATGCTGCCGATTGCCAGATCGCTGAGGAAAATAGGATCAAGATTTATTGATACCGATTTAGTAGGATTTCAGTTTAGTAGATATTTACATTAATTTAGTATTTATAGACCCTTTCATTGTTTTGGAAATGGTCGTAAAGTTTTGTACCAGACTTAAAGACTGAAGTTTGCACTATTGTGCTTCAGTCAATATTCTTTTATGAAACTGGACCAGTTGTTCTTAATTCAACAAGGAGGCTTTTTTATGCAATTGTGCACTATTGTCTTTGTTGAGAATGTTTCTGCGTTGAAGAAAGAATTACAAGTAGCGATTGATATCGGGAGTGTCAAAGCAGCTCATATGGTATTTCTATCTATGTCTGAATTCATTCCTGTTATGTGAATTGTTATTTGATTATCCTTGCTATTGTTGATTATATGCATGCGCTTTAACAACAATTCTACATTCTTTCCACTATTGGATGTTTTATGATATGCTTTCCTTTTAATCATGTATATGTCAATAATATAAATGATGAGTGTGGTAATATCGTTTTAATCGCTTTGCTTAACTATTTAGGCACAACAATCTTGAATGAATTAATATCTATGTCTATTAGATGGAGTCATCTATATGTCTGTCTTTAGACATAGACCATCAAACGCTACACTTTAAAGCTCAATAGATTCCCGGGATAGTTCATAATTTTTGTATTCTTTTCAATAGTTTAGTTATTCGCTCACCGCTAGCTTAGTTTATAAAATCATCCATTCATCCCGTTTATCCACTTTTGGGAAACTGGTCCCATTATCCCCAGTCGGAGCCACTATTCCAAATGGAAAAGGAGCTGTACTAAGGTCCGGACCGGGTGGTTATCCTCGATGTTGTTGCAGGGATTTTCGAGGCATCAACATTTTTGGTGCTAGAAGGAGGGCCTAACTGTGAATGGCAAACAAACCCAAATCTGCAAGCCATTCTAAGAGTATTTCTCCCTCTGAATCCCCTCGGACTTCTCATTCGCATGCTAGTTCTCCAGTATCCAAACAAGAAGTAGAGGAATCAACTACCACTGCTCAAACCCATCATACTCCAGAACAATTAAGTCTTGAATCACCTGAAGTCCAGTCTCTTATCCACAAACTTCAGAGCTTCTCGATTTCACCACAGAAATCTGAGGTATCACAAAGCAGTGTGACTTCGCAGTTCAATTTACCTCACCCTCTCACCAGACTTCAGAGCGAAAAGCTCGGTATTGAACCCACTGAGTTTCCTTTACCCAAAAGGAAAAAGGCAAAGAAAAATACTGAAGGATCTGACAGTGAAGAGCTTTCATCCATATCCTCCATTGCATCTTCCCCTCTGCAAAGTCAACCATCCACTCCCCCATTACATATTGTTGTTCACCAGGGATTAGAAGCTTCAACATCCCAACCTGCTCACTCCTCAGCATTATTTCCTTCCCATACATCTGGAATTCCAACAGTAGTATCAACCACTATTGCTATTACAATGGCAGATCCATGGACCAGACCTAGTGCAGTCAATATGCCTGCGCCATTGCATCCATTACCAGATTATCCTGAAAAATGGCTACCCAAGTTTAATCCAGATGATGGAACCCAGTCTGAGGAACACATCAATAATTTCATGTTAGCAGTCAACTTGAAAGGAGTAACAGAACAAGATGTTGTTGTTAGACTTTTCCCTTACACCTTGCAAGGATCAGCAGGATCCTGGTATTTCTCTTTACCCTCTGGTTCCATTACCAGTTGGAACACTTGCCAAGAGTAGTTTCTTACCAAATATGGAGATGATAGGTCTTTGGCTACTTTAATAAACGATCTCTCCAATCTGAGAATAGAGCATAGGGAACCAATTAAGGAATTTAATGCTCGCTTCAATAAACTCCTAAACAAAATCCCTACAGCTTCCAAACCAAGTGAACAAATTCGAAGCGAATGGTATATCACCGCCCTACCTGCCAATATAGCCATTTTTGTAGACAGGGCTGGGAAACCTACCTTAGCCGAAAACATGAGAGAAGCACTTGCTGTGGAAAAGCGCATAAATTCTCTAGAGAAGAAAGCTGCTCTGGAAGACAGAAAAGCCAAAAAAGTCTCTTTTAAAGATGACTCAAGAAAGAAAACCCCAAAAGACCCATACAACATGGAGGGTTTACAAAAATTCCTAAAAACCTTATCAAATGAGATGGTTGAAATAAAGAAACAGGTGGCCGAAACCTCAACCAAAAGACCCTTTAGGACTTATAAGAAAAATGAATCAAAACCCCCAAATGCCATATCTAATGCAGACTCAGAACAAGAAGAAGAAGAGGAAGAGGAAGCAATCGCACCGACTGATGATGAAGAAGAAGTAGTAGAATGTCATGGAATGTGGGATTTTATACTCCCCAACTCCGATACTGATAATGAAGAAGAAGTGTTCCCAGTCACTACTAGGAGCAAAAGTACTTCTAAACCTGTTCAGGTATCATCAAAGAAGAGGAGTGCAGGTGCCGCTACAACCAAGGAAAAGGTACCTGCAAAGAAATCACCTGCAGCAGTTCCCAAAACCAGCCTTCAACTTCTAATACTCCTTCAACATCTAAAACATTAGTGGTATCCGATTCAATGGAATATAACATTGTTGATGACATGAAGAAAACTAAAGCAAACATTACTATGTTTGAGCTTAGTAAATTAAAGCATCAGCAGAAATTACTTCTTAAAGAATTGAATGTTGTTCCCTGTACACCACTTCCCAGTGCAAAAGCTGCTAATGATTCAGGCCAACCTCCTCCAGGTATGGTTGAAGCTACCGATTCAGTTATGATCGGAGATAGATCAAATTCTCATACTCCACCCTTCCTTTTAACCTATGAGATTTACAACAGAAACTTGCACATCTGTTTAATTGACTCAGGGGCATCATCTAATATAATGCCAGCTTCAGTTTGTTCTAAACTGAACATTGAACCCCAGAAGTCCGCTATCCATATTGTACAGTTGGATAGGACCAAAGTGCAGGTTGTGGGAGAAATTAATTCCATAACTATCAGGTTGTCTGCTGATCCCAGAGTAGTACAAAGGACTGACATCCTAATAGCCGATATACCTGAATTTTATGGTCTAATTTTGAGTAGGGATTGGTCCGAAAAATTGCATGGGTATATTTCCACTGATTGGTCACATATGTGGCTTCCCTATAAAGGTAAGCCAAATCAAATAAGGATCGATCGGGAAAAACATATGGCCCATACAGTTACTGAATTTGAGCAAGAAAACCAGCTTGTAGCATTCAACAACAACATTTTGGGGAATTATTCATCAGAGTCATTTTTTGGTAACTTTACTGCCCAGTCATCCCCTTTCCCAGTCAATCATTTTACATCTCAGATTGAGAATTTTTCACAAACAGATAGGTCTAGATGTTTCAATGATACTGAGAAAACTGTAAATACAATTGTTAATACTTCTTTATTTTGGTCTTTATATTTTGATGGCTCCAAGTCTAGCGAGGGCTCAGGAGCTGGATGTATTTTGGTTAGCCCACAAGGAGAAAAGACAATGTTGTCTTGTAGGCTGGAATTTGAATGCACTAACAATACAGCCGAATATGAAGCCTTAGTCCAGGGACTGTATAAAGCGATCGGTCTTAAAGTGCAATATTTGAAAGTATTCGGCGATTCTGAAATTATTATTAAACAGGTGAGGAATGCAATCCATTGTCTTTCAAATCACCTCAAGCATTATCAATCGCTAGTACAAGAACTTACTTCGCACTTTTCCGCATTCAACATTTCCTCCATCCCCAGGTCTCAAAACTCGGCAACCGATCTCTTAGCCAATGTAGCTTCCAAGCTTCTACCTTCTGAAGACTACAACCTAGATAGATTTTCCGTAGAATTGCTTTTTAGGCCTTCAATTCCTGACAATGTCACTAATTGGAGAGTATTCAACCATGATGAGGATATTTTACAATTTCTAACTTCTGAAAAGTCCTATGACGATCAAATTATTGAGGAAAATGACCATGATCTACAAATGAAAGAAACACCTCAGGAAAATTCAATTCCTAAGCCAGTGGTAAAGCTCGAAGATCTTTATGATATCAAAGACAGGTTTAAACCTATAACTAATGCAAAGCTCCAAAGTTCTACCCTTAGGTTTGAATTGATAAATCTAGGTACTGAGCATGCTCCTCAAAATATTAATTTAGGATTAGGACTTTCCTTGGAAGAGAAGGAGGCATTCATTAAACTGTTAAGGAAAAATAAACAGGTTTTTGCTTGGAAATATGATGATTTGAAGACTTATGATACATCCATTATCCAGCATACCATTCCTATGCTCCCCGATCAGAAACCAATTCAGCAGAAGTTAAGAAAAATACATCCAAACTTAGAGAGCCAGATAAAATCAGAACTTAACAAACTCTTGAAAGCCAAGATTATTTTTCCTGTCCGACACTCAAACTGGGTCTCTAACATGGTGCTAGTTAGAAAGAAAAATGGCGACATTCGAATTTGTATTGATTTCAGAAATTTGAACAAAGCAAGCTTGAAAGACAATTTCCCATTACCTACTATGGAGCAAATACTCCAATCAGTAGCAGGCTCTGAATTGATGTCCTTTCTTGATGGTTTCTCAGGATATAACCAAGTTCTGGTTCATCCTGATGACCAGCTTAAAACCACATTCAGAACAAAATGGGGAACATATGCATATCAGAAAATGCCTTTTGGACTTATAAATGCAGGATCGACATTCCAAAGAGCTATGGATATAGCTTTTAGAGGGTTGATTAATAGAAGAGTAGTCGTCTATCTAGACGATATTACTGTATTCTCTAAGAAGAGGTATAATCATTTGCATGATCTAAATCAAATCTTTCAACGTTGCAAAAGATATGGTATTTCTCTTAACCCTAAAAAGTCTTTCTTTGCTCTTGATCAAGGGAAGCTCTTGGGTTTTATTGTGTCCAAAGATGGCATTTATATTGATCCTGATCAGATCAAATAAATCTCTGAAATCCCTTTCCCACACAATAAAAAATCGATGCAGTCATTTTTAGGCCAGATCAATTTTGTTAAAATATTTGTTCCAGATTTTTCTCAAATTATTTTGCCACTTCAAACAATGATTAAGAAAAATTTAGTTTTTAAGTGGGGATCAGCAGAAAAAGAAGCTTTTGATCTAATCAAGCAATCAATAATCAATGCCCCAGCCTTAAATACTCCAAATTTTTCTAATCATTTTACATTGTATACCATCGCATCCAACTCATCGTATGCTGCAGTACTCACGCAACTAAATGATCACAATTTGGAAGCACCCATTTCATTCTTTAGTTCAAATCTTCAGGGTGCCGAATTGAATTACTCCGGAGTAGAAAAACAAGCCTTTGCTGTATTTAAAGCAGTCAAACATTATAGACCCTTCCTTTTGAAAACTCACACAAAAGTTATAGTTCCTTTCCCAGCAGTTAGGCAACTATTAATCCAAAAAGAACTAGGTGAGAAAAGGGCAAATTGGGTCACAGCGCTTCAAGAATATGACTTAGAAATTAAACCAGCAAAGATTGTTAGAGGTCAAGGTTTTTGCAGGATATTGGCAGGAGCATCCAACATTCCAGAATCAAGCGATACAGATCAAACTGAAGAAATCAATCAGATAAGTGTTACTGATTCTGAATCTCAATATGCAGATTTAATCTTTTATTTAAAGAATGGTTATGCACCTCCAAACCTATCTTACAAGAACAAAAGGGCCATTCGGTTGAAAGCAAAGAATTTTACAATTATTGATGATGTGCTTTTTAAGCAGAATTATGATTCCATCTTATTGAGATGCCTTGAGAAAACTGAAGCACAAAAGGTTTTGCAGGAGTTACATGATGGACCAGCAGGAGGACATTTTGGAGCTGACACAACAGCTCACAAAATTATTCATGCTGGATATTATTGGCCTACTCTGTTTAAAGATGCCCACGAGTATGTAAGGAAATGCCTCAATTGTCAAACTTCTAGTGGAAGACAACGTAAATCAGCTTTCCCTCTGCAACCAGTCAACATTGAACAACCATTTGAGCAATGGGGATTGGACATCATTGGGGAGATTACTCCACCATCTTCCAAACAGCATAAGTATATCCTTACCACTACCGATTATTTTACTAAGTGGGTTGAGGCAATCCCTTTGAAGACAGCAAATTCTGAAGCAATCATTGAATTCATAGATCAATTCGTCATTACCAGGTTTGGTGTCCCAAATGCTCATGTTTTTGATAATGCATCTTATTTCTCAGGCAATGCTATGTTTGATTTCGCTATTAAAAGAGGATTTAAATTAAAATATTCTGCTAATTACTATCCCCAGGGTAATGGTTTAGCAGAATCTACTAATAAAAATCTAATCAAAATCATTAAGCGAACTATCGAACAGAATCATAAAAACTGGCACAAATCCTTAATGTTTGCATTATGGGCTGATAGGATAACACAGAAAGCTTCTATAGGATCTTCTCCGTTCAATCTTGTGTATGGAAAAGAAGCAGTACTACCCACAAATCTTGTTCTTCCTTCTTTAGCCCTAGTGCAGTTCATTGAGGAAAGTCCTTCCTCTTCTATTCAGCTTAGACATGACCAAATTCTAAAATTAGAAGAGGAAAGAGAAAAGGCTAGGGTTATTCATGCTAAACATCAGCAAGTCATCAAGGCAGCTTTCGATTCAGTCTCATCTGGTTCAAAACAATTCCAAGTCGGTGATTTAGTTCTGAAATGGGACAAAGCCCATGAGGACAAGGGTAAACACACCAAGTTCCAGAAGATGTGGCTTGGACCGTTTCAGATCTGTGAAAATATAGGCCATTCGACCTTTATATTGCAAGATTTATCAGGTTCGAGAGATTCTCTCCCTGTTAATGGCCTGATCTTGAAAAAATTCTTCAATTGAGGAGGTAACCCCTTCTCCTTTTATTTTAATAGGATTTTGTAGTTTGTAGAATTTTTAGGAAATAAAGTTGTAAGGTAACTTCCATTGACCTTTTGCTGTGTTTGAAAAGTTGTCCCATAGAAGTAGTATGGATATTTGCTTTTAAATAATAGAACTCTTAACCAAAAGGGATAATTTCTAGGAAATTAGGTATCATTGTATTCTGAAAGCATACTTCAAGTTTTGTGAACTCCTCTCAAAGTATAGAAGTATTGTAAATCATTTTCTGTTTTCAAATTGGTCTCAAAAGGTTATCAATATCAAGATAGAAGCTAATCCAATTTCAGCATCTTCAACTCTTACCCTGTCATCCATTTACTCTTAAGGAGAAAATTGTTCATCCCATTCACTAAAGTTTATGATTACTCAGAGTGTAATTCTAAAATATTTGATAGAAAAGATAAGAGGTCTTATTACAAGCCTACTTACCATGTTCATAGGGAAATAGTTTAACCGACATTACCAATACTGCATACCATAACACGGTAATGGCTTAGAATTATAAGACAAGGGGTCTCATCACGAGTCGGCTTGTTCAGTTAGATTACTACCAGTGAATGGCATTGTCAATAGCTGGCCACCAAACCAGGACAATGGCTTTTTATCTTATCAATAACAGAAAAAGGAAATGAAATAAAAAATATGAAAACATGTTTTGAATTCATTCTGTTAATCACACTCTTAATTGGATGGAACAATGGACAATAGCATGGTTAAAAGGTATCCCTGTCGAAACTATGAACATTTGCTAGCAGCAGAGGCTCTACCTATGACGGAGGAGTTCACTTTAAAAAGCTGATTTGGAAAGGTTTTCTGTTTTATCATTATAAACCAATAAAGGTCTATTTAAAACTTAGAATGTATTTATTTTCTTAAAAAAGAAAGGAAGTTAGCAAACTAGTTTCATTTTACTCGAAATGCATATATACCTAGTTATATTAGAATTTTCCCCTTTAATTAGAACTCTATTGTGAAAAAAGTTTAAGTATTTCTATGCTTTCCAGAGATAACTGGTTCTTCCAGCGAATCGCCAATTGTTGTGCCCTACAACAACCCCCCATTTCATATCATATTTATTTACTAAATCATCATATGAAATGGGTCCCTTTAGAAGTTAGTTGGTATCAATACTTCATTATTTGAAAAAGGTCCGCAAACCAAAAGAAGACATTATATAAAACCTTTTAAAAAAACCCATTTTTTTAAAATAAAACAATCTTTTATCATTGCGATAAAGCGATCGCAAGTGTTAACACCCAGGTTGTTCCCTATGACTCCCAAGGGAATACGGCCGGGGTAACCACTAACCAATCTTTGGGTTACAGTTCCTAGCCTAACTGCAACCAGAGAGGGCTCTCTCTTTATGATTTGTCTCTGTTATGATGGTGTTTTAGGCTAGCTATTATGCTCAGGCTTTGTTTTGTGTTTGGTTGAAGGATTTCTTTCAGATCTTATGAGGCAGTGTTTAGACAGTATAATACCATTGGGCAATGGAGTCTGGAGTTGTGAAATGATCGGATATGCTGGTTTGGTGTTGTTCTAACTGCAGGGCCTATTGAGTATTTTAAACAGACAAACTAGATCAAATGGTGATGTACGTTGATTCAACAGAAAGCAATCAAGAATTTCCTATTGAGCTGGTGGGTGAAAGTGAGCACACTGCACAGGAGCAAAACTTTGAATTCCTGTGACAAAGGTCACTGTGATAGATGTATTCCAGAAAGTGCAGCATTTAAGAATTACACTTAACTAGATTACAACTGAAGAAAACATTGATAAACAACGCAGATTGAACTCAGGTTACTCAGTGAATAAATCCTGAAAGCTATTCTTTTTCCTTGTTGCTTAGTATTGAAAACAGATAACATATACGGATTTTAACAAAAACAGCTAATTAACAGAGAGAGATACAGAGACTTATTGTATGATGAAATACACAGGGATCCAGTAGTTATCAACAGCCACCAGAATGCATCCAACACCTCAGAAATCCAAGAAATTCCATTGCTTTGCTCTATTAACTTCTGAAAAGGATTACAGCATAAGAACTTCTTCAGGAGAAATCAACAACAACCCTTGCAATCTTATGCCAAGGGGGCTTTATAGGAATGCGTATACAAAATATCTCAGGCACTGAGTCATCTGAGAGAGAAAATATCTACATTGTTACGTTCAGAAAGTAGGCAAGGAGTTATTACAATCTTAAATGCAGCGTAAATGCCCTTTATGTCTGTCAGAGGATTGCTTTGACTTTTGAGTGTCACTGAGTCGGTTGCATTACTCTGTTTTAATTCTGGAGATACGCATTTACTTTTGGCTGCGCAGTGCGTTCTTGGGTCTGCCAGCTGTGGTTCTCTTTTTCTGCTTTGTTGGCCGCTACATCTGCTGAGTTGGCTCAGCTTTGATTTATGCTGCATGCTGACTTTGCTGAACTGTGCTTTTTACAAAAAATTGTAATAAAACAGAGATTTGGTGAATGCCTTACTGATTACAAAATTCTGTGTATTGCATCTGTCCACCATTCCTGTGTAGGGAGCTGATGCTTGAGGATGGCCTCCATTGTCTCTTCAGCTTCTGTATATTTGAAAAAAGTTGGGGCTACATCAAACAAGTGATTAATTTCATTCATTATAAAAAGTAGATTTTCTATCTTACTATAGAAAATCTGTCCTGTAATAGGCCCTGTGTCTTCTGAAGTGCTGGCCTTCTCATTGACCTGTGCTGAGGCAAAAACATTTACTCTTTTAGTATACTGTTCATGGGTGAATAATTTCCCTCCGCTGTTCAGTAAGCTAGGGAGTCCTCTACTCTGCAACACCTGAAATTTCTCCATGAACTTATTTACATCTGTCTGCATATCCTGGGTTCTCCTGTCCAATGTCTGCACTAGATTTCTAAGAGTAAGAACCCTTTTGATCATTTGAATGGTCTCAGTTCTATTTGTGATTCCAATGGTGGCTAACTGAGAACTTGTTTTGTGGTTAAGCACATTGATCATTCTTGTAGCAACTTCAGGCATATTTCCTAATAAGGCCCTTGATGTTCGGATTTCCTTCTGTGCCTTTGGGATGAGCTCTAGTTGCTCATGGATTGTCTCGATATATGGCCATTGGTTGTTGATGGATTGACCAATATTGGACCATATCATTGCTCTGATCTCTGATATGATTTTATCTAGCTTGAGCTCATTCTCAAGCTCTTTGATCCTGTCTTTAAGGGCCTTGATTTCCCTGGCCTTTTCTCCCACCTCTCTTTTTGTCTTATCATGCCTTTCATTTACCTTGGCCAGCTTTTCCTTAGTTTCATTCAGCTCTGTCATCTGGGCTTCCAAAATTTGTATTTCATTCTTTAGCTTCTGCATATCTAGGCTCTGATCTGTGCTGATGGGTGCTGCTGAAGTAGATGTGGCTGTTTGTTCAGCCTGCTGAGGTGGAGGCACAGTAGTAGGAATAGTCTCCTCAAGATTGATGACTTGAGGAGAGGGCTGAGATGTCTACCCTTCTTGTGCTTGTTTTAATGATGCTTGTAGAGGTGCTTGTGTAGCTTCATATTGCCCCAATTTTTCTTGTGCCTTCACAAGCTCTTTGTAAATGGAAACTAGCAGGGCAGTAGAATCCTGCTCATACCTTTGCTTTGCTACCTCATCAGTCTGTGGATGGATAGTGGCTGGAATTTTGATCTTCTTTCTTAGTGCAGCCATGTCAGCATCTCTAAGTTTCAGGATCTCTTGTATCCCTTTGATGTCATTAGGATTGTGCCCAATTTCTACAATGATTTCCTCCAGGGATCTTATCCTGTTGTCTTTGGCCTGAGAAGAGGCCCTCTCCAGTTCTAGCTGGGAAGCTGTAGCATTCAGACTGCTTGTTAATTTGTAATTCTCCAAAGTCTTGTCGGCCAATGAAGCATACACCATTTCGCCAGTTTGCTTATGCAGCTCAATTTTGTCCATAGGGTGTATGTCCTTGGCGAGGACCTCCAGGTTAGTCCTAAGATAGTCAGCAGTGGATTGTGGCTGGAGTGCCGTAGGCATAAAGTGACTCATTATCATTTTTCCTTCACTTACATCAAAAGCAGACATAAGTCTCTGCTGATTGGAAGGAGCCATGTTTAGCAGGTGATTGTACAGTTGTACTTTGATAGGATCACTCCTCCTCTTGATGTCTATAAATTGCTACTTGATGCTTACTTGTCCCTCCTTCTGCTGGCTGGAGGAGCTGACCTCCCCTCCCATGGTCCTGTCCTGTTCCTGCTGGAAGGAACTTGCTGATGCTTCTCTGCTGGGTGGGCCCATGCCCAATGCCTCTCTTATTGCTATATCCTCCTCTGGAAAATCATTTAGTCTCTGCCTTTTCTCTCCCTGGTCTATAGAGGATGTCAGGGGAGTTTCTCTGTCCCTTTTTCTAAAGACAAATGTATCCTCCTTTTGAGGGGTTTGGAGGACTGAAGCATCAAAGGTAGTGTCTTGTCTTGTAGGCAGCATTCTTTCAGTGGTCTGAGGAGTCTCCACTGTTTCCTTTTGCTGGGCAGACTGCTCCTGCCTTTGTTCTTCTTGATGTTGTTGCTCTTGCTGTTCTGGTTCTTCTTGCTACCCTTGCTGCAACCCTTCTGCTTGCTGCTGTTGTTTTTGTTGCTGTTCCTGCTCCATCTCTTTGCCTTTGCCCTTTTCTGAGATGTTTTCACCAGTTCTTGTAGCTTGATGTTGGGCAGTTGAGGAAGACGTTGCTGCTCCAACTTGTGTGCTTGGCAGTGAGGTGACCTGTGAATAAAACTCAAGGTCAGCCATCTTCTTAAGGTTTCTTAGAGCTCTTTGATTAAGCTCTTCTTGGGTCACATTTTCTTCTAAAGTTCCTCTTCTCCACTTGCTTTGGTTGGCATATTTTTCTAAATGAGGAAGGCTATAATGACCATAAGCAGATAATTTGTATTTGAGCCTCCTCATTGTAATGAAGTTGTTGGGGTCATAGGGTTTCCATATGAAGCTGTATTTGAGACCAAGGCCCACAAGCATTCTATCTGCCTCTCTCCACCCTTCATCCCTTTCATTGAGAAGGAAATGGCCAAGTTGATTTCTGACTTTTAACTGTGCCTTCTTACCTTTTCCTGAAAAGTGGAGCATATCCACATAACCAAACTGCCTGAAGTATTCCAAGGCAAGTAGCCTCATAGGCACAAATTTAGGTAGTTTAAATGGGGGCAACTCACACCCATATAGTCTGATAACGGTGTGGTGTTGGTAGAAATACCAATCCCCAATACTGTATGCTTTTGATAAATGCAGGAGTCTTTGCATTTCGTCTGTCAATCTGGGAGGAGGTGAACCCAACAGTAGAGTCAAGGCTGGATGGATGAAAAGATCAATAAATTCGCAGTAGGTGTATGGAGAACAACTTACTATGTGAAAAACGGATGTCCAATACACTACTGATCTCAGATTGCCCTGTGCATCTACTCTCTTCTTTGGGAAGGAGAACTTATCATGCTGGAAGTATAGGAGCAGATGATATAGGTAAGAGGTGTATTTAAATACCCTTTCTCTTGACAGATTCATCAACTGCTCATGCATCTTATCTGATATGTATGTGGCATAATCATAGTAGATTGGTTTCTTTCCTGGGGAAAACATAAGCATCATTTGTAGAACAGTTTCATCCACATACTCCACTGAATCATATCCCAAGATGGGACTGATCATGTCTGCAAGGTCTAAGCCCAACTGGTTAAGGTAGGCAAAATTGATGGGAGGAGTTTGCACAGTATCAGCTTTGATGAAAATCTGATTAAGCTTTGTGATTTGTGCCTTTGTTATCCTGGCTCCCTGTACTATTAAATCAGCTAATGATAGAGGGACCAGCTTTTGATCTGTCTTGAACTGCAACATCTCCCTGATGGCTTCAGGGGTAATGAGGAACAGAATTGAGCCTGAAGAGTCCAGCACTGCCCTCTGGGATGCATCATAGTAGTCAGCAACTATGTGGATAAGCTCAGGGAATTGATTAACCTGAGGAAGCTTGAATATTGGGAGAAATGAATCCCAAATTCCCAGGATGTTTGTCCCCCTCTCATGTTTGATCTTTATTTCATTTAGGATTTGTAAATGGAATCTGCTTTTGCTCAACATTTCCTCTGATATCTTGTAGTCCAGGTCTGCTAATGCTCTTGTGTCCAATGTTCTATTAGGGGCATTCAGGGGAGCTACATTTAGGGCTATAGGAGCTACAGGGGGATCCATGACTTCTTCTTGGGATGTGGTTCTCTTTGAAGACTGCTGTTACTATGCAGAGTAACACCGACAAAGTTTCTTTGCAGACAATGATGGTTTTATGAGTGAAGGGTGAAGGTAAAGGCTGCAGCAGTTGAAATACTGCCTTTGAGTGACTAGGTGGGTGGCAGAAATGCTCAGAGTATGCTCTTTTGTGGTGGATTTATTTTTTTCAGGTGACGGGTTCACGATTGCGCAAACCAGCGACAGTTTTCTTTCAAATTACCCACAGTGGTTCGACAGAAGTGTAGTGACGGCTCTGGTTCAGTCTAAATGTCAATTCAGTGGCATTTAACGGTGAATTTCAGGTCTTAAGGTCTATTACTCATTGATACGCGAAATGCAGTGAAATGGAGTTTCAGAGCTCAAATGAGGAATACCTGCAGAGTCGGACTGGCTAGAGCTTGCTGGCGCCGAAGAGATGGATGTTCTGGTGGTCAAAAAACACTTTTCCGCGGCTGGTGCAGGTTTGGTCGTAATTATGCATGCAGGATAAACAACGATGAATGCGCTCAAAATGGCAAAAAACACGAATTTTCGGCCAAAATAGACTTTTTGGTGTTTTTGGCGCGAATTCGTGCTGACGTCAGCATGACGTCACAGGTGGGGTCGGGGTCGGATGACGTCAGCAGGACGTCATTCGGCCAGGTGGCGGCCTCTGGTTGGTCCACGGGGACAGTGAGATGGCAGGACAGGTGGACCAGTGGTTGAGCGGAGAAATGACGTGACGGCGTACGTGGGGTGACGGAGCAGTGACGCGGCGGTGAGGTGGCGGTGAGGTAATAGAAGCGTGAACGGTAAAACCGGAAACCGGGGCGGTTTCATATCGCACCGCCTACGGTACGGTGGCGGTATGCGTCAGTGGTACCTCCGATGGGCTGAGGAGGGGACGCGTGGCTGCCGCATGACGTAGTCAAAATACGGCCATCGGACGATATCATTCGTACAGCAGATGCGCTCCGATGCCGTGAGGGCCGTCGGATCTGAAGGGGTAAGATCTGACGGTTGTCGGGAGTTTGACATGACAGGAAGGTAGCATAGTTAATGATCGGGCGTCGGAAGGGGTCCGATGTGATAAAGGTCGTCGGATCTGGAGTTCCTTGATCGGACGGTCGTCGGGAAAGGTGAAGCGATAGGTGGGTACGGGGAGCGGCATAGTTATTTAATAATAATTCTGGGGATCTGTGCAAGGGCGGGGAACCTTGGCAAGGTGGGTCTTTTACGAATTTTAGTGGAATACACCCGCCCTTTAGACTTAGGATAAACGAAAAATGTTGGTTTTTTGATGTTTTTAACCATTTTGAAGCGGGTAAGGGTAGAAACTGGGCTTTTAGGGGTTTTTCATGTGCAAATGAGGATCAAAAAGTGAGGAAATGAATTTGCAAGGGAGAAGGGGGTTTAGCCTAGGTTCATCAAGATGACCAGTTGCCATCTGATCCCTGACTCAAGACTTATTGGCTATAATACCAAGGGGTGGGTATTTATATAATGCTTGGGGTTTATACACCATGGTGTTAGTAGTAATAGGGGAAAAGGTAATATAGGGGATTTACATAGTAGAATTAGAGTTAATATGGATGAGAGGGTGAGTGGAGGGGAAACCTTTTAAGTTTATGTGAAACAAACTTGGTTTTGAGAGTAGATCAAAATGAAAAGATTTTTAGACAAGAAATGTGGCTTTTAAGGATTAAGAACCACCATGAAAGCTTAGTCTTTTCCATGAATCTTAGCTGATGGGGAATGTTGGAAATGAAATTGGAGGGGAATGAGGGAAATTAGTCATGCTTCCTGCTGCAATTCGATGAAGAAAAACACCTTTGTCAATTAATTGACTTCGCTTTGTTGCCCACAGTTACCATCTCCGCAATGGTAGGGATAACCTTTCTACAACCCCAACTACTTACCCAGCTACTTGCCTAGCATTTTTATTTCTTCTTGGAGGGTGCACTTGGACTTGCAGACCCTTACTTGCCTTTTCTTTTCTTTGGCTTTTTCTTTTGCTTTTTCTATCTACTTCTACCCTTATCTCCTCCAAGGTCCCAGATTAAGCTGTTGGGAGCCTTTTCTTCTCTACCTGAACTAGTTGTCTGCCAAGATTAAGTAGTTTGGACAGACTTCTTTCTCTATTCTATAACTGAAAATTGAAAACATGGCATGACCCAGGTTAAACTGTTGGATCATCCACCAAAATTGAAATAAGGTCATCAACATAGAAACACCTTACACATCTCTTGTTCTCTAGGAAATATGGGATCTTTGTGATATCAAAGCAGAGCATATTTGGACTTTCCCTTGCCCATCATGAAATATGAAACCTATTGGTATAGGTATCCAACAGTGGCTCCACATGGGGATGGTTTTTCTTTTGAAAGACCAAGAACAGCAGGTCAGATTTCCTTGTTCTTTGACTGCCCATATCAATCTTGAAATTTGCTGCTTTGATGTGTCAAAACTGTGTGCTTTTTTCTTGAAAGACCTCTGATTCTATTTGCCTTTTGCTGGTTGGTGAATCACTTAGAAAACTGCATTTTTATAATCAAAAATAGAAAATAATATGTACATCTGCATATATACAAGGGAACCTCAGGTTGCACTTATGGGAAATAGTCAAAATAATGCTTCAGCATCCTGCCATTGACAGGACCTTCATCCAAGTCAGTTTCAGTTAGACTTTTGAGGAAGTAAGTGTTGTTACCTTGCACTGCTTGGACAGCAAATGGTCTTCTCCAAAGGGAATCAAATTTCCCATGTTTTCCTTTTTCTTCTCTCCTCGCATCCCACTTGAGGACTTTATCACCAATGCTGAAATCTTCTGCCTTAGTTCTTCTATCAAAGGCCTTTTTTAATTTTTCTTGTAATATCTGCACTCTGCTGAAAACGTGTTCTCTAGTTTGTTGTAAACAGATTATCTGATTGATTCTCCTTTGCATATCATTTGGCTCTGCTTGACTCTCTTGCAGAAGCTTTATAACCGGCACTCCGATTGATGAAGGAAATTTGGCTTCTAATCCATAGACTAACTCATATGGGCTGGTCCCAATTGATCTTTTTGTTGTTAGTCTATCTGCCCATAAAGCATTGACTAGTTTCTTATGCCAGTTCTTTTTGTTCTCTTCCAGCACCTTCTTTATGATATTTATTAAGCTTTTGTTTGATGATTCAGCAAGGCCATTTCCTTGGGGATAGTAGGCAGTAGAATGGCCTAAAGTAATGTGAAATTTATGGCAGAAGTTCACCATTTTCTTGGATCTGAAAGCAGCAGCATTGTCTGTTATTATTTTGTCTGGACAGCCAAATCTAGCCAGTATGTTGTTTTCCAAAAACTGAATGATTACTGAGTCATTTGCTTGTTTGCATGGGGCAGCTTCAATCCATTTGGTGAAGTAGTCTGTGGCTGTTAAAATCCATCTGTGTTGGCCTGAAGATGAAGGATGAATTTCCCCAATGAAATCCAAGCCCCATTGTTGGAAAGGTCTCTCTGTTGCAATAGGTCTTAAGGGGAGTGGCAGCAACTGTCTTTTGCCCTCAAACACTTGACATTGATGACATGAGGTGGTGAATCTCTTAACATCTGAGAACATGGTAGGCCAGTAATACCCTGCCCTTAGTATTTTATCCATAGTGGACTTCCAGTACAAGTGTCCACCACAGTGTCCTGCATGAAACTCCTGCATGACATTATTAGTTTCATTTTCCATTAAACAGTGCAGCAATATACCTTCATGGTTTTTCCAAAGCAGATTTCCATCTATCACACAGAATCTTGATGTTTTCATTTTTAAGAACCTACACTTAGTTCTGGACAGTCCTCGGGGAGCACACAGGTTTTGTAACACATAACAGATATCAGAGTACCAAGGAGATTGTTCAAAGGCTACATTGATCTTTGGAGTCGCCAGCTCTGTTTCACTGTCCAGCTGATTGATATCTAGGGCCTGGAAATTTGATTCTGTCATTAATTTGGCCAAGCCTTGCCCTTTTATTAGCTTTGTAGGTTTTATTTCAATGTCAAATTCTAGTATGTTGGCAATCCATTTTCCTCTTCTACCCTCTAAGTTTTCTTGGGTGAGAATGTCTTTGACAATAGGACTTGGTACATAAGCCACAACATGGGAATAAAGGATGTAAATCCTAAAGTCTTTAATGGCTTTGACCAAAGCATAGGCTTGTTTCTCCATAATTTGATATTTTAGAGGGGCATCTCCAAGAGCCCTGCTGAAGAAGGCAATAGGCTTCTCATTCCCTTGGTCATCTTTCTGTAATAAAACAGCAGCAATAGTGTGCTGGGAGGCGCAAGAGAAAATGATAAAGTCTCTGTCAAACTGAGGATTGGTTAACACTGGGGTTTGAGTCAAGGCCAATTTTATACCTTCAAAGGCTTGTTTTGCTTCAACAGTCCACTTTACTTTTGAATCCTTTTTTAGCATGTTGTTTAATAATCTTATTAGTTCTGCTAAGTTTGGGATAAACCTTCTTAAAAAATTGATTTTTCCTAAGAATCCCTGCAACTCTTTGACATTCCTTGGGTGGGGCATTTGTAGGATAGCTTGTATCCTATCTGGATCAATTCTTATGCCATCTTTTGAAATGATGTGTCCTAAGAGTTTGCCGTCTTCCAAGCCAAATAATGACTTCTTGGGATTTAAGGAAATACCGTATTTCCTGCATGTTAGGAAAATCTGTCTCAAATGTTTCAGATGTTCTTGGTCAGATTTTGAAAAGGGTGTAAGATCATCTAAGTAAATGACTAGGAAGTCATGAATCTCTTTTGCAAAAGCAATATCCATTGCTCTTTGAAATGTTGCCCCTGCATTTTTCAATCCAAAGGGCATTTTTACATATTTGAAAGTTCCCCATGGGGTTGTAAATGCAGTTTTGTCTTGATCATCAGGGTGTACTAGGATTTGATTAAAGCCTGAGAATCCATCAAGCAATGACATCCTTGAAGCTCCCACCACTCTTTGGAGAATATGATCCATTTTGGGTAAAGGGTAGTTATCTTTGAGTGATACTTGATTTAGATTCCTTAAGTCTACACAAAGTCTAATCTCACCAGTCTTTTTTCTTGTAGGGACTAAGTTGGAAATCCATTCAGAGAATCTGATTGGTGCTATGATGCCAGCTTTGAACATTTTTTGCAATTCCTTTTCAATGGAAGGAAGGAGTATAGGATTGATCCTTCTCAACTTCTGCTTAAATGGTTTTTGATTAGGCTTGAGGGGAATGGTATGCTGAATGAAAAAAGTATCATAGGACTTTAGGTCCTCATAGCCCCATGCAAAAACATCTTGGAACTCTTTAAAGAGGTCAATGTACTTGGGTTTTTGATCAGGGGGCAAAGAAGCAGACAGCTTTATTATTTTGAGCTTGTGAATGGTACCAATATTGCATTCTTCAATGGCTGCATCTAATGGTTGCATTTTTGGCTTCCATGGGATGTCATTTGAATCAAAAATGTCCTCTAGTGGGGTAAGGCCTGTTGGAAGGAAATTGTCTTTGAGTTGTATGATTTCAGCTTCAGCGCTGGTCATCTCTTCACAGTCAATTTGGTGAACTTGCTGAATGTTTTCGTTGTTGAAGATGGTTGGATTCAGTAATTGTTTTGCTGTTCTAGATGATATTGGATGAACCATCTGTTGAAACAATATTTGTGATTGACTTGCTGATTCAAGTATTTGTGATTGACTTGCTGATTCAGTGTCAATATTTAATCCTGCAAACTCTTGTTGTAAGGTTAGAAAATTGTTTATTTGCCTATCATCCTCAAATACTTGCCATTCTTTAACATTGTTTGGAATGGAGGGTCTGTACTTGACCTCGGCTGTGAAGCAATTGTTGGTTTCCAGTGGAAATTTGAACGTGCTGGCAAATGTTGCCAAACTGTGTGCATGGAGATTGTGGCCCCTTGAAATTTTTGTGATAAGGAACTCAGAGAAAGTGTCCAATATTTCAATTACAGTAGACCTGTAAGACCTCAACCTTTTGTCATTGGTGACAAAACTTCCTTTCACTTGTTGAATCACTAGATCAGAGTCTCCCATGATCGAAACCGTTGGAGCTTGTAATGCCTTTACTAGCTTGAGACCTAGTAACAGGGCTTCATACTCGGCCATGTTATTAGTGCATCTAAAGTTTAACCTACAAGCTCTGCCTTCTGCATGGGCTTTTTCTTTGTTATGTATCCAAACTCCAGCTCCTGCCCCTAACTTGTTGACTGAGCCATCAAATTCTAAGACCCACAGGATATCTTGCTTGACAGGAGATTGAAAGATCTGTTCATGGGATGGCAATGTAAGCAGGAGTTGGGGTTTCTTCTTTGGCTTGTGTTCTAGGACAGTTTCATCAATGGATTGAAAATCTTTGACAACTAGAGGAGGGGTCGTGTCCAGTGCTTGACTGATCGATATTTTTTGGGTGCTACTTCCTTGATTAATGTTTTGTTTTTGCATGAGGGTTTCGGTCCTAATGTCATTGTTTGAGAGGCTTGCGCTGTCATTGAAGAGAATGAACGAATCTATGTCTGAATGGACAGCATATACAGGAAAGTTTTGAGGCTTTTCCTCACTGCTGACCATGTATTTCATGAGTGTTTCTCTGTAGAGTCTCTTTGGTTGCCCAAAGACAGAGATGGTGGCATATGACATATCTAATTGCAGGGAGCCTTGGAGTTTGGCTCCCCATGATCTTGATAACAGCATCCCATATTTAGGTGGGATATCAGCGACTACAACATCCATTAGAATGGTTTTGTTGG
Organism: Pinus tabuliformis; assembly: GCA_031772625.1. Taxonomy (NCBI): domain Eukaryota; kingdom Viridiplantae; phylum Streptophyta; class Pinopsida; order Pinales; family Pinaceae; genus Pinus; species Pinus tabuliformis. The sequence goes on along the minus strand of CM062815.1, from coordinate 1,125,078,377 downwards.
GGTATTGAACCAGAGACACACATAAATCTTTTATTAGACCTAAACACTTGACTTGGCTGGAGTCAAAGGAAAACAGGTCCTTGTATGGTCTTGTTATATCCAAATTCAATCTTTCCATGACTGCTTTTGGCATGAGGTTATGAGAGGCACCTGAGTCAAACATCGCGTTATGCAGAATTTTGTCATGAATATGCAAGCTGACATAAAAAGGTAATATCCCTGTAACTGCTGTTTTTCCATCTACCTCTGGGCCAAATAGTAATTCCGGAGTGTCATCTAACACATTTACATCATCTTTGCTATTAGTGAGTTGAAGGGATTTCTCAATCTGTTGTTTATAGATGTCATGCTTAGCTAGTTCTGAGAGGGGAATTGCTATCTTTAGCTTGCCAATCTCTGTGCCTAGGTCAAAAGGTTTATCAGCTTGGGTTTTGGAGTTATGGATAGCAGCCCTTTCTTTGCTCATTACATCTTCTTGTTGGTTTTCATCTTGACTTTGAGACCTACCCCTTTTGCTCATGTCTGGAGGGGTAATATCTAAGTCAGGGTGAGAGGACGACGTTGCCATAGGCCGTTGTAGTGGTGACAAAAGTGTGGTGACCTCTTCAACCACTACTTCTTCTGTAGGCAAGTTTGTTTTGTCATTAGGTTCTGTGACTATGGTTCCTTTAGACTGCTGTTTATCTTTTATCTTTTCAGGCTGATTTACATTTACAGTCCTACTCCTTAGCTTGTACTGTTTGTGAACTTCATAGACAGCACTGTCATATCCTTGTTTAAAATCAAAGGATTCTCCTGATTTAGTTTGGAATATTTTGATTTCATCATCTTCATGATCCTCTTGTGTTAAGAAAACCTGGCTTTTACCATCTAGACCCATTAGATTAATCTCAGGGTCTTCATTGGGTTCAGTTGATGTTGAAGTTTCTGCATAATTTTCTTGGAAAGGGGGTCTAATGTCTTGGTCAGCACTTGTTCTACCAATGTTTTGGTTTTGGGTTCTCCTAAAATTCGGATTTCTAGGAGGGTTGTTTTGTGGTGCTTCCCATGATGACTTTCTTTCAACTGATTCCACTCTTTCACCCAATCTCTTCATGCTATTTAGTATTGCATCTAGCTTTTGATCAAAGCCCGAGGGTTCTTCTTTGAAGGCAGTCCTTTTCTCCAATTTTGCCCTGTTTCTTTTGGCAATTAGGTTAGCTTCCACTGTGACAGCAACCCTTTGAGCTTCTTCAAGGGTTGGAGGATCTCTTTCCTTCAACTGATAGGCCATATCAAGGTCAAAACCATCAGGGAATTTATACAGGGCTAAATCAGGAGGAGGCCTTAAGTTCTGTGGAATAGCATTATATACATTGTTAAACCTAGCACAATATTCCAAAACTGTCTCCTGGGGACCTCTCTTAATAGTGTCATATTCACCAAGTACGTGGAGAGGATCTTTCTTCTTCTCCCATCTCTCAATAAAAGCTTCGTAAAGCTGATCAGGTGTTGTAATGGAGTTTGCATTGAGGGATCTGAACCAAGTTCTAACATCCCCAGTTAAACTTTGAACAAAAATTCTCATTCTGACAGTGTCATCATCTATTTCATAGGTCTCAAAGTGGTCTTGCATCTTCTTGGCATGCTGGATAGCTGTTAGAGAGCCATTTGAGTCAAAATATGAGATTTTACTTTGATAATCTTGAGGTAAGGCCGCAGCATTAGCTGGTATCTGCAGAGGTGCATACCTGTTAGCCATATTTATGAGGTTTAGAGGGTTAATGGGAACAAATGGGACAGCAGGGATCAGTGGTATAACAGGGTTAATGGGATGAGTAGCTAGTGGGAGACTGGTCAAAGGAGTATGTGCAGTGGATGAAGATGTGAGAGGAGGACTTTGCGATGTTGATGGTGAACTAGGGGAACCAGGGGTGGACCGGAAAAGAACTTTGCAAGGAGTGGGAATGAGGCAGGGATGATCCGAACTTATATTTGCATCAGCAGGCTCCTCCTGCTTTTGCTGTCTCCGGATGTTTCTTTGGATGGTATTTGGATTATCAACAATGATGGGTGGTTTAGGGTCAGGATTTGCCCTGGTATGCCGAGGATTTTTCTTAGGAGCCAGCTTCCAACCTGTTTTTGGGATTTTGTAGGAAGTTTTTATATCTGCAAGGACTGGATGAAGATTTTGGAATGGCTATATATTCTCAAAGCTAAGACGAAGATTTCCCAAACAAGCTCCTCCCTAAAGCTGTTAATGTGATGCAGAAACAGTTCTAAGGCCTCTTGGCTGGTTTCAGGTTTGATGGTAACTTTGGAAAACAGATAGTAATTGAAAAATCCTAAGAAGTCCCCAGTGGAGTCGCCAATTATGTTAACACCCAGGTTGTTCCCTATGACTCCCAAGGGAATACGGCCGGGGTAACCACTAACCAATCTTTGGGTTACAGTTCCTAGCCTAACTGCAACCAGAGAGGGCTCTCTCTTTATGATTTGTCTTTGTTATGATGGTGTTTTAGGCTAGCTATTATGCTCAGGCTTTGTTTTGTGTTTGGTTGAAGGATTTCTTTCAGGTCTTATGAGGCAGTGTTTAGACAGTATAATACCATTGGGCAATGGAGTCTGGAGTTGTGAAATGATCGGATATGCTGGTTTGATGTTGTTCTAACTGCAGGGCCTATTGAGTATTTTAAACAGACAAACTAGATCAAATGGTGATGTACGTTGATTCAACAGAAAGCAATCAAGAATTTCCTATTGAGCTGGTGGGTGAAAGTGAGCACACTGCACAGGAGCAAAACTTTGAATTCCTGTGACAAAGGTCACTGTGATAGATGTATTCCAGAAAGTGCAGCATTTAAGAATTACACTTAACTAGATTACAACTGAAGAAAACATTGATAAACAACGCAGATTGAGCTCAGGTTACTCAGTGAATAAATCCTGAAAGCTATTCTTTTTCCTTGTTGCTTAGTATTGAAAACAGATAACATATACGGATTTTAACAAAAACAGCTAATTAACAGAGAGAGATACAGAGACTTATTGTATGATGAAATACACAGGGATCCAGTAGTTATCAACAGCCACTAGAATGCATCCAACACCTCAGAAATCCAAGAAATTCCATTGCTTTGCCCTATTAACTTCTGAAAAGGATTACAGCATAAGAACTTCTTCAGGAGAAATCAACAATAACCCTTGCAATCTTATGCCAAGGGGGCTTTATAGGAATGCGTATACAAAATATCTCAGGCACTGAGTCATCTGAGAGAGAAAATATCTACATTGTTGCGTTCAGAAAGTAGGCAAGGAGTTATTACAATCTTAAACGCAGCGTAAATGCCCTTTATGTCTGTCAGAGGATTGCTTTGACTTTTGAGTGTCACTAAGTCGGTTGCATTACTCTGTTTTAATTCTGGAGATACGCATTTACTTTTGGCTGCGCAGTGCGTTCTTGGGTCTGCCAGCTGTGGTTCTCTTTTTCTGCTTTGTTGGCCGCTACATCTGCTGAGTTGGCTCAGCTTTGATTTATGCTGCATGCTGACTTTGCTGAACTGTGCTTTTTACAAAAAATTGTAATAAAACAGAGATTTGGTGAATGCCTTACTGATTACAAAATTCTGTGTATTGCATCTGTCCACCATTCCTGTGTAGGGAGCTAATGCTTGAGGATGGCCTCCATTGTCTCTTCAGCTTCTGTATATTTGAAAAAAGTTGGGGCTACATCAAACAAGTGATTAATTTCATTCATTATAAAAAGTAGATTTTCTATCTTACTATAGAAAATCTGTCCTGTAATAGGCCCTGTGTCTTCTGAAGTGCTGGCCTTCTCATTGACCTGTGCTGAGGCAAAAACATTTACTCTTTTAGCATACTGTTCATGGGTGAATAATTTCCCTCCGCTGTTCAGTAAGCTAGGGAGTCCTCTACTCTGCAACACCTGAAATTTCTCCATGAACTTATTTACCTCTGCCTGCATATCCTGGGTTCTCCTGTCCAATGTCTGCACTAGATTTCTAAGAGTAAGAACCCTTTTGATCATTTGAATGGTCTCAGTTCTATTTGTGATTCCAATGGTGGCTAACTGAGAACTTGTTTTGTGGTTAAGCACATTGATCATTCTTGTAGCAACTTCAGGCATATTTCCTAATAAGGCCCTTGATGTTCGGATTTCCTTCTGTGCCTTTGGGATGAGCTCTAGTTGCTCATGGATTGTCTCGATATATGGCCATTGGTTGTTGATGGATTGACCAATATTGGACCATATCATTGCTCTGATCTCTGATATGATTTTATCTAGCTTGAGCTCATTCTCAAGCTCTTTGATCCTGTCTTTAAGGGCCTTGATTTCCCTGGCCTTTTCTCCCACCTCTCTTTTTGTCTTATCATGCCTTTCATTTACCTTGGCTAGCTTTTCCTTAGTTTCATTCAGCTCTGTCATCTGGGCTTCCAAAATTTGTATTTCATTCTTTAGCTTCTGCATATCTAGGCTCTGATCTGTGCTGATGGGTGCTGCTGAAGTAGATGTGGCTGTTTGTTCAGCCTGCTGAGGTGGAGGCACAGTAGTAGGAATAGTCTCCTCAAGATTGATGACTTGAGGAGAGGGCTGAGATGTCTGCCCTTCTTGTGCTTGTTTTAATGATGCTTGTAGAGGTGCTTGTGTAGCTTCATATTGCCCCAATTTTTCTTGTGCCTTCACAAGCTCTTTGTAAATGGAAACTAGCAGGGCAGTAGAATCCTGCTCATACCTTTGCTTTGCTACCTCATCAGTCTGTGGATGGATAGTGGCTGGAATTTTGATCTTCTTTCTTAGTGCAGCCATGTCAGCATCTCTAAGTTTCAGGATCTCTTGTATCCCTTTGATGTCATTAGGATTGTGCCCAATTTCTACAATGATTTCCTCCAGGGATCTTATCCTGTTGTCTTTGGCCTGAGAAGAGGCCCTCTCCAGTTCTAGCTGGGAAGCTGTAGCATTCAGACTGCTTGTTAATTTGTAATTCTCCAAAGTCTTGTCGGCCAATGAAGCATACACCATTTCGCCAGTTTGCTTATGCAGCTCAATTTTGTCCATAGGGTGTATGTCCTTGGCGAGGACCTCCAGGTTAGTCCTAAGATAGTCAGCAGTGGATTGTGGCTGGAGTGCCGTAGGCATAAAGTGACTCATTATCATTTTTCCTTCACTTACATCAAAAGCAGACATAAGTCTCTGCTGATTGGAAGGAGCCATGTTTAGCAGGTGATTGTACAGTTGTACTTTGATAGGATCACTCCTCCTCTTGATGTCTATAAATTGCTGCTTGATGCTTACTTGTCCCTCCTTCTGCTGGCTGGAGGAGCTGACCTCCCCTCACATGGTCCTGTCCTGTTCCTGCTGGAAGGAACTTGCTGATGCTTCTCTGCTGGGTGGGCCCATGCCCAATGCCTCTCTTATTGCTATATCCTCCTCTGGAAAATCATTTAGTCTCTGCCTTTTCTCTCCCTGGTCTATAGAGGATGTCAGGGGAGTTTCTCTGTCCCTTTTTCTAAAGACAAATGTATCCTCCTTTTGAGGGGTTTGGAGGACTGAAGCATCAAAGGTAGTGTCTTGTCTTGTAGGCACCGTTCTTTCAGTGGTCTGAGGAGTCTCCACTGTTTCCTTTTGCTGGGCAGACTGCTCCTGCCTTTGTTCTTCTTGATGTTGTTGCTCTTGCTGTTCTGGTTCTTCTTGCTGCCCTTGCTGCAGCCCTTCTGCTTGCTGCTGTTGTTTTTGTTGCTGTTCCTGCTCCATCTCTTTGCCTTTGCCCTTTTCTGAGATGTTTTCACCAGTTCTTGTAGCTTGATGTTGGGCAGTTGAGGAAGATGCTGCTGCTCCAACTTGTGTGCTTGGCAGTGAGGTGACCTGTGAATAAAACTCAAGGTCAGCCATCTTCTTAAGGTTTCTTAGAGCTCTTTGATTAAGCTCTTCTTGGGTCACATTTTCTTCTAAAGTTCCTCTTCTCCACTTGCTTTGGTTGGCATATTTTTCTAAATGAGGAAGGCTATAATGACCATAAGCAGATAATTTGTATTTGAGCCTCCTCATTGTAATGAAGTTGTTGGGGTCATAGGGTTTCCATATGAAGCTGTATTTGAGACCAAGGCCCACAAGCATTCTATCTGCCTCTCTCCACCCTTCATCCCTTTCATTGAGAAGGAAATGGCCAAGTTGATTTCTGACTTTTAACTGTGCCTTCTTACCTTTTCCTGAAAAGTGGAGCATATCCACATAACCAAACTGCCTGAAGTATTCCAAGGCAAGTAGCCTCATAGGCACAAATTTAGGTAGTTTAAATGGAGGCAACTCACACCCATATAGTCTGATAACGGTGTGGTGTTGGTAGAAATACCAATCCCCAATACTGTATGCTTTTGATAAATGCAGGAGTCTTTGCATTTCGTCTGTCAATCTGGGAGGAGGTGAACCCAACAATAGAGTCAAGGCTGGATGGATGAAAAGATCAATAAATTCGCAGTAGGTGTATGGAGAACAGCTTACTATGTGAAAAACGGATGTCCAATACACTACTGATCTCAGATTGCCCTGTGCATCTACTCTCTTCTTTGGGAAGGAGAACTTATCATGCTGGAAGTATAGGAGCAGATGATATAGGTAAGAGGTGTATTTAAATACCCTTTCTCTTGACAGATTCATCAACTGCTCATGCATCTTATCTGATATGTATGTGGCATAATCATAGTAGATTGGTTTCTTTCCTGGGGAAAACATAAGCATCATTTGTAGAACAGTTTCATCCACATACTCCACTGAATCATATCCCAAGATGGGACTGATCATGTCTGCAAGGTCTAAGCCCAACTGGTTAAGGTAGGCAAAATTGATGGGAGGAGTTTGCACAGTATCAGCTTTGATGAAAATCTGATTAAGCTTTGTGATTTGTGCCTCTGTTATCCTGGCTCCCTGTACTATTAAATCAGCTAATGATAGAGGGACCAGCTTTTGATCTGTCTTGAACTGCAACATCTCCCTGATGGCTTCAGGGGTAATGAGGAACAGAATTGAGCCTGAAGAGTCCAGCACTGCCCTCTGGGATGCATCATAGTAGTCAGCAACTATGTGGATAAGCTCAGGGAATTGATTAACCTGAGGAAGCTTGAATATTGGGAGAAATGAATCCCAAATTCCCAGGATGTCTGTCCCCCTCTCATGTTTGATCTTTATTTCATTTAGGATTTGTAAATGGAATCTGCTTTTGCTCAACATTTCCTCTGATATCTTGTAGTCCAGGTCTGCTAATGCTCTTGTGTCCAATGTTCTATTAGGGGCATTCAGGGGAGCTACATTTAGGGCTATAGGAGCTACAGGGGGATCCATGACTTCTTCTTGGGATGTGGTTCTCTTTGAAGACAGCTGTTACTATGCAGAGTAACACCGACAAAGTTTCTTTGCAGACAATGATGGTTTTATGAGTGAAGGGTGAAGGTAAAGGCTGCAGCAGTTGAAATATTGCCTTTGAGTGACTAGGTGGGTGGCAGAAATGCTCAGAGTATGCCCTTTTGTGGTGGATTTATTTTTTGCAGGTGACGGGTTCACGATTGCGCGAACCAGCGACAGTTTTCTTTCAAATTACCCACAGTGGTTCGACAGAAGTGTAGTGACGGCTCTGGTTCAGTCTAAATGTCAATTCAGTGGCATTTAACGGTGAATTTCGGGTCTTAAGGTCTATTACTCATTGATACGCGAAATGCAGTGAAATGGAGTTTCAGAGCTCAAATGAGGAATACCTGCAGAGTCGGACTGGCTAGAGCTTGCTGGCGCCGAAGAGATGGATGTTCTGGTGGTCAGAAAACACTTTTCCGCGGCTGGTGCAGGTTTGGTCGTAATTATGCATGCAGGATAAACAACGATGAATGCGCTCAAAATGGCAAAAAACACGAGTTTTCGGCCAAAATAGACTTTTTGGTGTTTTTGGCGCGAATTCGTGCTGACGTCAGCATGATGTCACAGGTGGGGTCGGGGTCGGATGACGTCAGCAGGACGTCATTCGGCCAGGTGGCGGCCTCTGGTTGGTCCACGGGGACAGTGAGATGGCAGGACAGGTGGACCAGTGGTTGAGCGGAGAAATGACGTGACGGCGTACGTGGGGTGACGGAGCAGTGACGCGGAGGTGAGGTGGCGGTGAGGTAATAGAAGCATGAACGGTAAAACCGGAAACCGGGGCGGTTTCATATCGCACCGCCTACGGTACGGTGGCGGTATGCATCAGTGGTACCTCCGATGGGCTGAGGAGGGGACGCGTGGCTGCCGCATGACGTAGTCAAAATACGGCCATCGGACGATATCATTCGTACAGCAGATGCGCTCCGATTGTTAGGATATTCCGACACATAGGATATAGTTAAGTTCAACTTGGTCTAGTATAGAGTTAGGTTAGAGTTAGGTAAAGTGTGTTTCTTTACCGTTGTACATTTTGTAACTTACAATCCGACGGTCACGATATGTAGTGATCCGACGGTTCACTCTCACCTCGGTATTACCGACACTTGATCCGTGGCTTGACACCCGATTGGTCCATGAGTTCTATTTAAAGCGCATGGAGGGTCATTGTTCGGGTAATCCGTGCATGAGAGAAGCTTATGTAAATTTTCATTCTTTGATTAATAAATTGTCTGTACCCACGTTGGGACAGGCCGTGGACTGTTTCCCTCCTTGCACTCTGAGGGTTTTAACCACGTCAAAAATACTGGTGTATTGATTTGAGATCTGGTTGTGAGCGGTGTCCTTTTGGTATTCTTCTGTGGAACTTACCCTGTAAATTCCTACATGGTATCAGAGCTATTTGAGGGCCGCGTCCGTTGGTGATCCAAATCTGAAGCCGGTAGAACTGCATGCGGCTGTCGTTTCCTAGATCTGCTGTTTCTGACTGCTTTCGGGCCGAGAGGACTGCTCTGTTGCATTCGGAGCATCTGTTTCAGTGAGGAACCCCTTTCGTTTCACGCGAAAAGGTTTCCGGTAGCCCTAGCTGCGTCATTTTTCAGATCGGGAGGTATACAGTGTTTTTTTTTGCAGTTTACTGTCATTTTCTCTCTGCTTATTTCGGTTTCGGTTTATTTAGCCTTTTTTTTTTCCCGGATCTATACCTTTCATTTCTGCGTATGCTCTTTGCCCTGCGACTCTGTGCGATCTGGGCAAATCAGAAACAGAAAGAAAGGATTTTTCTCATGCGTATGCTCTTTTCCCTGCACCTTAGTGTGATCTCGGAAAATCAGAAACATTGAGGAAAATATTTAGTTTTTCGGCTAAAAGCTAACTTTGAGATTTTTTTTAAAATTTCTAGTTTTTTGGCTAAAGCTAACTTCGAGCCGTAAGGTTCGTTTTTCTTTGGATATTCGTGTTGGGTTTTGTGTTTTGTGTTTTGTAGGGGAAAAGAGTCTTCCCAAGGCAAGCACGCAAATCGAGGCCCCCCCCCCCCTCTCTCTCTCTCTCTCTCTCTCTCTCTCTCTCTCTCTCTCTCTCAAATCTTTTGTATAGATCAATTGGTTCAAAGACCTTTTAAGAGAGTAGAGGTCTTGGGTTCAAGTCTCCATTTTGTGGGGGCGGATTTTTTCATTCCCGCACATTCGCGCACTTTGCCGGCAACGTCAACAATTTTTTTTCAAAAAGCCATAACTTCTTCATCCGGAAGCCTTTTTCAGAGCCGTTTTTTTTAAAACCGCCTATTTTTTCGAGATCTATCCATTGGACCACTCACTTTCAGCATCTTCAGCTTCAGTTGTTTTTCAAAAATGGAAAGTCCATGCCAAGTCATTCTTGACAGCACTAACTACTTCCAATGGGTCGCCTACATGGGAGATTTACTTAGAAGTAAAGGTCTCTTCAGAATAGCCACAGACCAAGAGAAGAAACCCAAAGATGAAGACAAGGCCGAAAAATGGGAAAATCGACAAGATCAAGCACGTGGCTTGATAGGAATGTCTGTTTCTCCTGATCTTAGATTCCACATTGCAGAAATTGAAACTCCTCATGAAGCATTAGAAAAACTTGCTAAAGTTTTTGGGATTAAAAATGAAATTAGATCCCATCAACTTGAAAATGAGCTGCTTACTTTGGATCCTAATAATTTTTCTTGCATTGAAGATTTCTTGTCAAAATTCAAGAACCTTAGATATCTCTTGGAAGGTGTTAAAGTTAAGAAAGATGATGGTAACCTTATTTATTCCATCCTCACTAAGTTAGGGCCAGCCTACTCTGTATTTGTTTCCACTTTCCATTCTACCAGGGAAGCTTTCATTTGTCAAGGCAAAGACTACAAGCCCCCTTCCTTTGACTCCTTTTGTGATTCCTTAATAAGAGAACAAGAAAAACTCTTACACCTTGGTCTTCTTAATCTTGGAAACTCTTCCACAAAAGCGTTAGCCGCCCAGCAGTATCCAAATTCAAAGAATCCTAAGAAGTCTTATCCTCAAAGGAATGGTCCTAAACCAACTCAGCCTCAAGATGAAAGATCATTTCAGCAATATGATAAGCCCAATAAAAACAAATGGAAGAAGACTGAAAGACATTGTAACTTTTGTAATCGAGATGGCCACTTAGAATCTAAATGCTTTAAGAAGATGGAAGCCTTGGAAGCCGCAATGAAGAAACATAACATCCATCTGGAGCCTACTTCAACTTCAACTTCCGGAACGGCATTTTCTGCATGTCATCGTCAATCATCTCAGTCTAGTTATGCATTAAATGTATCTTCTTCTTCTTCTCATTCTCATGAGTGGCTCATTGATTCTGGAGCCTCTTGTCACATGGCCAAAAACCAAGCCATGTTTTCTTCTTTAAATGATTGTAACACCAAAAATATATATGTTGGTGATGATAGATCTCTTAATGTTGTAGGGACTGGAACTGTTCATCTAGACAATGGTCAGTTCAATGATGTATTATGTGTTCCAAACTTATCCTGCAACCTTCTATCTGTCTATCAGATAACTCATTCAGGTGAAGGTAAAATCGTTGAATTTTCACCTCATGATGTTGTAATCAAGGATCTAAAAGATCCTAAACAGATTCTAGCTACTGGTCTTGCTGATGATTCCAAAAGGTTGTATAAGTTTCACAACTTTGGGTCATCCCATCTTCCCTCAGTATTTGTTGCTCATAATGATGAAGTGAGCAAACTTTGGCATGAGCGGTATGGTCACTTAAACTATCGCTCCCTTCAGCATCTCTGTAAAGAAAACATGGTGACAGGTCTTCCTATGGTATCTTGCAAAGATGGTGTTTGTTCCGGATGTGTACTCGGAAAACATCATCGGGACAGTTTTGACAAACGTGCCTCTTGGCACGCCTCAGCCCCTTTACAGCTTGTGCACAGTGATTTATGTGGTCCTCTTCCTGTTGCTTCATTCTCTGGCTGCAAGTACTTCTTAACTTTCATTGATGATTTCTCTAGACGCACTTGGGTATACTTCTTAAAACTCAAGAGCGAAGTATTTACCACCTTTTTGGCCTTCAAAGCATTCGTTGAAAAACAATCTGGACATCAAATTCTTAAGCTAAGAACTGATAATGGTGGAGAATATGTTAAAAATGCATTCATCACCTTTTGCACCGAAAATGGAATTCAAATGCAACATACTGTTCCATACACTCCACAACAAAATGGTGTAGCTGAAAGGAAAAATCGCACTTTAAAGGAAATGGCTAATTGTATGCTGCAATCTAAAGGACTCAGTCTTAGTTTTTGGGCCGAAGCAATTAATTGTGCAAATTATATAATCAATCGCACTCCTACTAAGGTTCTAGAGAATATCACTCCAGAAGAAGCTTGGAGTTCCATTAAACCAGATGTAAGTCACTTTCGTGTGTTTGGAAGTGAAGCATGGGCCCATATTCCAGATGAAAAGCATAAAGCCTTAGAACCTAAGAGTGAGAAATGTACTTTTGTTGGATATTCTGAAGATGTAAAAGGCTATAGACTTATTCCATTTAAGTCCAAAAATGTTATCATTAGAAGAGATGTAAAATTTGATGAAAATAAATCGGCCTGCGAGCCTAGTCCGGCGGATGTGCCACCTCTTCCCATCTCTTCTATCTTTGAGAACATTTCTTCTTCTGATGATGAAAGCGAGGATGATAATCCTTCCCCACCTTCTCAAGATCCTCAACTTCCAAGATGGGTCCGTGCTACTCGGGATGCAGCAGGTGATCTTGCCGGTGATCCTACAGATCAGCGACGTACACGTTCTCAGTTTGAAAGAGCCTCTTCTTTACTGGCTCAAGCTCCAGTGAATCATGATCCTGACACTTTTGCAGAAGCTTCAGGCCATCCACATTGGGAAACAGCTATGAATGAAGAATATCATTCATTGATGACAAATGATACATGGGATCTTGTTCCTCTACCAAAGGGACGCAAACTTGTTAGATGCAAATGGGTTTACAGAACCAAGTATGGACCAGATGGGAAAGTTGACAAACATAAAGCTCGTCTAGTTGCTAAGGGCTTTTCACAGGTTGAAGGCATTGACTACACTGAAACCTTCTCTCCAGTTGCCAAAATGAACTCTATCCGCCTTGTTCTTTCCCTTGCTGCCTCTTTAAAATGGGAAGTACATCAAATGGATGTTAAATCTGCCTTCTTGCATGGGGACTTGCAGGAAGAAATCTATATGGAACAACCCATTGGCTTCATACAAACAGACTCCAGCCTCGTTTGTCGCCTTAAGAAATCCCTTTATGGCCTCAAGCAAGCTCCTCGAGCTTGGTATGCCAAAATGGATAGCTTTCTTTTAGAATCTGGCTTTTCTAGGTGTCATTCTGACAATACTGTCTACACCAAGAAAGTGGGCAACTCTCTCATCATCCTTGTTCTTTATGTTGATGATCTTATTCTTACTGGTAGTGATCCCAACCTTATAAACCATGTGAAGTCCAGCCTTAAAAAGAAATTTGAAATGACAGACTTAGGACACTTACACTATTTTCTCGGTCTTCAAGTCTTGCAATCCCAAGAGGGTATTTTCCTTTCCCAGTCCAAGTATGCTTGTGATATTCTTCGTCATTTTCACATGGAAGACTGTAAGCCAGCCCCTTCTCCCTTTCAGTCTGGAGTCAAACTTTCAGTCTCTTGTACTTCTCCTGAAGTTGATGCTACCTTATACCGTCAACTTGTCGGAAAACTCTTGTATTTAACCCATACTCGTCCTGATCTTTCCTTTGTTGTTGGCCTTGTTGCTCGTTTTATGCAAAACCCCCGTGAAAGTCATTGGAAAGCAGCTAAAAGAATACTTCGTTATGTTCGAGGTACAATACAGTTTGGGATTCATTACAGTGCCAAAGCAGCTCCTCTGTTAGTTGGTTTCACTGATTCTGATTGGGCTGGTGACCTTGATGATCGGAAGTCTACTGCCGGTTATGTCTTCACTCTTGGTTCAGGACCTATTACATGGGCTTGTAAGAAACAGGCTGCCATTTCTCTTTCGTCAGCAGAAGCAGAGTATCGTGGTGCCGTGGAAGCTAGTAAGGAAGCCTTGTGGCTTCGTCAGATCCTATCAGAGTTTGGCTTTGAGCAGCAGCATCCAACCACACTTTGGTGTGATAATCAAAGTGCCATTCAGCTATGCAAAGATCCAGTCCAGCATCAGCGCAGCAAACACATTGAACTACACATGCACTTCATCAGAAAGCTCATTCTTGACCATGTTCTTGAAGTGCAATATTGTCCAACGGATGATCAGGTTGCAGACATCTTCACAAAGGCTCTCACAGAGGCGAAGTTCACTAAACTTCGATATATGCTTGGAGTTCAGGAAGTTGTCACTAAGGGGGGATAGGCTCTAGTGCCTCCTTCCTTCTCCTATTGTGTCATATTTGTAAATCCTTCAATCCTATCCCAAGTTGTTCTTAAGGGGGGATGTTAGGATATTCCGACACATAGGATATAGTTAAGTTCAACTTGGTCTAGTATAGAGTTAGGTTAGAGTTAGGTAAAGTGTGTTTCTTTACCGTTGTACATTTTGTAACTTACAATCCGACGGTCACGATATGTAGTGATCCGACGGTTCACTCTCACCTCGGTATTACCGACACTTGATCCGTGGCTTGACACCCGATTGGTCCATGAGTTCTATTTAAAGCGCATGGAGGGTCATTGTTCGGGTAATCCGTGCATGAGAGAAGCTTATGTAAATTTTCATTCTTTGATTAATAAATTGTCTGTACCCACGTTGGGACAGGCCGTGGACTGTTTCCCTCCTTGCACTCTGAGGGTTTTAACCACGTCAAAAATACTGGTGTATTGATTTGAGATCTGGTTGTGAGCGGTGTCCTTTTGGTATTCTTCTGTGGAACTTACCCTGTAAATTCCTACACCGATGCCGTGAGGGCCGTCGGATCTGAAGGGGTAAGATCTGACGGTTATCGGGAGTTTGACATGACAGGAAGGTAGCATAGTTAATGATCAGGCGTCGGAAGGGGTCCGATGTGATAAAGGCCGTCGGATCTGGAGTTCCTTGATCGGACGGTCGTCGGGAAAGGTGAAGCGATAGGCGGGTACGGGGAGCGGCATAGTTATTTAATAATAATTCTGGGGATCTGTGCAAGGGCGGGGAACCTTGGCAAGGTGGGTCTTTTACGAATTTTAGTGGAATACACCCGCCCTTTAGACTTAGGATAAACGAAAAATGTTGGTTTTTTGATGTTTTTAGCCATTTTGAAGCGGGTAAGGGTAGAAACTGGGCTTTTAGGGGTTTTTCATGTGCAAATGAGGATCAAAAAGTGAGGAAATGAATTTGCAAGGGAGAAGGGGGATTTAGCTTAGGTTCATCAAGATGACCAGTTGCCATCTGATCCCTGACTCAAGACTTATTGGCTATAATACCAAGGGGTGGGTATTTATATAATGCTTGGGGTTTATACACCATGGTGTTAGTAGTAATAGGGGAAAAGGTAATATAGGGGATTTACATAGTAGAATTAGAGTTAATATGGATGAGAGGGTGAGTGGAGGGGAAACCTTTTAAGTTTATGTGAAACAAACTTGGTTTTGAGAGTAGATCAAAATGAAAAGATTTTTAGACAAGAAATGTGGCTTTTAAGGATTAAGAACCACCATGAAAGCTTAGTCTTTTCCATGAATCTTAGCTGATGGGGAATGTTGGAAATGAAATTGGAGGGGAATGAGGGAAATTAGTCATGCTTCCTGCTGCAATTCGATGAAGTAAAACACCTTTGTCAATTAATTGACTTCGCTTTGTTGCCCACAGTTACCATCTCCGCAATGGTAGGGATAACCTTTCTGCAACCCCAACTACTTACCCAGCTACTTGCCTAGCATTTTTATTTCTTCTTGGAGGGTGCACTTGGACTTGCAGACCCTTACTTGCCTTTTCTTTTCTTTGGCTTTTTCTTTTGCTTTTTCTATCTACTTCTACCCTTATCTCCTCCAAGGTCCCAGATTAAGCTGTTGGGAGCCTTTTCTTCTCTACCTGAACTAGTTGTCTGCCAAGATTAAGCAGTTTGGACAGACTTCTTTCTCTATTCTATAACTGAAAATTGAAAACATGGCATGACCCAGGTTAAACTGTTGGATCATCCACCAAAATTGAAATAAGGTCATCAACATAGAAACACCTTACACATCTCTTGTTCTCTAGGAAATATGGGATCTTTGTGATATCAAAGCAGAGCATATTTGGACTTTCCCTTGCCCATCATGAAATATGAAACCTATTGGTATAGGTATCCAACAGTGGCTCCACATGGGGATGGTTTTTCTTTTGAAAGACCAAGAACAGCAGGTCAAATTGCCTTGTTCTTTGACTGCCCATATCAATCTTGAAATTTGCTGCTTTGATGTGTCAAAACTGTGTGCTTTTTTCTTGAAAGACCTCTGATTCTATTTGCCTTTTGCTGGTTGGTGAATCACTTAGAAAACTGCATTTTTATAATCAAAAATAGAAAATAATATGTACATCTGCATATATACAAGGGAACCTCAGGTTGCACTTATGGGAAATAGTCAAAATAATGCTTTAGCATCCTGCCATTGACAGGACCTTCATCCAAGTCAGTTTCAGTTAGACTTTTGAGGAAGTAAGTGTTGTTACCTTGCACTGCTTGGACAGCAAATGGTCCTCTCCAAAGGGAATCAAATTTCCCATGTTTTCCTTTTTCTTCTCTCCTCGCATCCCACTTGAGGACTTTATCACCAATGCTGAAATCTTCTGCCTTAGTTCTTCTATCAAAGGCCTTTTTTAATTTTTCTTGTAATATCTGCACTCTGCTGAAAACGTGTTCTCTAGTTTGTTGTAAACAGATTATCTGATTGATTCTCCTTTGCATATCATTTGGCTCTGCTTGACTCTCTTGCAGAAGCTTTATAACCGGCACTCCGATTGATGAAGGAAATTTGGCTTCTAATCCATAGACTAACTCATATGGGCTGGTCCCAATTGATCTTTTTGTTGTTAGTCTATCTGCCCATAAAGCATTGACTAGTTTCTTATGCCAGTTTTTTTTGTTCTCTTCCAGCACCTTCTTTATGATATTTATTAAGCTTTTGTTTGATGATTCAGCAAGGCCATTTCCTTGGGGATAGTAGGCAGTAGAATGGCCTAAAGTAATGTGAAATTTATGGCAGAAGTTCACCATTTTCTTGGATCTGAAAGCAGCAGCATTGTCTGTTATTATTTTGTCTGGACAGCCAAATCTAGCCAGTATGTTGTTTTCCAAAAACTGAATGATTACTGAGTCATTTGCTTGTCTGCATGGGGCAGCTTCAATCCATTTGGTGAAGTAGTCTGTGGCTGTTAAAATCCATCTGTGTTGGCCTGAAGATGAAGGATGAATTTCCCCAATGAAATCCAAGCCCCATTGTTGGAAAGGTCTATCTGTTGCAATAGGTCTTAAGGGGAGTGGCAGAAACTGTCTTTTGCCCTCAAACACTTGACATTGATGACATGAGGTGGTGAATCTCTTAACATCTGAGAACATGGTAGGCCAGTAATACCCTGCCCTTAGTATTTTATCCACAGTGGACTTCCAGTACAAGTGTCCACCACAGTGTCCTGCATGAAACTCCTGCATGACATTATTAGTTTCATTTTCCATTAAACAGTGCAGCAATATACCTTCATGGTTTTTCCAAAGCAGATTTCCATCTATCACACAAAATCTTGATGTTTTCATTTTTAAGAACCTACACTTAGTTCTGGACAGTCCTGGGGGAGCACACAGGTTTTGTAACACATAACAGATATCAGAGTACCAAGGAGATTGTTCAAAGGCTACATTGATCTTTGGAGTCGCCAGCTCTGTTTCACTGTCTAGCTGATTGATATCTAGGGCCTGGAAATTTGATTCTGTCATTAATTTGGCCAAGCCTTGCCCTTTTATTAGCTTTGTAGGTTTTATTTCAATGTCAAATTCTAGTATGTTGGCAATCCATTTTCCTCTTCTGCCCTCTAAGTTTTCTTGGGTGAGAATGTCTTTGACAATAGGACTTGGTACATAAGCCACAACATGGGAATAAAGGATGTAAATCCTAAAGTCTTTAATGGCTTTGACCAAAGCATAGGCTTGTTTCTCCATAATTTGATATTTTAGAGGGGCATCTCTAAGAGCCCTGCTAAAGAAGGCAATAGGCTTCTCATTCCCTTGGTCATCTTTCTGTAATAAAACAGTAGCAATAGTGTGCTGGGAGGCGCAAGAGAAAATGATAAAGTCTCTATCAAACTGAGGATTGGTTAACACTGGGGTTTGAGTCAAGGCCAATTTTATACCTTCAAAGGCTTGTTTTGCTTCAACAGTCCACTTTACCTTTGAATCCTTTTTTAGCATGTTGTTTAATAATCTGATTAGTTCTGCTAAGTTTGGGATAAACCTTCTTAAAAAATTGATTTTTCCTAAGAATCCCTGCAACTCTTTGACATTCCTTGGGTGGGGCATTTGTAGGATAGCTTGTATCCTATCTGGATCAATTCTTATGCCATCTTTTGAAATGATGTGTCCTAAGAGTTTGCCTTCTTCCAAGCCAAATAATGACTTCTTGGGATTTAAGGAAATACCATATTTCCTGCATGTTAGGAAAATCTGTCTCAAATGTTTCAGATGTTCTTGGTCAGATTTTGAAAAGGGTGTAAGATCATCTAAGTAAATGACTAGGAAGTCATGAATCTCTTTTGCAAAAGCAATATCCATTGCTCTTTGAAATGTTGCCCCTGCATTTTTCAATCCAAAGGGCATTTTTACATATTTGAAAGTTCCCCATGGGGTTGTAAATGCAGTTTTGTCTTGATCATCAGGGTGTACTAGGATTTGATTAAAGCCAGAGAATCCATCAAGCAATGACATCCTTGAAGCTCCCACCACTCTTTGGAGAATATGATCCATTTTGGGTAAAGGGTAGTTATCTTTGAGTGATACTTGATTTAGATTCCTTAAGTCTACACAAAGTCTAATCTCACCAGTCTTTTTTCTTGTAGGGACTAAGTTGGAAATCCATTCAGAGAATCTGATTGGTGCTATGATGCCAGCTTTGAACATTTTTTGCAATTCCTTTTCAATGGAAGGAAGGAGTATAGGATTGATCCTTCTCAACTTCTGCTTAAATGGTTTTTGATTAGGCTTGAGGGGAATGGTATGCTGAATGACAGAAGTATCATAGGACTTTAGGTCCTCATAGCCCCATGCAAAAACATCTTGGAACTCTTTAAAGAGGTCAATGTACTTGGGTTTTTGATCAGGGGGCAAAGAAGCAGACAGCTTTATTATTTTGGGCTTGTGAATGGTACCAATATTGCATTCTTCAATGGCTGCATCTAATGGTTGCATTTTTGGCTTCCTAGGGATGTCATTTGAATCAAAAATGTCCTCTAGCGGGGTAAGGCCTGTTGGAAGGAAATTGTCTTTGAGTTGTATGATTTCAGCTTCAGCGCTGGTCATCTCTTCACAGTCAATTTGGTGAACTTGCTGAATGTTTTCGTTGTTGAAGATGGTTGGATTCAGTAATTGTTTTGCTGTTCTAGATGATATTGCATGAACCATCTGTTGAAACAATATTTGTGATTGACTTGCTGATTCAAGTATTTGTGATTGACTTGCTGATTCAGTGTCAATATTTAATCCTGCAAACTCTTGTTGTAAGGTTAGAAAATTGTTTATTTGCCTATCATCCTCAAATACTTGCCATTCTTTAACATTGTTTGGAATGGAGGGTCTGTACTTGACCTCGGCTGTGAAGCAATTGTTGGTTTCCAGTGGAAATTTGAACGTGCTGGCAAATGTTGCCAAACTGTGTGCATGGAGATTGTGGCCCCTTGAAATTTTTGTGATAAGGAACTCAGAGAAAGTGTCCAATATTTCAATTACAGCAGACCTGTAAGACCTCAACCTTTTGTCATTGGTGACAAAACTTCCTTTCACTTGTTGAATCACTAGATCAGAGTCTCCCATGATCGAAACCATTGGAGCTTGTAATGCCTTTACTAGCTTGAGACCTAGTAACAGGGCTTCATACTCGGCCATGTTATTAGTGCATCTAAAGTTTAACCTACAAGCTCTGCCTTCTGCATGGGCTTTTTCTTTGTTATGTATCCAAACTCCAGCTCCTGCCCCTAACTTGTTGACTGAGCCATCAAATTCTAAGACCCACAGGATATCTTGCTTGACAGGAGATTGAAAGATCTGTTCATGGGATGGCAATGTAAGCAGGAGTTGGGGTTTCTTCTTTGGCTTGTGTTCTAGGACAGTTTCATCAATGGATTGAAAATCTTTGACAACTAGAGGAGGGGTCGTGTCCAGTGCTTGACTGATCGATATTTTTTGGGTGCTACTTCCTTGATTAATGTTTTGTTTTTGCATGAGGGTTTCGGTCCTAATGTCATTGTTTGAGAGGCTTGCGCTGTCATTGAAGAGAATGAACGAATCTATGTCTGAATGGACAGCATATACAGGAAAGTTTTGAGGCTTTTCCTCACTGCTGACCATGTATTTCATGAGTGTTTCTCTGTAGAGTCTCTTTGGTTGCCCAAAGACAGAGATGGTGGCATATGACATATCTAATTGCAGGGAGCCTTGGAGTTTGGCTCCCCATGATCTTGATAACAGCATCCCATATTTAGGTGGGATATCAGCGACTACAACATCCATTAGAATGGTTTTGTTGGGGTATTGAACCAGAGACACACATAAATCTTTTATTAGACCTAAACACTTGACTTGGCTGGAGTCAAAGGAAAACAGGTCCTTGTATGGTCTTGTTATATCCAAATTCAATCTTTCCATGACTGCTTTTGGCATGAGGTTATGAGAGGCACCTGAGTCAAACATCGCGTTATGCAGAATTTTGTCATGAATATGCAAGCTGACATAAAAAGGTAATATCCCTGTAACTGCTGTTTTTCCATCTACCTCTGGGCCAAATAGTAATTCCGGAGTGTCATCTAACACATTTACATCATCTTTGCTATTAGTGAGTTGAAGGGATTTCTCAATCTGTTGTTTATAGATGTCATGCTTAGCTAGTTCTGAGAGGGGAATTGCTATCTTTAGCTTGCCAATCTCTGTGCCTAGGTCAAAAGGTTTATCAGCTTGGGTTTTGGAGTTATGGATAGCAGCCCTTTCTTTGCTCATTACATCTTCTTGTTGGTTTTCATCTTGACTTTGAGACCTGCCCCTTTTGCTCATGTCTGGAGGGGTAATATCTAAGTCAGGGTGAGAGGACGACGTTGCCATAGGCCGTTGTAGTGGTGACAAAAGTGTGGTGACCTCTTCAACCACTACTTCTTCTGTAGGCAAGTTTGTTTTGTCATTAGGTTCTGTGACTATGGTTCCTTTAGACTGCTGTTTATCTTTTATCTTTTCAGGCTGATTTACATTTACAGTCCTACTCCTTAGCTTGTACTGTTTGTGAACTTCATAGACAGCACTGTCATATCCTTGTTTAAAATCAAAGGATTCTCCTGATTTAGTTTGGAATATTTTGATTTCATCATCTTCATGATCCTCTTGTGTTAAGAAAACCTGGCTTTTACCATCTAGACCCATTAGATTAATCTCAGGGTCTTCATTGGGTTCAGTTGATGTTGAAGTTTCTGCATAATTTTCTTGGAAAGGGGGTCTAATGTCTTGGTCAGCACTTGTTCTACCAATGTTTTGGTTTTGGGTTCTCCTAAAATTCGGATTTCTAGGAGGGTTGTTTTGTGGTGCTTCCCATGATGACTTTCTTTCAACTGATTCCACTCTTTCACCCAATCTCTTCATGCTATTTAGTATTGCATCGAGCTTTTGATCAAAGCCCGAGGGTTCTTCTTTGAAGGCAGTCCTTTTCTCCAATTTTGCCCTGTTTCTTTTGGCAATTAGGTTAGCTTCCACTGTGACAGCAACCCTTTGAGCTTCTTCAAGGGTTGGAGGATCTCTTTCCTTCAACTGATAGGCCATATCAGGGTCAAAACCATCAGGGAATTTATACAGGGCTAAATCAGGAGGAGGCCTTAAGTTCTGTGGAATAGCATTATATACATTGTTAAACCTAGCACAATATTCCAAAACTGTCTCCTGGGGACCTCTCTTAATAGTGTCATATTCACCAAGTACGTGGAGAGGATCTTTCTTCTTCTCCCATCTCTCAATAAAAGCTTCGTAAAGCTGATCAGGTGTTGTAATGGAGTTTGCATTGAGGGATCTGAACCAAGTTCTAACATCCCCAGTTAAACTTTGAACAAAAATTCTCATTCTGACAGTGTCATCATCTATTTCATAGGTCTCAAAGTGGTCTTGCATCTTCTTGGCATGCTGGATAGCTGTTAGAGAGCCATTTGAGTCAAAATATGAGATTTTACTTTGATAATCTTGAGGTAAGGCCGCAGCATTAGCTGGTATCTGCAGAGGTGCATACCTGTTAGCCATATTTATGAGGTTTAGAGGGTTAATGGGAACAAATGGGACAGCAGGGATCAGTGGTATAACAGGGTTAATGGGATGAGTAGCTAGTGGGAGACTGGTCAAAGGAGTATGTGCAGTGGATGAAGATGTGAGAGGAGGACTTTGCGATGTTGATGGTGAACTAGGGGAACCAGGGGTGGACCGGAAAAGAACTTTGCAAGGAGTGGGAATGAGGCAGGGATGATCCGAACTTATATTTGCATCAGCAGGCTCCTCCTGCTTTTGCTGTCTCCGGATGTTTCTTTGGATGGTATTTGGATTATCAACAATGATGGGTGGTTTAGGGTCAGGATTTGCCCTGGTATGCCGAGGATTTTTCTTAGGAGCCAGCTTCCAACCTGTTTTTGGGATTTTGTAGGAAGTTTTTATATCTGCAAGGACTGGATGAAGATTTTGGAATGGCTATATATTCTCAAAGCTAAGACGAAGATTTCCCAAACAAGCTCCTCCCTAAAGCTGTTAATGTGATGCAGAAACAGTTCTAAGGCCTCTTGGCTGGTTTCAGGTTTGATGGTAACTTTGGAAAACAGATAGTAATTGAAAAATCCTAAGAAGTCCCTAGTGGAGTCGCCAATTATGTTAACACCCAGGTTGTTCCCTATGACTCCCAAGGGAATACGGCCGGGGTAACCACTAACCAATCTTTGGGTTACAGTTCCTAGCCTAACTGCAACCAGAGAGGGCTCTCTCTTTATGATTTGTCTTTGTTATGATGGTGTTTTAGGCTAGCTATTATGCTCAGGCTTTGTTTTGTGTTTGGTTGAAGGATTTCTTTCAGGTCTTATGAGGCAGTGTTTAGACAGTATAATACCATTGGGCAATGGAGTCTGGAGTTGTGAAATGATCGGATATGCTGGTTTGATGTTGTTCTAACTGTAGGGCCTATTGAGTATTTTAAACAGACAAACTAGATCAAATGGTGATGTACGTTGATTCAACAGAAAGCAATCAAGAATTTCCTATTGAGCTGGTGGGTGAAAGTGAGCACACTGCACAGGAGCAAAACTTTGAATTCCTGTGACAAAGGTCACTGTGATAGATGTATTCCAGAAAGTGCAGCATTTAAGAATTACACTTAACTAGATTACAACTGAAGAAAACATTGATAAACAACGCAGATTGAACTCAGGTTACTCAGTGAATAAATCCTGAAAGCTATTCTTTTTCCTTGTTGCTTAGTATTGAAAACAGATAACATATACGGATTTTAACAAAAACAGCTAATTAACAGAGAGAGATACAGAGACTTATTGTATGATGAAATACACAGGGATCCAGTAGTTATCAACAGCCACCAGAATGCATCCAACACCTCAGAAATCCAAGAAATTCCATTGCTTTGCTCTATTAACTTCTGAAAAGGATTACAGCATAAGAACTTCTTCAGGAGAAATCAACAACAACCCTTGCAATCTTATGCCAAGGGGGCTTTATAGGAATGCGTATACAAAATATCTCAGGCACTGAGTCATCTGAGAGAGAAAATATTTACATTGTTACGTTCAGAAAGTAGGCAAGGAGTTATTACAATCTTAAATGCAGCGTAAATGCCCTTTATGTCTGTCAGAGGATTGCTTTGACTTTTGAGTGTCACTGAGTCGGTTGCATTACTCTGTTTTAATTCTGGAGATACGCATTTACTTTTGGCTGCGCAGTGCGTTCTTGGGTCTGCCAGCTGTGGTTCTCTTTTTCTGCTTTGTTGGCCGCTACATCTGCTGAGTTGGCTCAGCTTTGATTTATGCTGCATGCTGACTTTGCTGAACTGTGCTTTTTACAAAAAATTGTAATAAAACAGAGATTTGGTGAATGCCTTACTGATTACAAAATTCTGTGTATTGCATCTGTCCACCATTCCTGTGTAGGGAGCTGATGCTTGAGGATGGCCTCCATTGTCTCTTCAGCTTCTGTATATTTGAAAAAAGTTGGGGCTACATCAAACAAGTGATTAATTTCATTCATTATAAAAAGTAGATTTTCTATCTTACTATAGAAAATCTGTCCTGTAATAGGCCCTGTGTCTTCTGAAGTGCTGGCCTTCTCATTGACCTGTGCTGAGGCAAAAACATTTACTCTTTTAGCATACTGTTCATGGGTGAATAATTTCCCTCCGCTATTCAGTAAGCTAGGGAGTCCTCTACTCTGCAACACCTGAAATTTCTCCATGAACTTATTTACCTCTGTCTGCATATCCTGGGTTCTCCTGTCCAATGTCTGCACTAGATTTCTAAGAGTAAGAACCCTTTTGATCATTTGAATGGTCTCAGTTCTATTTGTGATTCCAATGGTGGCTAACTGAGAACTTGTTTTGTGGTTAAGCACATTGATCATTCTTGTAGCAACTTCAGGCATATTTCCTAATAAGGCCCTTGATGTTCGGATTTCCTTCTGTGCCTTTGGGATGAGCTCTAGTTGCTCATGGATTGTCTCGATATATGGCCATTGGTTGTTGATGGATTGACCAATATTGGACCATATCATTGCTCTGATCTCTGATATGATTTTATCTAGCTTGAGCTCATTCTCAAGCTCTTTGATCCTGTCTTTAAGGGCCTTGATTTCCCTGGCCTTTTCTCCCACCTCTCTTTTTGTCTTATCATGCCTTTCATTTACCTTGGCCAGCTTTTCCTTAGTTTCATTCAGCTCTGTCATCTGGGCTTCCAAAATTTGTATTTCATTCTTTAGCTTCTGCATATCTAGGCTCTGATCTGTGCTGATGGGTGCTGCTGAAGTAGATGTGGCTGTTTGTTCAGCCTGCTGAGGTGGAGGCACAGTAGTAGGAATAGTCTCCTCAAGATTGATGACTTGAGGAGAGGGCTGAGATGTCTACCCTTCTTGTGCTTGTTTTAATGATGCTTGTAGAGGTGCTTGTGTAGCTTCATATTGCCCCAATTTTTCTTGTGCCTTCACAAGCTCTTTGTAAATGGAAACTAGCAGGGCAGTAGAATCCTGCTCATACCTTTGCTTTGCTACCTCATCAGTCTGTGGATGGATAGTGGATGGAATTTTGATCTTCTTTCTTAGTGCAGCCATGTCAGCATCTCTAAGTTTCAGGATCTCTTGTATCCCTTTGATGTCATTAGGATTGTGCCCAATTTCTACAATGATTTCCTCCAGGGATCTTATCCTGTTGTCTTTGGCCTGAGAAGAGGCCCTCTCCAGTTCTAGCTGGGAAGCTGTAGCATTCAGACTGCTTGTTAATTTGTAATTCTCCAAAGTCTTGTCGGCCAATGAAGCATACACCATTTCGCCAGTTTGCTTATGCAGCTCAATTTTGTCCATAGGGTGTATGTCCTTGGTGAGGACCTCCAGGTTAGTCCTAAGATAGTCAGCAGTGGATTGTGGCTGGAGTACCGTAGGCATAAAGTGACTCATTATCATTTTTCCTTCACTTACATCAAAAGCAGACATAAGTCTCTGCTGATTGGAAGGAGCCATGTTTAGCAGGTGATTGTACAGTTGTACTTTGATAGGATCACTCCTCCTCTTGATGTTTATAAATTGCTGCTTAATGCTTACTTGTCCCTCCTTCTGCTGGCTGGAGGAGCTGACCTCCCCTCCCATGGTCCTGTCCTGTTCCTGCTGGAAGGAACTTGCTGATGCTTCTCTGCTGGGTGGGCCCATGCCCAATGCCTCTCTTATTGCTATATCCTCCTCTGGAAAATCATTTAGTCTCTGCCTTTTCTCTCCCTGGTCTATAGAGGATGTCAGGGGAGTTTCTCTGTCCCTTTTTCTAAAGACAAATGTATCCTCCTTTTGAGGGGTTTGGAGGACTGAAGCATCAAAGGTAGTGTCTTGTCTTGTAGGCACCGTTCTTTCAGTGGTCTGAGGAGTCTCCACTGTTTCCTTTTGCTGGGCAGACTGCTCCTGCCTTTGTTCTTCTTGATGTTGTTGCTCTTGCTGTTCTGGTTCTTCTTGCTACCCTTGCTGCAGCCCTTCTGCTTGCTGCTGTTGTTTTTGTTGCTGTTCCTGCTCCATCTCTTTGCCTTTGCCCTTTTCTGAGATGTTTTCACCAGTTCTTGTAGCTTGATGTTGGGCAGTTGAGGAAGACGCTGTTGCTCCAACTTGTGTGCTTGGCAGTGAGGTGACCTGTGAATCAAACTCAAGGTCAGCCATCTTCTTAAGGTTTCTTAGAGCTCTTTGATTAAGCTCTTCTTGGGTCACATTTTCTTCTAAAGTTCCTCTTCTCCACTTGCTTTGGTTGGCATATTTTTCTAAATGAGGAAGGCTATAATGACCATAAGCAGATAATTTGTATTTGAGCCTCCTCATTGTAATGAAGTTGTTGGGGTCATAGGGTTTCCATATGAAGCTGTATTTGAGACCAAGGCCCACAAGCATTCTATCTGCCTCTCTCCACCCTTCATCCCTTTCATTGAGAAGGAAATGGCCAAGTTCATTTCTGACTTTTAACTGTGCCTTCTTACCTTTTCCTGAAAAGTGGAGCATATCCACATAACCAAACTGCCTGAAGTATTCCAAGGCAAGTAGCCTCATAGGCACAAATTTAGGTAGTTTAAATGGGGGCAACTCACACCCATATAGTCTGATAACGGTGTGGTGTTGGTAGAAATACCAATCCCCAATACTGTATGCTTTTGATAAATGCAGGAGTCTTTGCATTTCGTCTGTCAATCTGGGAGGAGGTGAACCCAACAGTAGAGTCAAGGCTGGATGGATGAAAAGATCAATAAATTCGCAGTAGGTGTATGGAGAACAGCTTACTATGTGAAAAACGGATGTCCAATACACTACTGATCTCAGATTGCCCTGTGCATCTACTCTCTTCTTTGGGAAGGAGAACTTATCATGCTGGAAGTATAGGAGCAGATGATATAGGTAAGAGGTGTATTTAAATACCCTTTCTCTTGACAGATTCATCAACTGCTCATGCATCTTATCTGATATGTATGTGGCATAATCATAGTAGATTGGTTTCTTTCCTGGGGAAAACATAAGCATCATTTGTAGAACAGTTTCATCCACATACTCCACTGAATCATATCCCAAGATGGGACTGATCATGTCTGCAAGGTCTAAGCCCAACTGGTTAAGGTAGGCAAAATTGATGGGAGGAGTTTGCACAGTATCAGCTTTGATGAAAATCTGATTAAGCTTTGTGATTTGTGCCTCTGTTATCTTGGCTCCCTGTACTATTAAATTAGCTAATGATAGAGGGACCAGCTTTTGATCTGTCTTGAACTGCAACATCTCCCTGATGGCTTCAGGGGTAATGAGGAACAGAATTGAGCCTGAAGAGTCCAGCACTTCCCTCTAGGATGCATCATAGTAGTCAGCAACTATGTGGATAAGCTCAGGGAATTGATTAACCTGAGGAAGCTTGAATATTGGGAGAAATGAATCCCAAATTCCCAGGATGTCTGTCCCCCTCTCATGTTTGATCTTTATTTCATTTAGGATTTGTAAATGGAATCTGCTTTTGCTCAACATTTCCTCTGATATCTTGTAGTCCAGGTCTGCTAATGCTCTTGTGTCCAATGTTCTATTAGGGGCATTCAGGGGAGCTACATTTAGGGCTATAGGAGCTACAGGGGGATCCATGACTTCTTCTTGGGATGTGGTTCTCTTTGAAGACTGCTGTTACTATGCAGAGTAACACCGACAAAGTTTCTTTGCAGACAATGATGGTTTTATGAGTGAAGGGTGAAGGTAAAGGCTGCAGTAGTTGAAATACTGCCTTTGAGTGACTAGGTGGGTGGCAGAAATGCTCAGAGTATGCTCTTTTGTGGTGGATTTATTTTTTGCAGGTGACGGGTTCACGATTGCGCGAACCAGCGACAGTTTTCTTTCAAATTACCCACAGTGGTTCGACAGAAGTGTAGTGACGGCTCTGGTTCAGTCTAAATGTCAATTCAGTGGCATTTAACGGTGAATTTCGGGTCTTAAGGTCTATTACTCATTGATACGCGAAATGCAGTGAAATGGAGTTTCAGAGCTCAAATGAGGAATACCTGCAGAGTCGGACTGGCTAGAGCTTGCTGGCGCTGAAGAGATGGATGTTCTGGTGGTCAGAAAACACTTTTCCGCGGCTGGTGCAGGTTTGGTCGTAATTATGCATGCAGGATAAACAACGATGAATGCGCTCAAAATGGCAAAAAACATGAATTTTCGGCCAAAATAGACTTTTTGGTGTTTTTGGCGCGAATTCGTGCTGACGTCAGCATGACGTCACAGGTGGGGTCGGGGTCGGATGATGTCAGCAGGACGTCATTCGGCCAGGTGGCGGCCTCTGGTTGGTCCATGGGAACAGTGAGATGGCAGGACAGGTGGACCAGTGGTTGAGTGGAGAAATGACGTGACAGCGTACGTGGGGTGACGGAGCAGTGACGCGGAGGTGAGGTGGCGGTGAGGTAATAGAAGCGTGAACGGTAAAACCGGAAACCGGGGCGGTTTCATATCGCACCGCCTACGGTACGGTGGCGGTATGCGTCAGTGGTACCTCCGATGGGCTGAGGAGGGGACGCGTGGCTGCCGCATGACGTAGTCAAAATACGGCCATCGGACGATATCATTCATACAGCAGATGCGCTCCGATGCCGTGAGGGCCGTCGGATCTGAAGGGGTAAGATCTGATGGTTATCGGGAGTTTGACATGACAGGAAGGTAGCATAGTTAATGATCGGGCGTCGGAAGGGGTCCGATGTGATAAAGGCCGTCGGATCTGGAGTTCCTTGATCGGACGGCCGTCGGGAAAGGTGAAGCGATAGGCGGGTACGGGGAGCAGCATAGTTATTTAATAATAATTCTGGGGATCTGTGCAAGGGCGGGGAACCTTGGCAAGGTGGGTCTTTTACGAATTTTAGTGGAATACACCCGCCCTTTAGACTTAGGATAAACGAAAAATGTTGGTTTTTTGATGTTTTTAACCATTTTGAAGCGGGTAAGGGTAGAAACTGGGCTTTTAGGGGTTTTTCATGTGCAAATGAGGATCAAAAAGTGAGGAAATGAATTTGCAAGGGAGAAGGGGGATTTAGCTTAGGTTCATCAAGATGACCAGTTGCCATCTGATCCCTGACTCAAGACTTATTGGCTATAATACCAAAGGGTGGGTATTTATATAATGCTTGGGGTTTATACACCATGGTGTTAGTAGTAATAGGGGAAAAGGTAATATAGGGGATTTACATAGTAGAATTAGAGTTAATATGGATGAGAGGGTGAGTGGAGGGGAAACCATTTAAGTTTATGTGAAACAAACTTGGTTTTGAGAGTAGATCAAAATGAAAAGATTTTTAGACAAGAAATGTGGCTTTTAAGGATTAAGAACCACCATGAAAGCTTAGTCTTTTCCATGAATCTTAGCTGATGGGGAATGTTAGAAATGAAATTGGAGGGGAATGAGGGAAATTAGTCATGCTTCCTGCTGCAATTCGATGAAGAAAAACACCTTTGTCAATTAATTGACTTCGCTTTGTTGCCCACAGTTACCATCTCTGCAATGGTAGGGATAACCTTTCTGCAACCCCAACTACTTACCCAGCTACTTGCCTAGCATTTTTATTTCTTCTTGGAGGGTGCACTTGGACTTGCAGACCCTTACTTGCCTTTTCTTTTCTTTGGCTTTTTTTTTTGCTTTTTCTATCTACTTCTACCCTTATCTCTTCCAAGGTCCCAGATTAAGCTGTTGGGAGCCTTTTCTTCTCTACCTGAACTAGTTGTCTGCCAAGATTAAGCAGTTTGGACAGACTTCTTTCTCTATTCTATAACTGAAAATTGAAAACATGGCATGACCCAGGTTAAACTGTTGGATCATCCACCAAAATTGAAATAAGGTCATCAACATAGAAACACCTTACACATCTCTTGTTCTCTAGGAAATATGGGATCTTTGTGATATCAAAGCAGAGCATATTTGGACTTTCCCTTGCCCATCATGAAATATGAAACCTATTGGTATAGGTATCCAACAGCAAGATCGCATATCGCAATGGCATAGAAAACACAAATAAGTGGCACATTGGTCTCCGCCGATGCGATATCGCTATCGGCTATCGGCAATACTCCATGCACATTTTAAAGCGCCCCATGCCATTAGCCCCGACGCGATGTGCAATCGACGATCGACTATCGGCGGTAATCTTTACACGGTCTTAAAACACCCCAACCCTTTCACCCTGATGCGATGGAATATCGCAATCGGCAATCGGCAGTATCCCATGCAAAATAATAAGGCGCCCAGGTCATACCCCCGATGCGATGCGATATCGCAATCGGCAATCGGTGATACACTATTTATGCACATTATGATGCCCATTCACCCCGATGCGATGCGATTTCGCTATCGGCGATCAAGATTTCAAAATTATCAACGTAAGGATTTAAGTGTTCCCGACACCCGATTACGATATAGCGCGATTTTCAAAAAGCCGTTAAATGGAGGGATATTATGATTCATTCATATTTAAAGCTTGATCTTTTAAGCAATCATTACCCCGCGCTCAACCGCCAAAACATCCACAGCACGCTTAAACGGGCCATTCGGCAGAATAATGGTATAATGAGTATTTAAGGGGTGGCAGGTCTTAAATGGCCATTTAATGTAATTGTAAGATCCTCCCATGGATTGTGTCTGCGCCCATTTTAAAAGCTAATCCCTTATTACGCATCTATCAATATTTCTCATCACTTGCAAGTTTTCATTGCTATTTCTCTGTATTACGTATATTTGCGCCTCTGTGCAGAATTCATCCAAAGGAGAAAGCTCAAGCAAAATGGGGAAGAAATCCAAGAAGACCACAGGCGCTTCCACTACGCCAGCTGCAGGACAGGTTCTCACTGACAAGAAGAAAGGATTAATTTCGGATACAACATGTTCAGGTCTCGGCAGAACTACCTGGCAGGGTACCTACAACTTGATCGAAATTGAAGAACCTACTGTGACAACAGTAGAAGCCACTGCTGATTCCACTCGGAAATCTGAGTGTACTCTTAAGGATTTAGCTGACTCCTTCCTTCACAAGATAGCAGCCAGGGAGCAAGTTCTCCCATACACAGACGTAGTGTGGTGGGCGATTGAAGAAATCCCAATCTTGGATAGAACCTTCAGCACCAGAGATGGAAGGATTTTCGGGTCGTTCAAAGCTGAGGACTTAAGGCAAATGTACCATTTGCCTAAGCCAGAGAAGATATAAAATAAGGCATTCCTGCAGAAATTCGCAAGTGAAAATGAAGTTGAATCCGAACCCATCCAGGATTGGAGACAAAATCCGGCCAAGCACAAACACGAATCTTCCAGTAAGTACTCAGTTGATTCCTTAGATTCTCCTTATTGCTACGCTGGAATAATGATGTGTAGATTGTGGGGATTGCATGACTCCTCTACTTTCACCATAGAGATGGTTCCTTTAATGGAAGCTGCAGTGAACAGTCAAATAATGGATTGGGCCACTATTCTCTCAGATAAACTAGCCATAGCTGTTCTTGATTTTAGAAATCCGATTGTCGTCTCTGAAAGGAAAATTCCCCCCATTCTATTACAGTGCATATATTTTAGATACATTATGTTTCAATTCTGAATTTCCCGTGCTCGGCTGGAGGTGGACGCCACAAGACCCCACGGCTATCCTCATATACCATCAAAAATTATGGAAGTCCTCTTACAAGCACCATCTGTACCAAATTTGCAATGGCTTTATGGTGCCTATTTATTATTCTATTTTTGATAAACCCATTCCCAAGATTTCCTATCAAGCTTCGTTTGATTTAACAGTGGTAGGGAGTTGGTTTGGAGAGGAGAGATTTACCTACATAAGAGTTTTCGGCAGCCAAGCCAAGCCACATGTTCTCCCTTTGTACATACCAGATAAACTGCTAGCAAGAGAAATTGCTTATCAGATTACGGCTGAGAGTGTTACACAGACTCTCAAGAAAGAAAAGAAGAGGGGCTGGCCCTCTTTTCCCCTGAGATGTGGTGTCTATACTCTGCATGATCTCAAACATGCAGAAAAGGAAGCCACAAAGATTCAATCTTTAACTCTGGCGACTATCCCAAATAGGCCATTTGATCCAAGGAAAGTTGCCTATAATGCACTAGAACAGGCCAAATTGACAAAATTTGAGCATAAGGAAGATATGTTTGACGACCTATTCATTTCAGCCAATAGGTCAGGCTAGAGAATTCGCTAGAATGAAATATAATGATGAAGGGTTGACTGAGTTTAATAAACTTAGAGAACAGAGGTTGCAAACTCTGCCTCTAGATTTACTAGCAACAACCCCAGCGACATCATCAAGCGAGCCTGGTCGGCAACAGTCAAAGGAACCTCCGATTATAACAAAGGATCATAAGAAGGAGCAGGAGGAAAGGCAGAGAAAAGAAAAAGAAGAAAGACAGAAGAGAGCACAGGAGGAGAAACAGAGGAAAGAGAAAGAGGAACAGCAAATGAAAGAGCAAGAGGAAAGACAAAAGAAGGAACAAGAGGAGCAACAGAAGAAAGAGCAGGAAGAAGTGCGGAAGGAGTCCCAAGCCGAAAAGCAAAAACAAACCACCATTGATGTCAATATAGATACTCATATTGACCCTAAATTGCTCCAGGAATGGAAGGAATTTGACTCTATCATCAGTGGGTTGGAATGTTCCAAGGATACAGACACTTCCAAGACAAACGATACACAGGACATCACTTCACCTCAAGTTCTAAGTGGAACCAGCGGCCCACCCATTTCTAAGGATGTTGAGGTAATACCAAAAGACCCCTCTGACCAAATCATTCTCCAGGTAGAAGATATTCCTCCCCTGGATGTCTTCTACAGCCCAAGGCATAAAGCAGTGGTAAAACGACAAAGGAAAAGAAGGAAGATTGATCAACCTCCCCTTTTCCCAGAGCAAACTGTTACGGGCAGCGTGGTTTGGAAGGAGGAATTTGAACCCTCCGATGACCTAACAAAACTATCGCAGTATGCGGGAGCTTATTCGGCAGCGACAATCGATAAGGCATCAGAGGTAAGTGTTCTACTGAAAACCAAGGATCAAGAAATTTTTGCATTACATGCAGAGTTAGCTGAGACAAAGCAGAAGGCAGAGCAGGCAGAGCAGCAATTGTTGACATAACAGCAAATGAACAGTCAACTAACTCAGCAATTGCAGGAAGAAAAGCAAAGGATCGACCAAAACACGATCCAGAAATAGAAGGAATTATCAGAGGCACTGGCACAACTGAAGGTAGCAAACGAGAAAATGATGAAAACAAAGGATGAGCAAATCGCTCAATTGTCATCACAGCTCGAAATAATAAAGGGCGCTCCACAAGTGGCTGAATTCAGAGCAGAAGCATTACAAATAAACACTGCATTAATATCTCAAATTAGGCTTCTGTGTCAACAAATCGCTCAAGCAGAGCCACTCTGTGAATTGCAGGGATGAAAACCTCACTCCTAATTTCGCGAGATGCAGCCATCCTCTTAATCGTGGTCGTAACATTTCTCTTTTTAATGATCTTAGCAAAACCCTCATAAAACATGAAATTAAATTTGCCAGATTTCAATTGATTAAAACTTCTAAAAATCTTCTGGGTCTTCACCTGTTATTGTCCTCTACTCTTAACTATGGTCTCTGGCGAAACCTAGATGCCCTCACTTATGCCAAAGCCGAGAGATTTCTTGAATTTACTCTGACCAATAAAACCAGAAAACTTAACTCTCTAAGAAACTGCAAACTCATTAGTAATTCTGTTTATTCCCCTTTACATAGCCATATGCCGCGCGCCCTTCCCAAACCTAACATCCGAGACACAGGCAGCACGCAGCTTCAGCACTCCTTTTCCAACCGAAACAGTATTACCTCCAGCAACGAGGCGCAGAACATCAATGGAGCTTGCAATATGTTTGACCTGAGCAGCAGCCCCTCGAGCAACAGTCCCTCCATCAGCAATACGCAGCATGATCTTAACTCTGATACGCAGTTCGATGATCTCATCAATACGCAGAACCTTAACGTTTCTGGTGAGTTTGTGGGTCTCGT
Source organism: Pinus tabuliformis (assembly GCA_031772625.1). NCBI lineage: Eukaryota > Viridiplantae > Streptophyta > Pinopsida > Pinales > Pinaceae > Pinus > Pinus tabuliformis. Next base: position 1,125,044,499 of record CM062815.1, on the reverse strand, counting down.
CCCTCCGCAGGAGCATCTCATCGCTTCTGCGCAATCCAAGGATCTAGTCCCTTCGCAGAATATTCCTGAAACGGTCTCCACACAGCTAGAAACGTTGAAATCTTCTGGGTTAAATAAAGATGGATCGACCTGTAATAAGCAAAATAGCGCTGCTGCCCACGTTGCTACTTGCAGTCTCATCAAGAACCCGTCAAATTCGCTTAACTCCCTTAGCAAGAAGTCTATAGTAGTTAATCTGTCTCAGTTAGTATTAGATGACAATCTAAAACTGCTTCTGGAAAAGGGCTTAAATTTTGCATTATCCCCAGCCAAAATTCCTATATCAGACATCATAAGTAATATTGAAGTAATTATAAAAAACAATGACCAAAATACAGCTGAGGAAATAAGACAAGATGTTTCCAGAATTCTTAGAAATGCCAGACCTCCCCCCAGCAACATATCCAAAGAAGAAGCCATAGCCCTAAAAAACATCAAGAATAACAAAAACATTATAATCTTAAAAGCCGACAAAGGTAATGCCACGGTTATCATGAACAGAACTGATTATGAGCATAAAATGGAAGATCACTTAAACAATAGTGGCTGTTATAAAGTTTTGAACAAAGACCCTAGCAGCAAAATTCTTCGCCAAGTAAGTGACAAAATTAAAAGCTCCTCTCTTGATGCCACCATTAAGAAAAGATTAATTCCTAGCAGTGCCATTATCCCTAGAATTTATGGAGTTCCTAAAATCCATAAAACGGGTGTCCCTTTAAGACCTATAGTAAACACTATAGGATCTCCCACTTATTGGTTAGCTAAATATCTAGCGAGCAAACTTAGACCTTTATGCGGTAATACTCCCTCTTACATCAAAGATTCTGCTTCCTTCATAGATTGGATTAAAAACCTAGAATTTAATGACAATGACCTCATGGTTAGCTTTGACGTGGTGTCTCTCTACACTATGATTCCTGTGGATGAAGCCCTAGAAGTTTTGAAGAAAATCACAGACCCTGAAACAGTGGATCTTATAAGTATTTGTCTTAAATCCTCATACTTCAGTTTTAAGGGAAAAATTTATGAGCAAACTCATGGTGTTGCAATGGGTTCCCCATTATCACCATTGATTGCCAATCTTTACATGGAACACTTTGAGCAAATGGCCCTTAAGTCTTTCCCCTTCACCCCTGAAGAATGGAAGCGATATGTAGATGACATTTTTGCTAAATGGAGCCATGGTTTGGATAAGCTGAAGGAATTTTTAGCTCATATAAATAGCCTCTCTAAACACATAAAATTCACCATTGAAATTGAAAAAAACAACCAGCTCCCCTTCTTAGATGTCCTTCTTACCAAGAAAAATGGTAAGCTTAGCCACCAGGTCTTCAGAAAACAGACTCACACTGACAGGTATCTTCATGCTAACTCCCACCACCATCCTAAACAAAAATTTGGTGTCATCAAAACCCTAACCACCAGAGCCTCTAGAATCTCTGACCCGGAACATTTAGAAGAAGAACTTGCCCATCTCCATGAAGTCTTTTTAAACAATGGCTATCAAAACCACACTATCCATAAAATAATTAAAGACTCCATCACCAATAAACAAATAAGAAAAACTCGTGATAACCCTAGGATCTCCTTACCCTATATTAAAGGTATCACTGATAAAATTGCCAGAGTTCTCTCCAAATATAACATTATGGTGGCCTTCACGCCCCCTAACACCATAAAAAACATGCTTGAGTCTGCTAAAGACACTATAGACCCAAAATATCACAAAGGTGTGTATTCAATTCCCTGCTCTTGCGGTAAAGTTTATATAGGGGAAACAGGGAGATCCTTTGGAATAAGATTAAAAGAACACATTAATGATATTTCTAGAAATAGGTCAGATAAATCAGGTCTTGCAGAGCATGCTTGTTCCTCTTCTCACTATATATGTATGGAACAAGCTAAATTAATCCATAAAGAAGACCACTACTTAAAAAGAAGAATTAAAGAGGCAATCGAAATTGAGAAATCCTATAATAACATGAATAGGGATGATGGTCTTAAACTAAGTAGTACCTGGAAACCCCTATTAAATAAAATGAAAAAATAAATCTTAAGCTAATCCATTTCAACCTTATGACTACATTTGACAATTCATTATTTATTTAAGCTATTATATAAAGTAATGCAGACAATATTCTTAAATCATTTCTAAGTAAAGATCTCACTTATACAACATATCACATAATTTTAAAAATAAGAAAAATAACATATAATATAATATATTGTTGTAATCAATTAATTTATTAATTTAATCCAATTTTTATTAACGTAATTTTCTCCAATTAAAATTAATTCAAAAACAAGCATCTCATGTATATTATATCTCTCATAATATGAAAAAACAAAATAAATAATAAAAAACATTAAATAAAATGAGATATATATAAGTCTTTTAAATAAAAAAATTATTTATTAACTGCTAGTTAATAATATTAAATATATAATAATATTAATAATAATAATAAATAATTAAATAAATAGAATAAAAAAAAACAAAAATAATAACAATATAAATAAAAATTAAATTAAATTAATTCATTATTTTAATCCATATATTATGTTAGTTTAAATTTCTTCAGTTGTAATTATTTTAAAACAAACAACATTATTAGGTATAACATAAATCTTAAGTTAATCCATTTCTACATTTGACAATTCATAATACAGCATATCACATAATTTTAAAAATAACATATAATAGAATATATTGATGAAATTAATTAATTTATTAATGTAATCCAATTTTTACTAATGTAATTTTTCTCCAATTAAAATTAGTTCAAAACAAACATCTCATTTATATTATATCTCACATAACATGAAAAAACAAAATAAATAATAAATAACATTAAATAAAATTAGATATACATAAGTCTTTTAAATAAAAAATTATTTATTAACTACAATTTAATATAATAAAATAAATAATAATATTAATAATAATAATAAGTAAATAAATAAATGAAATATAATAAATAAAAGAAAAATAAATAAATTAACAATATAAATAAAAATTAAATTAAATTAATTTATTAACTTAATCCATATATCATGTTAGTTTAATTTCTTCATTTGCAATTATTGCAAAGCAAATAACATTATTAGGTATAACATAAAAATATTTACATATAAGTCATTTAAATAAAACTTAATTATTAACTTATCTCAATTTTGAATTTTAAAATAAAATAAATATTCAAATATATATAAACAAATAAAAATAAATTAATAAATGAATAAACCAAAAAAAAAAAAAAAAAATATTTAAATTATTGAAATTAAATTGAATTAATTAATTTATAAATATAAATCTTCCAGCCGACAGTACAAGCTAAGAGATATCTTTCGATTCTTCTATTAATAACTTAATTTCTCGACTCTCTCTTCTCATAATTCAGATCTCATTGCCCTGATGATGGACTCACCTAGCTAGTCCGAAACGTTGGTTTCCTAAATTGCTCACAGGTTTTCCATTAACAAAAAAATCAATAAATCAGCAGGTAGAGAAGGCAAGGAATGAATTGGATCAAGCCGAAGAAATCATAGCTGCATTTCTTCATTGGCAAGATTCTGAACAAGGGAGAGCAACAAATTTGCCCAGAATCTTAGAAACACATAAAGATATACTCTTCACAGAATGGCAATCTCAGATTATGAAAGCAGAGAGGGCAGCTTCGAGATGTAAATCAACTTCTAGCAACTTGGTTGAACTAGTTAACAACACTCTCTACTTATCAAATATGATTTCCCAATGTACACCAGGAAGGTTGACAACAAAAAACACATTGGAGCAATCATGTTATCCTGATTTAGAGGAAAAGGGGAGATTAATCACTGGGATTAACAGTTTAACTATGGAAGCATATTGGCTCTTCCTGGTAAAGCCGCATACACAGAGAGCCGCCCTTAAGTGCCTAACAGATGCGATCGGGTATATAATTCCCGATATTCAAGATGCCACCTATGCTGCCCAGCTCAGTTCGCGCCTCAACAAACCTCCTGAAGTAGAGCCAATGCTTGCGATAAGTCAGCTCAGATTTAAAGGCAAGCAGCCTACTTCATGAATCATGCCGCCGATTGCCAGATCCCTGAGGAAAATAGGATCAAGATTTATTGATACCGATTTAGTAGGATTTCAGTTTAGTAGATATTTACATTAATTTAGTATTTATAGACCCTTTCATTGTTTTGGAAAGGGTCGTAAAGTTTTGTACCAGACTTAAAGACTGAAGTATGCACTATTGTGCTTCAGTCAATATTCTTTTATTAAACTGGACCAGTTGTTCTTAATTCAACAAGGAGGCTTTTTTATGCAATTGTGCACTATTGTCTTTGTTGAGAATGTTTCTGCGTTGAAGAAAGAATTACAAGTAGCGATTGATATCGGGAGTGTCAAAGCAGCTCATATGGTATTTCTATCTATGTCTGAATTCATTCCTGTTATGTGAATTGTTATTTGATTATCCTTGCTATTGTTGATTATATGCATGCACTTTAACAACAATTCTACATTCTTTCCACTATTGGATGTTTTATGATATGCTTTCCTTTTAATCATGTATATGTCAATAATATAAATGATGAGTGTGGTAATATCGTTTTAATCGCTTTGCTTAACTATTTAGGCACAAAAATCTTGAATGAATTAATATCTATGTCTATTAGATGGAGTCATCTATATGCCTGTCTTTAGACACAGACCATCAAACGCTACACTTTAAAGCTCAATAGATTCCCGGGATAGTTCATAATTTTTGTATTCTTGTCAATAGTTTAGTTATTCTCTCACCGCTAGCTTAGTTTATAAAATCATCCATTCATCCCGTTTATCCACTTTTGGGAAACTGGTCCCATTGTCCCCAGTCGGAGCCACTATTCCAAACGGAAAAGGAGCTGTACTAAGGTCCAAACCGGGTGGTTATCCCCGATGTTGTTGCAGCAATTTTCGAGGCATCAACATTTTTGGCACTAGAAGGAGGGCGATTGAAGAAATCCCAATCTTGGATAGAACCTTCAGCACCAGAGACGGAAGGATTTTCGGGTCGTTCAAAGCTGAGGACTTAAGGCAAATGTACCATTTGCCTAAGCCAGAGAAGATATACAATAAGGCATTCCTGGAGAAATTCGCAAGTGAAAATGAAGTTGAATCTGAACCCATCCGGGATTGGAGACAAAATCCGGCCAAGCACAAACACGAATCTTCTGGTAAGTACTCAGTTGATTCCTTGGCTTCTCCTTATTGCTACGCTGGAATAATGATGTGTAGATTGTGGGGATTGCATGACTCCTCTACTTTCACCATAGAGATGGTTCCTTTAATGGAAGCTGCAGTGAACAGTCAAATAATGGATTGGGCCACTATTCTCTCAGATAAACTAGCCATAGCTGTTCTTGATTTTAGAAATCAGACTGTCGTCTCTGAAAGGAAAATTCCCCCCACTCTATTACAGTGCATATATTTTAGATACATTATGTTTCAATTCTGAATTTCCCGTGCTCGGCTGGAGGTGGACGCCGCAAGACCCCACGGCTATCCACATATACCATCATAAATTATGGAAGTCCTCTTACAAGCACCATCTGTACCAAATCTGCAATGGCTTTATGGTGCCTATTTATTATTATATTTTTGATAAACCCATTCCCAAGATTTCCTATCAAGCTTCGTTTGATTTAACAGCGGTAGGGAGTTGGTTTGGAGAGGAGAGATTTACCTACATAAGAGTTTTCGGCAGCCAAGCCAAGCCACATGTTCTCCCTTTGTACATACCAGATAAACTGCTAGAAAGAGAAATCGCTTATCAGATTACGGCTGAGAGTGTTACACAGACTCTCAAGAAAGAAAAGAAGAGGGGCTGGCCCTCTTTTCCCCTGAGATGTGGTGTCTATACTCTGCATGATCTCAAACATGCAGAATAGGAAGCCACAAAGATTCAATCTTTAACTCTGGCGACTATCCCAAATAGGCCATTTGATCCAAGGAAAGTTGCCTATAATGCACCAGAACAGGCCAAATTGACAAAATTTGAGCATAAGGAAGATATGTTTGACGACCTGTTCATTTCAGCCGAATCAATAGGTCAGGCTAGAGAATTCGCTAGAATGAAATATAATGATGAAGGGTTGACTGAGTTTAATAAACTTAGAGAACAGAGGTTGCAAACTCTGCCTCTAGATTTACTAGCAACAACCCCGGCGATATCATCAAGCGAGCCTGGTCGGCAACAGTCAAAGGAACCTCCGGTTATAACAAAGGATCATAAGAAGGAGCAGGAGGAAAGGCAGAGAAAAGAAAAAGAAGAAAGATAGAAGAGAGCACAGGAGGAGAAACAGAGGAAAGAGAAAGAGGAACAGCAAATGAAAGAGCAAGAGGAAAGACAAAAGAAGGAACAAGAGGAGCAACAGAAGAAAGAGCAAGAAGAAGTGCGGAAGGAGTCCCAAGCCGAAAAGCAAAAACAAACCATCATTGATGTCAATATAGATACTCATATTGACCCTAAATTGCTCCAGGAATGGAAGCAATTTGACTCTATCATCAGTGGGTTGGAATGTTCCAAGGATACAGACACTTCCAAGACAAACGATACACAGGACATCACTTCACCTCAAGTTCTAAGTGGAACCAGCGGCCCACCCATTTCTAAGGATGTTGAGGTAATACCAAAAGACCCCTCTGACCAAATCATTCTCCAGGTAGAAGATATTCCTCCCCTGGATGTCTTCTACAGCCCAAGGCATAAAGCAGTGGTAAAACGACAAAGGAAAAGAAGGAAGATTGATCAACCTCCCCTTTTCCCAGAGCAAACTGTTACGGGCAGCGTGGTTTGGAAGGAGGAATTTGACCCCTCCAATGACCTAACAAAACTGTCGCAGTATGCGGGAGCCTATTGGACAGCGACAATCGATAAGGCATCAGAGGTAAGTCTTCTACTGAAAACCAAGGATCAAGAAATTTTTGCATTACAGGCAGAGTTAGCTGAGACAAAGCAGAAGGCAGAGTAGGCAGAGCAGCAATTGTTGACACAACAGCAAATGAACAGTCAACTAACTCAGCAATTGCAGGAAGAAAAGCAAAGGACCGACCAAAACGCGATCCAGAAACAGAAGGAATTATCAGAGGCACTGGCACAACTGAAGGCAGCAAACGAGCAAATGATGAAAACAAAGGATGAGCAAATCGCTCAATTGTCATCACAGCTCGAAATAATAAAGGGCGCTCCACAAGTGGCTGAATTCAGAGCAAAAGCATTACAAATAAACACTGCATTAATATCTCAAATTAGGCTTCTGTGTCAACAAATCACTCAAGCAGAGCCACTCTGTGAATTAACGACATCAATAAATCAGCAGGTAGAGAAGGCAAGGAATGGATTGGATCAAGCCGAAGAAATCATAGTTGCATTTCTTGACTGGCAAGATTTTGAACAAGGGAGAGCAGCAAATTTGCCCAGAATCTTAGAAACACATAAAGATATACTCTTCACAGAATGGCAGTCTCAGATGATGAAAGCAGAGAGGGAAGCTTCGAGATGTAAATCAACTTCCAGCAACCTGGTTGAACTAGTTAACAACACTCTCTACTTATCAAATATGATTTCCCAATGTACACCAGGAAGGTTGACAACAACAAACACATTGGAGCAATCATGTTATCCTGATTTAGAGGAAAAGGGGAGATTAATCGCTGGGATTAACAGTTTAACTATGGAAGCATATTGGCTCTTCCTGGTAAAGCCGCATACACAGAGAGCCGCCCTTAAGTGCCTAACAGATGCGATCGGGTATATAATTCCCGATATTCAAGATGCCACCTATGCCGCCCAGCTCAGTTCGCGCCTCAACAAACCTCCTGAAGTAGAGCCAATGCTTGCGATAAGTCAGCTCAGATTTAAAGGCAAGCAGCCTACTTCATGAATCATGTCGCCGATTGCCAGATCGCTGAGGAAAATAGGATCAAGATTTATTGATACCGATTTAGTAGGATTTCAGTTTAGTAGATATTTACATTAATTTAGTATTTATAGACCCTTTCATTGTTTTGGAAAGGGTCGTAAAGTTTTGTACCAGACATAAAGACTGAAGTTTGCACTATTGTGCTTCAGTCAATATTCTTTTATGAAACTGGACCAGTTGTTCTTAATTCAACAAGGAGGCTTTTTTATGCAATTGTGCACTATTGTCTTTGTTGAGAATGTTTCTGCGTTGAAGAAAGAATTACAAGTAGCGATTGATATCGGGAGTGTCAAAGCAGCTCATATGGTATTTCTATCTATGTCTGAATTCATTCCTGTTATGTGAATTGTTATTTGATTATCCTTGCTATTGTTGATTATATGCATGCGCTTTAACAACAATTCTACATCCTTTCCACTATTGGATGTTTTATGATATGCTTTCCTTTTAATCATGTATATGTCAATAATATAAATGATGAGTGTGGTAATATCATTTTAATCGCTTTGCTTAACTATTTAGGCACAACAATCTTGAATGAATTAATATCTATGTCTGTTAGATGGAGTCATCTATATGCCTGTCTTTAGACACAGACCATCAAACGCTACACTTTAAAGCTCAATAGATTCCCGGGATAGTTCATAATTTTTGTATTCTTGTCAATAGTTTAGTTATTCGCTCACCGCTAGCTTAGTTTATAAAATCATCCATTCATCCCGTTTATCCACTTTTGGGAAACTGGTCCCATTATCCCCAGTCGGAGCCACTATTCCAAATGGAAAAGGAGCTGTACTAAGGTCCGGACCGGGTGGTTATCCCCGATGTTGTTGCAGCGATTTTCGAGGCATCAACAAGACCCTGAAACATTTTTGTTTGAGTTTGAAGTCTTTTGCAGAACCTATGACTATCTAGAAGACTCTCAAAAACTCAAATTGTTCCCTTCAACATTAAAAGGGGCTGCTTTGAAATGGTTTATGGGGTTAGTCACTCAATCCATTAGAACTTGGAACGACATGAAACAAGCATTTTTGGATAGATACTTGGATTATTGTATGCCTACTAATCATAAGGATGAGGTGTTCAAAATGATGCAAAAGGAAGATGAAAACTTAGAGGATTTTCTTGAGAGATTCAACTACAATTTGAAAAGAGAAAAATGGACAATTTAGATGAAGAAACTTTGAAAGCTCTTTTTTTAAAGTCCATTGGATATGAATGGATATATATCCTTAACATGATGGGGAAGGGAGACATCTCTCAACTTCCATTAAGTGACATAGCAGAACTATGTGTTCACCTCTCAAGGGGGAAATCTAAAACTGCGAAAGGACCGAGAGATCCTTCTCTTGTTAGAGTAAACAAATATGCAACCGGATCTGTAAGTAGGGTATAAATTGGCAATATGCTTGATGAGTTTAAAATTGATATTTTAGGGAGCCTTAGTGAGTAGCTAGACACCCTCAAAATCCAAAACAAGAAGAAAATAAAGGTTGATGCTTTAGCCATCTTTTGTCCAAAATGCAAAAAGAAACATGTTCTAATGGAATGCCCTTTAAACGCAAAAATTGTAGAAACTTGTATGATTTTTTTAGAAAGTCATGAGACCAAGGATTGTCCTTTAATCCCAGGTCTTAAGGCTATCTTTCTAGAGGAAAAAGTCCCAAATCCTGTTGAATCTCTTTGTTTTGTTGCAAGAAGACCTTTGCAAGGGCAACAAAATCAAGGATTTAACAATCTAATGTATTTTCAGACCCCACCAAATTGGAATTCTTGGCAGCAACCTCAATCTCAGTACCAATCTCAATAATGGGCACAAGGGGTACAAAATCCTTATGGGAGATTTTCTCAATATTATTAATATCCTCCATCTTATCAGAGCTATCCTCCCCCACAAAATCAGAAGAAAAATTAGCCACCACAACTTCCAAATCAAAGCCTTCACCTTTCATTGCCATTTCCACAACAACCTCCACAACAAAGTCAAAACCCTCAACTCTTACTTCCATTTCAACAAAAACCAAATCAACTACTAGCCCAACCATTGCCAAACCCCAATAATAAAAACCCTCAGAATGCTTACATGGTAGAAGGACAACAATTTCCCACTTACATGATTGCTCCTCTAGATCTTAATGATGTTCAACTTAGATCTGGTAGGATATTAGAAAAAGAAAAACCTTCTATAGATATTCAAGAACAAGACACTTCTAAGGAGGATTCTCTGAAAGTCAATAAAAGTTTTGAGGGGACATCCCTCCAAAACCAAAACATTTAAAAAGGAAAACAAAAAGAGTCAATAAACACAACTCCTATAATTGAGCAACCAGCATCTACTTCTACACCTCCTTTTCCTGAGAGATTACAAATTGATAGAGGAGTGGAAAAACAGATTTTGTTGCCCAATTATGACTTCCTAGATGAATTGAAGAATGTTTGTATCAAGATTCCTTTGTTACAAGCCATTACAGAAATTCCAATTCTAGCTAATGAGCATCAAAAGACCAAGAAGAAAACCAAGAGAAACAAAAAGAATTCACCTGGTAGGAAAGATAGCAGATATCATGATGGGAAAGATTGCCATGCAGAAATATGTGGATCTAGGAAGTCCAATTGTCAAGACACACATAAATGGGATTGAAATTCCAAACACATTGATTGACTTAGGGGCAGCAATAAACATTATGAGTAGACAGACTATGGAACAGCTTAAACTTCCTAACCTTCTTTACACACCTACCTTATTGCAACTTGCAAATAGATCAGTAATCAAACCAGATGGTGTGCTAGAAGACATTTCAGTTTCCTTAGATTCTTGGGAATATCCTGTTGATTTCATGATTTTAACTCCCAAGAATAATCTAGGAGGACACCCACTCATCTTAGGAAGACCTTGGCTGGCCACAACTGATGCTTTTATTAGTTGTAGATCTGGTGACATGTACATTTCTGATGGTAATTCAACAAAGAAATTTACTTTGTATCCTCCAGCAAAAGCAATCACAGAAATAGATGACAAGGAATGGATCAATGATGAAGATGTTATTCAACCTATCTTTACTATATCAAAAATTAATGAAGATATTTAAATTTTGAACACATTGGAAAATTTCGAAACATCTTCAGAATATGATCATGAATAATTCCAAGAGAAATCTAATGTTGAATACTTGTCATCTAGGCAGATGTCTCTTTACTCTATGGAAGAGTTTGATAGCTCTACAATTGAAATTTTTCCAGGTAGAACATTGAACATAAACAAAAACTTGGAGAAACTACAACAAGAAGAGCTAACCAAAATATTACAAAAACATTATGCTGCATTTGCATGGGAGTATACTGACATGAAAGGTATTGATCCTAAGACTTGTATCCATCATATCTATATTGAGGAAAATAGTAGACCAATCAGACAACCTCAAAGAAGAATGAATCCAAATCTTAGGGAGATTGTGAAAGAAGAGCTCCAAAAACTACTCAATGTAAACTTCATTTACCCAATCTCAGATAGCCAATGGGTTTCTCCTTTGGTAATTGTGCCTAAAAAGAATGGTAAATGGAGGGTGTGCATTGATTACAGAGAATTGAATAAAGAAACCTTGAAATATCACTTTCCTTTGCCCTTTATAGATAAGGTATTAGATACATTAGCAGGTAAAAAGTATTTCTCATTCTTGGATGGTTTTAGTGGTTATAATCAAATTCAAGTAGCACCTGAGGATCAGGATAAAACCACATTTACTTGTCCATGGGGAACTTTTTCCTACCGAGTGCTTCCTTTTGGGTTATGTAATGCACCAGCAACATTCCAAAGATCAGTACTAGGAATTTTTTCTGATCTAATACATGATTGTGTAGAGGTATATATGAATGATTTTACAGTCTATGGTAACACATTTGAAGAAGCTTTGGAAAATTTGGAAAAAGTCCTTAAAAGATGTAAATAAACAAACCTTTCACTAAGCCATGAAAAATGCTTTATGATGTTTACAAAAGGTATTGTTTTAGGACATCACATTTCAGGAGATGGGATTAAAGCAGACAAATCAAAAGTTGAAATCATCTCTAAGTTACCAATTCCAAATTGCCAAAAAGATGTCAAAAGTTTTCTAGGATTTATAGGATATTATAGAAGGTTTATAGAAAAATTTACCAAAGTAGCATCTCCACTCTTCAAATTGCTTACAAAAGATTGTGAATTCAAGTGGAATCCTGATTGCAAACTAGCATTTGAAACCTTGAAAGCAAAAATATATGAAGCACCTATCTTAAGAGGACCGAATTGGAAACTTCCTTACCATATTTTTACAGATGCTTCAGATACAGCTCTAGGAGCTGTATTGGGACAAAAATATTTGATTCCTTATGCCATTTACTACACAAGCAAAAATTTGGCTCCCACTGAGTTGAACTATACTGTGACTGAAAAAGAGTTCTTAGCTGTTGTTCATGCGATTAATAAGTTTAGGCACTATATAACAGACTATGAAACTTTTGTTCATACAGATCACTCTACAATTAGATATTTGATGAATAAACCTATTACTAAAGGTAGAGTTACAAGATGGCTTTTACTTTTGCAAGAATTAAACATTACTGTGCTAGATAGACCTGGAAAACAAAACATTGTTGCTGATTTCTTGGCCAGGATTCAGAATATCAAAGAAGACTCTCCGGTTGAGGATAAGTTTCCTGATGAATATCTATTTGTAGTAACTACTCAAACTCCTTGGTTTGCAAATGTTGCTAACTACTTGGTTACAGGGAAGTTACCTTCACATTTATTTCCTAGAGAGAAAAGAAAGATTATTCAAAATAGTGCAAGATATTCATGGATCACTAACGAATTGTATAAAACAGGGCTAGATCTTATGATCAGAAGGTGTGTCAGGGAAGATGAAATGCCTGATATTCTCAAAGCATGTCATGACGAGCCATGTGGTGGAAACTTTGCTGACAAGAGGACAGCCTATAAAATCCTTTCTTTAGGATATTATTGGCCATCCATCTTCAGAGATGCTAAAGAATATGTCAAAAGGTGCGACAGCTGCCAAAGGGTAGGAAACCCTGCTCCCTCAAATGAAATGACATTACAACCTCAGGTACTTATCGAACCCTTTGAAAAATGGACTTTAGACTTTATTGGACCTATTAATCCTCCATCCAAGCAGAAAAAGTATATATTAGTATGCACTGATTATGTCACCAAATGGGTAGAATCTAGAGAATTACTTTTTGCTAACAAAAAATCTGTAGTTAGTTTTCCTTTTGAGGATATTTTTACTTGCTTTGGTGTTCCAAGAGAAATTTTGACAGATCAGGGAACTCAATTCACATCCAAAATGATGGAGAGGCTTATGGAAGAGTACGAGATCAAGCATATGAAATCCACTCCCTATCATCCACAAGCAAATGGTCAAGTGGAATCTACAAATAAAGTGATTGAAGGAATCCTCACCAATACTGTGCATCTACATAGAAGAGATTGGGCAGAAAGGCTTCCTGAAGCCTTGTGGGCCTATAGAACTACATGGAGAAACACAACAGGACATACACCTTATGAACTTGTTTATGGAAAGCAAGTCCTGTTCCCCATTGAGTTCCAAGTCAAAACCTTCAAGATGGCAGTTCAGTTGGGGATGGATCTATCAGAAGCTCAAAAGCATAGATTGGAGCAGTTAAATGAACTTTATGAAATCAGACAAGAGGATGTTCAAAGGACTGGTCTAGTTCAGCAACAGAGAGCTAAGTGGCATGAAAAGTACATTAAACACAAAAGGTTTCAAGAGGGAGATTGGGCACTGTTATTTGATTCATAGTTTAAGGATTTTCAAGGAAAATTTCAAACTCATTGGCTTGGGCCATATGAGATTGAAAAAGTTTTCAGTAATGGAGCAGTAAGAATCAGAACAATAGATGAGAATCAAACTCCTCTCCTTGTGAATGGTCATAGGTTGAAAATTTATCAAAAACCAATCTCAAAGGAGGAGTTCATCAAGATCTTTCAAAATAATTATGAAATGAAGTTGGTGAAGAAGAATCCTTCTTCTCCACCAACTTAGTCTTTGTTCTTTTCATCATATCTAAAAAAAAAGAATTGCATAAGGTTGAAAACCAATCACTGATTGGCATGCTTGTATAGAAAATACAGGGTGAAAATCAGTAGACTCTGACACCCTATATTTTCCAAAAAAATGGTGACTCATTGTTGTCACACGGAATCTGTCAAGGGTGCGGACACGACTGACCTTCCTAGAAGTCTAAGACATTCTAATGACAAACAAGACAAAATGGAGTGATCTTTCTCTAAATACACCTTTTACAACATGAAAACTACAAGTGTTTAGGCTTACCTTATTCCAAAACGCTGTTGTTGAAGTCCGTTCTTGACGATCCGGATGAGCTCCTCCTTCAAGTCAATTCCTGCAACCACAAACAATCAAACAATTACCAAGCACTTGCATTTCATATAATAAAACATATATTCAACATGCAGACCAAGGAACACATGAAATAACTCATTAACACAAGCTATTGAGAAAAATAAACCAGTTTGTATTAATAACGAAACAAAGAAACTCTTACAACCTGGCCTTGGTGTTGTGCAAGTTCCTCCCAGGGTCCATCAAGGGTTTTCCTCTACTTTGACAAAGCTCACCCTCTCCCAAGTAGAATCAAGTGAAGACAATCTCTCCTCACAAAGGCTCTAATGGAAGACCTAAATCCTGCAGCATTTACCCAAAGAAAATGTATAGCTCCAACCTCCTCTCCTTCTGGCTCAATGCCTTTATTTATAGTGCTGTAAAGAGGTTATTCAGGTCCACCATCAATGGGATAATCCCCCTCTTTGGGTGGGATAGCTCCCTTATTGATGGGATAAGTTCCTCCTTAATAGGGATACATGAACCAACTGGAGGCGCATCCATTTCATCAAACCGACCTCTAGAAAGTTCTAGAAGTAACCACAAGTAACTTTTTTAAGATGAAACTTGCGCATTTTGCCTTTTACAGAAGGACGCACCTGTCCCTTAACATACAGAGCGTCCAAGGACGCATCCTTTGTGAACATTGTGAGCGTCCCCTCAGGTAAGGCTTGAGAGAACCTGCGTCCCCAGAGATAAACATAGTTTTTACAAGACTTTCTCTCTTCTTTGAGTTTGAGATGGATAACAGAGGCATGAGACTTGCCTAAGAGGGTAGCATGACTGTTGATTTGAGCCATACTAACTGTAAGTAGTCAAGGTGACATTTTTTAGTGTAACAGATTTCCCCCTAAAGTGCGAAGCCTGGAATAGAGTAGGGTTTTGTAATTCTAGGAAGGGTGAAGCGCTTTATCATTTCAAGGATTGTCTTGTGGATGGCCTGGTTGGAACCTGCAATTTTCAACACAAAATACATGGATAAGATTATATCATCACTGAGGTAGGCATTCCCATACTCAGATTCAAAACTTTAACTAATGGACTAACTATTCTGATACAGGAATGATCTTGCAATACATCATTTTTATAGACTTTTGTAGACACAGTATGGACGCAGCCATCTGTTTATGATTAGTCTACATAGATAATGAATACAAAACTCCTCGCAGCCTGGATGGTAGAAACTAGATCCAGGGTCTTCACTTCTACTTCCCGAATTGGTACGATTCTAAGCATGTGATTAAATGATTTGATGTCGAACATGTTAGAAACCACTTGATTACTAGTCAATGATGTAAATTGTTAACAAGCGTGAGAGAGACCACCAGTAATGTCAATGGTTCTCAAAGTACTAAGCACAACCCGTGAAATGTGAATAGATTTTTTGATGTCGAACACTTCACGGAATCCTTTGATCGAAAGTCAATGATGTAAACTGACGTCAAAGGCGAGAAACCTGCCATTGATGCATGCAGACTTCAAGGTACTGTCGATTCCTAAGTCATCTTTCTAGATAATGTGTCGATGTCGATAGAAAGCGACTCGTTGCAGGCAAGCCTGCAACACGAAATCATTGTTCAAGTTGAAGAAATGTTGCTGTAAGGACTGACTCAGGGATGGTCAAATGGATGACAAGTATTTTGCAGATGAAAGTTTTGCTTGCAGACCTCTTGAACACATAACAACACAACAGATGGCTTGGTGACGAATAACTCAAAGTTAATCCCCGAAACCCGGTTAAAGACTTTCAAAGTGATTTGGTCAACTGTGAGGTAAAAGATTTCCCAACCCAGGTGAATGAAAAGTGTCATGTTCAAGAGTGGTAATAAAGTTTCTTCTGAGACAAAAGGTGACAAACAGGTTCATTCTTCTCTCTTTTCCCCCACCATTTCTGGCAAGTACCTCTTTATTTTTAACAAGCTTGAGGAGGATAACATATGCTTGATTATAAGCTCATCCTTCGGATGAGTCCAACCTAGTTTAAATTCGAACCCTAGGAAGGAGTGGTTCGTTCCTGTTTGTAATTGAACAGGTCCTTTACTGTAAAAGTTTAACGAGCCCAGTATAGGAGAAACTCGGTGTTTTTCAATTTTAGAGAGTCTGAAAAAACTAAAGGAGACTCCACGTTGAACTTTTTCGTACATTTGTGTCCCTCAAGCCCGAAAAAGTATAAAATAATACCTGGGGGAACCGCTTGATCTTGCGACCAAGGAGTACTTTCATGATAGTGTTGTTGACCTGAAAAGTAAAAAGTGATCAAGGACACGTCGTTTTATTTCCTTATCGAGTTTGAAACGACAAAAACCCGGCAATCTTTTCCTGATTTTGCGGTCAGAAAAGAGCTAAAAGGGGACCGTCTTTTAATTCCGTTTTAACGAGTGTAAAAGAAATGCTCGGCGATCTTTTCATATTTTAGGAGTCAGAAAAGGGCTTAAAAGATGACTCTGAGGTTTCACTTTTTCGTAAGTTTTAACGAGTTCGAAAAAGGGATAAAAATGTACTCATGGTTTTCAATTTAATTTACGAGCAGGAAAAGACGGAAAGAACTCGACATTTTTCATTTGTTTTACGAGAATGAAAGATAGCAAAATAATCTCGGTATTTTCATGAGTTTAACGAGTCTTGAAAATAACTGAAATTGACTCGAGATAGGTTTCATTTTTACAAAAGCTTGAAACAAAGAAAAACTATGCTTCAGAGTAGTTTCATTTTTTCACAAGCTCGAAACAGAGAGAAAACTGTGCTTGATGCCCCCTAAGCATAACTGCTAGAGCGCATGCCCCCCCAGCTTCATTTCATTCAACCAGTAGGATGAAATGAAGGTTCAAGTACGAGATCATCTAAAAGACTTTGACCTAAAACTGTAAGAAAATTATGCAAAACACCGAAACAACTAACCTAAATATACAACTTAACATTTACGAGATCTAGTCAATCTCTCGACTCAAGTAGAGGAGGATTTGTTTCATTTTTTAACGAGCTTGACACAGGAAAAGAACTATGCTTGGATTCGGTTTCATGTTTACACAAGCTTGAAACGAAAAACTATGCTTGTTACAAGTTCACATGCCCCCGGCATAATGATGCAAATCAAGGTACATGCCCCCCAAGCTTCATTGCATTCAATGAGGTGGATGGAATGAAGCTTTACTTTCAAAATCTTGGAAAGACTCGTGGGAGTTGTTTCATTTTTTAACGAGCTTGACACAAGATAAGGAACTATGCTCATAACTACTCTCTACAATCTACCTAACAAAAACTCTACTCTAAAAACCTTGATTCATTTTTTAACGAGCTTGACACAAGACAAGGAACTATGCTCTAAAATCCTTGATTCATTTTTTAATGAGCTTGACACAAGACAAGGAACTATGCTCAAAAAGTTCGCATGCCCCCAGCATAATGATGCGAAATGAGGTACATGCCCCCCAAGCTTCATTGCATTCAACCGGCTGGATGAAATGAAGGTTTACTTTCAATATTTAACTTGAAAAGGGAGTTGTTTCATTTTTAAGGAGGTCGACACAAGAAAAGAACTATCCTCATACCTGATTCATTTTTTAACGAGGTTGACTCAGTAACAGGAACTGTCCTCATACCTGATTCATTTTTTAATGAGGTTGACTCAGTAAAAGGAACTGTCCTCATACCTGATTCATTTTTTAATGAGGTTGACTCAGTAAAAGGAACTGTCCTCATACCCTACTTTCTACAATCTACCTACATATCCTAAAATCTACCTTATTCATTTTTTAATGAGGTTGACTCAGTAAAAGAACTATCCTCATCAACTGATTCATTTTTTAACGAGGTTGACACAGTAAAAGGAACTTTCCTCGGACACACTGAGCATGGCTTCTAACTGGAAGAAAGACATGTCAATGGACACACCTTGATCATGGCTTCCAAGAGATCTTCATCAGAAGGAAGAACAGTTCTTTGGAAGGAACACATGTCAAGGGACTCAAAAGGGATAAGAACATCGTGTTCAAGTAATCCCATAGAGGTTTCCATGTCAATTACCGGATATAAATCAACAGTGAGAAGATCACTTACATTGGTAACTGAAAACATGGGATCAGTTGCCACATAATTAACCCGTGGCAGGGTAGATACCACTTTAGAATCAGGAACAGTTAGGGGTGTCATATTATTGGTAGTTGAAACAAGACTAGCGAACGAAAGCTGGTCTACAGTCACAATACTGCCATTGTGAGGGAAAGACATCACGCGAAAGAGTGTCGATACGACAGCTTTCATTGCATAAACATAGTCTCGCCCAAGGAGTAAATTGAAATCCAAGGGACCTTGAACTACCATAAGATCAATACAGATAGTTTTACCTTCCAATGTAATGGAAAACTTAGGAAGGATCCCTAAAGGTTCACTAATGGTTCTGTTAAAAGCTTTCAGATTCTGCGTAATAGGCGCAAGCTGAGGGGAACCCAAAGCTTTCCAAACAGTTGAGGATAAAATACTAACAGAAGCACCTTCATCTACCTGAGTACGATGTATGTCCCTACCACCTGCCTTGACAATGATTTGGAAAGGGATGGAGGAAGGAAGACGAGGTTCTGTCAATCTATCCCAATCAAAGGAAAAGACCTCAGTACTTGGAGGGGGTTCTGTAGAAACAGGTGAAATGCCCCCCGGCATAGAAGAATCCGATGTAACAAGAAGAACATCAGCGGTATGAAATTGACTCTCGAAAGGGAGAGTGTGATCGACCGAATGTGAAATTGAATCGACCACTTGATCAACTAACGGATCATCAACCTGAGTGACATGAGTTTCACTCTCCAATGGGAGAGTGTGATCGACTGTACTTGAATTTAAATCAATCACTCCGTCAGTTGACGGTAGGTTGGGAGAAAGTTTACGGTAACCAGTTGGAAATTCTTGCTGTGGAACAGTAAGTTTTTCCAACAATGTTGAGGCTTCATCCATGTGAGGGCAAATGTGAGTTTGATGACTCCCTTTGCATAACTTACAAGGAAACCTAAATTTACCCTTTTTCCCAGGAACCTGACTATCACTGGTTGATGGATCAATGGAAAGTTGATGAGATTTTTCTGACCATACTTCCAAGACCTTTGGAATACCAGGACAATTGACAAGGAAGTGGTCACCCTTACAAAGCCTGCAAGGGTATTTGGGTTTACGATGCATGTCGGAATTTTCCTCAACACAACTAACACTTACAGCCATGGTTGGTTGGTTGACTTCTTTCTTATCTTGCTTCTTCTTCTTCTTCTTCTTCTTCCCTTTCTTCTTCTTCTTAGCCTCCTGGTTACTAGCATCAAGGTTTTTACCAGGCGAAGAGGAAGAAATGGAGGAAGAAAAATTAGGCGAAGAAGGTAAAGGGTCAACAGAAGGTTGGTGATGTTGAGATGGTGAACTCTGTTGAGGTGAAGCATCCGGTTGAGATGGAACAATTGGAGTATTTTGGGCCAACGAAGTTGAAAATAACCATATCGGTAAACCTATTGTAAATCCAGGTAATGACAAAGTAGCCATATAAGGAGGACCAACATTTCCAAAGTAAGGAAAAGTACTAGGATTCTCATTAGGAGGGGTTCCTAGGTTGATAAATTCCGGAACATTTGCCATTATATTCAACTTCAGTGAATTTTATTAACAATTTATAACTAAAATTAACAATTCACAATTCACACCTAACAATTAAAATTCACAATTCACACCTATGGTCTCTAAAAGTAAAAACAAACAAATTAACACGCGCTATCAAATCTAGGAGTCAAACCATACACAAACAGTAGCCTTCCGGACCGAAAACACTAGTTGGTGATGAAGCCCAACATCGCTGAATTCAGTACAGAAGTGGCGGGTGGAACAGTTACCCCGGCAACCTGCTTAATGAATAGACCGGACCAAGTTCCTCCACTTTAACCGTCTCGAGTGAAGTGAACCCCCCGGAAAATCCAAGTGAGTATAACCGACGTCTGCTCCAGGTACAGTGGGACCTTCCCTCCACCGTCACCTCGATAGAACCCTAAAGATTATGGTCACTAAGGTCACCAACAGTAACAAATACACCTGGGGGAACAGTCTAAACTCCGACAGCACGCAAGGGCAGAGTAGCAAGCTCAATCCCCTTACCGGCTCCTTGACAACAATCCAAGGTTTACCGATAAGTGACCCCTGGCTCCTCGACAATGGTTAATCCGAGGTTTACCGTTTGTAATACGTACTGTCTGGCGTCGTTCCCAACGAGGGGGGAATGATCCCCTCACTGGTTCAGACACGAGCTCGTGCTTCTCCTTTAAGAGGAGCTTTCCCAGAGTGCAATTGAAACAATTGGATTTATTCTACTCAAGATAAACTATCTGTTTGGTTTTGTAGTCTTGGAGAGTTAAGTACTCACCTACTCCAAGACCCTAGCCTAAGCTATGTTGGTGTTTCAGAGCCCTAGAAATGTAAAAATTACTAGATGAATTTTAATTAAGCGCTGTGTTATTAAGGCTGTTATTACTCAAATGGGTAAATGGAGATGAAACCAATGGTGTTATGACCCGACTCAACTGAATGCAATCGAATATGATAATGCAATCCTTTCAATTCGATGAATCCTAACTAGAGTAAGGAGAGAGTTTCCATTCACTTCCAACAATGCAAAAAATTGATCATTAAGAGAAAATTTAACAAATTCTCTAATGCACTAATTTCATCAAGAAAAACTAATGCAAATCAATTCCAAACCATTTTTTTATTTTATTTTTGTGTAAATTCAAATCAAAGAAAGCTGATCTAAATCTACAATTGATTTTTCAGAATGTAAACTATGCAATTGTAATCTATGCACAATTCACATGAAAAGTATGCAAATGTAATCTATGCACATTTTTCATTCATATTCTGAAACTGAGAACTCTAATTGTGCAAATGTGATCTATGCAAAAGAATTCTCAAACACAAGACGATTCTAATGTAATCTAAGAACCAATCAAGTGCAAATTGAGAAAATTGGGTGAGAGTTCCAAAGATCAAAACATAAAAACACTCAAAGGCGATTAACACTCATACACAATTTAGCCCCCCCCGGCGAATGAGGGGGAAATTTTTTTGCAAAAACAAAAGCAAAAAGATGCAAAATTGTGAAAAGACTGAGACAAACCGCCAAGTAATGACCAATGGAAATCAAATCAAGAATTTCTCAAAAAGAGACTCAAAACACCCAATTGATGAAAGCTAAGAGTAGGAACAAGCTTAGGTGAAGATTCTGGACAAGGGACTAATGAATCTGGGCAGAAAAAAAAATAAGAAAAAACAAAATCTAACAGCAAAAAAGGCAAAAAATGGAATTTTCTCAAATTTTGGCAAGGGACGCAGGCAACCCGTTAGCACAGGTGCGGGCCCGCTCTGTGCACGCAGCAAAAGTGCGTCCAGGGACGCACTGTGCAGCACTCAGAGGGTGCGTCCGTCTGAAAAACTCAAGAAAAACCAAAATAAAACTAATCCTAAGCTAACCCACCCAGAGACAGAATCACAGAGCCAAAACCAGAAAAATAAAAATGATTTTCTCAGAGCAAAGTTCACATAAAGGAAAAGACTTTTCTCATCAATGGAATCTATCCCCAGTGGAGTCGCCAATTTGTCACACGGAATCTGTCAAGGGTGCAGACACGACTGACCTTCCTAGAAGTCTAAGACATTCTAATGACAAACAAGACAAAATGGAGTGATCTTTCTCTAAATACACCTTTTACAACATGAAAACTACAAGTGTTTAGGCTTACCTTATTCCAAAACGCTGTTGTTGAAGTCCGTTCTTGACGATCCGGATGAGCTCCTCCTTCAAGTCAATTCCTGCAACCACAAACAATCAAACAATTACCAAGCACTTGCATTTCATATAATAAAACATATATTCAACATGCAGACCAAGGAACACATGAAATAACTCATTAACACAAGCTATTGAGAAAAATAAACCAGTTTGTATTAATAACGAAACAAAGAAACTCTTACAACCTGGCCTTGGTGTTGTGCAAGTTCCTCCCAGGGTCCATCAAGGGTTTTCCTCTACTTTGACAAAGCTCACCCTCTCCCAAGTAGAATCAAGTGAAGACAATCTCTCCTCACAAAGGCTCTAATGGAAGACCTAAATCCTGCAGCATTTACCCAAAGAAAATGTATAGCTCCAACCTCCTCTCCTTCTGGCTCAATGCCTTTATTTATAGTGCTGTAAAGAGGTTATTCAGGTCCACCATCAATGGGATAATCCCCCTCTTTGGGTGGGATAGCTCCCTTATTGATGGGATAAGTTCCTCCTTAATAGGGATACATGAACCAACTGGAGGCGCATCCATTTCATCAAACCGACCTCTAGAAAGTTCTAGAAGTAACCACAAGTAACTTTTTTAAGATGAAACTTGCGCATTTTGCCTTTTACAGAAGGACGCACCTGTCCCTTAACATACAGAGCGTCCAAGGACACATCCTTTGTGAACATTGTGAGCGTCCCCTCAGGTAAGGCTTGAGAGAACCTGCGTCCCCAGAGATAAACATAGTTTTTACAAGACTTTCTCTCTTCTTTGAGTTTGAGATGGATAACAGAGGCATGAGACTTGCCTAAGAGGGTAGCATGACTGTTGATTTGAGCCATACTAACTGTAAGTAGTCAAGGTGACATTTTTTAGTGTAACAATTGTGCATTCTGAAAATTCATTGTTTTACTTCATTTCATTATGTTTTACTTCTGCAAGTTTCACTCCATTCCACCACCATATTTCACTAATAAATTGTTCTTCTTCAGCATTTCTTCCACCTCCATTTTTCATTTCCATTCTATCATATTTTCATCCACACAGTCATCTCCATTTCATTCATTCATAAAGTCACATTTTATTCTCTGTTTTACATTTCATAGTTGTTCTTGTTCCACAGTTGTTCTAGTTCCGTATCTAATCTTGTTCTGCAGCCAATCTAACTCTGTAGTAACAGTTTGATCATTAGTTCAAAAAAATGAAAAGGCTAGTTCATAATAAATTTCATATGCAGGTAATGGAGGAGAAAACAAATTTTGAAGACATATCAACACCTAAGCACCTGAAGAAGCAAACAACAAAAGGTTAGCAAGTGGAAAGGTATGGTTCTAGAGGTAAGCACAAAAACTTATTTCAAATATCAATATAAAACATAAATTGTATAACTCGTATAATCACACTACTCCTTGACTTGTCATCATGCGATTTGATTGCCATGATTATTCCACCATGCCTTCTAACTTTAATGCCTAATGGTCTCATGATTTGATCTTCGTTTTTAACTCGTACTTCACTGCACTTCTCCATCACATCTATTTAACGGCTAAATACATGACATAACCCAATTGGATACGGCTCTTCACAACCTTATTGTTCCTTTATTACACCAAGTTCCTCGTTTTTACTTCTGCAACCTTATTATGTATACAAGCACTCAGATACATTGAGCACACAATCATTCATTCTATTTTTGATCCTCTCTGTGTATAGCAGTACTCTGTCTTCCACACAATTTATGTATGTAGCCACTCCATTCCATACATCTTTTGCACTATTTCATGCATACAGTTTCCTTGTTTCATATACCCTATATGTTTTATCTCCTACTCATAATCGTTCTCCTTCCACATACTCTGTTATTTCATCCCCATAGCTATAACTATTTTTTCTTCCATATACCACTGTCGTATACACAGTCTTCTACATGCAGACAGTGAAGAAGTTTGAAGATATGTAGAGAATAGGAGTAATGGGTCTCATCGTCAGAACATAACCTATAGGAGAAAAATATATGAAAGGTTATCCTCAGTTCAAAGGGATGTTAAAGAAAGCTGGTTGGCTGAGTTTCATTGAAAAATTCGATGGTCATCATAAAGAAATCACCAAGTCATTTTCTAGATCATTTGATGGGATGGACATGGAGATTGGTGACATAAAGTTTACAGTGACCGAGTCTTTTATTGCTACAGCAACCAAGCTACCAAAGGTTGGAGAGAGGTGGTTCAAGAATAAAGAATTCCATGATGAAACTTGGAAAGTCATTTTCCAAAACCCAGGTATGGACACTTTAGTTTTTAAGAGAGGAATTCCCATCTCTGCACTTAAGGGTAAATGGAGTAGCATGCTATTAATTTTGCAAAAATTTATCACATGCGAGGGAAGATTTGGTTCCATGTATGTATATCACATAAGATTGTTGATGAATTTTCTTGAAAACAGAACCATCAATCTCCCATTTTTCCTGTTGAATAGTTTAAGGAGAATGGCCACTACTGTTTAGAAGAAGATGGAAGACATAGAAACTAATCTTTATCACCATGGTCTCATAAAAATTCTAGTTGAATATCACTTAAAGAGTGTAGGAGACACATGGGAGAACTTTTTGATCAGAAACTTTTTCCAAGATGCACCAGAATTACCTGAAGGAAGTTCTGTGAAAAAGAGTAGGAGAAGGAAAACCAGTCTTACAATTCAAAACACTCCTACAACTTTAGCTCAACAAAGTAGTGAAGAAGAGCCCATCTCTAAAACATTAACAGAGATAAGAAAGTAGACAAAATGGAGGAGAAAGATGAAAGGAAAAGTTGAGGAAATCCATAAAAATACTCCTGAACCTTCATCAGAGGATGAACAATTACTTTCTAAGAGATTAGTCAACATCAAGGATCAGTTCAAGAAAGAGAAGGAGAAGGGGAAAAGAAGACAAGTTATAGAGGAAGAAAACATAGGCTCACAGAGTTTGAGGAGAAGTTCTAGACTCAAGGGCAGAATGAAGAAAGAAAAATCAAAAGAGGCTCAGTTCATAGATTTGGGAGAAGAAACTCCAACTCAGTCCCAAGATAACATCCCATTTGAACAGAGCCCACAACACTATCCTAAACAAAACTTTGAAATCAGCCCAAAGAGAGTCTCTCCAGGGATTGACCAAATCCAATAGTAGATTGATTATTATATTGAGTCACTGGAGCAAAAGAATACATCAGTAGATCAAGGGACTTCATCCAACCCTGAGCAGCCAGCTACATCACAAGAGACTTTGACTAGCTCACTTAAGCAGGAAATCTATGAGCTAGAGGTTTTAAATAGGCACATTCAGAAGGAAAATGAAGCCTTAAAAGAACAAAACAAGCTGGATAAGATTATTCATGATAATACTATGCTTCATTTGGGTCTATGGCATAAGAAGAACAGAAAATTAAAGAGGAAAAATAGGAAGCTAAACCAGGCTCTCATTAACCTCAAGTATAGATTTCTCATGAGGAAGCCTAGGATGGCAGTGGCAGCAAAAAGAAGAAAAAATAGGTTGGATGTTTTGGCTAAAGTCTCAGAGAAAATGTAGTAGAAGGAGGGTGTTTACAATTTTGATTGCATGGGGACATGCAATAGTCTCGCAATGGGGGTATGTTGAGTTCCAAAACCACCTCTCTCTTAAGCAACTTTCTCATCCTTCTTCCTTTGTTTTTCCATGAAAAATGCATCCTTAATCATCAAAAGCCATTACACATTACCTCAAGGAGTATATTTCAGTGTTTTACAAGTTATATTGTTATGTTTGTTATTTGAATAGGTTTTTGTCTTTCAGCTACGAAACGTAGCCACATTCCGCAGCTAACTGGTTTTTCCGTAGCCATCTCCACACTTTTGTAGGTTACAGGTGTGTTACACAGTAATTTGTCACCATTTGTCACCGTCCCTGTTACCCCTTTTCCCGCACTTTGGAGGACTCATTCCAGGACCTATGAGAAGTGACATAACTTGAAAACACTTGCATTATGTTCCCCTAAGTATGGACTTCAGATGCCTTGAAGACATCTCTTGCAGAATATTCTTAAAAAGTCCCTTTTTTACATTAGCGCGGATCCACAGTGTATCACCCGTGCCAATGGGGAAAATTCTTCCAATAGGGCGCGCCAGTTGGCGCTCTGTCTTAGAGTCTTACCCGTGCCAACCAAGTTTGGGAAAGCTTTTTAACAAATGCACGCCCGAAAGTTTTTTCCTTTCGACTCATGAAGCTTTTCAAGGATAATGCCAATCTCATGGATGTCGAGATTCATCGTATCTCTATCCATAATAGCTTTTCGAGGATAATGCCAATCCCATGGATGTTTGGATTCATTGTATCTCTTCCTCCTCTTCCATCTATAAAAGCTTGTTCTGTTGCATTTGACAAGCGAGATTTTGAGCATAGGGAGAATTATACTGTCCATCTTCCCTATGTCCAAGGAACCACTGACAAGATTGCTCGGATTCTTAAGAAGTATGATATTCCCTCAACCTTCAGGCCCCTCAACACTATTCGCAAATCCCTCAGATCAGTGAAAGATCCCATTGATCCTAAAGATATGAAGGGTGTCTACTTGATCCCCTATTCTTGTGGGACCCCCTATATTGGGGAAATAGGACGCTCCATCCATCAAAGGATTAGCGAACATGCAATGGACCTAAGACATGGAAGAACCAAGTCTTCAGCGTTAGCAGAGCATGCGGAAAAGACCAAGCATCAAGTGTGTGTTGAGGAGGCCAAGGTTATTTCCAGGATTGCTTCGTTCCATCACCGTAAATTCAGAGAAGCTATTGAAATTGAAAGAAGGCCGAGCAATCTCAATAGAGATGACGGCTGGAAGATCAGTAGCTACTGGATCCCGGCCCTTTCTTCCTAGTCTTGCCCTTTCTTGCTTTCGTTGGTTCCCCTTTATTTCGCTGTTTTTCCTGGGCGCCTTGTTTTTTTTTCCTTCCTCCTAGGGTTTCTCATTTTGACTCTGTTTATATATATATGTTTTTTTTTTATTTTTTTTTATTTATTTTTATTTTATTTTTATTATATATATATATATATATATATATATATATATATATATATATATAGATATATATATATGACGCTTGCTTGTTTTATTTAATTTTCATTTTTATTTAATTTTATTTAATTAATTAATTTATTTATTTTTATTTATTTATTTATTATTATTATTATTATTATTATTATTATTTTCCACTCGCCTGTTTTATTCATTTTAATTAATTTATTAATTTATTTTATTTTTCGCTCGCTTGATTTATTTACTTTAATTTATTTATTTAATTTCCATTATTATTATTATTATTATTTATTTATTTATCTTTTTAACTATTTATTTATCTATCTATTTATTATTATTATCTTTTTTTTTTTTTTTTTTTATCTATTTTTATTTATTTATTTATTTATTTTTTATTTTATTTATTTATTTTTATTTTTATTTATTTATTTATTTATTATTATTTTTTTTGAATTTATTTATTTATTTAAAATGAAATAAAATATTTTTACCTTTTATAACTTTCGTAATTAAATTTCATTATTATTTTTATTATTCCAATAAGTTTCTAACTAACCTTTGTATATATATACATATTATTTATACTTTAAGTCCCATTTAAAAACAAATTATAATTTTTTAATAGCTTTCTAACTAACCTTTAACAATTTTTAAATTATTTTATATTTTTATTTATTCACATAATTTAACTAATTTCCATTAAATCTTGACTCTGGTCCTAAAGTCAAAATTAGCCGTTAGTCAAGATAGTCGTTGGAGTCTCTGCTCAGACTATTTAACTTGCTAAGCTGGATCTGTTTCTTCAACTTGTCCTGACGATGAACCACACTTGTTGGTTCGAAACACGTCGACAAATGATTTATCTTGTGATTTACGCCGAAGAATTTCTCGTAAGTCTGATAGATTGCTGTAAGAGTCTTCTTTGCATTCATAATCAAAGAGAGAGAGGCTTGTTCCCAATCCCGACAAGCTTTGCAAGACATATGTAGCTAATCATCCAGCCAAAGGAGGATTTGACATCAGAACTATGGTTGTATTCTCCTTTGTTGATTATCAATAATAGATGACTATCATTATGGTTCCAGTCTTGTTGTTCATTGTGATGATGTTGGAGTTATATCTTTTCTAACCGATATATAATTGCATCTATTGGATTTTATGCTTGTATTCATGTTGTTCTTTGCATGTGCAGGTGTCCATTCATGGAGATCGTGAGGATTGTGACCGGCCGGAGCAAAGGAACGGGAGTGTCAACTCTTCTACAACACTAGCGTTGGAATCCAAGTAGGCTCTTATAATCCACCTTTAATTTGCAATTAGGAACTTGCGTGATAGCATTGTTTGATTGTTAATAGACCCATTTTGGGCTAGTGGGATTGCCTCTGTCCGTAGAGGGGATTTACCTCTCCAACAATTTGGCGACTCCACTGGGGAAGCTATTTGTTGTTTGATTCATAAACTTTGGACGGAGCCTGAAGTACGGCCAGGTAGCCTTCGAAACGCTATTGCTCTGCATTAGTGAAGTAGATCAACGCCACTTCAGTCAATCTCCGGTTTGGTTTATGAACCGAACAGCTTGGAGTTTGTCTTGCACTTTGGTTTTCTCTTGTTTTTCTTGCTTAGATAAGCTTTCTGGGTTGAATTTTTAAGTTGTCTCTTACTGCCTGGTCTGTCTGGATACTGTTGATCAAGCCGTGGACTGCTTGTTTTTATTTTTAAGCTAGCAAACTTGATTAGCGCAACTTTTTCCCTGACAGTCGCGCCAGTGGGCACATGTTGCACAAAAGCAACTCGCGCTAATCCCTTAAAAGCGCGAGTTACAGCCTGACAGTCGCGCCAGGCCTGTGAACTTTTCTAGTTTGCTTGTTTGGAAGCCTTCTGAGCTTGGATTTCTGTCTTGTCACATTTTTTTCAACTACTGGAGTGTGACAGAGCTTTGTTTGACTAGTCTTTGACCTTCATCCTTCGGGTGTTTGCTTCTTTCCATCGATTTCATATTCCATCCCTAGAGCATCTAGTGGTTTTGTACATCGAGCCTTCCCTGGGAGTTTTTGGTTCTTTGATTGTCCAGTCGACTTCTTGGCTATTTTTTGCACTTGTCTAGTGGTTGTCAAAACTTTTTATTGTGTTCTTTGAACAATTTACCTCTTTTTCTTTTGGATTTCACTTGGCTTCGTTTGGGCTTAGATCACATAGCTCATTGAGGTTTTTGTGATTTTTCTCAGTTTGAAAGATTGTCTTGGTGTTTCAGACTTGATTCTATTTTCATTGAGTGAAATTTGTCTTTTTACTCTTTGTTATTATCTCTCAAAATTTGTTTAGTGCATTTTGCCATCGAAAAGAAAACAAACAATCTCTTTTGCATTGCATTAGTTAATGGAAATTAGAGTTCTTCATTGTTATTAGTGATTAGTGATTCTTTAAAAAAAAGTTTTGTTTATTGCCATTAGCTGCATTAGAGTTATTGTTGGTTGTTTGATGATCATTTTGTTTGATTGAAAGATCTCAACTCTTCCGTAGTTAGCATTCATCGAATGGAATGATATATTTTGGCATATAGCTTGCATTTAGGAAATTGTGAGAGATTACATACGGTAGGACCTGGAAACTGAAACCTAATCAAAGATCAACTGTAAAATGAACTGAATGAATCTAAAAATGCATTGGAACTTAACACATACATTTAGAGGTCTAGGCTAGAGACGTGTTCCGGCGTCGTTAAACCTAGTCACTGTTGTTTCACATTATGGTTGGGTGATTCCTCCTTTTGTGACTCTATAGTGGTCTAGCACGGATTTGTGCTCCCACGTACCGTCAAGTATATGTGGAGACCCCACTAGGTTATCATCCTTTATCCACAAGAAGCCGTGTCTGCCGCCTTACAAGCCGTAATGCACTGAACACAGCATTCGGGAAGATTGACTGTCGTACGGGAAGTCCTTGGTTTTCATATGATTGCCAAGGTGTATATGCAGTTTTACAGATTGTCTGGTAAACCCTTTGCCTAGTTCTCCAGAGTAGTCACTTTTGATCCTTTTCGCACTCCCTAAAAGAAAAGGCTCACCTGAGCATTTGTCACTTCGGGCTCACTAAACATTTGAAGGAGACTAGAGTCATCTTTTTGTCCTTTTCTCGACTCTTAAAACATGAAAAGGTCAAGTTCAGTTCCTTTGTCTTAAAATTTATTCGGCCGCAATTCACATTTACCCAGTTAGATCTTGTTTGCGTTAGTTCGAGTAGGGTCCTGTCTCGTTAGATTCCCTAGGATTTTGTGAAGTTTTCATCCTGGTGGAATTACCAGTCTTCATCCTTTGCTGCTCCCGAGATACCGGTTGTGAGTGACACTCTTCCTGTTATTCCAAGTATCCAACCGATTAACTCTCGTGCTCCAGGCAACAAGGCTTACAAGTTTCATTGGAACCCCATTTGGGAACCTTCTGAAGACGGTATCCCTTTTTGGGAATACACTTCCCCTCGTGTTTTTGCCCCACTATTTTCCTCCAATATGGAGGAAGTATCCCCTACTTTGACTGAAGAATCCATTGCGATGAGCGGTGAAATTCCCACCGCAACGGAACCTATACTTGTTAGTAACACCCCTACCACTGGGAGACTACCTCCAGGCTATAAAGCATTAAAGGATGTTATGTCTTCTAGGACTCCCTCCACGAGTTCTATTTGGTCACAGCTCGCCTTTCCCACCACGGAGCCTTTTACTCCACAAAGTCGCAGTACGTCTGTTACCTCAATCCCAACCATTCCAACGGTATGTGTAGCTTCTTCAACTCCTGTTTTCAGTGGTCCTTCAGCTTCTATATTCGGAGTCTTTGATCCTACATCAAACGTCCCAGCAGAGGGGCCATACGACCAGTATTTACGACATATTGGTAGGCCTTTGTCATCTCAACCGACTGTTTATATTTCGGTCCCATTGTCAATTGATTGGGGCGATACCTATTATCATGGTGGCCAAGTATCGTCTGCGCAATCCCAAGGACCACCTAATCAAGACCAAAGTCTTACACAGGGCAACCTGGGAGCCAACAAGGACAACCCTTCCAGGAACAACCTTTGGCCTCTGGTGGTCCGTCTTTCACCTCTTATGCTCAACCTTCTGGTAACTCAGGTCAATATTCTGTTCAACAAGGCCAACCTGGTATCCAACAAGGTTATCCTACTGGACAAATTGGTCAATCATATGTTCACCCAAACCAGCCTAATGTCTAGTATGGTCCAGCATCTGGACAAGCTGGTCTACCGTATGGTCAACCCACCATCCAGTATAGTCAAGCACCTGGGCAAGTCGGCCAGCCTCAAATCCAATAGGCCAACCAACTGCCCAGCCCACTTGGCCATCTGGTCCGTCAGGACAACCCTCAGTTGTGCAACAACAACTACACCCCCAACAAGTACAACCTTCTGGGCAGGTGGGCCAACCTCAATATCAACTAGGTCATCCTTCCGGCCAGATAGCCCAACCTACAGGACATCCTTCTGGCACTGCTCAACCCGGTTTTTTGCCCCAGGCTGGACCCCAGGCCCCATCCGGTCTTCAAATGCAAGTTGGAATTCAATCCCAACCAGTCTATCAAACTCAGCCTGTTTCTCAAACTCAGTTTGGAGTCCAGCCACCTTATGGTTACCAGCAACCCCAAGGGCAACCTTCGTTTGCCCCATATCAAAATTATCAACAACTGCAGGCAAATCCTTATCAGAATTATCCGCAACCGTATGGTGCTCCTGCAGGACAGTTTGGTAATCCATGGAACGCTGGGGGGCAGAACCAAAATCCCTACGGACAAAACCCTATGGGGCCAAATCCGTCCGGACAAAGCCCATGGGGGCAACCGCCAGTTGGTTGGAACCCTGGTGCTCCATCCTACCCGCAACCCCAGATGTCCTTCAATCCTCAGTTACCTTTCTTAGCAACCTTAGAATTACCGGATGTGTCCAAAATGACCAATGATCCCATTCTCCATAATCCGTATTGGCCTCCGGTTCCGATGAAAATTCCCGGTGATTGTCCCAAATTCGATGGTAAAGCTAACGAAGATCCTCAATCTCATGTCATGACCTATCACTTGTGGTGTTCATCCAATTCGTGGCTTGATGATTCGATTCGACTTCGCCTTTTTCAAAGGACTCTCACTGGCTCTGCAGCTAAGTGGTATATTGAGCTCACTCGCGGATCCTTTCAAGATTTTAACTCGTTGGCTATGGCATTTCTCACTCATTTTCAGTTGCCCATTCGATATGAAATGGGTACACACCTCCTGACATCCTTAAGACAGACAATGGCTACGCATATCTCTGATCATATCCATGAATGGAGACGGCTTCGACGTATGATCAAGTTTTGGATTCCCGACCAACTTCTTACCGACTGGTTTATGACTTCGTTCATTCCTCCAATAGCACGGGACATTGCCATGGTGTTAACGGGAAAAGTGTCTACTTAGAACGACCCTATCCCACTAAGGTGTGACAGTGACCTTAGAAACAAACAAGGAAAACTACTTTCGTATTCTTCTTTATGAACTATAAACGAAGAGGAATAGGATGAACCAACCTGTGTCTTGCGCTAGTCCTTTGATCCAATCTCTCTCCTCTTTGACAGCTTCCAGCTACCTGCTCCCTTACTTGCCCAGCTTCACCAAGTTCCTGTAAGATCACAGAAGAAGAAAACTACACAAAGACATGGATTTATATTCATAAATAGCTTAGGATCAGATTTAAGCTAAACATACAAATGTAACAAACATCAATGATACACAAGCATGTAGGAGAAACTCAAATAGTTTTATTGATATAACAAGAAGATCCAGGAGGAGTTACAACCGATGATTCCTGATCCAGCATCAACCTCCCAGCAAAGGAGTCCCCTCTTCACCTCCAACAAAGCATAAATCACCCAATACTCTAATATCTATCTCAAAACCAACAGCAATTCTCTGCAATGTACAAAATTCCAGCCTCTGGATCTTTGGGATGAGGGATCCATATATAGATGTATGCAAAGAGGATGAGTCAGCTTATGATTTG
The DNA here is from genome assembly GCA_031772625.1 of Pinus tabuliformis. Lineage (NCBI taxonomy): Eukaryota > Viridiplantae > Streptophyta > Pinopsida > Pinales > Pinaceae > Pinus > Pinus tabuliformis. Next base: position 1,125,011,214 of record CM062815.1, on the reverse strand, counting down.
ACTAGTGTCTTCTCTCTGTCAGTTCTTGCTTCCACTTGGAGACCGAGAGCCTCTTACTCATCCTTGGTCGAACTTAGTGAGGCAAGTGTCATTGGGGAAGATTCTGGAAGCTTCCATTGTCTGTCCACCTCGCGGAATGACACTGCCATTTGTCATTTCCCGCTCAACGCACCCTGGTAGTGCATTTAGGTGCGTTGCAACGCACCTAGCCAGTGTACTTGGGTGCTATGCAACGCAGCTAGCTAGTGGAGCAGCTGAAATGATCCTGATTTGACTGATTCTGAGCAGTTTCTGGTGGAGAACTTCTGGGAGAAGCTGTAATTTGTTGATCTTGTTCCTTTAGGGGTCGGAACAACACTTTTAGGGACATAGGATCCCTTGGTTTATGGACATTTCATGCTTAGAGCTGTAAGGCACAAAAATGTCTATAACAGTTGCCCCCTAAAGTATGAGGCCGTTTATCGAGTGAAATGATTTATTAGGAGGATCTGAAGTTCTTTCAATGCTGGGAGGAGACCTGTAATAAGATACAATACAATACATTATCTTCATACTATTTTCATGATCTAGCTGAGGTGGGCATTCCCATGCTCAGCTTTATAAATTCATTTTTATGTACATAGGACAGACAATCGTCTGATGGTAGACTGATGATTCTGATAGAGCCATCATCCTTTTGGTAGGATGACTATCTGTGCTGCAATGCTGTACATTTCAATGTCTTTATTTTCCTGAATATATATTGCAGCCCAGATGGATGAAACTAGATCTGGGGTCTTCAATCTTGTCCGATCTTCACTCGAAGTACAAGTCGATCCATGTGAGAAATATTTTGAAGTCGAACATGGAAAGACATCGCTTGATTACCAGTCAATGATGTAAACTGTTAAAAAGCGCGAGAGGAATCACCGATAATGATGATGACCCTCAAGGTACTGCAGTACAATTCACATGGTGTGAATAAAGGACTTGGCGTCGAACACCACACAAAATATTTCGGTCGAAGGTCATTGATGTATACCTGTCGCCGGAAGTGAGAAACTTGCCATTGAGGCATGCAAGATTCAAAGTACTGAATGGGGTGTTCCTAGATCAAATTCTTGGATAATGAGCTGGTGTCGACAAGAAGCGATCCGTCAAAGGAGGGCCTTAATGAATCCCACATCAATGACACGGAATGGATCAAATGATTTTGATGGAGGTGAAACCAATCTGATGATATACGGTTCAGGATGGCGGTCATGAAAGAATGAAGTATAATGTATGGTAGTGGATGGGACACGGGTGACTTCTCTGGATGACTTCTCTTGAACATGTTGGCGACACTTATGTGATGGATTGGTAGCATTTACCCCAAATGTGGATGGTATGGCGTGACCATGGTGATGTGACCGGTGAATGAAACAACCCAACCCGACTCAGGCATGGAGTGGAAGTGTCATGTTCAAGAGCGACTTGCTACCAATAAAGATTCTTTGAGTTTTCTTCCCAATTTTTCCCCAGTCATTGCTGACCAGTACCTCTTTATTTTTGTCAAGCTTGAGGAGGATAACATATGCTTGTTCTATGATTTTCCCTTCAGGCAAACCCATCGCTATGTTTTAACGAGCCTAGCGATAGTGAAACTCGTTCTCGTCTAAAGACAAGTTTGTCGCTATTAATCTTTTTAACGAGTTTAACGACAAAGATAACTTGGTCCTTTTCATTTTTAGAGAGTCTAAAAAGGTACGTAAAGGTAACTCCAAAATTCCTTTTTCGTCATCTAATCCCTTAAGTCCAAAAAAGTATAAAACAATACAGAAGGGATGAATTTTTGATAGTTTTAACGAGCCGAACAAAACAAGTGCTTGATCGTTTTGTGCAATAATCCCTCAGGTCCAAAAAGATTAAAATCTAGAGGAGGGATAACACTTCCCGTCGCTTTAACGAGCTGGAAGGCCAAAACTCGACAATCTTTTCATATTTTACGAGTCATTTGAAAAGAGCTTAAAGAAGACTCATCTTTTGAGGAACGAGTGATAAAATGGGTAGCAGCTGATTCCAGGTAAGGTTTGGAATTTTCCAATCACGGCAGTGTCACAAGGATGGCTAGTGAAATCACTCTTCGCAGCTGTTCCTCAAAATGGGTAAACAATCAAATGGAGGTGAATGATCGGCCAATGGAAAAGTGGAGGTGTCAGTGCAAACACGACCAAGGCTTTAATGGCTGATATGTTACATTCACGGTAGTTATTTACCAGGGAATAGTTCATTTTTTACCGAGCTTAAACGCGGGTGGAAACATTTGCTCATGTCTTATGTTTATTTTTTAACGAGCTTGAACTATGTGCTAAAATTGCTCAATTAATCCAGTCATATGATAAGAATGTCTCATATAAAATTGGCAATTTTTAGATTTTTGCCCCACATCCTTTCTTTATGCAAGTTTGGTGACGACTAATCCTACGAGTTTAAAAGGTTAGAGGTCCTAAAAATTTAAAAAATAGATAGCCGCCCCTCACTTGCACTCCAAAAGGTTTGCATGCCCCCAGGTATAAAATATGGTTTCAAAGTTACCCCTCAATTTGCAGACAAAACATTTGTTCTATCAGGAAAGGCCTACCTCTTACAGGTTACCCAAAGATTGTTCTATTCGTGGTGCAAACAAAACATTTCTTCGGCGATGTCTACCAAGATAAACAAAGGTGAGCAACGACGTCCACCACTCACATAACTTTGACAAGAGAATCTTATTCTAGAATAACCCCACTTCCACCGACGGATGGGGTACAGACTAGTCATATTCTCCCGCAGAAACCTACCCTATACCCGAAGTTTTCCTACCGAAGCAGACCAGGACGCATGCCCCCTGGGTTTCAGTCATATCCCTCTGAATTACTCGTGCTCATCGGGAGGACGAACTGGGGATTGAGACATTTCTTGCGTGAAGAGACTATTTAGGGATGGTATATGACTATTTGCTATGCGTGATCCAGGAAATGAAAGCTGGTCCACGAGCTTGACCACTCTTCCTTCGTGTGGAAAACACATTACTCTAAAGAGTGAGGAGACGATGGCTCCCATGCAATAAATATAGTCTCGTCCAAGGAGTAGGTTATAATCCAAGGGTCCTTGAACAACCATTACGTTCATTTGAATTGTCTTCCTTCTCAATGTTATGGGCACATCGGGAAGGATCCCTAAAGGTCGACTGGTTCCTTTATCAAAGCCTGTCAGATTTCTCATCTCAGGCAACAACGATGGCAAACAAAGCACTTTCCAAGAAATAGAGGAAAGGATACTCACAGAAGCCCCCTCATCTATGATAGTACCAGCCATGACCATTCTATATATTTGAACGATAATTCGGAATGGTATGCTTGCTGGTAAACGGGGTCTGCCTAGTTGATTCCAATCGAAGGAGACAACTAGGTTGCTTGGAGGTGGGACCGAGTAGACGGCCGGGTATGGCTCTGACGAACTTCCCTCCTGCGGTAAGGGAATGGGTAGATTTCCCCCATGTTCGTCGGAGTCTGTGTTGATGAAGAGAATTTGGATGGTGTCATCCTTGTTCTCTTCAGTGACTGTATCATCCGAAGATAAAACCTCTGAAGGCAAGACTGGGTCAACTGCCGCCTTGACCTTTTGACTTTCGTCTGGTATGGATTCAGATGGTTTATCTTCAATGATAGGCGCTTCAGCCGACCACTTGAGCGGGCCAGCTGGATTCTCAACTAGCGACGGACTCGGCAAGAGTTTTTTATATCCAGGAGGGAGTCGTAACGGTGAAACCGGACGATCATCCAAAACTCTTTTAGCTTCGTCTAAGAAGGGACAACGGTGGACGGCATGATTTCCTTCACACAGTTTACAAGGAAATCTAGCTTTCCCTTTTTGTCCTGGGGCTTCACTTTCGCTAGTTGACGGTGTGCTTTCAACATGATCATCAGAGGTTGATGACACCGGATTGTGCAAACGAGGAGACCAGTCCCTTAGTATCCGAGGGATGCAAGGACAATCTCTGTGAAAGTGGTCTCCTTTGCAAATGACACATGGCGATTTAGGCCTGGTCGGTGCAGTGTGTGGATTTTCGTTAGACGACACTCGTTTTCCCCCATTCGCCTTTGGCTCCTTCTTCTTCTTCTTCTCCTTCTTCTCCTTAGGAACTTGACTTTTGGCTTTGCCAGCCCCATCAAGCGAAGAGGAAGGAGGAGAGGAAGAATTAGAGGAAGTAGAAGGTTGGTGGGCAACTCTGGACTCGTCTAATTGCTGATTCGAATGTTAAGGAATGGTGGTGTTCTGAATGAAATTGGTTGAGAAGAGCCAGACTGGCAAGCCAATTGTCAGTCCTGGAAGCGACAATGTGGCCATATGGGGTGCACCAACATCTCCCCAAGAGGAGAATGGACTAGGATTTCCACCAAGGGGAATTCCTTGGTTGGTAGACTCCATTTTCTCAACCTAAGATCAACGTAGGAAAAGGGTATGAATATTCCATTTAAAATAAATTTTTAGACGCTTTGACACAACTTGTTTTTTCAATTTTTAAGAGTCGAGAAAAAACAAAAGATGACTCTAGTCTCCTTCGATTTTTAATGAGCTTGATGTGACAAGTGCTCAGATGGACCTTTTCCGTTAAGGAGTCTGAAAAGGAACGAAAGGGACTGCTCTGGAGATCTAGGTAGAGGGAGTACCAAACCAATCGCAAAACTGCAGAATACTTTTTACGGTACAACAGTCAATATTCCCGAATGCTGTGTTCAGTGCATTGCGATCAGTAGTGCGGCCGACACGGCTTCCTATGGATAAAAGGTTTTAAGCCTATAGGGGTCTCCCAATATATACTCGACGGTACATGGGAGCACGAGTCCGTACTGGCACTTATCGTCTCAAAATGGAGGAATCACCCAACCATCAGTGAGGACAACAGTTACCAGGCTTTATGACACCGGAATACGTCTCTAGCCTAGACCTCTAAATGTTGTGTGTTAAGTTCCAAAGCGTTGTTAGATTCATTCAATTTATTTTAAGTTGATCTTTCTTATGAAGTTTGCCTTTTGGGTTCACCACGAGATGTAGATGTAATTCCTAAAATGCAATCTAAAGATGATAAGAAAACTTTTATCTCTTTTCAGCAATGAAAATCCTAGCTACAAGGGAAAAAGAAAGACACAATCTTTTCTCAAAGAGCAAAGAGCACACTGTAAATGCACTTTTCCTAAATCAAGCCAAACAGGCTGTCAATATGAAAATGCACATGTGCATGTATTTGTTTTTCACTTTCTTAATATTGATTCCTAAAAAGAATGTTGATGTACAAATCTGAATTCGCTTTCAAGTGACAAACACAAACAAGCTTCTTTTCGAAATCAAAAGGTAGAGATGATTACGACACTTTATGATTTTGAAATAAATACTCGTTTCGACACTAGAAAGTCACAAATTCAAACCAAAGGCAAAAGTAAAATCATAATCGACTGTCAACAGCAAATAAAATTTCTCCTAAGATCAAAATCGACACTTACGACAGATCTAAATCAAAGGACGACAGTATGTCTATTCTACTTTCTCAATGGAAAACTGTAAATGATGTAACAAACACACAAAAACATCTACAGTCTTTTTGTACAAAGGAGGTGGAATTAAGGCAAAGAAAAGGGGTTTTTAAATAGACACACACACTAATCACAGGCTGCAAAAATCAGAGACAAAACTGAAAAAATGAAGCAAAGAACCTCAGCTGCACAAGGCTAGGCTGATCAGCGCACCTGTTACACAGAGAAACTAGATTGCAGCACAGGTAGCCCTCTCGGGAACTGCATTGAAATGCAGAATCTCTTCACAGAGCCTGCGCTGGGGCAGAAACGAGAATTCTATCCGGGTTCTGGGTCACGGTTTGCAGTTTAATCTATGGTTTTTGGCCGAGTAAAAGCAATCAGTAATGCACAATCAGAGGGTAGATTTAAAAGAGGTCTAAGAGATATCACAAAGGGCAATTAGATCATTTGTGAATCAGCTGTTTAGATCATAAAAAGATCCAGTGAATGGATTGAAGTAGCAGATGTCTACTTTGCATTTGTTAATGGCAAATGTAGTTCGATTGCTACTCCTAAGTTTATGAAACAAACAACAAGAGAAACACAAAAAAACTAATTAGACACGATCCCCAGCGAAGTCGCCATTTTGTTAACGGGAAAAGTGTCTACTTAGAACGACCCTATCCCACTAAGGTGTGACAGTGACCTTAGAAACAAACAAGGAAAACTACTTTCGTATTCTTCTTTATGAACTATAAACGAAGAGGAATAGGATGAACCAACCTGTGTCTTGCGCTAGTCCTTTGATCCAATCTCTCTCCTCTTTGACAGCTTCCAGCTACCTGCTCCCTTACTTGCCCAGCTTCACCAAGTTCCTGTAAGATCACAGAAGAAGAAAACTACACAAAGACATGGATTTATATTCATAAATAGCTTAGGATCAGATTTAAGCTAAACATACAAATGTAACAAACATCAATGATACACAAGCATGTAGGAGAAACTCAAATAGTTTTATTGATATAACAAGAAGATCCAGGAGGAGTTACAATCGATGATTCCTGATCCAACATCAGCCTCCCAGCAAAGGAGTCCCCTCTTCACCTCCAACAAAGCATAAATCACCCAATACTCTGATATCTATCTCAAAACCAATAGCAATTCTCTGCAATGTACAAAATTCCAGCCTCTGGATCTCTGGGATGAGGGATCCATATATAGATGTATGCAAAGAGGATGAGTCGGCTTATGATCTGACTAGTGTCTTCTCTCTGTCAGTTCTTGCTTCCACTTGGAGACCGAGAGCCTCTTACTCATCCTTGGTCGAACTCAGTGAGGCAAGTGTCATTGGGGAAGATTCTGGAAGCTTCCATTGTCTGTCCACCTCGCGAAATGACACTGCCATTTGTCATTTCCCGCTCAACGCACCCTGGTAGTGCATTTAGGTGCGTTGCAATGCACCTAGCCAGTGTACTTGGGTGCTATGCAACACAACTAGCTAGTGGAGCAGCTGAAATGATCCTGATTTGACTGATTCTGAGCAGTTTCTGGTGGAGAACTTCTGGGAGAAGCTGTAATTTGTTGGCCTTGTTCCTTTAGGGGTCGGAACAACACTTTTAGGGACATAGGATCCCTTGGTTTATGGACATTTCATGCTTAGAGCTGTAAGGCACAAAAATGTCTATAACACATGGGGGCATGTGTCACTGAAGAGCAAGCTATCACGCACGCTCAGTACCTTGACTTGGTTTATTCCCAGTCTCGTACATTGTATGATTATTTTCCTGATGCCCCGAGACCAGGGACATCCAAAGCCCCACCAACACCAACTGTTGATGGTATTATTGGTTCTGTTAACTCATCCTCGAAGAAAAATTTCGCGAACCCTGGGAAGCAGAAATCAAATGCTTCGAATGAACACACTTCTTAGGCTACACCCAATTCAAATATTACTTCTGAGGTCAATGTCGTCTAGTCCACCACGGTAGACAAAGCCTCGAAAGGAAAAAAGAAAGGAAAAGGGAAGAATAAGCCAGATCAACCTAAACAGGACTCCCCTAAACCTCCGCTCGAGGAAGGTTCCAAGCGCAAACCCAAGTATCCTTGTCTTATCTATGATGACGATCACTATACCAAAGACTGCACTAAACGGTCCGAAGTTAGTCATTTGTTGAAAGGCGCCCCTGGGACTCCTGCGGTGCTCGAAGAACCCTTTCCCTCGCAACAAACTCAAATGGTGGCTGACCCCTCTCAACCTCCATCTTCCTTCGATTCTCAAGTATTTATGGCTGGGACGATACCTGTCCACATCAGTACTCGAACAAAATAATATCCGTCATCTACCGGGAAAGAGCCTGAGGACCCCTCTAGTGCTCCTCTGTCTAGTTCAGGCCCGCTCCACATTGAGAGACCTAGCACTGAGACGCCTATTCGGCCCCCTCCAAAAGGAGTACTCCGGAAATCTTCTTACAACCCGAATGCTCGTGCTGCACAGCACTACAATATTGTTGAGGGCTTAGCTCAGATTCCGTCGGCTATGTCCGCTTTAGAAGTTCTCCAGAGCTGCCCTTCTCAGAGGAAGTCCTTGCTATCGGCTATCGGTGGCATAGACCCGGCCGACTCGGATCTGATTACTTTTGACTTGGAAAGCCATATGCCAAGACTGCCTCACCAAATCGCATTCCTCATACAGGTTATTATTAATTCCAAAACGATTCATCGTACAGTCATTGATGAAGGTGCTTCAACTTGCATCATGTCTATTGCCTGTTGGAAAGCTATTGGCTCTCTGACGCTGAGCCAGTCTCCCACAACCTTGGAAGCTTTTGATGGAAGAGCATCCCGTCCCTATGGTATACTCCAACATTTTCCCATCTCTTTGGAAGGGAAGACAGTCGAGATGGAAGTTGAAGTTGTTGATGCTAATCGTACCTACAACCTCCTTCTCGGACGTAGCTGGACATACGCGATGCAATCTGTCGCTCCATATTTGTTTCGTATCATCCCTTTCCCTCATCAAGGGAAGATTGTTACCGTAGACCAGCTATCTTTATTCGCTTCCTCTTCTGAAGGAAACATCCCTTTTGTGGAGCATACCTCCAAATCATATGAGAGTCTGGGAGCCGGGCGTTTTAAGGATCCCACCCTCATGGGTGTTTTTCCGCTCCCACCTCCTAAAGTCGCTTCCGTCAATATGCTTACTACTCATTTTGATCCGTGGATCCTCCCTCCCACTGATCAAGTAGAATCTTGGGGCGATGAGATGCCATTGAGTCCTGCCGAGCTCAACTACGTCGAAATCATTGCTACATCAGCTCCCTCTCCTAAACCTGCTCCTTCGAGCAAGGTTCCCCACTCGTTCGTTCCATCCTCATGGCTTGGAGATGAGACTTCTTCGGACCCTTTAAAAGAAACATTCCCTTCTGATGAAGCCATTACTGAGACTATGTCTCTTGAGGAACCTCCTTGGCATGATTCTCACCATCGTTCCTCATTTCTCCCTGCCCATCAGGATATGCTTACTTGTCTCGAGCGGTTTGCTCCTTGTCTCCCATTTCAAACCCTTCAATCACCTATCCATGTTTATCAAGTGTCCTCTGAAGGAAATATAGCGAACATCACACAAACCCAGCCTATCGACATCTCTGCGAAACTAGGGATTGTCGAGCATCTTCACATTGGAGACACTTGTACTCCGGAGGAGATTCAACTCTATACCAATCTTTTTCGCGAATTTCGTGACGTCTTTGCATGGTCCTACGAAGAAATTCCCGGCATTGATCCTAGCATAGTGGTGCATGAGATGCTCATGTACCCGGGTGCTAAGCCTGTTCGTCAATGTTTACGCCCTGTACACCTCCGCAAGGTTGCAGCTATTAAGGCGGAAGTGGAAAAGCTTCTTAAAGCTAGTTTTATTTACCCTATCCCACTCACAGATTGGGTCTCCAACATCGTGCCTGTGAATAAAAAACTAGGCACCATCCGTGTTTGTGTTGATTATCGTGATATTAATCGGGCCTGTCCTAAAGATAATTTCCCCACACCATTCATTGATCAAATTATTGACGAGTGTGCCAGAAGTGAAATGTACTCTTTTATGGACGGTTTTTCTGGGTATAACCAGATCAATATTGCCCCCACTGATCAACACAAGACTGCTTTTATCTATCCATGGGGCACTTTTGCCTACAAGAAGCTCCCTTTCGGTCTCAAAAATGCCAGTGCTACCTTCCAACGTGCAATGTCCTACGCTTTTCATGACATTCGCCACATTGTACAGCCATACCTGGATGATCTACCAGCTCATTCAGCCAAACGTCAGGACCACCCTACTCACCTTCACGATATCTTTCTTCACTACTGACACTACCGTATCAGACTCAATCCTCACAAATGTGTCTTCTGCGTTGAATCTGGCCGACTTCTCGGGTTCATCGTCTACCAAGAGGGCATCCGTTTGGATCCCCTTAAAGTCGAGGCTATTGTGAATCTTCCTCCCCCTGCTTCTTTACAGCAAAAGCAAAGCTTGCAGGGTAAAGAAAACTTTCTGAGACGATTCGTTCCAAACTATGCCGAGGTGGCTAAAGGTTTCACACGGTTGCTAAAGCAAGATGTCCCTTTCCATTGGGATACCGTCGCTCAGGAATCTTTTGAGCGTCTCAAGGGTCTCCTTTTTATCGCTCCATTACTGCATCCTCCAAACTATCATCGCGACTACACTCTGTATTTGGCCGCCGCCGACACCACTATTGGCATGGTTCTCATTCAAACTGACGATGATGACACTGAGCATGTTGTATATTATCTCAGCCGCAAGCTTTTAGACACAGAAACTCGATATGCTTATGTCGAGAAGTTAGCTTTGGCCGTCATTTGTGTTGTCCAACGCTTCCGTCACTACATTCTGCTGTGCACTACCACCGTGATTTCTGATTGCAACCCCATGATGTACATTTTGTCACAACAGTTGCTGAGGGGCGAGTACTCAAAGTGGATTGTCATCCTCCAAGAGTTCGAATTGGAATTTACCACTGCCAAGTCCAAGAAATCCCTTGTATTCGCTGAGTTACTTTGCTCTTTGCTATCTTCTTCCCCGCCCTCTCACTCAGAGGATCATATTCCGGATGAGACTTTGTTTCTCATTAGCTCCCTCGATCCCTGGTACAGGGATATCATCATATATATGCAAATGTCCTCCTTTCGCCCCGGCTTGTCCAAAGACGCTCGGCGAAGGATTCGTCATCAGTCTCAACCATACCGTATCATTGGGGATACACTATACCGCCTCAGCGCTGACTCTGTTCTCCGCCGATGTCTAACTCTCGAGGAAGCTGAGCGTGTTTTGAATGACTACCACTCTGGCGCCTGTGGTGGTCACATGTCCGGATATGCCACTGCCCAAAAAATCCTCCGCGCTGGCTACTTTTGGCCCTCTATCTTTAAGGATTGCATTCTTGCTGTCTGCTCTTGTCATGAGTGCTAGATATACCAGCAGAATATGCGAGCGCCTCCCGCTCCATTGCACCCTATTGTCACCGTCGGCCCTTTTGCAAAATGGGGCATTGATTATACGACCTGTAACCCTCGCTCGGTCGGGGGGCATGGGTTTATTATCGTTGTCGTCGATTACTTCACTAAATGGGCTGAGGCAATGCCCACATTAACTGAAGATGGTCACACAGCAGCACAATTCTTGTTCAACCATGTTATCTCACAATTCGGCGTCCCTCAAGCCATCGTCACTGATCACGGGAAACATTTCCGTAATCATATGATGACGGAACTAACAACCCAGCTGGGCTTACGGCACGATAGTTCGACTCCTTACTACCCTCAGGCTAATGGCCAAGTTGAAGCTATCAACAAGATTTTGGTTACAATGCTTCAGCATACCATTGGCATGCATAATTCTAACTAGAATTTGATGTTGTTCCCTACCTTGTGGGCCTACCGAACCTCCGTGAAGGATGTCACTGGTTTCACTCCATTTCAACTAGTTTATGGACTAGAGGCTACCCTTCCAATCGAGTGTGAAATCCCTTCATTAATTGGCCGTCGAACTACTTGCCAACACTACTCCGCTATAAGAACGCCTTCTTTACCTGGAACGGCTAGATGAGACCCGTTGCCTAGCCTCTTTGGCCATTGAAGCACAAAAGAAGCAAGTCAAGACTCACTTCGATCAGACTGTCCATCCACGTTCTTTTGTTGAGGGAGATTTAGTCCTGCTATACGATCAGGCAAACGATAAGCTGGGAGCAGGAAAACTCGAGCCTATGTGGCTAGGTCCTTACATTGTCAAGAAAGTTTTGCAAAAAGGGGCCTACAAGCTAATTGACTATGAAGGGAACCCTCTCGGGAAGCCCTAAAACGGGCTGTACTTGAAAAAGTACTATGCGTGATGCTTGTACACTTTGTTTTGTACATACATGTACTTTAGCAGGTGTGTTGTGTGTGTGTGTATTTTTGTTTTAAAGGCGTGACTGCTGCTTATTGTGTCTTTCGCTTCTTGTGCAGATGTTTGATGCACCTTATGTTGGTTTCGCTGATGGTGCCTGCCGCAGTGCTCGCAACTTTTCCTTTGCGACGTGTGTGATCTATGATCCTCATGGCAAGTTGATAGATCTTCAAGGTGTGTGTTTGGGCCGTACCACTAACAATGTCGCCGAATATTGTGTTGTAAATGAACTACTTGCTGAAGCAATTAATCTCGGAATTCGTGCATTGGTAGTGAACCTAGACTCTCAACTTGTCGTCCACCAGCTCAACGGGCGATATTCCGTTAGAGACCATCGCATTCTAAGGTTGTATTTACGTGTGAGATTGTTAGAAAGGAACTTTGATTTCATTACATATCGACACATTCCAAGACAATTGAACACGTTAATTGATGCATTGGCTAACCATGTATTAGATAGACATTTGCGTAATATGTAAAACATCATACAAGAAAGCATATAAAGCGCAATAATAAAACGATAGAAATAGGCATATGTATATATATATATATATGTGTGTGTCGCAATGTTTGCACCATGTGCATCATATAGTTCAAAAAATAATACATGTTCCTCTCAAATACATCCGGAGACGACATGTCTCTCAAAAAATATGCAGGAAAAAGAAACCTAGGAGCCTAGTCCCGGTGGTGCTCATGATAGCACAACACCGCGTGAACCAAGCGTCTCAACAGACAATGGACATGATTACGCACTCCCACTGTGTGCCTCTGGTATGCTAGTGGCATATCTCCTAGTCTAGCATAATCAGGAATCCCTCGGGCGAGTCCCTCGAGATTCTGAATCAGTTCATCCCCCTCGGCACCCTCTTCCTGAGGGTCGGCTGCGGGCTGGTTCCTCCGAGCGATGGGAGACATGCCAACTGGTCGCTCTAGGCCAACATCTGCATATATATACAATTGTTGTTAGGAAAAACATGTATTAACAAAAAAAAAAAACATATAAAACATCAAAAACAAAAAGAGATCGTACCCAGCTCCTCGTCCCACTCCTCTCCCTCGGGTAGTGGGAGATCTGGGTCTCCAATGAAGTCAGTCCCTACATATGGCCAGTCCTCCACCACAATTAGCTGACGGCGGAGCCATATAAAGAACTCAGCCCTCCAGGACATCTGCTGGCCCCCTCCTCCCCTAGTCATCAGTGCTACCCAACGAGCCATCCTAGGCTCTCGTGGCAAAGGATCAGCCATTATAGCTCCATGTCCCTGAAAAATTGGTAATCATTCCAAGAAGAACGATACCACGATCGAGCCATACCCAAACTGCTTTACCTTTCCTCGCTTGCACTTTGTAAGCTACCTCTTGATGTTAGTAGTCACTGCGGTGGCCCAGTCAAAGATGGTAGGGTTTAGGCATTCTGTGGCTAACAGAAGATGATTTTTGCTTGCCTCATGGGGTGCCTGCATCCCTGCAGCTCGAGTAATGGTGAATAGTATCACCCTGAGAATCAAGTCCGGAATGGTGGGAATATCCACCTTTGCACTGTTCCTTCCAAATTGTGCCCCTGGGCACACTCGGTCTCGAACTTCAATCATCTTCTCCCCGGAAGGTCTACTCCCGGTCAAAATAGGCCTCACCCCTCTCCGTGACAACCCTGTGATGAAGTAGACATCGGACACATCGAGCCCCAGCACTTGGTACCGTAAACAGAACACTTGGTCATCAACATCCCATAGATCAATTATGAATTGTAGTAGCTCGGGCTGAGCGCGCAAGTAAGGCGTAAGAAAGAATTTCTTAAGCCCGCAGTCCCTTAGGGCGTTGATGCACCCTTCATCCTCAAGGGCCAAAGCATCCTCGGCATCATTTTCTCGTTCTATCCATTCTACTACCATTTTGCCTGCTTCTCTGCATCCACAAGAACATATAAACCACAATTAGATCAATGGTAGACTTGTAATCCAGTTAAATTCAACATGCATTGGGGAATTTTAAGCAAAAAATTGAGTTGCGCGGTTGGCGCGACTATTTCTAAAACAGTCGCGCCAATGAGCACGACCCTTTTAGAAAAATCACCCCATTGGCGCGGGTCCGTGCCGGATACCCACGCTAATGGGCGAAGCCCTAAATTTTTTAATACCCCTTTGCAGAGGTCAATCAAGAAGCAAAAGCATAAAAAAAATGTATGGAAAAGGAGCTAAGGGAAGTGCCTCTTACTTGGAACCGACGAAATCCTGAATGGTTGCACGAATTGGTCATAATCACCATCTAAAGTTCACTCCCCAAACCGACCACTGCTACTCTTCAGAGAGGTAAAAAGTAAAAGTGATTCTATTTTTACCATTTTCACCATATTTATAAACTTTTTGACTTATACTTAGGTTTAAAAAGTTACTTTTTGAATATTTTAATATATCTTTGGTCGAAAATGGATTTTACGCTTGCTTTTTGTGCAGCGACAGGTCTTTTACGCAACCTCGATGGTGAAACGAGTTGTATTTTATACTTTTTCAGACTCGGTAAATACACAAAAAAGTCACTGTGGAGTCATCTTTCAGTTCTTTTCTAACTCGCTAAACATGAAAAGATCGCCGAGTTATCCCTCTTGACTCGTTAAACGTAAATAAGAGGCAGTCAAATTTAAACTCTTTTCCGACTGTGTAACAATGAAAAGATCGTTGGACCCTTGTCGTTTCAGGTTCGTTAACGGTTACGAAGCGACGTGGTTTCGATTGCTTTTTTACTTTTTCAGGTCGAAATCACTACTCATGAAAAGTACTCCTCAATCGTAATGGTCGGGCGGTTCTTTCGAGCATTGTTTAATACTTTTTCAGGCTCGAGAGACACAACTTTACGAAAAAGGACACCCTTGGAGTTTTCTTTTCTGCTATCTTTTCAAACTCTCTAAACATGAAAAGGCGTTGAGTTCTTCCTCTGTCAGACTCATTAAAACTTGATGACATTGGAGTCCGTCGAGATGACGTTACAAACATATGCTATCCCCGTCAAGCTTATTAATAAAAATAACTGGGGTACTCGCCAGAAATGGTGGGGGAAAATGGAACCATAATTATTGTCATGTCGGCAGTATGTCGCTCTTGAACATGGCACTTGTCTGCTTTCGTGTCTGGGTGGGGACTTCTCATCTCGTTTTTCACTTGCCTCTGTGGATTTGGGTGATCCTGTTTGACCTCTCATCTGCTCATTGCCTCGTCACCATGACCTTTGATCCATTGATGTCAAATACTGCCAAGTCCACTGTCGTGCCACCAATATGTTCAAGAGAAGTTGACCTCTGCAGAATAACAGCCTCCCTCTGATAGCCCACATAATTCTGATCCACCACAACATTCTTTCTCTGTTTCGTGTCGATGATGTGGGAAACACTATGGCCCACCTTCGATCAAGGTCACTTCTTGTCGACTTCAGCTCATTATCCAGGAAGTTGATCTAGAGACTCCCTTCCGGTGCCTTGGAGCCTGCATGCCTTAATGGCAGGTTCTTCGTGTTCGATGTGAGGTTTTCATCATTGGCCTCCGATCGAATGATTCTATGGGTGTTCGACGCCAGCTCACTGATTCACACGCCGTAGATTGTATCTATAGTACCTTGAGGGCAATTGTCATTATTGGTGGTACCTCTCGCGTCTGTTAACAATTTTCATTATTGACTGGTAATCAGACGATATTCATGCATGTTCAACTTCAACTCATGTATTCAAATGCTTGAACTTGTACTTTCGTTCGGGTCAAGATGGAGCACAAGACCCTGGATTTTGTCTATTGGAATCCAGGCTGCGATTTTATGGATTATTGTCACATGACTCATTCACTGGATGGCTGCGACCATGCCTGAGTCTATTCATCGATCCTCACCGGATGGCTGCGCCCATACCTTGGATCTAGATTATTATGTACTCTGTTATGGATGGCTGCGCCCATACCACATATATCATGTACTTGAGCTATCAGTTGTATCTCTCTATGCAGATTCTCTGGCGGCAGCTGCATGTGTTCTTGTAAAGCATTTCACCCCTCTCTCTCTCTCTCGGGCCTCATGCTTTAGGGGGCATCTGTTACACAGTAATTTGTCACCATTTGTCACCGTCCCTATTACCCCTTTTCCCGCACTTTGGAGGACTCATTCCAGGACCTATGAGAAGTGACATAACTTGAAAACACTTGCATTATGTTCCCCTAAGTATGGACTTCATATGCCTTGAAGACATCTCCTGTAGAATATCCTTAAAAAGTCCCTTCTTTCCATTAGCGTGGATCCATAGTGTATCACTTGCGCCAATGGGGGAAATTCTTCAAATAGGGCATGCTAGTTGGCGCTTTGTCTCAGAGTCTTACCCGCGCCAACCAAGTTTGGGAAAGCTTTTTAACAAACGCACGCCCGAAAGTTTTTTCCTTTCGACTCATGAAGCTTTTCAAGGATAATGCCAATCTCATGGATGTCGAGATTCATCGTATCTCTATCCATAATAGCTTTTCGAGGATAATGCCAATCCCATGGATGTCTGGATTCATTGTATCTCTTCCTCCTCTTCCATCTATAAAAGCTTGTTCTGTTGCATTTGACAAGCGAGATTTTGAGCATAGGGAGAATTATACTGTCAGAAGTCTGAGAGATTGCTGTAAGAGTCTTCTTTGCATTCATAATCAAAGAGAGAGAGGCTTGTTCACAATCCTAACAAGCTTTGCAAGCCATATGTAGCTGATCATCCAGCCAAAGGAGGATTTGACGTTAGAACTATGGTTGTATTCTCCTTTGTTGATTATAAATAATAGATGACTATCATTATGGTTCCAGTCTTGTTGTTCATTGTGATGATGTTGGATTTATATCTTTTCTGACCGATATATAATTGCATCTATTGGATTTTATGCTTGTATTCGTGTTGTTCTTTGCATGTGCAGGTGTCCATTCATGGAGATCGTGAGGATCGTGACCGGCCGGAGCAAAGGAACGGGAGTGTCAACTCTTCTACAACACTAGCGTTGGAATCCAAGTAGGCTCTTATAATCCACCTTTAATTTGCAATTAGGAACTTGCGTGATAGCATTGTTTGATTGTTACTAGACCCATTTTGGGCTAGTGGGATCACCTCTGTCCACAGAGGGGATTTACCTCTCCAACAAGGTGTCAAGAGAAGAAAAGGACCACATGGGTAGCTTGGAAAATGTCAAAGCATGGATTATATCCTATCCATTTGGCCAAGATCAATGTGGAGGACTCCAGTCAAAGGGAAGTCAACTGAAGAAACCCATGGCAAGTAGGACTCTGTTTTTACACGATTCTCAGAGATGGATGAGAGGGAGTCTCTTGAAGCCAAGGACCTCATTTGCCACCTGCACAAACAGAATCCAACAACCACTATTAGAAGATTTATGTTTCAAGGCAACCGAAGACAAGAATTACGCACACATTACATGTCTATGTGTTTTGCTACAGTTGATTTCTCTCTTCAAATAGTTGTATAATTTTCCTATAAATACTAATGTGTAGAACGCAGAACAAGTTCAAGTTTTTGCTTATGTAATAGTGAAAATTTCCGCTTTGTAGTGTGAAAAACTTAGTGCTCTGTTTTAATATAAAAACTCTATTTTCAATGGATACCTGAAGCGCTTGTGAAGTGTTGATTCCGTGTTCATAATCCAAGACCTTGCAGAGGGCCCCTGCGTGGTCAAGGGTACATGTTTTTATTTCTGTTTGTCTTTTTTTTTAGTTTAATTGTAAATTCACTATTTTTTTTCATCATGTTCATAATCGTTTTCTAACTCTGTGTATCATGCAGCTTATGTCATTTTTCACTAACTCAGAGTAGTTGTATTCCAGCGTAGAATAGTCCTTTGGTTTTCATTGCTTTTTAGTTTCTTAACTGTAGCTTTAAGTTGATGGCAGTAGCATAAATTGATTTATTTCATCTGCTGTTCCTTAGTTTCTAGATTTTAAATTAAGCTGTTCAATGCCATTTTCTTATTAGTGTAGTCACTCATGATATAAATGAATGTTTCCAAAAGCCTTTCAGTTGAAGGTTAATCCTAAAACTAAGTGGTGAAATGTTACATTTATGAATGAGTCTTTCATTACAATTGTTGTTCATTAGTTTTTGAGTTAAGTTGTTCAATGCCATTTTCTTATCAGTTTAGTAACTCATGATATAAATGGATATTTCCAAAAACCCTTTCAGTTGAAGGTTAATCCTAAAACTAAGTGGTGAAATGTTTTATTTATGAATGAGTCTTTCCTCACATTTTCATGTTTACTTTTCTTAGAATGATGAAGAATGAAATCTCTCAAGTTGCTATCATAAGGAGGTAGTTCTCCCTGAATTATGTAGCAGAGTGACAACAATACTTCATTTAGCCTTGCTTTCAAAATAGAATAGTTGCAATTTCATTTTTAGTTTTTCACTTAGTTCAGCTGCAATTTCATCTTCAGTAGTTCATTAAGCTTTAATTCTGCAAATAGATTAGACAGTAGAGGTAATCTTATTTCTAGTACTTCATTTTTTATTTATCATAGATAGCTGCCATCTCATTTTCTCATTTAAGCTTTGGTTTTGTAATTGAGTAGATAGTAGTTTTAAGTCCTTTCAGTTCATGTTTTGGAAACTATCATAACAACAAGAAGAGAAGCTCTGTTTTCATTTTCTTGTTTACAAACTTTACTTCCAAATTTGACCTAAAAGCACTTTTAGCTCTCACTTCATTTCTCTAGATTCTTAGCAGCAGTAGATTAAAATTCTGTAGATTACATTGCAGAACATTAGGAATCAAAAGAGAAAACCCCAAAACAAACATAAACTCAAAAATAGTGAGGTAAGAAAGGGTCATATAGCACATATAGTGCACTACACTTCATCAGTTTACGATACCCGGATTGATAATTTATGTAGCAATTTAGGACACTAAATTGACTTAACAATACCACTGTAATGCCAATCCTCCACTACGATTAGCTGTTGTCATCGCCACGAGAAAAGGTGAGCTTGTAGGACATCTGTTGGCCCCCGTAACACTGGGCATCAACTTGCTCCAACAGACCATCTGTGGGTTTCGTGGCATCGATAGATCTACCTCAATCAGCTGGTATTGGAACAACAACACCCATTCCAAGAAGAAGGTCACCAACACAGATCCAAAGCAAAATTGCTTCAGGTTTCCCACCTTAGCTTTTGATAGTTGGCGCTTCATGTTGATTTTCATCGCTTCTGCCCAGTTAAATATGTTGGGTGTCATGCAGTCTATAGCATACTGAAACTTCAACTTGCTGGTCTCATGCAGTGCTTAGGACCCAGCCACTCTGTTGATGGTCAACAATAGCACTCTTAACACAAGATCCCGAATGGTCATAATCTCGATCTTGCCACTTTTGGATTTGAGAGCTTCTAGGCAATGTTCGGCAAGTAGCATAGTCACGCTGACCCCAATTGGCCTTGACCCATATAGGTTGACTAGTTCCCCTCTCCGGGATAGTCCTGTGATGAAATAAATGTATGAAGTCTCCAACTCCAACTCTTGGTCACCGATGATGAAAATTTCCTGATTTATGTCCCAAAGACTAATCAGGTACTGTAGCAACTCAGGTTGGGCCTATATACCTGGTGTAACAAAGAATTTGAGGAGCCCACAGTTCCTGAAAGCCTCCAAGCAATTTGGATCAGCTATTGCTTCAGTATCAATATCCTTATGCTCACGTTATTTCCAATCTACCATTTTTCATGATTTCTTCCTACAAAAACCATGTAATCAAGTCAATTATCATCCTTGGCCAGAAAAAATTGGGTTCAAATAGCGGAATTGAGCAAGGAACATGCAATTTGTTTCTCACGGTGCTGATGCGACTATTTTAAAAACAGTGGCACTGGCGGCGCGGTTGGCAGTTTTAGCCACCCCCGATAGGTGCAATTCCATGCCTAGAAATCACGCCGACCGAGGATGAAAGTTTTTGCCAAAATCTCCCCATGAAACCCAAAAAATGGATAAAAACAAGAAAAATCAGTATGAAAATGGAGCTTAAGGTCTTGACTCTTACTTGTAACTAATGGCTTGGCGAATGACCTCCCAGATCTCCTGCAATCTGCTCTGGAAAAATTAGGGCACATGTGGGTAAAAGGATCTTCACACAAAGGTAAGATGGTAAATGGTAAAAAATAATTACTTTTGCCCCATTTTATTCATTTTTTCATGAAATATTAGGTTTTTTTGAGTATTTTTTACCTATTTTGCCTCAAAACTGGATAATGCATTTACCTTTCTTGTGCAACGACAGGTGATGGATTGTCGACAATGGTACTGGAGTCGTGTTTTAGCTCTTTTCCCGACTTGTAAATCTCAAACGAAACGATCACCAAGTATTTTTCCCTTTTCTGACTCTTTAAACACAAAAAGATTTCTAAGCTCTTGTCATTTTGAACTCGTTAAAGGCTGTGAAACATCATGCACGTAGTATATGTTTACCCCTTTTTTGGGCTGGGATGCACTATTTACGAAAAAGGTACTCCTTGACTGAAATAGTCAAGCGATTCTCTCAAGCATCATTTTCTACCTTTTCAGGCTCGAAAGACACTAACGTACGAAAAGGAACCATGTGGAGTTTTCTTTTCCGTGTCCTTTTCAAAATCTCTAAACATGAAAAAGATACCGAGTTATACCTTTGTCAAAATCATTCAAACATTAAACGACATTGGATTTGTCGCCATGACGAATGTGAGATTCTCCTTCCTAGGAATCATTAAACTTACTAGGTCAGATTTATCCGAAGGATGAACTTACAGTGCAAGAATATAGTATCCCCTTAAAGCTTGTGATAAAAAACAACTGGGGTACCTGCCAGAAATGGTGGGGAAAATTTGGAAAATTGGTGAGTCGTGTCGGCATCTCACTCTTGAACATGACACTTTCTACTTCGTGTTGGGTTGGTATATCCTCCTTATCATTTGACCTTCCCGGGTTGGGCTGCTTATTTTTGCCTTCCATTTGATCTCTTCCACGTCATCATGACCACCGATCCTATGGATCCAATAGCTGCCAAACTCCAGAATCATGTTGTCGATATGTTCAAGAGTTAGTCCTTCTGCAGTTACACTTACTCCTGATTCTCTGTCTCATCTGAAATTGTTTGCATCCCTTTGTCTCGTTTCGATGATGTGGGATACATCATGTCCCTCCTTCGACACAGTCATTTCCTGTCAACTTCATCTCATTATCCAGGAAGATGACCAAGAGACTCCCTCCCAGTGCCTTAGAGCTTGCATGCCCTAATGGAAATTTCTTCTCACTCGATGACAAGTTCACATCATTGGCTTTCGATTGGGTGATTTCACGAGTGTTCGACATCAGTTCCTTTATTCACATTCTGTGAACTGTGCTACCAGTACCTTGAGAGCCATTATCATTATTGGTGGTTTCTCTCACGCTTGTTAACGGTTCACATCATTGACCGGTAATCAAGCGACTTCCTAGCATGTTCGACTTCAACACATTCATTCACATGTTAGGATTTGTAGTTTGATTGGGTCATTTGGAGCACAAGAACCTGGGCTAAGATTAAACAAGTCCAGGTTGCAAGGCAATGTGACATGGTCATATTGATATACATGTCCCTTTCAGATGGATGGTTGCGACCATACCATGAGCTATTATATGTGATCCTTCTCATTATTGGATGGATGTGACCATACCTTGGTTTCATTATGATCCTTTCTACTAGATGGCTATGCCCATGCCTTGGATCCATTTACATGATTATTCTCTGGATGGTTGCATCCATAC
The DNA here is from genome assembly GCA_031772625.1 of Pinus tabuliformis. NCBI lineage: Eukaryota > Viridiplantae > Streptophyta > Pinopsida > Pinales > Pinaceae > Pinus > Pinus tabuliformis. The sequence goes on along the minus strand of CM062815.1, from coordinate 1,124,989,459 downwards.
CACGATTCATGTATCATTATTCAGAGTTTTTAGTGATGTATATGTATCTATGATTTCTTATAGGTTTTCTGATGACGGACTCTGGTTCCCCGCTTCCACTTATAAAGCATTTCACCCCTCACTCTAGTTCGGAATTCAAGCTTTAGGGGGAATCTGTTACACAACATTTTGTAACTATCCCTATACTCCCTGTCTATGATCCTGGAGGGCCCATACAGTGTATTCAACATGCTTTCCCATCATGAAGAAACTCCCAGTATGTCCCTCTTCATGACCAGAATAATTCCCCTTTACATCATTTCCCAAGAATGTTCCTTCTATCCCAGTTTACAAGATCGACACTACTGACCAGTTTTCTCCTTGCGCTGATTTACAGAGGTTAAAACTAACCCTCACACTGATTGGATTGACTGAGCCCTTTTCTAGTCACACCGATCCTCTTTTGGAAGGCTGTTTAAATAAGGATCTGAAGCTTCCATGTCTAGAAGCTTCGGAACAAAAGTCTGGTAGATGGTTGGGCTGGATAGAGCCGAGGAAATCAACTTGGCTCCTTTCCCCTATTAGGATGGAACAACCTCAAGAGATAATACCTTCTCCCATGATGAGAGGAACCGTCTCCCATTCATCCAAGCTATATAAACCTCTCTTTTTCCCAAGAAAAAGCTAGTTGTAGTTTTGGAGCAAGTGTGAATAACCAGCAAGTCATTTATAGATTATAGCTTTCTAATGTGTGATTGAGGGAGAATAGTGTGTTTTTGGTTTGGTTTGAGACTAGAGGGAAAGAGGCCTTGAACTTCCATTTGTTGGGGCTATCCATGAAGTGCTAACAAAAGTGTGGGAACCCAGATACGTCGGAGGAGACCAGAAAAGTCAAGGCACTAGTTGTAATCTCTTTCTGATTTATATTAATGAAACTATTGATTGATTTCCTACATGCAGTGTCATTTTACATCTTTATGGCTTAATGTTTCTTGAACTATTAATTAGGCTGACTACAATATTGCACTCTGTCACATTTGTTTTTTTTGTTTGCTTGTTTTAGGTATTTGAAAGAAGGAAACAAAAGATAGCTGGAGCGAGGAAGTAGGATCATCACCAAGCGAAATAGCATTCTAAGAGGTAGGCCCTCTTAATTTGTAAGTTTTAACCCTGTACAAAAATTACCTACATACGAATTCTAAAACACAGAAAATAAACAATAGTAAGAGAATAACACATAAAATGAATATACACAGAGATTTTCCTCTGGATCCCAAGACCAAGACTACCAGATTGATTTTTCATTATGTTCCTTTCAATGTTACAAAACATATATATACATGCCGAAGCATCCAATACCATGGAACGAAAACCATCACGTCCAAAACCATGTGTGAAAACCATGCACAAAAACATAGGTAGGTTCACCCACCTAATATAGGGTCCCAAAAAAAAATTCCCCAGGGTGCTGCCCCAGACCCTGTAGGAGGGGGCTAATTGCCCTCCTCAAACCCCCTGTGACCCCCCAGCTGCGTAATCGGTGTAATGAAGGGGGGGCTCCACCCCCCCTCTAAACCCCCGGTTAATTAGGCCAGTTAGTCGTGGAAAGAATACAACACAACCCAACATAATTGATTCTAGCTTAAGGAGATTTTCCATAGATTGTTTGTTTGTGGCTAGACCCGCTCTCTCGGGCTAGAGGAATTGTTTGTGTCTGCACTGAGAATTTACCTGCACCACACTCCTACTTGTAGAATTTAATGACAAATATGGCCCTGTCAAAATTATTTTGGAGCTCTCAAATCTTGGCATCCTTCCCCTTTAGGGTTAGGTTCATGTCCTCATAGTCATCCTGCTCACTTAGATAAACAAGCTCAAAATCTTGTTCTGTCTCATGGAGGTCCTCCTCCTACTACTGGATCTCTACCTCTGTCATATTTTCTTTACCTTTGTGTACCTTCTTTGTTGATGAATAAGGCAAGGATCCGCCCAAAATCTGTGGGACAAACACCTGCCTATGGCATCTCTGATAAGTATGTGTAAATGTGCTAAAATATGCCCTTGGCTTGATGACCTCAACTCTACTAGCTGACCCTGCATGATCATGAAATAGTGATGATGGTGGTGAAATAGGCTAAGATGACGGCGGGATGGATGTAGTGGGCTTAAATGGAGGGGGTATTTCTTCATCATGATGATCAATGGGATGAGATGAAGATGGCATATCTTGAGCGTGTGGAGGTTTTGTAGTGAAAACATGATTGGAAATGAAAGTGTCCCATGCAATGTTCAGTTGGTTAAGGTGATGGAGGACAATGGTCTTGATCATGGAGTGATGGAAAAGACTATTCATTTTCTTCTCATACCTTTTTCCCTGAACTGTGTATGCCATTTTCTCAATGCTCCTGAACAAATAATAAGGGATATTGAGCATTCTAACTCTTGTGAAGTGCATGAGCAATCTGATATGGTATGAATAAAGTTTGGAAAATCTACCTTCACAAGTGAAGTACTTCATGATGATTTTCATCATGGGAGAATATGTACCAAGAAGGTGGCTGAAAGGGAAGAATCTCTTTCTCTCATTTCTATACCGAGGCTTCAAATATGGCTCATAATACTGATGATCTAGGTTTTGAGATTTAAACCATCTTTCACCCACATTGGGTATTCCAGTAGCAGCAACAATAATGTTTGAGGATATGGTGAAGGTTACCTCAACAAGGGTCACTTCATTGTCTTCAAGATTTGAAATGAACACTCTAGTCAAAACAAGATGACTTTGGCCTCTTTGTACCATCACACAAAAATCAAAACATCCCAAATGGTTGAAGGAAGTGATTGCCATAGGTGAGGTCATTAACTCTCTGGTGTTGGTAGGTTAAAACCTCAAGATTCTTCCTCCTTTGTGTGGTTTTCTTTCTTCTTGTTCTTCTTCCTCTGAAAAGTCTCTATTTTCTTCTTCCATTATGTGTTTTCTTTCCTCTTTCTTGAAACCCTAGGGATTAGGAAATAGGAGTGGGAATCGGGTAGGAAAAATTTAGGGAGTGGACGAAGGGATTAGGGAACTTAGGGAAGTGATAGGGGAGTGAAATGTGTAGGGAATTCAGGATTTGATAGTTAATTACAGGTATGTAGTATGGCTACCTAGGGATTTTGTTGCCTAGGACTTAGGGTTTAAAAGATAAATCACTTAGGATATGGATTTAGCAACGCAGGAGTAGGGATGGAGTTTATTTTAATGTGGGAAGGGTATTAGGGTCTTAGGAATAGGTTTTAGGGGTGTAGGAAAAAAGCTAGGGTTTGAAAGGCTTTAGAATCCCAAATTTAGGCAATAAATTTCATAGCATGAATGATAACTTTGAGAAGTGTAAGGAGGGATGAACAAGGTTGTACTTACTTCATAAGAGGCTTAGAAACCATGTACTAAAGGTTAGGAACCCTTGTTTTCCATTTCGAGAGCCTGTGGAAAAAATTTGACTTGTGCGCAACGCCTTCAACCCATGTGCAACGCCTTAAGCCCATGTGTATCTCCTTCAGCTCGTGTGCGATGCTTGCAGCCTGTGCACAACGCTTGCCTCTGTTTTGCTAATTTCACCCAAAATCATGAGGAATGTGGCTCTGGGTTTGCTCAAGAAATGATAGGAGGCAAATAGAGTTGGGATAGATCCTAGGAAGGTCTTTATACAGGAGTGAAATTTATCATTAGCTTTAAAAACCCACTTTCTAATGTTTCTCTTCTCCTTTTTGAAATGGTTGCTAATTTCCATTTTGGATTTTTTCTTTGCAGGTGGATGATGCTAGAGTGTTGGCACTATTCACATTTGATTTTGCTTTGGATGGAGTTGGCACATATTTTACTTAGTTGACAACTCAGGAATTGTCACTTATTACATATAATGAACATAAAATTACATAAATTGGAAAAAATATTACCTCTATTTTTTGAAATAAAATTACAATCTGAAATAGAACTGATACTTGAAATAAAAAATAGAACTTGGGAAAACATAGCCACATGTTTACCAATCCTCTTTAAGTGACAAAAGGATATTATTTTTCTCACTCTCATAATTTTTTGCTGGCTTTATGCAGTAAAATGGAGTATTATTGCACCTTGAAAGATTGAAACCTAGTGACCTAATGGGACCTTGAATGATTAGACTCCATGTGGGCTTGAATGACACAAAACATGATGAAATGAGCCTTTATGGTCAATGTATGCTCAGTAAGACACATGAAGGTGGGCCAACAGATATTGATTTTTGAGAGAGAGTAGGGCTTTTGACATAGGGCTACCATTAGTGAGTAAATTTTTGAATGAAGACCTAAGTGGAATGACACAAATTTTAGAATGGGACCCTAATATGATATGAAAGAGGAGTTTTGATCACTGATGGCAGTATTCAAATATTGACACTAAAAAATTTAATGTAAATGAAAGTGCTACAACGATTTTAGTTCACAGTGTCACCCCAAAAGTGTCAAAAATTTGTGAACAATAGAAACTTACTAGAAGAAAATTAGTGTGTAAAATTAGTAACTATATAGTATAAAATATGAATCAATCATATTGGCCAATAAAGGAATCCTAGACGTACATTTTAGTGAAGCAAGGAAATTTTGGCTCACTTCACAAAAATGAAATCCCATCCCTCATTTCACGGTCGATTGATGTTTCCACTTGGAGAGTATTTTTTTACTCATAGGTAACATTAATACAATTAATTTTTTCTAATTTAGTGATTTGAAAATTGAAGTTAATGTAAATGAAAGTGCTGCAACAATCGCAATTCACGGTGCCCCCCCCCCCCCCCCACCCAAAAAAAATGTGTCAACAATTTGTGACCAACATAAACTTATTGGAATCAAATTAGTGTGTAAAATTCGTAATTAAATAGTACACAATTTGAATCAATCATATTGGCGAAGAAATGAAGCATGGACATGCATTTTAATGAAGCAAGAAAATTTTGGCCTGCTTCACAAAAATGCACACCCAACCTTCATTTCAAGGCCAAATTGGCTGATTCAACTTTGAGAGTATTTTTTTACTCATAAGTAACAGTAATACAATTAAAGTTTTCTAATTTTATTATCTGAAGGTCGAAGTTAATGTAAATTAAAGTGTTGCAATAATCGCAATTCACGGTGCCCCCCCAAAAGTGTCAACAATTTGTGAACAACAAACTTATTGGAAGAAAATTACTATGTAAAATTATTGATTAAATAGCATACAATTTGAATCAATCAGATTGGCCAAGAAATGAAGCCTAGGCATCCATTTTAGTGAAGCAAAACAATTTTGGCCCGCTTCACAAAAATGCATGCCCAACCTTCATTTCAAGGTAAAATTGAACGATTCAACTTAGAGAGTATTTTTTTACTCATAAGTAACATTAATACAATAAATTTTTTCTAAATTACTGATTTGAAGGTCAAAGTTAATGTAAATGAAAGTGTTGTAGTAATTGCAGTTCATGGTGTCCCCCCAAAAGTGTCAACAATTTGTGAATAACAACAAATCACTGGAAGTAAATTAGTAATTAAATAGTATACAATTTGAATCAATCAGTTTGGCTAGAAATGAATATTAGGCATGCATTTTAGTGAAGCAAGGAAATTTTGGCTCACTTCACAAAAATGCACTCCCAACCTTCATTTCAAGGCCAAATGGAATGATTCCACTTGGAGAGTAATTTTTTTACTCATAAGAAACATTAATGCAATTAAATATTTTTATTTTTTCACATTTATATTTATGTTGTTCAAGAATACTCAAAATTGCATGGATTTCATTGGGTAAAAGGCAACGTTTGTGTGCCTCAAATAAATGAACACCAAGATTTGTAATTAATTGACAATGATATAATGATAAGTCCATCATATGGGTCTGTCAAATTGTACCTTATTCTTGTGCTGTAACAATGCCCTAATGGGCTTCAATATTGTGGTGTAACAATGCCCTAATGGGGCTCAGCCTTGTGGTGCAACAACACCCTAACGGGCCTCAATTATTGGGTATGACACATTTGGATTAATGATTATTTTTGGTCATTAACAATAATATTCTTTGAAGCTTGTAGAAGAGTTTTACTATCATGATTTACTATATAATGACCAACATTACATGAATAGAGTCTGCCATAGGTTATGCCTCTTGAATTTTTATAATGTCCTTCCCTCCTCATTTTATCCATGAAACATTAATTTTGATGTGAAAAATGAAAATTTAGCTCACACGGGATAAATACTAATGCAGAGACCCTTGAAATATTACCACATTGTTTTTTCTTGAAGAATGAGTAGTTTATAGAATTGGTGTATTAATTTTGTATCTTTGTAGGAAGGATGAACTTAAGGGGTTGGCTAGAAAATGTGCTAGGAGCATCCAATTGAAAACAAGTTGGGATTATAGAATCAACACATTCAATTTAGAATGACTTACTTGGCATAGACTCAAACATTAAATTTCCTTGAGCATATATCTTAATCTTAATCATAGTGAATTGCCACTGCACACATTTCACATTCATTCAATTCATTTATAGTTGATATGTATCTCACATTTGATTGATTCATGTTCACTTTATTGAATTATTTAAAGAAACTGATCACTCATGAACTCACTTTTAAGATACATTTTCCCTATTTTCCATTGCATCTGTTTCAAGCATCTTTAAATTTGTAACAAGCCTTACATTTTTGGAATAGAATTTACAATTTATGGCAATGATTATTTTTGATACCTGAATGCAAGGTTTCATAATAATATTTGAAAATGATAATCTATTCCTAGATCACCAAACAATTTCTAAGGATGAATACATAACTGACACACTTCACTCAATTAGAACATTGTAACACTATTTAAATTTTTCTCATGGCCTTTACTAAGGTTTGTAACACTATTAAAACTTACAGTACTAGTAATTGCTAAGCACGTCTTGACAGAGGAGTGGGTAAAGAAATCTATAGTACTCAAGCATACAACTTGTCTAAACATATTTTTAAATAGCAAAGCCAAATTACTACCAATTTTCATTACTAGTTAGAACTGTTCACATTCACTAGAGCACTTGTCAAGCAAAGAGATGACACCTTATTGCCAACATTAGGTGACTATTCTTACACATGGATTGTTTTTCTAGTCTAGTGACATTCACATCTAGCGTCACAATACTGTTGGTTGGATTCTAATCCAAATTTTAATTTTACATCTAAGAGTTCTTTTTCCATCACTTGCTTTCTTCAAGGGTTAATAAATGGTGTCATACTCCAATATTTCTTGTAGTGTAAATCTTAAGCATTCTTAAAAATCCGCCTTTAAACAATATTGACATTGGTGATTGTAAGCCTTAAAACTCATATTGATCTAATATAAGTGGGGATCTCATTCAATTTCTCTTGGTGAGAATGGCTTAAATCTTATCAATGAACTAAAATTATTAGCTATCCCAATTTGTAGTGAGCTCTTCATCTCATAACATGCATGACAAATTGTCCCTAGTATCACTATGCAATGCATAGGCATTGAGAACTGATAATCAACATAATATATTATCACTTACCAATGCCTTTATTGTTGGAAGTTTTGGAGAAGTATGTAGATTTACCATAATCTTTCAAGTTTCAACCTCAGTTTCTTATACCTATGTATAGTCACAATATGTATTGCATCTACTTTTTGGAAGTTGTTAAGGGACTGTACAGATGAAATATAGACAAATAAAAACTTTTAGAGTCACTAGTGGATTTCAATCTTCAACATAAAAAACATTGGCAACAACCCTTAGTTATCTTGTAAATTTCAAAACTGAAATTTAATGCTTGAGAATAAGTGCTTGCTGGTAAGATTACAATTCATATATATATATATATATATATATATATATATATATATATATATATATATATATATATATATATATATATATATATATATATATATATATAAGTGGATGATGGAATTATTAAAACGATAATGTATTGATGTGTTTATGAACCTTTGATCCTTATGAAACTTTCTAACCCAATCCTCATCTATACCAGTTACAAAATAAGTCTAACATATTTAAATACTGCTAGAGAAAAAATAAAAATAATTTGAGAAAATTCTAAGCCCCATTCTCATCGTTGCATCTTGGGAGTCGAATCTAATTAGCAACCACCTCATCAAAACTCAAGAAAATAAAGGGGGCGTGTTACAATTGCATCATATACGCTCATTGTTTTTTAATATTTCGAATGCAAATTAGTCTTTTAGAGGCATATTTTTATGCTATCATAGTAGATTTACATGGTTCACAAGGTGAGAAATCAATCTTTGGTGTAAGTGCATATTTCAGGTTTGATAATAATAGGTAATTTATAGGTTATAAATGTCTTCAAAGTTTCACTTCTAATTGATTATTCAACTCAACATATTGAGTATCTTATATGTAACTAATTTTCGCTCCACCCACTTTTCATAACTTCCATAACCATCAGGTAGGGACTTGTATCTTCAATGCTATTTTTCTTGTTTAGTAAAATATTTGGCAAGAATTTACAAAGTTTTATAATTGATTGAAAGTTGTAGAATTTACAATTATAGATTTTCAAGGTCTAACTTTTTAAAGTCTAATTCTTTAAAGGGTGATAGCTCAATGGAAGAGTGCCTAGTTTACAAGCAGGAGGTTGGTGGTTCAATTCCATCATGCCTTGATATTCATATGGAATGTCGACGATTGTTTTTTGGTGACAAAGGAAGCAACAATGGAAGCCAAAATACATGCACACTAGAAGCAATATTGGAAGCAAAACTTGGCATTACCTAAGAAGAAGAAAAAAGCAATTTAGGTAGCAAAAAAAGAATTAACGAAGGAAGCAATATTAACAGTCAAACTTGGTGTTACCGAGAAGAAAAAAATAAAAGAAATTGCTATAGGGATTAATGCACGGGTGTTTGGTGATGTAGAAAACCTCAAGGATCTTCTCGGGATCCTTGGCAGATAGTTAGATTAGCTGCAGCTATCACAAATATGAATGCATATCTATGTTTAACAAATGAATATCAAAGCGAGAAGGACTTATTACCTCGAGTCTTAGTGTGGTGTTGCTGGAGAGCACATTTTTGATAGGAAGAAGACCCCTGAGCCAGATCCAAATAAAAACCTACACATAGAAAAGACAAGCATAATATCACAGCATAAAACCTTGATAAATAATTCATGAATACATAAAGATATCTAGTTGCATATATCTAAGCCACTCATGCTAACAATGTTGCATAAACATATAAACAAGTTATACTACCAACATCATGGAGTGGAAAACACAATTGCAGTTCTATATTGATGTAGAAAGAGTGATTACAACCATCGGTTGTATCAGCCTTCCCTTACCCCTCTAGCTCCTCTCTCTCTCTCCCTTCTTAACCACTTTTGATGCCTTAGTTTTAGACTCTACTTGACAGTCAAATAGGCAATCCTTTCAAATGGTTCGACCTCTTTCACAATGGCCCTAGCCTTGCATATATAGCATGTGAGGATAGGGTTGCCAAGTCCTTCATGAGTTCCATTAGGAAAAAGCAGTGATGTTTCCATTGTTTTGTGCTCTTTCCCATTTGCATACTCCATTAGGAATTAGTAATTCCTCCAAACAGGTCGAGTTTTGATGTTTCCCTGCCTTTGTGAGCTGACTGACAAGTGTGAATAAATGAGTTGTAGTCGAACACTTGAAATAATCTATCAATTAGGAGACAGTGATGTTTTCCCACTGTCGATAGCGAAGGAATCTTCCACTAATGACTGCAAACCCTAAGGTAATTCCAAATGGACTCTAGATCTATTTCCCAGAGAAATGAGCTGAAGTCGATGGGAAAAGATCCGCTAAAAGGAAGGCATTAAGGCATCCTTCATCAATCTAGTGTGAGTGTAACTCGTAGGCCAATAACATGGAAGGAATCGGATGAACAAAGATGTAGTAACCCAACCGAAGCACGTTTCCAGCGTACACAAGATGTGGCTAGCGCACGATAGAAACCCTCTAAACCAACCAATAATGAAATTTGACACAGAGGTGAGGAATCCGCCAATAGGGTCAAATGGAAACCAAGGTAGTGCACAAATCCCAATGTGTGATAATGAAAGTTGATGTCGAACACAACAAAAACCACTCAGTCAAAGACCTATGATACTAATCGATGTTGAGCACAAGGTGACCTATCAATAATGAAAATAGGGCCAGGCTGAGTCTCTATATCTTCCCTCAGAGCAATTTGACGTAGTTGATAAGAGCAAGACCCGCCAGCAAGAAGTCAATGGAGACCTTCTCAAACCAACACGAGCAAAGGACCCATAATAATGATGTGATAATGGACATGACGTTGACAACTAGGGATGGCCGACCAAAAAAAGGTCAAGGGACACCGCAGAGAGGCTGACTCAAGTTTACCTCCCTTGAACAAAAGCACAACTCAACTATGACTATATGGCAACATATGATAACTTTTTATAAGTTTGTCATGTAGGAGGTGTGGTGAAGTAAAATTATAAGTGTAGACACAAACAAATTCCTCTAGCCCGATGATGGGTCTAGCCACAACAAATAAATTCTATGGTAGATTTCCTTAGGTTAGAACCAATTAATAGGGCCTACCTCTTAGTCTGCTTATCCCGTTTGATGATGTCCTTGCTTGCTCGCTCCATCTCTCTCTCGCTTCCTTCTTCAAGCACCTGAAACAAGTAAACAACAAAAAACAACAAACGTGATAATAGACAAATTGTAGTTCAACCTACTTAACAAGTCAAGAAACATTAAGCCATGAATATGTAATATGACAAATCATGTATGAAATCAAACGATATTTGCATATATTAATATCAAAGAGAGATTACAACCATTTTCTTGACGTTGCAGTCCTCCTTTGACAAGACTAGGTTCCCACACACTTCTGCTAGCATCCCATGATGGCCTCAATCCACAATAGTTTTAAGGCTCTTCCCTTTAGGCTTCACTCCAAACCAAATCACACTTCTCCCTCACACAAACTAGATAGCTACAACTAGTAATAGCCTGCTTTCTACTCCAAACCAAAATAGCACTAGCACACCAACATTAACACTAGCTTATGCTTGGGAAGAAGGGAGGTTTATATAGGATGAATGGATGGGAGATGGATCCTCTTCTCATGGGAAAATGGCTTATCCCTTGAGGTAGTTCCATCATTATAGGGGAAAGGAGCCCAAACTAACATCCTCGACCCCATCTGGATAGACCATTTACCAGACTTTTGTTACGAAGCTTCTAGAGCTAGAAGCTTCGGCTCCTAATTTTAAAAAAATGCCATAACAGGACCAGCGTGACTAGAACGTATCTCAGTCACTCCGGTCAGTGCTAGGGATAGTGCTAATCTCTACACATCGGCACGGGGAAGAAAAAGGCCATTAGTGCTGGTCATGTAAACTAGGCAAAACAGAAGTTTCAAGGGAAATGGTGCAAAAGTGAATTGATCTGCTCATGAAGAGGGACACAATGGGGGTTTCTTCATGAAGGAAAAGAATGCGGGTTTCACTGTAGAGGTCCTCCAGGATCAAGGAACAGGGAGTACAAGGACAATGACAAAACGTTGTGTAACAGATGCCCCCTAAAGCTTGAAGGCGGAGCTAGAGTGAGGGATGAAATGTTTTATGAATCAGTGCGGGGAACTGTAGTCTATTATCGGAAAACCTGCAAGCAAGTATAGATACATATACATAACTGATAACTCTATCAAATGATACATGAATCATGGCATGGACACAGCCATCCAGAGAATGATAATGTAAATGGATCCAGCTATGGGCACAACCATCCATCAAAGAGGATCATAATGAAACCAAGGTATGGTCGTAGCCATCCATCTGGAAGAGACATGCATATCAACATAACCATGTCACATCACTTCGCAACCTGGACTTTTGTGATCTGGGTCCAGGGTCTTGCACTCCAACACAACCTGATCAAAGTACATATTCTAACATGCGAATGGATGTGTTGACGTCGAACTTGCTAGAAAGTCGCTTGATTACCATTCAATGATGTAAAATTTTAACAAGCGTGACAGAAACCATCAATAACGATAATGGTCCTCAAGGTACTATCATCACAATCCATGGAATGCGAATAGAGGGACTGAAGCCAAAAACCCATGAAATAACTCGATTGAAAGCCAATGATGTGAACTTGTCGTCGAGTGTGAAGAACTTGCCAGTAGGGCATGCAAGCTCTAAGGTACTGGAAGGGAGTCTCTCAATCAACTTCCAGGATAATGACTTGAAGTCGATGGGAAATGATTGTGTTGAAGGAGGGCCATAATGTTCCCACATCATCGACACGAGACGAAAGGATGCAAAATTATTTTGGATGATACAGAGAATCAGAGGTAAGTGTAACTACAAAAGGACAACTCTTGAACATATCGGCAACACAATTGGAATTTTGGTAGCTTTTGTATCCATGGGATTGGTGGTCATGATGATGTGGCAAATATCAAATGGAAGGTGTTATCACATGGATTAAACCTCAGGCTAAAGGAAGGAAATGCCAAGATAACCACAAACCTCGCTTAGCCAAGTAGCTAGCCCTACTAGGCCGGGATAGGGCTCTCTCCGTAAGGATCTCAGCCAAGATTACTGGATCAGGAAAAGGATTTTAGGCTAGGTATAGTAGCACAAAGTTTTGATTGGATTTTGAAGAGGTTTTGCTGGATCGGGAGGAGCTAGACAGTTTAGGGCTAGGGAATTAGGTCAAAATTGTAGGGTGTTCAATGGGGCAAGGTAGGCATAAGTTTTAGCACTCTAGGGCTTGATGGGTGAGGTGTTTAAGACTGGTGAGAGGCTAGGAAGAGCATGTGATTATCATGGATCCTTCCCAAACTGTAGAAAACATATAATGGTGAATATTTTCCCAAAGCAGAGCAATGATGTAATGAATTCTGCCTATCAACTTGAAAGCATTCACTTAGAAGCAATGAAATGATTAATGAAATACAAAAAACATACTAAAATATTATCATAAGAGAAGAAAATGTACTAAAACTCCATACCACATGGATCCCAGAAAAATAGTTGCAATTCTTATTAATCTCCTGCTAAACTGCTACAAAATGATGTACAATCAAGGTATGAGCATCCAACTGAGTCCAACCCTTTACAATGAGAAAGAAGAAGAAGATATAGGCTTTGTTTCAACCTCCTCCCATCCTCAGGGGTTGAATCCCTAAGATGAGGAGCTAATCTAACCAACACTGAACAAGAAGCAAGAATATAGGCATCTTAACAACTTGCCTCTAAAAGTGAAAAATTGATTCATTTGAGCTCAAATTGACTTTTAATGTAATGAATCTACCCTCTACTACTAATTATCCATCATATTTACAAGCCAAGTCATCATTTACATCAGTAAAACATCCTCCATGAGAGAAAATCCACGAACACAGTCAAAACATAGAAAAATAGCCACCATGTGCAAAATTTTCCCTACACGCAGCGCCACTGGCCCAACGCGCAGCGCCCCTTTCAGGTCCTTTTCAGAAGCCTTCCCAGCATCCAAATTGAGCTCATGATAGATCATCGGAAAGGTCTTCAAGCCTAATTTCCCAAACACCTATAATTACTTTATTTGAAGCTCATTTGACCCCTAAAAAGTGGATTCTCCCAAGCCTACTTTTGTGTGTCCAAAAAGTGGCAGAAAGGTCATTTTTAGGGTGTTTTTTGACCTTTTGGTGGACCAGTTCTACCCCAAAAACTTAGCAAATCCATAGGGTGTATGTAATCATCACTCTAAATCCAAAAATGCGAGCCATTTGTGCAATGGGTTCCTCTAGGAAAACCACAACACTAGTGGCGCTGCGCGTTGAGCCAGATTTTCTGTGTGTGCAATTTCCAAAATTTGCAAAAAGAAAAATCTCCTCCAAACCTGACCAAAATTGGTGAGAAGCATCACCATCAAGCATCTTGATGGGAAAAGGAAGCTTCAACAAGAAACCTAAACCTATCCTCCTCTTTTTTTCCATTTTGACCTCGCCTTAGCATAGCTTTCATCTTTTTGACCCTCATGTTGCAAATTTTGTTTCGGGTCCTGTAATGGCAGGCCATGTGCCTGATCATCTAATTATCCCTATTGGAGTTTTGCAACATCTTCTCTATGTGAAAATTGACCCTCTCAAGCCAAGTCTTTCTATCATCCTCAATTTCCTTCTCAATAGGAGACAAAGTGACCGGTGCCTCCTTGTCACCTTGTCGTTTTACCTTGAGAAGTTCCAGCTCCATGAGGACCTCCTTGTCACTCAAGTCCCTTTTCTCTTGTTCCAAATATGTGATGACATACTTGGCCCTCTCCAAATTTTCCATCAACGCTTGAACTTGAGCCTCCTTTTCCTGTATGATGATGTCTTTTATTGTTTCTTCATCCGAAGCCTCTAAGTCAATTATTTCCATGCCATGATGAGTATAATGTTGCTCCGGCTCATCATGCTCTGTCAAATAAAAGTCTCTCTCTTTCTCCTCATCATCAAAACTTTCCTCTGGCATATTTTCCTTCCCTTTATGTAGCTGCTGCACCTGTACCTGTTGTGTTGATGAAGAAGGCAAAGCCCCTTCCACATCCTGTGGAGCAAGCATTTGCCTATGGGTTGATGAAGAAGGCAAGGTCCCTTCCACATCCTGTGGAGAAAACACTTTCCTATCAGCTGCAAACAATCTCCTTGTGCCCCTATGATATGTCATGTAAGTCCTGGGCACCTCAGTAGCTCTAGTCTCTTTGGCCTCCTCATCTATTTTCACCTAAGCACTGCTAGAAGGTCCCCCTGATTCTTGAGACACTGGTGGAGGAATTTGAGGACCCCTGAAGATGTCATGAGCAATAAATGTCTCCCAAGAGATGTTGAGGAGGCTAATATGATGAAGCACAATCATCTTGATCAAGGAATAATGATAGAGATTGCTCATCTGCTGAGGGTATGGCTTTTTCTACACAAAATGGGCCATCTTCTCAATATTCCTGAACAAGAAATAAGGGAGGTTTAACATCCTCACCCTGGTAAAATGCATGAGAAGCCTGATGTGATAGGTGTACAGCCTAGAAAATCTGCCCTCACAAGTGAAATATTTCATGATGATTTTCATCATGGGGGCATACTTGTCCTCAAGGAATCTAAAAGGAAAAAGTCTTTCGCCTCATTTCTGTAACTGGGTTTGATATAAGGCTCATAATAATGTTCATCCAGGTCTTGTGCCTTGTACCACTTCTCCCCTACATTCGGAATCCTGGTTGCATCCGCAATAATGGAAGGTGAAACTGTAAATTTCACCCCAGCAAGAGTCACCTTGTTGTCCTGAAGATGGGCTACAAAAAGTCTGGTGAGCTCAGGGTAGTGTTGAACTCTCTCTACTTGCTCATAGAGCACATAGTACCCTAGATGTCTGAAACAAGTGACATCTAACTGAGAGGCCTGCAATTCTCTGAGGTTTGATGGCTCCTCCCTAATAATTCTTCCTCCCTTGTGTGGTTTTCTTTGATGTCGCGGTCTATCTGTCGAACTGTCACTACCTTTGCTTTCCTCCTCCTCATAGCCTTGGTCTTCTCTGTCCATGTTTGCAAAGTTTTGTTGTAAACTCCAAGAAAAGGGATAAAGGGAATGAGTAAGATTGATTTAGGAGTTAGGAGATGGGAGATGACCTTATGAGGTATTTTGGTAGACTAGAAAATGAAGGGAAGGATATGAATTATGAAAGTGAGGGAGAGGGGTTTGGGCCCTTTTTGAAATACAACTTGTGGGATAAAGGATGAAGGGGTATAGAGGTTATGGAGTGATGTATGGAAGGGGTTTATGGTTTAGTGATAAGTGTTGGGAAAAATAGAGGGGATTAGGGTTTCTAGAATGTCATGGAGGGAGAAACTAGGGTTTCATATTTGGCATGATAAATTCCTTCAAACCCTGCAATTGTAACTTTAATAATGAGGTAGAGGGAGTGCACTCACTTTTTTGAGAGATGAGAGGGTTGTTTGGAAGTTTTGATGATGTTTGGAGGCTTTCTGGCCCTTCTGCTCAACACGCAGTGCGAATCTACAGACACGCAGTGCCACCTCTCAACGCACAGTGTAAATTTGCACTGCGGAAACCTCTAGACGCGCAACGCCAAGCCCAGACACACAGCGGCAACCTCTCAACATGCAGTGCTAGCTCTCCTACCTGAAATGCACAGCGCCAGACTGTAGAAGCACAGTGCCACTTCACCACTGCTCCAAACGCGCAGCGCCAACCTCCAGAAGTGCAGCGCCAACTCTCCTTTGCCCAAAACTCACTCAACCTTTCCTCTTTTCCTCACTTTTTGACTCCACCTTTGCCAAATGAGAATGATGAACTTGAAAATGAAATGTGAGACCTTATATAGGAGTAGATTTTGATTTTTCACTCGAAAAACCCACTTTCTAATGTTTCTTGACCTTTTGTCAAAACTCTGTTTTTAATGCCTTCCCTTCTTTGTTTATTTTCAGGTGGATAATGCTCAACTTGAACTGATTTTTGCAGTGTTTCTTTGTCTTGCAGCAAGGAGAAATTATTTGGTGCAACCCGGATCATTTATTACATAAAGTGACTAAAAATTACATAATAAATACGAATTAACTCAAAATACTCTGTTTTCACCTCAAAAACATGTTTTTTGAGATGAAAATTACATTAGTTTAAAAGATAATTATATAGTGGCTATGACTTACTAGCCATCATACTTGACTTATTTATCATCCTCATACCCTTTCTGCCCTTTATTTACACTTTTAAATCATGATCTTTACCTTGGAAATGAAACCCTAAGACCTAATGAAACATGCCCTATGACCTAATGAAAGCAAGCTTGCAAATTGACCATGAAACCATAACTGAAGACAACCTGTAGAAGGGTCAGCAAGTATACTCTATGAGGGAGAAATTAGATTTTCTGAAGAGAAGACAACCATCAGTGGATCAGTTTGACATGACCTAATGAAATGATGTAAGAATTTTGAGTATGAGCCCCCTAAAATGAAAATGCAAAGAGAAAATTTGATCCCTGATGGAAGTATGTAGATACTTACACTAACATTGGCCTTATTAGGGATGGAAGCTCCTTGGAGGTGTCAAGAACACCGTATACCAAGTGCCTCATCCATTGGGCAATATGGTCAAACAAACAAAAGACTAAAACAAGGGAAACCCCCTTTTTTTACAATTTTTTAAAGAAAAATGACTCAATACAAACTGAAAACTAACTCACAACTGACTCTAAACTTGAATATAAACCAAATCAACCAAAATTGACACAAATCATTCAAACTTTATAGCCTTCACTTCGGGCCCCAAGCTCAGATGATAGTGTACTCTAAACCTTGCAATAAAAAGTAAACTGGTATATACAATGAAGGTGAAGTAACTTCAGGGAACAACCTCAAAAGTAGTAGTGTTTCAGGAGCCTACCATTCACTGGCCCTATTGAAAATTCCTAACCATCCAATTCCTTTAACAAAAATGCATTTTGTCCTTGATAAACTGAGATTTTATACATTTCTTTCCATAAATTGTCAAACTTACCATGCTTTCCCTTTTCCTCATTCCATGCATCCCACCGCAGCACTACATCTTCCAGCTAAAACTTTTCTGCTTTGGTTTTGCAATCATAAATTTTCTTTATCTTCTCTTGAAACTGGAAAGTGTTTTGGGCAACCTCTTCCCTTGTCTGCTGAAGGTGAATCATTTGATTAATTTTGCGCTGAATATCATCCTCTTTGCTACCAGCTTCCTATAATAATCTCATGACCGGGACGGCAAGTGATGTAGGAAATACTGTATCAGTACCATAAACCAACTCAAAAGGTTACATACCTATTGATTTCTTGTTGCTCACTCTGTCGGTCCACAAGGCATTAACAAGCTTTCTATGCAAATACTTCTTGTTTGCCTCCAACATTTTCTTGATAATTTTCACCAAGGATTTATTTGATGACTCAGCCAATCCATTGCCCTGCAGGTAGTATGTTGTGGAATGACCCAATGTAATATTGTACTTGTTGAAAAACTCAACCATCCTCTTAGACTTAAATGCTGCTGCATTATCTGTTATAATCTTGTGAGGGCAACCAAAACGAGACAAGATATTAGATTCTAAAAATTGGATAATTACTGTGTCCATGGCTTGCCTTGTCGAAATGGCCTCAATCCACTTGGTGAAGTAACCGGTAGCTATCAAAATCCATCTATGTTGTGCTGATCATGTGGGATGGATTTCTCCTATGAAATCAAGTCCCCACTACTGGAAAGGTGCATTTATTTCAACCGGCTTCAAAGGAAGAAGAAGCAACTTCCTTTTTCCTTGAAAAACTTGGCATTCATGACAGCCCATAACTGTCTTATATAAATCTGAAAACAAAGTTGGCCAATAATATCCTGCTCTCAACACTTTGTTAATTGTTGTTTTCCAAAATAATTCATTACTTGTTGAGCTTCATCTTCAACCAAACAATTAAGAAGAATTCCTCCAGAATCTTTCCAATAAAGAGCACTATTTAAAATGCAGAATTTTGCAGACTTTAGTTTTAGTGATCTACCTTTACTTCTTGACATTCCAGGAAGTGGCGAAAGATGTTAAAGAACATAAACTATATCAGAATACCAAGGTGATTTGAGAAACATTTCTGATACTTGAATGAGTGATCCACCATCTTCATCATCTGACATTGCTGCTATGAGATTTATGTCTAGAGCATGCAAATTTGATTTAGCCATCTGTTTTGCCAAGCCTTGTCCTTTGAACAGTTTGGTAGGCTTAATCTCAAGGTCATACTCCAACATTGCTGCTATCCACTTACCTCGTCTTCCCTCTAGATCAGTTTTCATGAGAACATCCTTGACGGTTGCGTTAGGAACATATGCTATAGTATGTGAATGCAAAATGTATACTCTGAAATCCTTCAACTCTTTTATAAGAGCCAGTGCTTGTTTTTTAATGATATTGTAATGCAAGGAAGCATCTCGAATAGTCCTACTAAAAAAAGCAATGGGTTGCTCCACCTGATCCCTCTTTTGCATCAACACCGCAACCATGGTGTGCTCGGACGCAAATGAAAATATAATAAAATCATGAGTATAATTAGGACTGATCAAGACTGGGGTTGTGGTCAAAGCAAACTTTACCAAGTTGAATGATTTCATGGCATCCTCAGTCCATTTCACAGTGTTGTCCTTTTTCAACATATTAGTTATTTCACATAAATGCTCAGCCAAATTTGGTATAAATCTGCATAAGAAATTCATCTTACCATTGAAAGCCTGAATCTCCTTTTTGTTGCGTGGAAAGTCTATATGTTGGATTGCCTCCACCCTTGAAGGATCAATGCGAATACCATCTTTAGAAATTATATGACCAAGGAGTTTACCCTCGTCCATGGAAAAAAGACTCTTTTTCGGGTTTAGAGAAATCATGAACTTCCTACATTTCAGGACAATCCTTAAGTGGTGCAAATGCTCATCATCAGAAATAGAAAATACCATCAGATCATCTAAATAAACTACCAAGAAAACATCCTTCTCATTAGAAAAAGCTATGTCCATCCCTCGCTGAAAAGTGGCTTCGACATTCTTCAACCCAAATGTCATTTTGGCATACTGAAAAGTTCCCCATGGTGTTGTGAAGGCGATTTTGTCTTGGTCTCTTACATGCACCAAGATCTGATTATAGCCTGAGTATCCATCTAGTAGTAACATCTGTGATGCTCTAACTACTCTTTGTAGAATATGGTCCATCCTAGGAAGAGGGCTATTATCCTTTAAGGACACTTTGTTGAGGTTCCGAAAATCTATGCACAACCTTATTTCTCTGGTCTTCTTTTGTACTGGAACCAAATTTGAAATCCAATCAAAAAATCTAAATGGAACAATGATGCCAGCATTAAATAATCTATTTACCTCTTTCTCAATGGATGGCAGCAGCTTTGGATTGATTCTTCTCAACTTTTGTCTAAAAGGTTTTTGATCCAGCTTGATACGAACAATATGCTGAATGATATTCTTGTCATACACTTTCAAATTTGAATAATCCCATGCAAAAACATCAGAAAATTCATAAAGTAATCTAACATACTTAGTCTTTACTTCAGGAGACAATGTTTTTTTATAACTTTACAAGCTTGGGCAAGTCAGCTTTTCCAAGATTTATATCTTCAACTCCTTTGTCTGTAGGAACCAAGGTCGGTTTTCTTGCCACATCATCCTAATGAAAAAGCTCCTCTAAAGGTATGAGACCTTTAGGAATAATATTATCCTTCAGCTGTAAAACCTCCATTTGGTTTACCTCAATATCTTGTTCATCAGAATCATAAACGTCATCAATGAAAGCATTCTTAAACTTTCCTTCATTCTGCAAAAAGGAATTGATTTCATTGTCATCCCAAAAAAATTACCAATACCTCAAATTATCAGGAACAACAGACCTATGTTTGACATGAATTTCAAATTTGTTGCTAGAATTCATTAGAATCTTCAAATTACTGGCTGTAGTGGCGAGTGAATCTCCAATGATGTTTTGAGTCCAGGGTACTGTTGTCAAAGTATATTTTGGAAACATCCTCAAAATATCCAGAATTGCATTTTTGTAGGCTCTCATCCATGGATGTTTTGCTTGATATTCTCCTTTTACTTGTTTAATCACTAGCTCTGAATCACCATAAACATAAATCCTTTTTGCATCCAGTTTCTTCAAAATTTTAAGACCTGTAATCAAAGCCTCATATTCTGCTTCATTATTAGAGCAATCAAAAGCTAACTTGTAGGAACATACTCTAACATTACTTGGGACTTTGGCAAGCTAGAAAGTAGGGCTTTGAATCCAAATTCCAATACCAGCATTGTCTTTACCCACAACGCCATCGAAGTCCATGCTCCAAAGACCAGCTTCATCTTCTTAATGTTGAAATTTTGTTTCTTTCTCAACCTTACCTTTGCTGATTACTTCATTTTTCTGCATTTTACTGACCTTTTGCTGCTGTGTAGGCTACTCAGAAGAAATTTCTATTTTCTCTTTTTCTTGATTAAGAAATGCTCTAAAATTCTCAGAAATTTCTGGTACATCATCTACTTCTACAAGCTAAATATCTACATCATTCAATCCAGTATCAGAGTACAAAACAAAGGACTCTAAATCAGTATGTATAGCATTTATCGGATGATTCACAGGCTTCTCTTTACTAGTGATCATATACTTCATTTTCTTTTCTTGGTACAACTTCCTCAATTGACCGAAAATAGGGATGGTAGCATAAGAGAAGTCAAGTTGTAAAGTGCCTTTGAGTTTAGTACCCCACGATCTAGATAAGAGCATACCTAATTGAGGCAGTATATTAGCGACTACCACAACCATCAAGACATTTTTGGCGGGGATTTGATCTAAAGAAACCACCAAATCTTTGATGAGACCAATGCAATGAACTCTACCACAGTCAAAGGAGTACAAATCATGATATTTCCAGGTGACATACAGGCCCAACTTTTCCATAATGGCTTTGGGCATCAAATTGTGGGAAGCTCCAGAATCTAACATAGCATTATGGAGAATGTACTCATGCAGTCTAAGACTCAATCCAAGGATATTTTCCATTCTACAACACATGAAGTAAAGAGGATAAGTCATCTTCATTTGGATGACAATCAGGCAGGGGTGCTCAGCTTGTAATCTTTCCTTGTTGGACCAAAAATGAGTTCAGGATGATCATCCTCCACATTCACCATGTTTGACAAAGGATCTATTTACAATATTCTAGATACATGGTGTTAATAATTGCTATTCTTAACAAGCTCAGTCAAAGGAATGGAAATTTTTAATTTAGAAATTTCACTTTCTAAATTAAAGGATGAAACTTTTTCTACCTCTTTGACACCAATGTCCTTCTTATCTGTTTGCTCTTTTGTTGCACTATCTTTTTGTATATTTTTCTTCTCGTTTGTAGTGATACTTGTTGATGGTACCTTGCTGGGATTTGGA
Organism: Pinus tabuliformis; assembly: GCA_031772625.1. Classification (NCBI taxonomy): domain Eukaryota; kingdom Viridiplantae; phylum Streptophyta; class Pinopsida; order Pinales; family Pinaceae; genus Pinus; species Pinus tabuliformis. The sequence goes on along the minus strand of CM062815.1, from coordinate 1,124,967,446 downwards.
TCAGCAAGCCCTTTCCCTTTCTTCTGAGTGTTTGACGAATCATTCTTTGATTGCACATCCTTTCTTTTCTGAATGGGATTGACCGATACATCTTTGCTCCTTAAAGAGTACTGCCTCTACTGTGCAGTCAAAGCATTCATATAACCACACTGATAATCATCAGATTCAGCCTCTAAAACCACATCATTTGCTAAGATGTAATCCTCATCCCTTTGAATGTCTGGAACTTCTATGTATTCTTCATCTTCGATCAGAAATATAGGCATACCATCAGTAGTGAAAAAGTGATTTGTTTCAATTACCAGATCTTCCTCATCTTCTTCTTCCATTCCTTGAACATAATTCTACTGTAAGGGAGTTCTGATCTGTTGTTGTTGCGCTGGTTGCTCTGGTGCTTTTTTTTCTCTCTGCTTGATTCGGAATTGGGGCTGCTGCTGTCCTCTAAAATTTGGATTCCAGATTGGTGGTTCAGGTCTATATGTGATGGATAACCGGTCAACCATCCTCTCCACTGTTCAAATCAATGTATCCATCTTTACATCTGAAGTAGATGCTTCTTCTTTCATGGTCACTCTTTTCTCAAATCTCATTCTTGCTCTTTTGGCCAACAAGTTTTCTTCTACACTCACAGCATTCTTTTGCATGTATTCTAGTGTGCTAGGATCACGTTCCCGTAGTTGATATGCCATATCAACATCGAAACCGTCCAGAAACTTGAGCAAAGCCAATCCCTCCAGTGGTTTAATGTTGGTAGGGATAGAGTTGTATACTGCATTAAAACCTCACACAATAATCTTGCACACTCTCGCCGACATTTCTTTTGATGTTCTCATACTCAGACAAAATCTGAAGTGGATTCTTCTTCACCTCCCATCGATCCAAGAACTACCTATGGAGGATTGGTAAAGCGTCTATAGAAGCTGCTAGTAAAGCTCTGAACCATTTTTGAACTTCACCTCCAAAGCTTTGTACAAACAATCTCATCGTCACATCTTCAATCTCTACTTCATGGAGGTCAAAGAAATCATTCATTTTATCTACATGTTGCTGAGCTGTAATGGTTTGAGCGACATCAAAGAAAGGTATTTTGGTTTGATAATCAGTGGGCATGGCACTAAGATTCTGAGGTAAAACAAGGGGTGCATACCAGGCAACCATAACTTGAGGTGGGGGAGGTGGATTTAAAGCAAGGATTGGGGTATTAGGAGAAGATGCAGTAGTTGATGGAGAACTGGGAGTAATAGGTGATTGATGGGGAATGGTAGGTTGATAGAGAAGTGAAGGTATAAATGGAGGTGGGGAATGAACTTCAAAGGTTGAAGGGAATAATGGTGAACTAAGGGTAGTGGACACTAGTTCAGAAAGATTGAGGATCTTAGCAGTAGTAAGGGATGATTGAGGGGAATTTAGAATATACTCATCAATTGACTGGTTTGCCTTTTGTACTTTGAGATCTGCAATAAACTATGGATCTAGAACTATGTCATCAAGTGCACTTTCTGACTTGGTTCTAGATAGGGAAAGGTCAAATGACAAATCAAAGGGAATGTCTTCTAAAAACAACCACTCATCAGGGAAGGAATCTGCTTTTATTGAACGTGTTGGACTCACTAAACTTTCTTGTCTTTTGAGACTTCTCGAAATTAGGTTGGGATTATCCACTATTGGGGTAGGGTTTGGATCTGGATTAGCCCTAGTGTACTTTCTCGAAGCCATTGTGCTCAAATTTTGAAGTTTTATATATTGCTTTACAACTTTCCAATTCAACCTAGTAAATTCTAAAACTCATCATCCATAAGCTTAAGCATTCAAATGAAAGATACTACTAGGGTGATTAGTATTTCATTCCCTAGCATGGTCGCCACTATGTTATCACCTAGATTGAACCTCAATGATCTAGAATTTATCCACGACAAACAGTTAAAGGTATTACAGACTCATGTGCATGGATGTGCCTATGTTACTTATGCAATGGATCGATAAGATTGTGAGAATACATAGACACTGAGGAAATCAGAGAAAACATAACAGTCAAATATGTAAAAAAAACAAGTTTAGTAAGGAGTTCACTCAATTCTCCTGGGCTACGTCTCCTAGTCCAGCCTTTCAGTGGTGGCCTCTCTATTATGTTTTTGTTACACAGTAATTTGTCAGTGTCTTCACTCCATTCCTTCTATTGTGTCATGTGTCCATGTCAACCATGCTCAAATGCTCTCTGGTGCTGCCAAATGACACAATTTTCCTAAGTTATCTGCCTCATCACATCTGTGGACTAAATATACGTGCTGATGGGCGCTCACAAACATCCCAACTGCGCTGCTAGCGCGGAAGTACATCTGATTCCTGCGATGGTCCAATTTCATGTCCCAGCGCGGGGTTGCTTATAATCTTTAGCGATGATCTGACTAGCTACATTAATCACTAGCGATGTCAGCGCTATAGCTCAGTTATGCCCCCGTAATGATCCAAATTGGGTGAATTTGTTCCAACAGTCGGCCTTCCAGATGACTCCAGACCTGGTTGTTGGCATAGTTTGTATCGCCCTCCTTTCTCTGGCATGGTTGTTCCGTCATTTGTGCTACCTTCCTTGGAGATAAGCTCACTCTTCCACCTTTCATGGAGACTCCTTCTCTTATTTAAACTCTCACCATTACTATGCATTGCTAGTTTCTGATAGTTGGCTAGTTGAGCAGTGCTGTTAGTGTTTGTGAGTTTGCTAGATAGTTGGTGTGAGTGTGACAAGTGTGGGATTGTTGATAGCTTGTGGAAGGTTGTGAAGTGCCCTTAATCTTGTGTAAAACTTATGAGTGAGAGAGACTTGTATGTTGGGAGATCCATCTTCAAAGAGTGAATGCTTGAGGAACATGCTGGTTGGATCCCTCTGAGAAGGCTTGTGACGTCAAGACTTTGGTTGTAAGATTACTCTTATTTCATTATTAATACAATCAATGATGTTTTCCTATGTCTTGTATGTAATTTACTTGATAGCTCATGACTTCTTGACTTTGTGAGTAAACAGATCATTGTTGTTTTCCGGTTACGTGCTTTGTTGTATTTCCTTTGCATTGTTTCAGGTTGATCACTCGTTAGGAGAAGGAAGTAGAAGCTGGAGCAGTGCAACGGAACTCCATCGACCACTGGTTGAGGTAGGCCTCTAACTATGAATGTTTAAGGAAAGTTATTGTTGATCTGTCCTTGTTTGTGACTAGACCCACTCTAGAGCTAGACGGGTTGCCTCTGTCTGCAGAGGGAACACTTTCCTGCATCACAAATTGGTGACTCCGCTGGGGACATTTTGCCTTTGTTCTTTTCTTGTTTACTCTTGTCTTGATTTTTGATTTGGTATTTTTTGAAGTTTTGGGATTAGTTACCAGTCTTTTGAGTTTCCTGGGTTGATCTGGGAAATACCCCTATTTGATTGAAGGATTGACTATTTTTTATTTGGGAGTTTTGGTTCGCCTGTCATTGTTTTGAACATCATCGTGGCTTTAAATTTAACAGTCGCATTGTCATCACGCTCACCCTTTTGTAATATTTTGTGCATCACGTAATTACGCCTCACAGTTGCGATGGTTCTGAAAATCCGACCATCGTGGAAAAGTCGTGTACTTCCGCGCTGACATCGCTCTATTGTTGCAGCGAGTTCTTTATCAGTTCTTGTTTCTTGTGTGTTACCCACGTTGATTGCTGTAGAATTGATTTTCTCAATTCTTCCTCCTGAGTCCATCAGTCCTACTGGTCCCTTGCTTTTCTCACCTGCTTAGTAGCTTGTTTTTCACTGTTTATGGTTAAGGCACTCTTTTGTGAGCTTTGTTGAATGAATCTTGCCTTTTTGCCTATGTGGCCTAGTTCATTATTTCAAGTTTCTTGAATCAGCTGGCTTGGTTGCTTGTTTGCCCAAGGTTCGTTTGCAGCTTTTTGTTGGTTTGATTGAGCCTTCCCCTTGCTTGCTTTTGGTTGATTGTTTAGTGATTGTTATTGAACCAATCTTTGGCATTGATTCAATTTATTTTCGCTACCGAACATAGATCACAATTGTTTGGATCAAACGGGTTTTTCCACACTTGCTTGTTGCTTATTTGTTTCTTTTAGATTTAAAGACATCAAAATAAAAAAGATTGCATTCATTTAGTGTACGAAAATGAAAGTGAAATTTGCATTTCAAGTTTGCATATTGGAAAGCGAATGATAAGATCTTTCATTAGTATCCGTGCACTTTAAGGATTGATGTCTGTATGCATTGAGTGACTGCCTTTATTGTCTTGGTTTTCTTGGTTTGGGAATGATCTCTCTACCCTCCCGTAGGTAGGTGTTCATTGAAGAAAAAGGATTTTTCATTCATTCTAGCTGCATCCTAGGATTTGTTGTATACATACAATAAGGCCTGAAAACTTAAACATAATCCAAGATCAAATCTAAAATGAACTGAATAAATCTAACAACGCATTGGAACATAACGCACACTATTTAAAGGTCTAGGCTAGAGACGTGCTCCAGCGTTGTTAAACCTAGTCACTTTTGTTTCCACTCAAGGTTGGGTGATTCCTCCTTTTGTGACTCAATAGTGGTCTAGTACGGAATTGTGCTCCCATGTACCATTGAGTATATGTTGGGAGACCCCACTAGGTTATCATCCTTTATCCCTAGGAAGCCGTGTCTGCCGCCTTACAAACCGTAATGCACCGAACACAGCATTCGGGAAGATTGACTGTCGTACGGAAAGTCCTTGGTTTTCATACGACTGCCAAGGTGTATATGCAGTTTTATGGGTTGTCTGGTAAACCTTTTGCCTAGTTCTCCAGAGTAGTCACTTTCGTTCCTTTTCGGACTCCCTAAAAGAAAAGGTCCATCTGAGAACTTGTCACTTCAGGCTCATTAAATATTCGAAGGCGACTAGAGTCATCTTTTTGTCCTTTTCTTGACTCTTTAAAGATGAAAAGGTCAAGTTCTGTTCCTGTGTCTTAAAATTTATTCGGCCACGTTCACATTTACCCTGTTAGATCTTGTTTGCATTAGCTTGAGTAGGGTTCTTTCTCGTTATTTTTCCTAGGGTTTTTGAATTAAATCATCCTGGCGGAATCACCGATCCTGTCTCCCGTTCCAAGTGACCAAGGGTCTCCCTCTTCTGTTGCTCCTGAGATACCGGTTGTTAGTGATACTCTCCCTGTTATTCCGAGTATCTGTTAGGATATTCCGACACATAGGATATAGTTAAGTTCAACTTGGTCTAGTGTAGAGTTAGGTATAGAGTTAGGTAAAGTGTGTTTCTTTACCGTTGTACATTTTGTAACTTACAATCTGACGGTCACGATATGTAGTGATCCGACGGTTCATTCTCTCCTCGGTATTACCGACACTTGATCCGTGGCTTGACACCCAATTGGTCCATGAGTTCTATTTAAAGCGCATGGAGGGTCATTGTTCGGGTAATCCGTGCATGAGAGAAGCTTATGTAAATTTTCATTCTTTGATTAATAAATTGCCTGTAGTACCCACGTTGGGACAGGCCGTGGACTGTTTCCCTCTTTGAGGGTTTTAACCACGTCAAAAATACTGGTGTATTGATCTGTGATTTGGTTGTGAGCGGTGTCCTTTTGGTATTCTTTCTGAGGAACTTACCCTGTAAATTCCTACATGGTATCAGAGCTATTTGAGGGCCGCGTCCGTTGGTGATCCAAATCTGAAGCCGGTAGAACTGCATGCGGCTGTTGTTTCCTAGATCTGCTGTTTCTGACTGCTTTCGGGTCGAGAGGACTGCTCTGTTGCGTTCGGAGCATCTGTTCCAGTGAGGAACCATTTTCGTTTCACGCGAAAAGGTTTCCGGTAGCCCTAGCTGCGTCATTTTTCAGATCGGGAGGTATACAGTGTTTTTTGCAGTTTACTGTTATTTTCTCTCTGCTTATTTCGGTTTCGGTTTATTTAGCCTTTTTTTTAACCGGATCTATACCTTTCATTTCTGCGTATGCTCTTTGCCCTGCGACTCTGTGCGATCTGGGCAAATCAGAAACAGAAAGGAAGGATTTTTCTCATGCGTATGCTCTTTTCCCTGCACCTTAGTGTGATCTCGGAAAATCAGAAACATTGAGAAAAATATTTAGTTTTTCGGCTAAAGCTAACTTTGAGATTTTTTTTTAAAATTTCTAGTTTTTTGGCTAAAGCTAACTTCGAGCCGCAAGGTTCATTTTTCTTTGCATATTCGTGTTGGGTTTTGTGTTTTGTGTTTTGTAGGGAAAAAGAGCTTTCTCAAGGCAAGCACGCAAACCAAGGCCCCCCCCCTCTCTCTCTCTCTCTCAAATTTTTTGTATAGATCAATTGGTTCAAAGCTATTTTAAGAGAGTAGAGGTCTTGGGTTCAAGTCTCCATTTTGTGGGGGCGGATTTTTTCATTCCCGCACATTCGCGCACTTTGCCGGCAACGTCAACAATTTTTTTTCAAAAAGCCATAACTTCTTCATCCGGAAGCCTTTTTCAGAGCCGTTTTTTTTAAAACCGCCTATTTTTTCGAGATCTATCCATTGGAACACTTACTTTCAGCATCTTCAGCTTCAGTTTTTTTTTTTAAATGGAAAGTCCATGCCAAGTCATTCTTGACAGCACTAACTACTTCCAATGGGTAGCCTACATGGAAGATTTACTTAGAAGTAAAGGTCTCTTCAGAATAGCCACAGACCAAGAGAAGAAACCAAAAGATGAAGACAAGGCTGCAAAATGGGAAAATAGACAAGATCAAGCACGTGGTTTGATAGGGATGTCTATTTCTCCTGATCTTAGATTCCACATTGCAGAACTTGAGACTCCTCATGAAGCATTAGAAAACTCGCTAAAGTTTTTGGGATTAAAAATGAAATTAGAGCCCATCAACTTGAAAATGAGTTGCTTACTTTGGATCCTAATAATTTTTCTTGCATTGAAGATTTCTTGTCCAAATTCAAGACCCTTAGATATCTCTTGGAAGGTGTTAAAGTTAAGAAAGAAGATGGTAACCTTATTTATTCCATCCTTACTAAGTTGGGACCAGCCTACTCTGTATTTGTTTCCACTTTCCATTCTACAAGGGAAGCTTTCATTTGTCAAGGAAAAGACTACAAGGCCCCTTCCTTTGACTCCTTTTGTGATTCCTTAATAAGAGAACAAGAAAAACTCTTACACCTTGGTCTTCTTAATCTTGGAAACTCTTCCACGAAAGCGTTAGCCGCCCAGCAGCAACCAAATTCAAAGAATCCTAAGAAGTCATATCCTCAAAAGAATGGTCCTAAACCAACTCAGCCTCAAAATGAAAGATCATTTCAGCAAAATGATAAGACCAATAAAAACAAATGGAAGAAGACTGATAGACATTGTAACTTTTGTAATCGAGATGGCCACTTAGAATCTAAATGCTTTAAGAAGATGGAAGCCTTGGAAGCCGCAATGAAGAAACATAACATCCATGTGGAGCCTACTTCAACTTCAACTTCCGAAATGGCACTTTCTGCATGTCGTTGTCAATCATCTCAGTCTGGTTATGCATTAAATGTATCTTCTTCTTCTTCTCATTCTCATGAGTGGCTCATTGATTCTGGAGCCTCTTATCACATGGCCAAAAACCAAGCCATGTTTTCTTCTTTAAATGATTGTAACACCAAAAATATATATGTTGGTGATGATAGATCTCTTAATGTTGTAGGGACTGGAACTGTTCATCTAGACAATGGTCAGTTTAATGATGTATTATGTGTTCCAACCTTATCCTGCAACCTTCTATCTGTCTATCAGATAACTCATTCAGGTGAAGGTAAAATTGTTGAATTTTCACCTCATGATGTTGTAATCAAGGATCTAAAAGATCCTAAACAGATTCTAGCTACTGGTCTTGCTGATGATTCCACAAGGTTGTATAAGTTTCACAACTTTGGGTCATCAAATCTTCCCTCAGTATTTGTTGCTCATAATGATGAAGTGAGCAAACTTTGGCATGAGCGATTTGGTCACTTAAACTATCGCTCCCTTCAGCATCTATGTAAAGAAAATATGGTGACAGGTCTTCCTATGGTATCTTGCAGAGATGGTGTTTGTTCCGGATGTGTACTCGGAAAACATCATCGGGACAGTTTTGACAAACGTGCCTCTTGGCACGCCTCAGCCCCTTTACAGCTTGTGCACAGTGATTTATGTGGTCCTCTTCCTGTTGCTTCATTCTCTGGCTGCAAGTACTTCTTAACTTTCATTGATGATTTCTCCAGACGCACTTGGGTATACTTCTTAAAACTCAAGAGCGAAGTATTTAACACATTTTTGGCCTTCAAAGCCTTTGTTGAAAAACAATCTGGACATCAAATTCTTAAGCTAAGAACTGATAATGGTGGAGAATATGTTAAAAACACATTCATCAACTTTTGCACCGAAAATGGAATTCAAATGCAACATACTGTTCCATACACTCCACAACAAAATGGTGTAGCTGAAAGGAAAAATCGCACCTTAAAGGAAATGGCTAATTGTATGCTGCAATCTAAAGGACTCAGTCTTAGTTTTTGGGCCGAAGCAATTAATTGTGCAAATTATATAATCAATCGCACTCCTACTAAGGTTCTAGAGAATATCACTCCAGAAGAAGCTTGGAGTTCCATTAAACCAGATGTAAGTCACTTTCGTGTGTTTGGAAGTGAAGCATGGGCCCATATTCCAGATGAAAAGCATAAAGCTTTAGAACCTAAGAGTGAGAAATGTACTTTTGTTGGATATTCTGAAGATGTAAAAGGTTATAGACTTATTCCATTTAAGTCCAAAAATGTTATCATTAGAAGAGATGTAAAATTTGATGAAAATAAATCGGCCTGCGAGCCTAGTCCGGCGGATGTGCCACCTCTTCCTATCTCTTCTACTTTTGAAAACATTTCTTCTTCAGATGATGAAAGCGAGGATGATAATCCTCCCCCACCTTCTCAGGATCCTCAACTTCCAAGATGGGTCCGTGCTACTCGGGATGCAGCAGGTGATCTTGCCGGTGATCCTACAGATCAGCGACGTACACGTTCTCAGTTTGAAAGAGCCTCTTCTTTACTGGCTCAAGCTCCAGTAAATCATGATCCTGACACTTTTGCAGAAGCTTCAGGCCATCCACATTGGGAAGCAGCTATGAATGAAGAATATCATTCATTGATGACAAATGATACATGGGATCTTGTTCCTCTACCAAAGGGACGCAAACTTGTTAGATGTAAATGGGTTTACAGAACCAAGTATGGACCAGATGGGAAAGTTGATAAACATAAAGCTCGTCTCGTTGCTAAGGGCTTTTCACAGGTTGAAGGCATTGACTACACTGAAACCTTCTCCCCTGTTGCCAAAATGAACTCTATCCGCCTTGTTCTTTCCCTTGCTGCCTCTTTAAAATGGGAAGTCCATCAGATGGATGTTAAATCTGCCTTCTTGCATGGGGACTTGCAGGAAGAAATCTATATGGAACAACCCATTGGCTTCATACAAACAGACTCCAGCCTTGTTTGTCGACTTAAGAAATCCCTTTATGGCCTCAAGCAAGCTCCTCGGGCTTGGTATGCCAAAATGGATAGCTTTCTTTTAGAATCTGGCTTTTCTAGGTGTCATTCTGACAATACTGTCTACACCAAGAAAGTGGGCAACTCTCTTATCATCCTTGTTCTTTATGTTGATGATCTTATTCTTACTGGTAGTGATCCCAACCTTATAAACCATGTGAAGTCTAGCCTTAAAAAGAAATTTGAAATGACAGACTTAGGACACTTACACTATTTTCTCGGTCTTCAAGTCTTGCAATCCAAGGAGGGTATTTTCCTTTCCCAGTCCAAGTATGCTTGTGATATTCTTCGTCATTTTCACATGGAAGACTGTAAGCCAGCCCCTTCTCCCTTTCAGTCTGGAGTCAAACTTTCAGTCTCTTGTACTTCTCCTGAAGTTGATGCTACCTTATACCGTCAACTTGTAGGAAAACTCTTGTATTTAACCCATACTCGTCCTGATCTTTCCTTTGTTGTTGGCCTTGTTGCTCGTTTTATGCAAAACCCCCGTGAAAGTCATTGGAAAGCAGCTAAAAGAATACTTCGTTATGTTCGAGGTACAGTACAGTTTGGGATTCATTACAGTGCCAAAGCAGCTCCTCTGTTAGTTGGTTTCACTGATTCTGATTGGGCTGGTGACCCTGATGATCGGAAGTCTACTGCCGGTTATGTCTTCACTCTTGGTTCAGGACCTATTACATGGGCTTGTAAGAAACAGGCTGCCATTTCTCTTTCGTCAGCAGAAGCAGAGTATCGTGGTGCCGTGGAAGCTAGTAAGGAAGCCTTGTGGCTTCGTCAGATCCTATCAGAGTTTGGCTTTGAGCAGCAGCATCCAACCACACTTTGGTGTGATAATCAAAGTGCCATTCAGCTATGCAAAGATCCAGTCCAGCATCAGCGCAGCAAACACATTGAACTACACATGCACTTCATCAGAAAGCTCATTCATGACCATGTTCTTGAAGTGCAATATTGTGCAACAGATGATCAGGTTGCAGACATCTTCACAAAGGCTCTCACAGAGGCGAAGTTCACTAAACTTCGATATATGCTTGGAGTTCAGGAAGTTGTCACTAAGGGGGGATAGGCTCTAGTGCCTCCTTCCTTCTCCTATTGTGTCATATTTGTAAATCCTTCAATCCTATCCCAAGTTGTTCTTAAGGGGGGATGTTAGGATATTCCGACACATAGGATATAGTTAAGTTCAACTTGGTCTAGTGTAGAGTTAGGTATAGAGTTAGGTAAAGTGTGTTTCTTTACCGTTGTACATTTTGTAACTTACAATCCGACGGTCACGATATGTAGTGATCCGACGGTTCATTCTCTCCTCGGTATTTCCGACACTTGATCCGTGGCTTGACACCCGATTGGTCCATGAGTTCTATTTAAAGCACATGGAGGGTCATTGTTCGGGTAATCCGTGCATGAGAGAAGCTTATGTAAATTTTCATTCTTTGATTAATAAATTGCCTGTAGTACCCACGTTGGGACAGGTCGTGGACTGTTTCCCTCTTTGAGGGTTTTAACCACGTCAAAAATACTGGTGTATTGATCTGTGATCTGGTTGTGAGCGGTGTCCTTTTGGTATTCTTTCTGAGGAACTTACCCTGTAAATTCCTACAGTATCCAACCGATTAACTCTTGCGCTCCAGAAGACGAGTCTTACGATATTCATTGGAACCCCATTTGGGAGCCTTCCGAAGAAGATATTCCCAGTACTCCTCCTAGTGTTTCGGTCCCAATGTCTTCTTCTGACATGGATGACACATCCCCCATTACGAGTGAAGAATTCGTTGTGATGAGCGGTGAAATTCCTATCTCAATGGAGACTACACCCTTCTGTGTCACCCCTCTCGGTGTCACGCTGCCTTTATGCTATAAGGCTTTGAGGGATGTTATGGGTTCTAGGACCTCCCTTATGAGTTCCATGTGGTCTCATACCGTCACTCCGACTTCGGAGTCTTTTATTCCTCAAATTCACAATGTGTCTGTCACTTCAGTCCTGACTATTCCAACTGTCTATGTGGCTTCTTCAACCCTAGGTGTTGGTGCTGTCACTGCATCCTCAGTTGTGACCATTGTTGTTGGACCTTCATCCGGATTTGCGAATAGTGGCCCGTCAACATCTACACCCAGAGTGGTTGATCCTACACTAAATGCCCCACTTTCTTCTGGTTCCATTCTAGCAGGGGGGGCATATGATCAATATTTGCACGCTCTTCAGAATCCGGACCCTTAAGATCCATTTCATTATTACGATTCTCGAGGAGCTCATATTTATTACCTCGAACCTTTTCCCTCTAGCCTGTGGTTGAGGTCACAGTCCCATTATCCATTGCTTGGGGTGCCACCGGTTATCATGGTGGCCAAGTACCCCCTGCCAATTTTCAAGGACCACCTTATCAAGGTCAGCCGTCTTACATGCAACCCTCCTACGGGCAGTAGTATTACAGACAGCCTTATACAGGGCAACCTGGAGTCCCACAAGGACAACCCTTCCAGGGACAACCTTTGGCCTCTGGTGGTTCATCTTTTACTTATTTAGGGCAACCTTCTAGTAATCTGGGACAACCTTACAAGCAAAAAGGCCAACTTGGTGTCCAGCAAGGCTACCCTTCTGGGCAAGTCGGTCAACCTTACGTTCAGCAAGGCCAACCCACTGTCCAGTCTGGTCAACCATCTAGACAAGTTGGTCAGCCTCAAATCCAATTAGGCCAACCAACTGTCCAATCTGCTCAGCCATCCGGTCCATCAGGACAGCCCTCAGTTGTGCAAGGATAACCCAATACCCAGCAAGCTCAACCTTCTAGGCAAATGGGTCAATCTCAATCTCAACTAGGTCAACCTTCTGGCCAGATGGCTCAGCCTCAGTCCTCAAGGACATCGATCTGGGCCTGCTCAACTGGGCACTCAAATGATTGTTGCTTCTCAAGCTCCACCCAGTTTTCAGCCCCAGTCTGGGCTCCAGACCCAACCCGGTCTTCAAATGCAGGTTGGATCTCAATCTCAACCTGCTTATCAAACGCAGCCTGGCTCCCAGGCTCAATTTGGAGCCTAGACGCCTTATGGTTTCCAGCAATCCCAAGGGCAAACCCAATTTGCCCCGTACCAAAATTATCAACAACTGCAGGTGAGTCCTTATTAGAATTACCAGCAACCGTATGTTGCTCCTGCAGGCCAGGTTGGTAATCAATGGAATGTTGGGGGCAAATCCAAGGTCAGCCATCCTATAACCCCTATGGACAAAATCCCTACGGACAAAACCCTCCTGGGCCAAATCCGTTCGGATAGAATCAATGGGGGCAACAAGCAGTTGGCTAGAACTCTGGTACTACCTCCTACCCACGGCCTCAGATGTACTTTAACCCTCAATTATCCTTCTTATCAGCGTTGGAGTTACCAGATGTGTCCAAACTAACTAATGATCCTATTCTTCATAATCCGTATTGGTTGCCGGTTCCAACTAAGATTCCCGGTGATTGTCCCAAATTTGATGGTAAAGCTGGAGAAGATCCCCAAGCCCACGTTATGAATTATCATCTATGGTGTTCGTCAAATTCGTGGCTTGATGATTCAATCCGGCTCCGCCTTTTTCAAAGGACCCTCACTGGCTTTGCTGCTAAATGGTATATTGAGTTATCTCGCAGATCTTTTCAGGATTTTAACTCGTTGGCTATGGCATTTTTAACTCATTTTCAGTTGCCGATTCGATATGAAACAGGCACACATCTCCTGACATCCTTAAAACAAACAACGGCTATGCATATCTCCAATCATATCCATGAATGGAGACGGTGTCGCTGTTTGATTAAGTTTTGGATTCCTGATCAGCTTCTGACCGACTGGTTCACGACTTCATTCGTCAGTCCAATAGCACGGGACATTGCTATGGGGGCATGTGTAACTGAAGAGTAGGCTATTGCGTGTGCTCAGTACCTTGACTTGGTTTTTTCCCAGTCCGGTACCCTATATGATTATTTGCCTAATGCCCCGAGGCCCGGAACTTCCAAAGCCCTGCCAACACCATCTGTTGACGGCATCATTGGTTCTGTTAATCCGCCCTCTAAGAAATCTTCAGCGAACCCTGGGAAGCAAAAGTCGAATGCTCCGAATGAAAATCCTTCTCAGGTTACATCCAATTCCAGTAATACTTCCAAGGTTAACGCCATCCAGTCCACCACGGCGGATAAAGCCTCGGAAGGAAAGAAGAAGGGAAAAGGAAAGAATAAAGCTGATCAACCTAAGCAGGATTCCCCTAATCGTCCACCTGAGGAAGGTGCCAAACGCAAGCCCAAGTATCCTTGCCTTATCTGTGATGAGGATCACTATACCAAAGACTGCCCGAGGTGGTCTGAAGTTAGTCATTTGTTGAAAGGTGCTTTCGAGACTCCTGCGTGCTCAAAGAGCCTTTTCCCTCACAAAAAATGCAAATGATGGCTGATCCATCTCAATCCTCTTCTCCCTTCGCTTCTCAAGTGTTTATGGTTGGGACGATTCCCGTCCACATTAGTATTCGAGCAAAAGAATATCCATCGCCTACCAGAAAAGAGCCTGGGGTCCCCTCTAGTGCTCCTCTGTCCATTTCTGGTTCACTCCATATTGAGAGGCCTAGCATTGAGACGCCTGTCTGACCCCCTCCTAAAGGCATACTTCAGAAATCTTCTTACAACCCTAATGCTCGTGTTGCTCAGCACTATAGCATCATTGAGGACTTAGCCCAGGCTCCGTTAGCTATGTTTGCTTTAGAAGTTCTCCAGAGCTGACCCTCTCAGAGGAAGTCCTTACTATTAGCTATCGGTGGCATCAACCCGATCGACTCGGATTTGATCACTTTTGACCTCAACAGCCATATACCGAGACTGCCTCACCAAATTGCCTTCCTTATAAAGGTCATCATCAATTCTAAAACGATTCATCATACCGTCATTGATGAAGGCGCTTGGACTTGCATAATGTCTGTTGCTTGTTGGAAGGCTATCGGTTCTCCAACTTTGAGCCAGTCTCCTACGACCTTGGAAGCCTTTGATGGGAGAGAGTCTCACCCTTATGGAATACTCCAACGCTTGCCTATTACTCTTGAAGGGAAGATGGTCGAAGTGGAAGTTGAAGTCGTTGATGTCAATTTAACTTACAACCTCCTTCTGGGACGGAGCTAGACATATGCCATGTGAGCTGTGGCTTCATCTCTATTTCGTTTCATTCGTTTCCTTCATCAGGGGAAGATCGTCATGGTAGACCAGCTATCTTTCTCCACCTCCTCTTCCGAAGGCAACGTGCCCTTTGTGGAGCATACCTCCATCCCATGTGAGAGTGTGGGAGCTGGACTCTTTAAAGATCTTGCCCTTATGGATGTTTTTTCACTCCCACCTCCCAACGTCGCTCCTATTAATTTGATTTATGTTCACTCTGATCCTTGGGTTCTTCCCCCCACCGATCAGATAGACTCTTGGGCAATGAGATGCCGTTGAAGCCTACCGAGCTCAACTACGTCGAAATTGTTGCTGCATCGGCTCCCCCCCATGAATCTTCTCCTTCAATCAGAGCTCTCAACTCGTACGCTCATTCCCCTTGGCTTGGAGATGACACTTCTTTAGACCCTTTAAAGGAAATATTTCCTTCAGACAAAGCCATTATCGAGACCATGTCTCTCGAGGAACCCCCTTGGTCCGATCACCACCATCATTCCTCCTTTCTCCCTGCCCACCAGGAAATGCTCACCTGTCTCGAGCGGTTTGCTCCTTGTCTCCCATCCCAACCCCTTCAGGCACCCATTCAAGTTTATCAAGTGTCTTCTGAAGGGAACATGGGAAACATCACACAAACCCAACCAATCGACATCTCTTTCAAACCAGGGATCGTCGAGCCTATCCATGTTGGAGTGACTTGTACTTCGACGGAGATTTAGCTCTATATTGATCTTTTTCACGAATTCCGTGATGTGTTTTCTTGGTCTTACGAAGAAATGCCCGGCATCGATCCTAGTATCGTGGTGCATGAGATACCTACGTATCCGGGTGCTAAGCCTATTCGACAGCGTTTACGCCCCGTGCACCCCCGAAAGGCTGCGGCTATTAAAGCGGAAGTTGAAAAGATTCTTAAGGCTAGTTTTATTTACCCCATCCCACTCACAGATTGGGTCTCCAATATCATCCCTGTGACTAAAAAACAGGGCACTATCAGGGTCTGTGTTGATTACCGTGATATTAATCAGGCCTGTCCCAAAGATAACTACCCCACACCCTTCATTGACCAACTCATTGATGAGTGTGTTGGGAGTGAAATGTACTCATTCATGGACGATTTTTCTGGTTATAACCAGATTAATATCGCGCCTGCAGATCAACACAAGACCGCCTTTATCTATCCGTGGGGCACTTTCGCCTACAAAAAGCTCCCTTTCGGTTTGAAAAATGTCGGTGCCACCTTCCAACGCACAATGTCTTATGCATTCCATGATATTCGACACATTGTGCAACCTTACCTGGATGATCTACCAGCTCATTTAGCAAAATGCCAGGACCATCCCGCTCACCTTCATGAAATCTTTCTCCGCTGTCGACACTACCGCATCCGGCTTAATCCACATAAGTGTGTCTTCTGCGTTGAGTCAGGCAGACTTCTCGGGTTCATTGTCTCCCGAGAGGGTATCCATTTGGATCCCCTTAAAGTCAAGGCCATTCTGAATCTCCCTCCCCCTGCTTCTTTGTAGCAATTGCAGAGTTTGCAGGGCAAAGCGAATTTTTTACGACGATTCATTCTGAACTATGCCGAAGTGGCCAAAGGCTATACGCGGTTATTGAAGCGGGATACCCCTTTTCTTTGGGATGCCGCTGCTCAAGAGTCCTTCGAGTGTCTCAAGGTTCTCCTTGTTTCTGCTCCGTTGTTGCGTCCTCCTAATTATCATCATGACTACACTCTGTATTTGGCCGCTGCCGATACCACTATTGGCATGGTTCTCGTTCAAGATGATGACGATGACACTGAGCATGTCATTTATTATCTCAACCGCAATCTACTAGATATGGAAACTCGATATGCTTACGTCGAGAAGTTGGCATTGGCCGCCGTTTGTGCCATCCAACGTTTCCGCCATTATATCTTATTGCGCACCACGACAGTGGTTTCTGATTGCAACCTGATGACGTACATCCTGTCATGTCAGTTGCTGGGGGGCAAGTACTCAAAGTGGATTTTTATCCTCCAAGAGTTTGACTTGGAATTCACCACTGCCAAGTCTAAGAAATCCCTTGTCTTTGCTGAGTTGCTTTGCTCTTTGCCATCCCTTACCATGCCCTCTCGGTTAGAGGACCATATTCCAGACAGGACTCTGTTCTTAATTAGCACCCTCGATCCCTGGTATGGGGATATCATTGTCTATCTATAGACATCTTCTTTTCATCTTGATGTGTCCAAGGATGCTCGGTGACAGATTCGCCATCAATCTCTGCCCTACTGTATCATTGGGGACACCTTGTACCGTCTCGGCGTTGACTCTGTTCTCTGCCGATGCTTAACATTCGAGGAAGCTGAGCGAGTTTTAAATGACTACCATTCTGGCGCCCATGGTGGATACATGTCCAGATATTCTACTGCTCAAAAGATCCTCCATGCTGGTTACTTTTGGCCCTCCATCTTCAAGGATTGCATTATCGTCGTACACTCCTGTCACGAGTGCCAAATCTACCAGCGGAAGATGTGCGCGCCCCCTACTCCATTGCACCCTGTTGTTACTGTCGGCCCTTTTGCCAAATGGGGCATTGATTATATGACCTGTAACCCTCGCTCGGCCGGGGGGCATGGGTATATCATCGTTGCCGTTGATTACTTTACAAAATGGACTGAGGCGATGCCTACACTATCTGAAGACGGTCACACAGCGACACAATTTTTGTTTAATCATGTTATCTCACTGTTCGGAGTCCCTCAGGCTATCGTCACTGATCACAGTAAGCATTTTTGTAATCATATGATGACTCAACTAACAACCTAGCTACGCTTGCGGCATGATAGCTTGACTCCATACTATCCTCAGGCCAATGGCCAAGTAGAAGCCGTCAACAAGGTTCTAATTACAATGCTTCAACGCACCATTGGCATGCACAAGTCTAACTGGCACTTGATGTTGTTCTCTGTCTTATGGGCCTACCGAACTTCGGTGAAGGATGCCACCGGTTTCACTTCGTTCCAATTAGTTTACGGATTGGAGGCTACCCTTCCCATCGAGTGCGAGATCTCTTCTTTGAAATTAGCCGTTGAATTACTCCCCAACACTACTCCGGTAGAAGAACGCCTTCTTTACCTAAAACGGCTAGACGAGACTCATCGACTATCCTCTCTAGCTATTGAATCACAGAAGAAGAGAGTGAAAACTCACTTTGATCATACTATCCATCCTCGTTCTTTTGTTGAAGGAGATTTAGTCCTGCTCTATGATCAAGCGAATGATAAGTTGGGGGCAGGCAAATTCGAGCCCATGTGGCACGGGCCTTATATTGTAAAGCGAGTTTTGCAAAAAGGGGCCTATGAGCTGATTGATTACGAAGGGAACCCTCTAGATAAGCCCTAAAATGGCTTTACTTGAAAAAATATTATGCGTGAACTTCATGCACTCTGATTTGTACATACGTGTGTTTTTAGCAGGTATTTCTGTGTGTTTTCATATTTTGGCTTGGTGTGTATGCATAATTTCTGCTTATTGTGTCTTTTTCTTCTTGTGCAGATGTCTGGTGCACCTTATGTTGGTTTCGTTGATGGTGGCTGCCACAGTACCCGCAACCTGTCTTCTGCGGCATGGGTGATCTATGATCCTCATGGTGAGTTGGTAGATCTTCAAGGTGTTTGTCTAGGTTGTACCACAAACAATGTCGCTGAATATAGTGTTGTTATTGAGTTATTGGCCAAGGCGATCAATCTTGGTATCCATACATTGCTTGTGAACCTGGATTCTCAGCTTGTCGTCCACCAGCTCAATGGGCGATATTCCGTCAGAGACCATCGGATTTTAAGGTTGTATTTACGTGTTAAATTGTTAGAAAGGAATTTTGATTTTATTACATATTAGCATATTCCACGAAGATTAAACACGTTAACTGATGCATTGGAAAACCATGTAATCAAAATAGCATATAAGAAGCATGTAAAACACAATAATAAACCATAGGAATATGTGTATATATATATATATATATATATATATATATATATATATATATATATATATATCGTGTGGCGCACTGAGGCGTTCAAAAAATAAGTGTACATGTCCAAATAGAGTCTGTTTTCTCCATACATCCGAGACACATGTCTCTCAAAAAATCATCAGCAGGAAATAAAACCTAGGCGTTTACTGCGGTGGGTTATGCTCTCTGTAGCACACCACCACTCGTGCCACCTGCCTCAATAGGCGGTGCACCCTAGGTACCACTCCTATTGTGTGGATCTGGAACGCTATGGGGACCTCCTCGACCCCCATGTAATCAGGAATCCCTGCTATCAGGCCCTCAAGGTTTCGGGCCACTACCTCCACCGGATATTCAGCTGGGGAAGCCAAGGCTAGTGCTGCAATGCCATGTGCATCCCTCTGCATCTCTGGAGCCAACCCGATGGGTCTCACTGGTCCCACATCTTTATACCATCACATTCATCATTAGGACATATACATGAAAAATCTAAAAAAACATCATAAAAAATAAAATGCAAAATAATGTGATCAAGTGTCTTACCACCATCATCCCACTGCTCTCCAGCAGGCAGCTGCATGTCAGGATCTCCGCAGAAGTCCAAGACAGCATATGGCCAATCCTCAATGAAGATCATCTAGTGCTCCAGCCACTCTCGAAACAGTGTCCCCCATGACACTAGTTGTCCGCCACCTCCTCGTGGCATGACGTGTGCCCACCGTGTGGCCCTAGTCTCACGTGGTCTGGGCAAATCCAAATCCATGTCTTGTAACTGCAATTCCGGCACCCGCTCCAGCATGAACGGGACTAAGATCGACCCATAGCCAAACTGCTTCATCTCTCCTCGACGGCAGTTGGTAAGTTGCTGCTTCATATTGGCTGTCACTGTCTCTGCCCAGTTGAACATAGTTGGATTGAGACATTCGAGAGCCAACCGGAGATGGGTCTTCGATGCCTCGTTTTAGGCTTGGGAGCTCGCTACCCATGTCACCATGAATAGCATATCACGAAGAACTACATCCTCCACTGTCAGGATTGCCACTTTCCGACTCCTCGGTTTGCGTGCCCGTGGGCACAATTGAGCCATCAACATCTCTAGGGAATCACCCCCGGGTCGTTGCCCCTCTAGAATGGGCCTCTCACCACGACGAGATAGCCCAATCAGAAAATATATGTCTGTGGCATTGAACTCAATGTCCCAGCCTTGGATAATGAATTTCCCATCTCTAGGATTCCAGGATCAAATCAGTAGCTCCAGTAAATCGGGCTGAGACCGAAGGTGCGGAGTAAGGAAGAATTTTAGCAATCTGCATGCCCGTAATGCATTTCGGCATCCCACATCAACAAAAGCTTCCACATCATTATCATCATGTGTTCGTTCTTGCCAGAAAAATGCCATTATGGCCTGCATGACGAGAAAAAACGAATTAGCACTTCGTTTGCAAAATTCAACACGTAATTTGCACAAAAACATAATTTCGCGTCGTCATCGCGTCTATTTTTAAAACAAACACGATGACGCGAGGCTGCTAGTTCTATTTTTTCGTGGTCATCACGGAAGTACATCACTTTCCTGCGATGATCGGAGAATGTTATGTGTAAATTTTTTCGGTCATCGCGGACCCGAGTGGTATACCTGCGATGACCGAACGACGGAGCCTGACTCAAAAAATCCACCTAAACCAACACATCTAATGTCAAAATGCATAAAAAAGACATTGAATTGAAGCGCAAGACGAAGTCTATCTACCTGGAAGAAGTTTCAGGATGAATGGTGGACGAATGGGGCCAAAATCAACTTGCCAACTTTGGTGCTCCAAATTGCTCCAAGGTGAAATGAATAGTACCAATGGTAAAAATGAATGATTTACCCCCTTTTTATAGTAATTTTTGGAAATTAAAAAATTATATTTTATAAATGTGGGTTTTTTCTCATTTTTTATCACATGGTTTGTTAAAATTTGGTTTTTTAACTATGTTTCTACGTATATTGTTCATTTTATATCAAATGGGTTTACGTTTGACGTGTTTTTGTGCAGAGCTACAGGTAGTGGAGTTATGTCAGTTGCGTGTACACTTGATCCATAAAGTCGTCTTTAACGCTCTTTTTCGACTTAAAAAATGAAAATATAGCCGAGTTGTTCCTCCTGACTCGTTAAAAGAAATAAGAGGCGGTCGCCTTTAAGCTCTTTTTCGACCATGTAAACACGAAAAGATTGCCGGGCCTTTGTCGTTTCAAGCTCGTTATTGGTTACGAAACGATGTGATTCCGACCGCTTTTCTACTTTTTCGGGTTGAAGTCACTAGTTATGAAAAGTACTCCTCGATCGTAATGGTCAGGCGGTTCTTTCGAGTATTGTTTTATACTTTTTTGGGTTCGAGAGACACAAATCTACGAAAAAGGACCCACCCGGAGTTTTCTTTCCCGTGGCTTTTTCAAACTCTCTAAACATGAAAAAGACTCCAAGTTTTACCTATGTCGGACTCGTTAAACCCTGACGGCATTGGACTCATCACCATGACGAGACTCGAGCTTCTCCTTCCTAGGGCTCGTTAAATTATTACTAGGTTGGATTCAACAACAGGTTTATCATTGATTGTCTATGGCAGCTAGTCACTCTTGAACATCGACACTTTTTCTTCTTGTCGGGTTGGGACATCCATACATCGTCATTTGGCCTTCCGCGGGGTTGGGTTGTCATTGAGCCTCATTCCATCTGATTCACGCCGTTTCCATCGTGCCTCTGATCCCTTGGTATCTGAATGTTGCCACCCTCTGGAGTCGTGTCGCCGACATGTTCAAGAGTATAATCCTTCTGCAGTTTACACCCTTGCCTCCTCCTCTGATGCTCTGTTTCGCCATCTACCACTTGTTCCTTATCTCGTGTCATTGATGGGGGAAACATTATGGCCCTCCTGCGATGGGTCGTCTCCTATCGACATCAGCTCATTATCTAGGAGATTGATCTAGAGATCCCCTTTGGTACCTTAGAGCTTGCATGCCTCAATGGAAAGTTCTTCGCACCTGACGATCGACTTTCATCATTGGTCATCGATTGGGTGATTCCATGAGTGTTCGACTTCAGCTCCTTCTTCACACTTCGTGGATTGTGCTAGCTAGTACCTTGAGAACCATTGGCATTATTGGTGGTTTCTCTCGCGCTTGTTAACGGTTTTCATCATTGACCGGTAATCAAGCGATTTTCTATCATGCTCGACCTCAGCACATCTATTCGCATGCTAGAATTTGTACTATGGTCGGTTGGGTTCAAGACCCCGAACTCAGCTTACACATGTTCGGGCTGCGTGGATTGGTTTATGATTGCATGACTCATTCATGGATGGCTACGACCATACCTGAGTCTTCATGGATGGCTGCGACCATACCTGAGTCTTCATGGATGGTTGCGACCATACCTTTATCATTATGGTCTCATTAGCTGGATGGCTGCGTCCATACCACAGACCTATTTCGTATGTCTTTTGGATGGCTGCGCCCATGCCTAGACTACATGTATTTCATCATCAGAGATATCAGTTGTACTTGCGTGCAGGTTCTTCCAGAAGGTGTTCCAGCTCAGTCAGTTTCATAAAGCATTTCACCCCTCCCACTCTCTCGGGCTTCATACTTTAGGGGGCATCTGTTACACAGTAATTTATCACTGTCTTGACTCCAGTCCTTCTACTGTGTTATGTGTCCAAGTCAACCATGCTCAAATGCTCTCTTGTGCTGCCAAATGACCCAATTTTCCTAAGTTATCTGCCTCATCACATCTGTGGACTAAATATACGTGCTGACGGGTGCTCACAAATAGCCCAGCTACACTGCTAGCGTGGAAGTACACCTGATTCCCACGATGGTTCGATTTCATGTCCCAGCACGGCGTTGCTTATAATCTTTAGTGATGATCTGACTAGCTACATTACTCACTAGCGATGTTAGCGCTATAGCTCAATTATGCCCCAGCGATGCTCCAGATTGGGCGAATTTGTTCCAATAGTCATCCTTCCAGATGACTCCAGACTTGGTTGTTGGCATAGTTTGTATCACCCTCCTTTCTCTGGCATGGTTGTTCTGTCATTTGTGCTACCTTCCTTGGAGATAAGCTCACTCTTCCACCTTTCATGGAGACTCCTTCTCCTATTTAAACTCTCACCATTGCTATGAATTGCTAGTTTCTGATAGTTGGCTAGTTGAGTAGTGCTGTTAGTGTTTATGAGTTTGCTAGATAGTTTGTGAGTGTGACAAGTGTGGGATTGTTGATAGCTTGTGGAAGGTTGTGAAGTGCCCTTACTCTTGTGTAAAACGTATGAGTGAGAGAGACTTGTATGTTGGGAGATCCATCTTCAAAGAGTGAATGCTTGAGGAACATGCTGGCTGGATCCCTCTGAGAAGGCTTGTGACGTCAAGACTTTGGTTGTAAGCTTACTCTTATTTCATTATTAATACAATCAATGATGTTTTCCTATGTCTTGTATGTAATTTACTTGATAGCTCATGACTTCTTAACTTTGTGAGTAAACAGATCATTGTTGTTTTCTGGTTACGTGCTTTGTTGTATTTCCTTTGCATTGTTTTAGGTTGATCACTCGTTAGGAGAAAGAAGCAGAAGCTAGAGCATCACAATGGAACTCCATCGACCACTGGTTGAGGTAGGCCTCCAACTATGACTATTTAAGGAAAGCTATTGTTGATTTTTCCTTGTTTGTGACTAGACCCACTCTAGGGCTAGAGGGGTTGCCTCTATCCGTAGAGGGAACACTTTCCTGCATCACAGTTTTCAAGCAGAGTTTTTACAACAGTGAGCTTGATTCGAGACTCACTAAACAGAATGAAGTCAGTAGGAATGGAGTGCATAGACTCTCCTTACTGAAACTTGACCTCTGAGGGTCACAGTAGTATGACAGGCCTATTCCGAGGAGTTTTCTTGAACCTCTCAAGCCTTTAATGGAGTACACAGACTCTCTAACTCTCTCTCGCTCTATCTGGCTCGATGCTGCCTTCAAGTCAGCTTGGCTTCTACTCTCTGTTCTCTGCTATTAGCTTCCTGCATCTAGCTAACTCTTGTCTGCCTCTTTGTGTTGTTTTTTCTGCTTCTATCAGGTCGTGGCTTTAAATCCAGTCTATTCTTTTGACTGTTCGTTTCCGCTTCCCGGCCTTTTGGTTTCCTTACCTTTGTCCGTTTGAATTCCTCTTCTGTGTGTCATCATCACTAGGTAACACCTCACAGGGAGGTGGCCACCTGTTTCCCAATGAACTGGGTGTCAGATTCCTTAAATCATTTTTGAATGATCATTAATTTTGTTTGCTTCAAGATCACTCGCGAATCATGAATCATTTGCCAACTCATCATCCACGTCGGACTTCAAATCCCCTATCATCTTTCTTTTTGACCTGTCAAATCTAGTCAGTCATCAGGACATATCTCCACCGTTGATCTAGGCTCCCCAAATCCTACGGTCGTCCTTCATATCGGGCAGACAAGTCGCACGATGTTTACCTGTCCAATGCGGGTGGTTTTCTCTCTCATCCACCGGATGCGTGTCGCTCGAAGTGTGGCATCGGGCAAGACTCAGTCAAAATTGCTTATCACCTCGAGGCCTTCTGATATCTTGTTGGTTTGTGGAATCCCATGCTACGGAACCAAATGTGTTACTTTTCCGAATTTCATAGCGATTTCGAGTCTGGGTGCTTCAGGGCTTTCCTTCACTAAGGGAGACACCCTGCGATAGCGCTAATCACTTATCAGAAACCACCCCTATTTCTTGATTTGGCCTCCCATTTTGCCACTTTGTGCCAGTGTGCATTACCATGGGCTAACGGTCTGTGTGCTTTACTGAGGGTCCTCGTTGCTTTGCTATGGCCACAACTGCAACCGTTACGAGGATTCCTTCTGATAGCTTTGATTTTTCTAGGACTTGAATCTTTTAGCATAATTTGAAATTGTCATGAAAACTTAGAAAGTGTTCTAGGATCCAATTCAAATCACGGCCTTCCAACTGAAAAATCTTTTTGACCACCAAAAGTTGGTTTTCTTTTAAGCATCAATCAAGTGAGGGTATTGCTTCCTCGCTTGCTCAATTTTTATCCATTTTGCAATACTTGGTTTTGAACCTTTGAGTCCAATCCCGAGGTATTCAACATCCTCTTTGCACGTAGTTCTTACCTTTCTGTCCAGAATTGTATCTTCCTACAATTCATTAAGATATTCAGGCAACAAATCATCAATAGAAGGCAATTGACTCTACTCTTTAGGATCTTCGATTAATGAAGGTTCAAATAGTCTAAAGCTGTCTGCATTAATGACTGAGTAGATGTGCATGTAAGCTGGTAGATCAAGGAAAAAAGAGTTCTCACCAATTTTCTCAAGTATCTTGAAAGGTCCATACCTTATTGGCTTTAGCTTCTTACCTTCACCTTGCATTCTGTCTTTGCTAATATACAACCAGACTTGATCACCAACTTGGAAACTATGCTCCATCCGATGCTTGTCATGCCTTGCCTTGTACTTGGCTTGGCTCTTTTCCATGTTTCTGTACTGCCTAGTGAATCTCTTGGATTTGTTCAGTGAACTTGGTTGCCTTCTCCACATCACTGTGTCCATCAACTGATATGTCTTTACCAAAGACAAAATCCAAGGGAGACCTCGGTGTGAAACCAAAATAGGTCTCAAAAGGAGATCTCTGTGTAGAAGAATGTTTAGCTCGGTTGTAACCATGCTGCACATAAGATAAACGTTCATCCCAAAGTTTGGAATACTTGCTGTAATATCCTCTGAGCAACTGGATCACTGTCCTATTGACCACTTCAGTTTGGCCATCTGTTTATGGATGAAAAGTTGTTCTCTTCTTCAGCCTGGTGTCCATCAATTCCCACAAACTTGACCAAATTTTCCCAACAAATTGGGTATCTCGATATGATATTATGGAAGTGGGTAATCCAAATTGGATCCATACATGCTGGAAGAACAACTTTCAATTTGTTCAGCTGTAATCTGTTTGTTACAAGGTATTAAAATACACATTTTGAGAGTTTAACATAAGATTTTCTCTTTTCAAAACATCTAGAGTCTGGTTAACATGATTTAGATGTTCTTCCCACGTTTTTCTAAATATAAGAATGTCATCCAGATATACAATAACAAAATCATCAAGAAAAGGTCTGAGTATGTCATTCATTATTCTCATGAAAGTAGCAGGAGCATTAGTTAAGCCAAAAGGCATAACCAGCCACTCATACAGTCCCTACTTTTTTTTGAAAGCAGTCTTCCATGCATCTTGCTCTGCAACTCTGACCTAATGATAGCCACTATGCAAGTCTAACTTGGAAAAATAAATAGCTTCTTTCAACTGATCTAATAGATCATCTATGCAAGGAAGGGGATAATGATTTTTTATCATTATCTTATTCAGTGCTCGGTAATCAATGCACATTCTCCACGAGCCATCTTTCTTTCTCACCAGAACAATTGGAGACCCGCATGGTGATGTGCTAGGTCTGATGAACCCCTTCTCGAGTAGCTCCTGTACCTGCTTCTTGATTTTTGCATTCTCTAAAGCGGACAACCTGTACATTCCGATGTTAGGCAATGGAGCATCTTGCTACAAATTAATATCATGCACTATTTCCTTTTTGGGCAGCAGACCTTTAGGTTCTTGAAACAATATATCATATTCTGAAACAACTTTTTCTAAATCATCTTGTTGTTTAGCATCACAACCCTCAAATACATTGGTTTTATCAGGTTTCTTTTCCTTTACAACCATCAATAAAAATTGTTTGCATGAATTTACAATTCGTTTCATCTGCCCTGAGTTTATGAGAGTATAATTATTCTTGAGCTTATGAGCTCTTACAATATATTTGATTCCATCTTTAACGAGTAGATACTTGTTCTTAGCTCTATAGAAAATAGATTTTCTATCATACAAGTAAGGACTTCCTAAAACAATTCCACATATATCCAAAGGAACTATATCTAACTCAACCTCATCTACAAATGTTGACCCAAAAGAAAACTTAAGTTTACATTGTCTAGTCACTTGTAGCTTTGCTTTATCACATAACCAACCTAATGGATATGGTTTCTTGTGAGGTGTGGTTAGTAATCCCAACTTCTTTACAATTGATTTAGAAATTAAATTTACTTGTGAGCCACTATCAAACAAAGTATCAATCTTTTGATGATTGGAAATAACTCGAATATGAAAAATCTCATGTCTTTTTCTCTCATTTTCTTCATTATCAGTAGATTGTGCAGAATTACTAGTAGATGCTTCAAAATTTTTACCTTTTATACCTGTGGCTATGATTGTTGCTTCATATCCTGAGTCTGACCCCAAATCCTTTTGAATAGCTGCAGCAGTCTTCTTCTTCTTTCCCTTGAACTTCTTAGGTTTTAGCTCCAGATGCAGAATCCAACAGTGTTCATCATCATGCCCATCCTTCTTACAGTGAGTGCATGAAGACTTGCTTTTCTATACAGTGTTTGTCTTCCTCTCTTTCCATTTCTGTTTTCTTTTCTCCTTATTTTTTCTTGCAGTGGGTTTGGATGATCCCCCAAATTCTAGGTTCCCATTCTTACCTCTAGCTTCTAGATGCGTAGCCTGAACGGATACCTCATCTATGCTAGTGGGATTAAACATGAGGATAGTGTGCCTCATGTAGCTATGTAGACCACATATATACTTCTACAGAGTCTCAGGTGAGTCTAAATAAATTCCTGGAATCAAAGCTCTTTTCCTAAATTCTTGGGTGTAATCTTGTACACTTTGCTCTTTTAGTTGTCGAAGAATTTGCCAGGTCATCATGGCTTACTGCATGTAGGCTAGTGGATAGAATTTCTTTTTAATTGTAAAAACAAATTCACTCCCGACAAAAAGAATCTTACCGTGTTTCTTCATGTCAGCTTGTGTCCTGCTTCCCACCATACCAAGGCAGTGCCTCCAAGGCATAGGCTGGCCAACTGAATCTTACTCTTGTCTGAGTCAATTCTCTGCACTCTGCAATAAGCATCAATCTGTCTGATCCAATTATCCAGTTTCTCTGCATTCAACTCTCCATCATATATTGGTAAATCAAATTTAACATCTAATTTAATCAAAGATGTCTTCTTTTTATTTTCAGGGCTATTAAGGGGCATGAAAAAATTTTCTTCTTTCCCTTTGCCTTTAGAGTGGTCATGGAGGAGAGATTCTTCTACTCCTTTGTCTTGTTTGGAGTTTGATGAATCTTCATCTCTATTTTTCTTAAATTCCCTATACATTTCCTCCACCATGGATCTCATGGTCATAAAACTATCCATGAACTAGGGGTCTGATTCCAAGGGATTTTCTTCTGACATTTTCCTCTTAGAATAGACTCTTCCAATTTTCGGGTTAGTTTCAGCCAACTCTCCTTCTCCTAATTTAAGCTTTGATCTAGTTAGCATTCAACAACAAGATCCAGCACAAGCTTGTCTAACCTTAGTAACCTAGAGCTCTGATACCACTTGATTTGGAATTTATCTAGGACAAAGAGTTAAAGGTATTATAGACTCATGTGCATGGATGTGCCTATGTTACTTATGCAACGGATCGATAAGATTGCGAGATTACATAGACACTGAGGCAATCAAAGAAAACATAACAGTCAAACATGTAAACAAAACAAGTTTAATAAGGAGTTCATCTAATGCTCCTGGGCTATGACTCTTGGTCCAGCCTTTCAGTGGTGGCCTCTCTATTATGTTTTCAAGCAGATTTTTTACAACAGTGAGCTCGCTTCGAGACTCACTAAACAGAATGAAATCAATAGGAATGGAGTGCACAGACTCTCCTTACTACAACTCGACCTCTGAGGGTCACAGTACTATGACATGCCTATTCCAAGGAGTTTGCTTGAACCTCTCAAGCCTTCAATGGAGTACACAGACTCTCTGACTCTCTCTGGCTCTGTCTGGCTCGATGCTGCCTTCAAGTCAACTTGGCTTCTACTCTCTGTTCTCTGCTATTAGCTTCCTGCATCTAGCTAACTCTTTTTTGCCTCTCTGTGTTTTTTTTTCTGCTTCTGTCAGGTCACAGCTTTAAAGCCAGTCTATTCTTTTGACTATTTGTTTCTGCTTCCTGGCCTTCTGGTTTCCTTACCTCTGTCCGTTCAAATTCCTCTGCTCTATGTCATCATCACTGGGTAACACCTCGCAGGGAGGTGGCCACCTATTTCCCAACGAACTAGGTGTCAGATTCCTTGAATCATTTTTGAATGGTCGTTAATTTCGTTTGCTTCAAGATCGCTCGTGAATCATGAATCGTTTGCCAACTCATCATCCACGTCGGACTTCAAATCCCCTATCATCTTGCTTTTTGACTTGTCAAATCTTGTCAGTCATCGGGACGTATCTCCATCGTTGATCTAGGCCCCCTAGATCCTACGGTCGTCCTTCATATTAGCCTGAAAAGTCACACGATGTTTACCTGTCCAATGCGAGCGGTTTTCTCTCTCATCCGCTGGATGCGTATCGCTTGATGTGTGGCATCAGGTGAGACTCAGTCAAAACTGCTTACCACCTCAAGGTTTTTCGATATCCTGCCGGTTTGTGGAATCCCGTGCTACGGAACCGAATGCGTTACTTTTCTGAGTTTTATAGCGATTTCAGGTCCGGGCGCTTCGGGGCTTTCCTTCACTGAGGGGGATGCCCTACGATAGTGCTAATCACGTACCGGAAACCAACCCCGTTTCTTGATTTGGCCTCCGGTTTTTCTAGTTTGTGCCAGTGCGCGTTACCATGGACCAATGGTCTGTACACTTGACTGAAGGTCCTCGTTACTCCACTCTAGCCACAACTACAACTATTACGAGGATTCCTTCTGATAGCTTTGATTTTTCTAGGACTTGAATCTTTCAGCATAATTTGAAACATTCATGAAAACTTAGAGAGTGTTCTAGGATCCAATTCGGATCACTCAGGCTGAAGGAAGGCAATGCCAAGGTAACCACAAAGCACGCTTAGCTAAGTAGCTAGCCCTACTAGGCCGGGAGAGGACTCTCTCCATAAGGATCTCAGCCAAGATGACTAGATCAAGAAAAGGATTTTAGGCTAGGTATAATATCACAATGTTTTGATTGGATTTTGAAGGGGTTTCGCTAGATCAGGAGGAGTTGGATAGTTTAGGGCTAGGGAATTAGGTCAAAATTGCAGGGTGTTTAATGGGGCAAGGTAGGCATAAGTTTTAGCACTCTAGGGCTTGATGGGTGAGGTGTTTAATACTGGTGAGAGGCTAGGAAGAGCATGTGATTATCATGGATCCTTCCCAAACTGTAGAAAACATATAATGGTGAATATTTTCCCAAAGCAGAGCAGTGATGTAATGAATTCTGCCTATCAACTTGAAAACATTCACTTAGAAGCAATGAAATGATTAACAAAATACAAAAAAAATACTAACATATGATCACAATAGAAGAAAATGTACTAAACATCCATACCACATGGATCCCAGAAAAATAGCTACAATTCTTATTAATCTCCTACTAAACTACTACAAACTGATGTACAATAAATGTATGAGCATCCAGCTGAGTCCAACCCTTTACAATGTGAAAGAAGAAGAAGATATAGGCTTTGTTTCAACCTCCTCCCATCCTTAGGGGTCGAATCCCGAAGATGAGGAGCTAATTTAACCAACATTGAACAAGAAACAAGAATATAGGCATCTTAACAACTTGCCTCTAAAAGTGAAAAACTTATTCATTTGACCTCAAATTGACTTTTAATGTAATGAATCTACCCTCTACTACTAATTATCCATCATATTTACAAGCCAAGTCATCATTTACATAGAAAAATAGCCATCTTATGCAAAATTTTCCCTACGCACAGCGCTACTGGCCCAATGTGCAGCGCCACTTTTAGGTCCTTTTTGGAAGCCTTCCCGACATCCCAAATAAGCTCATGATATCTCATTGGAAATATCTTCAAGTCTACTTTCCACAACACCTATAATTTCTTCATTTAAATCTCATTTGACCCCTCAAAAGTTGATTGTCCTAAGACTGCTTATGTGTGTCCAAAAAGTGGCAGAAAGGTCATTTTTAGGGTGTTTTTCGACCTTTTGGTGGACCAGTTCTGCCCCAAAAACTAGGGTTCATGTACTTATCACTCTGAATCAAAAAATGGAAGCCATTTTTCCATTGGGTGCCCCTAGGAAAAGCGCAGTGCCAATGGCGCTACGCGTTGAGCCAGATTTTCTGTGTATGCAATTTCCAAAATTTGCAAAAAGCAAAATCTCCTCCAAACCTAACCAAAATTGGTGAGAAGTGTCGATCCATAAAAAAGGGTCTTTTTCACCTCTAATTACCTCACATTAACTTGTCAATCTAGGAACGATTTTTTATCTCAAAGAGTGTACTCAGTTTGAGGCAGTCATTTGGCAGAGTAATGCTAGTAGTATAGCTCAAGAAAATACAAAAGTAAATGGATGCTAGAAACAAGATCTACTTACAGCAAAATACTTTAAAAACTAAATCATGCACTTGGAAAACTAAGCAATTTATCAGTCAAGGATCTAGTTACAATAACTCATCCGTTTGGAAACTGATGTAACTAAAGGTAATCAAGGAACAGATCATCAATCTGGGGACTAGACAACAAATGCCAATGCCCACTACAGTTTCAGATCGTTTTGCACACCAAAGCAACAATAACGTAGATAACAGGAAATGGAACAGCAACTAAGAAATGGAACAACAACTAGAAAATGTAATAGCAACTAAGTCTGATGAACAACAACACCTTAATCTACAGGAACAAGTGCAGCAATCTTATCCTAGAGAAATCAAATGGCAATCTTTACTTAAAGGATAAATCAGACAGCAAATAGAAATGGAATGGCAACCAATTACCAATGAAATATAGAATAGCGCTTAGAGCCAATTGTGAATATACAGTACCGAAATAAATAACACACACAACACACAGAGATATTAAGAGAAACAGTAATCTGTGTCTGATACCACAAATATTTATCTCAGTTAGAAAGGATAACGATCGCAATTCATAATGGAACAACAGTGTCAATTGTACAGCAATCGTAATGAATTATAAACCATAGACGAATACAATAATACCAACTTAAGAATATTACAACTCGGTTACTCTAAAATTGAACAGCAATAGCATTCTGTAAAGAACAGTAATGTTACATTAATGACTTAAAGGAACAACAATATGTTATAAGGTCAGAATGAACAATACGACTTTCCTGTTGCAGAGAACGATATTGTAAATATAACGGAGCTGTAATATAAAATAAAAAAACACACCAGATTACCGATCAAAGCTGATAACGAAAACCACACATGAACTAAAGATAATGATACAGGAGCAAGTGTTCCACCAGGGCCGGGCCCTTAGCCTCCAGGGACACACCGCTTGAAATTATTCCAGGATCAAAGATGGAACAACAACCAGATTTATATTAAAGCATTAAAACAGAGTTACAGTGGATCACTTCTCAACGAGAGTCAATGATCAAAGTTTCAAATACAGAGCAAAGTTACATAAAAATTAACAGTCTCCTCCACCGGGCTAGCAGTGTTGCCCCTACTTATAACAGCTGAAGTTGAGATATCAAGGATGCGAAAATAGTTAAAGAAGCAATCCCTCAGGATCAAAGGATCCTGAGGGATTTTCCAAGCTATTAATCCTCAGTTATCTAGTCGTTTTCTTGCGCTGAGTCAATATCTCCTTTTCCTTTCCTTGGCTGAGATGTTTTAATTTAGATCGTCTTGTTTGCATATGGTTCCCTGCCAAAGGGACATCGGTTAGCTTGGCCCTGTCTTTTTCTTTGGAGCGGCAATCTTTAGTTTTTCCCTTTTCTTTCATAAGAAATGGAAATTATTAGCGTTTTCATGTTGCATATAAATCTTATAGATTTGTCATGATTTCCCATTATCTACCTAGTTCATGATGCAAAGATGTTACGAGTTCTAAAGAAAAGATGACAAAATAGTCAATAAAAACATACCTTCTTTAGTACTCCACACACCCCCCTGCTTACCCTTTTTCATGCGCTCATGAAAACATTGTAGTTGACATGTAAGGCAGTGAGAGAGTAGGCTGGAGATGGGATCTCATGTGGTGGTCTACAACCACGATGCCTAACTAGGTGTTCAAAAAGATGGCCTGTCTGACCCTCAGGCATTTCATATAGGGCTTGGTATCCAGGTGCACCGTGCCAAATAATTGGACTCCAAAACCTATATCCTAACCAAGATGACCCTGCCCTCAAGATAATTTCACCATAGAGGTTCAAACGATCAGCGGATAACTTAAAGTTCTCGTAATTAAATGGTTCCCTGAGTTGGACGTTCAGATTAAAGGTCTGATATCTAAATTTAGCAGCTGCAATGGCAAGGTCCTTAATGGTAAAGAAGTATTCTGTCCCTTGCCGATCGACTGCTGTATGAATGGGTCCTAAAGTGTCAATCACGCCTAGAGTCCTCATGAGGCTCCTATGTTTTTTCCATAACTGTAATGGGTCTCTAGGCTCAGCTCTTACCCATAAATCTAATCCGTTTTCTTGTCTTTGGAAGGCATTATAAGCTTTAAGCCATTTGAATTGATTAACTCCAAACGAAATAAATGCCTGCAGTTGGATATCCCCAATGAAAGGGTCGGGGTTCTGCTATGTATCTTGATCTAACACAAGGTTATGCAGATAGAATTCACACAGGAGTCTTTGAACCTTTACTCCATAGTGCTTACAACAATTTATAAAATCATCAATGGTATTAATTTGTATAGGGGCTCCAGCTTTGACAACCTTAATTTTCAATTGCAAATATCGTTCCATTAAAAACAAGGCATAATTCTTGGTAGGGGATCTACATGCTAGAACGTCAGCGTACAAAGAGCATAAGGTATCCATCTGTCTGATAACTACATCTAATCTATGAGTTACCTTTGCGACTTTTTCTTGTTCTTTTCGCCATCCTTCAAAGGCCTGGCTTTCGGATAAATTGACATTCCTTAGTTGTTGTTGTAATTCTTCATACTTTTCTCAAGAAACCGTTTGTTCTGTGAGTTTTTCTGCTGCTTGCTGAGCTTGCATCAAACCCTCTCGTAGGGTTATTGTCCTCGAATCGCTGTCCAATGTAGTAGTGGCCAGTGGAAGATTTACTTGAATATTTTTATTGCATCACCTTGTGTTTATAGTCTGTATCCCTTCAGAGGACTGTGCCTCTATCTGAACTTCCTTGTCATAGGTCAGTATATCATCTGTTTGCACTTCAACATGAGCAACAGTGAAATGTTGTTCCTTTTGATTTTGAACGACAGTCTTCACTTGAACAAGAGTTTGAACAACAGACTGTTCTTCAACAGTGGTTTGAACAGCAGACTATTCTTCGACAGGGTTTTGAACAGTAGGCTGAACAGGGGTCCTTCAAACCTTTTTCTTTGGGGGTCTTACGAGAGTGGTTGTGTGTCTTCCCCCTAAAGTTCTTTTTGCTCTCTTTCTCATTCTCAAAACCCTGATTTGCTGTCGAAGTCGAGCTATCACATTTAGTAATCTTTGTTGTACTTTTCGTAATCGTTTAATTTCTTTTATTTCCTTAGAAGGAACAGCTATTTGTTTACGCGGGCCTGGACTGTCATCTTGGCCAATTCCCTAGTTTTCCTCTTGGGGTTCTCCTTCGCTATTTTTTTCAGGTTGCTCAGGAGTAGAAACCCTAACTGGCTCTGTTATTTCCTGGGTAACTTCTTTGTCCACCCCTTCTTCTTCATGCAATTCTTCTGGTGTAGTCTGGCTGGGAGTGGATTGTTCCCTTTCTTTATCTTCATCATTTTCTTCACTTGTCATACTTTCATCATGAATAGAATGATTCTTTTCGTTTTCTTCCTCGTCCCGCAATTCTTCGGGTGCATGCTCTTTTGGTTCTTCCTCAATCTGGAGGCCTAGCGGGCTGAGAGGCTAGCCATATTCACCCATATTGGCCAGAATTTTGGCCAATTCATCCTCTTGCAATGGATTTTGCAATGGGCTCTCTTCGCGTTGCTCTGTCTCCGCCTCCACCTGCTCAGGTTGCTCGGTCTCTTCCTCTGTTTCTCCTTCCTCATTTCCTCCCACTTCTTTATCATTCTCTTCTCCTTCCAATTGCAAGGGTTGCTCGTCCCCTGAGTCGACTATCTCCACAGGTGGGCTGGTACTCCCTTGGGGATTTTCCAACCTCCCTCTAATCCATGCCAATCTAACTGATTTTCTTCGTTTTGATGGTCTATTTGGTGTACTGGCAGTATGTTTGCATTTTGGGGCTGGCGGAGTCGGTGCCCCATCTATCATAGCAATTAGTTCTTCCCAGCTGCTCTGCTACTGAGAAAGACTGTGGCTAACTATCAACCGTATCAGTCCATGGTGACTTACTACCGATTCTACATGTTGTGACTTTTTCATGCTTCGGGCAACATCATGAAGTAATGAATTTAAAAATGCAGGTAGGTTCACAGAGCATTTCTCTTTTAATACAGTGAAGAGTTTAAGGTGTCGTGATCTTACCACATCTTTCCTACCTTCACAGGTGATGTTGCTCTAGATGATTCTCGCCAGTTCTGCCCATGGCTCTCCTAATGCTGCTGGTAGGACTCCCTTTCCTCTGACTGTCAGGTTCTGGCCTTCATCCTGGAAGATCTTCATGATCTTTTGCAATCTCTCCTTCTTTAGAGTCCACACAGGTCTAGTGGCTGGCAGTCCCAAGACCTCTGCAATTACGTCATCAGTAACTGCTATGTGTTTTCCCCTTACTGTGGAGTGGTATTCTTGTAATTTTTGCAAGAATTCTATTGCCACAGTCTCGTTGGATTCCTATAAACGATTAAGATAGACTAACCATGCCCTTGCTAGGATTTCTCGTGCAACGTCAGAAACTGTCAATACCTGTGGTTCTCTTCGAATTGACCTTCCTCCCATGCTTTAGCTTTTTATAAAAACGCAGAGATGGAAATGGAACATTAGGCTGTTCAAACTGTTATAAACACAGAGAAAATAGCAAAATCGCAAGGCTCATTCAAATCTTACTAATTGTTGCAAACTATGATACGGAAATATCTTAGGAACAGCAAGGCATGCAAATTGAAAAACGAGATATCGTTAAGCCTTGCTATTCCTGAGTAAGAGTTTGTTGAATAATAGCCTGACACGTATGTCAGCAAATTATGAAGTCAGCGCCTGCTCCCCCGCAATGTGATAGGCCATCCTCGGCTGTCAAATGAAGGAGCAGTGGGCCAATCTGTTCTGGTACAGGGTCATAAAGGAACAGAGTATGCCACGATGCCATGTTTACAAAAGGATCAAGTTACCAAAATTGAGGTGTATAATAGGATCGCTTAATAAATAAGAAAATGCGGTTACATGATGCGAGGCTGGGAGGATAGGACAGTTGATGTGCACAACGAGTGTAATGCGATCATTGTATACTTTTCCCATCATGATTGGTTATGATGTATTTTCATGTTTTTAATGGTTCGAGGAAGTGATATGCATAATCTTATTTGACAGATTACAAAGGTATAAGACAGAGAAGGGTATTAATGATTACTATTGGTGTATAAGAAATGTGACTTCAATACCATTAACAGAGCTCTGTTTCCGACAGGTGTCCATAACCTTGGCAGAGTTGTTTGTTTCACCCATGGAACCATGATCTTTTGTGTATGCCTAGGAAGTATTGTTCAGTGTCAAAATGGAGGTCATTATGCTGGCTTGGTAACCAGTTAAATCATAATGCCATTCACCAGGAAGGAGTGAAAGGTGGGCAGGTCGGCTCATGATGAGACCTCCTGTTCCAAAGACTCTTATTTTTTTCTGATGTGCCTCTTGGACCATATCCCTGGTGTGGTGGCCATAGTGGGAATGTCACTTCACTTTCTTCTTTATGATCATGGTAGGCTGGCTCTTGATGAGACCCCCTATCCTGCATTTGACAATTCAAAACATTCTTCTTTTTTTTCTTTTTCTTTTTTATAAAATGCTTTCCTATTTATACACAAAGGGTGGTTCGGCCCTCCTTAAGAGTAGGAATGGTGGAAGAATTCTTAACATCTCAATAGAAAAATATAAACCCTTTGTTCTTATTCCTTAATAATGATCCAAGAAGATTATGGGAATTTAAAAAGAACCAGCATGATAAAGATGACCAATCATGTTAGTATTAGTAGGGTAATGACAACAAAAGTGATGAATAATTGTGTCCTTTCTTTATTCCTCTTTATCAATTCACAGCAATTTCTTGTAAAAGTAGTGATTTTATATAATTTGCTGATTTCAGTATGCTCTAGATTTGTATCCATTACATGAGTGTATAGCTATGCTCCAAAAGACCTGAAACAAGAGGAACAACACGTATCTTTAGGCATAGGTAAAAGGAATACGAGAATTTTGTCGTTTAAAAAAAAAGGAAGGACAAAGGAATACAAGTGTTGTTCCTTTGAAAAAGGAACAGCAAAAATCAAAAGTGTTGTTCCTTTGAAAAAAAGGAACAGCAAAAACCGAACATGTCGTTCCTTTAGAAAAGGAATAGCAGAAAACCAAAAGTGTTGTTCCTTTGGAAAAGGAATAGCAAAAACACAAGTGCTAAAAGTGCCATTCCTTTGGAAAAGGAACAGAAAAAACGCAAATGTCGTTCCTTTGGAAAAGGAACAACAAAAATCAAAAAGTGTTGTTCCTTTGGAAAAGGAACAGCAGAAAACTCAAATGTCGTTCCTTTGGAAAAGGAACAGCAAAAATCAAAAGTGCAATTCCTTTGGAAAAGGAACAACAAAACACTCAATTGTCATTCCTTTGTTAAAGGAACAACAAAATGAAAATGAAAAAGGAACGGCTGAAACAAAAGGTGTTGTTCTTTTGAAAAAGGAACAGCAACAATGACAAAAGTGTACACAAATGTTGTCCCTTCAGGAAAGGAACAACAAAACAACAACGTTGTTTCTTCTGAAAAGGAGAAGCAGAAAAAAATGCAAATACAAAAATATATACAGAAACTGATTTAACGAAACAAATAAATTATGTACAAAGTGTAAAAATAGGTGAATCACTTAATGAATCACAGGTGAGGAAGATTGCTCTTCCTCCTATAGAATTTGCATATCGGAGTTCTCGCGTAGTTGCTGGAAGAAGGATTCCCGAGTAAGTGGTTTGCGGTATAATCGAACTCGGTGGCCATTTACTTTAAAGGTATGTCCAGATCCATCAATAGTGACTAGAGTAAGGGTGCCATTATCATGTACCTTCTGGATTTCATATGGCCCCAGCCAGCGAGTCTGAAGTTTCTCGGGAAAATCCTGAAACATGGAATCGTATAAGAGTGCCCAGTTTCCTTCGTGGAAGACTTTGTTTTTAATGAGAGTTTCATGCCATTTAGCTCGCTGCTATTGGATTAATGCAGTATGTTGAAGGGCAGAGAGCTTGATTTCATCTAGCTCATTGATCTGCTGTAATCTATTAATTTGTGCCTCGTTTAGATCTAGACTACTTCTTGTGTTGTTCGCAGTGTTTGGATTTCGAATTCTATGGGGAAAATAGGTTGCTTTCCAAACACCAATTGGTATGGTGAATAGCTGGTAGTGCTTCTCCATGTTGTTTTGTAGGCCCACAAGGCTTCTGGTAGTCTTGTAGCCCAATTGCGTCTATGTGACGCAATGGTTTTTGTCAAGATTGCTTCTATTATTTTGTTGCTGCTTTCTACTTGACCATTTGCTTGTGGGTGGTATGGAGTAGTAATTTTATGCTCGATATGATAGTTCTTAAGTGTTGCAGCAATCTTGTTACCAGCAAGCTGTGGTCCACCATCTGTAATTATGTCTCTTGGGAGCCCATATCGCACAAATATATGAAATAGGAACTATATGACATAATCCTTTGTAGCTCTCAGTAATGCTTCTGCTTCAACCCATTTGGTGACATATTTTGTTGCCACCAGAATATATGTTTTCTGGTTCGAGGATGGGTTAATTGGACCAAAAAAATCAAGTGCCCATTGCTGAAATGGTTCAATAACTAGCTGTGGGTTTAGGGGCATTTCATCGGACTGGCCAAGGCATCCTGCCCTTTGACAACTGTCACAAGTTTGAACGAACTTCTTTGCGTCTTTGAAGATCTTAGGCCAATAATACCCTATTTGCAGCACCTTATGTCCAGTTCTCTTATCGGCAAAGTGTCTGCTGCATGGTCCATCGTGACAAGCTTTCAAAATATAAAAAATTCATCCTCCCGGACACATCTCCTGATGTGCATATCTGCTCCTGTATGGAACAGGTAGCCCCCAATCCAGGAAAATCGAGCAAGCTGGACAATCTGTTTTCATTCATTGGGGGTCAAATGTTTTGGTAATTTACCTACTGCTAAGTAATTCACAACATCAGCATACTAGGGTGTTTTAATAGTGACAGCAAACAAATGCTCATTTGGAAATTGATCTTCAACTGCCGCTGCGTCCACTGGTTTTGGCATCCGTGAGAGAAAGTCAGCTACATGATTTTCTTTTCCAGGTCTGTCCTTGATTGTAATATCAAATTCCTGCAATAAAATCAGCCATCTAGTTATTCTACCATTTGTGATTGGTTTATTTGCTAAATATTTTATGGTAGAGTGATCTGTATACAAGATAACAGGATATCCAGTAATGTAATGCTTGAACTTATTGACAACATGTATTACAACTAGAAATTCCTTTTCAGTAACAGTATAATTCAATTCAACAAGGGATACATTCTTGTTAATATAATAAATTGCATATGGTTTTTTATCCTCTTCCTGCCCAAGGACTACTCCAATAGCTGTATCTGAGGCATCTGATGAAATTTGGAATGGTAGGTCCCAATTTGGTCCTCGAAAGACTAGAGCTGTGGACACAAGCTTCTTCAGATCCTTAAAAGCACGATCACATTTTTCTGTCCAAAGAAAGTCAACATTATCTGTTAGTGCATATAGAGGTGCAACAATATGTGAAAAATGTTCTATAAACCTTATAACCAAAGAATCCGAGAAAACTGCGTACCTTTGTTTGAGTGGTAGGAGTGGGAATTAGCAAAATTATTTGAATTTTGGTTGGGTATACTTGTATGCCAGCTACTGAGATATAATGGCCTAGAATAAGTCCTTCAGTCATCATCATATAGAATTTTTCATGGCTTAAGCAAAGCCTGGTGGCAATGCAGCGCTGCAGGACTTTTTCCAGTGTGTCCAATGCTGGGTCAAAATCATCTCCGTATGGTGTAAAATCATCCATGTAGACTTCGAGCCCCTCATTTATTAGGTCTGAAAAAATGCCGAGGATAGCTCTTTGAAATGTGGCAGGAGCATTGCATAAGCCAAAAGGTAGAACTCTGTAGGCAAATGTTCCCCAAGGACAAGTAAAAGTGGTTTTGTCTTGGTCTTCAGGGGAAATCTGAATCTGATTGTATCCACTGAAGCCATCTAAGAAATAAAAGAATTTCTTTCCTGCTAGAGTGTCTAATACTTGATCAATGAATGGAAGGCGAAAGTGGTCTTTTTGTGTTTCTTTGTTTAATTCTCTATAGTCTACACAAATCCTCCACTTTCCATTCTTCTTTGGTACCACAACAAGTGGAGAGACCCATTTACTATCAGAGATAGGGTAGATGAAGTTAACATCTAAAAGTTTTTGAAGTTCAGCTTTTACAACGTCTTTTAGATGAGGATTAAGTCTCCTTTGTGGTTGACAAACAAGTCTCGCACCCTTTTCTATGTAAATGTGGTGTGCACATAACTGGGGATCAATTCCTTTCATATCAGGCTAGTCCCATGCAAATGCTTCTTTATGTTTCCTCAATAATTGGATGAGCTTCTTTTCTTGTTCAGAATTCAGGTTGGCATTAATGTTTAAAGTCTTTCCTGGCTCAATTTCCACAATTTTTCTATTTGAAACAGAGGTAGTAGGTATTGTTTGATCATGTGTATCTTTAAGAAGATCCTCTTCTAATTCATTATCAAATGCTGCTTCTATCATGTGACATTGTACGTGGGATTTGGGTTCAGCTTGTCTAATGAAATTATTAATGGCAACATCATCTGTTTGGTCTTTAAAATCGAGGGCCTCTTGTATGGTTAATGGAGATCTAATATTTTCGGTGAGGTATGATACAGGATGCTTGTTAGCTTTTATTATTGTGACACTTGGCTACGCTGGGGGGTATAAAGCTAGATTCTTAATATTTGTCCCCCTAGTAATGGTCATATTACCTTGTCGGAAACCAATATAAGCATCGGCAGTTGTGAGCCAAGGTCTGCCTAAGATCAATGGATGTCCATCAAGTCAGTTTTTGGGGTTTATTATCAGAAAATCGGTCGGATACTCCCAGGAGTCAACAGATACCATAACATCATGTAGTGTGCCCTCTAGCCTAACTACAAATCGATCAGCCAGTTCTAATAAAGTGGAGGTCGGTTCTACTGATGTAATGCCCAGTTTTTAGCAAGTAGTGGTTGTTAAGATGTTAGTTGCAGCTCCTGGATCAACTAAAGCATTTGAGAAAGTTTGACCATAGATTTGTACGGTTACTATTGGATTTATTGGGTCTTCATATTTAACGGGTGTTTCTTTTCTTGATAATAAGTCAGATAAAGTGCCAACTACTTGGAATTTTGGGTTATTTGTTATTATCCTCCTTGGTTTCTTTATACATAGTTCTTTGATAGTCTTTGCATATATCAGGATGTCTTGAATGGCTTGAAGGAGCGAGATTTTTATGTACAGGTTTCGTAATTCTCCCAGAATGTCAAAATCAGGATATTGTAAAGTTCGAGGTATAATTAAGCGTTCTGGGAATGGAGGAGAGGATGTGGTTTCTGGATCATGAATTTGTTTTCTGGTCACGTCCTCTTCTTGTAATGGTTATTCTATAGGCAACTGATTTTCAACTTGAACTGTTTTATCTGCCTCTGTTTCAATGATACACCTAGATCTTAATTCAATGTCATTACACTCCCTTAGGTCGGTTCCTATCTCTGGTGTTTCGATTATTTGAATGGACTGGACCGGTCTGTTATTTGGATTGGGGTTGGGCTGGGCTGGGAGTTGCGACCTTAAGTCAGACTAGAGGTTTTGTTGTAGGGCTGGCAGTGTAGGTTGAGGGAGCGGGATGGTTCCTACTGGCTGATTCATCGGTATTTTCCAGTTTGTCTTCCAAGTTTGACTCTCTGAAGTAGGAGGAGTCCATTGTGGTGGAAAAACATTGTTTTGCCAATATGGTAGGGTATAGGGAAAATTTGGCCAATTGGGTTGGCTTGCTTGATTCGGCCATGGAGATGATGAAGGGAATGATTGCTGTGACCAATTCGGGAAGGGAGGTTGATTTTGCCACATTGAATTATATTGTTGAGCATGATATTGCGGAGGCTGGAAAGAAGAAGGTGGGTCTGAAAACATACCTGTTTGTCGCGGCTACCATTGACGGTGCTGATTAAGTAGATACACCAATTCTGACTCTTCTTCTGCTTCCTTGTATACTGCTTTCAATCCACGAAGTGAGGGGCAGCTTTCTGTGGAGTGCTCTTTTGTACAAATGGCGCAAACTTGAACTGCATCTAATGGACACTCCTTGTGGATGTGTTTCTTTTTGCATCTGGGACAGAAGATTGCCAAATTCTATTCTGCTTCTGCTTGCTTTTGTTTGGCCTGCATAATATCAAGTTGTATTGTCAGCGTCCCCAATATGACAGTTTTAAAATTTTCCAATAAATTTCCAATTTCTGCATGAGTTACTCCTTCTGCCGAAATTCTATTATCTCTTACAAATAGATCATGTTCGGCTAGTTTTAGCCTTGTGTTGCCTCTCTAGCTCCTGATACATAAATCAATAATGTTAGTAAAATTTTCTTGATAAATATCTCCTTTCCCCATAATATTTAATGTCTTAATCCATTATTCCTTCATTCCCCTAATTAATGTTGTTTTTAATACATTATCAGGTAAAGGTAATGATGCATAAGGAGATCTTTGAAGATTATACTGGAATCGTTCAACTACTCTTCTAATGTTTCATTTGGTTTAGCTACCAACTGAAATATTTCATCTTTTAACTCTCGAGACTTGCAATAGTCCTGATATTTTTTTAGAAAATACTCTTTCATTTGATCCCAGTTATTTATAACACCACCACCTAATTCCATAAACCATCTTAAAGCAGCTCCTTTTAATGTAGAGGGAAATAATTTCAGTTTTTGGGGATTGGTGGTATAGTCATACCCTCTACACAGCACATCGAATTCAAACAGGAATGCATCCGGATCTTCTAATGTAAGGCCATGGAATGTAGGGATATGCTGGAGGGGAATTGCTTTCATAGGTGCATTAGCTGCAGTATATGTAGACGGAAATAATTTCAGTTTATGAGGATCGGTGGTATAGTCATATCCTCTACACAACACATCGAGTTCAAACATGAATGCATCCGGATCTTCTGGTGTAAGGCCATGGAATGTAGGGATATGCTGGAGGGGAATTTCTTTCATAGGTGCATTAGCTGCAGTATCCACAATGGGGTATTGCAATGTAGAGGTTTGGGTGTTAGACTAATTCTGGGCCATTTGGTCAAATATATGCCAATAGCCTTCTGGGATATCTAGGAGGGTATTACTAGGTTGTCGAGGGGGAATGGCTCCAATGGGGATGGCCTTGACAACACTTCCTTTATCTGGGATGATGAGAGTGCCTAATGTCTGGAGGGATTCAGGTTCTTGAATTTCGTTATAAATTATTTTTGCAACACTTCCCTTATCTGGGCTGCTTAATGGTTGAATTACCCTAAGAGGAGATTTTGGTTCTTCAACTTCTCCTGTTTCTCCTCTTCCTTCACAGAGATTGCTAAGGTTCCCTTCCTGCAATGATTTTAGGCTCGAATTTTCAATTTCTTGAAAAATTTCTCTTTGATTTGACTATGCACCTTAGCAAAGGCTAT
This sequence comes from Pinus tabuliformis, assembly GCA_031772625.1. Classification (NCBI taxonomy): domain Eukaryota; kingdom Viridiplantae; phylum Streptophyta; class Pinopsida; order Pinales; family Pinaceae; genus Pinus; species Pinus tabuliformis. The sequence goes on along the minus strand of CM062815.1, from coordinate 1,124,923,800 downwards.
AGATGGTGATTCTGTGGCCTGAAGGGAACTAGTAGGCTATCTAGAAGTAACTTTTCTAGGTCCTACTAAAGGCTGAGATTCTGCTTTCTTAAGGATTTCATCTATAAAGTTCGATCAACCAAGGGTCACTAGCCCCTTAGCTTTATCAGACTAGGGTAGAGGTTTGGGATTCTTTTCAGGCTTTTTCTGCTTAATCATGCACACAAATCAACTGCTAGGTTCTACCCAAACAAAACAGCAACAAATCTGTAGGAAAGTGGGCAAGGGAGCAGGGCTATTACATACTCCACACGCAGGTTCTTAAATTCCATTTTTAAAACCTAGTTCTTTCCTAACAGGTTCTTACACTACTCTGAAAAAGAAACAAATGGCTACACTCTTCCCCGGCAATGGTGCCAAAATGTCGAGCCGTAAAAAGGGTCTTTTTCACCTCTAATTACCTCACATTAACTTGTCAATCCAGGAACGATTTGCTATCTCAAAGAGTGTACTCAGTTTGAGGTGATCATTTTTCAGAGTAATGCTAGTAGTATAGCTCAAAAAAATACAAAAGTAAACAGATGCTTGAAACAACATCTACTTACAGCAAAATACTTTAAAAACTAAATCATGCACTTGGAAAACTAAACAATTTATCAGTTAAGGATCCAGTAACAATAACTCATCCGTTTGGAAACTGATGTAACTAAAGGTAATTAAGGAACAGATCATCAATCTGGGGACTAGACAACAAATGCCAACGCCCACTATAGTTTCAGATCGTTATGCACACCAAAGCAACAATAACGCAGATAACAGGAAATGGAATAGCAACTAAGAAATGGAACAGCAACTAGAAAATGTAATAGCAACTAAGTCTGATGAACAGCAACACCTTAATCTACAGGAACAAGTGCAACAATCTTATCCTACATAAATCAGATGGCAATCTTTAGTTAAAGGATAAATTGGACAGCAAATAGAAATGGAACAACAACCAATTACCAATGAAATATAGAACAATGCTTAGAGCCAATTTTGAATATACAGTACCAAAATAAATAACACACACAGCACACAGAGATATTAAGAGAAACAGTAATCTGCGTCTGATGCTACAAATATTGATCTCAGTTAGAAAGGATAACGATCACAATTCATAATGGAACAACAGTGTCAATTGAACAGCAATCGTAATGAAGTATAAACCATAGACGAATATAGTAATACCAACTTAAGAATATTATAGCTCAGTTACTCTACAATTGAACAGCAATAGCATTCTGTAAAGAACAGTAATGTTACATTAATGACTTAAAGGAACAGCAATATGTTATAAGTTCAGAATGAACAATACGACTTTCCTGTTGCAGAGAATGATATTGTAAATATAACAAAGCTGTAATATAAAATAAAAAACACACCAGATTACCGATCAAAGCTGATAATGAAAACCACACATGAACTAAAGATAATGATACAGGAGCAAGTGTTCCACCAGGGCCGGGCCCTTATCCTCCAGGGACACACCACTTGAAATTATTCCAGTATCAAAGATGGAACAACAACCAGATTTATATTAAATCATTAAAACAGAGTTATAGTGGATCACTTCTCAACGCGAGTCTATGATCAAAGTTTCAAATACAGAGCAAAGTTACATAAAAATTAACAGTCTCCTCGCCCGAGCTAGCAGTGTTGCCCCTACTTATAATAGCTGAAGCGGAGATATCAAGGATGCAAAAATAGTTAAAGCAGCGATCCCTCAGGATCAAAGGATCCTGAGGGATTCGCCAAGCTGTTAATCCTCAATTATCCGGTTGTTTTCTTGCGCTGAGTCAATATCTCCTTTTCCTTTCCTTGGCTGAGATGTTTTAATTTAGATCATCTTGTTTGCATATGGTTCCCCGCCAAAGGGACAACGGTTAGCTTGGCCCTGTCTTTTTCTTTGGAGTGGCAATATTTAGTTTTTCCCTTTTCCTACATAAGAAATGGAAATTATTAGTGTTTTCATGTTGCGTATAAATCTTATAGATTTGTCATGATTTCCCATTCTCTACCTAGTTCATGATGCAAAGATGTTACAAGTTCTAAAGAAAAGATGACAAAATAGTCAATAAAAACATACCTTCTTCAATTCTCCACAAGAAGCACCACCATCAAGCATCTTGATGGTCCAAGAAATCTTCAACAAGCAACCTAAGCCTATCCTCCTCTTTTTTTCCCTTTTGAGCCCGCCTTAGCCTAGCTTTCATCTTTTTGACCCTCATGTTGCAAATTTTGTTTCGAGTCCTGAAATGGTAGGCCATGTGCCTAATCATTTGATTATCCCTATTAGCCTTCTACAACAGCTTCTCTAGGTGAAAATTGACCCTCTCAAGCCATGTCTCTCTATCATCCCCACTTTCCTTCTCAATAGGAGACAAAGTGACCAGTGCCTCCTTGTCACCTTGTCGTTTTACCTTGAGAAGTTCCAACTCCATGAGGACCTGCTTGTCACTCAACTACTTGTTCTCTTGTTCCAAATATGTGATGACATACTTGGCCCTCTCCAAATTGTCCATCAACACTTGAACTTGAGCCTCCTTTTCCTGTATGATGATGTCCTTTATTGTTTCTTCATCCTGAGCCTCTAAGTCAATTATTTCCATGCCATGATGAGTATAATGCTGCTCCGGCTCATCATGCTCTGTCAAATCAAAGTCTCTCTCTTTCTCCTCATCATCAAAAATTTCCTTCAACATCTTTTCCTTCCCTTTGTGCAACTGTTTCACCTATACCTGCTGTGTTGATGAAGAAGGCAAAGCCCCTTCCACATCCTGTGGAGCAAGCATTTGCCTATGGGTTGATGAAGAAGGCAAGGTCCCTTCCACATCCCGTGGAGCAAACACTTGCCTATCAGCTGCAAACAATCTCCTTGTGCCCCTCTGATATGTCATGTAAGTCCCGGGCACCTCAGTAGCTCTAGTCTCTTTGGCCTCCTCATCTGTTTTCACCTGAGCACTGCTAGAAGGTCCCCCTAATTCTTGATACACTGGTAGAGGAATTTGAGGACCCCTCAAGATGTCATGAGAAATAAATGTCTCGCAAGAGATGTTGAGGAGGCTAAGATGATGAAGCACAATCATCTTGATGAGGGAATAATGATAGAGACTGCTCATCTACAGAGGGTATGGCTTTTTTTGCACAAAATGGGCCATCTTCTCAATATTCCTGAACAAGAAATAAGGGAGGTTTAGCATCCTCACACTGGTAAAATGCATGAGAAGCCTGATGTGATAGGTGTATAGCCTAGAAAATCTGCCCTCACAAGTGAAATATTTCATGATGATTTTCATCATGGGGGCATACTTGTCCTTGAGGAATATGAAAGGAAAAAGTATTTTCACCTCATTTATGTACCTGGGTTTCATATAAGGCTCATAATAATGTTCATCTAGGTCCTGTGCCTTGTAACACTTCTCCCCTACATTCGGAATCCTGGTTGCATCCGCAATAATGGAAGGTGAAACTGTAAATGTCACCCCAACAAGAGTCACCTTGTTGTCCTGAAGATGGGCTACAAAAGGTCTAGTGAGCTCAGGGTGGTGTTGAACTCTCTCTACCTACTCACAGAACTCATAGCACCCTAGATGTCTGAAACAAGTGACAGTTAACTGAGAGGCCTGCAATTCTCTGAGGTTTGATGGATCCTCACTAATAATTCTACCTCCCTTGTGTGGTTTTCTTTGATGTCACGGTCTATCTGTCAAAATATCACTGCTTGTGTTTTCCTCCTCCTCATAGTCTCGGTCTTCTCTGTCCATGTTTGCAAGGTTTGGCTATACACTCCAAGAAAAGGGATAAAGGGAATGAGTAAGAGTGATTTAGGAGTGAGGGGATGGGAGATGACCTTATGAGGTATTTTGGTAGACTAGAAAATGAAGGGAAGGATATGAATTGTGAATGTGAAGGAGAGGGGTTTGGGCCCTTTTTGAAATAAAACTTGTGGTATAAAGGATGAAGGGGTATAGAAGTTATGGAGTGATGTATGGAAGGGTTTTAGGGTTTAGTGATAAGTGATAAGTGGCGAGAAAAATAGAGGGGATTAGGGTTTCTATAATGTCATGGAGGGAGAAACTAGGGTTTCATATTTGGCATGGTAATTTCCTTCAAACCCTGTAATTGCAACTTTAATGATGAGGTAGAGGGAGTGCACTCACTTGTTTGAGAGATGAGAGGGTTGTTTGGAAGTTTTGATGGCATTTGGAGGCTTTCTGGTCCTTCTGATCAACGTGTAGTGCCAATCCACAGATGCGCAGCGCCACCTCTCAACACGTAGCGCAGTGTAAATTTGCACTGTGGAAACCTCCAGATGCACAGCACCGAGCCCAGACGCACAGCGCCAACCTCTCAACTGGCAGCGCCAACTCTCCTGGCTGAAACACACAGCGCCTGACTGTAGAAGTGCAGCACCACTTCACCACTACTCCAAACGTGCAACGCCAACCTCCAGAAGTGCAGCGCCAACTCTCCTTTGCCCAAAACTCACTCAACCTTTCCTCTTTTCCTCACTTTTTGACTCCTTCTTTGCCAAATAAGAAAGATGAACTTGAAAATGAAATGTGAGACTTTTATAGGAGTAGATTTTGATTTTTCACTTGAAAAACCCACTTTCTAATGTTTCTTGACCTTTTTCAAAACTCTGTTTTTAATGCCTTTCCTTCTTTGTTTCTTTTTAGGTGGATAATGCTCAACTTGAACTGATTTTTGCAGTGTTTCTTTGTCTTGCAGCAAGGAGAGATGCTTTGGTGTAGTCGAGATCATTTATTACATAAAGTGATTAAAAATTACATAAGAAATATGAATTAACTCAAAATACTTTGTTTTCACCTCAAAAACATGTTTTTGAGATGAAAATTACATTAGTTTAAAAGATAATTATATAGTGGCTATGACTTACTAGCCATCATACTTGACTTATTTATCATCCTCATACCCTTGCTGCCCTTTATTTACACTTTTAAATCATGCTCTTGACCTTGGAAATGAAACCCTAAGACCTAATGAAACATGCCCTATGACCTAATGAAAGCATGATTGCAAATTGACCATGAAACCATAACTGAAGACAACCTGAAGAAGGGTCAGCAAGTATACTCTATGAGGGAGAAATTAGATTTTCTGAAGAGAAGACAACCATCAGTGGATCAGTTTGACATGATCTAATGAAATGATGTAAGAATTTTCAGTATGAGCCCCCTAAAATGAAAATGCAAAGAGAAAATTTGATCCCTGTTGGAAGTATGCAGATACTTACCCTAATAGAAGGAAAAAATGAACGGCCAAACCCAGGAAGGTCAACGATACAAAGGAGGATATCCCAACCTAACACAAAGCAAAGAGTGTCATGTTCAAGAGTGAGTTGCCGACACAACTGATAGATTTCCAAATTTCCCCACACCATTTCTGGCAGGTGCTCCAATTATTTTTTGATCACAAGATCGAAGGGGATAGCATATGCGTGCACTATAAGTTCATCCTTCGGACAAATCCAACCAAGTAATTTTAATGAACCCTAGGAAGGAGAAGCTCATGTTCGTTATGGTGACAAATATGATGTCGTTTAATAATTTAACGAGTCCGAAAAAGATACAACTCAGTATCTTTTTCATGTTTAGAGAGTTTGAAAAAGACACGCAAAGGAAAAATCCGCATGGTCCCTTTTCGTATATTTGTGTCTCTTGAGCCCAAAAAGGTAGAAAACAATACTTGAGAGAACCGCTTGACCATTTCAGTCAAGGAGTGCCTTTTTCGTAAATAGTGCCTCCCACCCCGAAAAAGGGGTAAACTTATATTGGGAACACGACATTTCGCATCCGTTAATGAGTTCAAAATGACAAGGGCTCGGCCATCTTTTCACTTTTAAAGGGTCGGAAAAGAGTTGAAAGTGGACTGCCCATTTTATTTTCTTTTACGAGTCAAAAGGGAAAAAAACTTGGCAATATTTTCATATGAGTGTAATGAGTCGAGAAAAGAGTTGAAATGTGACTCATCATCATCGTCGAACATCCATCACCTATCGTTGCACAAAAAGGTAAAGTGTATTATCCAGTTCTTGAGGAAAAATAGGTCAAAATATTTACAAAAACCTGATATTTTCATGAAAAAATGAATAAAAAGGAGAAAAGTAAATATATTTTTACCATTTACCATTTTACCTTTGCTGTGAAAACTTTTTACTCACTTTTGCCCTAATTTTTCTGGAGCAGATTGCAGGAGATTCGGGAGGTCAATCGATGAGCCGCCAATTCCAGGTAACAACTAAAGCCCTGAGCTCCATTTTCATGTCCTTTATTTCTATTTTTAACCACTTTTTTAGTTTTTTGAGGGGGTTTTTGAAAAAACTTTTTCGCCCTCGGTCGGCCTGACTTCTGGTCATGAAATCGCGCTGGCCCAGGGTGATTAACAAAGCCAACTACGCCATTCAACGCAACTATTTTAAAACAGGCACGCCGGAACCGTGAATAGGGCAAAACCATATTTCTTCAAAAAATCATCGTTTAAACTTAAATTTTATGGGCCAAACATGATTGTTGACTCAAATTAATGGCTTTTGTAGGAAAGAATCGTTGAAAATGGTGGACCGGAAAGAACGGGAACATGAGGATGTTGACACCTAGGCAATGAATGACCCAAATTTCCTGGAAGATTTGAGGGCTTGCGGGCTCCTAAAATTATTTCTCATGCCAGGGATGTGGACCCAATTCAAGGTGCTTCAGTACCTAATTAGTCTTTGGGACATTAATCAGGAGATTTTTGTCATTGGTGACCAAGAGATGGAGTTGGAAACTTTAGATATATACGTCATCACTAGGCTGTCCTGCAGAGGGGAACTAGTGAACTTGTATGGGTCACGATCGATTAGGGCAAGCATATCTTCCTTGCTTGTTAAACACTGCCCTGAGGCCCTGAAATCCAAAAGTGGGAAGATAGAGATTTCCAGTGTTTGAGATCTGACACTGAGAGTGCTTCTATTGACTATCAACAGAGTGGCAGGGTCCCAGGTGGAACATGAGACCAACAAGTTGAAGTTCCTTTATGCTATCGACTGTACAGCTCCTACGATCTTCAACTAGGCAGAGACCATGAAGATCAACATCAAGTGCTAGCTATCCAAAGCTAAGGTGGGAAATCTGAAGCAATTTTGCTTTGGATCTGTGTTTTTGACTGTTTTCTTGGAACGAGTACCACTATTCTAGTATCAATTGACTGAGGTAGATCCTCCTATGCCACGCGATCCACAAATGGCTCGCTGGAGCCGTTTGATGCCCAGGATCACTGGGGGTCAGCATATGTCATACCGACCTGCATTTTTTTCATGGCTACGACGATAGAAGATCATCGTGGAGGATTGGCCATACAGTGGCACCGATTTCCATGGAGATCCAGATATGCCCTTACCAAATGGAGACGACTTCGATGATGAAGGTAAAAAAATAAAAAACTTAATTAATTTTGAGATTTTTTTTATTGTTTTTGGTATATATGTGCTTATAACATTTCTCTTGTTAATGCATATGTTGGACCAAACTGGCCTTCTGGGATGTCCCCAATAGCCAGGCGCGTCCCCCGCCCTATCGATGTTGTCACTCCTTATCAAGAGGGAAGTGAGAACGAGGAGGAGATCGCAAGGAACCTTGAGGGGTTGACTCCCGGTATCCCGAAGTATGCTCGAGTAGGAGACATTCCTCATCGGTACTAGAGACACACGGTGGGAATCTCGGATCGGATCCACCGATTCGTGACTCATGTTGCATGAGGCATATCATGCTACCACGATCACCATGCTGATTAGTTCCTAGGTCCAGCATTTACGTTTTTTGAGGCTTGCATGCCACGGATATATGAGGCCTACGAGCTGCCGATGTTATTTTGGACACACATATTATTTTTTAAGGTTCTGACGTATCAAACATTATCACCATATATATATATATGCTATATTTTCTTGTCTACTATGGTACAAATGGTTTTTTTTATCTTTTCACATGTTTTGTAAATGTCTATCCAACACATGATTAGCTAATGCATCTGTCAATGTATTCATGCGTCTAGGAATATGATGATATTTAATGTAATCAAAATGTCTTTCCAATAGATGGATATGGAGATATATTCTCAATATTTGAGGGTTTTTGACAAAATATTGCCCGTTGAGTTGAAGGACGACAAGCTGTGAATCCAGGTTGACAACCAACTCTCTAATGTCAAGAGCAGTGGCTTCTAACAATAGTTCGATGACCACACTGTATTCAATAATGTTGTTAGTTGTGTGACCTAGAAAGATACCTTGAAGGTCAATCAACTCACCGTTAGGGTTATAAATAGCCCATGCCGCAGATGATAGGTTTCGGGTACTACGGCAAGCACCATCAAAATAACCAATGTGGGGAGTTTCAAACATCTGCAAAGAAAGAAAAGCATAGTAAATAGGAAAGTTGTTTGAAAACTACCACACAAAACCACACTGCACAATAATTAATGACACACTAATGTACATAAGTAACCATGCAAGATGACCTAAGAATAGTACTTTTTGAGGTCAGAGTTTATGCTGGGACTCAGGTAATCAATCAACACAGCAGGACACCAAACTTTTATCGTTGTCATGATGAGTAAGCATCGACTCGGCCAAATAATGGAGTAGAACTCATATAACGCTTTGCCCCCATGCCCCCTGGGCAAGGGAGGGTTACAAGTCGGATGGAAACCCCATTGCAATAATGGGCAATCGGTAAAAACTCGGGGAGGGAGAAAAATTCTAAATCCATGAAGGGATAAAGGTGCCCTCAGTTGAAATATCTTGATCATGTCAGGATAAACTGACACATCAATAGACAGAAGAGAAGAAAACTTTTTCAAAGTGGTAGACATGACCGTCGAATAAGCCAGGAATGAGGAGAGATAATGAGTATCGATCCAAGGTGGTTCCTCGAGAGACATGACTTCCATGATACCTTTATCAACTAGGAAGGTTTTGGCTAGGGGATTAGGCGATTCCAAAATGCCAAGCCACAGGGATTGAGAGTACATATCGAGAGAGGTCTTCATCATAAAAGAATCATAGGGTGTAGAAATCTAAGCCGAAAGAATGTCCATGTAATTGACTTCGGTGGGACTAAGTGGCATAACCTCGCCCCAGGTATCAACAAGATTTGGTGAAGGTATGACCCAAGGATCAAATTTGACCGAGATCATGTTGACAAAGGCAACATGAGGAGGTGGGAGTGGAAAAATTCCCATTAAGTTAGAATATTTGAAAATACTTGCCCCCACACTGTCATAGGGAGCACCAATGCGCTTGATGTACAAAACATTTCCATCTGAGGAGGAAGAAGCAAAGAAAGATAGCTGGTCGACAGTGACAATCTTCCCTTAATGGGGAAAACGAATCATGTGAAATAAAGAAGAGGCCACGGCATGCATGGCATGTGTCCAGCTTCGATCAAGTAGAAAATTATAATTGAGATTAGCGTCAACAATTTCTACCTTGACTTGCACTACCTTGCCTTCCAGAGTGATGGCAAGGTTAGGTAAGACACCGAAAGGTCGCAAATTGTGCCCATCGAAGGCTTCCAGAGTGTTCGGAGATTGGTTCAAAGCAGGAGAACCAATAGCCTTCCAACATGCTGTCGACATGATGCACGTGGAAATGCCTTCATTGATGACAGTCCAGTGGATGGTCTTCTCATTGATGATTACCTAATAAGAAAGGAAATCTAATGAGGGAGACGTGGAACATGGTTCTCTAGATCAAAACATATCAAATTGGAATCGGTGGGATTGATGCCCCCGATAGATGACAGCAAAGATTTTCGCTGCGATGGGAAGCTTTGGAGTACCTCGAGAGTTGACATGGCTGATGGCGCCTGAGCCAAATCCTCAACAATATTGTAGTGCTGAGAAGCTCGGGTGTTGGGATTATACGAGGATTTCCGCAGCACACCTCGAGAGGGTGGCTGCATAGCAGAATCAGGGTTAGGGCGCTCAATGTGAAGAGCGCCATAACTATGGGTAGAAGAAGAAGGTGCAGCTTCTTTCTCTTTCCCAACTGCTGAAGCAGGAGTTTGATAATCTTTCAATCTATTAGCCACATTAATAGGCATACTCATCATGAACACTTGAGATCCTTAGGAAGCAGATTGGGGTTGGTCTAAAATTTGGGTCTGCTGAGACGGAAACAACTCTTTGAGGATAGTGGGGGTCCCTTTGAGCAAGCGACTAACTTCAGATCATCGGGGACAATCCTTAGTGTAGTGATATTGCTCACAAATGAGGCAGTGATACTTAGGTTTCCATTGCGAAGATTCGCCAACAGACATTTTGGGAGGACCCTGTTTCGGGGCATCGAATTTACCCTTGCCTTTACCTTTCTTCTTTCCTTTCGAGGATTTGTCCACTGTAGTAGACTGGATAACATAGACCTCAGAGGTTCAACCAGGGCTAGGTGGATTCTGGAATGAACTATTAGGAACCGAATTTTAGACCGATGTTGGGCAGTGAATCACCCCATAGTGGGGTTTTGGGGCTTAAAGCCCAGTTTTGGTCAATGCAATGTAAAGACCCCGCAAAATGTGGGCGTGAAGCGCGAGAGTCTAGGGTTTTCCATCCTTAAATATTGTAATTTAATATAGAAAGTTTTGACCTACCCATGGTCCGCGGACCATGGGAATGTATAAATAGAGCGAGGCTCGAAGTGTAGAAGTCAGTTTAGTTTTAGTCTTGATCTTAAGTGATACGGGTTTTTGAATAAGGAATTCGCTCTGATTCTGTAAGTCCGAGTCTCAGGTTGTTGTAGTAAGGAAAGGTTCTGCAGCTATGTGCGCAGAGGCTTGGTAGAGTCCGCAACTGTGTGCACGGACCTCTGCAACTGAGTGTGCAAGGTGGGGTTGGGATTGTACTGGAACAAAATATTAATAAAAGATAAGTTGATTCTGAAATATTGTGCATCTTCTCGTAGATTTTTGTGTTTATGCTTCTATTATATCTTTGCATCTCTTTATAGTTTATGTTTGCGTGCACTGGTTATGAATGTTCAATGCTTGATGAGAATATTGGGCCCACATAATTAATTTAAGATCTATAATAATAACACAGTAAGGGTAAATGATTTAGAGAGCGCCTCTTCGTACTCTTTATAGAGCGACGGGAAGGTCGGACGGCTGCGTGGAACAATGCAAGCGGGCAAGATTGGTTTGCGAACTTCCCAGACCTCATTAAGACATCCCTAAGGTGCGGAAACCTGGTTCTAGCAACCTCCCATACTACCTCGGGTGAGACCTCAGTCCGCGCTCCGTGGACTGTTTCCGAAAGGGCCGATAGTTTCGGGATTTGTTTGGCTAAATCACTTCTGAACCTGGGTCAGGCCCCAACAAGCCAACAAATTGTTCCATTTCCAGGACTAAGATCTGCCTAAGGGATGTCTGATGTCAGAACACTGGAATCCCACAAAGAAGGAAATTGAAGAGTGGTTGGATCAGAAGCTTCACAAGTTCGTGACACAGGAAAATAGAACTCCGTAGATATCCGAGAAGAGGTGGCTAGATCACTACATATATATATGGAAATCCACGAGATCTTCTTCGTGTCCTTCTCTTCTGAACTATATGAGTGGATCGTGAGGTTAGCTGACAACCAGGGAAGGTACAAGCTCATTCAACCAATAGTGTGGACTCCAGAGTTAGTGCACAGACTAGAGGCATCAGAAGACAAGATCGTGTGAGTTGTGGACCATTGGCTTGACTGAATAATAGGGGGATTTATCACTGAATTCGTGGTAGACATGATCGTGAGCTATAATGAAGCAGAACAATGTTTTCTCAAGGGACCACGAGGTAGGTACATTAAATCCCTGAATACCTGGATTAAGATGTTGTTATGTGAAAAATGGGTGATGCGAATACATTAATGTTTGGAAAATGTGGAGTGGAAAGATCTACAAAAGTATCGAAGGATTAGGAAATAGTCCCTTAATTTCACCTTTGCGAGAGAGCAAGGAAGAGTGTGCTCGGGTTTCTCCGAGAAGTACAATCAGTTTGATAAGGCAGTGCATTATGCAATTATCACCTCCACTTATGCCATCCCCCACTTCACCTACTTTGCCTCCATCTTCACCCACCCCACCTCCACCAAACCCACAGTTCAACATGGCGAGTTCAATCAAGCTACCCATATTTAGAGTAGGGAATGAGGATCTGGACGAGTTCTGGTTCATGGTAAGAGCAGTGTCGAAAGCACAAGGCATCACGAACGACAACATTATGAAGGCAAAAATGGTGAGCGCATTGTAGGATCGTACACTGACATGGTATATCAGCACTCTAATGATCACCCAAATGCAGGAATAGCAGAGATTCTGAATGCACTGAATAGAGAATTTAGCCGGCCGAAATCAAAGACACAGTCAATCATCAGATTTAAAGAGATCACGATGCTTCCAGGTGAGACCCCTTGGGATCTGGATCAGAGGCTAAAGAATATGATCCGTGAGGCTAATATGAAACTGACATATGTGCAGCACCATGCATGGTTTGTGACATCTTTGACACCACATCTGAGGATGACGTTGTCACAGCAAAAGCTTTCAACCCAGGCTGAAGTGTTGGAAATGGCGATGAGGTTGCATGAAACACCAATACAGGATCTAGGGTTGGGAGTCCAACAAATCCATGCACAACTATAGAATCTATGCTTGGAGATGCAGATTTTGAAGCAGGAGAGGGCGTCGCGACAAAAGGTGCATGAAGAAGTGTAGTGCACAAAATGTAAGGGCCAGAGCCATGACAAAGGCCATTGTCCGGTATTCACGAACTACTTGGTAGGAGGGGGGCAATGCCATTGAGACCAGAGGCATAGGCAGGGCCAAGTGTGGCACCCGCGCTATGGTGCGTGATATGTCAAATAGGAGGAAAGCACACGACGGATAACTGTCATCTGTTGCAGAAGTATACACACTCCCCAGCAACTGTTTTGTAATTTTTGTAGATCAGTGGGCCACGATGAGCATACTTGTCGGAGCTACGAGTTAATGATGGATCAGACCCCTACCTATCGAATGCAGATAGAAATGCAAGCCCTCGACCCAGTGGCAGGAATGGCGTGGGGTGGATTTCAAGGGCAACGTCAAGGATGAGGAGGAATGGGGCTAGGAAGGGGCCACAGACAATTAATCTGTTACAATTGCGGAGGACTAGGGCACTACACCCACGATTGTACCAACCTGATGAGACTATATTGTTCATACTATGCTTAATTCAATCATGAAGCAGTAGATTTTCCTACATTGATCGTGCAGATGCGTGAGAAAGGGGTACTTCAGCCTACTCCGACGCAGAATATTCAAATGATGAGGTCTGAACCATGCGAAGAAGACCCAAATGTGAATATGGTGCTCAAAAGTGGTGTGACCACAGGGGAAGATAAGGGGAAGCAGCCTGAGGAAGATACATGGGTTCACAAGGCTCCTACAAAGGAACCTGAGTTTGACTTGGAATGCGCAAAGGAGACGTTTATGGAAGCTAAGAAGAGCTTCATGGAGGCCTCTACTTCAGGTAGTAAGGATCAACTAGAGACAGGGATGGATCCTTCTATGCTAACTACCTTTTTAGAGACATGCATGAAATTGCTACATGACAATAAGGTGGTTAAAGGACTAAAGGAATTGATAACTAAGTGCGCAGGGTCAGGGGAACCGCGCGTAGTCTAGAAACTGGGAAAGCATGCATTGCGCACCAGGAGGGAGATGAGATTAATGGTGTAGATTGGCGAGTATGAAATGGATTAGGTAATCCTAGACCTAGGTTCGGATGCGAATGTGTTACCAAAGAAGACATGGGAATGCATGGGTAGGCCCACGTTGCAGTGGTCCCCTATTCAGTTACGAATGGTGAACCAACAGAAGATTTTTCCCATGGGGAGATTGCAAGGAGTAATAGTGGATATCGAAGGTGCGAACACATAGTCAAACTCTGAAGTGATAGAGATTGTTGATGACAACAATCCTTATCCCGTGTTGCTAGGAATAGACTGGGCCACTGATATGAATGGAGTCATCAACCTGAAAAAGCAGAAGATGATATTCGAGAAAAATTCCCTACGCGTAGTAGTTCTGCTAGACCCAGCCGAAGGAGTGTGCTACAATGAACCTGTGCGTGACGATGAGCTAGACTACATCTACAAGATAACTATTCGAGACCAAGATTGGGTGAATCCGACTGCAGATAGAAGGATCTCATGGGAGCGCACGGGTTCCTGCACCTTGGATTCAGACGAAGAAGCCAAGCGCTCGCATAATCGGTTGATCGAAATGAAAACGCTGAATTGCAACATGATGACTAGATCACTGCGTTGCGTAACAACCCAGGCCTGATATCTACCAACATATGATGGATTAATAGTGGTGGACGAATTCTTGAGCAAGTTTGAGTGCGCAGTACCGGAACAACAGCGGTTCGATGCATTGAAGTGGGCACTATGTGCGATACCTACGCATTGATGGGGAACACATCAAGGAAATTTTGAAAACTGGCGTGGCTATAGGAGGATGATGCGGTTACGATTTAGGAAACCAGAACTATAGCTAGTAGATAAATACGATGGACGCGATGACCCATGCACACACCTCGCAAAATGGACCAAGGCATATGGAGAAGAACCTTAGCCTGAATGGGTACACTTATTCTATCATACCCTGGATGTCATACCCATGAATTGGTATACCGAGATGGAACTCCGACATGGTATGGGCGAATGGGATGTCTTGTGCGAGGGATTTTTGTTAACATTCACATTTGAAGACTGATGGTTAGATACTGTTGACAATGCACTACAAGCTGTAAAAGTCGCTATCTTCAAAATACCACAGGAACCATGGGAAGTAGTTCAACCATCATGGGTGACCCAATTAAGCAATGCCCTTGTTGGCTTATTGGGGCCTGAACCAGGTTCAAAAGTGAGTTAGCCAAACAAATCCCGAAACTACTGGCGCTTTCGGCAATAGTCCGCGAAGCGCAAACTGAGGTCTCACTCGAGGTAGTATGGGAGGGTGTTGGAACCAGGTTTCCACACCCTAGGGATGTCTTGATGAGGTCTGGAATGTTGGCAAACTAATCCGGCGCACTAGCATAGCTCTGCAAAATTGTCTAACCTTCACGTAGCTTTATAAAGAGCACGAAGGGTTGCTGTCTTAGATCCTTTACCCTTACTGTGTTATTATTATAGATCTGATTTAATTTTGTGGGCCCAGTACTCTTATCAATCATTCAATATTCATAACTAGTGCGCGCAACCAGAAACTGTAAAGAGATGCATAAGAACATGATAGAAGCATAAACACACAGATCTATGAGCAGATATAATACTTTTAGAATCAACTTATCTTTTATTAAACTTCTTGTTCTGTTACAACCTCAACTCCGCCCTGCGCACTCAACTGCAGGGGTCCACGCACACAGCTGTGGACTCTATCAGGCCTCTGCGCACTCAGCTGCAGAGCCTCTTTCTACTACTACCACCCAAGACTCGGACTTACAGACTCAGATCGAATATCGCACTCAAAAACCCATATTACTTGTGATCAATCCTTAACTAAGAACTAAAATATACTTTCTACCCTTAGAGCCTCGCTCTATTTATACATTCCAATGGTCCATGGACCATGGGTAGGGTGACACATTCTATATTAAATTACAATATTTTAGGGTAGACTACCCCTAGACTCTTGCACTCTGCGCTCACATTTTATGGGATCTTTACATTTCATTGAGCCAAAACTTGGCTTTAAACCCTAAAAATCCTCTATGGGGGGATCTGCTGCCCAACAGGCCCCCAACAAAATCATCGTGACTCGTCTCGAGTCATTTGGCTGGTGCGGTGATCTTTGCGTGAAGTTCATCCAGCAACCTCTGCACTTCGCTTATGTCGGCAACACATTCTTCTGTTTTCCACTGTACCCGTTGTGCTCGTATCTCCGATGCTTTGTTGTCAGGTGAAATTCCTTGCCTAAGTGCATATATGCCCTGCATCTGTGCTAGCTTTCCCTCAATCTTGGCTGTGACTGTGAATGCTTCCTCGAGCCAAGGTTGGATGCGTTCTTTAAGCACTGCTTCTTTCTGATGCATGGCGTCCACCTGTGCCTTGAGAGCCTAGGCCTCCCTCATCTTGGTCAGTCGCTGAGTAAGGGCAACCATCTGCACGGTCCCCCAGACATTGTTGTAGGCATGATGCAATTCCAACGCTTCTGTCTCTAACCACTGTAGTGTGGGGTATTCCTATAGTGAAGTGAGGGTGAAGAGTGACTGATCTAACAATCCTGTGCAGTCCTGTATGGCGTGCTCTATTGCTTCCAACCCTGATTGAATGCCGCAGTTCTGCTGCTCTCTGACTTCTGACAGTGTAGAGGGATGCACTTTCAGCCTCAGCTTCACGATCTATAGGTTGAGGTCCATCTGGATCTTTGCTACTTCCTCCTGTGCCTGGCAGAATCCACTGGCCAGTTTGTGGATCTGGGTACCTACTGCTAAGTTTGCTATAATCTCTAGCTCGAGGACATGGTGACATGCTTCCTCAACGATTCGCTCCAACTATTGAGCCTGATCTACCGCTTCATTGCGTTGGAGGCTCAGTTGCTTGATGTTGATTCATTGTTCACTGAGTACCTGGACTGCGCATCCTTCCCTAGCACAGAGCTCTGTCATCGCTCCATCCTGCAGCTGGTATAATATTTCTCGTGGCAGGGTTGCCAAGTTTAAACCAAGTCCCTTGAGCCAGCTTACCATAGCTCTGTCCTCCATATTGGCCGCTATCAGTGCTCCTTCCAGCAGCACAATGGTATTTTCCATTTTGGCCTGCAGCAATTGCTCAGTTGCTAATGTACCCGTGTCCCCGGCTATCGTTGTTTGCTGTGGTGCCTACACCTAAAGTTCTTGGAGTTGCACCTTGAGCTCCCCCAACACATTTTGCTGCTCCATCATTGCCTCCTGGAGCACCTCCCTAGTGACTTCGCGAACTATGTTGCCGATGTCGTATAGGTCACCCTCGGTTAGTGTAATAGGCTCCCCATCCAACTTGGAAGCCTTGGTCTTCTTCCGTGGCCCTATTCGTTCTATCCCACGTGGTCGTTTCAATAGTGTGAAGGTGGTTCTTGGGTCCACGCCTTCCGTTGTCACATCTGTCCCTGTTCTATGGTTATGTCAGGGTGTCTTTCTTCCTGCATCATAGTAACCCCTACTGCTGCTGCCTTTTCCCCGGTGGCCTTCGCTGCCTCCCGGGACGCCCGTACTTTCACAGCTAGTTGTTCGTTTCATTTCTGTAGTGCTAGCCACTTAGCGGCAGCCTTTTGTTTTTGAATCTTTGTCTCGTCGCGCACTACCACATCTGGTGCACGCCATTCCAGTGGCCATGTATCGAGCACCGTGAAAACAGCGTCATCTATTGCAATGAAGGGGAGTGTGGTCCACTTCTGCTCTGGATCCTTCTGCACTCTGATATACACATTATGCATATTTGCTTTAAAGTCTGTAAAGCTCTTCAAACTGTCGTATACCGAGGGGGATAGGTGTGGCTATTTTTTGATCCATAGTCTTACGCTCGCCTCCATCAGTACCCAGAAGATCTTGGTTTCTCAGATGCACATGGCATCCTTTGTTGCCCATAGCGACACATATTTTGCTGCTTCTAGCCAGTCTTGATCAAGAGGAGGAAACTGACTCTCCTCAGGAAATTCTCTTGTAACCAACAGGATGGATAAAATCAACCATGTGTAGTGGAAGATCTTACCCCGCTCCTAGGCCTCCCTGTAGTTTGTTCGGAACTCTTTGCAGAGGAACTACGACTAGTTGAATCGTACCCCTTCTGCGCATTGCTCGGCCAGCGCAATGACCATTGTTGGTACCTCATTACCCCAACATTTTCTCATCACCTTTCCTGCCAACAACTGGGTAGCAACGTGGACCCCTTTGTCCTGAATGCTAGTAATAATGTAACCCCTCTGCTTTTTCTCCAATTTATATTTCTTTTTCATGGCCTCTGCAATCGCCAAGTCTCCACTTGTGCTAGCTATTTCTATGGGGTCCCTTCTCGTACAGGGAAGCCGAGAAATCCTATGAATGAGCTCCGTTGTGATGGGAATGGGCTCCTCTAGCCACAAGTACCCATCATGCACCAGGCAAAGCAATTTCCTGATGACAGATATCATGATTGGGGCTCGATGAAAGTGTGGAATCGATAGGAGGTGGAGTATCCTGGCTTCCTCCACCTCACGCAACCATTTTCATGGTTGCAGTGTTGTAACTACCCCCTCCGTGTTTTGTTCCATCAGCTGGATAATTTCCAAATGAGGAAACTTCTCGCTATCCACAAGGTCCCAGTCTTCAAACTTCATAGTGGGCACATGGCCTACAGTTGAACCTTCAAATAGAACTCCCACGGGGAGGAATGGGGTGTTGATTGTGCTCTTAACGGCATCCAAATCTTTAGGTACCTTTACCCCCTGTTTCCGTAGATAGACATACTTGCGTAGCTTTTCTGTGGCACATACTGGCTAGACGTCTTCTTCCATCTCCTCCTCTAGTTCCATGTCTTCGACAAAGGTCGAAGGATCCTCTTCCTCATCATCGCTCTCAATATTAACTATTTTTCCCTTCTCTTCCATTGACAGTTTTTCGAACCACGGATTTCACGGAGACATACGGACTGGTCCTGCTACTTGTGGATCGCTTTTGGCCCTCAGCGTCTGGGGTGATTTTGGAATTTCTGGCGCATCCCCTATCGGTGACATAGGGCTTGGTGCGGCTTCCTTGGCGGTCAACATTGCTCTTCTGAGAAGGTCCTGCATCTCTTTCGGTAATTCTTCAAATACTAAACTCGCTATCAAAGCCTGTAAAGCCATAAAGTCCATGTGCAATAACTAAATTCTCAAGATACCAAGGGTTGTTTGGCGAATGACCATCTAAGATTTATAGGCTCGCCAGAATTCAAATTCAACCATTCCCCCCTTTCTCGACTCATTAATGCGATATTGGCGGCAGATCATTTCAAATCTAGGTTTGACCTCGTGTCTTAATTGTCTGTCGTCCACTCCTCATTGCCTTAAATTGGACATCTTGTCATGAACAGTGACACCAACGGTCACTTTCCATCCCAACCGCGTGGCAGCGTAGTCCTTTGTGCATGAACATGATTTGTGCATCATATTGATCTTACGCGCCACGTTTGGGCCACGCAGCTCCCATACAGACTCTTTTATAGTCCCGTGCTCTCTTCCAACTATTTGGAACACCGAGACTGTGCTTCTTACGGATAGTCAGGTGGTCACACTACTGGTGTGAGGCTTCCAGTCACTGCCCAACTCAGTCCGCGGGCCTTCCTTAGTTACCCTTGAGCCAATCAGCGCCTCACGTTCTTCCTTATGTGGGGCACTTCCTTGGTTGCTTCGCCTGATAAGGTGCAGTCGTAGCCATGGTAGTATAGCCAGAAGCTCCCGACGACAATCTTCTATCATAGTGGTAGGGTTGCCCATACGTGGCCCCATCCTACTTGCGACGCGTAAGGCTTGTGAGATTTTGGATTCCAGTTCTTTGATATCCTCGTCCATTAATATGCTTTTCTGCTTCAGTCGTACCTGATCTTCTTCGAGTTCGTGAAGCTCAATGTTCCCTCGCTGAATGGATTCTTGAATTTGCATATGTTCGTCCTTGCACAACTGCATAATCTCTTCGCTCTAGTCTGTGCGTGTTGTCACAATTATGGGAGTGATTGTGTGAGGATTCTTTCCCAAAACTATGGTCTTGACTCTGCTCGTCATCGTCGGAACCATTTCTGCGCCCTGATTCTCACACATGGCCTTATATGCCCATCAAACCGCTGGAATGCACAAGTCCCAATCAATTCATCCTATCTAGTAAACTCTGTTCATGATTCCACATAGCTTTATGAAGGCTCCGACGTGAGATTTTCATGGCATGTGTCGCATTCCCTGATTTTCGATCCCTAGTCTGGAAGGTGCTTGCACAACACATCTCTAGATGCATCGACACAAGTGGGCACGCAAACTACTGTGTCCTGGCTACCCGGCTCCCATTTGTCGCTGAGGGCTTCTAGGTCATAAGTGCATACGTCTTCTACCTTCACACCAGTTCCCCATCATCTTCTGATGTATATTTCCCCCATCATGTGTATGTCGCGCCCAACGCCCGTTCTAGCGCATCGCACTGCTGCTGCTTCAGTACTACACTTTCAAATTTGTCTAAGAATTCATCCACTCTGGTTGCCCCTTCATATGTTGGCAGTTCCCTTGCTTCGGTTTTCACATGCAGCAGTGATCTAATCATCATGTTGCAATTCAACATTGTTACTTCATGCAACTAGTTTTGCTAATGCTCTATTTCTTCATCTGAATCAGAAGTACAGTAACTGTCGCATTCCCATGAGTTTCTCCCATCCATTGTCGAGTTCACCTGATCCTGGTCTTGCATTGTTATCTGGTAAATGCAATCCAATTCATCATCGCTGTCATCGCTGCGTACAGGTTCAGTGTAGTGCGCCCCTTCGGCTGGATCCAGCGGAACTACTACGCGTAGAGACTTTTTCTCGAATATCATCTTCCGCTTCTTCAGGTTGATGACTCCATTCATATCAGTGGCCTAGTCTATTCCTAGCAACGTGGGGTAAGGGTTACTGTCATCCACAATCTCTATTACGTCAAAGTTTGTTTGCATGCTCGCACCTTTAATATCCACTGCTACCCCTTGCAACCTCCCCATGGGAAAGATCTTTTGTTGGTTTGCCATCCATAATTGAATCGGGGACCACATCAATGCGGGCCTGCCCATGTGTTCCCATGTCTGTTTGGGTAATACATTCGTGTTCGAACCCAAGTCCGGGATTACCTGATCCATTTCATATTTTCCAATCTGCGTCGTCAATCTCATTTCCCTCCTAGTGTGTAATGCATGCTTTCCTAGTTTTCGGACTACGCACGGTTCACCCGACTCTGCGCACCTAGTGATCAGCTCTTGTAGTCCTTTAATTTCCTTATTGTCACGCAGTAGCTTCATGCGTGTCTCTAAAAAGGTAGTAATCATAGAAGGATCCATTCTTGTCTCTAGTTGATCCTTACTACCTGAAGTAGAGGCCTCCGTGAAGCTCTTCTTAGCTTCCATAAATGTCTCCCTTGCGCATTCCAAGTCAAACTTAGGTTCCTTTGTAGGAGCCTTGTGAACCCATGTATCTTCCTCAGGCTGCTTCCCCTTATCTTCCCCTATAGTCGCGTTGCTTCTGAGCACCATGTTCACATTGGGGTCTTCTTTGCGTAGTTCAGACTTCATCATTTGGATATTCTGGGTCGCAGTAGGCTATAGTACCCCCTTCTCGCGCATCTGTGCAATCAACGTAGGACAATCTACCATTTCATGATAAAATTTCTCACAGTACGAACAAGATATTCTCGTTGGGTTGGTACAATCGTGAGCGTAGTTCCTTGGTCCTCCGCAATTGTAACAGATTAGCTGTTTGCAGCCCCTTCCTAGCCCCATTCCTCCTCGTCCTCGACCTCGCCCTTGAAATCCACTGCGCGCCATTCCTGCTGTTGGGTCGAGGGTTCACGTTTCTATCTACATTCGATAAGCTAGGGTCCAAGCCATTATTAACTCATAGCTCTGACATGTACGCTCATCGTGGCCCACTAATCTATAGAAATTACAAAAAAACTGCTGCAGATTCTGTGTATACTTCTGCAACAAGTGATAGTTGTCCATCGTGTGCTTTCCTCCCACTTGACAGATCACACACCAGAGCACAAGTGCTACACTTGGCCCTGCCTATGCCTCTGGTCTCAACAACATTGGTCCCCCTCTTGCCAAGTAGTTTGCGAATACTGGACAGTGATCCTTGTCGTGGCCCTAACCTTTACATTTTATGCACCACACTTCTTCGCGTACCTTTGGCGGGGGTGCCCTATCCTGCTTCAAACTCTGCATTTCCAAGCATAGGTTTTGTAGTTGCATGTGGATCTATTGGACTCCCAATCCCAGATCCTATATCGGTGTTTCATGCAACCTCATCGCCATTTCCAGTGCTTCGGCCTGGGTTGAAAGCTTCTGCTGTGATAACGCTATCCTCAAGTGTGGTGTCAAAGATGCCAGAAACCACGTGTGGTGTTGCACATCCATTAGCATCATATTAGCCTTACAGATTTTACTCTTTAGTCTCTGATCCAGATCCTAGGGGGTCTCA
Organism: Pinus tabuliformis; assembly: GCA_031772625.1. Classification (NCBI taxonomy): domain Eukaryota; kingdom Viridiplantae; phylum Streptophyta; class Pinopsida; order Pinales; family Pinaceae; genus Pinus; species Pinus tabuliformis. The sequence continues at coordinate 1,124,901,549 of CM062815.1, read as the reverse complement.
CCTAGAAGAATCATGATCTCTTTAAATCCGATGATTGACTGTGTCTCTGATTTCAGCCGACTAAATTTTATGTTTAGCGCATTCTGAATCTCCACTATTCCTGCATTTGGGTGATCATTCGAGTGTTTGATATACTAGGTCAGCGTGCGATCCTGCAATGCGCTCACCAACGTGGCCTTCTTAATGTTGTCATCCATGACTCCTTGGGCTTCCCACACTACTCTTACCATGAACCAGAACTGGTCTAGATCCTCATTCCCTACTCCTTTGAATACGGGTAGCTTGATCGCGCTCGCCATGATGAACTATGGGTTTGGTGGAGGCGGGGTGGTTGAAGATGGAGGTGAAGTAGGTGAAGTGGGTGATGGCGTAAGTGGAGGTGATAACTACGGAATGCACTGCCTTATCAAACTGACCGCACTTCTTGGGGAAACCCGAGCGTGCTCTTCCTCGCTCACTCGCGGGGGTGAAATTGAAGGACTATTTCATAACCCTGTGATCCCTTTGTAGATCTTTATGCTTTGCGTCATTCCAATCATTAATTTATTCACATAACCCGCTTCTCACATAACAGCATCTTAATCCAGGTATTCAAGGATTTGATGTACCTACCTCGCAGTCCCTTGAGAAAACATCGTTCTGCTTTGCTATAGCTCATGGTTGTGTCTATCGCGAACTCAGTGATAAACCCCCCTATTATCTGGTCGAGCCAATGGTCCACGGCCCACACGATCTTATCTTCTGAAGCCTCTAGTCTACATACTAACTCTGGAGTCCACACTATCAGTTGATTGAGCTTGTACCTTCCATGGCTGTCGGCTAACCTCGTGATCCAATCATACAGCTCTGAAGAGAAGGTTGTGAAGAAGACCTCGTGGATTTCCATATATACATAGCGATCCAGCCACCTCTTCTCGGATATCTATGGAGTCCTGTTTTCCTGTGTTATGAACTCGTGAAGCTTCTAATCTAACCAACCTTTAATTTCCTTCTTTGTAGGGTTCCAGTGTTCCAACATCAAACATCCCTTAGGCATATCATAGTCCCAGAAATGGAACCATTTTTTGGCTTATTGGGGCCTAACCCAGTTTCAGAAGTGAGTTAGCCAAACAAATCATGAAATTACCGGCCCTTTTGGCAATAGTCCGTGGAGCGCGGACTGAGGTCTCACCCAAGGTAGTATGGGAGGGTGCTGGAACCAGGTTTCCTCACCCTAGGGATGTCTTGATGAGGTTTGGAAAGTTCGTGAACTGATCCGGCGCACTAGTGCAGCTCCGCGCAACTCTCTGACCTTCGCATAGCTTTATAAAGAGCGCGAAGGGTTGCTATCTTAGATCCTTTTCCCTTACTGTGTTATTATTATAGATCTGATTTAATTTTGTGGGCCCAGTACTCTTATCAATCATTAAATATTCATAACTAGTGTGCACAACCAGAAACTGTAAAGAGATGCATAAGAACATGACAGAAGCATAAACACAGATCTACGAGCAGATATAATACTTTTAGAATCAACTTATCTTTTATTAAACTTCTTGTTCTGTTACAACCTCAACTCCACCCTACACACTCAGCTGCAGGGGTCCATGCACACAGTTGTGGACTCTATCAGGCCTCTGTGCACTCAGCTGTAGAGCCTCTTTCTACTACTACCACCCAAGACTCGGACTTACAATCTCATAGCAAATATTTCACTCAAAAACCCATATTACTTGCAATCAATCCTTAACAAAGAACTAAAATCTACTTTCTACCCTTAGAGCCTCGCTCTATTTATACATTCCCATGGTCTGCAGACTGTGGGTAGGCCGACACATTCTATATTAAATTACAATATTTTAGGGTGGACTACCCTAGACTCTTGCGCTCCGCGCCCGCATTTTGCGAGGTCTTTACATTACATTGACCCAAAACTGGGATTTAAGCCACAAAAATCCACTATTGGGGGGGTCCGCTACCCAACAACCCTAGAATGTTATAATGTACAAACAGAGGAGGATGATGACAACCCTCGAAATATTAATATTCCAGAATCTGAAGCGTGTCATGAAGTTCGAGGACCATCAATTGAGGACCCTGACATCACTGCGTCATTAAAAACAAAGTAGGTAAATATTGGTACAGACGGGGAGCCAAATTACGTGACGCTTGGGGACTATTGGGACGATGCTATGGTAGATAAGGTTGCCGAGTTACTCCGCGAATATCAAGATTTGTAATCGACAAAAATCACAAATGTAAAGGGGATCATTGGCAATTTAGGGATGATGAAGATCACTCTGAAACCAGACGCGAAGCCAATTAAACAACGATGTTACTGTTTGAATCCGAAGTATAAAGAAAAGGTCCACGAAGAATTAGACAAGATGCTTGCAGCTGAAATTATTGAACTAGTGGAAGAATCTGACTGGGTGAGTCCTATGGTAGTATAGGAGAAAAAATAGAAGGGCGAAATTAAAATCTGCATGGACCTCAGGAAGCTTAACGGCGCGTGTGTTCACGATCCATTCCCGACATTGTTTACCGATGAATTATTATAGAATGTTGGTGGACAGGAAGCTTACTCATTCATGGATGGCTTCTCAAAGTACCATCAAAATCAAGATCGCGCTGGAAGATAGGAGTAAGAAAACCTTCGCAACCGAATGGAGTTGTTTTCAATGCACCGTTATGCCCTTTGGACTCAAGAACATGCCAGCAATATTTTCACACGTAGTGGTGGCTGTGTTCAAGGAATACATCCACAAGTTCTTAGAGGTCTATCTGGATGATTGGACAGTATTTGGGTTAGTTAAACACCATATAGTGAGCTTACGGTTCATGTTGGATACTTGCTGTCGACACCAGATTGCGCTGAATCTTAAGAAGTGAACCTTCCTTGTCCCCATTGGAAACGTGCTCGGCCATGTGGTCTACAAACAAGGCCTGATGGTGGACCCTGTGAAGATTGTCGTTATTCTGAATCTGGAAATGCCGCGAAGTGTTAAACAACTATGCGCCACGTTGGGGCACACTGGTTACTATAGAAAGTTTATTAAGAGCTATGCACAAATCACAGCACCAATGGAACAGTTGTTGAAAAATGATGCTACATATTGTTGGAATGATGATTGTAACAAAAGTTTTCATGTTCTCAAGGAAAAAATGGCATCTGCTCCCATCTTGGTCTTCCCAAAATGGGACATCGAATTTCATGTACATGTTGATGCGTCGTGTATCGCACTGGGCGTTGTACTTACGCAAGAAGGCACGGAAGGTGTGGATCACCCAATCATGTTCATGAGTTGGTGGCTGTCCAAAGATGAAAATAACTATTCTATTACTGAGAGCGAAGGATTGGCAATGGTATACGTGCTCTAAAAATACCGCCACTATTTACTTAGGGGGCACTTCAAGATGTATACCGATCATTCCACGTTGAAATAGTTGGTGAACAAGCCTGTGTTGGGGGGGCACATATGCAGATGGTTGTTACTATTTCAAGAATATGACTTCAAGGTCATCGTAAAGCCGGGATGCCTAAATGCAGGACCAGATCACCTATCACGAATTGAGACCGGTGAGGAGCCAACAAATTTGGAGGAAGGACTACATGATGCACAGCTCTATGCAGTGCGTGTCGCAGATGGCCACTTCGAAGACATAATCCATTTCTTAACCATAGGGATTGAACCACAGGAATATTCAATCTGGTAGAAGAAGGAATTGGTGGTATGTGCAGTGAAATTTTCTGTCATTGCGGGGCACCTCTACAAAATGGGAAAGGATGAGATATTACGAAGATATGTACTTGAATTTGAACAAGGACAAATCCTTGCAGAAGAACATGGGGGGGGTTGCAAGAGGACACTATGCAGGATGAGTGATGGCATAGAAGATTCTTCGTGCTGGGCTATGGTGGCCAACCCTACATCAAGATTCGAAAGCATACTTTCGGGCCTGCGACGTATGTCAATGGACTGGGAAACCATCACGAAGGGATGGATGCCACTCAATCCACATATGGTGCTGCAGCCATTCAAAAAATGGGCGATAGACTTTGTGGGGCCAATCAAACCTCAGGGGAAGATGGGTGCGCGCTACATCATCACCGCGACAAAGTACCTGACATGATGGGTTGAAGCATAGCCGATTAAGGACTGCACGGCCGCCACAACTGCAAAATGTTTGTTCGATAATGTGTTGACATGGTTTGGATGCCCGAAAATATTAATAAGTGACCACAGAATGCACTTCCTAAATGAAAATATTAGCGCACTCATCGAGGAGTTCCAGGTGTATCATCAACAAAGTACGTCGTACCACCTACAAGCTAATGGGACAATAGAATAATTAAATAATATTCTAGAGACTGCACTGACCAAAGTATGTAATGCATAGCAAAACGATAGGTATTTGTACATACCTGCCGTATTATGGGCATACAGAACCACGTGCAAGAAATTGACGAGTCAGACACCTTTCAAGTTAGTCTATGGCACAGAAGCAGTCATGCCAATGGAATACATCATACCCAGTTTGTGGATAGCAGTGATGACAGGCATGTCAGACCGCGAAGCCTTCGAAGAGAGGCTCACACAACTGGAAGAAATTGAGGAAGAACGATTTCTAGCAGGATTCCATCATCAAGTATAGAAACAGCGCAAGAAAGCTTCGCACGATTGCCATATGAAGCTGCGCACATTCAAGGTAAACGATTTTGTTGCTGTATGATAGCAAGTTTGAAAAATTTCTTGGAAAACTCAGAATGCATTATTTGGGACCATATGTGGTAAAGGAGGTCACAGACAAAGGTGTGGTCCAGCTAGTAAAACTTAACGAAGAGCCCTTCCTAGGAAGAGTAAATGGAAGTCACCTGAAGCCCTACATGGGTGGGCCGGCTGTCTGACTAACCGACCGAAGCACAGTCTTCGTGAGCTGACAAGCTGGACAGAGGTGCAGAATTATAAACATGGGTACTAGAAGACGACATCGAAGTAGAGAATAAAGTCAGACATAGATGAGTCTGAAGCAGAAAGGATGTTAAAATTGGAAACCAGGGAAAAACTTCATGTGGGTCATCTTATTCATGGCTGATAATATTTTTATTAGATTCCTCTCATCGAGAGGTGTAGGATTGATATAAAGATCATCCAATTCCGATAAGTATTCATGGAGATATGAATTTATTTTGATTATGGAATTATTATCAAGCCGACCTACAACTCATGTAGGCTCAGAAGCCCAACAGTCGCATCTATTCACCCTCCAACGTTGTGTATAAATATAAGAGGACTTTTTCTCATTTGGACTCACTCATCTCATCACATCTCTCTCTCTCTACTGCGCAGATATGAGTCTCTTCTCTACTGCGCTGAAATGGGTCTCTCTCTCTCTCACATGTGAAGCTGGAAGCTGTTGAATTTGAAGCTGCAACTGCAGAAGTAAATATTGACTTGTGTGGCCTAGAAGATCTCCTCTTTGGAACTGCATTGTAGGTTCATCTGAACCTCCTTTGAAAGCCGCAACTTTTGGTGGTGGAATTAAGTCAATCCGACGAACGGTTTGCAAGATATCGACTGCCCTAGTTTGAAGCCGGAAACTGCTGAAACTGAAGCTGCAACTGCAGAAGTAAAGATTGACTTGCGTGGCCTAGAAGATCTCCTCATCTGAACTGTGCTGTAGGTTCATCTGAACCTCCTCTGGAAGCTGAAACTTTTGGTGGTGGAATGAATTCAATCCGACTGTCGGTTTGTGAGATATGGTCTGCCCTTGTTTGATAATGAAGCCGTTAATGCTGATGCTACTGATCTAGGGTTTGCTACTGCTGATATGAATCAGATTTATTGTACTATTTCTCTCTGCTGAATTATTGAAGATAAAAGAAGATTTGATCAAAGGGTTTCCCCACACATTGTGGGGTTTGTCCCTGGCTAGCCACCACATCTTGTGTCTCTTGTCTTGGCTTGTTTTCTGTCGATCGTTTAATGTTCTATCTGCACTTTACTTTATGTACATGTGATTGCTAATCGGTGGAATATAATAAGAAAAAGAAGTAAACTGTTATAAGCATAGAACATACCATAACTTAACATGGTATCAGAGCTGAGGTGAAGACAAAGCTTGAGCAAGAGCAAGAGCAATCATTGAAGAGAAGATTGGCAAGGCTATCCTAAAAGAACTATGGGGTCCTCAACACTCTTTCCTGCCGAAGACAAGCTCTGTGAGAAAGTTGACTATCACGGATGGAAGATGTCTATCGATCTAAACCTTGAAGATCAAGGAGTGCTGGACTATGTAAGAGGCAATATTGTTGAGCCTTCATCAAATGCATCTGCTGCTGCCTGGAACAAATGGAAAAATGGAGAAGTCAAAACAAAGAAGATCATCCGGGACCCTATCGACAAGTGCTTGGTGGCCTACATCTCTGATCTAGACACCTCCAAGGAAATCTACGACAGACTGGTGAGTTTATTTAAAGTTAATGATGCAAATCAAGTTTTGTTTCTTAGAAATAAGTTGAGGGAAATCAAGAAGGGTAAAGATGAAAGTATGCAAGCATACTTCTTAAGAATCACCGAGATCAAGAACGATCTCCTATCTATTGGGGAAACCATTACTGACAGAGAAATGGCACTCACAACTCTCGAAGGATTACCATCTGAATGGTATGTGTTCAGGACTACTCTTCTGAACAATAATTTAATTCCTAGTTTCGAGGAATTAATGGCTAGATGCACTCAAGAACAAACAAGGGTAGAAGAGCAGGAAATGCCCTTGCCTAAAGGTCCTCCTGCTGCTTTTTCTTCTCATGCTAAGAAAAGAAATAATTCTGGGTCTAAATCGAAAAGAAAGGCTGGATTTAAGGGTGGAAGAAAAGGACGATGTTTCATTTGCAATAAAGCAGGTCACTATGCAAGGGAATGCCCTGATAGAAAGGACTCACACCAGGATGATGATCAAAATCCCTCTGATGGAAAATCAAAGGAATGACAAATTCAACAACAAAGGTAAGAGGAGAGCTGGGGATCGAGGAAGAGGAAAACCATTCAAGAAGGCTAGAAAGTCCAGGATGTATTAAATGCACATGACCTCAAAAAGAACCTAGCATCCATCTCGGTAATGGAAGACAAAGGCTACAAGGTAACCTTCAGCAATGGCAAGGTATGTATATGGAAAAATAATGTTAAAGATGCCTTTACTCTTGGGTTTAGTGTTGATTCATTATATTAGGTTGTTGGAAGTTTGCTAGGTGTCATGTCTTATGACACATCTCTTCAGTTCAAACTTTGGCATTAGAGGTTTGCCCCCCTTCATTATAAAGCTATACTCGGTGTAAGACAAATGGTGACAGGGATGCCCGAATTTTGAGTAGAGAGAGAAGGTGTATGTCCAGGATGTGCCGAAGGAAAGCTCAAAAGGGGACCATTCCCCTCGAGCCAAAGCAAGACCTCTGATATATTACAATTGGTTCACTCAGGCATACTTGAGGTTGGCATTAAGAGGGAGACTACTACACCACATACTCCTGAGCAGAATGGTGTGGTGGGAAGGAAGAACCGCATGATGATGGAAGCTGTTCGGGCCATGCTACATGATCAAAGACTTCCAATGTTTCTATGGGCTGAAACTACAATCACCGCCATATATGTACAAAATCGATACCCTCATCAAGCATTGGGTTCTAAGACTCCTGAAGAAAAGTTCACCGCAAGGTGAACAATCTTCCGACTTTGAGGAGCTCTCAAGAAGCCGACACCGGGGAACCGAAAGAAAAGGATGATGAATAAATGCCTGATGCAGAAGAACCCATGGATCTGATTGATTCTCATCCACATGAGCCTTCCTCTTCTAGGAAGAGGCCTTCATGGCTTAGGGGGATACTTGATGATGCTGAAGGACATGCTGCACCCTGAGGAACCTTCCGTCAAAGTAAGAAAGTTAACAGGTATCAGGGATACCTGACCATCATGAGCACGATCATACAAAATGAACCTTCATCATTCTCAAATGTCATCAAGCATTAACTATGGAAGGATGCTATGACCATAGAATATGAGTCTATTATGGAGAATGATGTCTGGGAAGTAGTTCCCAGACCCTGGACAAGACAATTGTTACTTCAAAATGGCTTTACAAGATAAAGCATGCAACAAATGGAAGTATGGAAAAGTATAAGGTTCATTTTGTTGCTCGTGGTTTATCCCAGAAGGGAGGTATAGACTATGATATTTGCACCTGTTGCTAGATATACGACCATCCGCTTGATCATAGCCCTTGTGGCTTCACAAGGATGGAACCCACATTAGATGGATGTTAAGACCGCGTTCTTGAATGGTTCTATCAAATAAGAGGTCTATGTGGAGCAACCTGAAGGATTTGAGATTTATGATTGAAAATCTCATGTATGCAGGTTGAAGAAGGCTCTCTATGGGCTGAAGCAAGCACCCCGAGCATGGTATGAGAGGATCGATAACTACTTGATGAAGCTGGGATTCACTAGGAGTGAAGCTGATCCTAACCTTCACTTTAAGGTTGAAGATGACAAGCCTCTCATACTGGTGTTGTATGTGGGTGACCTCTTTCTAATAGGTGCAAACCCTCTCATTCACAAATGTAAGAGGGAGATGGCTTTCGAATTTGAAATGAAGGACCAAGGACTTGAAGTGTGGCAGAAGCCAAGGGAAATTTTCCTATCTCAAGGAAAATATGTGGTAAATATATTGGAAAGATTCGGTATGATGGACTGCAAGCCTGTGACTACCTCGAGGATATTAACTTTTAGAAGTTATATGGTAGTGATGTCGGACCAGACTTGGGAAACGCCTCTGAGTTTCAAAAACTCATTTGCATTGATGTTCTTGGTGAACCTCCGTTCGAACATATGTTTTGCAGTTAGCATTGTGAGCTCATATTTGTTTGAGCCTAACTGGATTGATGCCAGGAATCTTCTGAGATGTCTTCAGGACACAATCTCTCATGGATTAAGATACACTGCCGGAGATGTGAGACTACTTGGATATACTGATGTTTATTGGGCAGGCAATGTGGTGGACCGTAAGAGCACTTCCGGGTACTGTTTCACCTTGGGATCTGCTTTGATATCCTGGATGAGCAGGAAGCAGAAGTCGGTGGCTTTGAGCACCGCTGAAGCAGGATATATTGTTGCTAGCATAACCTTGTGTGAGGCACTCTGGTTGTGAAAGCTCTTCAGTGAGCTATTTGGATTTACATTGGATACCACTGTGATTCTCTGTAACAACCAGAGGTGGGATTCGATTATTGAGGAATCTCGTATTGTCAATTGCTCCAGCAGATAGACATCATCTGGGATATGGTAAGTTGATGAGCAAGGAAGCTCCATCACATTAAGATGATTTACAGGTTGATACACCTTATCAAAGCCTGGAGGAAAGATCTAATCTGTGATTTTCCCAAACGACTTGGAGTCGGCAAGAAAACTTTGTACAAGGGTCCTGCATGTTGCATACATTGAGCTCTAGGAGCTCCGAGGGCTTGCGGTTCCTACTGGAGCAACATATGACCACAGGGTGACTCACCCTACCCTGGTGGTGCTCACTGGAACAAGATGATCCGCTCTCTTGTGGGACAAGATGATTTGCTCTCTTGTGGAACAGGATAATTCGCTCTCATGTGTAGCAGGATGATTAGTTCTCCTATGAGGCCTGGATTGATGTGTTCTCCATGGCAGCCTGGATTGATGTGTTCTCCATGGCAGCCTGGATTGATGTGTTCTCCATGGAAATTGTAGCAGGATTGATGTGTTCTCCTGTGAGGCCTGGATTGATGTGTTCTCCATGGCAATTGTAGCAGGATTGATGTGTTCTCCTGTGAGGACAGGATTGATTAGTTCTCCTGTCGAGGCATCCTACCCATGTAGTCTGGGACTCATGGGAAGTACCTCTCATCTGATCAATGAGCAGGGAAATGAAGTTAGGGACCATAGTAGTACCGATGGACGCATCGTTGTAACTACCGTACTCCCTACGCTAGGATGACCTCCATTGATCTGGGATCAATGATACTGGTCTGGGACCAGTGGTAGGAGTTGTACCATACTATGACGCTGACTTCGGGTCGGTTGAGACTGGTTTGGGATCAGTGGTACATACTCTGAGACTGACTTTGAGTCAGTGGAGGATGATATTGGTCTAGGACCAGTGGAGTTGTACTCACTATGACGCTGACTTCGGGTTGGTTGAGACTGGTTTGGGACCAGTGGTACATACTCTGAGACTGACTTTGAGTCAGTATGATACATCCTCGATCATTTCTTCTTCTTCATAATTCAAACAAAAGTAGAGCAGAACAGAACAATGCAAGAGCAGAGCAGAACAGAGAAAAACAGTACAGATCAGTGTAGGGTAGAAAAAGACAAAGCAGAACAGGCACAATAGAGCAGAGCAGGGCAAGGGTCAGGCTATACAGGGCAATGCATTTGATGGATGAATAGTAATGACAGATAGACAAATTGCAGATGAAGTTCTCCATGGTTGAGAGGGAGTGTTAAAATTGGCAACCAGGGAAAAAAATCATGTGGGTCATCTTATTCATGGCCGATAATATTTTTATTAGATTCCTCTCGTCAAGAGGTGTAGGATTGATATAAAGATCATCCAATTCCGATAAGTATTCATGGAGATATGAATTTATTTTGATTATGGAATTATTATCAAGCCGACCTACAACTCATGTAGGCTCAGAAGCCCAACAGTCGCATCTATTCACCCTCCAACGTTGTGTATAAATATAAGAGGACTTTTCCTCATTTGGACTCACTCATCTCATCACATCTCTCTCTCTCTACTGCGTAGATATGAGTCTCTTCTCTACTGCGCTGAAATGGGTCTCTCTCTCTCACACATGTGAAGCCGGAAGCTGTTGAATTTGAAATCCTCTTTGGAATTGCATTGTAGGTTCATCTGAACCTCCTTTGAAGGCCGCAAATTTTAGTGGTGGAATGAAGTCAATCCGACGAACGGTTTGCAAGATATCGACTGCCCTAGTTTGAAGCCGGAAACTGCTGAAACTGAAGCTGCAACTGCAGAAGTAAAGATTGACTTGCGTGGCCTAGAAGATCTCCTCATCTGAACTACACTGTAGGTTCATCTGAACCTCCTCTGGAAGCTGAAACTTTTGGTGGTGGAATGAAGTCAATCCGACTGTCGGTTTGTGAGATATGGTTTTCCCTAGTTTGATAATGAAGCCGCTAATGTTGATGCTACTGATCTAGGGTTTGCTACTGCTGATATGAATCAGATTTATTGTACTATTTCTCTCTGCTGAATTAGTGAAGATAAAAGAAGATTTGATCAAAGGGTTTCCCCACACATTGTGGGGTTTTTCCCTGGCTAGCCGCCACATCTTGTGTCTCTTGTCTTGGCTTGTTTTCTGTCGATCGTTTAATGTTCTATCTGCACTTTACTTTATGTACATGTGATTGCTAATCGGTGGAATATAATAATAAAAAGAAGTAAACTGTTATAAGCATAGAACATACCATAACTTAACAAAGGAAGCAGATCCAGATGATGGCAACATGGGGAGTTGCAGACCTTCACAACACATAGGCATAGTTGGATGGACTTCGCGCAATGATCGCCACATCAGCCGAGTGACTCGGGACGAGTCACGATGATTGTTTTAGGGGCATGTTGGGCAGTGGATCCCCCCATAGTGGGGTTTTGGGGCTTAAATCCCAGTTTTGGTCAATGTAATGTAAAGACCCCGAAAAATATGGGCGCGGAGCGCGAGAGTCTAGGGTTGTTTGCCCTAAAATATTGTAATTTAATATAGAATGTGTCGGCCTACCCATGGTCTGTGGACCATGGGAATGTATAAATAGAGTGAGGCTCTAAGTGTAGAAGTCAGTTTAGTTTTAGTCTTGATCTTAAGTGATATGGGTTTTTGAATAAGGAATTCACTCTGAGTCTATAAGTCCGAGTCTCAGGTTGTAGTAGTAAGGAAAGGCTATGCAGCTGTGTGTAGAGGCCTGGTAGAGTCCACAGCTATGTGCATGGACCCCAGCAGCTGAGTGCGCAGGGCGAGGTTGGGATTGTACTCAAACAGAAGATTAATAAAAGATAAGTTGATTCTAAAATATTGTGCATCTACTCATAGATCTATTTGTTTATGCTTCTGTTATATCTTTACATCTCTTTATAGTTTATGATTGTGCACACTGGTTATGAATGTTGAATGATTGATGAGAATATTGGGCCCACATAATTAAGTTAAGATCTATAATAATAACACAGTAAGGGTAAAGGATTTAGATAGTGCCTCTTCGCACTCTTTACAGAGCTATGCGAAGGTCAGACGGCTGCACGGAACAACGCAAGCCTGCAGGATTGGTTCGCGAACTTCCCAGAACTCATCAAGACATCCCTAGGGTGCGGAAACCTAGTTCCAACACCCTCCCAAACTACCTCAGGCGAGACCTCAGTCCGCTCTCCGTGGACTATTATCGAAAGGGCCGGTAGTTTCGGGATTTGTTTGGCTAAATCACTTTTGAACCTAGGTCAGGGCCCAATAAACAAACAACCGACTTTTATTTGGAAGAATATTTAGCAGGGGTCTGGGATACTAAACCAATAACTCCATCAACAAGAGGTACAGCTGGTGACTTTGATGCTGCGGGATCGGATGATGGTTGCGGAGCATCAGGTAATGACTCATACAAAGTACCAGACTGAGAGTAAACTAGGTCCAAGTACTGGGCATGAGTGATGGCCTGTCCTTCAGTGACACATCCACCCATAGCTTTATCATGAGAAATTGGGGCCCTGAAGGATTTGGTGAACTATTCAGTGAGCAACTGATCAACAATCTCGAATTTTATCCGGCGACGTCTACGTCTCCCAATATCTTGCTTAAGGGACGTGAGCAAATAGGTGCCAGTTTCATAGCGAACCGGCAACTGAAAATGCGTGAGGAAAGCCATGGATAAAGAGTTAATGTCATGATAAGTACTTCGAGGTAGCTCAATGTACCACTTCACTACAGCACCTGTGAGCGTTCATTGGAAAAGACGGAGATGAATGGAATCGTCCATGTACGAGTTCGATGAGCACCAGAGGTGATATGTCATCACATGGGCCTAAGGATCTTCTTTAGATTTCCCATCAAAATTTATACAATCACTTGGTATCTTGGACGGCACCGGAGGCCAGTACGGCGAATGAAGGATCAGATCATTCATAAGGTGAGATACATCTAGCAACTCGAGTGTAGCCAAGAATGGCAATTGGGTGTTAAAAGGCATGGGAGGTCAATAAGTGGGTCCATACGGAGGAGCCCATCCTTGTTGGTAATGATTTTGGCCCCATAGTGGGGGATTTTGGCCATATGGCATCTGAGGCTACCCCCATTGCAGACTACCTTGACCATAGGGAGGATTTTTACCTTGAATACCTTGGAACTCTCCAACCATAGGTTGTTGATAATCAACATACAGGTTAAAAGACTGTTGAGCCTGTTGACCTTAGACATATGGATATGGGACCTATTGTCCTTTAAACATACGGGTGATGAACTTGTTGTCCCTGAACAAGAGGGTTTTGGACCTACTATCCTTGGGCATAAGGTTGATACACTTGTTGCCCTTGGATATAGGGATTTTGTACCTGATGCCCTTGACCAGTAGGATTCTGAACCTGTTGACCTAGGACATGAGGATTTTGAGCCTGCTGCTGTAGGACTTGACATTGACCCTGCCCCTACCAGGGTTGACCCTATTGATATGTATACAAGGGTTTCCACTGCCCTGGTTGGTTTTGTTGTTGCAAGGGTTGACCCTGCAGTTGCAAAATTTGTCCCTTGGGCTGCAAAGGTTGGCCCTATGAGGACATGAGTTGAGAGGTGTGTGGATCATATTTCATCTGCTACTGCGTGGTTTGCTGCAACTGTTGCAAGGGTTGACCTTGTGTGATGTAGGAAATGTTCCCTCTGCAGACAGAGGCAACCCCTCTAGCCCTAGAGTGGGTCTAGTCACAGCAAAACAAAACAACAATCAATTTCCTTAAACAATCATTGTCGAAAGAGCCTACCTCAAACCGGTGTTCGTTGAAGCTTTCGTTGTACTGCTTCAGCTATCGTTTCCTTCTCTTCAATGAGAAATTTACCTAAAACAACACAAGAGAACAACAGAACATGTAACGAAAAACAACAATGATCTATTTACTTACAGAGTCAAGGAACCATAAGCTATCAAGTATATTTTACACAAGATATAGGAAATAATCATTGATTGTATTAAATGAATCAAAAGTAAAGCTTACAACCAAGCCTTGACGTCGTAACCTTGTTATAGACATATTTTGGCACTGCAACCCCAATCACATATGTCCATAAGCCAAGGGCTTCTAAGTCCCTAAAAGTGTTGTTTCATTCCCTAAAGGAGCAAGGTCAGCTGATTACATCATCTTCCAGAAGTTCTCCATGAAAGGCTACTCAGAACTAGTCAAAGCAAGACCATACAAACTGCCCAGTGCTAAAGGTGTGATGCATCTCACCTGCCACATGAAAAAAGTGTGATGCATACTGGAAATCCCTTCTATAGGGTGCGATGAGCGAGAGCAGACAAATGGCACAAGCAGTTTGCTAGGTGGAAACCCAGAGAATCTTCTAGAAACTGCTCATTTGACACTTGCCTCTCTGAGTTCACCCAGGGATGAGTAAGAGATCTAAAATCTCCATGTGGAACCAGGAACTATGAAAGAGACGACACTAATCAAAATCCCAGAAGCTGACTCACCCCCTGAAATATCTATAAATGGATCCCTCATCCAAGAGATCCAAAGGTTGGAATTGGGTAATTTGCAAAGAGGTGCTGCTGGTTTCTCTTTGAAGACATTGTTGGGTGATCTTGCTTTGTGAGGTGAAGAGGGCTTTCAAGCTGGGAGGATGGCACTGGGTCAGACCAAGTGATTGTAATCCTCTCTTCTATGACTTTTACTAATAAAGCTATTTGAGTTTTCCTCCATATTCTTGTGTATCTCTGAATATTGTGTTGTTATATGCATTTATATGGTCAATATATATCTGATCCTATATTGTTTACAGTGAAAGATCTCTATGCTTTGATGGTATTATGTTGTTGTGGATCTACAGGTGCTCTTCAAAGCTAGACAAGTAAGGAAGCAGTGGCGAAATTCTGTCAAAGGGGAAAGGAAACAAGCAAGGAGCCAAGCGAAAGATTGAGGTTGGTACTCTCTGCTTCTTTCTAATCTCTCTCTCATAAAGGAAAAATAAGTGACTTTAATCTGTTTGTTTCTAAGATAGCTACCCATCTTAGTGGGACAAGCAGCTCTAAATAGACACTAGATTTCCCGATAACAAAATGGAAACTCCGCTGGGGAGCGATTAGTTTGATTTCTTGTCTCTATTTGTTTGATTCATAAACCACAGACGGAGCCTGAAGTTAAGGCAGCTAGCTTTCGAACTGCATTTGTTATGAAAGTGAAAAGTAGATCAACGTTGCTTCAGTCAATCTCTGGGTTTGTTTATGAACTGAACAATTGACTTGCAAACATCCTAAGTGCCCTAGAGGTAGCTTGAGTAACCTCATTAGATCAGCCCTATACTTTGTAGTTACTGACTATCATTTGCTCGGCCTAAATCCCTGGACTAAACTGCAAACTATGACCAAAAACCAAGTTAAAGTATTGTTCCTTGACCATCACACCCTCTCCTTTAGGAAATTTGGATGCATCGCACCTCCCATGTGCAGTAGCTGGGATGCATCCTTGTTTCCTTGTGTTACAGGTGCGATGATCAGACAAGACTAGATCTGCCTCCAGATTTTGGTTTTTTCTTCACTGTCTTTAGTTTTATTCAGGAGTTTTGTTGTCTGTGATCAGTAGACCACTCATGAAACCCCCTTCTTTGCACCATACAACCTCTATTGTACAAAGAATTGTGAATGTTTTTATGTATTGTGCGCCATTTACAGTTCTCTTTTACAAAATAGTAGCTTAATCGAACTGTCGTCTTTTGATTTGGAAGTGTCACAAGTGTCGTTTTCAGTCAAAGAAAAGAATACTTCTCTTTTTATAGTTGATTACATTGTTACTCTTGTATTTGATCTGAATCTATAAGTATTTCAAGTGTTGAAAGCAGTTTTCAATTCAAAATCACAAAGTGTCATCTTGCCTTCCTGTCTTTTTTTGAAAAGAAAATCGTTAGTACTGTTGCTTTGAAAGAAGAAATAATTCAGATTCGTATTTAGCATTCTTTTTGTCATTCACACATTAAGAAAGCGGAAAAAAAATACATGCATGTGCATTTTAATTTAGACTGCTTGTTGATTGTGATTTAGGACAGTGCATGTAGTGTGTGCTCCCTGCTCTATGTTGAAAGGATTTCATTTCTCTTTCCTTAGTAGCTAGGATTTTCATTGCATAAAGAAGATTAAACGACTGTTTATCATCTTATATTGCATTTTAGGAATTATATATCTACATCACGCAGTGAGCCTTAAAGGAAAACTTCTTAAGAAAGATCAACTGTAAAATAAATTCAATGAACATAAAAACGCTTTGGAACCTAACGCACAACATCTAGAAGTCTAGGCTAGAGACGTATTCCAGTGTCGTAAAGCCTGGTAACTATCGCTTTCATCATAGGTTGGGTGATTCCTCCTCTTTGAGACAATAAGTGCCAGTACGGACTTGTGCTCCCACGTACCATCAAGTATATATTGGGAGACCACAATAGGCTATATCCTTTATCCTTAGGAAGCCATTTCTGCCGCCCTATCAATCACAATGCACTGAACACAACATTCGGGAAGATTGACTGCCGTGCCATAAAAGTATTTTGCAGTTTTGTGATTGGTTTGGTAATCCCTCTGTCTAGATTTCTAGAGCAGTCTCTTTCGTTCCTTTTTAGACTCCTTAAAGGAAAAGGTCCATCTACGCACTTGTCACTTCAGGCTCATTAAAAATCGAAGGCGACTAGAGTCATCTTTAGCTTTTTCTCAACTCTTAAAAATTGAAAAAGCAAGTTGTGTCAAAGCGTCTAAAATTTATTTTAATCGGAATAACATCATTGTTCCCTCATTGGTCTTAGGTTGAGAAAATGGAGTCCACCAACCAAGGATTTCCCCTTGGGGGAAGTCCTAGTCCTTTCTCCTCTTGGGGAGATGTTGGTGCACCTCATATGGCCACATTGTCCCTTCCAGGATTGACAATTGGCCTTCTAGTATGGCTTTTATCGACCTCTGTCATTCAAAGCACCATGATTCCTGAACAATCGAATCAGCAACTAGATGATACCAGAGTTCCCCCCCAACCTTCTACTTCGTTTGTCTCTCCCTCTCCTTCCTCTTCGCTTGGTAAAGATAGTAAAACTAAAAACCAAGCAACTGAGAAGAAGAAGAAGGGGAAGGAGAAGAAGAAGAAGGAGCCAACGGAAAAAAGGGGAAACCATGCATCGTCTAGCGAAAATCCACACACTGCACCGTCCAAACCTAAATATCCATGCGTCATCTGCAAAGGAGAGCACTATCACCGAGATTGTCCTTGCATCCCACAGATCCCAAGGGACTGGTCTCCCCGCTTGGACAATCCGGTGTCATCAACCTCTGATGATCATGTTGAAAGTACATTGTCAACTAGTGAAAGCGAAGTCACCGGACAAAAAGGGAAATCTAAATTTCCTTGCAGACTGTGTGAAGGCGATCATGCCCTCCACTATTTTCCCTTCCTGGATGAAGCTAAAAGAGTCTTGGATAATCGTCTTGTATCACCGCAGTGACTCCCTCCTGGGTACAAGAAACTCTTGTCGAATCCATTGCTAGTTGAAAATCTGACTGACCCACCTTTGGAGTCGGTCGAAGCACCTATCATTGAAGATAAACCCTCTGAGTCCACATCAGACCAAAGTCAATAGGTCGAGATGGCAGTCGACCCCATCTTGACTTCAGAAGATTTACCTTCAGATGATACAGTCACTGAAAAGAATGAGAACGACACCGTTCAAATTCTTTTCGTAAACACAGACTCTGATGAACATGGGGGAAATATACCCATTCCTTTACCGTAGGAAGGAAATTCATTAGAGTTGTATCTGGCCATTTATTCGGTCCCACCTCTAAGCAACCTAGTCATTTCCTTCGATTGGAATCTACTAGGAAAACCCCGTTTACCATCTAATGTACCCGTTCAAATCATAGTGCAAATTTAAAAAATGGTCATGGTTGGTACCATCATAGATGAAGGGGATTCTGTGAGTTCCTTTCCTCAATTTCTTGGAAAGCACTTGGTTCGCCATCGCTTTTGCCTGAGAGTGCAATATTGGACAGGCTTCGATAAAGGAACGAGTGGGCCATTAGGGATCCTTCCAAGTTTCCTTATAACTTTGAGAAGGAAAACCGTTTATCTGAATGTAATGGTAGTCCAAGGACCTTTAGATTACAATCTACTCCTTGGGCATGACTACATTTATAGCATGGGAGCCATCGTCTCCTCACTCTTTTGAGTAATGTGTTTCCCGCATGAAGGTAGAGTGGTCGAGCTCGTAGACCAGCTTTCATTCCCTAGTTCACACATAGCTAATAGTCAAATGCCATCCTTAACAGGTCTTTTTGCGCAAGGAATGTCTCATCAATCTCCAGTCTGTCCACCTGATGAGCGTGATTGATTTGGTGGTCAATACTAAAACCCAGGGGGCATGCAACCTAGTCTGCTTCAGCAGGAAAGCTTCAGGTATAGGGTAGGTTTCTGCAAAGGATATATGACTGGTCTGACACACCCGTCCATTTAGGAAAATGGGATTAGACCGGAATAAGATACCTCTGTTAGAAGGTAGGCCTTTCCTGATAGAACAAATGTTTTGTCTGCAAATTGAAGGGTAACTTGGAAAGGTAGACCTTTCCCGATAGAGCAAGTGTTTTGTCTGCAAATTGAAGGGTAACCTGGGAAACTCTACTTCGCTATACCTAGGGGCATGCAAACTTTCTGCGTGAAAGTGAAAAGCAACCATTTATTTTCTTAGTTTGTAGTTTCTTAACCCTTTAAAATCGTAGGATTGGTCGTTCCTAACTTACATAATGAAAGGAGTCGGAGCATAATTTTGAATGGTGCAAGCTCCCTAAAAAATGAACCTATCGATGAGACATCCTTATTATACGACTGGCACGAGCAATTTTACGCAAAGTTCAAGCTCATTAAAACTTAAACCTAGCAATGAGCATATGTTCCACCAGAGTTTAAGCTCATTAAAAAATGAACCCACCTCCAGTAAATAACCATTTTGAATGCATTATCATCAGCTTTTGAGCCTTGGTCGTGTTCTTACCATCACCTCCACTCTGTTGTTGCCAATCATTCGCCTCCATTTGATCGTTTACCCTTTTTTTAGGAATAGCTGCGACGAGTGATCCTATTAGCCACCTTTTTACACTGCCATGATTGGAAAGTTCCAAACCTTACCTGGAACCAGTTGCTATCTGAAAACATCACTCGTTCCTCAAAAAATGAGTCTCCTTTAAGCTCTTTTCATCTGACTCGTAAAATATGAAAATATTTCCGAGAAATTGGCCTCTCTAGCTCGTTAAAGTGATTCGAAGTGCTATTCCTCCTCTATATTTTAATCTTTTTTGACCTGAGGGATTATTACACAAAAAGATCGAGCGTTTGTCTTGTTCGGCTCATTAAAACTATCGAAAATTCATCCCTTTCGAAAATTCATCCCTGTATATTCTATATAGTTCGCCCAGGGATGAGTAAGAGATCTAAAATCTCCATGTGGAACCAGGAACTATTAGAGAGATGACACTAATCAAAATCCCAGAAGCTAACTCACCCCCCTGTAAATATCTATAAATGGATCCCTCATCCAAGAGATCCAAAGGTTGGAATTGGGTAATTTGCAAAGAGGTGCTGCTGGTTTCTCTTTGAAGACATTGTTGGGCGATCTTGCTTTGTGTGAGGTGAAGAGGGCTTTCAAGCTGGGAGGATGGCTCTGGGTTAGACCAAGTGGTTGTAATCCTCGCTTCTATGACTTTTACTAATAAAGCTATTTGATTTTTCCTCCATATTCTTGTGTATCTCTAAATATTATGTTGTTATATTCCTTTATATGGTCAATATATATCTGATCCTATATTTTTTACAATGAAATATCTCTATGCTTTGATTGTATTATGCTGCTATGAATCTACAGGTGCTCTTTGAAGCTGGACAAGTAAGGAAGCAGTGGCGAAATTCTGTCAAAGGGGAAATGAAACAAGCAAGGAGCTAAGCGAAAGATTGAGGTTGGTACTCTCTGCTTCTTTCCCATCTCTCTCTCGTAAAGGAAAAACAAGTGACTTTAATCTATTTGTTTCTAAGATAGCTACCCATCTTAGTGGGACTAGCAGCTATAAATAGACACTAGATTTCCTAATAACAAACCTGTTACACAGTAATTTGTCACTGTCCTCATCTCAATCCCTCTGTTGTGTGATGTATCAAATACACATGTCCACATCTTCCCACTTATGCAAAATATTAAACAATGCTCTCTGATGTTGAAGACTGACCCTTTTTTCCTAAGTTTCTGCATCGTTGCTAATAAGCCATCAAAATGTGCAATGATCCCTTGTCATGAACAGTCTCATTGCGACACCGTTGCCGGTGTACATGTGTTTCCGGCGATGGTCAGATTTTAGGGCTCGGCGTGAGGCTCCCAGCTATTTATTATGATGATTGGTCTGAATGCATTGCCTCCTTGCAATGTCGTCGCTGAGCCTTAGTCCATGACATGCGACGATCCAAATTTGGCGAATTTTTTCAAACAGTCGGCCTTCTGGGTGTTTCTAGAGCTGGTTGTTGGGTTAGTTTGGGTCGCCTTTCCTCCTCTAGGATGGTGGTTCCGCCTCTTGTGCAACCTCCCCTAAGGATAAGCTCCCTCTCCCTCATCTCATGGAGACTCCTTCTCCTATAAAATCACTCACCATTGCTATGATCTGCTAGTTCTTTAGTGCTGGAATTAGTGCTTGCTTGTTCTTTTGAGTTTGGTTTGAAACTAAGTAGATATCTTTGGTGTGAGTGTGGCAAGTGTGGGATTGCTAATAGTTTGATAAGAGGTTGTGGAGTATCTTAGCTTTGCATGAGGGCTTGATAGAGAGAGAGAGTTATTGTCCTATTGGGAGACCCATTCTTAAGAGTGAATGCTTGAAGGAACATACTAACTGGACCCTCCGAGAAGACTTGTGACGTCAAGGCATGGTTGTAAGTTTGCTCTTGTTTCATTTTTAATACAAGCAGTGACAATTTCCTATATCTTGTGTATAATCTACTTGATAGCTTGTGACTCCTTGACTTTACAAGTAAATAGATCATTATTGTTCTCGGTTATGTGCTCTATTGTTTTCTTGTGGTGTTTTAGGTTGATTTCTCATTGAGGAGAAAGAAATGGAAGCTGGAGCAGTGCAACGAAAACTTCATCAACCACCAATTTGAGGTAGGCCTCCAACGATGACTATTTAAGGGAATCGATTGTTGTTTTGTCTCTATTGTGACTAGAACCACTCTAGGACTAGAGGGGTTGCCTCTGTTTGCAGAGGGAACACTGGGATGGTCGCTAGAGATAGGTGTACTATCGCGACGATCGGGGAAAAAATGAACTATGATAATTGAGTCGTCTCGTTGTTTGAAAAACATCCGCGACGGTGCCGTAAAATTTCAAATTTCATATATTGCATGTTTTTAGCCCATGAAAACAATTAATTATATGTTTCCTTAATGCAGAGAGAAACAATGGCATTTGTATGGTAAGAGAAAACCCACGATGTTGATGAAGATTGAGAAATGAATGATCCTCAGTGCAGAAGGGCCCTACGTGACTGTGGGTTACGTTTAATGATTGATATATGCTTGGTCCATATTATGAAATTTTATATAAGTCTTCTTTAAGCCCTTTTCCAACTTACAAAAGATGAAAACATTTATGAGTTTTCCCTTTTAACTCGTTAAACGGAATAAAAGGCAGTCCACTTTCAGCTCTTTTCTGACCATATAAACATGAAAAGATTGCCAGAATTTTGTCATTTCGAGTTCGATATTGGTTATGAAATGACGTGTCTTCGATCGCTTTTTTACTTTTTTGGATTGGGACCACTAATTACGAAAAATACTCCTTGGTCGTAATGGTCAAGCGGTTCTCTCAGGTATTGTTTTCTACTTTTTCGGGCTCGAGGGACACAAATTTACGAAAAAGGACCCCCCTGGAGCTTTCTTTTCCGTGTCTTTTTCAAACTCTCTAAACATCTGAGTTTTACCTATGTCAGACTCATTAAACCCTGATGAAATTGAACTCGTCACCATGACGAGACTCAAGCTTCTCCTCCCTAGGGCTCGTTAATTTATTACTAGGTTGGATTCGTCTGAAGGTTGAACTTATATCACAAGCATATGCTATCCCCTTCAAGCTTGTTTTTCAAAAATAATTGGGGTACTCGCCAGCAATGGTGGGGGAAAATTTGGAATTCGTCATTGGTTACCTACGACAACTAGTCACTCTTGAACATCAACACTTTTGCTTCTAGTCAGGTTGGGATATCCACTTCGTCATTTGGCCTTCCAGGGTTTTGGGTTGCCATTTTTACCTCATTCCATTTGATCCATGTTGTCTCCGTCAGACCTCCAATCCCTTGGTACCAAAATGCTGCCGCATTCTGGAGTCGTGTCGCCAATATGTTCAAGAGTATAATCCTTCTACAGTTTACACCCTTACCTCCTCCTCTGATTCTCTGTTTCACCATCTACCACTTGTTCCTTGTCTCGTGTCGTTGATGGGGGAAACATTATGGCCCTCCTACGATGGATCATCTCCTATCGACATCAGCTCATTATCCAGGAGGTTGATCTAGAGATCCCTTTCGGTACCTTGGAGCTTGCATGCCTCAATGGCAAGTTCTTCGTGCCTGACGACAGACTTTCATCATTGGTCTTCGATTGGGTGATTCCACGAGTGTTCGACTTCAGCCCATTTTTCACACTTAGTGGATTGTATTGGCAGTACCTTGAGAGCCATTGGCATTATTGGTGGATTCTCTCGCGCTTGTTAACAGTTTTCATTATTGACTGGTAATCAAGCGACTTTCTATCATGCTCGACTTCAGCACATTTGTTCGCATGCTAGAATTTGTACTAAGATCAGTTAGGGTTTCAAGACCCCGAACTAAGATTACATATGTTTGGGCTGCATGGATTGGTTCGTGATTACATACATGACTCTTTGATGGGATGGCTGCGACCATACCTAAGTCTTCATGGATGGTTGTGACCATACCTTTATCATTATATATGGTCTTATCAACTAGGTGGTTGCGTCCATACCACAGACCAAGTTTCATATGTCTTTTGGATGGCTGCGCCCATGCCTAGACTACATGTATTTCACTATCAGAGATATCAGTTGTACTTGTGCCTATAGGTTCTTCAAGGTGGTGTCCCAGTTCAGTCATGGTTTCGTAAAGAATTTCACCCCTCCCACTCTCTCGGGATTCATGCTTTAGGGGGCATCTGTTACACAGTAATTTGTCATTGTCCTCATCTCAGTCCCTCTACTATGTCATGTATCAAATACACATGTCCATATCTTCCCACTTATGCAAAAGATTAAACAGTGCTCTCTGATGCTGAAGACTGGCCCTTTTTTCCTAAGTTTCTACATCGTCGCTAATAAGCCATCAAAATGTGCAACGATCCCTTGTCATGAATAGTCTCGTCGTGACACCATCGCTGGTGTACACGTGTTTCCAGCGATGGTCGGATTTTAGGGCTCAGTGTGAGGCTCCCAGCTATTTATTGTGATGATTGGTCTGAATGCATTGCCTCCTTGCGATGTCATTGCTGAGCCTTAGTTCATGACATGCAACGATCCAGATTTGGCGAATTTGTTCAAACAGTCAGCCTTCTGGGTGTTTCTAGAGCTAGTTGTTGGGTCAGTTTGGGTCGCCTTTCCTCCTCTGGGATGGTGGTTCCGCCTCTTGTGCAACCTCCCCTGAGGATAAGCTCCCTCTCCCTCATCTCATGGAGACTCCTTCTCCTATAAAATCACTCACCATTGCTATGATCTACTAGTTCTTTAGTGTTGGAATTAGTGCTTGCTAGTTCTTTTGAGTTTGGTTTGAAACTAAGTAGATAGCTTTGGTGTGAGTGTGGCAAGTGTGGGATTGCTAATAGTTTGATAAGAGGTTGTGGAGTATCTTAGCTTTGCATGAGGGCTTGATAGAGAGAGAGAGCTATTGTCCTATTGGGAGACCCATTCTTAAGAGTGAATGCTTGAAGGAACATACTGACTAGACCCTCTGAGAAGACTTGCGACGTCAAGGCATGGTTGTAAGTTTGCTCTTGTTTTGTTTTTAATACTGTTGGCATTATGATACAAGTGTTGTCCTTGATGGAAACTCACTCAGAGACAAGTACAGGTGATGGCAACTTAATGAGAGGACAGATCTTAGTACAGCAGGACAAGAAAGAGATATACGCAGGTTCTTTAAGGAGAATCAGCGTGTACACGCAGGTTGGCTTCAGTAAAAGCACGTACATGTGGAAAAATTATCTTTGGTCCGTGGCGGTTAGTCCTTGGAAGTTGTGCCTATGGTTTTGGACCATGGTGTCTCGACGGACGTGTTGATCCCTAGTTTTGAAGTTGATGGTATTATGTTACTATGGTTTTGGACCGTGGTATTGTGAAGGGCCTAAGACTATATAAGGAGAAGATCATTAGGCCAGAGGGGGGTAAGAGTGTGTGAGTGATGAAGATCTGAGGAAGTGTGAGATCCAAGTGCTGGTTATGGGTTGGTGATCTGAACCAAGGTTTCACTCATGTGGAGGATGATGAATGATGGAACGAGATCTCAAGGCTTGGAATGATTATCTTCATATGGTATGACTGTGGATAGACCAGATCTATTGACACATGTTTATTGTTATGATCTAGGTATGTTTTGATGTCTGATATAGCTGTGGAGTTATAAGTTAGAATTTGCAGATCTGTACGCGGGTTGGTTTTTGTAAAAGAGCGTATACACGCAGTTTGGGTTCGTCGAAGTAGCGTATACAATGTGAAGTATGATATTTGAAGATGGAGTTGGATCTGGTTGTTGTTATGTTTTCTGGTTGTTGTTGACAGGGTGTCAGTGATTGAGTATTGGGTGATTCAGAGATTGATGATGCAGGTTGTACTACAATGGTGATAGTTTCATGGATCCAGTATGAAAATGTATGAAACGTGGTCTAAGCTAGTACAAAAGCAAAGGAGATCACTTGGCTAATTCATCCTTGCAATTGAATATCTTAAGATCTGAAATATTGGGTTATTGTTTTGAAAGTTTGATCTATGAAAGTGAAGTTGAAAGCGAATCTGTGAAGGGTGATCTCTCGAGTGCTGCAGCTGTGGAAGTGCGGAGGCGCCACAGAAGGCGCAGTGCGGAGGCGCCACAGAAGGCGTAGTGCGGAGACGCCACAAAAGGCACAGTGCGGAGATGCCACAGAAGGCGCATTGCGGAGGCGCCACAGAAGGCGCAGTGCGGAGGCGCCACAGAAGGCGCAGTGCGGAGACGCCACAGAGGCGCCACAGAAGGCACAGTGCGGAGGCGCCACAGAAGGCGCAGTGCGGAGGTGCCACAGAAGGCGTAGTGCAGAGGCGCCACAGAAGGCGCAGTGCGGAGGCGCCACAGAAGGCACAGTGCAGAGGCGCCACAGAAGGCATAGTGCGGAGGCGCCACAGAAGGCGCAGTGCAGAGGCGCCACAGAAGGCACAACGCGGAGACGCCACAGAGGCGCCACAGAAGGCGCAGTGCAAAGACGCCACAGAAGGCACAGTGCGGAGGCGCCACAGAAGGCGTAGTGCGGAGGCGCCACAGAAGGCGCAGTGCGGAGACGCCACAGAGGCGCCATAGAAGGCGCAGTGCGGAGGTGCCACAGAAGGCGCAAGTGCGGAGGTAGTACAGATATCCGCATATCTATACCAGTGAAGTTGCGATCCCTGCTTAAAATTTGTTTTAACTACCTTTGACTATTCTGCAGGGTTTTGGGTGCATAACTGATGTTTGGTTACTGGTATTGAGTTCAGATAACAGCATGATTAATGACTTATCTTTATGTACTAGATCTGGTTGATAACTCTCATAATATCATTGTATATGTATGGATCTGGTGATTGGGTGATTCAGAGATTGATGATGCAGGTTGTACTACAATGGTGATAGTTTCATGGATCCAGTATGAAAATGTATGAAACATGGTCCTGGGAAGATCGTAGGCCGGCACCTACGTACTGGTAAACATATCAGCCAGTACAAGAGCCAGGGGGTTGTAGCTCCCTTCCAGGAGCAGCTGGAAAATGAGTGAAGGTTGTAGCCTTCTGTAGGATTGGCACCTACGTACTAGTAAATGGATCGGATAGTACAAGAGCTATGAGGGTTGTAGCCCTCTACAGGTTGTAGCCTGCGTGCTGGTAAAGGACTGCACCAGTACATTGTAAAAGAAGTTTCTTATTAAAGAAGAAAGAGATGAATTGCAGCAGGTGGTTTTCACCCACATTGGGTTTGCACCTTATATCATGGTGTTCATGTGTGTGGCTTTTGTGTGATGATCTGTTCTGTTATACTGCACCTGTTTACTGTTAATATGGTTAATAATGTTCTGATGCAATTACTGAAGATAAGCTAACTGAATCATAAGATTTCTGGATATACGCTAGTTGCTTTAGACACAGTAGCGTGTACACGCGGGTTCTCTTAACTGAAGTAGCGTATATGTTTCTGAGTATGAAATTTGTAAAGGTTTTACTGATCTGATAATACTGATTCACCCCCCCCTCTCAGTATTATTTCCAACAATTGGTATCAGAGCAGGTCCTTCAGAGAAGCTTGATCGCTTGAAGGAGATTCGTAGAACAATGGGGAAGAAAGCACGTCAGAAGAAGAAGACAGCTCAAAGGAACAATGACAACCTGCCATTAAGTGGAAGCAAGAATTCAGATCCTGAATCACCTCAGATTGAAGATGGACAAGCAAATGAAGCATCAGATCAAATCATAGATCAGCAAGATCTACCTAGCAAAAAGGAGAATGCCCTCAAAGAAGAAATCATCAGATTAGAAGATCAGTTGGAATGTGCCTCCAGAATTCGACAAATGCTGCTAGCACTGAATAAAGAGCAAGAAAACGAGATCCTCAAACTAAGGCATCAGCTGGATGAAGGAAGGAAAGCTGAAGAGACTTTGACAAAGAAATGTCTGGAAAAGGAAGAACAACATCAAGTTGAGGTAAATATCTTGAAAGGTAAATTAGAAGAAAAGGATAAACTATTGCGATTTCAAGATAGTACTAAGATTTTGGATGATATTCTTAGTAGTCAACGATCTCCTGCTATCAAGACTGGTCTTGGTTTTCATGAATCCTTTGAAGGTGAATCTAGTACACAAGGTGAGGCAAGGAACTCTAAAGAGAAATCTAAAATGATCAACAAGGAGATGAAAAGTCAACCCCATCAACGATCAAAGAAAGAGACTCCTCAAAGAAAATATTTTACTCCTCCTATGAATAATGTTGAATGTTATGTATGTCATAATCTTGGACATGTTGCAGCTAGATGTGGAAGAAGAAGGGTTCAAGACCATCATGTAGAAAGATCATCACATTCAAGGTACTTTAAGGGATATTGTTTTGCTTGCAATATGTTTGGTCACAAAGCTGCTGATTGCTACAGAAGGAATATAAAACATGTAAGATGTTATGTATGCAACAAGTTGGGACACATAGCGAAAGAATGCAGGAGAAGATTGTGGACACCAAACCAAAAGAAGAAAACATCATCACAGTTGAAAATATGGAAGAAAAAGGAAGTACAGCCAGAAAGATGTGGCATAGCAGAGTATACTGACATGACTGATTCAGAGGAAACTGGAAGTGTGGAACATCTGTGTTCCAAATCTCATACGCGGGTTTCATGAAGACAAGTCGCGTATATACGCGAGTTATACACTGCACAGTCGCGTATATGATGTTTTGAAGAAAAGCAGCAGTACAGAAGTCTGATATGGTTCAGTCACTATGTTGATGATGGCATGGCACAGGCTCAGAGGGAGCATATACTTCAAATAATGCATTGTTAGCATTATGGTTAGAAGTTGTTGATAAATTCTATGAAGCTAAATGATACATCTTGCTGTTTGATCAAAGGAATGGTATTGCAGGCTGTTGCTTATGGTACAGATCATATATGATGAATGATAGTCATGGTCTTGAATGAATGGCTGGTCTTAGAACCTGCATCTGCTCAGGGGGAGCATGGATGGATTAATACAAAGGGGAGCCAAATCAAAAACTTCAGCATGTACTCAGGGGGAGCATGGATAGATTGGTACACTTTGGCATATACAAAAGGGGAGCACATTTGGAGATTTCAGCAGGTACTCAGGGGGAGTATGGACAGCAAAAGGTATACCAAAGAAGAGAATATCTTGGTCTGCCCTTTGCCCTTGATGTCAAAGGGGGAGAGTGACTTGGTGTGGTGGTTGCCATCAAGTCCAAAGGGGGAGATTGTTGGCATTATGATACAAGTGTTGTCCTTGATGGCAACTCACTCAGAGACAGGTACAGGTGATGGCAACTTAATGAGAGGACAGATCTTAGTACAGCAGGACAAGAAAGAGATATACGCGGGTTCTTTAAGGAGAATCAGCGTGTACATGCAGGTTGGCTTCAGTAAAAGTGCGTACATGTGGAAAACTTATCTTTGGTCCGTGGCGGTTAGTCCTTGGAAGTTGTGCCTATGGTTTTGGACCATGGTGTCTCGACGGACGTGTTGATCCCTAGTTTTGAAGTTGATGGTATTGTGTTACTATGGTTTTGGACCGTGGTATTGTGAAGGGCCTAAGCCTATATAAGGAGAAGATCATTAGGCCAGAGGGGGGCAAGAGTGTGTGAGTGATGAAGATCTGAGGAAGTGTGAGATCCAAGTGCTGGTTATGGGTTGGTGATCTGAACCAAGGTTTCACTCATGTGGAGGATGATGAATGATGGAACGAGATCTCAAGGCTTGGAATGATTATCTTCATATGGTATGACTGTGGATAGACCAGATCTATTGACGCATGTTTATTGTTATGATCTGGGTATGTTTTGATGTCTGATATAGCTGCGGAGTTATAAGTTAGAATTTGCAGATCTGTACGCGGGTTGGTTTTTGTAAAAGAGCGTATACACGCAGGTTGGGTTCGTCGAAGTAGCGTATACAATGTGAAGTATGATATTTGAAGATGGAGTTGGATCTGGTTGTTGTTATGTTGTCTGGTTGTTGTTGACAGGGTGTCAGTGATTCAGTATTGGGTGATTCAGAGATTGATGATGCAGGTTGTACTACAATGGTGATAGTTTCATGGATCCAGTATGAAAATGTATGAAACGTGGTCCCGGGAAGATCGTAGGCCGGCACCTACGTACTGGTAAACATATCAGCCAGTACAAGAGCCAGGGGGTTGTAGCTCCCTTCCAGGAGCAGCTGGAAAACGAGTGAAGTTTGTAGCCTTCTGTAGGATTGGCACCTACATACTAGTAAATGGATCGGCTAGTACAAGAGCTATGAGGGTTGTAGCCCTCTGCAGGTTGTAGCCTGCGTGCTGGTAAAGGACTGCACCAGTACATTGTAAAAGAAGTTTCTTATTAAAGAAGAAAGAGACGAATTGCAGCAGGTGGTTTTCACCCACATTGGGTTTCCACCTTATATCATGGTGTTCATGTGTGTGGCTTTTGTGTGATGATCTGTTCTGTTATACTGCACCTGTTTACTGTTAATATGGTTAATAATGTTCTGATGCAATTACTGAAGATAAGCTAACTGAATCATAAGATTTCTAGATATACGCTAGTTGCTTTAGACACAGTAGCGTGTACACGCGGGTTCTCTTAACTGAAGTAGCGTATATGTTTCTGAGTATGAAATTTGTAAAGGTTTTACTGATCTGATAATACTGATTCACCCCCCCCCCTCTCAGTATTATTTCCAACAAATACAAGCAGTGACGATTTACTATATCTTGTGTATAATTTACTTGATAGCTTGTGACTCCTTCACTTTACAAGTAAATAGATCATTATTGTTCTCGGTTATGTGATCTGTTGTTTTCTTGTGGTGTTTCAGGTTGATTGCTCATTGAGGAGAAAAAAATGGAAGCTGGAGCAGCGCAATGAAAACTTCATCAACCACCGATTTGAGGTAGGCCTCCAATGATGACTATTTAAGGGAATCGATTTTTGTTTTGTCTCTGCTATGACTAGATCCACTCTAGGGCTAGAGGGGTTGCCTCTGTCCGCAAAGGGAACACTTTCCTCTATCACACAAGCCTTCTCGAAGGGTCTAGTCAGTATGTTTCTTCAAGCATTCACTCTCAAAAGGATCTCCCAAATAGATGATAATTATCTCTCTCACTCACAAGCTCTAGTAAAAAGCTAAGGAAATCCACAACCAATTGCTAAACTATCAGCAATTCAGACTGCAAACTCACACCATAGCTAGCTAATTTGCTCTAATGCAAAAACCAAGAACTAGCTAATCATAGCAATGGGGAGTGTTTTTATAGGAGGAGGGGACTCCATGAAATGAGGGAGAAGGAGCTTATCCTCAAGGGAGGTTTATCAAAAGGTGGAACTACCATCCCAAAGGAGGAAAAGGTGAACTCCATTGACTCAACAACCAGCTCTAGAATCACCCAGAAGCATTATGTTTGAACTAATTCGCCATATCTAGATTGCCGCAAGTCATACACTGGGTCTTAGCGATGACGTCGCAAGGAAGCAATGTATTTAGACAAATCGTCACAAGAAGGATCTTGAGGACTTGCGTCGGGCCCTAAAATTCGATCGTCGCAGGAAACTGATGTACCCCTGCGATGATGGCGCGACCTTGTAGTTCAACACAGAGAATCATCACAAGAACTATGATTCTCACTTGCGACGATGTAGAAACATAGGTAAAAGGGTAGATCTTCAGGATTAGAGAGCACTTGCTTAATCTTCTTGAATGAGTAGGAAGATATGGACATGTTTACTTGATGTATGACACAGCAGAGATGTCGCTCGGGGACTGACATGAGGTCGGTGACAAATTATTGTGTAACAGATGCCCCCTAAAGCATGAGGCCCGAGAGAGTGGGAGGGGTGAAATTATTTATGAAATCATAACCGAACCGGAACACCATTGCAGAAACCCTGTAGGCACAAGCACAACTAAAATCTATATAGTGAAATACATGTAGTCTAGGCATGGGCACAGCCATCTAAAAGACAGATGAAACTTGGTCTGTGGTATGGACACGACCACCCAGTTGACAAGATCATTTTTAAAGATAGAGGTATGGTCGTAGCCATCCAAAAAGACTCAGGTATGGTCACAGGCATCCAATCAAAGAGTCATGTATGTAATCACAAACCAATCCATGCAATCTCAACTTATGTAATCTTAGTTTGGGGTCTTGAGTCCCAACCAATCATAGTACAATTTCTAACATGCGAATAGATGTGCTGAAGTCGAGCATGGTAGAAAATTGCTTGATTACTGGCCAAAGATGTAAACCGTTAACAAGCACGAGAGGGACCACCAATAATGTCAATGGTTCTGAAGGTACTGCCAGTACAACCCACAAAGTGTAAAGAATGATCTGGAGTAGAACACTCATGGAATCACCCGATCGAAGACCAATGATGTAAGTCTTTCATCGAGTGCGAAGAACTTGCCATTGAGGCATGAAATCTCCAAGCTACTGAAAGGGATCTCTAGATCAAATCACTGGATAATGAGTTGGTGTCGACAGGAAGAGATCCATCGCAAGAGGGCCATAATGTTTCCCCCATCAATTACACAAGACAAGGAACAAGATGAAGATGGATGAAACTGAGAATCAGAGGAGGAGGTAAGGGTGCAAACTGTAGAAGGATTATACTCTTGAACATATCGGTGACACGACTCCAGAAGGTGGCAGCATTTTGGTACCAAGGGATCAAAGGTTAGATGATGACAACAAGGATCAAATGGAATGAGGCAAAATGACAAACCCAAACCCCGGAAGGCCAACGATGATGTGAGGATGTCCCAAACCCGGCGAGAAGCAAAAGTGTCGATGTTCAAGAGTGACTAGCTACCTTAAGTAACCGATGAAGATTTCCAAATTTTTCCCCCACCATTGCTGGTGAGTACCCCAATTATTTTTTGAAAAACAAGCTTGAAGGGGATAGCATATGCTTGTGGTATAATTTCATCCTTCAAACAAATCCAACCTAGTAAAATTTTAATGATCCCTAGGGAGGAGAAGCTCGGGTCTCATCATGGCGATGAGTCCGATGTCACCAGGGTTTGACAAGTACGACATAGGTAAAACTCAAAGTTTTTTTCATGTTTAGAGAGTTTGAAAAAGACACGGAAAAGAAAACTCCAGGGGGGTACCTTTTTCGTAAGTTTGTGTCCCTCAAGCCTGAAAAGGTAGAAAACAATACTTCAGAGAACCGCTTGACCATTTAGATCAAGGATTTCTTTTCATAATTAGTGTTTCTAATCCGAAAAAGTAAAAAAAAGATCGAAGACACGATGTTTCATATCCAAAAATGAGCTTGAAATGACAAAAGCCTGGCCATATTTTCATGTTTAAACAGTCGGAAAAGAGCTGAAAGCAGACCACCATTTTTATTCTGTTTAACGAGTCAAAAAATGGGAAAACTCGGCAATCTTTTCATATTTTACGAGTCAAAAAAGAGCTTAAAGGGGACTCATGAGAAAATTTCATGGTATAGACCAAGCACGTATTGACCAAAAACCGTTTCTGTCACCCCTGTTCCTGCACAGAAAACGAAATGTAAGATCCATTCGACAAAAAGATACATCGTAACGTTAGAAAAACTAGGTCAAAACCTTAAAACCATAGGGAGAAATCAAAAACTATTGTAAAACCCAAGTCCTATAGTTACAAAACCCTAAAATTTCAAAAAGTTTATATAAGACTTGTTGGTAAAACATTTTTACATTGCTTTTTTAATTTTCAACCTTTGGTAATTTTTCAAATACGTACCTGTTCAAATTTTGAAGCTCAATTTCATCACTTGTGATCAAGCATTTCGTGCGATACTTTCACCAAGTAAGTACATCGATCTTGCCTCTACATTTGATTGTTTTTTAGTCTAATTACATGGATTTTGGTCAATTTTCAGTGGGTTTTTGGTTCCAAAACCACGCCCCGACCATCGCTAAAGTCCCTCGCGGGTTAGCAATGATCGGGGGTTTTACACACACTACTTTTGGCATCATCTTAGGAAACATGTGTACCCCTACGACGATCCGAAAAGTAATGAACAATGAAAGTGGGCCATCGCAACTATTTTAGAAACAGCTACAACAGCACAGTAAACATAAAAGTTTCATTATTTACATCATTTTATACCATAGAAACGGCTCAAATCAATTCTAATCGATAGCGTTTGCATGTGCAGGGTGAAAACATGGTGTTTGTGTGGCAAGAACATACTCACAACATTGATGATGAAAGAGGGCTAAATGACCCACAATGCAGATGAGCCCTCCAGAATTGCAGATTGCTAAAAATTTTCCTCACACCTCTTCTACGGGCGCAACTAGACCTGCTCGAGTTCTTCATTCGCTCGTGGAACCCGATGGAGGGTAAGTTTATCATACGGGGTCAGGAGATCAAGTTCGATGCGACCGAAATATACTTCCTTACAAGCTTATCTCACCGAGGAGAGAGACCTCACATGGAGGGGATGCGGGTAGGCGGAGAGACTCTGGATATGGTGATTGCACGAGCATGCCCGAGAGCACGCAAATCACCCACCAATGGGAAACTACAAATCCCAACCATGGAGGATTTGACACTACGTGTCTTACTGTTTACGATTATGAGAGCAACAAGCTCTCAAGTCCAACACGAGGCAACTAAGACCCAACTACGATTGGCTCTAGATTGCCTTAACCCCACCCTGTACAATTGGGCCGAAGCAGTATCTCTAAACATAAAGAGACAGCTGACCAAGTGTCAGCGAGGAGAGACCAAACAGTTTGGATATGGGTCCATCCTGGTACCACTCATGCTGGAGTGGGTACCACTACTTCAGCTGCAGGATATGGACGTCCCCTTGTCGGGACCGCGAGAGACCCATATCACCAGATGGGCACATGTGATGCCATGAGGAGGTGGCGGCCGGCCAGTCTCATGGGGACCGCTCTTCATGGAGTGGCTGGATCGACAACAGGTTTTTGTTGAGGATTGGCCCTATGTGGGCACAGACTTCAGAGGAGATCCAAACATGTTGCTCCCACCTGGAGAGCAGTGGGATGAGAGAGGTAACACACTTGGTTAACCACCACACTATTTATATGTTTTTGTTTTTTAATTTTTTTGGATTTTTAAATGTATATGTCTTAATGATTGTGTTCATTTTTGCAGATGTGGGACCTGAGAGACCTGTGGGTCTCGCTCCTACAGTGTGGAGGGAGGAGAACAGAGAGTTGGCCCTGCCACCCCTAGGCGGTGATGCAGAGGAGGAGATAGCCCAGAACCTAGAGGGCTTGACTGAGGGGATCCCGGACTATAGAGGGTTCGATGAGATTCCACGACAGTATCAGAGACATATTGCGGGTGTATTGCCCAAGGTCCATAGACTACTTAGACGAGTAGTGAAGGCAGTGGTCTGCTATAGAGGGAAGAACCCACCACAGTAGTTGCCTAGGTTTCTTTTTTCGTTATTTTGAGAGACATATGTCTCAGATGTATCTGAACATGTATATTATTTTTTGATATACACATTATCTTTTAGCGCCTCGGTGTGCCACACGATATATATCAATTTATGTTATATGATTCTTGTTTGTTATGTATGAATGCTTGTCCATGATTTATATTTTTGTAAATGTCCACTTAATAGATAATTAACTAATGTATCAGCGAATATTCATAACACTTGCATCAAAGACAAAGAACACAATAAACAAGAAAACACCTAACGCACCAAACCATAAGAGGTATAACGGCACACGAGTTCATTTTTATGCAAGCTTGAACCATAGAGAACTATGCTTGAATAAGATAAACATGCCCCCGACAGAATAGCCCAATCGAGGTACATGCCCCCCAAGCTTCATTGCATTCAACGAAGTGGATGTAATGAAGGTTTAAAAGACGAGACCTAAGAAAGACTCGATTGACAAGAGGGAAATGTTTCATTTTTTAAAGCGAGGTTGACACAATGAATGTTACACAAAATATTGTCACCATGACTTTCTGCAGTCAGTGTGAGTCTATCACCACTCATACTGTCCTCCTTTGCAAGTCTCAAACCTCATCTCTTCATGTCAAGCTTTAAAAATGAGAGAAAGTCTTTGAAAATCTATAAAACTCTGGTTCCACGCTTTCTCTTACCATTACCTGTGGTCCCGCACCCCTTGTTCATGTTACCTGTGGACCTGCCCGCTCTCTCTCTAAGGAGTGGGTGCGGACCCCTGTGAAAGTCAAAAATGCGCAAGTTTATTCTTAAAAACTCACTTTGGGTTAATTCTGGATGCTTCTAGAAGGAATCTTGACGTGGTTGGTTCGCTCCTAGGTGGTTCATGCATCCCATAACTAAAGGAGCTAACCCCTTGATGAGAGGAGCTTATCCCTTTGAAGGAGGGCTCTATCCCTTTAAAGGTGGACCTAGTAACTTCCTTCCTCTGCACTATAATTTAAGGCATTGGGCTGGTTGCTAGGGAGGTTGAAAGCTGAATATTTTTTAGGGTAAATGCTGTTGGAATTTAGACTTCCTAATTGAGCTTGAGAGGAGAGATTACATACCTTTTTGCT
This sequence comes from Pinus tabuliformis, assembly GCA_031772625.1. Lineage (NCBI taxonomy): Eukaryota > Viridiplantae > Streptophyta > Pinopsida > Pinales > Pinaceae > Pinus > Pinus tabuliformis. The sequence continues at coordinate 1,124,865,711 of CM062815.1, read as the reverse complement.
TCATTGGGAAGAGAGTGAAGCTTGTCAAAGTAGAGGAGATTCTTGCTGGACCCTGGGAGGAGCTTGTACAACATCAAGGCACCAAGGTTGTAAAGTTCTTCTTTGTTTAAAGTTAATACAATCAGATTCATTTTTCTCAATAAATTGTCTTCTATGGTTTATTTCATGAATTCCTTGATCATCATGATAAATATGGTTTATTATATTGGCTATGCAGGTGTTATTTGATGTGTGCCTGTTTGTGTTTGCAGGTTCTTTAAAAGGGAGCTCATTTGGACGAACGAAGCGTGGCTTCCACAAACTAGCACTAGACTTGAGGTAGGGTCTAAAACATCTATTGGCTTTTATTTATAAATTGCATATTTAGAGAAAGATAGAATTTGTTTGGTTTGCTTGTCGCTAGATATCATTAGATACTAGGGAGATCGGTCTTGTCCGCAAGAACGATTTATCCGCCCGACAAAATGGCGACTCCACTGGGGACTTGAATTTTTGGTTTTTGCCTTTGCTTTTACTTTGACTTGAGAAACTGTTTCTCTGTTTCTGGTTTTTGCTTGCTGTGTGGGATTGGGTAGGTTTTTAGATTTTGAATTGTTTTTTGTTTTTCACGTTTTTGAGAGTGGACCACACCTGCTGTTTGTAACACAGTGCGGACATACCCGCACTGTTCCTTTACTACACAGTGCGGTACCGCACTTGGTTCTACCAGGGGACTGCAGACCCTGTCAAAATTTTAAAAAACTAAAATCTTTTCATCTAGTTAAGCCTAGGATTTGTTTATGTGTTTTAGCCTCTACCCGGATCTACATGTGTTCTGTCAAAAAGCCTTGTTTATGAGTTTCTTTCAGCAAATTCTTCATCTCATCAATCTCCATTAAGTTAATTGGGTGTTTTGAGTCTCTTTTTTGACTTGCACTTGATTGGTTCTTAGATTACATTAGAATCATCTTGTGTTTGAGAATTCTCTTGCATAGATCACATTTGCATAATTAGAATTCTCATTTTCAGAATATGAATGAAAAATGTGCGTAGATTACATTTGCATACTTTTCAAGTGAATTGTGCATAGATTACAATTGCATAGTTTACATTCTGAAAAATCAATCGCAGATGTAGATCAGCTTTCTTTGATTTGAATTTACATGTTTTTATGCTTTTTTTTTAACACACAAAAATAAAAATAAAAAAACTGTTTTGGAATTGATTTGCATTAATTTTTCTTGATGAAATTAGTGCATTAGAGAATTTGTTATATTTTCTCTTAGTGATCAATTTTTTGCATTGTTGGAAGTGAATGGAAACTCTCTCCTTACTTTAGTTAGGATTCATCGAATTGAAAAGATTACATTATCATATTCGATTGCATTCAGTTTTGGTTCAGGTCATAACACCATTGGTTTCATATCCATTTACCCTTTTGAGTAATAACAGCCTAAATAACACAGCGCTTAATTAAAATTCATCTAGTATTTTTTACATTTTTAGGGCTCTTTCCACCAATCTAGCTTAGGCTCGTGTCTTGGAATAGGTTTTAGTTAACTCTCCAAGACAGTAAAACAAACAAGTAGTCGATCTTGCGGTAGGAAAGAAATTCCCATTGTTACATATATGCTCTGGGAAGCTCCTCTTAAAGGAGTCAAGCACGAGATCATATCTGAACCAGTGAGGTAATCAATCCTTCCCCATTGGGAACGATAACAGATATACACGTATTAAAAATGGTAAACCTCGGATTGACCATTGTCGAGGAGCCTGGGGTCACTTGTTGGTAAACCTTAGATTATGTCAAGGAGCCTTCAAGGGGATTGAGCTTTGTTACTCTGCCCTTGCGTGTGTATCGGATCGTAGACAGTTCCCCAGGTATATTTTTTTCTGTTGGTAACCTTAATGGCCATAATCTATAGGATTCTTTCCTAAGGTGACAGTGGAGGGAAGATCCCACTGTACCTGGAGCAGACGTCGACTAGACTCACTTGGACTCTCTGGGGGGTTCTCTTCACTCGAGATGGTTTTGTGAAGAAACTTGTGCCAGTCTGTTTCATTAAGCAGGTTGTTGGGGTAACTGTTCCAACTGCCATTTCTGTATTGAATTCTGCGACGTTGGATTTCATCACCAACTAGTGTTTTCGATATGGAAAGTTACTGTTTATGTGTGGTTTGACTCCTAGATTTGATAGCGCATGTTAATTTGTTTGTTTTTACTTTTAGAGACCATAGGTGTGAATTGTGAATTTTAATTGTTAGGTGTGAATTGTGAATTGTTAATTTTAGTTTTAAATTGTTAATAAAATTCACTGAAGTTGAATATAATGGCAACTGTTCCGGAATTTACCAACCAAGGAACCCCTTTTAACGAGAATCCTAGTACTTTTCCTTTCTTTGGATATGTTGGTCCTCCTTATATGGCCACTTTGTCATTACCTGGATTTACAATAGGTTTACCAATATGGTTATTTTCAACTTCGTTGGCCCCAAATACTCCAATTGTTCCACCTCAACCGAATGCTTCACCTCAACAGAGTTCACCATCTCAACATCACCAACCTTCTGTTGACCCTTTACCTTCTTCGCCTAATTTTTCTTCCTCCATTTCTTCCTCTTTTCTTGGTAAAAGCCTTGATGCTAGTAACTAGGTTGCTAAGAAGAAGAAGAAGAAGAAGAAGAAGCAAGATAAGGAAGAAGTCAACCAACCAGCCATGGCTGTAAGTGTTAGTTGTGTTGAGGAAACCTCCAACATGCATCATCAACCCAAATACCCTTGCAAGCTTTGTAAGGGTGACCACTTCCTTATCAATTGTCCTCGTATTCCAAAGGTCTTGGAAGTATGGTCAGAAAAATCTCATCAACTTTCCATTGATCCATTAACCAGTGATAATCAGGTTCTTGGGAAAAATGGTAAAGTTAGGTTTCCTTGTAAGTTATGCAAAGGGAGTCATCAAACTCACATTTTCCCTCACATGGATGAAGCCTCAAAATTGTTGGAAAACCTTACTGTTCCACAGCAAGAATTTCCAACTGGATACCATAAACTTTCTCCCAACCTACCATCAACTAACGGAGTGATTGATCTAATTTCAACTACAGTCGCTCCCTCTCTTCCATTGGAGAGTGAAACTCATATCACTCAGGTTGATGATCTAGTAGTTGATCAAGTGGTGGATTCAATTTCACATTCGGTCGATCCCACTCTCCCTTTAGAGAGTGAACTTCATACCGCTCAGGTTCTTCTTGTTACATCAGATTCTTCTACGCCAGGGGACATTTCACTTGTTTCTACAGAACCCCTCCAAGTACTGAGGTCTTTTCCTTTGATTGGAATAGATTGATTGAACCTTGTCTTCCTTCCTCCATCCCTTTCCAAATCATTGTCGAGGTTGGTGGTAGGGACATACACCGCACACAGGTAGATGAAGGTGCTTCTGTTAGTATTTTATCCTCAACTGCTTGGAAAGCTTTGCGTTCCCCTCAGCTTGCGCCTATTACGCAGAATCTAAAAGCTTTTAACAGAACCATTAGTGAACCTTTAGGGATCCTTCCTAAGTTTTCTATTACCTTGGAAGGTAAAACTATCTGTATTGATCTTATGGTAGTTCAAGGTCCCTTGGATTTCAATTTACTCCTTGGGCGAGACTATGTTTATGCAATGAAAGATGTCGTATCGAAAATCTTTCGCATGATGTCTTTCCCTCAAAATGGAAATATTGTGACTGTAGACCAGCTTTCGTTCCCTAGTCTTGTTTCAACTACCATTAATATGACACCCCTAAATGTTCCTGATTCTAAAGTGGTATTTACCCCGCCAGAGGTTAATTATGTGGCAACTAGTCCCATGTTTTCAGTTACCAATGTAAGTGAGCCTCTCACTGTTTTCTCATCTTCCTTTGATTTAGATCCGGTAATTGACATGGAAAACTCTATGGGATTACTTGAACATGATGTTCTTATCCCTTTTGAGTCCCTTGACATGTGTTCCTTCCAGAGAACTATTCTTCCTTCTGATGAAGACCTCTTGGAAGCCATGATCAAGGTGTGTCCATTGACATGTCTTTCTTCTAGTTCGAAGCCATAATCAATGGGTGAGGATAGTTTTTTCCTGTATCAACCTCGTTAAAAAATGAAACAAGCTGTCACGAGGATATTTTTTTTCCTATATCAACCTCGTTAAAAAATGAAACAAGCTGTCACAAGGATAGTTTTTTCTTGTATCAACCTAGTTAAAAAATGAAATAGGCTGCCTCGAGGAAAGTTCCTTTTACTGTGTCGACCTCATTAAAAAATGAATCAGTGAGTATGAGGACAATTATTTTCCTGTTTCAACCTCGTTAAAAAATGAATCAGTTGGTCGAGGAAAGTTCCTTTTACTGTGTCGACCTCGTTAAAAAATGAATCAGGTATGAGGACAGTTCTTTTCCTGTGTCAACCTCGTTAAAAAATGAATCAGTTGGTCAGAGGATAGTTCCTGTTATTGAGTCAACCTCGTTAAAAAATGAATTAGGTATGAGGACAATTCTTTTCCTATGTCAACCTCGTTAAAAAATGAATCAGTTGGTCAGAGGATAGTTCCTGTTACTGAGTCAACCTCATTAAAAAATGAATTAGGTGGTCAAAGGATAGTTCATGTTACTGAGTCAACCTCGCTAAAAAATGAATCAGGTATGAGGACAGTTCTTTTCCTGCATCAACCTTGTTAAAAAATGAATCAGTTGGTCAGAGGATAGTTCCTGTTACTGAGTCAACCTCATTAAAAAATGAATTAAGTATGAGGACAGTTCTCTTCCTGTGTCAACCTCATTAAAAAATGAATCAGTTGGTTCGAGGAAAGTTCCTTTTACTGTGTCGACCTCGTTAAAAAATGAATCAGTGAGTATGAGGACAATTCTTTTCCTGTGTCAACCTCGTTAAAAAATGAATCAGCTGCTTCGAGGAAAGTTTCTTTTACTTTGTCGACCTTGTTAAAAAATGAATCAGGTATGAGGATAGTTCTTTTCCTATGTCAACCTCGTTAAAAAATGAATCAGTTGTTCGAGGAAAGTTCCTTTTACTGTGTCAACTCGTTAAAAAATTAATTAGTGAGTATGAGGACAGTTCTTTTCTTGTGTCAACCTCGTTAAAAAATTAATCAGTTGGTTAGAGGATAGTTCCTGTTACTGAGTCAACCTCGTTAAAAAATGAATCAGGTATGAGGACAGTTCTTTTCTTGTGTCAACCTCATTAAAAAAAAATGAATCGATAGGTTATATAGGTAGATTGTAGAGAGTAGACTTGAGCATAGTTCCTTGTCTTGTGTCAAGCTCGTTAAAAAATGAATCAAGGATTTTAGAGCATAGTTCCTTGTCTTGTGTCAAGCTCGTTAAAAAATGAATCAAGGATTTTAGAGCATAGTTCCTTGTTAGGTAGATTGTAGAGAGTAGACTTGAGCATAGTTCCTTGTCTTGTGTCAAGCTCATTAAAAAAATGAATCAAGGATTTTATGAGCATAGTTCTTTGTCTTGTGTCAAGCTCGTTAAAAAATGAAACAAGGAGTCATGAGCATAGTTCCTTATCTTGTGTCAAGCTCGTTTAAAAAATGAAACAAGGGTTTTGAGGATACTTCTTTTCCTGTGTCAACCTCATTAAAAAATGAAACAACTCCCTTGAGTCTTTCCAAGATCTTGAAAGTAAACCTTCATTCCATCCACCTAGTTGAATGCAATGAAGCTTGGGGGGCATGTACCTCATTTTGCGTCATTATGCTGGGGGCATGCGAATTTATAACAAGCATAGTTTTTCATTTCAAGCTTGTGTAAACATGAAACCGAATCCAAGCAGAGTTCTCTATGGTTCAAGCTTGTGTAAAAATGAACCTATACCTGGTTTACATCTCGTGATTGTCGTCTTTATCCGCTAAATTATTCTAGATGAGCCTTGGTTGTTTTCATTCCATTGCCACCATCTATTTTGCTGATCATATGATTTCACTTGGTTGTTTACCCTTCCTGAGGGACCACATCTATGAGTGGTTTTATTAGCCAGCCTCTTAACCATTACATGTTTTGAGCAGTTCCTCCATTGCCGGAACCGGTTGCTACCCTTTATACCACTCATTCCTCTAGGGCGAGTCCTCTTTAAGCTCTTTTCTGACTTGTAAAATATGAAAAGATTGCCGAGTTTTTCCCTTTCAAACTCGTTAAAACGGAATTAAAAGGACGGTCCACTTATAGCTCTTTTCTGACCACATAAACATGAAAATATTGCCGGATTTTTGTCGTTTCAAATTCGATATTGGTTATAAAACGCCGTGTCGTTGATCGCTTTTTTACTTTTTCGGATCAGAGACACTAATTATGAAAAGTACTCCTTGATTGTAATGGTCAAGCGGTTCTCTCAAGTATTATTTTATACTTTTTCGGGCTTGGGAGACAAAAATTTACGAAAAAGGACAACCATGGAGTTTTCTTAAGTTTTTTCAGACTCCCTAAAATTGAAAAACACTGAGTTTCTCCTATACTATACTTGTTAAAATTTAACAGTAAAGGACCTGTTCAATTACAAACAGGAACGGACCACTCCTTCTTAGGGTTCGAATTTAAACTAAGTTGGACTCATCCGAAGGATGAGCTTATAACCAAGCAAATGTTATCCTCCTCAAGCTTCTAAAAAAATAAAGAGTTACTTTCCAGAAATGGTGGGGGAAAAGAGAGAAAAATGAACCTTTTTGTTATACTTTGTGTCTCAGAAAAACATTTAACCACTCTTGAACACGACACTTTTTGTTCACCTGGGTTGGGAAATCCTTTGCCTAACAGTTAATCAAACCATATTGAAAGTCTTCAGCCAGTTTCTGGGTATTAGCTTTGGGTCAATTGTCACCAAACCATCTGCAGTGTTGTTATGTGTTCAAGAGGTCAGTGCAAATAAACCATTCATCTGCAAAATATCTGTCATCCATTTTGACCATCCCTGAGTCAGTCCTTGCAACTATATTTCTTCAAACTTGATCTATGATTTCGTGTTGTGGGCTTGCCTATGACGGATCACTTTCTATCGACTTCAGCTCATTATCTAGAAAGATGATCTAGAAATCGTCAGTACCTTGGGATCTGCATGCCTCAATGGCAGGTTTCTCGCCTTCGACGATAGGTTGCATCATTGACCTTCGATCAAAGGATTCCATGACGTGTTCGACATCAACTCATCTATTCACATTTCATGGATTGTACTGAGTACTTTTAGAACCATTGACATTACTGGTGGTTTCTCTCACACTTGCTAACAGTTTACATCAATGACTGATAATCAAGTGGTTTCTACCATGTTCGACTTTGACACAATCATTCACATGGATAGAATCGTACTATTTCAGGAAGTAGAAATCAAGACCCTGGATCTAGTTTCCACCATCCAGGCTACGAGGAATTTTGTATTCATTATACAGTGGACTATTCATAAACATATGGCTGCATCCATACTGTGTCTACATGTGTCTATACTTGTGATGTATTACAAGATCATTCCTATATCAGAGCAGTTTAGTTATTTTTCTAGTCAGTTTTGATCTGAGTATGGGAATTCCTGCCTTAGCGATGATATGATCTCATATATATATTTTGTATTGAATGTTTTTATAGGTTCCAACCAGGCTCTCCACAAGATGATCCTCGAAATGATAAAGTACTTCACTCTTCTTAGATGATAAATGAAATCCTCATCTACTACAGACTTCGCACTTTAGGGGGCAATATGTTAGACAAAATATTGTCACCATGACTTTCTGCAGTCAGTGTGAGTCTATCACCACTCATACTGTCCTCCTTTGCAAGTCTCAAACCTTAGCTCTTCATGTCAAGCTTTAAAAATGAGAGAAAGTCTTTGAAAATCTATAAAACTCTATTTTTGCGCTTTCTCTTACCATTACCTGTGGTCCCGCACCCCTTGGTCATGTTACCTGCGGACCTGCCCGCTCTGTCTCTAAAGGAGTGGGTGCGAACCCCTGTGAAAGTCAAAAAGGTGCAAGTTTATTCTTAAAAACTCACTTTGGGTTAATTCTGGACGCTTCTAGAAGGAACCTTGACATGGTTGGTTCGCTCCTAGGTGGTTCATGAATCCCGTAACTAAAGGCGCTAACCCCTTGATGAGAGGAGCTTATCCCTTTGAAGGAGGGCTCTATCCCTTTGAAGGTGGACCTAGTAACTTCCTTCCTCTGCACTATAAATTAAGGCATTGGGCTGGTTGCTAGGGAGGTTGAAAGCTGAATATTTTTGAGGGTAAATGCTGTTGGAATTTAGACTTCCTAATTGAGCTTGAGAGGAGAGATTACATACCTTTTGGCTTCATTGGGAAGAGAGTGAAGCTTGTCAAAGTAGAGGAGATTCTTGCTGGACCCTGGGAGGAGCTTGTACAACATCAAGGCACCAAGGTTGTAAAGTTCTTCTTTGTTTAAAGTTAATACAATCAGATTCATTTTTCTCAATAAATTGTCTTCTATGGTTTATTTTATGAATTCCTTGATCATCATGATAAATATGGTTTATTATATTGGCTATGCAGGTGTTATTTGATGTGTGCCTGTTTGTGTTTGCAGGTTCTTTAAAAGGGATCTCATTTGGATGAATGGAGTGTGGCTTCCACAAACTAGAACTGGACTTGAGGTAGGGTCTAAAACATTTATTGGCTTTTATTTATAAATCGCAATATTTAGAGAAAGATAGAATTTGTTTGTCTTGCTTGTCGCTAGATATCCATAGATACTATGGAGATCGGTCTTGTCCGCAAGAACGATTTATCCGCCTGACAAAATGGCGACCATACCTCGTTTTGCATCGTTATGCTGGGGGCATGCGAATTTATAACAAGCATAGTTTTTCGTTTCAAGCTTGTGTAAACATGAAACCGAATCCAAGCAGAGTTCTCTATGGTTCAATCTTGTGTAAAAATGAACCTATACCTAGTTTGCATCTCATGATTGCCGTCTTTATCCGTTAAAGTATTCTAGATGAGTCTTGGTTGTTTTCATTCCATTGCCACCATCTCTTTGGGTTATCATATGCTTTCACTTGGTTGTTTACCCTTCTTGAGGGACCGCATCTATGAGTGGTTTTATTAGCCAACCTCTTAACCATTACATGTTTTGAGCAGTTCCTCCATTACTGGAACCAGTTGCTACCCTTTATACCACTCGTTCCTCTAGGACGAGTCCTCTTTAAGCTCTTTTCTGACTCGTAAAATATGAAAAGATTGCCGAGTTTTTCCCTTTCAAACTCGTTAAAAGGGAATTAAAAGGACGGTCCACTTACAGCTCTTTTCTGACCACATAAACATGAAAATATTGCCGGATTTTTGTCGTTTCAAATTCGATATTGGTTATAAAACGACGTGTCGTTGATCGCTTTTTCACTTTTTCGGATCAAAGACACTAATTATAAAAAGTAATCCTTGATTGTAATGATTAAGCGGTTCTCTCAAGTATTATTTTATACTTTTTTGGGCTTGGGAGACACAAATTTACGAAAAAGGACAACCATGGAGTTTTCTTAAGTTTTTTTAGACTCCCTAAAATTGAAAAACACCGAGTTTCTCCTATACTAGACTGATTAAAATTTAACAGTAAAGGACCTATTCAATTACAAACAGGAACGAACCACTCCTTCTTAGGGTTCGAATTTAAGCTAAGTTGGACTCATCCGAAGGATGAGCTTATAACCAAGCAAATGTTATCCTCCTCAAGCTTGTCAAAAAATAAAGAGGTACTTGCCAGAAATGGTGGGGGGAAAGAGAGAAAAATGAACCTGTTTGTTATACTTTGTGTCTCAGAAAAACATTTAACCACTCTTGAACATGACACCTTTTGTTCACCTGGGTTTGGAAATCCTTTGCCTAACAGTTAATCAAACCATATTGAAAGTCTTCAGCTGGTTTCTGGGTATTAGCTTTGGGTCAATTGTCACCAAACCATTTGCGGTGTCATTATGTGTTCAAGAGGTCAGTGAAAATAAACCATTCATCTACAAAATATCTGTCATCCATCTTGACCATCCCCCTAAGTCAGTCCTTGCAACTATATTTCTTCAAACTTGATCTATGATTTTGTGTTGTGGGCTTGCCTACGACGGATCGCTTTCTATCGACTTCAGCTCATTATCTAGAAAGATGATCTAGAAATCGTCAGTACCTTGGGATCTGCATGCCTCCATGGCAGGTTTCTCGCCTTAAATGATAGGTTGCATCATTGACCTTCGATCAAAGGATTCCATGACGTGTTCGACATCAACTCATCTATTCACATTTCATGGATTGTACTGAGTACTTTGAGAACCATTGACATTACTGGTGGTTTCTCTCACACTTGTTAACAGTTTACATCAATGACTGGTAATCAAGTGGTTTCTACCATGTTCGACTTCAACACATTCATTCACATGGATATAATCGTACTATTTTGGGAAGTAGAAATCAAGACCCTGGATCTAGTTTCCACCATCCAGGCTGTGAGGAATTTTATATTCAGTATACAGTGGACTATTCATAAATAGATGGCTATGTCCATACTATGTCTACATGTGTCTATACTTGTGATGTATTACAAGATCATTCCTATATCAGAGTAGTTTAGTTAGTTTTCTAATCAGTTTTGATCTGAGTATGGGGATGCCTGCCTCAGCGATGATATGATCTCATATATATATTTTGTATTGAATGTTTTTACAGGTTCCAACCAGGCTCTCCATAAGATGATCCTTGAAATGATAAAGTACTTCCCTCTTCTTAGATGATAAATGAAATCCTCATCTACTACAGACTTCGCACTTTAGGGGGCAATATGTTAGACAAAATATTGTCACCATGACTTTCTGCAGTCAGTGTGAGTCTATCACCACTCATACTGTCCTCCTTTGCAAGTCTCAAACCTCAACTCTTCATGTCAAGCTTTAAAAATGAGAGAAAGTCTTTGAAAATCTATAAAACTCTGGTTCTGCGCTTTCTCTTACCATTACCTGCGATCTTGCAACCCTTGGTCATGTTACCTGCGGACCTGCCCGCTCTGTCTCTAAAGGAGTGGGTGTGGACCCCTATGAAAGTCAAAAAGGCGCAAGTTTATTCTTAAAAACTCACTTTGGGTTAATTCTGGACGCTTCTATAAGGAATCTTGACGTGGTTGGTTCACTCCTAGGTGATTAATGCATCCCATAACTAAAGGAGCTAACCCCTTGATGAGAGGAGCTTATCCCTTTGAAGGAGGGCTCTATCCCTTTGAAGGTGGACCTAGTAACTTCCTTCCTCTGCACTATAAATTAAGGCATTGGGCTGGTTGCTAGGGAGGTTGAAAGCTAAAGATTTTTAAGGGTAAATGCTATTGGAATTTAGACTTCCTATTTGAGCTTGAGAGGAGAGATTACATACCTTTTGGCTTCTTTGGGAAGAGAGTGAAACTTGTCAAAGTAGAGGAGATTCTTGTTGGACCTTGGGAGGAGCTTGTACAGCATCAAGGCACCAAGGTTGTAAAGTTCTTCTTTGATTAAAGTTAATACAATCAGATTCATTTTTCTCAATAAATTGTCTTCTATGGTTTATTTCATGAATTCCTTGATCATCATGATAAATATGCTTCATTATATTGGCTATGCAGGTGCTATTTAATATGTGTGCTTGTTTGTGTTTGCAGATTCTTTAAAAGGGAGCTCATTTGGATCAACGGAGCATGGCTTCCACAAACTAGCACTGGATCTGAGGTAGGCCTAAAACACCTATCAACCTTTCTTTATAAATTTCATATTTAGAGAAAGATAGAATTTGTTTGGTTTGCTTGTCGCTAGATATCATTAGATACTAGGGAGATCGGTCTTGTCTGCAAGAATGATTTATCCGCCAGACAATGAAGGAACTATCCTCGAAACACCTTGATTCATTGTTTAATGAGCTTGACACAAGATCAGGAACTGTGCTCTCTATGCCTAGTTTCATTTGTTAACGAGGTTGAGATGGGAAAAAACTATCCTTGGGCCCTTGCTTCATTTTTTAACGAGGTCGACACAAGGTCAGAACTATCCTCGGGCTCTTGTTCATGGGTCATATGAAAACATGACTCCCAAGAGATCTTCCCAAGATGGAAGAATCACGCTCTGGGAGGAAAACATGTCATTAGACACCAATGCGAGATAGGGTTCCAATTCCCCCAATACATGATGTACTAGACCATCTACATAATAATCAGCATAGGCAGAGATGGAATGGGTAGCCACATAATTGACCTGTGGCAAGGAAGGTACTGCTTGCGGATAATAACCGATGGGGGATGATGGTGGTACAGGAAGCATCGGGTGACTAAAGAATGACAATTGATTGATAGTTACCATTCTTCCATCGTGCGGAAAACAAACCACATGGAAGAGTGAAGAAACAAGAGTTCCCATGGCATAAATATAATCACGGCCAAGGAGAAGACTGAAATATAAAGCACCTTGGACAACCATCATGTCTATATAGACAGTGTTGCCTCCCAAAGTAACAGGGAACTTTGGAAGGATCCCTAAAGGTTGACTAGTTCCTCCATCAAATGCCAACAGATTCTGAGTGACCGGCATAGGCTGTAGGGAACCCAAAGCTTGCCAAGTAGGGAAAGGCATGAGACTAATAGACGCCCCTTCATCCAAGAGAGTTCCAGGTAATGCCTTATTATAGCGATGTATGGTAATCTAGAAAGGCATATAGGATGGAAGGCGGAATGCAGTCAAATGGCTCCAGTCGAAGGAAACGACTGAACTACTTGGTGGGGGCACCATGGGAGTGCCCCCCTGCTCTACAGGAATCGAAGAAGGACTCTCTGGATTAGCTGGGATAGGAGGGTCATTCTCGGACTCAAGAGAATCTGACAAGATGATAAGAACATGAGTAGTATAATCGTGATGTTCTTCGGGAACAGAGTGGACCACTGGTGGTACACTCTTTCCGACCAATGGTTGGTCAGGAACAGGCTGAGGATAGCCAGGTTCAGGAAGAGAAGGATGGACAAGAGAAGAATCTAAGTTAATCTCTTTTTCAAACGGGAGAGGGTCTAAAGAGAGCCTTTGATAACCAATGGAAAGTGGAGGCAAAGAAGCTATAATACTTTCCAAAACAGTGGAAGCTTTATCCATGAGCAGACAAAGGTGAAGGCGATGGTTGCCTTCACATAGCCTACAGGGGAATCAAGTATTCCCTTTCTTCTTACCATTGACAATTAAGGATTGAACATCGACATGAGCTTTAGAGGATGATGAGGGACGATCCAGATTGTGAGACCATACTTCTAATATCCTAGGAATGCCAGGACAATCACAAAGAAGATGCTCACCCTTGCACAATTTACAAGGAAACTTAACCTTCCGCAGAGGATCAGAAGGTGTTCCGACCTGAGATGTACTCGAAGCAATAGTTGCACAAGTAGCCTCACGCTTATCGAAATTCTTCTTCTTCATCATCATCTTCTTCTTCTTCTTAGTCATCTGGTTACTAGATGTGGAAATTTCAACAGGTGAAGTAGGAGATGAAGATGAAGAAATAGGGGAAGAAGGTACAGGCTCAACTTTGGAATCAACGTGTCATGATTTAGACAAAGGAGACTATGGAACAGGAGTCATGACGCTCGGGACCACCGAGGTTGAAAACAACCAAATGGGAAAACCGATGGTGAACCCAAGCAAGGACAATGTTGCCATACACGAAGCACTGCCATTTCCCAAAGGAGGAAACGGAACAGGATTCCCATATGGGGGAAGACTTTGGTTGGTAGACTCAGGGAATGTTGCCATCGAAAAAACTTTGAAATGTACTTACAGTAGAACCAAGAACTCTAACTGTTACCAAGAATATTTCGTGGGCAGTAAATTTTATGACACAGGAAAAAAACTAGACCTTTTCATGTTTCAAGAGTCGAGAAAAGGATGAAAAGGTGACTCTATCGCTTTCGAGGTTTAATAAGCCTAAAAGGACAAGTGCTCAAAAGATCCTTTTCTTTTAAGGAGTCAAAAAGGAATGAAAGTGACTACTTTGGAGTACTAGACAAGAGGTTTACCAGACGAACCATAAAACTACATATACACCTTGGTGATCAAATGAAAGAGAAATGACCAAGGACTTTTCGTACGGCAATCAATCTTCTTGAATTCTGTGTTCAGTGCGTTACGATTCGTAAGGAAGGAGACCCGACTTCCTATGGATGTAGGATGATAACCTAGTGGGGTCTCCCGATATATACTCGACGGTACAGGGAGCACAAGTCCGTACTAGCAGCTATTGAATCACAGAAGGAGGAATCACCCAACCTTAAGCGAAAACAATAGTGACTAGGTTTAACGACGTCGGAGCACGTCTCTAGCCTAGACCTCTAGATAATGTGTGTTAAGTTCCAATGCATTGTTAGGTTCATTCAATTGATTTTAAAAGTTAATCTTGAATTAAATTTCAGTTTTCAAGCCCTACCGAATGTATGGAAACAATCCCTAGGATGCATCTATAATGAGTAAAAAATCATTTGTTTCGATGAACATCTACCTAAAGGAGGGTAAATAGTTCAATTCCAAGTGAAGAAAAACCAAGACAAGCAAATGCAAGCACTAAGAAACACAATGCATCAATACACTTATCTCGCAATGCATCAATACTACTAATGAAAGATTTAAAGTTCGCTTTCCAATTCTTCAATCATGAAAATTCAATAATGCAAATGCACTTCACTTTCGTATGCTATATGAATGCAATATTTTTTATTTTTGGAAATATAATGACAAACAAGCAAGTGTAAAACTGATTGATCCAAACAAACGTGATCTATGTTTGAATAGTGTGGAAATCAAATAAATATGAAGAATTGGTTCGATAACCAAGCACTAAAAACTAATCAGCAAGAAAACAAGCAGTAAAAAGGCCTCAAGCAAATCAATCTGATGGTTGTGGATGAATCTTGGACAGACTGGTAACTCAACAAATGACTTCTTGACGAAACCTTTAACAGAGATAGGTCACACAGTCTGAAAACACAAGACTCACTCAATGAAACCAAAGAGAAAAATCCTTAACCAAACACAGCCAAAACAAGTTTATGAGAGGCAAGAAACAGCAAGGCGCAGGACGTACTGGCTGACTCAGGAGGAAAAGTTGTAAAAAACAACTTTTACAGGAATCGTCGCAAGTCTAAAACTAGAAACTTGAGATGAAAAACCAATCGTCACAAGCACAGAGATAGCAACTAGGCGACGTAGTCGCAGGTGTACACCTGTCTTCTGCAACGGTCCGATTTCAGGAATCGTTGCAACTGTACGATGGGTTATCTGCTACGTGCAGGTTTTCTAAAGAGGACAGGTGTGATGTCGTCGCAGCTGTTAAGCTATCTTCAGCAACGATCTTGATTTAAGGAAAAATTAAAGCAAGACCACCTGAAGGACACCAGACTAATATTTCAAACAGCAAGAGGGACTCCCAGACTGACCCAGGTAATCCAGAATGCTGATGGCTCAGCCCCAAAAGTCAAGAGACACTTGATCAAAAACAAATCAAGAGCAAGCAAGAGAGAAACATACAAAGGACTCCCCAGTGGAGTCGCCAACTTGTGATGTAGGAAATGTTCCCTCTGCGGACAGAGGCAACCCCTCTAGCCCTAGAGTGGGTCTAGTCACAGCAGAACAAAACAACAATCAATTTCCTTAAACAGTCATTGTCAAAAGAGCCTACCTCAAACCGATGTTCGATGAATTTTTCATTTTACCGCTTCAGCTATCGTTTCCTTCTCTTTGATGAGCAATTTACCTGAATCAACACAAGAGAACAATAGAACACATAAAAGAAAACAACAATGATCTATTTACTTACAGATTCAAGGAACCATAAGCTATCAAGTATATTTTACACAAGACATAGGAAGTCATCATTGATTGTATTAAAATGAATCAAAAGCAAAGCTTACAACCAAGCCTTGACGTTGCAAGCCTTCTCGAAGGGTCCAATCGGTATGTTTCTTCAAGCATTCACTCTCAAAAGGATCTCCCAAATGGATGATAATTCTCTCTCTCACTCACAAGCTCTAGTACAAAGCTAAGGAAATCCACAACCAATTGCTTAACTATCAGCAATTTAGATTGCAAACTCACACCAAAGCTAGCTAATTTTCTCTAATCCAAAAACCAAGAACTAGCTGATCATAGCAATGGGGAGTGTTTTTATAGGAGGAGGAGCCTCTATGAAATGAGGGAGAAGGAGCTTATCCTCAAGGGAGGTTTCTCAAAAGGTGGAACTACCATCCTAGAGGAGGAAAAGGCAAACTCAATTGACCCAACAACCAACTCTAGAATCACCTAGAAGCATTCTGTTTGAACTAATTCACCATATCTGGATCGTCACAAGTCATACACTAGGTCTCAGCAATGATGTCACAAGGAAGTAGTGTATTCAGAAAAATCGTCGCAAGAAGGATCTTGAGGACTTGCGTTGAGCCCTAAAATTCGACTGTCGCAGGAAACTGATGTACCCCTCTGACAACAGTGTGACCTTATAGTTCAACATAGAGAATCGTCGCAAGAATTATGATTCTCACTTGCAACGATGCAGAAACATAGGTAAAAGCGTCAATCTTCAGGATTAGAGAGCACTTGCTTAATATTCTTGAATGATTGGGAAGATATGGACATGTTTACTTGATGTATGACACAGCGGAGATGTCGCTCGGGGATTGACATGAGGTCGGTGACAAATTACTATGTAACACCTTGCGGTTGTTGCAGTTGACCTTGTTGCGGGATCATTTGCCCTTGCGGTTGTGCAGAGAGTCCTTACTGTAACAAAGGTTTCCCTTGTGGTAACAAATGCTACCCTTGTTGTTGTAGAGGCTATCCTTGTTGTTGTAAGGGTACATGAATAGTTCCCGGGAAATTTCTGAATTGAATCTGGCCATAGCCAGGTTGGATGTACTACCCACATTGGAGGGTGTAAGGTTGATTAACCATTCCTTGAGAACCATATGGAATGTAAGGATTTTGGTATTGGACCTGAACCCCATAGGGCTGCTGATACTGAACATTACTCGATCCAAATGGACCAATGGGATTCTGAACCTGTTGGTACTGGACATTGCTTGATCCAGTAGGATCAGCAAGGTTATGAATAATAGCAAAAGAAGGCTGGCTTATGCCAAGCATGTGAGCTTGTGAGCCACTCACATTAGTGGCACTTGACACCATAGAAACATTCAAGTTCTACCACCCATGCAGTGGCACAACTTGGCCATTGACTAGAGGGACAGAGGAACTGACAGAGACATTCTTTGAAATTGTCAGTCGTGCTTGCTGGGCAACTGGGATTGACGATACAAGAGTATTCGAAATGGTGGGTTGCACTCGGACTGAGGTAACAACCTATTGGGAAGTCGTGTTCATAACAAATGGACCTGAAGTAGGCATGGTGTCTGACGCCCAAATAGGGTTATGGTAAAGTGATGAGGCACTAGGTGTACCTGAAACCAACTGTACCAAAGACACATAGTTGGGTGGAAAACTAGTGGGAATACCCCCTAAATAGGGGAAACCCTTGAGAGGAAAATCCAACTCTTTCCCTCAATAGTTTGTGGAGTAGAAACTTCGGACACATTCGGAGAGGTGACTGGAGCATCGCCTTCGAGTTCCATGTCTGGAAACAAACGATGATGAATGGGCGAAGAAGTATGACTGGATAGTTCCAAAGGATGTTAGGGTCCCACCCTAACCCCCTTATTTATGTCATGGGATCACGTCATAGTCAAGAGTCAATAAAGCCCATATTAATATTTGTAAGTGGTTAACCCGTAATTAATGACGGAACCACAGTTAGTTGCAAATGGGCGGTAGTATTAGATAGATGGTAAATGGGTGGTAGTATTAGATAGATGGTATTAATAAAACCCACGATATTGGCCCGTGGTATTGCATGTATGAGTCATATATAAAGGATAGAGACTCCCTGCGAGGAGCATCGTGTCTTGTTTTGTAATCGAGCTCTGCTCTATTGGAGGTTGCCCCCTCGAAGAGGCCTGTGAACATTTCTCTCTGCATAATAAAATCATTGCTAATCTGTGTTCTGGGTATATTTTCTTCGCATATTCTGTGTTCTCGGTATCTTTTCTTCGCAAATTCTATGTTTGGGTATTGCTTTGCAGGTTAAGAGCATAACAAGTGGTATCAGAGCACTTTCCAGGGCTCGGTGGGATCTCCAAATTTTAGCAAAAAATTTTTTTTGGCTAGAGACGTGTTCTGGCGTCTTTAAACCACGGGATTTGTCATTAAGCGCATAAACCTGCGGATTTGGGGAGGCATGCACGCAGGAAATACAAGAGGTGGTCACGTCTGTTGGACTCCCTTGTAACCCCTGTGGGTACCCCTTCGAGTAGTAGCGCATTAGACAGAACCGCGCACGGACTGTCTTCCACGTACCCTCTGGGTATATAAGAAGCCCCCTAGCTCCCTTGAAACCTCGCCATAGATAAACCTTCGGCCGTCTTGTGGCTACAGTACACCGAGAACAGCACTCGGAGAGATTACTCGCCCATATGATAGGGTAGTCGGGTTGTACGGCTAAGGGTACGGTCGATCCTCCTTAGTTAGAGCCCTGAAACATTGGGCTGAGTACTACTGTCAGACCCTTATGTATATTGCGATCTGTAGCACCTGACACTCCCCAAGACCATAGTTCCCTTTCTATTGGGGGGATCACACATCATCTATTCCAGATCAGCAGCAGCAGTTGTTCCACCATTCAGATCTATCAGATCCACCAGATCGGATATTCCAGATCAGCAGCAGCAGTTGTTCCACCATTCAGATCTCTCAGATCCACCAGATCGGAGTAGTTGTGAAGGGTTCCTGTACCTAGATATAATTTTTGCAGGAATTTTGGCGGCATTGATATTTTGAGGATTTGGCGACTGCAGTATTGATCAGGAAGGAGTAAAACTCCGTTAGGAGTTTTCCAAAAAAAAAAAAGTCCCACCCTAACCCCCTTATTTATGTCATGGGATCACGTCATAGTCAAGAGTCAATAAAGCCCACATTAATATTTGTAAGTGGTTAACCCGCAATTAATGACAGGACCACAATTAGTTGCAAATGGGCGGTAGTATTAGATAGATGGTAAATGGGCGGTAGTATTAGATAGATGGTATTAATAAAACCCACGATATTGGCCCATGGTATTGCATGTATGAGTCATATATAAAGGATAGAGACTCCCTGCGAGGAGCATCGTGTCTTGTTTTGTAATCGAGCTCTGCTCTATTGGAGGTTGCCCCCTCGAAGAGGCCTGTGAACATTTCTCTCTGAATAATAAAATAATTGCTAATCTGTGTTCTGGGTATATTTTCTTCGCATATTCTGTGTTCTCGGTATCTTTTCTTCGCAAATTCTATGTTTGGGTATTGCTTTGCAGGTTAAGAGTATAACAAAGGAACACCCAGCTAATCGTACGAACTGTAAGGACACTGCGGTGATATCACAACAGGGTGAAATAGAGGATTTGGAGGGTAGATAACTAGTCCAAGATGACCATTGGTGGTCGGCGAGTTCTCTGGAGTTTGAATGGGATTGTCCGGAGATTTCGGGCCAAGATCAGCGGATGATCCAGTATCAAAAGTAGGCGGAGGATGAGATGACAAAGGTTGAATGCTCAGAACAATTATGAGTTCAACACCTTAGTCCTCGAGTGACTCTGGTAACTCAGGAAACGACTCCTCAGACAATATTTTAGACATAGGAGAGGAAGAGGAATTGGGTGAACCAGATGGTTCAGCCACGATGACCTTGTCTAAGGCGACAAAAAAATTAACTTCAAGGCTTTAAAATGTTCTTTTAAGGAAACTCACGATTTGGTCTCAAAAAATACTAACAGGGTGTTTTTGGATCGTGGCCAATCAATTATTAAGATGCATAAAAGATTAGTGCTCTTTCATTTTTTAAGAGTCGATAAAGAAACAAAGATGACTCTATCGCTTTCGATTGGAAACGAGCTCGAAAGGATAAGTGCTCGAATGATATTTTAAGTTTAATGAGTCAAAAAGATCAAATGAATGCTCTGGATGATCTAGGTAAACAATATTACTAGGCAACCATGAACTGCAAAATACCTCCCAACGAACCGAGAAGTACGAGTAGGCAATCTCTCTGAGTGTTGTGTTCGGTGTATCATGTTTTCAAGGTGGTCGACTCAGCTTCCTAAGGATAAAAGTATTGCAGCCTAGAGGGGTCTCCCATTATATACTCGATGGTACGAGGAGCACAAATCCGTACTAGCGCTATCTAATTCCGAAGATAATGACAGTTGCTAGGTTTAAAGATGCCGAAACACGTCTCTAGCCTATACCTTCTAGATATGATCATTAATGTCAAATGCACCTTAGGTTAATTGAATTCATTTTAAAGTTTATCTTGAGTTATGTTTCAGTTTTCAGGTCTTAGCGATGCGACTCGAAAAACCTTAAATGAAACTAAATGAGACAAGACCCTTTCAATTCGATGAAATGCCTACACTAGACAGGGTAGAAACTACTCAATCAAATGCAAACAACTAGGCAACTAAAAATGAAATGATCTTTCACTACCTTACTTTTTCAAAAAAATAAACTAACGAAAAATGCATTCCAATTCCTAATTTCCTAACAAGCAGTTATCTATTAGTCCTTTCAAAAGCAAAATATTTCTCTTTCTTTTCCAAATGTCGATGCAATTCTAGTCTTTTAATGATGCAAGTTATCGTAGCACGATGATGAAACAAACTAGAATTTCATACTTTTTCATGAAACAATGAAACAAACTTTTCGCATATAATTCTTCAGTGAAAACGTTCTCGAGACAATAAGCTCTTCAAGTAGATGAACACATGAAAAGAGAAACTCATTCAAACTAATGAAACACTGACTTTACCAACCACAAGACAAGCAACATAATCCATGCCAGAAAGGAAATGTTTAGACAAGCAACATAATCCATGCCGGAAAAGAAACATTTAGACAAGCAAATGAAAAATTTTCAAACTTGTGTAAAAGAGGTCAAAATCGTAAAAGGACCAAAAAGAAAAATGCAAGGAGTAAGTACACCTACAACCCAACTTACTGAGTTCACAAACTGCTGAATGGATGACAAACTAGATGCCCTAGTGTCGTTGACCACTCAATGACTCAATCAATCAAGCAGAAAGATGATAAGTCAACAAGCAAACAAAACCAAATGAAAAGTAGCTTTCTAATCAGGGATAAAATGGTCCAAAAGGCTTACGGGGTCAAAATCACAAAAGCAAAACACACTGGCCAAGATTGGGGTCAGGCCCTAATATTCACTCACAAGCATCGGCGCGACTGTTTAATTGACAACAAGAACCAAAGGCTGGTCAGTGCGACTGTTTCTCAGCAACTTGCGCTGATCGACGTGACTGTCAGTGAATTAAGCGCGCTAATTGAGGGAGATAAAAAAATAAAAATTAAAAAAATTAAAAGCAGGGACCAGATCTGCTACTATGAATTTCAAACTTAGGCCGGCAAGCAGGAGAAAAGAAATAGAACAAAAGGGAAAAAGTGGAACTAAAAAAGTTCTCACAAAATCATGAAATCCAAGACAAACAAAAGGATTGGTTCCCCAGCAGAGTCACCAATTTGTGGTGAAGTAAAATTATAAGTGTGGACACAAACAAATTCCTCTTGCCTGATGATGGGTCTAGCCACAAAAGATACATTCTATGGAATATTTCTTTAGGTTAGAACCAATTAAGAGGGCCTACCTCTTAGTCTGATTATCTCATTTGATGATGTCCTTGCTTGCTCACTCCAGCTCTCTCTCGCTTCCTTCTTCAAGCACCTGAAACAAGTAAACAACAACAAACAACAAACGTGATAATAGAAAAATTGTAATTCAACCTACTTAACAAGTCAAGAAACATTAAGCCATGAATATGTAAGATGAAAAATCATGTAGGAAATCAATCGATAGTTGCATATATTAATATCAAAGAGAGATTACAACCATTGTCTTGACATTGCAGTCCTCATCTAACAAGACCAAGTTCCCACACGCTTCTGCTAGCATCCCATGATGGCCTCAATCCATAATAGTTTTAAGGTTCTTCCCTTTAGTCTTCACTCCAAACCAAATCACACTTCTCCCTCACACAAACTAGATAGCTACAACTAGTAATAGCTTTCTCTCTACTCCAAACCAAAATAGCACTAGCACGCCAACATTAACACTAGCTTGTGCTTGGGAAGAAGGGAGTTTTATATAGGATGAAAGGATTGGAGATGGATCCTCTTCTCATGGGAAAAGGGCTTATCCTTGAGGTAGTTCCTTCATTATAGGGGAAAGGAGCCCAAACTAACATCCTTGACCCCATTCGACCAAACCATTTACCAGACTTCCATTACGAAGCTTCTAAAGCAGGAAGCTTCGACTCCTAATTTCAAAAACTTTCCATAACAGGACTGATGCAACTGGAACACAGCTCAGTCGCTCCCGTCGGCGCTAGGGATAGTACTAATCTCTGCACATCAGTGTGGGGAATACAAAGGCCATTAGCGCCGATCTTGTAAACTAGACAAAACAGAAGTTTCAGGGGAAATGGTGCAAAAGGGAATTGATCTGCTCATGAAGAGGGACACAAAGGGAGTTTCTTCATTAAGGCAAAACATGCGGGCTTCATTGTAAAGGTCCTCCGGGATCAAGGAACACGGAGTATAGGGACAGTGACAAAATGTTGTGTAACAGGAGGCATAAGCAAACTCTCCATATGATTGGAAGAGGTAACCAACTTGAGGAGTACTGACTCAATAACAAGTTTAAAGCTCTCCTAAGTCAAATTAAATCCCATATCGATGGAGGAAAGACTTATTTTGAGTGATTTTTTCAAGGGTGACACAACTGACTCTAGCTGCCATCAAATATGGAAATAATGTCCCGTTCCTGCTCTTTTTGGAATATATAATTTTTTTGTCTTTTTCTTTTATATGAATCTTCAAAAAGAATAAAATAATGCTATAGTACAATGGAAAGAACGAGTGTCAAAAAAGCAGACGTGCTAGTTCCTGGGAGGGGAACATTCCTATGCTCAATGCAAGGAGATGAAACTAGTAAGGGAAACTCAGAGGAACGTTCTTTCCACGGGTAAAAGGGTGTGTCAAGATGCAGAGGCTAAGTGATTGTAAGGTTGATTTTGCAAAAGACATGGTTGAAAAAGTGGCATAAACACGAGTCCAAGTGAAGTCGGCTCATGGCCAAAAGGTGCAAATAGTCAATATGCAATGTAGCGGTATAACTCAACACAAAGGAGCCTCTAGGGTATAAGGCCAGAAAGTAGCGTAGAAGAACGAGAATGAGTCTTCAAAGAACAAGTCATGGTGGGACTAAAGAGGACTCCCGAGCCTACTCAGTATAGCAGCATGGGCAACCAATGTCAGTGAGGATATAACTAAGATGCCCATGTAAAGGTTGGCTCTACCATCGCATCACGATTTGTAAAGTTGGTGAGTGAAAATGGTTTGTGAATCAAGACATGATGGGGTCGACCCTATGGCTCTCATATTGCAGTATGGAGGATAGTATGAAAAATGTAGTGGAAAGTGGTAATCCCTAACCTATATGCCACTATGAAAACGATACCTACCATGACTCGTCTACGGTCATGCGACCAAAATGCTTTCTCAAAGAAGTTTCCAAATTTTCTTGTAAAGACAACCCATTCCTGACACTCCAAGCCAAAAAGGTTGAAAAGTCCATAAGATAAAAATCAACTTTTGAAAAAATAATTTTTATTTTTCAACTTATATAAAGACTTTTGGACTCACAGTTTTGTCATTTGTGTTTTGAGCAAGGAGCTTTGGAGACAAACTCAAACAACTTTCCTTCATCCAATTCAACTGTTCAAATCGCTCCAAAACTTCTAGGTAACCCTTATATCATGCTTTTAATTATTTGTGATACTTTTTAGATGTTTTTTTCAAGTTTTGACCGTAGGAAAATATGTCAAAATTTTCAACTCTACGTACACGCAGGTTGAATATAGGTAACCCGCATATATGAGGACCCTAGACGCGACTATGTAAAAAGGCAACCCGCATGTGTGTGAGTAAAAAATTTAAAACATAAATCTAATGGTTTGAAACATCTTTTTTGGGTAGGATGACCACACCTAGAGAGAAAGGGAGCATAGTGCTATTGATAACCAAGTACTGGAGGATGAAAATGCCTTGGATGCTTTAAGAGGTTGTGGTTGTGGCTTGTTGTGGGTTTCCCTATGCCATAATCAGAGCATCAAATCTACCAATAGTGGAAAATGGTGCTATAACACTAACATAGGAGAGAATCTTGGGATATTTCTTGGTCAACTTATTCCCTTGACCCATAGAAACTCATTAAGGTTCACTAACGCTATTCCCTAGGTAACATACATAGTTACTCTAGGCACTAACGCACCCTTAGCCTTGCTAGGAAGCTTTATAAAGTAGATTGCTAGTGTTTAGACAGTGTTAGCTTGACAACTAGGCATGTGAACTTGGTCAGTACTTCAATAATCATGTCTTTCTCCTCGAGTTGGTGAGGAGGCAATTTTCCTATATAACAGATGTCCCCTAAAGTGTGAGATCAGAGGCTGTGATGATGGCCAAAATACTTTATATTTAACTATCCTTTTCTTTGGAAAAAAGAGAGAGAGGATTGGAGCTTCGAGTGGTACGAGAAACCTAATACAATACATATATAAAAAACAAATAAAATCATGTCCTAAGTCAGGCATTCCCATGCTCAGTAGCTATGACAGAGTGATTTTCTCAGTAAAGAGATATGCTGATGCTGGCCACTGATAAGCACAATGTGGAACCTGTGTCATAATATGATCATTCTGATGAGCTATCTCGAAAAAACAATAAATGCAACTTGGGAGAGGAAACAAGGCTGAGTGATGTAAGCCTCTACCCAAGGTCTTGATTTCCACTTCACCGCAATAGCATAGATCGATGCATGTGAATATAGACATTGAGGTCAAACATGCACGAAATTGTTTGATTACCAGTCAATAATGGAGACCATTAACAGACGCGAGGATGGCCACCGATAATGGTGATGGTCTCCAAGATGCATAGTATAATCTAGCGAGTGTGAATAATGTTTTTGTCATCGAACACTCGTAGAATCGTTTAACCAGGAGCTAATAATGAAAACCCCTAACCAAACACAAGGTGACCTGCCACTGATATCTACAAGTACCAAGGCACTGAAGTGTTTCTGGGTCTTCTTCATAGATAGAGTGTTGAAGTTGATAGGAAGAGACCTGTCGAAAGGTAGGCAATAAAGTATCCTACATTAGTCAACACGAAACGGGACAAGAATGATTGTCTTTTGAGGAATATTTTGAGCATTGGGTCAAAGGGACAAAGGGCATGATGATAGGATATGCTTGATTGTTTGATGGAAGAAACAAATGATAAAGGTTTTCCCTTGAACAATAGAAGGCATGACAATAGTTTTAACCATGTAGCACTAGACTCATGAACACCAAAGAGTGTTAGGATATAGAGATGCAAGAACATTGGGGTATATAGGATAAACTCATACGATGGTAAGGTTCATATTGAGAGGTCGTCACAAGGAAGGTTTATCTGAGGGAGTGCCATGTTCAAGGGAGCGAATGCTACCAAAAAAATATTTTCACAATACTGAACACAAAGCAATTGTATTGTCCACTTTCCACGTTTGATTATTTTAGTGAGTCCAGATAGGTAAACTCATCGATCTTTTCATGTTTTAAGAGTTTGAAAAGGATCATAAAAGGAGCGACTCTATGCCCTATCTAATTAGTTTAATGAGTCTAGACAAGAAAACTCAGTGGTCTTTTCATGTTTCAAGAGTCTGAAAAGATCATAAAGAGTGACTCCATTCCTCATCTATTTAATTTAATGAGTCCAGACGGGACAACTCGGTGGTCTTTTCATATTTTGAGAGTCTGAAAAGATTGTAAAGAATGACTCTAGGGTGGTCCCTTTGTCATAGTTGTTAACCAGGTGCGACAAAGGTTTAATAGTATACCTGGAACAGTTCCTTTTCCGTAAGTTAATCTACTGAGTCCAGATAAAGAGAAACCTATGCTCAATAGATGTTTTCCTCATTTTTTTATGAGTACGAGGAGACATAGTAAACTTGATATTCGTCGTGAAATTTTAATGAGTCACACAATGGCAAACTCAATAGACCTTCATCGAATTTTAACGAGTCAAATGAAGAAAACTCAAGGTATCTTTTTCAGTTTAATGAGAAAGGAAAAAGAGGGAAAAGAACTTCTCATTCCTTCTTCGTAGATTTAATGAGCTCGAAGAAGGGGAAAACTCGAGGATTTTTTTATTTAAGAGCAATAAATAGTCCCAAAAAAGAAAGCGCTCATATCGTTGTCGTAGGTTTTTAACAAGCCAAATGATGAAAACTCGGGGTTTTTCCAGTTTAACGAGCGAGAAAATTTCCTAAAAATAATGCTCATAGCTTCTTCATAAGTTTTTAATGAGCTTGAAGAAGGAACTCAGGGTTTTTTCAATTTTATGAGTGAGAAAAAAGTCCCAAAAAAGAATGCTCAGTCGATCTTTTTTAGTTTAGTGAGCTAGAAAAAGAGAGAAAAAGAGTTGCTCAGACCATTGTCGTAAGTGTTTAACAAGCCTAACGATGAAAAACTTGGGGACTTTTCAGTTTTAGAGCGAGAAAACATCCCATAAAAGAAAGCGCTCATTGAGAATTGAACATGGTCATTTCTGTCGTTCAATCTTGAAAGTTCTTTCATCAAAACATGAGCAATTTCTACCAATATGGGGTCGTGGCGCATGATAAGTATCATAAGAAATGGACTGCTTCTACCTTAATGACTTCAATTAAGATAAGTCATGTCTCTAAAGTGACTATAAGGGAGTTCTTGAGCCTCCACTTTCACCATTTGCATCATTTGAGAGCTGTGAGAGTGTTTTGGAGCTAAAGAGGAGCAAATTTTCCACGGACGATTGTGGGAGATTCGAGCGACCATTCGACGTGCCGTCAGTCCCAGGTAGATGCAAAAACCCTAATATTTCATTATTCAACCTTTTTTAGCTACTTTTGGGGTGGATTTTTGGAGATCTGGGGAGCCCTAGATCATTTATTGCGCCTAACACCCCCTTCCAGGCCTGTAGGGAGCGTTAAATGCCCTTTACGGCCTGTAGGGAGTGTTAAACGCCCTTTACGGCCTGGGGGAGGGCATTAATCCTCCTTGTTTGTCACTGGGGGGGTGTTAGTGCATGAGGGTGCACTCCAAAACCCCAGGCAGTGATTTCTTGAGATTTTTTGCCCCATTTGCACTGATTTTTGGGTTGATTTGTGCAGGTTTTGAGCCATTATGACTAGTCTATGGAGAGAATAAGCCCATGACCGACAAGAATTTTTGATACGAAATGATCCAGCTTGCATACTTGCATTGCGCCATTGTGTTTTGATGAAGTATGCATAGTTGGACTTGATGAAAGGTTAGGAGGACCTTTTGAGCTGGATTATTCAACACTGGGATGAACACGAACAAGTGTTCCAGATTGGGGACCATGAGTTGGTCATTAGCCGAGATGATATATATTTCTTGATAGGTTTTTTGTGCAGAGGAGCATGAGAAAAATTGACCAATGGTAGGCTTGATCCCCAATCCACCTTAGAGCTGGTCCGAGCTTACTGTATCCCTGAGAGCAGACTCGTCAACAATAGAGTCCCTATAGAGAGGATTAGATCCAGATCTATGAGGGCCATTTTATGGATGATTGTGTGCTTGGTGGGGTCTAAAAGTCCCCATGTTGTGACAAAGGCCCAACTATTGCTTGCAGTTGACTGTGTCCAGCCACAGATATTCAACTGGTGTGAGGCAGTGCTTCGTCAGTTGAAGGTAGAGTTGACCGCATGTAAGACCTAAAGCCAATAGAGTTTTGGATATGGCACTCTCATTGTCTCCTTAATACTTGAGAGGGTGCGAGTTATGCACATGCGGATGAGCTTAGGTCCCCTTGATCTGAGGGAGCCTAGATAGAGGTGATGGGCATCGCTTGATCCTCGCACAGGAGGAGGACCCATCCAACATTTTTTCGAAGAAGATTTCTTCGAATGGCTCAATGGCTAGATTGTGATGATCGACGACTATGCCTACGAGGGCATGGACTTCACAGGTGACCCTGACTTGATTTTTCCGCCTGGTACAAACTGGAGGCCTCAAGGTAAGAAGGATTATTTGAGAGTACTTAAAGTATTTTTAAGCTTTTGAATGTTTATGTTATGTTTTTTTTGCTTTTATGGGTGAACAAGTACTGACATGAAGCTTTTTTGCTTGACACAAATGTGGCACCGGTGCGACTGTAGGCGAGACTCGCCAAGTGAGGTGAGGAGGCCAACTATATGTATATATATATATATATATGTGTGTGTATATATATATATATATGTATATATATGTATATATATATATGTATATATATATATATATATATGTATATATATATATGTATATGTATATATATATAGATATATATATATACATATACAGATATATATATATATATATATATATATATATATATATATATATATATATATATATATATATATATATATCTATATATATACATATACATATATATATACATATATATATAGATATATATATATATACATATATATATATATATATAGATATATATATATATATATATATTGGTATTTTATGATGTAAATGTTTTTTAAGTGTTTTTGTAAATTTTTAACTGTGTAAATATTTACTTTCATACATGTATCTATAATGAATGAGACAGATGCCAATCTAACACATAGTTTTCCAATGAATCAACAACTATATTAAATTCTCTAGGAATGTGTTCATATGTGATAAACTCAAATTGACGTTCAAGAGTCATACCCTTAAATAATGATGCAACAATATTGGATTACGAACATGATAATGATTTTTCAATTGCATAACAACAAGCTGAGAGTCTAACTTGACCACCAGATTGGAGATGTCCCTTGATGACGCTTTAGTGAGAAGTGAAATTACAGACATGTACTTAGCAATATTTTTGGTGGTAGTACTAAGGAAGATTCCCTCGGAACAAAACAGTTCCAACTCAGGTGTGTAAATGACCTAAGCAGCTGATGCAATGTGTCGTGTGTGACAATTGGTACCATCCACGTATCCTATGTATGCTAAGGGTAATGAAGACATTTGCATAACAAGAAATATATATGAGAAAAACACTTCAAGAAATACCAAAAAATCCAGTCACACCAAAAGGAAGCAAAACTTATAAATACATAGAATTACAAAGCACATGCCTAGTGCAGTACTACACATAATACTTTTTCAGGTAGTTCCCATTTCGGGGCTCAGCGAGTGTGACTCCTTCCTAGTCCTGAAGTTCATATGCCCCTTTTCAGAGGGCTTTCATGATGACATATGGACCGAGCCATTAAGGGTTGAAGTGTTCCTGCCCCCAAGAGGTCATGCTTTTTATCGTAGAGTAAAACCAGATCTCCCTCACGGTAAGAACGCGACTTGACCTTTTTGTCGTACTGGGCTTTGACCTGACGCTTTTGGGCTTCGAGTGCCAATTCAACATCTCGATAGGTTTCATCCAGTTGATTTAGGTATAGTAGGTGCTCTTCTTCGGCAGTGGTGTCAGGCAAGAGTTCAACGATGATTTGTAAGGAAGGAATCTGACACTCGATTGGTAAAACTACTTCCAGACCATAAGCTAGTTGAAAAGGTGTGAAGCTTGTAGCAGTTTTTACTGAAGTTCGGTATGCCCACAGCACAGGATATAACATTCAATGCTAGTGGGTTTTATTATTCCATACTAACCTATATATCATGGTATTTAAGATGCCATTGACAACTTCTACTTGACCATTAGATTGCTGGTAGTAGGAGGATGATTGATCCTGGCGAAAATCGAGCAACGATGTTAAGTCAGACATCATGTGATTATGAAAATGAGACCCATGGTCTGTAACAATCATGCAGGGCACACCAAAGTGACAGATGACCTAATTAAATAGGAATAGTGTCACGATTTCTCCATCGGTCCGAAAGGTGGGAAGGGCTTCAGCCCATTTTGTGAAATAGTCCACAACTACAATAATATAGTTGTGTCCAGCAGAGGAAGTGGGGTTGCAAGTTACAAAGTCTATCCCCCATTTGGAAAAGGGGCCGATGGAGATAACCAGGTGTAGTAGGGCCGGAGGAGCATGCATTTTCTTTGTAAACACTTGACAAGGGTGGCACTGCTGGATAGCCTTGATACAATCTTTGAACAAGGTTGGCTAGTAGTAGCCTGCGCGCAAAATTTTCTGAGCAGTAGATATGCCAGAAAGATGACCGCCACATGCCTAGCATGGCAGTCATTTAAAACATGTTCCACCTCCTCATGAGTGAGGCAACATCGAAGAACTATATCAGCACCATGATGATATAACATATCATTAAGCACTAAATAGTGTCGCGCTTGGTGGCGGATGCGACAACGATCACCTTATGATAGTTCAAGGCAGAAACGTTGCGCTTGGAGGTAGACAAGAATGTCACCATACCAAGGGTCAGTAGAGTCGATAACATAGATAGTTTCATCCGCAAGAGGAGCATGGGCTATCTCATTAGAATAGACAATGGGAAGATCCGACAAAAGTTCGGTAAAGACTAAGGAATTTTTCACCTTGGCAGCAGTGAAAACCAAATTGAATTGTTGGAGGATCACTATCCATTTGGAATATTTCCCCCCAAGGACTTGACGAGACAAAATGTGTCTCACGGGATTCTCCAAGGCGATGATAATAGTCTGTCGCAGTAGTATGTAATGTCGGAAGCGGTTGACAGCAAAGACAACTGCCAAGGACAACTTTTCCACATGTGAATATCTCAATTCAGGCCCAACCAGGCATTTCGATAGATAGTATATCACTTGCTCACTTAGGTCATCGTGAGTTTGAATCAAGACCATTCCTTGAGAGGATGGCGAGGCTACCAGGTATAGAAGAAAGCCGCGCCCATAGTTGGGAGCACTAAGGAGTGGAGCTGATATAAGCGCCTTTTTCAAGGCATCAAATTCTCGTTGAGCTTGATCATCCCACAAGTACGACATTGTTGGCTTGTTGGGGCTTGACCTAGGTTCGGAGATGATTTAGCCAAACAAATCCTGGTACTACTGGCCCTTTCAGCAATAGTCCATGGAGCGCGGACTGAGGTCTCACCCAAAGTAGTATGGGAGGGTGCTAGAACCAGGTTTCCACACCCTGGGGATGTCTAATGGGTTCCAAGTGGTCTGCGGTTTGACCCTATGTGCATGTCGTTATGCGCACTTATCCGTACCACGTAGCCTGTGATGTTGCCTTCGCGCAATCCTACTTGGGGGCTGAATAGTGTTATTACCCAAGGCCTTATTAGTAACCCGATGTTAGTTGATTAACTTATCTTATCTGTATGCTTTTAGTTATACTTAACAATATTCACCATTCATACAAAGGCGCACAATAAATAAATAGTATAATTGCAATTGATATCAAACATGTAAAAACATAAGAACAGTTACACGGAATTCAGATAAAACTTCTCTTTATTATTCTTCCTCCTTGGTTATAAACTCGACTCCGCCCTGCGCACTCAGCTGCAAGGGTCTGCGCACTTAGCTGCGGACTCTTCTAGACCTCTGTGCACTTAGCTGCAGAGCCTCTTCCTACTACTATGACCCAAGATACTTAGACTCTTGCTCTACGCTCACTATCTTATTCTATCTATTAGATTCCATCCCTTCATTCCTTCTCTTCCTCCCTTTACAACTTAGAGCCTTGCTCTATTTATACAATCCCATGGTCCGTGGACCATGGGTAGGCCGACACTACATTCAAAACTTAGGGCGGATAGCCCTATGACTTTAACATATAATTCATGCTCCACGCCCACAATTCGCGAAGTTTTTACAACAATAACAACTCAAAACTTGGGCTTTAAGCCCCAAAACATGTCGTGGGGGAATTCCATGCCCAACAAGCCCCCAACACAAACATCGTGACTCACCCTCGAGTCACTCTTTCAGCGCGGCGATCTTGGCTGTTATAGACATATTTGGGCACTGCAACCCCAATCACATATGTCCATAAACCAAGGGCTTCTAAACCCTTAAAAGTGCTATTTCGCACCTTAAAGGAACAAGGTCAGCTGATTACATCATCTCCCAGAAGTTCTCCATGAAAAACTACTCAGAACTGGTTGAAAATGGACTATATAGACTGCTCCATGCATAGGGTGCGATGCATACTGGAAATCCCTTCTGTAGGGTGCGATGAGTGAGAGCAGACAAATGGTAGAAGAAGTTTGCTAGGTGGAAACTCAAAGAATCTTCTAGAAACTGCTCATTTGACACTTGCCTCTCTGAATTCTCCCAGGGATGAGTAAGAGATCATGAAATCTCCAAGTGGAACCAAGAACTATCAATGAAATGACACTAATCAAAATCCCAAAAGCTGACTCACTCTCCTGTAAACATCTATATATGGATCCCTCATCTTAGAGATCCAGAGGCTGGAATTTGGTAATTTGCAAGGAAGTGTTGTTGGTTTCTCTTCGAAGACATTGTTGGGTGATCTTGCTTTGTATGAGGTGAAGAGGGCTTTCATGCTGGGAGGATGATGCTGGATTAGACAGCTTGGTTGTAATCCTCTCTTCTA
Organism: Pinus tabuliformis; assembly: GCA_031772625.1. Lineage (NCBI taxonomy): Eukaryota > Viridiplantae > Streptophyta > Pinopsida > Pinales > Pinaceae > Pinus > Pinus tabuliformis. The sequence continues at coordinate 1,124,833,006 of CM062815.1, read as the reverse complement.
CCACTTCTATCAATAAAGCTATTTGAGTTTTCCTCCATATGTTTGTATATCTCTGAATCTTGTATTTGCATATGCATTTATATGCTTAATGTACATCTGATCCTAGATTGCTTATGATTATAGATCTCTATGCTTTGATGGTATTTTGTTGCCTTAACTCTATAGGTGTTCTTTGAAACGGGATGAGCGATAAAGGAGTGGCGAAAGCTCTATCAAAGGGGAGAGGAAACAAGCAAGGAGACTAGCGAAAGACTAAGGTTGGTACTCTCTACTTCTCTCTCATCTATCTCTCATAAAGAAAAACACAGGTAACTTTAGTTTGTTTGTTTCTAAGATAGCTACCCGTCTTAGTGGGACTAGCAGCTCTGAATGGACACTAGTTTTCCCGATAACAAAATGGCAACTCCACTGGGGAATGAATAGTTTGTTTGTTTTGTTATTGTTGTTTGCTTTATAAACCACAGATGGAGCCTAAAGTTAAGCCAGCTAACCTTCGAACTGCTTTTGCTATGCAACTACAAAGTAGATCAACGCTGCTTCAGTCAATCTCCGGGTTGGTTTATGAACTGAACATCTAGCTTGCAAACATCCTAAGTGCCCTGGTGGTAGCTCAAATAACCTCATTAGATCAGCCCCTATAGTTTTTGTTTACTGACAATCATTAGCTCAGCCTAAATCCCTGAACTTAGCTGCAAACTATGAGTGAAAACCAAGCTCAGTCTCGTCCCTGGTCCATCGCACTATCTCTTCTTGGCAACCTGGATGCATCACACCTCCCGTGTGTTGTAGGTGATATGCATCCCTATTTCCCTATGTTACAGGTGCAATGATTGACTAAGACTGTTTCTATCTCTAGATTTTGGTTTTTTCTTCATTCTCTTCAACTTTATCCAGTAGTTTTGTTGTCTATGATCAGTATATCTCTATTGAAACCATCTTCCTTTGCATTATTCAGCCTCCACCAGAAGGAATTTTGAATGTTTTTTATGTATTTTTCATCATTTACAGTTCTCCTTTGCAAATAGTAGCTTAATCAAACTGTCGTCCTTTGATTTGAAAGTGTCGCAAGTGTCGCTTTCAGTCAAGAAAAAGAGTGTCACAAAGCATTCCTCTTTTAGATAGTCGATTACACTTTTTCCATTTTATTTGATTTGAATCATTAGTATTTAAAGTGTCGAAAGCATTTTTAAATTCAAAATCGCAAAGTTTCGACTTGACCTTACTTTCGTTTTTTGAAAAGAAAATTGTTAGTATTGTCGCTTTGAAGAAGATGGTTCAGATCTATACTTAGTTTTCTTTTTGTCATTCTCACATTAAGGAAACTGAAAAACAATACATGCATGTGCATTTTCACTTAGACTGCATGCTGGAATTGATTTAGGAAAAGTGCATCTAGTGTGTGCTCTCTGCTCTATGTTGAAAGAATTTCATTTATCTTTCCTTAGTAGCTAGGATTTTCATTGCAAAAAGAAAGTAAACGACTGTTTATCATCTTAGATTGCGCATTTAGGAATTTTATATCTACATCACGTGGTGAACCTTAAAGGCAAACTTCTTAAGAAAGATCAATTGTAAAATAAACCTCAATGAACATAAAAACGCTTTGGAACCTAACGCACAACATTTAGAAGTCTAGGCTAGAGACGTATTCTGGCGTTGTAAAGCCTGGAAACTATCGCTTTCATCGTAGGTTGGGTAATTCCTCCTCTTTGAGACGACAAGTGCCAGTACGGACTTGTGCTCCCATGTATAGTTGAGTATATATTGGGAGACCACAATAGGCTACATCCTTTATCCTTAGGAAGCCGTGTCTGCTGCCCTATCGATCGCAATGCACTGAACACAGAATTCGGGAGGATTGACTGTCGTACCGTAAAAAGTATTCTGCAATTTTGTGATTGGTTTGGTAATCCCTCTGTCTAGATTTCCAGAGTAGTCACTTTCGTTCCTTTTCAGACTCCCTAAAATAAAAGGTCCATCTGAGCACTTGTCACTTCAGGCTCATTAAAAATCAAAGGTAACTAGAGTCATCTTTAGGTTTTTCTCAACTCTTAAAAATTGAAAAAGAAAGTTGTGTCAAAGCATCATAAAAATTATTTTAATCAGAATAGTGTCACTGTTCCCTCATTGGTCTTAGGTTGAGAAAAATGGAGTCTACCAATCAAGGATCTCCCCTTGGGGGAAATCCTAGCCCTTTCTCTTCTTGGGGAGATGTTGGTGCTCCACATATGGCTAAATTGTCCCTTCCAGGACTCACAATTGACCTGCCAATATGGCTTTTCTCGACCTCTGTCATTCAAAACACCACAATTCCTTAGCAATCAAGTCAGCAACCAGATGACCTTGAAGTTGCTCCCCCACCTTCTACTTCATTTGTTTCTCCCACTCCTTCTTCCTCTTTTCTTGGTGAAGCTAGTAACTCTAAAAACCAAGTAACTGAGAAAAAGAAGAAAGGGAAGGAGAAGAAGAAGAAGAATCCAACTACGAAAGGGGGCAACCGTGCATCATCTGGCGAAAATCCACACACTGCACCTTCCAAACCCAAATCTCCATGTGTCATTTGCAAGGGAGACCACTATCATCAAGATTGTCCCGTCATCCCATGGATCCTGAGGGACTGGTCTCCCTGCTTGCATAATCCAGTGTCTTCAACCTCTGACGATCACGTTGAGAGCACACCATCAACTAGTGAAAACGAAGCCAACGGAAAGAAAGGAAGATCTAAATTTCCTTGTAGACTGTGTGAAGGCGATCATGTCCTCCACCGTTGTCCTTTCCTAGACGAAGCTAAAAGAGTCTTGGATTGCCATCCTGCGTCACCGCAGTGACTTCCTCCTGGATACAAGAAACTATTACGGAGTCCATCGCTAGTTGAAAATCTGACTGACACACCATTGCTATCAGTCGAAGCACCTATCATTGAAGATAGACCCTCTAAGTCCACACCGGACCAAAGTCAACAGGTTGAGATGGCAGTCAACCCAATCTTCTCTTCAGAAGGTCCACCTTCGAATGATATTGTCACCAAAGAGAATGAGAACGACATTGTTCAAATTCTTTTCATTAATACAGAATCCGATGAACATGGGGGAAATCTACCCATTCCTTTACTACAGGAAGGAAGTTCGTCAAAGATTTACCCGATCATTTATTTGGTCCCTCCTCCAAGCAACCTAGTCATTTCTTTCGATTGGAATCTACTAGGTAGACCCCTCCTACCATCTAATGTACCATTCCGAACCATAGTACAAGCTTACATAATGATCATGGTTGGTACTATCATAGATGAAGGGGCTTCTATGAGTATCTTTTCCTCAACTACTTGGAAAGCACTTGGTTCACCATTGCTTCTGCCTGAGATTCGAAATCTGATAGGCTTCAACAAGGGAACTAGTCGATCGTTAGGGATCCTTCCAAATTTGCCTATAACTTTGAGAAGGAAAATCGTTCATCTAAACGTGATGATAGTCCAAGGACCTCTAGATTACAATCTACTCCTTGGGCATGACTACATTTATAGCATGGGAGCTATCATTTCCTCACTCTTTCGAGTGATGTGTTTTCCACATGAAGGAAAAGTGGTCCACCTAGTTGACTAGCTTTCATTCCCTAGTTCAAACACAGCCATTAGTCAAATTCCATCCCTAACTGGTCTTTTTTCACAAGGAATGTCTCATCAATATCCAGTCTATCCACCGGATGATCGTGAGTGATTCTATGATTGTGACTGAAACCCAGGAGGCATGCACCCTAGTTTGCTTTGGCAGAAAAACCCCAGATATAAGGTAAGTTTTCGCGTAGGAATATGACTAGTCTAACAATCTTGTCCGTCTAGGAAAATGGATCATTCTGGAAAAGGATTCCTCCGTCAAAGGTTAGGTGATTGGAACTGGAATCACCTTCGTCCATTTCGATGGACAAAGCCAACGAAGTGTTTATTTTGCGACGTGGATGGAACAATCTTGCTAATGCGAGAACTTCCATATGGTGACCTGGAAACTCTACTTTATACCTGGGGGCATGCAAACCTTTTTGCATGCAAGTGAAAAGCGACCATTTATTTTCTTAGTTTGTAGGCTCTTAACCCTTTAAACTCGTAGGTTGGTCATTCCTAGCTTGCATAATGAAAGGCTCAGGAGCAAAGTTGCGCATGGGGCAAGCTCCCTAAAAAATGAACCTATCGATGAGACATCCTTATTATACAACTGGCATGAGCAGTTTTACGCGAAGTTCAAGCTCGTTAAAAAATAAACCTAGCAATGAGAAAATGTTTCCCCAAAGTTTAAGCTCATTAAAAAATGAACCCACCTCTGGTAAATAACCATTGCGATCACATAATTATCAGCTTTTGAACCTTGGTCATGTTCTCACCATCACCTCCACTCTTTTTTAGCCGATCATACGCCTCCATTTGATTGTTTACCCCTTTTGAGGAATAGTTGTGATGAGTGATTCTATTAGCCACCTTCTTTGCACTGCCATGATTGAAAAGTTCCAAACCTCACCTGGAACCAGCTGATACCCAAAAACATCACTTGTTCCTCAAAAAACGAGTCTCCTTTAAGCTCTTTTCATCTAACTTGTAAAATATGAAAAGATTGTCAAGCAATTGGCCTATCCAACTCGTTAAAGCGATCGAAAGTGTCAACCCTCCTCTAGATTTTAATCTTTTTGGACCTGAGGGATCATTACACAAAAAAATTGAGCGCTTGTCTTGTTCGGCTTGTTAAAACTATCGAAAATTTATCCCTTTCATATTATTATACACTTTTTCGGACTCAAGGGATTACATTACGAAAAAGGACCACTGTAGTTTCCTTTACGTCTCTTTTTAGACTCTCTAAATTTGAAAAGGACCGAGTTATCTTTGTCATTAAACTCATTAAAACAATAGCGACAAACTTGTCCATGCAGACAAGAATGAGTTTCACTGTCGCTAAGCTTGTTAAAACATAGAGACAGGTTTGCCCAAAGGGAAAATTATAGAACAATCATCTGTTATCCTTCTCAAGGTTGACAAAAATAAAGAAGTACTAGTCAGGGATGACTGGGGAAATAGGGAAGAAAACTTGAATAGCTTCAGTGGTAGCAGGTCACTCTTGAACATGACACTTTCACTCCATCACCATGATTGAGTCAGGTTGGGTTATTCCATTCACTAGTCATACCACCATTGGTCCACCGTACCATCCACCTTGGGGTTAACGCTACCAATCCATTTCAATCTCATCGGTATGTTTAAGAGAAGTCACTTAGAGAATTCACCAACCTAGCTAACACCTCATCCGCTGCAATACCTTCACTCTCCATTTTTCATGACCGCCACCCTGAACCTTATATCATCAAATCATTTTCACCTCCACAAAATCATTTGCTCTGTTACGTGTCGTAGATGTGGGATTCATTAAGGCCCTCCTATGACGGGTCACTTCTTATCGAAATCAACTCATTATCCAAGAAGTTGACTTAGGAACAACCCTTTCAGTATTTTGAAGATTTCATGCCTCAATGGCAAGTTTCTCACTTCCGGCGACAGGTTTACATCATTGGCCTTCGACCGTAATATTTTACGTAGTGTTCAACATCAACTCATGTATCCACACCACCTGAATTGTACTACAGTACCTTGAGGGTCATCATCATTATCGATGATTCCTCTCACGCCTGTTAACAACTTACATCATTGGCTGGTAATCAGGTGATGTCTTTCCATGTTCAACATCAGAACATCTTTTCACATGGATCGACTTGTACTTCGGGCAAAGATTGAACGAGTTTGAAGACCCCGGATCTAGTTTCATCCATCCAGGCTGCGATATATCCAGGAAAATAAATACATCAAATTTACATCACAGCTACATAGATAATCATCCAAACTAAAGGATGATGGCTCTACCAGAATCATCAGTCTACCACATAGACGATTGTCTATCTTATGTACATGAATATGAATTTATAAAGCTGAGTATGGGAATGCCCGCCTCAGCTAGATCATGAAAATATTGTGAAGATAATGTATTGTATTATATCTTATTACAGGTCACCTTCCAGTTCAAAAAACCTCGGATCCTCATTATAAAGAATTTCACCCGACATCAAAAGATTTACGACCTCATGCTTTAGGGGGCAACTGTTATAGACATATTTGGGCGCTGCAACCCCAATCACATATGTCCATAAACCAAGGGCTTCTAAACCCATAAAAGTGTTGTTTCACACCTTAAAGGAACAAGGTCAGCTGATTACATCATCTCCCAGAAGTTCTCCATGAAAAACTACTCAGAACTGGTCAAAACTGGACCATACAGACTGCTCCATGCATAGGGTGTGATGCATCTCACCTACTACACATGGGGGGTGCGATGCATATTGGAAATCCCTTCTATAGGGTGTGATGAGCGAGAACAGACAAATGGCAGAAGCAGTTTGCTAGGTGGAAACTCAAAGAATCTTCTAGAAACTGCTCATTTGACACTTGCCTCTCTGAATTCGCCCAGGGATGAGTAAGAGATCTGAAATCTCCAAGTAGAACCAATAATTATCAGTGAAATGACACTAATAAAAATCCCAGAAGCTAACTTGCTCTCTAGTAAACATCTATATATGGATCCCTCATCTTAGAGATCCAAAGGCTGGAATTTGGTAATTTGCAAGGAAGTGTTGTTAGTTTCTCTTTGAACACATTGTTGGGTGATCTTGCTTTGTATGAGGTGAAGAGGGCTTTCATGATGGGAGGATGATGCTGGATTAGATAGATTGGTTGTAATCCTCTCTTCTACCACTTCTATCAATAAATCTATTTGATTTTTCCTCCATATATTTGTATATCTCTGAATCTTGTATTTGTATATGCATTTATATGGTTAATGTACATCTGATCCTACATTGCTTATGATTATAGATCTCTATGCTTTGATGGTATTTTTCTGCCTTGACTCTACAAGTGTTCTTTGAAGCGAGACAAGTGAGAAAGGAGTGGTGAAAGCTCTATCAAAGGGGAGAGGAAACAAGCAAGGAGACTAGCGAAAGACTGAGGTTGGTACTCTCTACTTCTCTCTTATCTATCTCTCATAAAGGAAAACACAAGTAACTATAGTTTGTTTGTTTCTAAAATAGCTACCTGTCTTAGTGGGACTAGCAGCTCTAAATGGACATTAGTTTTCCTGATAACATTGGCGCGAAGTCCCTCCAGCTGGTCCCAAACAGTATTGATGTCTGTAGTGCACTGAGCTGCTGCTTTTTGTACCTGCTGCATTCTCCCTTCTGAGACCTCTGTTTCCGGCATGTTGTTCTTCATCTGTGCATACATCCCTTGAATCTGCGTGAGATTTCCTTCAATATCTGTCGTGATTGTGAAGGCTTCATCAATCCATGGTTGGACGCGCGCTTTGAGAACTTCTTCTTTATGGCGTGCTACATCCACCTGCTCCTTTAATGCCTTGTCTTGTTATATCCTTCCAAGACACTGAGTAAGGACTACTGTCTGTGCAGTCCCTCTGATGTTGTTGTACTATTTCTGGAGTTCGCGTGCCTCTATCTCCAGTCGTTGGATGTTGAGATCCTCCTGCAACATCGTGAGGACCTCAAGCACCTGTTCCAACATGTTGGTACAGTCACGCACTACACCTCCAATCTCTTCCAACCCTGTTGTAATAACGTTGGGGTACTCTTATTTGATTTCTGGGGGAGTGGAAGGTTGCGCCTTCAACTGCAGCTCGGTGATCTGGAGATTTAGCTCTAGCTGCACCCTTGTTGTTTCTTCTCTCGCGTCGCGAACTCCACTGGCCAAACTGTGGATCCGCACTTCTACTGGTAGATCTGCTGCAATAGCCAACTCTGGGAAGCGTCGGCAAGAGTCATCTACTGTCTGCCCCAACCTTTGATTCTATGACACCAAATCGTTGCACTACAAGCTAAGCTACTCCATATTGATCTTTTGTTCACTATAAACTTGGATCGCGTGGTTCTCCCTAACGCGTAGCTCTACTATTATTCCATCCTGTAGATGATAGAGTGTTTCTCGGGGAAGGGTAGCTAGATTAAGGCCAAGGCCTTTCATCATGCTAACCGTCATTCGGTCCATCACATCTGATGATACTAATGCTCCCTCTGGAAACATTATTGTGTTGGCCATCCTCGCGCGCAGCATCTTCTCTGTTGCTGAAGTGCCTGTTGCGACGTGGCCAAAAAAGGTAACTTCCTGAGGGGGCCGCACCTGTAACTCCTGCAGCTACACCCTAAGGGCCCCCAACATAGTCTGGTGCTCCATCATAAACTATTGAAGTGCTTCACTAGTGACATCACGAACCATCTCACTGATGTCATGGAGATCACCTTCGGTTAAGGAGATCGGGTCAATGGCTAGCTTTGAGGCCTTGACCTTCTTCCTTGTGCCTGATCTCTCTACAATGTGTGGTTGTTTGAGCTGTGTGGACGTGGTCCCTGGGTCTACACTCCCTTCTGCTATTTCTGTGTCCTCTGCCTCCTACCCTAAGGATGTTTCTTGGACCTCCTATACCTTTACCATTGCTACCTCTATTGTCTACGCTATTGTTGCTTCTTTTGCAGCCTTCTTCTGCTCCACGACTTCCTATGCCGCTTTGCGTACTGCCCTTACCTTAGCTGCCACTTTTCCATTCCACCTTCTTGCGGCCAGTTGGGTGACGCGCAATTTGGCATCAACCTTCTTTCTTTTTGCTGCCACTTTCTCCAGTTCCGCCAAATCTGGGGCGTTCCACTCGAGAGGCCATGTCTCTAATATAGTGAAGATTATGTCATCAGTGGCTACAAATGGTAGCTTTGTCCACTGTTTCACCATGTCCTTTCACGCCCTGATATAAATGTTGTGCATATATGCCTTGAAGTCTGCAAAACTTTGCAGACTATTGTGCACCGTAGGTGATAGGCACGGCCTCCTGTTGATCCACATTCGGATGCTCACCTCCATGAGCACCCAGAAAATTTTTGTATCGTGAATCCATTTCACGTCCTTGGTAGCCCAGAGTGAAGCATACTTCACGGCCTTTTGTAAGTCTCGATCAATGTTCGAGAACTGACTATCCTCCAGCAGTTCTCCCGCTATCAGCAATAGGAATAAGAGCAACCATGCATAGTGGAAGGTCTTACCCTGCTCCTGGGCCTCCTGATAGTTTAACAAAAACTCCTCGCAGAGGAACTCAACCTAGTTCAACTGGACCCCCTCCGCACATTGTTCGGCCAACGCGACCACTGGCGCTGGTACCTCATCGTCACAGCATTTTCTCATCACTTTACTGACCAAGAGTTGGGTGGCTATGCGCACCCCCTTATCCTTGATTTTGGATATGGCGTAGCCCCTCTTCTTTTTTCTCCAGCTTATACTTTGCCTTCATGGCCCTCCAAATCACTACTTTTTCTAGCTATCATCACGGGGTCCTTTCCTTTATAGGGAAGCCGAGAAATTTGGTGGATGAGGTCTGCCTTGATGGGAATAGGCTACTCTAGCCATAGATACCCATCATGCACCAGGCAGAGCAGCTTCCTGATGATAAAAATGGTGATAGGCACGCGGTGGAAATGTGGAATCCATAACAAGTGCAGCAACCCAGCCTTTTCCACACCACACAACCATTTTTGCGGCTCTAATGCTATCACCACCCCCTCGGTGTTCTGTTTCATTAAATTCTCGGTCTCTAGGTGCAGGAACTTCTTACTGTCCATGAGGTCCCAGTCTTCAAATTTCATGGTGGGCACACAGCCTAGGTGCGAGCCCTCAAATACAATTCCATCGGGGAGGAGCGAGGTCTAGAGTGAACTCTTTGTTGCATCCAGATCCTTCGATACTTTGGCTTTCCCTTTCCACGGAGGGACATACGCGGGTAGTTTCATGGCAGAGCACAATGGTTGGATGTCCTCCTCCACATCTTCTTCTTCTTCTGTGGCGGCAATTAGGGCCTGCAAATCTTCTTCCTCCTCATCTATTTCAATCGTGACTGCCTTCCCTTTTTCTTCCATTGATAACTTGTTGTGCTGTGGAGAGAAAAATCCCCATTGCGCAAATAGATTTTTGATTTCAAAATATTGGCAGTTCATAAAAATGATCTATGATCAACAGGATATCATCTTTTGTTGGGCGGGGAGTGGCGGCTTCATCCTTTCACCCACTACGGGAAGACGGAGCTAAGCAACGTGACCTTACCTTGCTTCTATCTTCGGTCGAATAAGAATACGCATAATTGGCTCGTAACCTCGGCCGAGTCCCTACTGGGCCTATCTTTTTTGAATATTTATTCGGTGTAGTGTGGTGCGGTGTGGGGGTCCTTGCCCCAATCTATAGCCCTAGCCCCCTGAACTGACCGTCTAGATTCACCGACCATATAGATATTGACTGTCCTTGGGGACATGCATACTAGTCCCATTGCCTGCTTATCCTTCTTTGGCCTCAGCGTCCACAGTGATTTGGGGATTTTAGTCACAACCCCAACACCTTCGGGAACATCCTGTACCATGGGGGTCTGTGTGGCCTTGTTGGCGGTTCCTTCTTCAATTCCCAACCCATCCTTAGTGGTCTTCATCATCTCTACACAGTATTTTGTCTCTCGCGTACTTAGGGGCTTAATTATCGCTCGGCTCTCAACACTCTATGCTCTGCTCAAGGGCTCAATTCTCAAATGACTAAGTGTTGTTCGCTAGCCAGCCCTTTGAGTTTTATAGCACCTTTTGAATTCAAATTCGACCGTTCCCCCCAATTTCGGGCCATCAATGCTTCCTTAGTAGTAGATTTTCTGAAATCTTGCCCATAACTCTCGTCTTAAATGCCCGCCTCCCACTCCATTTGGCTAGTCAGGTGGTTGCACCACCTGTGCAGGGCTCCATCCTATCCTTTTTCGTGGTTCGTGGAGAATCCTCATCTACCATTGTGGTGATCGGCATCGTGCACTTTATTATTTGCAATGCGCTACCCTAGTTACTGTGTTTGGCGATATGCGATCCCAGCCATGGCAGCAGACTAACTAATTCTCGGCGATAGTCCTCCAATTCGTCAGTATGATTGTCTGCACCATGCCTTGACATCCTTGGTTTATCGATGAGAAAGGCTCCCTTTATTTCATTTCCCAGCCTTTTGACCTTTGCATCCATTAAAGCGCCTTTCTTCCTTAGCTGTACGCAGTCCTTTTCAAGTTCGCGAAGTCTAAAGTTTCCCTATCGAATTTCTTCCTGAAGTCTTATATGTTCTGCTTTGCGTAGCTGTGTGATTTCTTCGTCCCGAGCTTCGCGCACTGTCAAATCTATGGGTGTTGTTACGTGCAGATTCATCTTTTCATGCTCCTCAGAGATTATAGTCCCTGCTTCATTTCGTAGCCTTGGAATTGCCCTCGCGGTCAGGGTTTTGTACATGGCCTTATAGGCCCATCGAACTACTGGTACGCGCAGGTCCCAGTCAATGCGTCTCACATGTTGGATCCAGTTCAGCACTTCACACACCCTGTCAAATGCTTCCCAATGAATAATATTTTGTGCGCTTTATCTTTCCTGCCACTGCGTTTTGTTCCTGTTTTCTATCCTAGAAGTGGTGTGTGTTTGTGCAGGCTACGTGCCATACATCTATACCCATCTAGAAAGTTGGGCATGCAAGCTATTTTTCCCCTCATAACTATCTCTCATTCATAGCTAGGGTTTTCCAAATTGTACAAGCATCCCCCTTATGCATTCGTGCCAATCCCCGAAACTTTGTTGGTGTGTACCCCACCACCTTGCAAGTGTAGCGCACAGTGCCCATTTCAGAGTGTCAAAACGCTGCTGTTCAGGCACTTCGCTCTCAAATTTATTTAGAAATTCATCCATTGTTGTCAACCCGTCATACCTAGGTAGATCCCTTATCTCTATTGTCACGCAGTGTAGTGATGTTACCATCATGTTGCAATTGAGCATGGTTACTTCGTGCAGCCAATTCTGCCATCATTCTATTTCTTCATCCAAATCCAAAGTGCAGGAGCTTTCACACTCCCATGAAATCCTACCATCTGTTGTTGGATTCACCCAATCCTACTCTCACATGATTATCTTATAAATACAATCGAGATCAACATCACTATCATCGTCGCACATCAGTTCTGTGTATTGCGCTCCTTCGACAGGATCTAGCAATACTACTACGCGTAGTGACTTTTTCTCAAAAATCATTTTGCACTTCTTCAGGTTTATGACTCTGTTCATATCAGTGGCCCATTCTATGCCTAGTAGCATAGGATAGGGATTTCTATCGTCGACAATCTCTATCACTTCGAAATCCACTAGTGCACTCGCACCTTCAATGTCTACTGTTATCCCCTACAATCTTCCCATTGGTAGGATCTTCTATTAGTTCGTCATCTGTAATTGAATAGGGGACTATTGCAACGTGGGCCTACCCGTGTGCTACCACGTCTGCTTTGGCAGCACATTCACATCCGATCCTAGACCCAGAATTACTTGATCCATTTCATACTCCCCGATTTGTGCAGTCAATTGCATTTCCCTTCCTGTTCACGATGTATGTTTCCCGAGCTTTTGAACTACGCGAGGTTCTCCTAACCCAGTGCACCTAGTGATAAGTTCCTGCAGTCCTTTCACAGCCTTGCTATCACACAAAAATTTCATACATGTCTCCAGAAAGGTAGTGATCATTGAAGGATCCATCTTTGGCTCTAGTTGATCCTTACTACCTGAAGTGGAGGCCTCTGTGAAGCTCTTCTTAGCTTCCATAAATGTCTCCTTCGCGTGCTCCAAATCAAATTTAGGTTCCTTTGTAGGAGCCTTGCGAACCCACGCACTTTCTTCAAGCTACTTACCTTTGTCATACTTTGTCGTGCTACCACTTTTGAGCACTATGTTTACATTTGGGTCCTCTTCACGCGGCTCAGACCTCATCATTTGCAAATTATGAGTTGGGGGAGGCTAGAGTATCCCTTTATCGTGCAGCCTCGCTATCAGTGTAGGGAAGTCCTCCATCTCATGATCAAACTGAGTACAATATAAACATGATGCTCTCGTCGGATTTGTACAATCGCAGGCATAATGAGCTGGTCCTCTGAAATTATAACAAATCAGTTGTCCATGACCCCTTCCTGGTCCCATTCCACCTCGACCTCGTCTGCGCCCCTGAAATCTAGCGCGTGCCATCCCTGCATTTGGATCGAGGGCTCGCATTTCATTCTGCACTCTATAGGCAAGAGTTTGATCCATCATCAGCTCGTAACTTCTGCAGGTGTGTTCATCAAGGTCTACCGACCTGTAGAAATTACAGAACAATTTTTGGGATGTCTCCATATACTTCTGCAATAGATGACAAATATTCGTAGCGTGTTTTCCCCCTATTTGACAGATCGCGCACCATAATGCAGGCACCATGCTCATTCCTGCTTGTACCTCTAGTCTCAATGGCATCGACCCTCCTCCCGCCAAGTAGTTCGCGAAGACTGGACAATGGTCCTTGTCATGTCCCTGGCATTTGCATTTTATGCACCATACTTCCTCGCACGCCTCTGGACAATTTTTCCTATCCTATTTCAAACTCTACATTTCTAGACACAAATTTTGCAGTTGCGCATGGATTTGTTAGACTCCCAGGCCAGGATCTTGTATTGGGGTCTCGTTTAATCTCATTGTAATCTCCAAAGCTACGGCCTGGGTGGATAACTTCTACTGCGACAGCACCGCCTTTAGATGCGGTGTTAGTGACGCTACAAACCATGCGCAGTGTTGCCCATCTGTCAAGGTCATGTTGGCTTCGCGAATCATACTCTTCACTCTCTGATCCACATCCCATGGGGTCTCGCCTGGAAGCATCGCGATCTCCTTAAACCTGATAATCGATTGTGTCTCCAACTTTGGCCTGCTAAATTCACTGTTCAGTGCAGCCTAGATATCGGCGATCCCCGCGTTCGGATGGTCATTAGAATTTTTAATGTACCATGTCAGTGCGTGATCCTGTAACATGCTCACCAACGTTGCCTTCTTTATATTGTCATCCACGACTCCTTGTGCTTCCCATACGGCCCTTACAACAAACCAAAATTGGTCCGGATCTTTGTTCCCTACTCCCCTGAATACCAGTAATTTTATTGTGCTCGACATATTGAACTGTGGTGGTGGCGGAGGTGGTGTGGGTGGAGATGGAGGCGAAGATGGTGAGACTGGTGGTCGTGTAGGTGGAGGTGGTAGGCGCGGAATTCCCTGCCTCATCAAACTAACCACGCTTCTCGGAGAAACTTTCGCAAGCTCTTTCTCGCTTTCCCGCTGAGGCAAAATCAAGGGGCTATTTTCTATCTCTGCACTACCTTTGTTTCTATAGATCCTCCCACTTTGTGTAGCCCCAAACATCAATTTATTCGCATAACCCACTTTTCACACAATAACATCTTAATCCAAGTGTTCAAAGATTTAATGTACTTATCTCGCGGTCCTTTGAGGAAGTGTCATTCTACCTCGCTGTAGCTAACTTTCGTGTCTACTGCGAACTCGGTAATAAACCCCCCTATAATTCGATCAAGCCAATGCTCCACAATGCGTGCGATCTTATCTTCCGATGCTTCTAGTCTACGCACTAATTCTGGAGTCCACACAATTGGTTCGTCGAGCCTACACCTTCCCTGACTATCTGCTAGCTTCACAATCCACTCATACAACTCAGAGGGAAAGGATGCAAAGAAAATTTCATGGATTTCTGTATATAAGTAGCGCTCCAACGATTGTTCCTTCGATACTCACGGATTCCTATTTCCTACACCGCGAACTCATGAATCTTTCTATCTAACCACCCTTTAATTTCTTTCTTCATTGGATTCCAGTGACATGACATCATACATCCCTTATGCAGATCCCAGTCCCGACAATGGAACCATTTGTTGGCTTGTTGGGGCCTGACCCAGGTTCGAAGATGATTTAGCCAAACAAATCCCGATACTACTGGCCCTTTCGGCAACAGTCCGTGGAGCGCAGACTGAGGTCTCGCCCGAAGTAGTATGGGAGGGTGCTAGAACCAGGTTTCCACACCCTGTAGATTTCTGATGGGTTCCAAGTGGTTTGCGGTTTGACCCTATGCGCACGTCGCTACACGCACTTATCTATACCTCGCAGCCAGTGATGTTGTCTTCGTGCAGTCCTACTCGAGGGCCGAACAGTTTTATTACCCAAAGCCTTATTAGTAACCCGATGTTAGTTGATTAACTTAGCTTATTTTTATTCTTTTAGTTATACTTAACAATATTCACCATTCATACAAAGGCGCTTAGTAAATAAGTAGTATAATTCCAATTGATATCAAACATGTAAGAACATAAGAACAGATACATGGAATTCAGATAAAACTTCTCTTAATTATTCTTCCTCCTTGGTTACAGACTCAACTCCACCCTGCGCACTCAACTGCAGGGGTTCGCGCACTCAGCTACAGACTCTACTAGGCCTCTGCACACTTAGCTGCAGAGCCTCTTCCTACTACTATGACCCAGGATACTTAGACTCTTGCTCTATGCTCGCTATCTTATTCTATCTATCAGATTCCATCCCTTCATTTCTTCTCTTCCTCCCTTTACAACTTAGAGCCTTGCTCTATTTAGACAATCCCATGGTCCGCGGACCATGGGTAGGCCAACACTACATTCAAAACTTAGGGCGGACAGCCCTATGACTCTAACATACAATTCACGCTCCGCGGCCCGCAATTCGTGGAGTTTTTACAACAATAACAACTCAAAACTTGGGCTTTAAGCCCCAAAACATGTCATGGGGGGATTCTATGCCCAACTAACACTCCCTTCTTAAGTAGGTGTATAAAGCCTTTTTTCAACTCAGCATAATTTATGATGAACCATCGTAAGAAGTTTACTTTCCCCTGCAAACATTAGAGTTGCAAAATGGATTGTGGTTCGGGCAATTGAGTAATTTCCTTTACCTTATCAAGATCAACCCTAATCCTGTACTTGGGGACAATGAAACCAAGTAAGTGTCCAGACTTGACAAAGAAAAAAAAATTGCCCTAGTCTATTATTAGATTAATAATATTTATTTGAGAAGTTAATAATATAAATTTAAACTTTGGTCTCTTTAAATATTATTTACCATAATATTAATTATTATAATATTATTTGAATAATTTATTTATCAAACATTGACCCTTTCCACTTAGGCCCGGGTCTAATCTAGTCGTTAGGAGTCTTTTTAACCATTTCCCGGTCAAATATAGCCGTTGAAGGACTTGCATTCCCTATTTATCTGATCGCTCAGATTTGTTCCTCAACTTGTCCTGACGATGAACCACACTAGTTGGTTTGAAACGCGTCGACAAATGATTCTCTATGTGATTTTGCCAAAATTACTCTCACAATCAAAGTATGGATCACAGAAGTCTAAACTCTTTAAAGAAAATGCATTTATGTAGATTCAGGCGTATGTTATAGAACCGACACCTAAGAAAGATAGCTCTTAAATGATCTAGGTGTTGCGTTTGCTTCTTGGAATGGGTTGGAAGGTCATCCAAGTAATATTGAATGATATGTCTGATATCATGAAATGTGTAGTCCATGGCCCTTTGAAATGTTTCTCTAGCATTCTTTAAACCGAATGGGAGTTTTCAATAGGAAAATATTCCCCACGGGAAAATGAAGGTTGTTTTGTGCTAGTCTGTTGGTTTTACGGAAATTTGACTGTAACCTGAGAAACCATCCATGAATGAAAATGATTCACAACCGACGTAGTCGTCGATGATTTGGTCAATGAACGGTGTCAGATAATTATCCTTCGAACATGCAACGTTCAAGTCCCGATAGTCGACACACACGCGGATGGTTCCTTGTTTCTTATCAACAGGAACCAAATTGGAAACCCATTCCATTAAGGGTACAGGGTAGACGAAGCTAGAATGTAACAAATTTTCCATCTCAATCTTGATGGCTGCCATTTGCGGGGGTGGACTGGTCGAAGCCTTTGGCAGACAGGCTTGGCATTGTCATATATCTTGATTGTTGGCATTATGACACAGGTTTGGCGCTATGACACAGGTGTTGTCTTTGATGGCAACTCACTTAGATGACAGATCACAGTTCAGGCTCTCAGAATGAAGGAAAAGAGATATACACAGGTTCCCCTTGACCAAGCCGCGTATACACGCAAGTTAGCAGTCCAGAAGACGCGTATGCGTATACACGCACTTTCACGCAAGGAAAAGCATGTACATGTTGGAAAACTTGGTTTTGGTCCATGGTATTTGGTCCCTGGTATTTTGACCCGTGGTATTGATCTAAGGTATCCTAACTGAAGTGTTGACCCCAGGTATTTGGTCCAAGGTATTGCTTCTAAGTGGTTTTGGACCATGGTATTGAGTAAGGCCTAAGACTATAAAAGGAGGAGGAGATCGCTAGGAAAAAGCACTCAAGCATTGAATATCTAATGAAGAGAAAGATATAGAATACTAGTGATTGGGTTATGGTGCATAGCTGGATCTGAATCAAGGAGGAACCTGAGCGCTAGAAGAAGGATAAGTTCTATTGATGGGTCAAGATCGTAAGGCTTGAAGAGAAGTATCTTTGTGTGATTTGATCTTTTATATTTGGTGCATGTCTTGATCTATAAATCTGATGATCTGCTTATAATTGATGTCTGAATAGTCGAAAAGGGTAAATTATCTTTTACAGATCTGTACGCAGGTTCAGTATAGCAAAGGCGCATATACATGCTGGTTCGGTAATTTAAAACAGTGTATATGCATGTTTTCCTTCATATAGCAGCGTATGCACGCAGGTTCTACATATTGAAGTAACGTACGTCTCATAAAATATGTTTTAGCTACTTCTGTCTACTGTTGCATTGTTCTGAGTTCTGGTACTGTTACTGTATTCTGGTTACAGCATTCAGAGAAGTGATTGTTTGATTCAGTTTTGGTTAGTGAAAGGGATATTGATTGATGTAGATATATTTTGATGTTTGATTGATGATATTGATGGATCTAGTCTAAAAATTTATGAAACGTGGTCCCTAGAAGAAAAGAGAAGGTTGTAGCCTTCTGTAGTTCAGCACCTACGTACTAGTACATCAGCTAGTAAAAGAGCTAGGGAGTTGTAGCTCCCTTCCAGGAGAAGCTGGAGAACGAGAGAAGGTTGTAGCCTTCTGCAGGAAGAAGCCTGCGTACTGGTATAAGACTGCACTAGTACAGAAATATTGTAAAAAGAAGTTTCTTATTAAAAGAAGATAGAGACGAATTCCAGCAGGTGGTTTTCACCCACATTGGGTTTCTACCTTATATCTTGTGTTCTTGTGTGTGACTGTCTTCTTTGTTTTTTAATTTACCTGTTACTGCTTATATGGTTCTGATACACAGATTAAAGATCAACCGACTAAATTATAAGTTTACAAGGTGTACGTTGGTTGCTCTAAACATAGTTGCGTATATACGCAAGTTTCATTAATCGAAGTAGCATATATAAATCTATTCATGGAAATGAAATATTATTAAATTGATAATACTGATTCACCCCCCCTCTCAGTATTATTTCCAACAATTGGTATCAGAGCAGGTCCTTCAGAAGAAGCTTGATCGCTTGAAGGAAGATCTATCATCATGAGCAACTACAAAAAAGAGGCATCCATTAGGCCACCAATATTTGATGGGAGCAACTTCGTCTATTGGAAGGTAAGAACCACAGCCTATCTTCAATCTCTTGGAACAGAAGTTTGGGATATCGTGGAAGGAGGATACACATTTCCATCAGCAACTCCTACAGATACGGCAGGCAAAAAGCAGTATGAAACAAATGCAAAGGCTGTCAATACTCTATTGGGGAGTCTATCACAATCAAAATTCATCAAGGTTATGCAGCTCAAAACCGCCAAATAAATATGGGACAAGATCATTCTAAGTTATGAAGGAGACGATCAGGTAAAACGTGCAAAACTACAATCTCTCAGAATTCAATATGAAACTCTCAGAATGCACAATGATGAAAGTGTAGCTAATTATTTCCTATGTATAGATGAGATCGTTAATCGCATGAATAACTTGGGTGAAGAGATAAAATAAGTTACTTTAGTTGAAAAGGTTCTAAGATCCTTGTCTTCTAAGTTTGAATCAAAAGTTTCTGCCATAGAAGAAAAGCAGAATCTTCAGAGTATTACTATGTCACAGCTGCACGGAATCCTAACTGCTTTCAAAATGAGAAAAGGGGGTCCATCAAATATGAGAGAAGCTGCATTCAAAGCTTCAAGAAAAGGAGAACTCAATGAGTCAGGACATACGTCAGAAGGAGAGGAAGAATCAAACTTTGTCAAGAACCTTCAACGAGGTTCTGGAAGATTCAGAGGTAAACTACCTTTCAAATGTTTTGCTTGTGGAAGAGTAGGTCATTATGCGGCCAAATGTCCTCACAAAGATAAGCTTGATAAAGGTAAGGAATCAGCAAAATGGAATATAAAACAAAGTGTAAATAAGAAGAGCTACTATACGCATGAAGATAGTGATGGTTTATCAAATAGTGATGAAGATGAAAATAGTAATGATTATAGACTTCTGATGGCTTTTGAAGATGATGATTTCTTGGATGCTTTAGATGAAGATGGTCTCTATGAAGAAATTTCTAAACTTAAAATATGTTTAGAATAAAAGAGTATGATTATAGATACTCTTACATTCCAACTTGCTGAAAGGGAAAAACACAATGAAAAGTTAGAATGTGAAATTGTGGGTCTAAGAAAAGAAATTAAGAAAACAAAAAGTCTCAATCTTAAGTTTGCTAAAGGATCAGAAACTTTAGATGAAATTATCAAAGTGCAGTATTCTCCTCTAATAAAGATAGGTCTTGGACATACTGAAGAACCATCTCAAGAACAGAAGCCATCAACCTCCAAAAGGTATCTTGATGCAGCAAGGAGAAATGAACAGGTTGACAATCGTCAGCAGAGGCTTAAAGTGGATCACCAGGTAAATCGGGTTCAATCTACTTCAAGGATGAATAGAAGCTATAACCAACCACAGGTAAATCATTCTCAGTTTGCTTCAAGAATGAATGTCAATGTAAACTACAATCATTAGGTCAGTAGATTTGATAATTGCAGGAATTTCTTTAATGGCCAATGTTTTTCATGTCATAAATTTGGACACAAAGTTGCTCAATGTGTTGCTTACAACACCATCATGACTAGAGAAGCACAAAATCAAAGGCATGTGACTGGGATCACAAAAAGGACCTACAATAACTTTTTCGTTCTTGAAAATGAAATAGAATTCTCCATCTGTAACAACTTCGGTCATGAAGACTCTGAATGCGGGAGTAAATTTCAGCAAACATATCAAAAGGAGCAAGATTCCTTGGGTTCCAAAACTTGGAAAAAAAAAGAACCACAGACCGAAAGATGTGGTATAGCCTTATATGCAGAAGGACAAGAAAATCAATGGTACATCGACAGTGGATGCTCGAAACACATGACAAGTGATAAAGAAAAACCTCAGTCATATAGTACCTTAGAAAAGGAAAGGAAGGTCTCATTTGGAAATGACACCCCTGCAGTCATAAAAGGTAAAGGCTCGTTTCTCTTAAAAGAAAAGGTCAAAGCTGGGAATGTTATGTATGTTGATGGTTTGAAGCATAATCTATTGAGTGTTAGTCAAATGTGTGATCAAGGAAATGAGGTAGTATTGCGATTAAATGGATGTGTTGTTCGTGAGCTTGATACAGGAGAAACAGTGATCAAAGGCATAATGACTCCAAATAATTTATACATACTCAAGGGAGGATAGCAACAATGCTATCTAAGCAAAAATGATGAACACTGGCTATGGCACAAAAGATTGGGGCATCTAATATTCCCTTAGATAAGGAAAGCATGCAAATTCTAGGTTGTACGTGATCTTCCTAACATCAGAATTCCAGAAAATACAATATGCAAATCATGTCAATTTGGTAAGCAAACCAGAACACATTTCCCTGAGAAAGAAGGATCAGCTAGTAAGCCACTTGAACTTGTCCATACTGATTTATGTGGTCCATCAAGGAAAAAGTCACCTCGTGGAGAAGAATACTTTATATTGTTCATTGACAACTTTTCCAGAATGTGCTGGATAGGACTTCTAAAGCATAAAGACGAAGCATTTGAAAAGTTCAAAGCCTTCAAAGCTTTGGTTGAAAATGAATCAGATTGCAAAATCAAATGTCTCAAATCTAATCAAGGAGGGGAATTTACCTCGGATGAATTCTTCAACTTCTGTGAAGAACATGGAATAAGAAGGGAATTCTCTACCACAAGGACTCCTCAGCAAAATGGAGTGGTAGAAAGGATGAACAAAACTGTTCAACAAATGGCTCGTGCTATGCTAGATGAATCTAGAACTCCTGCAACCTTCTGGGGTGAAGCTGCATTTGCTACCATCACTATTCTCAACAAAACGAATGTTCGGGTAAACAACACTCAAAATCCTCATGAACTTTGGTATGGTAAGACTCCTACTGTAAAATACTTCAAAGTTTTTGGAAGCAAATGTTATATCAAAAGGACTGATGAAAAACTTGGCAAGTTTGAACCTAGAGCAGATGAAGGCATTCTCCTTGGTTACTCTTCCCGGAGTAAAGGGTACAAGTGTTATAATAAAATACTTGGGAAAATTGTTGAAAGTATTGATGTTGTGGTTGATGAAGCAGGCGAAAATCCAAAGCAGGTAAAAATTGAAGAGTGGGAAGAAGATGAGGATTATCCTTCCACATCAAATCAGACTAATGCTGAAGAAGAAGAAACCAATGAAGCACCAGAAGAGCAGATAACGGTAGAAGAAAAGACTCCATCCAGATATGTTCAGAAAAATCATCTAGAGACTCAAATTTTGGGACAGAAAGAGGTAGGTGTACAGACAAGAAGAACTATTACAGAAGCTTCAAGCTATCTAGCATTGCTTTCCTCCATCAAACCGCAAAATGTACATGAAGCATGCAAAGATGAATGTTGGGTCAAGGCTATGAATGAAGAGCTTGAGCAAATTGAAAAGAATAATACTTGGGAATTAGTTCCTAGACCTCATGATAAGAATGTCATAGGAACCAAATGGATATTCAAAAATAAGCTGAATGAAAATGGAGAAGTAATTAGAAACAAGGCCAGACTTGTCTGTAAAGGGTATGCTCAACAAGAAGGTATAGACTTTGAAGAAACTTTTGCACCTGTTGCTAGACTTGAAGCCATAAGAATGTTCCTTGCTCTTTCTAGCTTTCAGAAGTTCAAAGTATATCAAATGGATGTGAAATCTGCTTTTCTTAATGGAGATCTAGAAGAAGAAGTATATATTGAGCAACCAGACAGATTCATCCTTGGAAATGATCCAAAACTTGTATGCAGACTCAGAAAGGCTCTCTATGGTCTAAAACAAGCTCCAAGGGCCTGGTATTATCATCTTGACAAATATCTTCATCAACAAGGTTTTTCAAAAGGATCAGCTGATAGCAATTTATATATAAAAATTGATAATGATAAAATACTTGTTGTGTATGTTGATGATATCATTTTTGGTAGCAATGAAGAAGCCATGAGTCACAACTTTGCTTTGGTAATGTAGAAAGAATTTGAAATGTGCCTGCTTGGTGAGCTCACATATTTTCTTGGTTTACAAGTTCAACAAAATAAAGATGGTATCTTTCTATCAGAAACCAAGTACCTCAAGCAGATCTTGAAGAAATATGGCATGGAATATTCTAAACCAGTATGTACCCCTATGGTAACAAGATGCAGCCTCAGTGCAAATGATGAATCAGTAGCAGTACATCAACCAACCTACAAATCCATGATTGGTAGTCTGCTCTATCTAACAGGTACCTGACCAGACATCATGCATGCAGTGGGAATAGTTGGAAGATTCCAAGCAAATCCAAAGGTATCACACCTGCAGGCAGTCAAAAGGATCTTCAAATATCTTCAAGGAACTTAGAATTTTGGCTTATGGTATCCTAGGGACACAGATATTACTCTTCATGCATACGTAGATGCAGATTGGGCAGGAAGCATGGATGATAGAAAAATCACTAGTGGTGGTGCATTCTATATGGGTTCCATATTAGTGTCTTGGTTCAACAAGAAATAAAGTTCAATTGCATTATCTATAGCTGAAGCAGAATATGTGGCTGTTGCATCTTGTTGCACAAAACTCCTTTGGATGATGCAAACATTGCAAGACATTTAGATCACATGTACTCCACCCATCTCCATTCTATGTGATAATACAAGTGCAATCAGTATTTCAAAGAATCCAGTCATGCATTCCAAGACCAAGCACATACCTATCAAATATCATTTTCTCCAGGAACAAGTGCTTGAACAAAAGGTCAAATTGGAGTATGTTCCCTCCAAGGAACAAGTTGCATATATATTCACAAAACCACTGCCCAAAGAGACATTTGAATACCTCAGACAGAAGCTAGGAATAGTTGATGCATCATCTTGCTGTTGACACTTATCTGTTTCAGAGAACAGTGGTTGTACGCGAGTTTCATGAAGCGTATCCACGTACATACGCCGGTTTCTATGGATACAGCCGCATATATGTTGGTTTGAAGAATATCAGTGGGCCAGAATCAGGATGAAAAGAGTTTGATATGGTTCTATCAGTGATCATCTGGCACAGGTTCAGGGGGAGCATTTACTTCTAATAATGCATTATCATTGTTGGCATTACCTTAGAAGATCTTGGTACAATTTCACAGTTGTTTGTGATTCAGGTGGAACAGGTGCAGAGGGAGATCATGGTTGTTGGTCTGGATGGTGATTGACAGATGTTGCTGATGATAGTTGCTGATGACTATCATAGTCTTGTTTTAGATATTTCATCTCTATGTCATGTATATCTTTTATTATCAAGGTCATGTAACGACCTATTTTGTTTCCCCACTATGCCTGGGATGGATGATGTAAGGTTCTTGTTTTATCATGTATAAACTTTTGGTGTATCCCCACTTGGTTGGGTGGATGAGTCAATCTTGGTATATCCCCACTTGGTTGGGAGATGGATATATGTATGAGTCCTTGGTGATAGGAAGGTCATTTATGATGTATAGAGTCATGTTCTTCTTATAGAAAATCTTTTTGCAGTCCTTGCCTTCAGTCAAGCGGAGCATGAACAGTACACTTCAGCGTATCTAAAAACTTTAGCATGTACTCAGGGGGAGCATAACCCTTTGCCCTTGATGACAAAGGGGGAGAATGACTTTGAGTGACTTGGGGTTGCCATCAAGTCCAAAGGGGGAGATTGTTGGCATTATGACACAGGTTTGGCGCTATGACATAGGTGTTGTCCTTGATGGCAACTCACTCAGATGACAGATCACAGTTCAGGCTCTCAGAATGAAGGAAAAGAGATATACACAGGTTCCCCTTGACCAAGCCACGTATACACACGGGTTAGCAGTCCAGAAGATGCGTATGCGTATACACGCACTTTCATGCAAGGAAAAGTGCGTACATGTTGGAAAACTTGGTTTTGATCCGTGGTATTTGGTCCCTGGTATTTTGACCCGTGGTATTGATCCAAGGTATCCTAACCGAAGTGTTGACCCCAGGTATTTGGTCCAAGTTATTACTTCTAAGTGGTTTTGGACCATGGTATTGAGTAAGGCCTAAGACTATAAAAGGAGGAGGAGATCATTAGGCAAAAGCACTCAAGGATTGAATATCTAATGAAGAGAAAGATCTAGAATACTGGTGATTGGGTTATGGTGCATAGTTGGATCTGAATCAAGGAGGAACCTGAATTCTAGAAGAAGGATAAGTTCTATTGATGGGTCAAGATCTTCAGGCTTGAAGAGAAGTATCTTTGTATGATTTTGATATTTTATATTTGGCGCATGTCTTGATTTGTAAATCCGATGATCTGGGTATAACTGATGTCAGAATAGTTGAAAAGGGTAAATTATCTTTTACAGATCTGTATGCAGGTTCAATATAGCAAAGGCGCGTATACACGCTGGTTCGGTAATTTAAAACAGTGTATACGCAGGTTTTCCTTCATATAGCAGTGTATGCACGCAAGTTCTACATATTGAAGTAGTGTACGTCTCATAAAATATGTTTTAGCTACTTCTATTTACTGTTGCAGTTTTTCGATTCTGGTTGGGTTCTGGTACTATTACTGTATTCTAGTTACAGCATTCAGAGAAGTGATTGTTTGATTCAGTTTTGGTTAGTGCAAGGGAGATTGATTGATGTAGATATATTTTGATGTTTGATTGATGATATTGATGGATCTAGTCTGAAAATTTATGAAACGTGGTCCCTATAAGAAAAGAGAAGGCTGTAGCCTTCTGTAGTTCAGCACCTACATACTAGTACATCAGCTAGTACAAGAGCTAGGGGGTTGTAGCTCCCTTCCAGGAGAAGCTAGATAACGAGAGAAGGTAGTAGCCTTCTGCAGGATGAAGCCTGCATACTGGTATGAGACTGCAACAGCACAGAAATATTGTAAAAATAAGTTTCTTATTAGAAGAAGATAGAGACGAATTGCAGCAGGTGGTTTTCACCCACATTGGGTTTCCACCTTATATCCTGTGTTCTTGTGTGTGATTTTCTACTCTGTTTTTTACTGTACCTGTTACTGCTTATATGATTCTGATACACAGATTAAAGATCAACTAACTAAATTATAAGTTTACAAGGTGTACGCTAGTTGCTCTAAACATAGTTCCGTATATACGCAAGTTTCATTAACCAAAGTAGCATATATAAATCTGTTCATGGAAATGAAATATTATTAAATTGATAATACTAATTCACCCCCCATCTCAGTATTATTTCCAACATTGATCTCATGCTCGATAATAGCTGGATCTATACCAGGCATTTCCTCATAAGACCAAGTGAATACATCACGAAATTCCCTGAAAAGGAAGGTGAAGCTTGCAATTTCCTCAGGAGTGCAATCAGCTCCAACCTGGATGTTTTCCACAATGCCTGTCTTGACAGAAATATCAATGAGCAATGTCTTTGAAATATTTCCCATGTTTCCCTCTAAGTCCAAAGTTTGGATAGTCGTATAAGGTGAGGAAACGATTTCAGGTGCGTCAAATGACAGGATTTGAAGAGGCATCGTGTCTTTATCAAATATCGAAACACGATGGTGAGAGTCCTCGCAAGGTTTCTCTTCTTAACACATGATCTCTCTAATATCTTCGTCTGAAGGTAGGACTTGATTTAGGAGATCGAAAGAAGGAGCAGTTATGGGAGGGGAGGTGGTACTGTTGGCCGTGACCAAAGTGACCAGAGATTTGGATGTAGATTGAATGGCTTGTTAGGAAAATTTAGCTGGTGACAATGGCATTTGTTCTCTGTAAGTGTCAATGTTTGAAGGGGCCGAGAGGATCCAAGGATCAATCGATTCGTAAGGAATGGATGAAACCATAGAGACCATCTGTGGAACCGTGGGTGGCGGAAGAGGGAAACAACCCATCAAGGAAGAGCCTTTCAATAGACCGGTACCGATACTAACGTAAGAGTCAAGTACACCACCCACTAAGGGTACATATCCGCTGGGTAACGGGGAATAATCAGGGGTGCAAAAGGACAACTGGTCCACTATGACTATCTTTCCATCCAATGGAAATAGGATGATGTGAAAGACAGTAGACACAATGGCAATCATGGCATAAGCCCAATTGCGACCCAACAATAGATTATAGTCGAGCTTTCCATCTACGACTTCGATGTCCACCGTTACCATTTTCCCATCCAAAGTAATGGGGTAGCTAGCTAGGTAACCTTTTGGGATGAAAGTGTGGTCGTCAAAAGATTTAAGGGAATTCGACGACAGGGATAGGGTTGGAAAACCCAAAGTGAGCCAACATGAAGCCGACATGACACAGGTTGAAGCACCTTCATCAATGATAGTTCTATGTATTCCTCACCCTTTCAAAAATAATTTCACCTGAAATGCAAGCTGGTGTGAAAGGGGAGGTTTACATTTGTCCATGTCGAAACTTGCAAGAATGGAATCCTAAGGGTCGATACCACCAATTTCCAAAAGCAGAGCTTTCCTTTGTGCTGGACAGGTTTGTAATACTTCGAGCGCCGACATAGCTGACAATGCTTGTGCCAAATCTTCTACAATACTATAGTTTTGGGTAGCACGTGCAAATGTATTATGCGTTGTGCGACGAAGTGCCCCTTTTGGGGGGTGAATCACAAGATTAGCAACCGGCCTTTCGATATGAAGATCATTAGGCAGCGGTGGGTTTTGACTCGAGGAGGCTTCCTCAACATTAGCGATTGGAGCTCCATAAGATTTGGCTCTGGTTTGTAGATCTACCATTTCAAAGGTGTAAATGGTAGATGGTCCTTCACCAGCTGAAGGATGATGCGAACCACCATTGCCCCCTTGCAGGGGTTGGGGTTGGTTTGCAACAAGGTGTTGTTGCTGCTGAGCAGGGAAATAATTATTTAGGACTACAGGGGTCCTTCCAGTGTCCTTTTAGCAATTAAATCTATGCATTCCTGAAGACATGGACAATGATATGTCATGTGGTCATGCGCACAGATTTTTTAAGGGAACCGGGTGGGTTTGTCCTTTCCATGGTCAGAAGGCGCAACAACCTTCTACTTTTGGTTGTACTACTTTGTTGACTACTCTTAAGAAGGAGTGGTATTTTCCCTATTCTTCTTGTTCTTACCACCGGATTTTTTTGTAGATTGCACAAAGTTTATCATGGTGGTAGGAAGAGCAATCAGTTTGGTAGAGGGGTCAACTGACAACTGGGCAATGTGACCGCTAAGTTGTTTTACAGCAACCCAAGAGGTAGCACTAATAATAACATCGGTGTGCGCTTTGGGTTGCTGAGTAGCGAGAGCATTAGAGTTATGAGGGGCATTGAGAATGACGTCATATAAAGTTCGTGACTGTGAATATATCAAATCTAAGTGTTGGGCATGACGAATGGATTGGTCTTTCATGACCACACCACCTAAGGCAACATCTTTAGCAATTTGGGCGAGTAGAGACTTGCAGAACCAATCTGCTAATAGATAGTCTGGGAGGGGAGATTTAACTAGCCTCCACCTACGTCTCCATTCATGGATATGATCAGAGATGTGGGTGGCGGTGTCCTGATGTAATGAAGTGAGGAGTTCCATCCCAGTTTCATAGCAGATGGGTAGCTGGAAGTGCTTTAAGAATTCCATCGCTAAAGCACCAAAGGTATTGACTAACATGCGTGGTAACTCAATGTACCACTTGGCTACATTGCCAATAAGGGTGTAGTGAAAGAGTCGTAGTCAGATACTATCATCCACCTTGGAGTTAGAAACACACCATAAATGATAGGTGGTGATGTGTGTACCTAGATCCTCCCCTTGTTTCCCTTCAAACTTTGGGATGTCTGTCAGGATTTTATGCGGGATTGGTGGCCAAAGTAAGTTGTGATAGATGGGGTCATTTGTGAGTTTGTACAAGTCGAGGATATCAAGTGTTGCCAAGAAAGGCAAGGTGTTTGATGCCCCCGAATCAGACCAAGCAATGATTTATGACTTGAGGATCCTTTCTATCCACCCATCATGTTGTTCCCAATATTATACACAGGTTGTGTGGAATAGTAATTTCCTTGGGGTACAGTCGTGTACTATGGGTTTCCATAGGGGTTGTTAGATTAGGGGTTGGAAGTGCCCCCAGGATAAGGAGTGTACCCTTGACTCATTTGAGGTTGAGAGTAGGGTGCCCATATGGATTGATTGGGACCTTGTTAAGGGTTCCCACTCGCCATGTAACTAACTATAGGTCCTTGACTGACATAAGGAGGGTTCATGTCAATCAATGAATGCCCCTGCAGTCCTGTAAATGGAGGGGGATTTGTTATGTTCCCGGCTGGTATATGCATATTGGGAACTATGCCCCCAGGAATCTGAACCTAGGGGTTAGAACTAAACAATGGATTCCAACCATATGGGTGGTTAACGGGACCCTTGCTAACTATGCTATATTGAGTGTTATAAGGAGCGCTATATGTAGCAGTTGTCGAAGGTCCGGGGGCTGACACAAAAGGGGCGGAACTTGGAATGTATTGGGTTCCACTCGTGGTGGGTGTCATGATAGGGTTTTAATCTGGGATAGATGATATAGCAGGGTTTTCCATCAGAGGTGCAGTACTAACTGTCAACTGGGGAGGTGGTGGTGGACCAAAAGTGTCCATAAAAGCACATGAATTATTAGTCGTCGATGGGATGGGTGGTGCAGTTCCAACGAAAGACAAAGGGGGTACAAATGCAATGGGAATCAAGAGTGGTTCCAACGCATTTGTGATTGGAGGATTGTATGGAGGAAGGAATCCTTCAGTAAAGAAATCTTCCAGTAAGCTTGATTTGTGGGATGTCCAAACTGATTCTGTGTTAGATCTCGGAGACTGATTTCCCGAAGATGGGGAATTCCTTTCACTGTGGCTCGACGGATCCTCCACAATGAGTGGGGAAAGACCTAACAACCGTCTAGATTGACGATGAGGGTCAAATGTAGCCACAGTGACCGATAAATTTTATCAATAGATTTTACAGTGACATTTGTTAAAGTCTCAATGATAACAATTTGGCACTTAAAAAATAAAAAATACACTAAGGAAATCAATCAACAATCAAAGGGAAATGACCCTGTTTGATAAGCACTAATCACTGGAGATTAAACCCAATATCATAATGAATGACAGAGAGAGTTGGCCAAATGTACAGTTACGATTACTCTTGAGCTTTGTTCGAACCTCATATTAAGGGGCCAAGTACTCTCGTGAACATGAGCACCCTCCCAAAAACTGAAGATAGAGTAGGTTCATTTGTGTTAGGTACCATGGTAGCCCACCCCAGTCAGCTTGTCTTCATCCCCAAAAGTATGGCCACTAAGGATACCTCAAATCACAGACACTACCATGGGGGACATAGTTGCAGATAGTACGCTATGTGGGCAGGATACCTGAGTCCCCGACTCAGCTCCGATATCCCCGAAGGGATCCCCGATACACAGAATACCCAAAGGAGATGTAAGAAAAGGTGGGCTACCTTCACTTACAGTCCGATGTTGTCTCGTATTTAGCTCTGCTTTTACTGGAGTGGTCCTGGATAGTATGAGTGTAGAAGGATTTCTCTCTTTAATGACACTAGTTTCGGTGTATGATCTTGGGCAGGTAACTCACACTGCCTATCTCAATATCTTAGCCTAAACTAATGTGTGTTTACTCTAAAAATAGTTGCTGATTGAACTTATTAGGTAGATTTTAAATGTAATTCGTTAGAGTCTTTGGTAGGGGTGTTGACGTATGAAGTTATATGGGACTCTAACTCAAATCATGCAAAAACAATGCCTGTAAATTTTCACTTTCGATGAATAATCATCTTTTACAAAGGAAGAGTCATTCATACATCAATATATATACCATGCATCCTATTCAGTAAAACACTAGCATAACGGACAGAACTTAAATGCTCACAAACAACTTTTTGAAACCAAATAATGAAAATCTAACCAACTAAGCAGAAAATAGTAAAAAATTTGTATTTTTTCTTTAATGAAAACAAAAACTTTAAGAAGTAAAGCTATTTTCTTTAAAAAAAAATTGTTTATGACATAGATCAGTCAAACAAGCACAGCTACAGATCCCTGATTAGTCTACAAGTAGATTTCTAAACCCATGAGGTCACAGAGAAAGTTGTTTATCAATAAATGACTAGCTAACGCTCTGTAGTAGAGGCTACAGAGAGTTACTTGCAGCACTAACACACTGTTTGCGAGGCCACAATGCTTTATAAATCATTATTTACACTAGTAGACAATGTTAGTGAGGAAAAAGGCTCAAAAAATAGGTTGTGGGGATCATATCTAGGGCTGAGCACTGAGAGAATGGTGTTGTATAGTCCTAAGTGGTCAGAAAGGGAATGAATAAGTACAGGAGGCCTGGAAGAAAGAGAGATCTAGGAAATTTCTAGGAAAAACCAGGAACTAAGTGCAGTCCCCAGTGGAGTCGCCAATTTTGCTATAGGGATTAATGCACGGGTGTTTGGCGATGTAGAAACCCTCAAGGATCTTCCTGGGATCCTTGGAAGACAGTTAGATTAGCTGCAGTTATCAAAAAGATGCATGCATATCTATGTTTAACAAATGAATATCAAAGCGATAAGGACTTATTACCTCGAGTCTTATTGTGGTGTTGCTAGAGAGCACAATGTAGCTAGGCGGAAGA
This sequence comes from Pinus tabuliformis, assembly GCA_031772625.1. Lineage (NCBI taxonomy): Eukaryota > Viridiplantae > Streptophyta > Pinopsida > Pinales > Pinaceae > Pinus > Pinus tabuliformis. Next base: position 1,124,801,822 of record CM062815.1, on the reverse strand, counting down.
CCCCTAAGCTAGCTCCAGATCAAAACCTACACATAGAAAAGACAAGCGTAATATCACAGCATAAAACCTTGATAAACAATGCATGAACACATAAAGATATCTAGTTTCATATATATAAGCCACTCATGCTAACAATGTTTCATAAACATATAAACAAGTTATACTACCAACATCACAGAGTGGACAACACAATTGCAGTTCTATATTGATGTAGAAAGAGTGATTACAACCATCGGTTGTATCAGCCTTCCCTTACCCCTCTAGCTCCTCTCTCTCTCTCCCTTCTTAACCTCTTCTGATGTCTTATTCTGAGACTCTACTCGACAGTCAAATAGGAAATCCTTTCAAATGGTTCGACCTCTTTCACAATGGCCCTAGCCTTGCATATATAGCATGTGAGAATAGGGTTGCCAATTCCTTCATGAGTTCCATTAGGCAAAAGCAGTGATGTTTCCATGCCTTTGTGCTCTTTCCCATTTGCATACTCCATTAGGAATTAGTAATTCCTCCAAACGAGTCAAGTTATGATGTTTCCCTTCTTTTGTGAGCTAATATAGGAGAGAATCTTGGGATATTTCTTGGTCAACTTGTTCCCTTGACACATAGAAACTCATTAAGTTTCACTAATGCTCTTCCTGAGGTAACATACAGAGTTACCCTAGGCACTAACGCACCCTTAGCCTTGATAGGAAGCTTTATAAAGCATGTTGCTAGTCTTCATACAATGTTAGCTTGACAATTGGGCCTGTGAACTTGGTCAGTCCTTCAGTCATCATGTCTTTCTCCTTTGAGCTGGTGAGGAGGTCATTTTCCTATATAACATAATTTCAAGTAGAAAACATAGAAGTAATAATGGAAGCAATATTAGAAGCCAAACTTGGTGTTCCGTAAGAAGTAAACAAAGAATCCATTCAGGTAGCAAACCAAGAAGTAATAATGGAAGCAATATTAGAAGCAACAAAAGATACTATAATGGAATCCATATTAGAAGCTAAAGAAGATTCCATAATGGAAGAAAATCTAGATGCAACAAGTGATGCCATATTGGAAGCAAAAATTGAAGTAACAAACAATGTTATATTGGAAGCATAACTTGGCATAAATTAGGAATAAAAAAAATAAGCTATTTTCGATGCCATACCAGACGCAAAACAAGAAGCACAATTAGGAGAAAAACTAGAAGTAAAAATGTACACAACAATGGAATTAAGAATGGAAGAAACCATTCTCGACACTAATCCCAATGTTGTTTCTGAAGTCCAAGTGAAGATGCCAGGTTCCATAAGCTCAAATACACTGATTTTTTACGCTAATGATTTGTTTTGTTGTAGTGACCAATTGATATGTGATCCACGATCTTAAAACTAATTTGGTTAGTGTGAATGTGTTCGATGTGTGGTATATTCTTTCCATGACTAGTCGGACGCATGGAGGGTTGCAGGGCGATGATAGCCCCCCTACACAGGGTCTAGGGTAGTGCCTTGCAAAAAAAATTTAAGACCCTAAATTAGGTGACCGGACCTACCTATGGTTTTGTGCATGGGTTTTGCACATGGTTTTGGGCATGATGTTATTCTGCCCATGATATTTTGTAGATCCAGTCAAGGGAACTACAGTCATGTTTTAATCTAGGGTTAATGGATTGGGGTTTATGAATGCTTTGACATGTATATATATGTATTATAACATTAAAAGGAACATATGAAAAATCAATCTGGTAGTACCAGGGAAATCTTTATGTATTTGTTTTGTGTTTCTCACCATTATATAATTTCTATTTTTAAGAATTCGTTTGAAGGTAATTTGTGTACAGGGTTAAAACCTACATTTGATATCAAAACAGTTTCAAATTCAAGGGGATGCCTTTGCTACTGAGGGGTTTTTCTCGAGCCTGTGGTAGATCCTGGTCACTGGGAGATTTGTCAGATCAATTGTTGTGGCGAAAGAATATGGCGAGCAGTGGAAAGATAGAGATTAAGAAATTTAATGGTCATAGTTTTGATTTGTGGAAGCTCAATATGGAGGATATGCTGGTGGATAAAGATAAGTGGATCACGGTAGATCCGAGTACTAAACCCACGACAATGTCAAGATGGATTAGAAGGCAAAGAGCACACTACAATTTTGTATCTCATATTCAATATTGTTGAATGTATCAGGAGAAGCTATGGTGAAGGCTTTATGGGACAAATAAGGGACTTTGTACCAATCCAAGTCTCTGGTGAACAAACTGTTCCTACGGAAAAAAACTATATAGCCTGAGGATGAAGGATGGAGAATCGGTGACAGAGTATCTGAACTCATTTAATACTGTGGTAAGCCAGTTTTTATCTGTTGTTATAAAAATTTCAGATGAACATAAGTGCATCAGTTTTCTGCATTCTCCACCAAATTCATGGGATAGTGTGGTTGTTGCAATAGGTAGCAATACAATTACCTTGAAGTTTGATGAAATAGTCTCATCCTTACTGTTGGAGGAGATGAGACGAAAAAATATGGAGGGCCGGAATGGATATTCGTTGTCTGTACAAAGAGTGGTCCCAAAACATAAACAAAAATAAGTCCTCGAGTGGGAGATCTAAATCTAGAGGAAGATCTAAACCTCCAGGAAAACTTGTAAAGTTGTGCTGGAAATTCGGAAAGGAAGGGCACTTCAAAAAGGACTATAGATCTAAAGATCCTAAGAAAGGAAATGGATCTGATGATGCTCCTTCTATAGAGGTGAAAACCACCTTAGATGAAGGTGGGTATGTGTGCTTGAATTTTTCTTCAAGTACACATGTAGATCATGAGGCATGGTTGATTGACTCAAGTGCATCCTTTCACTTCACTCCCCATAGGGAGTGCTTCTTCAAGTATGAGAAATATGATGGTGGTGATTTCTTCTTAGAGGATGACAAGAAGGCTAGAATTGTTCGACGTGGAAAATTCAAGTTGAAGTTGCAAGGTGGAAGCATTAGAACACTTACAGGTGTTCTGCATATTCCCGCATTGGCCAAAAATCTGATTTCTATAAGCAAGATGGATGATGCAGGTGTAAAATCAGTGTTCGAGAAAGATACCTGCAAGATGGTTCAGGGAGCACTGGTATTGATGCGGGGAGTTTGGATTGGGACTCTGTACAAGCTTCTAGGTAGTACTGTTATTGATGGGTGCAACAGTTCTACTGTTCCTGAAAGTGGAGCAAAAAATCTAGTGGTCTCTGGAGAAAAGACATGCTATGGCATCAAAGGCTTGGACATATTGAAGAGAAGGGCCTTTGAATACTTCATGGTAATGGTATGGTAGAAGGTATGTCTAATTTCTCTCTGGATGTTGATTTCTATGAACATTGTGTATATGGGAAGCAAAATATAGTGAGTTTCCCCTCTGGTGCTAAGAGGGCGAAAGGGATATTAAAGCTTGTGCATATTGATGTGCTTGGACCTATGTCGATTCCATTACTGGGTATTTCTATGCAATATGTATCATTTATAGATGACTTCTCAAGGAATACATGGATATATATCCTTAGGAAAAAATATGAATTATTTTACAGGTTTAATGAATTTAAGGCTCTGGTGGAAAACCAGACAGAGAAGAATCCTAAAGGTGTTGAGGATAGATAATGGTGGAGAGTTCTACAAGAAGGAATTTGAATAGTTCTCTAAGAAGTGTGGTATATCACAACAAAATACTGCTCCATACCTACCTAAGAAAAATGGAGTTGCAGAAAGAATGAACAAGACATTGATGGAAAAGGCAAGAAGCATGCTCAATAGTGCTGGGTTAGGACAAAAATTTTGGGAAGAGGCAGTGGAGACTGCATGTTACCTGGTTAATAGATCACCTTCATCAGTGTTGGAGGATAAGACTCCACATGAGGTATGGACTAGTAAGAAACCCTCTCTTTCACATATGAGGGTATTTGGTTGTGATGCATATGTACATGTTCCAAAGGAGAAAAGAACCAAGTTGGATAGTAAATCTGAAAGGTGCATCTTTATTGGGTATAAGGATGGTTTAAAAGGTTATAAGATTTGGAACCCAGAAACAAGGAAGGTTGTGTACAACCGATATGTGGTGTTTAGAGAGGTGAAATATGTTATTAAACACTAGGTCTGTTAGGTCCCTATACTACTAGTGTATCCCCTTATTTTTATTAGTTCAACCCCCTTATTGTATTTTTGTGTCCATGTAGTCCCCATATTGTTATTATTGTGCCTCATAGGTCCTGCCAAAGGAACCTGAGAAGATAGAGTTTGAGCGAAAGGAGGAAGAATCAGACTCTACAACAGAATAAGAATTAGAAGATGAAGAACCATAAACTCCAACTTTGAGAAGATTAGTTCGAGAAAGAATGAAACCAGAAAGGTACAATCCATCTACTTTCTGTTCAAATTTTTCTTTATCTATTACTGATGATGATCCCAAAACTATCAAGGAGGTAGTAGATTCATAGGATGGAAAACTCTAGAAAGAGGCCATGGTTGATGAAATGACATCTTTGGACAAAAATTAGGCTTGGGATCTGGTGGAGTTTCCAACTGGAAGGAAACCCATTGGAAGCAAATGGGTGTTTAAGAAGAAGATGAATGTAGAAGTAAAGTCAAAGAAATACAAATCTCATTTAGTAGCAAAAGTTTATTCCCAACTACCGGCAATTGGTTTTGGTGATTTTTTTTCTCCTTTTGCCAACACAGCTTCTATTAGATTACTTTTATTTTTTGTTGTTTCTGTTAATTTTTAGGTAGAACAGATGGATGTGAAGACATCTCTTCATAGGGATCTGGAAGAAGAGATATACTTGAGGCAACTTGAAGGCTTTGTGGTGAAGGGAAAGAAAGAACTGGTATGCAGGTTAAAAAAGTCTTTGTATGGGTTAAAATAGTCACCAAGGATGTGGCATCAGAAAATTTATAGATTTATATGGGGACTTGGCTTCACCAGAAGCAAAGAGGATCATTGTGTGTATTCTAAATTAATTAGTGACCGTGTTATTTATCTGGTCTTGTATGTGGATGATATGTTGCTGCTTGGAAATGACAAAGAAATTATCTAGGATTTGAAGACCCAATTTTCCTCCAAACTCGACATGAAGAATCTTGGTGTTGTAAACTATATTTTGGGCATGGAAATTAAACGAGATCGGGAGAAGAGGAAGATCTGGTTAAACCAAAGGAAATATGTCAAGATAATACTATAGAGGTTTAATATGTAGGATAGTAAATCGATGAAGGTTCCTATTCCTGTAGGTGCAAAGTTATCTGTTGAACAATGTGCCAAGACATAAGAAGAGGAAGAGGACATGTCTCGTGTTCCATTTGCAAGTGCAGTCAGTAGCTTGATGTATTCAAGGTCTGTACTAGACCAAATATTTCTCATACAGTGGGAGTATTGAGAAAATTTATGTCAAAACTAAGGAAGGAGCATTGGACAACAGTGAAGCGGTTTTTCAGGTATCTACGAGGCACTAGTGATTATGGTTTGTGCTACCAAGGAAGACTGAGATTTGATAGAGTTTTGGACATCCATGACTTTGTTGGTGCAGACTGGGTTGGAGATATCGATCAAAGAATATCTACAAGTGGGTATGTGTTTAACCTATTTGAAGGTGCAATCAGTTGGATGAGAAAGAGACAATCTGCATTGGCACTTTCAACTACAAAGGTAGAATATATGGCAACCACTCATGAAATCAAGGAAGCAGTTTGGTTGCATAGTTTGTGTTCAAGTATGAGGGTAGTACAGTGAGCTATAAGGATAGATTGTGACAACCAAAGTGCAATTTTCTTGGCAAAGAACCCTGCTTATCATTCAAATACAAAGCACATTGATGTTCAACATCACTTTGTGAGGGATATGGTTGAGGAAAAAAATGTGTTGCTGGTAAAGGTGGACAATTTGAAGAATGTTGCATATGCATTGACGAAGAATGTGAGTGTTCAAAAATTTTCTTGGTGTAGAGAAACAATGGGAATTGTAGGGCTAGACCAATGACTAAGCTCTCATGTGATCCTTTGTGTGGAAAAGAAAACAATAAGTGGGATAATGTTAGTTGTGTGTTATATTCTTTCCATGATTAGTCGCATGCGCCAGGGGGGCAGGGGGCGATAGCCCACCCTGTTCATTGCACTGAACGCAGCAGGGGGGTTGCAAAAGGGTGGTAGCCCCCTTGCACAGGGTCAGGGGAAATGCTTTAGGAATTTTTTTGGACCATATATTAGGTGGGTTGGACCTACCTATTGTTTTGTGCATGGGTTTTGCACATGGTTTTGGGCATGATGGTTTTCTACCCATGGTATTTTATAAATCCGGTCAAGGGAACTAAAATTATTTTCTAATCTAGGGTTAATGGATTGGGGTTTATGAATGTTTTTCCATGTATATATATGTATTGTAACATTGAAAGGAACATAATGAAAAATCAATCTGGTAGTCCCGATTTTGGGATCCAGGGGAAATCTCTGTGTATTTTTTTGTGTTTCTTGCCATTGTATATTTTCTATTTTTAAGAATTTGTTTGCAGGTAATTTCTGTAAAGGGTTAAAACCTACAAAATTCTTAAAACTTAAATCAACTTAAGAGTGTAAAATTAGCTTAACCAAAACACATAAAAAAGGACAAGAATTACTAGCAGAGAAATGAAAAAAAGATGAAAATGGAATTGTTAAAGGATTTTAACTAAACTATGGGCTATGTCTCTGGGTCTGCTTCTAGTGGGGGTGGCCTTCTATATTAAATGCTAAAAGCCCAAAAATTACAATTAGGAATTCTCTATTTGCTTTAGCTGAGTCCCTTGTCTGCTACAATAATAGTGGTTACGGAATACCACCAAAAATCCCCTTCTTGTTGATCCAAAATCGAGCTCAAATCCACTTATTTACAAAGTTTTGCAAGACGATTTACATATAAAATGGTTTTTCCTCCAAAATAATTTACAACCAACAACCATGCCCTATTGGTATGTATTTTGGTATATAAAACATCACAACCCGCGAGACCCGGGGTTGAGTCCACAAAGTATGATTCTTGGCCTTTGCAAATATATCCAAATAAAACAACTTTGCTACACATCCCATACATGACTTGACGTGGTGGCATGTTAGTTAATTTGTTGTAACAATGTGGAACATATAACGTAGTGAAAACGATAAACCTTCCCTTTTTGTCTGATGCATAATGACATACATTAAATAAATTATTTCCCACTGTCACTGGAACCTTTCGCTGTAGCCCATTGGTGGGGTTCCTATACATGGTCCTCGGGATCGAGGGGTCAAGCCCTTTGTGCTCCAACCACCAACTATATGAAAATTTAAATAAGATTATGCCATTTGACTTTAACAACAGTTTGCTACCTAGTTGGTAACACCCTACATATGGAACTGTTGGTTTGATGAACCTTGACCTAGGCTCAAAGTTAGTTGCGGCAACCAACAAAAACCTAAACCGCTGGCCCTTTTGGAAACAACCCATGTAGTAGAGGCTACAGTCTCACCTGAAGCAGTATTGGGGATGACATAACTAGGTTTCTACATCGAGAGGTCTGTGTGATGGGTTCCTACAAATTCTAGGGCTTAGCTCTGTCTTCGTGAACCCTAACTCTTCTGAAACAATAAATTATAATAATTCACCTAAACATTATCTATATCTTCACGAAGTTCATTATATATTCATAACATTAACAAATACTACTTGTTGTAGGGAAAAGTATCTGATTCGGATGACTCTATCCCACTCTAAGGGTGATAGTACCTCAGCAACAACTGTAAAGAAAACTACTTAAGGTTTACTTCTTTATGAAAGCAAGAGAGAATGAAGAAATGCACTAACCGTTGTCTTGCGCTTAATGTCGAATCCAAACTCTTCTCTTTGCTTGCTTGCTCCCAGCTCCTTGCTCTTTTGCTGGCCCAGCTACAATGAGATCCTGCAAAATAACAAAGAAGGAAACTACAAGAAGCATGCAATCATAACTGATTCAAGGATTAGCATAAATCAAATATACAATTATCACAATACATCATTGAAACAAGTGCATATAGAAGAACCTCAATAGCTTTTATTAATGGAAGAAGTAAAGTTCTGAGAGTGTTACAACCATTGAAGGCCCCAATCCAGCAACACCTCCCAGCAGAAAGAATTTCTCCTCTTCACCTCCTTCAAGCAATCACCCAATAGCTCTATAGTGAAACCAACAGCATATCATTACTTTGCACAAAATTCCAGCCTCCTGAGCTCATAGGAGAGAGCTCAATATATAGATGAATTGAGAAAGGATGAGTCAGCTTGCAACTGATGTGTAGCTGCCTTGTGTCCTCTCTCTCTTCAGTTGATCTTCAGTTCTTGAGTCCACTTGGAGAACCTTGCTTCCACTTGGAGAAACAGAGCCTCTGACTCATCACAAGGCGAAATCCCTGATCCAAGTGTCATTTTTGGAAGATTCCAAAGCAATGACTCAGTGTACCACTTGTCCCATCTCGCTCAGCGCAGGTGGCCTTTGTTCTACCTGCTTTGCAACGCAGGTACACCATGGAGGAGTTGAGTCTCAGCGCAGAAGCCTAGTGGAGCACCTGCTTTGATTTCAGGATTGCTTGTTTTTGAGTGTTTTCAGGTGGAGAACTGATCTGAGAGCTGTTGGTTTGCTGACCTTGTTCCTCTAGGGGTAGGAACATCATGTTTAGGGACTTTGGATCCCTTGGATTATTGACAATTCATGCCTGATGCTGCAAGGCACAAAATTGTCTATAACAGATGCCCCCTAAAGTATGAGGTCGTTTATCGGGTGAAATGCTTTATTAGGAGGATCCGAAGTTCATTCAATCTGCTGAGAAGTGTCCTGTAATAAGATACAATACAATACATTATTTTTCATACTTTTTCATGATCTAGCTGAGGCGGGCATTCCCATGCTCAGCTTTATAAATTCATTTTGGTACATAGAACAGGCGATCGTCTGATGGTAGACTGATAATTCTCTGCTGAAATTATCATCCTTTGAGAAGGATGATCATCTGCTGCAATGATGTACACATCAAATGTCTTTATATCCTGAATATATATCGCAGCCCGGATGGATGAAACTAGATCCGGGGTCTTCAATCTCTTCCGATCTTCACTCGATGTACAAGTCGATCCATGTGAGAATTTCTTGAAGTCGAACATGGAAAGACATCGCTTGATTACCGGTCAATAATGTAAACCGTTAACAAGCACGAGAGGAATCACCGATAAGGATGATGACCCTCAAGGTACGGCAGTACAATTCACATGGTGGGAATAAAGGACTTGGCGTCGACCACCATGCAAAATCTTCTGGTCGAAGGTCATTGATGTATACCTGTCGCCGGAAGTGAGAAACTTGCCATTGAGGTATGCAAGCTCCAAAGTACTGAAGGGGTTGTTCCTAGATCAACTCCTTGGATAATGAGCTGATGTCGACAAGGAGCGATCTGTCAAAGGAGGGCCTTAATGAATCCCACATCAGTGACACGGAACGGAGCTAGTGATTGTGATGAGGTGAAAACAAACTGTGATGTATGATTCAGGGTGGCGGTCATGAAATGGATGAAGGACAATGTATGGCAGTGGATGGGACACGGTTGACTCTTTGCAGAACAACATCTCTTGAACATATAACGACACTGATGTGATGGATTGGTAGCATTACCCCAAATGTGGATGGTGTGGCGAGGACCATGGTGATGAGACCGGTGAATGAAACAACCCAACCCGATGTGATACGGAGGACAAAGTGTCATGTTCAAGAGCGACTTGCTACCATTAAAGCTGTGAGGTCCTCCCAATTTTTCCCCAGTCATTGCTGACCAGTACCTCTTTATTTTTATCAAGCTTGAGGAGGATAACATATGCTTGTTCTATAACCTGCCCTTCGGGCAAGCCCATCGCTATGTTTTAACGAGCCTAGCGATAGGGAAACTCGTTCTCGTCTAAAGACAAGTTTGTCGCTATTTAATGAATTTAACGAGTCTAACGACAAGGATAACTCGGTCCTTTTCATTTTTAGAGAGTCTGAAAAGGTACATAAAGTCAACTCCTGAATTCCTTTTTCGTCATCTAATCCCTTAAGTCCGAAAAAGTATAAAACAATACAGAAGGGATGAATTTTCGATTGCTTTAACGAGCCGAACAAAACAAGCGCTCGATCTTTTTGTGCAATAATCCCTCAGGTCCAAAAAGATTAAAATCTAGAGGAGGGATAGCTTTCCGGTCGCTTTAACGAGCTGGAAGGCCAAAACTCGGCAAACTTTTCATATTTTACGAGTCAGTGAAAAGAGCTCAAAGAAGACTCGTCTTTTGAGGAACGAGTGATGAACAGGGCAGCAGCAGATTCCAGGTACAGGTTGGAATATTCCAATCACGGCAGTGTCACAAGGATGGCTTAGTGAAATCACTCTTCGCAGCTGTTCCTCAAAATGGGTAAATGAACATATGGAGATGAACGATTGGCCAAATGAACGGATGGAGGTGATGGCATATAAACACAACCAAGGGCTTTAATATGGCTGTCAAAGGTTACATTTACCAAGGTTATTTACCGGTTCATTTTTTCTGGGTGAGCTTGAACTCTAGGGAAGATTGCTCACAACTTATGTTTATTTTTTAACGAGCATGAACTATGTGCTAAAACTGCTCGGATCTTGCGTTTATTTTTTAACGAGCATGAACTGTGTGCTAAAACTGCTCGGATCTTGCGTTTATTTTTTAACGAGCATGAACTGTGTGCTAAAACTGCTCGAATATACCAGTCATAATACAAGAAACGCCTCAGGTGAGATAGCTATTTTTTAAGGAGCTTTATCTCACGAAGCTATGCTCCTATTTGGCAAGTTTTGACTTTTGCCCCACATCCTTTCTTTATGCAAGCTGGAAACGGCTAATCCTACGAGTTTAATGGGTTAGACCTACAGGTTTAAAGGGAGGACCTAAAAATTTAAAAAATAAATAGTCGTCCCATGCTTTCACTCCAAAAGGTTCGCATGCCCCCAGGTATAAAGTATAATTTCTAGGTTCGTCCTCTTACTTATTATCCGGAAAATGGTTATGTTCGCTGCCGCAAACTAAACTCTTTTTCCGGCGATGTCTATTACTAGGTTGCTAAGGATGGTGACTACTTGTTGCAGCAATTTCATCTCTTTCTTTGGAGGCTGCCCCTACTTATCCTTCAAAACATATGTTTTAATGGGTGAGGCTTGCCTTCAAAGATGGTGGCTACTTGCCGCCACAAATGGATCTCCTCCCTTAGGAGAGCCTAATTTCTAGACAAAGGGAGCCGATTATTTCGCTCACATAACTTTGACAAAAGAATTTTATCCTAGAACAACCCTCTTTTCCTTCCTTCGGACGGGGTACGGACTAGTCATATTCTTCTGCGGAAATTAACTTTATACCCAAGGTTTTCTCTGCCCAAGGCAGGCCAGGGTGCATGCCCCCTGGGTCCTAGTTCTTTCTTCTGAATCACTCGCATTCATCAGGAAGTAGAACTGGGGGTGGAGGCATTCCTTGAGTGAATAAACCGTTAAGGGATGGTATTTGACTATTTGCGATGCGTGATCCTAGAAATGAAAGTTGGTCTACGAGCTTGACCATTCTTCCTTCGTGCGGAAAACACATGACTCTAAAGAGTGAGGACACTATCGCCTCCATGCAATATATATAGTCTCGTCCAAGGAGTAAGTTATAAACCAAGGGTCCCTGGACGACCATGATGTTCATATGAACTGTCTTCCCCTTCAATGTAACAGGAACATTGGGGAGAATCCCTAACGGGCGACTGGTTCCTTTATCAAAACCCGATAGATTTCTCATCTCAGGTAAAAGCGCCGGGGAACCCAGTGCTTTCCAAGCAATAGAGGAAAGGATACTCACAGATGCCCCTTCATCAATGATGGTTCCAGCCATTACCATTCTATAGATTTGGACCATGATTCTGAATGGTAAACTGGCTGGTAACCGGGGTCTGCCTAGTTGATTCCAATCAAAGGATACAACTAGGTTGCTTGGTGGTGGGACCGAATACACGACCGGATACGACCCTGATGATGTTCCTTCCTGCGATAAAGGAATGGGCGCATTGCCCTGATGCTCATCAGAGTCTGTGTTGATGAAAAGAATCTGGATGGTGTCATCCTTATTCTCTTCAGTGAGGGTGTCATTCGAAGATGAATCTTCAACGACGGTGTCATTTGAGGATGAAACCTCTGAAGGAAGAACCGGGTCAACTGCCGTTTCGACCTTTAGACTTTCGTCTGGTCTGGATTCAGTAGGTTCATTCTCAATGACGGACACTTCAGCTGACCACTTGAGCGGGCCAGCTGGATTTTCAACTATCGAGGGATTAGGCACGAGTTTTTGGTATCCAGGAGGAAGTCGTAACGGTGATACCGGACGATCTTCCAAAACTCTCTTCGCCTCATCTAAGAATGGACATCGGTGGATGGCGTGATCGCCTTCACACAACATACAGGGTGATCTTGGTCTCCCTTTTCGTCCTTCACTCTCGCTAGTTGATGGACTGCAATCAACATGACTACGAGAGGTTGATGCTACCGGATTGTGCAACCTGGGGGACCAGTCCCTTAGTATCCGGGGAATACAAGGACAATCACGATGGAAGTGGGTCCCTTTGCAAATGACACATGGCGATTTAGGCCTGGTCGGTGCAGTGTGTGGATTTTTGTCAGATGTCTTTTGCTTGCCCCCAGTCGCCTTCGCCATAGGCCCCTTCTGCTTCTTTTCTCTCTTCTTCTTTTCCTTCTTCTCCATGGGAGGCTGATTTCTGCCGGCTCTACCCTGCGAAGATGAAGGATCAGAGGAAGAATTGTAAGAGGTGGAAGGCTGGTGGGTAGCTCGAGACTGGTCTGACTGTTGATTCGACTGCTCAGGATTAGTGGCGATTTGAACTACATTAGTTGAAAAGAGCCATACAGGTAGGCCAATTTTCAATCCTGGAAGTGACAATGTGGCCATATGAGGCGCACCAACATCTCCCCAAGAGGAGAAGGGATTGGGACTTCCACCAAGGTGACTTCCTTGGTTGGTGGGCTCCATACTTTTCAACTGAAAGATCAACGTGGGAATAACAGGTGATTATGTTCCAATTAAAATAAATTTTATTAACGACGCTTTAGACACAACTTTGCTTTTTCATGTTTTAAGAGTCGAGAAAAAGCTAAAGATGACTCTAGTCTCCTTCGATGTTTTAACGAGCCCGAAGTGACAAATGCTCGGATGGACTTTTTCAGTTATAGAGTTTGAAAAAGGCCAAAAGAAACTACTCTGGAGTTCTAGGCAGAGGGTGTGCCAAACTTTTCGCGAAACCACAGAATACGTTTTACGGTACGGGTGGTCGATCTTCGTGAATGCTGTGTTCACTGCATCACGATCAGTAGGGCGGCCGACACGGCTTCCTATGGATAAAGGCTTTGTTCCTATAGGGGTCTCCCAATATATACGCGATGGTACGTGGGAGCACAAGTCCGTATTAGTGCCACCGACTCTCAGGAGGAATCACCCACCTTCGTAGAGATCGACAGTCACTACGTTTAACGACGCCGGAACACGTCTCTACCTAGACCTCTATGTGTTTGCGTTATGTTTCAAAGCGTTGTTATGTAAATTGAATTTATTTTAATGTTGATCTTGTTTAGCAGTTTGCCTTTAAGGATCACCATGAGATGTATGTAACAAATTCCTGAATGCAGTCTAAGATGAGAAGCAAACTTTTCAATCTTTCAACTTTGAAAATCTTAACTACTGAGGGAAAAGAAAGACAAATCTTTTCACACAGATCATAGAGCACACACTAATGCAAAATTTCCTAAATCGTCATGCAAGCAGTCAAATGCAAAATGCACAATGCATGTATTTTCTTTTCCCTTTCTTAATGTTGATGTATTACAAAAAGAAAGTTGTTATATAACTTTGATTTCGATTTAAAGCGAAAACAAACAAGCTTGTCCAAAATCAAAAGACACCTTAAGATTTACTTGTTTAATCACTGGAAATACATGAAATCAAACCATAATGACGAAAGTAAAAAGACTAATCAGCTATGGACAGCAAACAAGCTAACTCTTTAGACCAGCAAAATGCCTAACACAGGTTCAGATCTAAGAGACCAAAGCAAGACTAGTTCACTTTCGTTATGGGAAATTGTAAATGATGTAAGAAATACAAAAGAACAAGTACAATTTCGTTATATAACAGAGGCAGAATGATGGCAAGTAAGGTTGGTTTCAGAATAGGTGCAAGACTGGTAACTGGCTGCAAAATCTATAGTGAAAACAGGCAAGAAAAAGGGAGGAAACCCCAAATGTACAAGGCAAATTTGGGCCAACGCAGGTGCTGCACAGCCAGTCTGGCTCTCAGCGCAGGTAGCCCCTTCGAGACCTGCGTTGCAAAGCAGGTAGCCTGTGTACTACCTGCTTTGGAAAACGAAAGTTGCGTTTTCACAGTTTCCGGGTCACAATTTTCTCAAAAATGCACAGTTTTTGCTCAAATCAGAAGCAATCAGTCAAGCACACACTAAGGGATGACAAGGAAGATGAAAAGCTATCACTAAGATCTTACAAGGATCCTTGTAGATCAGCACTTCAGATCATGAACATGCTCAGAAATGAGCTAGAGTAGCTGCCCTCTACTTCGCTTTTGATATAGTCAAAAGCTTTTCGATTTGGTACTCTTTTGTTCAGGAAATGAATAGCAAAATACTACAAACAATCAAACAGATACGTTCCCCAGCGGAGTCGCCAGTTTGTTGTAGGGAAAAGTATCCAATTCGGATGACCCTATCCCACTCTAAGGGTGATAGTACCTCAGCAACAACTGTAAAGAAAACTACTTAAGGTTTACTTCTTTATGAAAGCAAGAGAGAATGAAGAAATGCACTAACCGTTGCCTTGCGCTTAATGTCGAATCCAAACTCTTCTCTTTGCTTGCTTGCTCCCAGATCCTTGCTCTTTTGCTGGCCCAGCTACAATGAGATCCTGCAAAATAACAAAGAAGGAAACTACAAGAAGCATGCAATCATAACTGATTCAAGGATTAGCATAAATCAAATATACAATTATCACAATACATCATTGAAACAAGTGCATATAGAAGAACCTCAATAGCTTTTATTAATGGAAGAAGTAAAGTTCTGAGAGTGTTACAACCATTGAAGGCCCCAATCCAGCAACACCTCCCAGCAGAAAGAATTTCTCCTCTTCACCTCCTTCAAGCAATCACCCAATAGCTCTATAGTGAAACCAACAGCATATCATTACTTTGCACAAAATTCCAGCCTCCTGAGCTCATAGGAGAGAGCTCAATATATAGATGAATTGAGAAAGGATGAGTCAGCTTGCAACTGATGTGTAGCTGCCTTGTGTCCTCTCTCTCTTCAGTTGATCTTCAGTTCTTGAGTCCACTTGGAGAACCTTGCTTCCACTTGGAGAAACAGAGCCTCTGACTCATCACAAGGCGAAATCCCTGATCCAAGTGTCATTTTTGGAAGATTCCAGAGCAATGACTCAGTGTGCCACTTGTCCCATCTCGCTCAGCGCAAGTGGCCTTTGTTCTACCTGCTTTGCAACGCAGGTACACCATGGAGGAGTTGAGTCTCAGCGCAGAAGCCTAGTGGAGCACCTGCTTTGATTTCAGGGTTGCTTGTTTTTGAGTGTTTTCAGGTGGAGAACTGATCTGAGAGCTGTTGGTTTGCTGACCTTGTTCCTCTAGGGGTAGGAACATCATGTTTAGGGACTTTGGATCCCTTGGATTATTGACAATTCATGCCTGATGCTGCAAGGCACAAAATTGTCTATAACACTACTTATCTGTTAAACACACATGGACAGCAAACAATGTGAAAGGATAAATCATTCAGTACATTTTTTATTAACAGGAGATGTACATTTATAATACAATGTTGTGACTCTTGGGTTTCAGATCCCAAGGTCTCTTGGACTGCTTAGTCTTTTCGGCTTCCACACTAACCCTTTAGGATTAGGTGTCCAACATTCCCCCCCTTAATCCGAAGGGTTATGTATGAGTCCAAGAAGAGAGTTGTAATACAAAATGTGAAAAAATGCATGGCAGCACTAGGCTGAATGTGCTCTATGAAATGTTGGTATAAAGGGCAGTGGTTTAAGGATGACCACCAGCACTGGAACGCTTAGTGCAGTTCCCGGAACTCTTCCAAAACTGGCAAGAAGCTGGAGTCTTCTGCTAGAGGAAGTGTTCTTAATCTGTGATGGTTTAAGGATGACCAACAACTCTGGAATGCTTAATGCAATTCCTGGAACTCTTCCAAAACTGGCAAGAAACTGAAGTTTTCTGCTAGAGGAAGTGTTCTCAATCTGTGATGGTTTAAGGATGACCAACAACTCTGCGATTCCTGGAACTCTTCCAAAACTGGCAAGAAGCTGGTGTCTTCTGCTAGAGGAAGTGTTCTCAATCTGTTCACGGGCATCTTTGTCTCTGGCTACAACTCTGAAACTGGTGTGGCAGGTTGTGGCTCAGGCTCGCTTGATGTGGCTTTGAAGCTTGTAGATGACCATCATTTCCCCCCCTGTCAGATACAAGGTGAGAAGATGGATAAAACTCAACTGCAAGACTATTCAATACTCTGGAACAAGTTCTGATATGTGTTTGGAATATCTTCTTGGTTGTTGATGCCCATTGCCAAGAAGCGATCCATCCAAGATGAATCTTTGTTCTTGCAGGACGTTTGTTTCTGAAGCATCTGTGTGAAGAATGGCTGGTTTTATGACAGTGCTTACATGGATGAAGATCGAAACAGTGATCTTTCAAATGGCCAACTCAGTCACAGTGTTGGCATTTCACAATCTGTTGTTGTTGTTGTTGCTGTGGAAGAGGGGCAGAATCTGGAACAGCTGAAACTGAACTGTCATAAGGAGCAGGTGAACTGTCATGAGGAGCAAGTGAACTGTCATGAATGAATCCAGCACTCTGAAACTGAATGGGCTTGGCATAGTCTGGAATATGAAAGGACAAGTCCTTGTCATATCCAAGACCAGTTCTGTGCTTGTTGTGGACAAGTTGTTCCCAAGGTCTGATGATGGGCTTGGGAAGTGCAGACTGAGTTTCTGCATCTGCATGTACAACTGCTGCTTTATTGGGCACTGGATCTGAATTAACTTGCTGTTTATGGGAGTCTGCTTCATTGTTCTGAACAGAAACAGGTTCAGAATGGTGTCTATTTTGATGTAGCTCTTCTCGCTGTAGCTGTGATTCAAGCTGCAAAAAATCGATCTTTTCCTGTGCATTTTGTAAACATGTCTGAATTTCTGAGAGAGATCCTTTGCTGATTTTTAATGTGTCATCAACAATAGATTGTATAAGAGTTTTCATGAACTCTAATACTTCACTTATTCTGGCCATCTGTCTTAATGGAGAAAAATAATATCTACTCACAATACACAGCAATATCCTTTATAAATGTCAGCAAATGATCAGTGTGCAGCATAAAAGATTACAATCAGCTCACCAAAATCTTTATGAAGCAGTTGAATCAAGGAAACAATGCACTATAATGAGTTTTAAGTTCAATGCCACAATTAGGGTAGCAGCAGCTGCAAACTTGCTTGGATCCTTCAAATACTCCTTCCCTTTTGAATCAGAAATGATGGCTAACAAAACTTCAACAATTATAACACTGTCATGGACAGGACTTGAATGTTCATATGCCTTGACTGGGGTACGAATCAGTATCCTCTGATCTTGCCACTTTTTTCAAAGAAAACAATAGTCCACTTCAATATGATAACAAATGATTTTCTGCAAATAGCTGTTATGCAAGCTCAATATAAAAGGTCTTCTCTACTGTACTGTGCATGCTATGTTTAGCAGGAGCATTTGAATTCACTTCTTCAAATATAGAAAACTTTTGGGAAAAAATGAGAATCGATTCATTTGAGAGAGCGTTGAGAGCACCTTCTATCAGAATTTTGTAACATCAAGACAATGTCGAGTCAATCAGCTTTATGTGATGGAGATGAGGGATTACTGTCTCCACCTTTTAACAATAATACCAAGGGGCACGGTGATGCTGCTTCTTTTTATGATCATTTCAAATGAAACGTCTCCCTCTCTGGATTCATACGAGTTATAGAGGCAACTTCATCAATAGATAAATT
This sequence comes from Pinus tabuliformis, assembly GCA_031772625.1. NCBI lineage: Eukaryota > Viridiplantae > Streptophyta > Pinopsida > Pinales > Pinaceae > Pinus > Pinus tabuliformis. The sequence goes on along the minus strand of CM062815.1, from coordinate 1,124,783,682 downwards.
TACATCTGTCGCAGCGAAGCAAGGGCATAATCATGAACAGAATGAACAGAATGAATAATGCAACAGAGGCACCGATGATGATGAGAGTTCGATTCTTGATAAATTCTTTAGTGCACATGAACACCTTTATGTATTCTCTTTCAGAGATTTTGATCTATAGATATCCATTAATATCTCTTCTTAGGCATTAGCAAGTCCACCATCAATCTTCCAACTAAAAAGTAGCTTTAGTTATAATACGCTCATTATGTTGATATTTCCTATATACACAGGGCAAAAATAGGAGAGACAGTTCTATGTTGAGATAGCCAGAGACAGTTACATGCCAACCAGAGATAACCCTCAGATGAAACGATCACAGATGGAGCGGACACATAGTATTAGGTGCCAGGTTTCAGACATTGTTGAACACACATACCAAATACTAAACTAATTTCGATGAGAAATTTAGAACAAATTCACAGCCAGGTTAACACAGAAATTAATGAGCGCATCTATGTTGAGCATATAACAGAGCGCATATATGTTGAGCATATAACAGAGCGCATATATATATATATCACATGAAAACGCTGCACCGAATCATCATAGCATCAATTCATTAAAAACGCATATCAAAACTCGCTCAACTCATCCTCAGCCCAGTGCTCTAATTTACAGCCAAGCCACAAAAAGGGAAGAGCCTTCCAAACGACTTTTCAAACCACCGTTCCAAAGCAGGCGGACAGAGGCATTCTCGCATTAACGTTCTGGTGTCTCTTCAGATGCTCGAAGTATTCTCGAACAGCGGCAATGGAATGAGCAATACGGCTTCTCGTTTCTCCTTTTCATGCGGTCTTATCGAACTCATGACCTCCTTTTGATAAGTCACCACAAACGGCCATCATCTTCTCAGCCTTCAGCGTGTCCATATCTCCGCAATCCATATTTCAGGCAAGAAATTTAAGGGACTGCAAAGGTTCCTCAAAATAATTAGTGAAAATTTTAAATTGCTTTAAAGAATGGCCTGAACAACAAGACTTCGATGACCTTGCTTCTAACAATCCAACTGCAACCAGAATTGCAGAAAATCTTCACAAGTACTCGTCAAAACAGAGATCCCTAAAAATCACGGATTTGAGCTCGAAATTTAAAGGAAAAGCTTAAATGCCGAGAATTATCAGCTTCGGGTAGCTCAAAAGCTTTGCAAACACAAATTTCACTCAAAATAAACAACCGAGACTCAATTTCTCGTAAAGAAGCCACTCAGTAGACGAGATTTTCACTGGACTTCTTTCTTCCACCACGATGAACTGCAATATATCTCCTCAAGAACTTCACACCTCAAAAAAACCGTTCAATAACGGCTCAACTCCACAAAATTTTCAGAAAAATACTACTTTCCAAGCTTCAAAGATTGAAACTTGTTAGGATATTCCGACACATAGGATATAGTTAAGTTCAACTTGGTCTAGTATAGAGTTAGGTTAGAGTTAGGTAAAGTGTGTTTCTTTACCGTTGTACATTTTGTAACTTACAATCCGACGGTCACGATATGTAGTGATCCGACGGTTCACTCTCACCTCGGTATTACCGACACTTGATCCGTGGCTTGACACCCGATTGGTCCATGAGTTCTATTTAAAGCGCATGGAGGGTCATTGTTCGGGTAATCCGTGCATGAGAGAAGCTTATGTAAATTTTCATTCTTTGATTAATAAATTGCCTGTAGTACCCACGTTGGGACAGGCCGTGGACTGTTTCCCTCCTTGCACTTTGAGGGTTTTAACCACGTCAAAAATACTGGTGTATTGATTTGAGATCTGGTTGTGAGCGGTGTCCTTTTGGTATTCTTTCTGAGGAACTTACCCTGTAAATTCCTACATGGTATCAGAGCTATTTGAGGGCCGCGTCCGTTGGTGATCCAAATCTGAAGCCGGTAGAACTGCATGCGGCTGTCGTTTCCTAGATCTGCTGTTTCTGACTGCTTTCGGGCCGAGAGGACTGCTCTGTTGCGTTCGGAGCATCTGTTCCAGTGAGGAACCCCTTTCGTTTCACGCGAAAAGGTTTCCGGTAGCCCTAGCTGCGTCATTTTTCAGATCGGGAGGTATACAGTGTTTTTTTTGCAGTTTACTGTTATTTTCTCTCTGCTTATTTCGGTCTCAGTTTATTTAGCCTTTTTTTTTACCGGATCTATACCTTTCATTTCTGCGTATGCTCTTTGCCCTGCGACTCTGTGCGATCTGGGCAAATCAGAAACAGAAAGGAAGGATTTTTCTCATGCGTATGCTCTTTTCCCTGCACCTTAGTGTGATCTCGGAAAATCAGAAACATTGAGAAAAATATTTAGTTTTTCGGCTAAAGCTAACTTTGAGATTTTTTTTTTAAATTTCTAGTTTTTTGGCTAAAGCTAACTTCGAGCCGCAAGGTTCGTTTTTCTTTGCATATTCGTGTTGGGTTTTGTGTTTTGTGTTTTGTAGGGAAAAAGAGCTTTCTCAAGGCAAGCACGCAAACCAAGGCCCCCCCCCTCTCTCTCTCTCTCTCTCTCTCTCTCTCAAATTTTTTGTATAGATCAATTGGTTCAAAGCTATTTTAAGAGAGTAGAGGTCTTGGGTTCAAGTCTCCATTTTGTGGGGGCGGATTTTTTTCATTCCCGCACATTCGCGCACTTTGCCGGCAACGTCAACAATTTTTTTTCAAAAAGCCATAACTTCTTCATCCGGAAGCCTTTTTCAGAGCCTTTTTTTTTAAAACCGCCTATTTTTTCGAGATCTATCCATTGGAACACTTACTTTCAGCATCTTCAGCTTCAGTTTTTTTTTAAAATGGAAAGTCCATGCCAAGTCATTCTTGACAGCACTAACTACTTCCAATGGGTAGCCTACATGGAAGATTTACTTAGAAGTAAAGGTCTCTTCAGAATAGCCACAGACCAAGAGAAGAAACCAAAAGATGAAGACAAGGCGGCAAAATGGGAAAATAGACAAGATCAAGCACGTGGTTTGATAGGGATGTCTATTTCTCCTGATCTTAGATTCCACATTGCAGAACTTGAGACTCCTCATGAAGCATTAGAAAAACTTGCTAAAGTTTTTGGGATTAAAAATGAAATTAGAGCCCATCAACTTGAAAATGAGCTGCTTACTTTGGATCCTAATAATTTTTCTTGCATTGAAGATTTCTTGTCCAAATTCAAGACCCTTAGATATCTCTTGGAAGGTGTTAAAGTTAAGAAAGAAGATGGTAACCTTATTTATTCCATCCTTACTAAGTTGGGACCAGCCTACTCTGTATTTGTTTCCACTTTCCATTCTACAAGGGAAGCTTTCATTTGTCAAGGACAAGACTACAAGGCCCCTTCCTTTGACTCCTTTTGTGATTCCTTAATAAGAGAACAAGAAAAACTCTTACACCTTGGTCTTCTTAATCTTGGAAACTCTTCCACGAAAGCGTTAGCCGCCCAGCAGCAACCAAATTCAAAGAATCCTAAGAAGTCATATCCTCAAAAGAATGGTCCTAAACCATCTCAGCCTCAAAATGAAAGATCATTTCAGCAAAATGATAAGACCAATAAAAACAAATGGAAGAAGACTGATAGACATTGTAACTTTTGTAATCGAGATGGCCACTTAGAATCTAAATGCTTTAAGAAGATGGAAGCCTTGGAAGCCGCAATGAAGAAACATAACATCCATGTGGAGCCTACTTCAACTTCAACTTCCGGAATGGCACTTTCTGCATGTCATTGTCAATCATCTCAGTCTGGTTATGCATTAAATGTATCTTCTTCTTCTTCTCATTCTCATGAGTGGCTCATTGATTCTGGAGCCTCTTGTCACATGGCCAAAAACCAAGCCATGTTTTCTTCTTTAAATGATTGTAACACCAAAAATATATATATTGGTGATGATAGATCTCTTAATGTTGTAGGGACTGGAACTGTTCATCTAGACAATGGTCAGTTTAATGATGTATTATGTGTTCCAACCTTATCCTGCAACCTTCTATCTGTCTATCAGATAACTCATTCAGGTGAAGGTAAAATTGTTGAATTTTCACCTCATGATGTTGTAATCAAGGATCTAAAAGATCCTAAACAGATTCTAGCTACTGGTCTTGCTGATGATTCCAAAAGGTTGTATAAGTTTCACAACTTTGGGTCATCAAATCTTCCCTCAGTATTTGTTGCTCATAATGATGAAGTGAGCAAACTTTGGCATGAGCGATTTGGTCACTTAAACTATCGCTCCCTTCAGCATCTATGTAAAGAAAATATGGTGACAGGTCTTCCTATGGTATCTTGCAGAGATGGTGTTTGTTCCGGATGTGTACTCGGAAAACATCATCGGGACAGTTTTGACAAACGTGCCTCTTGGCACGCCTCAGCCCCTTTACAGCTTGTGCACAGTGATTTATGTGGTCCTCTTCCTGTTGCTTCATTCTCTGGCTGCAAGTACTTCTTAACTTTCATTGATGATTTCTCCAGACGCACTTGGGTATACTTCTTAAAACTCAAGAGCGAAGTATTTAACACTTTTTTGGCCTTCAAAGCCTTTGTTGAAAAACAATCTGGACATCAAATTCTTAAGCTAAGAACTGATAATGGTGGAGAATATGTTAAAAACACATTCATCAACTTTTGCACCGAAAATGGAATTCAAATGCAACATACTGTTCCATACACTCCACAACAAAATGGTGTAGCTGAAAGGAAAAATCGCACCTTAAAGGAAATGGCTAATTGTATGCTGCAATCTAAAGGACTCAGTCTTAGTTTTTGGGCCGAAGCAATTAATTGTGCAAATTATATAATCAATCGCACTCCTACTAAGGTTCTAGAGAATATCACTCCAGAAGAAGCTTGGAGTTCCATTAAACCAGATGTAAGTCACTTTCGTGTGTTTGGAAGTGAAGCATGGGCCCATATTCCAGATGAAAAGCATAAAGCTTTAGAACCTAAGAGTGAGAAATGTACTTTTGTTGGATATTCTGAAGATGTAAAAGGTTATAGACTTATTCCATTTAAGTCCAAAAATGTTATCATTAGAAGAGATGTAAAATTTGATGAAAATAAATCGGCCTGCGAGCCTAGTCCGGCGGATGTGCCACCTCTTCCTATCTCTTCTACCTTTGAAAACATTTCTTCTTCAGATGATGAAAGCGAGGATGATAATCCTCCCCCACCTTCTCAGGATCCTCAACTTCCAAGATGGGTCCGTGCTACTCGGGATGCAGCAGGTGATCTTGCCGGTGATCCTACAGATCAGCGACGTACACGTTCTCAGTTTGAAAGAGCCTCTTCTTTACTGGCTCAAGCTCCAGTAAATCATGATCCTGACACTTTTGCAGAAGCTTCAGGCCATCCACATTGGGAAGCAGCTATGAATGAAGAATATCATTCATTGATGACAAATGATACATGGGATCTTGTTCCTCTACCAAAGGGACGCAAACTTGTTAGATGTAAATGGGTTTACAGAACCAAGTATGGACCAGATGGGAAAGTTGATAAACATAAAGCTCGTCTCGTTGCTAAGGGCTTTTCACAGGTTGAAGGCATTGACTACACTGAAACCTTCTCCCCTGTTGCCAAAATGAACTCTATCCGCCTTGTTCTTTCCCTTGCTGCCTCTTTAAAATGGGAAGTCCATCAGATGGATGTTAAATCTGCCTTCTTGCATGGGGACTTGCAGGAAGAAATCTATATGGAACAACCCATTGGCTTCATACAAACAGACTCCAGCCTTGTTTGTCGACTTAAGAAATCCCTTTATGGCCTCAAGCAAGCTCCTCGGGCTTGGTATGCCAAAATGGATAGCTTTCTTTTAGAATCTGGCTTTTCTAGGTGTCATTCTGACAATACTGTCTACACCAAGAAAGTGGGCAACTCTCTTATCATCCTTGTTCTTTATGTTGATGATCTTATTCTTACTGGTAGTGATCCCAACCTTATAAACCATGTGAAGTCCAGCCTTAAAAAGAAATTTGAAATGACAGACTTAGGACACTTACACTATTTTCTCGGTCTTCAAGTCTTGCAATCCCAGGAGGGTATTTTCCTTTCCCAGTCCAAGTATGCTTGTGATATTCTTCGTCATTTTCACATGGAAGACTGTAAGCCAGCCCCTTCTCCCTTTCAGTCTGGAGTCAAACTTTCAGTCTCTTGTACTTCTCCTGAAGTTGATGCTACCTTATACCGTCAACTTGTCGGAAAACTCTTGTATTTAACCCATACTCGTCCTGATCTTTCCTTTGTTGTTGGCCTTGTTGCTCGTTTTATGCAAAACCCCCGTGAAAGTCATTGGAAAGCAGCTAAAAGAATACTTCGTTATGTTCGAGGTACAGTACAGTTTGGGATTCATTACAGTGCCAAAGCAGCTCCTCTGTTAGTTGGTTTCACTGATTCTGATTGGGCTGGTGACCCTGATGATCGGAAGTCTACTGCCGGTTATGTCTTCACTCTTGGTTCAGGACCTATTACATGGGCTTGTAAGAAACAGGCTGCCATTTCTCTTTCGTCAGCAGAAGCAGAGTATCGTGGTGCCGTGGAAGCTAGTAAGGAAGCCTTGTGGCTTCGTCAGATCCTATCAGAGTTTGGCTTTGAGCAGCAGCATCCAACCACACTTTGGTGTGATAATCAAAGTGCCATTCAGCTATGCAAAGATCCAGTCCAGCATCAGCGCAGCAAACACATTGAACTACACATGCACTTCATCAGAAAGCTCATTCATGACCATGTTCTTGAAGTGCAATATTGTCCAACAGATGATCAGGTTGCAGACATCTTCACAAAGGCTCTCACAGAGGCGAAGTTCACTAAACTTCGATATATGCTTGGAGTTCAGGAAGTTGTCACTAAGGGGGGATAGGCTCTAGTGCCTCCTTCCTTCTCCTATTGTGTCATATTTGTAAATCCTTCAATCCTATCCCAAGTTGTTCTTAAGGGGGGATGTTAGGATATTCCGACACATAGGATATAGTTAAGTTCAACTTGGTCTAGTATAGAGTTAGGTTAGAGTTAGGTAAAGTGTGTTTCTTTACCGTTGTACATTTTGTAACTTACAATCCGACGGTCACGATATGTAGTGATCCGACGGTTCACTCTCACCTCGGTATTACCGACACTTGATCCGTGGCTTGACACCCGATTGGTCCATGAGTTCTATTTAAAGCGCATGGAGGGTCATTGTTCGGGTAATCCGTGCATGAGAGAAGCTTATGTAAATTTTCATTCTTTGATTAATAAATTGCCTGTAGTACCCACGTTGGGACAGGCCGTGGACTGTTTCCCTCCTTGCACTTTGAGGGTTTTAACCACGTCAAAAATACTGGTGTATTGATTTGAGATCTGGTTGTGAGCGGTGTCCTTTTGGTATTCTTTCTGAGGAACTTACCCTGTAAATTCCTACAAAACTTTCCTCAAACACAAAACCTTCCCCAAGCGGAACGGTTCAAACCACGAGAAAAGCCAGCGTCTGTGCTGGGAACAAACCCCAAAAAAACTCCCAAAAGGCTGTTACTTTATGGAAGAGATTCAAAACAAAACACCGCGCATTCGTAATCTTGCATCCAAAAACAAGAAAAGCTCTAGGCATAAGCAGCGGATTTTACCAGTAATTGCGTGCTTTCTTCTTCCTCTTGTGCTGGAAAGCCTGAGAAGCAAAGTACACCATAATAACCCTACAGCATGCAATGAATGCCTTTGCCTTTGGCTTTGCTATACTGTTCTTCGAGACCTTCGGCCACAGCTATGAATGTAGAGACCAAACCCTTTGAAGCGCAGGGGCCTCTGAGACAATGAAAATTGAGCAGCGTATCATTAAACACAGTTTTGTCAGGGAATAATGATAAATCCCAGGTGGTGCAGCGCTTTTAAATGGTGCGTATATGGACAGAGAACGCAGGTCTCATAACGGCTTGGACAGATGCGTTATATGGCAGAGGCAGAGGCAGCATGTCAGGAGAGGAATATGCACAGCCCAGGGAGTGCAGAGGATATGAAACGGTTTTGGAGTCAGAGCGCATTCAAATGAATATGTCAGGGCAGCGCTCAGGTATGAGCAGCTCAGACACAGAATTATGTGCAGAGGTGCAGGACTGACGTGCACATAACAGGCCACAGAAAAACAAGCGGCTCTGATACCATGTTAAACACACATGGAAACATAGAATAGGAAAGATAAATCATGTGAGTTCGTTTTTTTATTAACATCAGATATACATTTATAATACAATGTTGTGACTCTTGGGTTTCAGATCCCAAGGTCTCTTGGACTGCTTAGTCTTTTCGGCTTCCACACTAACCCTTTAGGATTAGGTGTCCAACATTATCTACCCCTTTCGCACTTAAGATAAACATTTCTTCATATAATTTGCAATACTGAGCGAAAATATAGAAAATTGTAGAAGTAAAAATAGATGCACAAATGCACAATCAATGGATCAAAATTGTCTTTATTAGATGTATTCTTTCAAGTACAGACTCTTTTTCCCTATGCACTCAGCTATAGGGGCCAATGCACTCAGGCTGCGGACTTACCAAGGTCTTCGCGCACTCAGTTGCAGGAGCCTTCCCTTTTGCCTAAGTACAAGAAACATACTTTCCTTCCTTAGCTTACTTTCCCAAAACAATGATCTTCTAGTTATGACATATCTTCTAGACTCGCTATGACCCTTCTATATATGTTATTTTCATTTACAATACCATGGTCCGCAGACCATGGGTGGGTCTCAAAACTTCTTATTTCCTAATGACCTAAGGGACTAAATCCCCTTTGACTCTTATTATCTTTGCGCTCCACTTCCTTAAATCATGGGGACTTTACATTTGTACAAAAAGTAAGTACAAAAACTTGACCCCAGGGGACCCTATCCCAACATGACCTTAACACTATTAGAAAATTATATATTACAGAGAAATGGAACACACAGAATATATTGCAGAAAATAAACATAGAAAACACATAAAACAAGAGAGACATAGATATACGTGGTTCACCTAATTTGGGCTACGTCCATGGAGAAACAACCAGTCCTTCCTTTTATATTATCCAACAAAATGAAGAGGTACAACCTACAACAGATCCACTGTAATTCCCTCTTTGCTCTCACACAATATCCTCTCTCTTTCACACTAAGAATACACATCTACATAGCCGCAATACAATTCCCTCATATATAGCGAGGGGTTTCCTTCTAGGTAAAAAAACCCTAAATTAAACATAACTTCTACAGTCATATTTCCGCCTAATGAATGACCCATATTGACTACGAAATTACAACATTTTACAAGGAAATTTTACATCTATTTTTAGCATTGGCGGCGCTGCCCCCAATCTCCCACCAAGGGGGAGGCTCTAAAGAATCCATGTACCCCCCTGGAGGCACACATAAATGGGTGATGTTTCCACCACATTACGAAATGGGGTCCAATGTGGCGATACCTACGAATAGAGAAGATAATCAAGCTCCACACCCAACAATCTCCCACTTGGAGACTGATTATAGCAACTCCACCACTGCTTCATTTGTTGGACAATGACTCCACTTTGGACCTAGCTGTTTCTCATCTTCATCATCATACTTGAAGACCAATTGAAATCGAGTAGAATCTCAGTTTCTCCCTGGTTACAACTTTTGTTAACATATCTGCAGGATTCTGGCTAGTGTGTATCTTTTCCAGCTTCAACTGTCCATCTTCCAACACTGATCGTATGAAATGGTACTTGAGATGTATATGTTTAGTCTTGGAATGAAATGAAGATTTCTTTGCAAGATGTATGGCACTCTGGCTATCAATGTATAACTTGCCCAACTCATCCTTCTTACCCAATTCATCCAGAAACCTTTGTAACCAAATCATTTCTTTACTAGCCTTTGTAGCAGCAACATACTCTACTTCCGTCATTGAGAGTGCAACAACACTTTGCAATTTTGAAACCCAACTGACAGCTGTTCAACCTATAGTAAACAAATACCCTGTGGTGCTCCTCCTGTTATCTCTATCACTTTCCATATCTGCATCAACATATCCCTGTAGAGAAATGTTTGAACCACCAAAGGATAATGCTTGATTTGTGGTACCTCTCAAATACCTGAGAATCCACTTCACCGCCATCCAATGTTCTTTTCTTGGATTATTCATGTACCTTCTTACAACTCCCACTGCATGTGCAATAGCAGGCCTTGTGCGGACCATTGCATACATTAGGCTTCCAACTGCTGATGCATATGGAACTTTAGACATATAAGCCATTTCTTCCTGAGTCTTGGGAGACACCTCCTTACATAGTTTGAAATGGCTAGCCAAAGGTATACTAATTTGCTTTCCATTCTGCATATTAAATATTTTCAACACCTTTTGTATCTACTCACTCTGAGACAATCTTCATTTTTGATTCTTCCTGTCTCTAGTTATTCTCATACCAAGTATTTGTTTTGTAGCACCCAAATCCTTCATTGCAAATGAGTTTGCCAATTTTCTTTTGAGCACATTTATTTCCTGCATGTTAGAACTTGCAACAAGCATGTCATCTACATACAATAACAATATAATATAGTTGCCACCATTTTTCCTTTTGAGATAAACACAATGATCAGAGTGACATCTAGTATAACCTTGTTTAGACATAAACCTGTAAAATTTTAGATACCACTGCCTTTGAGCCTATTTTAAGCCATACAAGCTCTTCTTCAACCTACACACTAGTTTCTCCTTCCCTTTTACCTCATATCCTTATGGTTTTTGCATATATATCTCTTCCTCCAAACCCCCATGGAGAAAGTTTGTCTTTACCTCTAACTTCTCAAGATGAAAATATTCAGCTGCTACTAGACTTAAAATAGTTTTAATTGAAGTCATTTTAACAATAGGAGAAAATATATCAGCAAAGTCTATACCCTTTTTCTATCCAAACCCCTTCACCACAAGTCTAGCTTTATACCTTTTTCTACCTCCATCTTCTTCCTTCAACCTGTAAACCCATTTATTATGCAATTTTGTTTTCCCTGCAGGTAACCTGACTAAGTCCCAAGTTTGGTTATGTACTAAAGAGTCCATCTCTTCTTTGATGGCTTGCTCCCACTTCTTCCTAGTTTCTACCTACACTGCTTCTTCATAACATTCTGGTTCACCAGAATCAATCAACAATACATAATAGAATGAAGGAGAGTATCGTTCAGGGGTCTACTTATCTTGGTAGATATTCTAACACCACTTTCAGGTGTTTTAGGTGCTTGTTGCTGTTTTCATTGTTGTTGTTGTTCTGGCTGTTGATCATTATGATTTTCAAGTACAACTTTTTATGTGATCTCATCAAGCACTATATATTCTCTGTTTTCTTTTCCCTGTTTCTTTTCCTGCATCTGATCCTTATACAAAACATTTTCATTGAATATGGCATCTCTGCTCCTAATGATTTTGTGTTTTTCATAATCATAAAAGTGATAACCAAAATCATTAACACCATATCCAATAAAGGTACATTTCTTTGATTTTTCCTCAAGCTTTGTTCTATTTTCTTTATTAATGCGGACAAATGCTTCACAACCAAAAGTCTTTAAAAATGAATGGTTTACCTTTTTCCCTATCCATGCCTCCTTTGGAATACCACCATCCAAGGAACATGAAGGCCCTCTATTTGTTAGATAAACAACAATATCTACAGCATCTTCCCAAAATTGTAAAGGCAATCCTACATGAAATCTCATGCACCTTGCGTGCTCCATGATTGTCCTATTCATCCTTTCTGACACACCATTTTCTTGTGGTGTTCTTGGAACTGTCTTCTCTCTGTGAATTCCATTCTCTGAACAGTTTCTATCAAATTGTTTACTACAATATTCACCTCCGTTGTCTGATCTGAGACACTTCAACCTTTTTCCTGTCTCATTTTCAGCCAAAGCTTTCCATTTCTTGAAAGTATCAAATACATCATATTTATTTCGAATACAATAAATCCAAGTTTTTCTAGTTGCATCATCAATAAAAATAACATAATAATGAGAGACAGCGAGAAATGATACCCAAGCAGGTCCTCATACATCTGTATGCACAAGATCTAATTTTTCGCTCTTCTTTTCTTGCCCAACTTTGAGGAATCTGACTCTCTTCTGTTTTCCATCAACACAATTATCACAAAATTCCAAATCAACATGCTTCAAACCTGGCAACAAATTTCTTGAGTGAAGAATTGGCATCCCCTTCTCATTCATGCCTATGATGCCACAATGTTGTATCTGCTCCTGTAGAGGTTAAATAATTAACATAATTAGAAATACTATTGCATAAATACAATGTACCAACCTTTTCTCCTTTTTCTATTACCAGTGCTCCTTGATCAGGTGCTCATGTCCTAAGTGTCATAAAATGCTCAAAATTTAAAGTGCTTAGAACTGATTCAAATTTGAATTACTAGAAATTTCTCGTCTTCGCAATTCCGGCCCCGCAAACGGTTCGAAAAACGGTTGCCGTATGAGGAAGTTATGGCAAAAAGAAGAATTTGTCCATAACATTAGAAATTTTAATTTTTCAAAAAAAAAATTAAAAATGAATATTCCGCTTGGCACAAAATCCGAGGCAACCACCAAACATTAAATGTAACTGCACTTAAGTTGGCGGAATTTTGGCAGGAGTGCCAAATTTGGCGGACCCGCCATAATTGGCGGAGCTATCTGGAGTTAACTAAAGTTAGCTGGAGTTTTTCTAGGGAAAAACTGGAGAAACTTTAAATGGCCATAACTTTGGCTAGGAAAGTCGGTTTTGGACGAATTTCTTTTTTATTTTAGGTATTTTCGACCTTATCAAGCCATTGGTGCAGGTCTTATAGCCATCTGAGGTTATTTTCAGAGGTTTTGGAGCCGTGAAATTTCTAGGAGCCACCAGGGCCCAGTTTTGTGAAGACTGTATAGGGTTGCAGGTATCCATTGGAGGTGATCCAATAGTCAATCCTGAAGGATTCAAGTGTTCTGAATCCATTTTTACCATCTATTTCTCCTGTAGATGCTTCTATTCAGCTATATTTTCAATTTGAGCATTTAATTAAAACAAGGTCAAGCCCGGTTGGGAGCTTTGGACCCAGCAGACGTAGCCCTGGAGGGGGTGAACTGCTTTATCAACTTCTTTTGCATTCGTGGTTGATTTATTTTGTAGAACAAATTCATTTTAATGTGTTCAACAGTAAAAGGAAATAACTCTGCTATGCTTAAATGAGTCATGAACAGCTGAAAATTTCATGTGTTTTCTTTCTGCAAGACATGGAAATCTTTTAAACATGTTTAATTCTGAATTGAATACCTTGCAAACAAATTTCAAGTAGTTTCAAATCAAGATCAAGTTGGTATCAGAGCTCAGGGTTTTTGTGCAAAGATCTTCTAACTATCTTGCAAAGTATTGATGCTTACCAGGTTGAAACTTAAAAGAGGGGAAGGACAGTTGACTAGAGAACGAGAGAATCCTCAGTCAAGGAAGGCCAGAGAGCCATCACCTCCACCTTCAATTTCACCCTCAAGAGTCTCAGCAGAAGCTTCAAGGATGTCTGAACATGAAGGAGAAATTCCTATAGAGACAGATCCAAGAGAAGAAGAAAGAGTCTTCAGAAAGGCTTTCTTGGACCTCACTGAAATGATGAGGATATTGTACCAAGAAAGAAATGAGAAATTGGCTGGAGAAGGGTCCAAACATCCACATGAAGGAGAGGGCTCTTCAGGAGGTAAGAAGGATGATGATCATTCCAAGAAAGGACATGGAGGAAATGGTGATCCACCACCCCCATCTTCACCTTCTTCCTCTTCATCCTCGTCTTCTTCTGTTCATAAGCATAGATCCTCTGGAAAAAGTCCTTTTTTGAAGCTTGATGTAAAATTCGAATTACCTATGTTTAATGGTGAAGTGAATGCAGAAAAGCTTGACAACTGGATTAGGCAGTTGGAAGTTTACTTGAGGATCCAGAATATGCATGATGATGCCACAAAGATTCAGTTGGCTTCTTTAAGAATGGATGGAGCAGCATTGGTCTGGTGGGAGGCCAAGACTAAAGAGGAGATCAAGAAATTTGGTAAGGTTACCTTAACATGGCCTGAATTTCTGTTAGCCATTAAAAAACAGTTTTATCCTCTTGCTCACATGCAGAAGGCCATTATGAATTGGCAAAATTTCAGACAACTTAAGGGTCAGAGTGTCCAAGACTACACCCAAGAATTCAGGAGAAGAGCTCTCTTGTTAGGGGTAGATTTGCAGACCCAGGAAACCTTGTTGAAATACATTGGTAGCTTGCATACCTACCTTAGACACACCATATTGATGTTTAACCCTACTAGCCTAGACGAGGTTTGTGTCCAAGCTACCGATTTAGAGGCAAGGGGAAAAAACACGTTTGAAGAGGGTAGAAACAAGCCCCCCAAGGGGAAAAACAAAGAGAAAACCTCCAAGGGAAAGAGAAAAAAGAATGCATCTGTCAAAAAGGAGAGTGAGAAAGTGATCTGTAAACAATGTTCTAAACCAGGCCATGAGGAGAAAAACTGTTGGAAATTATATCCTGAAAAAAGACCTCAATTTAACAAATCCAAAGGGAAACAGAAAATTGCTGCTACTACATCTACACCACAAGATTTAGGGGAAGATTCAGGTGATGAAACCAAAATTACAGCCATGGGTTTGAAAAACTTGAAGGGAAAAGAATTTGAAACTCAAGCTAGCACTAGCACCTCAAACTGCCATGTACAAGCTCCTAATGAGGAAGAAAGAATTGAACTGTTTCATGTGAGGGTGATTTCAAAACATACTAAAATTGACACACTTTTTGATAGTGGGTCACAAACAAACCTTATATCAAAGGACTTGGTCAAGCAGCTTAAAGTTGAGACCATTCCACATCCGAAGCCATATCCACTTGGATGGATTTGCAAGGATGCAAATTTACAAGTTTCAAGAAAGTGCACATTGCGCTTTGCAATTACTGCACATTTTATTGACACAGTTGAACTTGATGTGGTACCTTTTGATATAGCATGAATTGTTTTGGGAAGTCCTTACTTGTTTGACAGGAAAACTATCTTTCATCACCATGAAAACAAATATCATCTGTTCAAATATGGCAAGGAGTTCATTGTTAGAGCTCATCGCAAGAAGACAAATATAGCGATGGTGAATGCAGGACAGGTAAAAAGGCTGGTCAATTCAAGTAAGAATTTTGTTCTTCTTATGATTAAGCCCAAGGTTGATGTGAATCATGGGTCATTTGACAATTTTGATCCAAAACTTAAATCAGATCTGTATGATGTAGTTGATGCATATCATGAGATGTTTCAGGAGCCTACAGGTTTGCCTCCTAAGAGGGAGATTCAACATGAAATTCATTTGCATCCAGATTGTCCTCTTCCAAACATAGGCATGTACCGCATGTCTATTATGGAGAATGTTGAAATAAAGAATCAAATCAAGGACTTGTTGGACAAGGGTTTCATAAGGCCAAGTATTTCGCCATGTGGGTCACCGATTGTATTGATTCCAAAGAAAGATGGCACTTGGCGTATGTGTGTTGATTTCAGGGCCTTGAACAAGATAACGGTAAAGAATCGTTACCCACTCCCAAGGATAGATGATTTGCTAGACCAGCTGAAAGATGCTCGATATTTCACTAAGCTAGACTTGCGCAGTGGATATCATCAAGTAAGAATTGAAGAAAGTGACATTTGGAAGACAGTCTTTAAAACCAAACAAGGACTCTTTGAGTGGCTTGTGATGCCATTTGGTTTGTGCAATGCACCTGCAACTTTCATGCAGGTAATGGATGATGTCTTGCATCCTTTTCTTGATGATTTCGTTATTGTGTACTTAGATGACATCTTAATTTTCAGCAAGTCTAGAGAAGATCATGTCATGCATGTTAGGAAAGTACTTGATGTTTTGAAGAAGAATCAGTTATTTCTTAAAATGTCAAAGTGTGAATTTGGAAAGACTTCTTTGGTTTATTTGGGACACATAGTAGGAGGAGGTGCTTTGAGAATTGATCCTGCTAAGATTGAGGCTATTGTGAAGTGGCCTACTCCCAAATCCATAACAGAGGTAAGAAGTTTTTTGAGTGCAGCTCAATATTGGAGGAAGTTTATCTCTAACTTCTCTTCTATAGCAGCTCCTATGCATGCAGTGACAAGTGTGAAGCATGATTTCCAATGGGGAGGCAAGCAGCAAAAAGCTTTCGAATCTTTGAAAGAGAAGATTAGTTCAGCTCTAGTCCTTGCATTACCGGATTTGAGACAGCCATTTGAGATACAAACTGATGCTAGTGATTATGCTATGGGTGCAGTTCTTCCACAGCATGGTAAGCCTATTGCTTTTCATTCTGAAACTTTTAATGGTGTTGTTGTAAATTATCCTACATATGATAAGGAGTTGTATGCGTTGGTACAAAGCGTCAAAAAGTGGAAACACTACTTGATGGGCAAAGAAACTGTTATACATACCGACCATCAGCCCTTAGAGTACTTGCAATCACAAAGCAAGTTATGACAGTCACGACACTTCATATGGATGGGCTTCTTGCAACAGTTCCATTTGGTAATAAGGTATAAGAAAGGTACTTTGAATAAGGTTGCTGATATGCTTTCAAGGCCTATTATTGGTGCTGTTACTTTACTTAAGAATGATTCCATTGTACATGATAGTTACATAGAACAATATGCATCTGATGATGACTTTAAAGATGTGTATGCTAACTTGAGTAAAGGGAATCATGTAGAGGAAAATGACTATCACATGCATAACAATTTGCTGTTTCATTTGGGAAAGTTGTGTATACCACAGGGGGAGAGGATAAATGTCATAAGAGAAGCTCATTCTTCTCTTATTGCTGGCCATTTTGGTGTGAACAAAACAGTTGCACATCTACAGAGGTATTGCTATTAGCCTCGCATGGTAGATTCTGTTTCAAGGTTCATAAGAGGTTGTTCATTATGTGCTACAAGCAAGCCTAGCAACAGGAAGCTTGGTTTGTATACTCCTTTGCCGGTACCTTCTAGACCATGGGAGAGCATCTCTATGGATTTTGTAGGAGGTTTTCCAAAATCTCGAAAGCAACATGATTATTTACATGTAGTAGTTGATCGTTTCAGCAAAATGTGTATACTTATGCCTTGTAAGAAAACTATAACTGCTGAACAAACTACTGAATTATTTTTTCATCATGTATGGATTCACTTTGGTTTGCCTACTTCCATTATTAGTGACAGGGATTCCAGATTTGTGGGGAATTTTTGGTCCAACCTATGGGAGATGATGGACACAAAGTTGAAGAAAAGTACTGCTTTCCATCCGCAAACAGATGGAAAAACCGAAGTTGTGAACAGAACCATTGTGCACCTCTTGAGAGGTTATTGCAGCAAGCATCCCAAGCTTTGGGATGAACATTTGCACTACATACATCATGCTTACAATCGTGCCAAGCACTCTTCTACAAACACCTCACCATTTGAAGCTTGTTTTGGTTACTTGCCAAAATCACCTCTTGATTTCATTCTTGAGAAAGATGTCGCCATTGAGGGACATAGTGACATTGACAAAGCTCGTTCATTCATTGAAAGAATTCAGCAAGTACATCAGCAAATTCAAGAACAGCTTGAGAAGAGTCAAGGCAAGTACAAGGAAAGACATGACAAGCATAGAGTCGATCACAAGCTTCAAGAAGGAGATGAGGTATGGCTGTACATTAGTAAGGAATGGATGCAAGGAGAAGGTAAAAAGTTGAAGCCTAATCGTTATGGTCCATTCAAAATCCTCAAGAAGGTTGGAAATAATGCTTTTCAATTAGATTTGCCTTCCTACATGCAAATGTATTATGTTGTCAATATGGACAACTTACGTTTGTATGAAACTCCTTTGATTGCTGATCATGAAAGTGCTATTCAGCTACCATCTATAGAAGATTTCTCGCCAGAATTCTTAGATGAGCTGAAAGAAGATACAATCCTTGACAGAAGGACACACACTTCAAGAAGGGGCAGTGTAGATTATGTTTGGGTTGGTTTCAAAGGCAGCAAACCGAACAAGGCAAAGTGGATGGAGGTGGACAGAGTGAGGGAGCTGTACCATCACCTCTTTAACAGGTAGTCGAAGGCTTTTGGGGTCCAAAAGCTTCCCAATGGGGAGGCGTGATCAGGTGCTCATGTCCTAAGTGTCGTAAAATGCTCAAAATTTAAAGTGCTTAGAACTGGTTCAAAGTTGAATGACTAGAAATTTCTCGTCTTCCCAATTCCGGCGCCGCAAACGGTTCGAAAAACGGTCGCCGTATGAGGAAGTTATGGCAAAAAGAAGAATTTGTCCATAACATTAGAAATTTTAATTTTTCAAAAAAAAAATTAAAAAGGAATATTCTGCCTGGCACGAAATCCGAGGCAACCACCAAACATTAAATGTAACTGCAGTTAAGTTGGCGGAATTTTGGCAGGAGCGCCAAATTTGGCGGACCTGCCATAATTGGCGGAGCTATCTGGAGTTAACTAAAGTTAGCTGGAGTTTTTCTAGGGAAAAACTGGAGAAACTTTAAATGGCCATAACTTTGGCTAGGAAAGTCGGTTTTGGACGAATTTTTTTTTATTTTGAGTATTTTCGACCTTATGAAGCCATTGGTGCAGGTCTTACAGCCATCTGAGGTCATTTGCAGAGGTTTTGGAGCCGTGAAAGTTCTAGGAGCCACTAGGGCCTAGTTTTGTGAAGACTGTATAGGGTTGTAGGTATCCATTGGAGGTGATCCAATAGTCAATCCTGAAGGATTCAAGTGTTCTGAATCTATTTTTACCATCTATTTCTCCTGTAGATGCTTCTATTCAGCTGTATTTTCAATTTGAGCATTTAATAAAAACAAGGTCAAGCCCGGTTGGGAGCTTTGGACCCAGCAGATGTAGCCCTGGAGAGGGTGAACTGCTTTATCAACTTCTTTTGCATTTGTGGTTGATTTATTTTGCAGAACAAATTCATTTTAATGTGTTCAACAGTAAAAGGAAATAACTCTGCTGATGAGCCCCAAAAATGGATAATTATTTGGGCTCATTCAACCTCCTAATTCGACTTAATCCACCATTCTCATTAGTTTATTGCATGTTTTTTATTATATTTATGCTAATAGAGTGAATTGGGTTAGTCATTATGCCAACAAGGCTAATGTGTGCTTTGTGTATCCTTTTTGGTGAATTTGGAGACAAAGTCAATGGTTGAAATGAGCACTTGGCAGCCAAATTCGTGGAGAGTATTTTTAGGAAGGTGTTCCCTTCATTTATGGGCCCTTACCTCGAATTCTCCACCATCAGCTTGGAGTTCAAGGGCCACCAAATCAATTAGCACGAGGGCAGCCAAGCAAGTCAAGTAGGACTGCTGTTAACTACAAGTTTTGGGCAGCTGAGCCCCTAAAGTTTAGGAGGACTGTTGGGGTCCTCAATTTGTATAAATAAGAAGGCTTAGGGCCTCATTTGGGTTAGCTAGTAGTTAGCCAATGGTTAGTCATTTTGTAGGCAGAAGTTAGCTAGTTTGTGTTTCGATTTTTAGGCAATAGATTAGCTTTGCTTTCAGCTCATTTTCAAATTCTCCTTGTGGACAGTTTTGATGTAACTCTTCATTTCTTGATCAATAAAGATGAATCCAGCTTTGCACCAGCTCTAAATCTCTCTTAGGAGGCTATAGCTCTTGGGGCTGGGCCCATCTCAAGCATCCAATACCTCCTTTGTTTACTTTTATGTGACTTTGTTGCATTCTTAGAATAAAATATGCTATTTAGATTTAAATATTGTGTTGTTGTTTAGGTTGCTTTTGATGATTAAGAAGGTTTTTCATGTTCAGATTTGCTTGATAGGTTAATCATAGGGAAGATCTTCAGAAAAAGGCTACCAAACACCTTGGATCTCACCTCCCCCTCAGTGGAATCATGAGCTGGGACCAATGTGACTTTGCTACCAACACAAATGTTGTTTTGCTTTGCCATGCAATTCTTAGTGTTGGAATCCTCTTTTGTAGATGCTAATATTAGTAGTGTTTAAATGATTCAGTTGATGATTTCTTAGTGGCATAAGTTAGTTCACGCATTTCATTTTGAATAAACTACTGTCCATTTCCTTTTGTTGTTACTTAGGTCAGAATAGAGTAAAGTAACTAGGTCATAGGTTTTATAAGTTTTTGTTTGTTCAGTTTGAAAAACCACTTGCAGAGTACCTATTACCCTTCCTTACCTGCACATACTCCATCCAACCTACCTGTTTCATCCTTCACTCAGAACCCTTACCTTACATTTACCTCATTCGCTTACTTTGCCATGATTCTCATCTTCTTGTGCAACATCGTTTCATCCCTCCTTGAACAAATCTCACCATCTGCGCCACTCCTCGACTCCATCCTCCAAGTCTTGAACTCCCCTACATCCCTATTTCACCTCCATACTCATTCCTCCACCTTTTTCCCTCCATCCATGCTCCAAAATTCCATTACTAAACATCCTGTAGAAAAATTATAGAACATCCTGTAGAAATCCCAGAACATCCTGTAGAACCCCTGCAGACTTCCTGTAGAAGCTCATAAATGTGGTTTCTTGGCAACCAAACTTTGTGAAACTCTCTGGAAGGGTGTTAGGGACCCCTTAGACCCTCTCTGAACCTTCCCAACCTTTTCCAAGCATTTCTCCTCCTTGATCCACCTCTGCACAGTAAAAAGCTAGTTAAAAGCACATGCATGATAATTCTAATAACTGATTCAAAAATACAAAAATATGTTTTTTTCAGGTAGAGGTAGTCTAGAAACATGCATTTTACCTTCATAGAAGTAATGGCATCTTTTTTAGTAGTTTTAATTCTCATCTTTGCATTAGTAGGACTAGCTGGTAGAATTAGGGTTTGTTAGGGTTTGCGTTTCTGTTTGGCTTCCAGTTTCTTTCCGCAAGTAGATTAGCTTCCTTTGAGTTAGCTTTCATCCATGAATTAAAAAGCTTCTTCTAAGAGCTCATAGAAGTTGGCTTAAGCTCCTAGCGGACTTGTGCCAGCTGACCAAGTGATAACTGCGGCAAGAGCTAGTACTTGTGCATACAGCACCGTCGCTTCCAAGTTTGTTACGAACTACCGGGTTGATAAAATTAAATAAGGGAGTCTCAGGAGTTGCAGCATTATTGCTGCAATATTGGGGCCCACCATCTGCTATGCTTAAATGAGTCATGAACAGCTGAAAATTTCATGTGTTTTCTTTCTGCAAGACATGGAAATCTTTTAAACATGTTTAATTCTGAATTGAATACCTTGCAAACAAATTTCAAGTAGTTTCAAATTCAGATCACTCCTTTAGTGACATTCCAGGTTTTATCTGTAAAATTAGTTACACAGCCTTCACCTCCCAATTGCCCTGTTCAAATTAGATTTTTCTTCATATCTGGAACATGCCTTACCTCCTTCAATATCCATTGATTTCCATTCTGCTGTTTTATGAAAACTGTACCCATTCTAATGATTTTACAAGGTTTATCATCACCCAATCGAACCCATCCAAAATATCCTTGAACATAATCATGAAAATGTTTCCTATCAAGTGTGGCATGGAATGAGGCCCCTAAATCTACCACTCAGGCATCAATAATATTTTCTAATGAAAGAATCAAAGCATCTTGCAACACATCACCTGTCACATTTGCTTCATTATTGTTTTCTTGCTGCGGGTCTCCTTCTTTTCCCTTCTGAGACTTGCAGTCTTTCTTTAGGTGTCCTTTCTTCCCGCATTTCCAGCACACTATCCCCAAACTAGACTTGGATATACCTTTCCTTGACTTACTATGATATCCAGGTCTCTTCCCTCTTTCCATTTTTATTCCCCTAGTCTCTGCGGTCAAAGTATTACTTGATGTCTCAATGGAGCTTTTCTGTCGCATTTCCTCGCTAAGGATTGCACTGACAACATCATCAAACTTTAAAGTACTAGATCCAGAGACAGAGTTACTAATCACCATAACTAAACCATTTCAACTTTTTGGCAATGAGCATAGAAATAACAGAGCCCTAACTTCATCATCAAAAGTTACCCCTATAGAATTTCACTGACTCATAACTGTATTAAATTCATTTAAATGATCAACAACATATTCGCCTTCTTACATATTCATATTAAATAAAAACTTAATAATAAATACCTTATTTGTGGCTGAGGGTTTTTCATATTGTTTTGCCAATGCCAACTTTAAACCCTTTGTTGTAGTTTCCTTTGAAATATTAAAGGCTACCGATGCTGCTAGGCACAACCGTATTGTTCCAAGTTCCTTTCTATTGATAATATCCCATTCTGTGTCTCTCATACTCGCCGGCTTCTTTGTCTCTCTACTCAATGGTAGGTACAAATCTTTCTGATACAAGTAATATTCCATCTGCATATTCCACAGTTGGTAGTTTTGGTCGTTAAATTTTTTGACCCTAAACCTACCATCTTCCGCCATTTCTCCCACTCGAACTAGGAACCCTTCTCTCCTGCGAGTTTATCAGCCAAATAGACCTTCGACTCTAATACCAGTTGTTAGAAAATGATATATTACAGAGCAATGGAACACATAGAATATATTGCAGAAATGTAAACACAGAAAACACATAAAACAAGAGAGACACAGATATAAGTGGTTCACCCAATTTGGGCTATGTCCACGGAGAAACAACGAATCCTTCCTTTATATTATCCAACAAAATGAATAGATACAACCTACAACAGATCCACTGTAATTCCCTCTTCACTATCACCGTTGTAATTCTTCTTCGTTTCACGCTCAGAATACACATCTATATAGCTGCAATACAATTCCCTCATATATAGCAAGGGGTTTCCTTCTAGGGAAAAAAATCTTAAATTAAACATAACTTCTACCATCAGATTTCCACTTAATGAATGGCCCAGATTGGCTACGAAATTAAAACATTTTACAAGGCAATTTTACATCTATTTTTAGCTTCAGGGGCGCTGCCCCCAATCCCCTGCTTGGGGGAGCTCTAAAGAATCCATGGACCCCCCTGGTGGCACACATAAATGAGCGGTGTTGCCGCCACATTACGAAATGGGGTGCAATGTGGTGATACCTCTTAATAGAGAAGATAATCAAGCTCCACACCCAACAAACACAATTTCGTGACTCGTCCTCAAGTCACTCGACCGATGCATCTATCTTCGCTTGGAGTTCATGGAACTCTAACTTCAAAACCTGTAGATCGGTTGTTCCATGTGTAGCAGCTTGTTGTACCTACTCGACCAATTTTTTGGTAGTTGGGCCATCCACTGCGAGGCCTATGGTCCTCCAAGTCTGTTGCATGTTCTTAAGTTTACTCTGGACTGATGGTCCTCTGAGTCAGCTGGATGACTGCCTCTACCCATGGCTTTGTTCTGGCAGCAAGAATTTCTTCCTTGTGGCGTAGCTCATCAATCTCATTTTGCAGCAGATTTCTTTCTTGCAACCTCATGAACCGCTATACTTGCACTAGTGTTCGCGCAGTCGACCAAATCTCGTCGAACTGCCTCTGTTTTTCTTGGATATCTACGCCAATATTTTGTAGATTCAGGTCCTCCTTCAATGAAGTCCATAACTCCATGGCATGCTTGAACAACTCGGTGCAGCCCTTGAATGCATTTTCTAAATTGGCCATGCCCTCTTTGATAGCAGCTTCGTGCTGCTCCTGGACCTCTGGAGGAGTCATAGGCTGCAAATTTAGTTGCAACTCTAATATCTGTAACTGTAATTCAAACTGGACTCGACTGATTTCATCCTTTGTCTCTTTTACTACTGTGGCCATATTTTGTATCTTCTCCGTGGAAGCAACTTCAACTGAAATGTTGAGCACTAGCAGCTCATTACAAACCTGTGTAATGGATGCTTCTAATTGCCGACTTTGCGCTTGGATTTCCTCCTTTTCCTTGAGTGTCTGTGTTTTTCTGGAAATATATGTTAGTTCTTTGTTTTTAATTCATTAATAACCAATAGTGTGCACTTCTTCCTATCTACAACTCATCGGAGACCCCCTAGTGAAGCTCATATAGGGTCTAGATAGGGAGTGTTGTGAGGTTTAGCCCCAGATTCTTAATCTGTAATAGTTGGGCCATTGCTTCTTTTGTCTTAGTGCACATGGCTCCCTATGGCAGCTGAACTATACAGAGATCCAAGGACATTTCCGTATCCAGAACTAATGCACTTGTTTGATGCAATCTCACTTGCACCCCGCTTTCTTGTCCCATGCTCGCCTATACTCGACCTGTTTAGACCTGTAACTCACACAAGTCCTGCTGAACCTTTCCCAGCGCCTATTGTAATTGTTCCTCAAAGTGGCCCCAAAGTTTTGAGGTCGTGTCGCAAACCACATCACTGATTTCATCTAAGTCCCCCTCAGTGAGGACTAACAAGGTCACCCCAGCTAAGCGGTCAGACTTCTGTTTCTTCCATGGCCCCGTGGATGTCTACTTTTGTTGCTTTTTTACCATGAAGGGGGTTCCCTGCTCTGTGCCCCCTCCTTCTTACTCATCCATTTCTTCTTGGTCCAGTGTGCAATGTGTATTAGACTCTTTAACATCGATGGTGGTCTGCGACGTTGTCGTTGTGCAGGCTTCTTTTGCCTTGTCTGCTGCTTCCTTTTCTCTAGCAACAACCTCTTTCTGCTGCGCAACTTTCTCTCAGGTAGCAACCTTCTGGGCTTCCTTCTGTTTCTATATTGTTGTTGTCTGCCCGGTGGTATCCTCTGCAACCTTGCTTGTACCTACGTCCACATTTGACACGGTTATCCATTCAGGTGGCCATTTGAGAATGACCTTTGCTACAACTTCCTCAGCGACCAAGTAAGGCAGCTTGTACCATGTCTTCTTAGGATCCCTCCTTGCACGAATATGAAAGTTGTGGAAGTTCACTTTGAAATCACCGCGGGGCTTGTACTAGGCGTACAGTGTGGATGACAACCTTGGCCTCTAGCTAATCACCATCCGCAGATCCATTTCAAACATGACCCAAAATATATTTTCCTCCGTGACTTGCGCAGGGTCCTTGGTAGCCCAAAGCAAAGCGAACTTCACTCCCTCCAATAGGTCCATCTCCTGTTGAGGAAATTGACTATCCTCAAGCGTCTGCCACACCACCAAAGCAATCAGTAACAGTAACTAGGAGTAATGAAATGCCTTGCCCTCCTCTTGGGCCTCCCAACAGTTCTCCAAAAATTCGTTTCACAAGTACTGAGCCTAGTTATACTGAACTCCTTGGTGCACTATTCAGTGAAAGAGATGATTGGTGCCGGAACTTTGTCTGCGCGACACTTATGCATGATTTTGCATGCCAATATCTTCCTGGAAAACTGCACCGTGGGATCTGTGATAGAGCAGATAGAATATCCGTGCGACTTCTTCATCAACCCAAACTCGCTCTTCATCTAGTTTGCAAGTTTCTTCTCCTACGTCTTTCCAACAACCACTTCTATCAGATCCATGCCTTGATATGGAAGCAAGGTGATCCGGTGGATTAGCATGTCAGTAATTGGGATGGGTTCTCCCAGCCAAAGACACCCATCATGCACTAATGTGAGCAATTGTCGTATACAAATGGTATTTATATTGGTGCGACTGAAATGCGGCACCCAGAGCATATTCAGGAGCCTCACGACCCCAACACCAGTGACCCACTTCATTGGCTCCAACCGCATAACGTCTGATGCCTCATAATATACCTTGGATAGGTATTTGGTCGGCACCAACTGAGGGAACTTCTCGTGATCCCCTAAGTCCCAGTCCTCCATTTTTAGGGTTGGTATGTGGGCCAACAACGCACCCTCAAACACCACCTTCTCCGGTAAGAGTGGTGTAGTCACCATGAATTTTCCATTTTCGAGGTATTTAGGCACCTTGGCTGTGGCCTTTCATGGTGGGATATACTTTGGTAGCCAATTCATTGACTCACCCTCCTTAGCATCAATCTCCTTGATGCCTTCACACAGTTCTTCTTCACCTAAATCCATCGTCTCAGTCGGTTGTTGTGACTGATCCATCTTCCCCTTCTGGCGGACTTTCGTAGGGTTTACATGGTGACTGCCTCATCGGGACCTGCTCAATATCAACTCTCAGGAAGAAAAGTGTTCAAATGTTGGGAAACATGCCACATTTATAGATGATTTTGAATTTGAATCTCATCGTTCCCTCCAAATTTCAATCATTAATGCATCTTTGGTGGAAAATTTCCAAAGATATGTGATATAAATGCGTCTTCCCCTCTCCTTTCAACGGAAATTTTCTATCCAATCATCTACAGTGCTTCCAACGATCATTTTTCGGCCAGGCCACGTGAAAACCATCCTCGTAGCATAGCTTCTTTGGTGCAACTCCCCTCTGTGCCTTACTTCCATCCACCGCACAACCCTCATGCTTAAACTTTCCCACTTTTGGGCAGTGTAGTTTAGAGTCTCATACTTCCTGGCAGCTGCCTGGAGCACTAAGACTATCCCGCCATCATATAGTCATTATGCAAGGGTGGGATCACCCCTATATAACTTCAATCGACTTCCATTGACTTTGCCTAGAAACAATTCCCCATCCAGCTTCGCGAGCTGAACTGCGCCACCATTTGTAATGTCTTTGACAACATAAGGTCCTAGCCAATGCATTTGAAACTTCCCTGAGAATTTTTTAAATTTGTTGTCATATAGCAATACCAAATCGTTAACTTGGAAGGTGTTAGAGCCTAGACGTGTCTCAGGCTGAAAAGACAAGGTTCTAGGTCCACATCAAACCACGCTCAGCCTCGTAGCTAGTCCTACGAGGACAGGAGAGGGCTCTCTCTGGGTCAATATCGGCAAAAGGTGATCAATGAGGCTCAAGATGACTAAATTGGAAATTGATCTTAGGCTAGGTATGTAGTACAAGGAGTTTGAGGTTGATTTTTGAGGTTTTTGTTGAATCAAAGGGAAAGGCAATTTTGGGTGCGGGGATGAGACACAGTTTTTGCAGAGGTCTACTTGGGGAAAAGTAGGCGATTGTCTTGATGCTTTTAAATAAAATGAATGGCTAGATCTGACTGGTGAGAAGCTAACGAGAGCAAGAAACTTTCAAGGATTCTCCTTAAGCAGATGAAAACATGAAAAATCAAACAAATTTAAAGGCAGAGCATAACAATCTATGGATTCTACCTTAACACTTCATTTGTTCAATTGCAGAAGATGAGAGAAGAAAGATGATACACATAACAACTTACAAATATTGAAATAAGCACACCATATATACATAAAGCCACATGGATCCAAAACAGTGCTGCAAAACCCTGGTCTTTCCTTTGCCAAAAATGCAGAAGTGAATGTACAATAGAGTGTCAAGCTTTTCCCAAGAGTCCAACCCTGAAAATGACTTAGAAATTACATAATATAGGCAAGCCAACCTATTCCCTTGCCTCTAGGGGTCGAGATCATCATTCTAGGAGCTGTTTCAACCAATTCTAAACAAAGCACTACAATCTAGGCAGTCAAAACAACTTGCCTCTATAAGGTAGGAAACTGATTCATTCATTAAATTTTCACTCTTTGGTGAATGAATCTTCTAGAACAAGTAACTAAGTGTCAAAATTACATCATTTTCAATCAATTACATCAAGAGAAGTCAAAAATTACATCACAAATCAAAACTAGTCAAACTGGCCGAATTTCTGAGCTGAAAGATGAAAAATTGGGCAAAAAATCTATATGCGCCATGCTACTTTGCTGCTGATTTTGAGGCACTTTCTGAAGTCCAAATTGAGCTCAGGTTGGCTTGTTGGAAAGCCCTACCTGTCTACTTTCCAACCCAAGTGGAATTTTCCAATTTGGTGTCCATTTTCCCCTCCAAAAGTGCATTCTCCCAAGACTGCTTCCTGTGTGTCAAAATAGGGGCAGTGAGGTCATTTTTTGCATGTTTTTGACCTTTTGGGGACCCAGAACTTGCCCAAGTTTCTTGTCCAAGTAAAAAAATTCATGATTTCCCATGAAAAATCCAAAACTGCAAGCCATTTGTAATTTGGAGCTCCCAATCCTATGGGTCGCGCAAGGTGCCCGACGCATATAGGGAAAAAGCCTGTTTTTAACACAAAAATTTCCAAAATCACCAAAAATGCCCCAAATTTCATGAAATTTGGGCTAGAGCTTCCTTATCAAGTGTGATGCTGGGCCAAAGAGGCCTCGGCCAAAATTTGAACACGATCCAGCTCCCTTTGCTTCTTTTGCTTCTTGATTGCCTTCTTCAAATTTGCCTTTAGATTCCTTATCTGAGCCTTGCAAACTTTGTTCCGTGCCCTGTAGTGGACAACCATGTGTCTTAGCAATGCATTGTCTCTATTGGCCTTGTTCAGCTGCTTCTGCAAGTAAATGTTGACTCTCTCGAGATTAGACTCTCGATCCTCATTGATCTGTCGCTCTAGAGAAGTAAACTCAATCCTCCTATGTCGGGCAGCTTGGAAATTCTCATGGATGTTCTGCAGCTCCATGATTGCATGCTGGTCTTCAAGCTGCTCATTTCTCTGCTCCAGATACCTGATGTTCCATTTGGCCATCTCCAACTGGATTTCCAAGGCTTCAATGTATTTTTCTTGCTCCTCGATAATCCTTCTATATTTGGCCTTCTCTGAATCTGTAGTTGTCTCATCATCATGAACGAGAACGAAACCTGATGGCTCACCTGAAGGCCCCTTCTTATGCTTGGGCTTCTTGCCCTTGTCCTGTACCTGTGGTGCTGATGTCGGAAGCGAGGCCCCTTCCACGCCAGGTGGAGATAACACTCGCTTTGCTGCTGCAAACAAAGGTCTGGTGCCTTTCGGATAGCCTTTCTGATATGTAATGAAAATAGGCCTGGTCTCATGACACTCATACTGCTGAGAAGGTTCACCCTCATGTTTCACCTCTGATACTCTTCGTGAAGCTCTGAAGAAATCACGAGAGATGAAATCATCCCAAGTGATGCCCTGCAATCCAAGCTGATGAACCACCAAAATCTTTATAAGAGCAAAATGATAGACATTGTTAAGTTGCTGCTGAGGGGTTCTATGTTGTATAAAGGTGGTCATCCTCTCTATATTCCAGCAAATGAAATACGGAATGTTCATCATCTGCACCCTGGTGAAATGCATAAGCAACCTGATGTGATAAGCATAAAGACGAGAGAACCGTCCCTCACAGCTGAAATATTTCATGATCAATCTCATGACTGGAGCATATTCATCTTTCAGGTATTGGAATGGGAAAACTCTCTTGAGCTACCTCAAGAAATTGGTTTTGATGTATGGCTCATAATGTTGCCGGTCAATCTGTTGTTTCTTGTGCCATAGTTCACCAATATTCGGTATACCTGTTGCTAATGAAACAGTTTCTCGTGTAAGTGTAAAGGTGACACCAACCAAGATAGCTTGATCTCTATGAAAGTGCAAGACAAAAAGTCGAGCCAACTCATGATGAAATTGGACCTCTGCCACCTTTTGACAAAACTCATAGCAAGACTGATGCTCAAAACATTGCATAGCAAGAGGACAGGCATGCAATTCTATAAGGGTGATTGGTTCTTCCCTGACATGTTTGCCACTTTTACGAGGCCTCCGGGGTTCCTGTTCTCCCAAGGGAGAATCACTTTGGGTTTCTGCCTCATATTCAGATGAATGACCAGATGACATCACTGCTGATACACAAACTGCCATGAATGAATTCTGATGTATGAATCTGTTGTATACAACTGAAGATGGACTGCTCTTTTTGATATAAACAATGTTGTAACCAAGGGGAAAATATTAGGGAATTAGGGAATATTGACATAAAATTTAATTAGGGAGAGGAGGGGAAATCTATATATGAGAATAGGGTTTTAGAGTTTGGGATAGTGAATAGGGTTAAGGAGTTTTTTACAAGGGTAAGGGCTTAGGAATTTAGGGATTTGAATGTAGTGTAGGATTGATGAGGGGATTTTTTAAAATGAGGAAACAAAGGGAAATGGGGAAAGGGAAAAATCCTTGGTGGCAAAACAGTGTTTCAAAACCTACAGCAAATTTCCTTACTTTCAAAGGGAGGGTTCCAATTCTTGTTTCAATGGCTATCATCCATAAACCAAACACATTCATCACCAAATATCAAGCAACAACAGTGGATGAGAGCCTACCTGGCAAATTGATGGAAGGTTTGGGCGATTTGATGAGTTTCCAAACGAATTTCGGGCTTGAATCTATAAGCGCCGCGCTCATAACCCAGTGCGCCGCGTGCACTATATGCGCTGCGCTGGTTCAATTTAATACTGGGCAGAAGTCCTGTGTGCGCCGCGCACACTATATGCGCCGCGCTGCCTGTTATATGCGCCGCGCAGGTGAACTGTGAGCCAATCTTCTCCAAAACACGCAAACTCGACTTGACACGATTTTCTCCACCCTTGGCATGTACAATGGCTTGAATCTTCATTGAAAAATATTTATATAGACACCAGTTTGATTTTTGCCTCTTCAATAACCCAATTTGTAATGTTTTGCAATTGACACTTTTTCAAAATTAATAGAATTTTGAACTTTTTGTTTCCTCCTTAATTTCGGTTGAAATAATGAATTTTTTTGATGATTTTTTGTAGGGATAGCTGACATATGGTCTGGAAAAGGAGACCAGGGCTGTGCCTGGACAATTCAAGAACTGAAATTTTTGAAAAATTATTACAAAAACGAAATGTCGACTTATCTTCAAAACAGAGTTTTGAAGAGAATTCAGAATCCATCTATATGACAATAAAAATCTTTGAAATAACAACTTATCAAGGACCTCCCTCGGGCCTGCTGGCTTTATTAGACTTTGTCAAAGACCAAATTGACTAACCCTAGACCTAATGACTAAAATAACTGTTATGACCTAGAAATTGAAACAGGACTGCAAATGACTTTTCAAGACTTGATTTTTATGAACAGACCTGAGCCAGCAGTGCCAAGCATGAGGGGAATGAGTGACACAAGCCCTTCCATCAGATTTATGGCATGCTCCTAACGAAATGCAACTGATCGAAAATGATGGGACACCTAAACATGAAATGCAAAAAAGAGTTTTGATCTCTGATGGAGGGATGACCAGACCGACTCTAACATTGGCTCCAATGGGGATGGTAGCTCCTCGGAGGTGCCAAGAACAACAGATCTCTGTAAGAGCTAGACAGTGCCTTCGTCCATTGGGCTATGGAGTCATTATTTCGACAAACAATTCAAGATGTTGACTCAATTTATTTGACTGAAAATTAACTTGAAAATGACTCGATAATATGACTAACAAACTGACTCGACAAACTGAACTCAAAACTGAAATCTTTCTTCAGAATTATAGCCTTCACTTCGGGCCCCAGACTAAAGAAAAGATTCACAGCACACACTTGCAGCGAAACTGAAATAAAATGGTATTTACAATGATAACGGAACAGCAGAAAAACTCAGAAAATGTACCGCTTGAGCAGCTGACCATTGACCGGCCCTCCTGGAAAATCTTCCCCATTCATCTCCTTAAAAAGAAAGGCATTCTGACCCCGATATGCTGCAATTTTAAAAGGACCTTTCCAGATATTTTCAAACTTGCCGTGCTTACCCTTTTCTTCATTTCTTGCATCCCACTTTAATACCACATCATCCAACTGAAATGTATCTGCCTTTGCTTTTCTGTCAAAAATCCTTTTAATGCACTCCTGCAACTTGAATGTGTTCTGAAAAACATCTTCCTGTGTTTGCTGCAAGTGGATCATTTGATTTAGCCTTCTCTGCATTGGATCCTCTTCACTACCAGCCTCTTGAAGAAGTTTGACTACCGGAGCTGCAAGAGAGGTAGGGAACACTGTATCAACTCCATAAACTAACTCAAAGGGGGACATGCCAATTGATTTCTTTTGACTCACTTGATCTGCCCAAAGTGCATGGACCAACTTCTTATGCCAACTTTTCTTGTTCATTTCCAGCATTTTCTTAATGATATTAACCAAAGATTTATTGGAAGACTCCGCCAATCCATTGCCTTGCGGATGATAGGCGGTTGAGTGTCCCAAAGTAATATGATATTTACTACAAAACTCAACCATCCTCTTTGACTTGAAAGCTACTACATTATCAGTTATTAACTTATTCGGGCAACCAAAACGAGACAAAATATTGTTCTCAAGGAATGAAACTATTACCGCATCCGTAGCTTGCCTGGTGGGAATTTCTTCTATCCATTTCGTGAAGTAATCCATTCCCGTGAGGATCCATCTATGCTGACCTGAAGAAGAAGGATGAATTTCACCAATAAAATCCAACCCCCACTGCTGAAAAGGGGCACTCACCTCAATGGGCTTAAGCGGCAAGGGCTGTAATTTTTGTTTCCCTTCAAAAATTTGGCAGTTATGACAGCTCTTGACAGCCTTAAACACATCAGCAAACAATGTCGGCCAATAGTATCCAGCCCTCAAAATTTTATTTGCTGTTGTTTTCCAAAAAAGGTGACCGCCACAATCCCCTTTATGGAAATCTTCTATGACCTGCTTCGCTTCTTCTTCCACCAAACAATTTAACAAAACGCCACCAGGATCTTTCCAATAAAGTGCAGAATTCAAAACAAAAAACTTAGCAGCCTTCAACTTAAGAGTTCTCGCTTTGTTTCTAGCCATACCAGGTGGTGCAGACAAATTTTGAAGTACATATATGATATCTGAATACCATGGAGAAAGAACAAACATTTCTGATACCTGAAGCGAAGAACTTTCCTCATTTTCATCAGACAAGGCAGCGATCAGATTTATGTCTAAGACGTGCAGATTTGATTCAGCCATCAATTTCACCAATCCCTGACCTTTAACAAGCTTTGTGGGCCTCATCTAGACATCATACTCCAGCAAAGCTGCTATCCATTTGCCATGTCTTCCTTTAGGGTCGATCTGAACCAAAACATCTTTGACAACAACATCAGGAACATAAGCTAAAATATGAGAATGCAGAATGTACACATGGAAATCTTTCAGTTCTTTTACAAGTGCAAGGGCTTGTTTCTCGATAATGTTTTATTTCAAAGCAACATCTCTTATGGTCCGGCTGAAGAAAGTAATAGGTCTCTCATGCTCATCTTTTTTCTGCATTAACACAACTGCCATAGTATGCTCCAAAGCAAATGAAAACAATATAAAATCTTGAGTATAATCCGGGCTGATTAAAACCAGAGCTGAGGAAAGAACCAATTTAACTAAATTGAAATATTTTACAGCCTCTTCCGTCCATGACACTTGGTTGTCCTTCTTAAGCATGTTTGTAATCTCCCTAAGATGCTCAGCAAGATTAGGAACAAAACGGCGCAAAAAATTCATCTTACCATTGAACGATTGAATCTCCTTCTTATTCCGGGGCAAGTCAATTTGCTAAATTTCTTCCACACGTGCTGGATCGATACAAATGCCATCCTTTGAGATAATGTGCCCAAGTAGTTTGCCTTCATCCATGGAAAACAAACTCTTCTTAGGATTCAGCGACACACCATATTTTCTGCACTTTTCAAAGACAATTTTCAAATGAAGCAAGTGTTCATCATCTGATTTGGAAAACACGGTCAAATCATCAAGGTACACCACTAAGAAGACATCCTTCTCATTTGCGAAAGCCAAGTCCATTGCCTGCTGAAAAGTAGCACCCGCATTCTTCAAACCGAAAGGCATTTTTGCATAATGAAAGGTTCCCCACGGAGTGGTGAACGTTGTTTTGTCTTGGTCATCTTCATGGACTAAAATTTGGTTATATCCAGAATAACCATCGAGTAGTGACATGTGTGATGCTCCAACTACTCGCTGTAGTATGTGATCCATTTTGGGCAGCGGATAATTATCCTTCAATGAAACTTTGTTGAGATTCCAGAAATCAATGCACAAATGAATCTCACCGGTCTTCTTTCGCACAGGCACCAAATTAGATATCCAATCAGAAAAGCGGATGGGAACAATGATTCTTGATTTGTACAACCTATTTATCTCCTTCTCAATTGATGGCAGCAATTTTGGATTAAGCCTTCTTAACTTTTGTCTGAAAGGTTTTTGATTAGGCTTAATAGGAATGGTATGCTGAATTATATTTGTATCATACGTCTTCAAATCAGAATAGTCCCAAGCAAACACATTAGCAAAAGATGACAACAAACTGATATATTTGGCCTTTACCTTCGGTGGCAATGCTTTGGAGAGCTTTACCATCTTCGGATGCTCAGTTGTTCCAAGGTTCACGTCTTCAACTCCCTTTTCTATTGGCTACAATGTCGGTTTGCGGGCTACGTCATCATGATCAAAGAGCTCCTCTAAAGGTATCAAGCCTTTAGGAATCACATTATCCTTGAGCTGCAACACTTCCATTTGATTTATCTGCACATCATCTTTACCATCATCATGTTCTACATCCATTGAGGTATCCTTGAACTTACCTTTGTTTTGCATAAAATCATTAATCTCCTCATCATCTTGGAAAACTTGCCAATGTCTCTGATTGTCCGAGATAGTCGGACGGTGCTTCACATGGATTTCAAATTTATTGCTTGAGTTCATAGGAATCTTCAAATTACTGGCTACCTTAGCAAGTGCATCTGCAATGCTATTTTGAATACGAGGCACACACATCAATGTATAATCTGAAAACACCTTCAGGATATCTAGGACAGCATTCCGGTATGCTCGCATCCGAGGATGTTTTGCTTGATATTCGCCTTTAACTTGCTTGATCACCAATTCAGAGTCACCATATACTGCAATCCTCATAGCATTTAGCTTTCTTAGAATTTCAGGCCAGCAATCAAAGCTTCGTATTCAGCTTCATTGTTTGAACAATCAAAAGCAAGCTTGTAAGAACATACCTGCACATTACTAGGCACTTTGTCTGAAGCAGAAAAAGGACTACGTACCCAAATACCAATCCCAGCACCGTCGTTGCCCACTGCTCCATCAAAATCCATGGTCCACAAACCATCTTCCTCTTCTACCAAGTGCTGAAATGTTGTTTGTTGTGTTTTTTCTGCTTGTTGTCCATTACCTCCAGCTGATTGCTCAATGGTGTTTTGCTGTTCTTGTCGTTCTTTCTTCAAAACTTCTCTGAAATTCTCTGCTATTTTTGGAATATCATCTACTACAATTAACTGACTATCAATATCATTGAAACTATCTGAATACAAAACAAAAGACTCTAGATCTGTATGTACATAATTAACCGGATGATTAATTGGTTTCTCCTTGTTGGTGATCATGTATTTCTTTTTTCTGTTCCCGGTACAACTTTCTCATTTGGCCAAACACGGGAATCGTTGCATAGGAGAAATTAAGTTGTATTATTCCTTGTAATTTTGCTCCCCAAGATCTGGAAAGGAGCATACCAAAGCGGGGAGGAATGTCAGCCACGACAACATCCATCAAGACATTCTTTGCGGGGATCTGATCCAAACTTACAACCAAGTCTTTAATAAGCCCTATACATCTCACCCTGCTAGAATCAAATGAATAAAGATCATGGTATTTCCTGGTGATGTCCAAACCCAACTTCTCCATGATAGCTTTCGGCATAAGATTGTGGGAGGCGCCAGAATCAAACATAGCATTATGCAACACAAACTCATGCACTCTCAAACTGATATAAAAAGGAGGTACTTCATACTGACCACTCAATTTTGGTCCAAATATCAATTCTGGTTGATCATCCTCCACACTCACCATATCTGACATTGGGTCAAAATTTAGAATTTTGGAGACTTGACCTCTATAGCTGCTGTTCTTCATGAGCTCAGTCAAGGGAATGGATACCTTCAGTTTAGAAATTTCATTTTCTAAACTAAAAGCAGAAATCTTTTCCATCTCTTTGGTTGGAACATCTTTCTTTTCAACTTTATCCTTTGATACAATGGGCTGATTTACCTTTTCATTTGCTGGTGGAGGCTTGCTAGTAATAGGATCAGCACTTTCTTTTCCTTTCTTTGGGGCAACCGGTGTTTCATCTTTAGATGTTGGAACTTCCTTTCTTTTCTGGACTGGATTGATGGGAACATTTCTGTTTCTAAGTGAATACTGATGTTTTTGGGTGGACAAAGCATGCATATAACCTCTCTGATACTCATCTGACTCTTCCTCGAGAACTGTATCGTTTGCCAAGATAAAATCTGCATCATGCTGCACTGCTGAACTTGCTGCATTTTCATCATCTTCAGTGATAAATGTGGGCATATCATCAGGAGTAAAGAAGTGATTTTCTTCTCCAACTACATTATCTTCATCATCTGATTCTTGACCAACAAAATTCTGCTGAAGAGGTGTCTTTACTTGCTGCTGTTGTGATGTCGTTTCTTGTGCTCACTGCTCACACTGTTTGATCCTGAATTGTGGCTGCTGCTGGCCATGGAAATTGTGATTCCAAATCTGTGGTTCCGGCTTATCAAGTGCTAACATTTCAGTCATCTTTTCTACCTTGCGAAGAACTTGATCTGATGTAGAGGCTTCTTCTTTTATTGAGACTTTCTTCTCGGCTTTCATTCTGGCTCTCTTATCATTCAAATTTGCCTCAATACTAACGATAATTTTCTACATTTCTTCTAAGGTAGCTGCATCTCTCTCCCTTAATTAATAAGCCATGTCCAGATCAAAACCATCCGGGAACTTAAGCAACGCTGATTTTCTAGTTGGTTTTAAATCATCTGGAATTGCATTATACACTGCATTGAATCTAATGCAATAGTCTTGAACGGACTCTCCAGCATTTCGTTTGATCTTAGTGTATTCAGATTTGATTTGCAGCGGATCTTTCTTTACTTCCGAACGTTCCAAAAACTGTCTCTTAATATCTTCTAATGTAGGAACACTTATGGCCGGCAAAGCTCTGAACCATTTCCTTACCTCACCACCAAAGGTCTGCACGAATAACCTCATGGTCACATTCTCTTCATCAAGCTCATGGAGATCGAAGAAATCTGTCATTTTGTCGACATGTTGCTGAGCTGTGATACTCTGAGGTGTGCCATCAGACAAAGGAATTTTTCTTTGATAATCTGCGGGCACGTCATTCAAAACTTGAGGCAGAGCAAGAGGTGCAAATCGAGCGGCCATTGCTCTTGGCGGATTTGGTCCCGGTGTTGTTGGAGGAGTGGGTGTAACTGAAGTATGAGCAGTATGAGGAGGTGTATGCGGAGGATAAGCAATGTGGGATGAAGAAGGAGAATTTACTGCAGACTTTTGATATGTGATTATAGGTTGCAGGGGAATAGTGGGAATGAAAGGTGGTTCGATGGAATTTTCGAGGCGGGAGCCATGATAGAAGATCCAATATTTGCAAATGAAGCTTCTAGGAAATCAGCAAGATTTGAAAACTGAATTTCTATCTGAAGGTGCCTCAAGATAAAATTTTCAATTAATTTATTGTTTCTTTCAACTTCAAGAGCTGCAGCAAAGTCAGGATCTGGAACTAGAGAACCAAGAGCACTTTCGGATTTGGTTTTAAACAGCGACAATTCAAACTTCTCATCAAAATCAAGTTCTTCAAGATACTTAAAAATTGTAGGACATGAATGAGATTTAAACACGGGAGTCACAGAGCTCTCTTGACGAAGGAGTCTCAGAATCAAATTGGGATTTTCGTAAACAGGAGGAGGATTAGGATCTGGATTAGCTCTGGTATATCTCTTTGAAGCCAGCGTGTTATTTTCAAGAAATCAAAGGAACATAAACAACTTTTTCAGCCTGTCAAACCCTAAACTTATCATCCAGAAGCTTAGAATTTGCAGATGTACTGGGGTGTTTCAAGCGTCATGATTACAAGCTAGACCGGAGATTGACTGAAGTAGCATTTATCTACTTGCGCTAATGCAAAGCAAAAGCGTTTCGAAGGCTACCTGGCTAATCTTCAGGCTCCGTCTGTAGCTTATAAAAGAAATGACATCAACGAGCAAACCATTTTGTTCCCCAGTGGAGTCGCCACTATGTTAGAGCCTAGACTTGTCTCAGGTTGAAAAGTCAAGGTTCTAGGTCCTCATCAAACCACGCTCAGCCTCGTAGCTAGCCCTACGAGGACAGGAGAGGCCTCTCTCCGAGTCAATCTCAGAAAAAGGTGATCAATGAGGCTCGAGATGACCAAATTGGCAATTGATCTTAGGCTAGGTATGTAGTACAAGGCGTTTGAGGTTGATTTTTGAGGTTTTTGTTGAATCAAAGGGAAAGGCAATTTTGGGTGTGGGGATGAGACACAGTTTTTGCAGAGGTCTACTTGGGGCAAGGTAGGCGATTGTCTTGATGCTTTTAAAGAAAATGAATGGCTAGATCTGACTGGTGAGAAGCTAAGGAGAGCAAGAAACTTTCAAGGATTCTCCTTAAACAGATGAAAACATGAAAAATCAAACAAATTTAAAGGCAGAGCATAACAATCTATGGATTCTACCTTAACACTTCATTTGTTCAATTGCAGAAGATGAGAGAAGAAAGATGATACACATAACATCTTACAAATACTGAAAGAAGCACACCATCAATACATAAAGCCACATGGATCCCAAACAGTGCTGCAAAACCCTGGTCTTTCCTTTGCCAAAAATGCAGAAGTGAATGTACAATAGAGTGTCAAGCTTTTCCCAAGAGTCCAACCCTGAAAATGACTTAGAAATTACTTAATATAGGCAATCCAACCTATTCCCTTGCCTCTATGGGTCGAGCTCATCATTCTAGGATCTGTTTCAACCAATTCTAAACAAAGCACTACAATCTAGGCAGTCAAAACAACTTGCCTCTATAAGGTAGGAAACTGATTCATTCATTAAATTTTCACTCTTTGGTGAATGAATCTTCTAGAACAAGTAACTAAGTGTCAAAATTACATCATGTTCAATCAATTACATCAAGAGAAGTCAAAAATTACATCACAAATCAAAACTAGTCAAACTGGCTGAATTTCTGAGCTGAAAGATGAAAAATTGGGCAAAAAATCTATATGCGCCGCGCTGATTTCTATATGCGCCACGCTACTTTGCTGCTGATTTTGAGGCACTTGCTGAAGTCCAAATTGAGCTCAGGTTGGCTTTTTGGAAAGCCCTACCTGTCTACTTTCCAACCCAAGTGGAATTTTCCAATTTGGTGTCCATTTGACCCTCCAAAAGTGCCTTCTCCCAAGACTACTTCCTGTGTGTCAAAATAGGGGCAGTGAGGTCATTTTTTACATGTTTTTTGACCTTTTGGGGACCCAGAACTTGCCCAAGTTTCTTGTCCAAGTACCAAAATTCATGATTTCCCATGACAAATCCAAAACTACAAGCCATTTGTAATTTGGAGCTCCCAATCCTATGCGTCGCGCAAGGTGCGCGGCGCATATAGGGAAAAAGCCTGTTTTTAACACAAAAATTTCCAAAATCACCAAAAATGCCCCAAATTTCTTGAAATTTGGGCTAGAGATTCCTTATCAAGTGTGATGTTGGGCCAAAGAGGCCTCGGCCAAAATCTAAAGACGATCGAGCTCCCTTTGCTTCTTTTGCTTCTTGATTGCCTTCTTCAAATTCACCTTTAGATTCCTTATCTGAGCCTTGCAAACTTTGTTCTGTGCCCTGTAGTGGACAGCCATGTGTCTCAGCAATGCATTGTCTCTATTGGCCTTGTTTAGCCACTTCTCCAAGTAAATGTTGACTCTCTCGAGATTAGACTCTCGATCCTCATTGATCTGTCGCTCTAGAGAAGTAAACTCAATCCTCCTATGTCGGGCAGCTTGGCGATTCTCACGGATGTTCTGCAGCTCCATGATTGCATGCTAGTCTTCAAGCTGCTTATTTCTCTGCTCCAGATACCTGATGTTCCATTTGGCCATCTCCAACAAGATTTCCAAGGCTTCAATGTCTGTTTCTTGCTCCTCGATAATCCTTCTATATTTGACCTTCTCTGAATCTATAGTTGTCTCATCATCATGAACGAGAACGAAACTTGATGGCTCACCTGAAGGCCCCTTCTTATGCTTGGGCTTCTTGCCCTTGTCCTGTACCTGTGGTACTGATGTCAGAAGCGAGGCCCCTTCCATGCCAGGTGGAGATAACACTCGCTTTACTGCTGCAAACAAAGGTCTGGTGCCTTTCGGATAGCCTTTCTGATATGTAATGAAAACAGGCCTGGTCTCATGACGCTCATACTGCTGAGAAGGTTCACCCTCGTGTTTCACCTCTGATACTCTTCGTGAAGCTCTGAAGAAATCATGAGAGATGAAATCATCCCAAGTGATGCCCTGCAATCCAAGCTGATGAACCACCAAAATCTTTATAAGAGCAAAATGATAGACACTGTTAAGTTGCTGCTGAGGGGTTCTATGTTGTATAAAGGTGGTCATCCTCTCTATATTCCGGCAAATGAAATACGGAATGTTCATCATCCGCACCCTGGTGAAATGCATAAGCAACCTGATGTGATAAGCATAAAGACGAGAGAACCGTCCCTCACAGCTGAAATATTTCATGATCAATCTCATGAGTGGAGCATATTCATCTTTCAGGTATCGGAATGGGAACACTCTCTTGAGCTGCCTCAAGAAATTGGTTTTGATGTATGGCTCATAATGCTGCCGGTCAATCTATTGTTTCTTGTGCCATAGTTCACCAATATTCGGTATACCTATTGCTAATGAAACAGTTTCTGGTGTAAGTGTAAAGGTGACACCACCTTTTGAAAAAACTCATAGCAAGACTGATGCTCAAAACACTGCATATCAAGAGGACAGGCATGAATTTCTATAAGGGTGATTAGTTCTTCCCTGACATGTTTGCCACTTTTACGAGGTCTCCGGGGTTCCTGTTCTCCCAAGGGAGAATCACTTTGGGTTTCTGCCTCATATTCAGATGAATGACCAGACGAAATCACTGCTGATACACAAACTGCCTTGAATGAATGCTGATGTATGAATCTGCTGTATACAACTGAAGATGGATTGCTCTTTTTGATATAAACAATGTTGTAACCAAGGGGAAAATAAATGTAACCAGGGAATATTAGGAAGGGGAAAATATTAGGGAATTAAGGAATATTGACATAAAATTTAGTTAGGGAGAGGAGGGGAAATCTATATATGAGAATAGGGTTTTAGGGTTTGGGATAGTGAATAGGGTTAAGGAGTTTTTTACAAGGGTAAGGGATTAGGAATTTAGGGATTTGAATGTAGTGTAGGATTGATGAGGGGATTTTTGGAAATGAGGAAACAAAGGGAAATGGGGAAAGAGAAAAATCCTTGGTGACAAAACAGTGTTTCAAAACCTACAACAAATTTCCTTAGTCTCAAAGGGAGGGTTCCAATTCTTGTTTCAACGGCTATCATCCATAAATCAATCACATTCATCACCAAATATCAAGCAACAATAGTGGATGAGAGCCTACCTGGCAAATTGATGCAAGGTTTGGGCGATTTGATGAGTTTCCAAACGAATTTCGGGCTTGAATCTATAAGCGCCGTGCTCATAACCCAGTGCGTTGCATGCACTATATATGCCGCGCTAGTTCAATTTAATACTGGGCAGAAGTCCTGTGTGCACCGCGCACACTATATGCGTCGCGCTGCCTGTTATATGCGCCGCGCAGGTGAACTGTGAGCCAATCTTCTCCAAAACACGCAAACTCGACTTGACACGATTTTCTCCACCCTTGGCATGTACAATGGCTTGAATCTTCATTGAAAAATCTTTATATAGACACCAGTTTGATTTTTGCCTCTTCAATAACCCAATTTGTAATGTTTTGCAATTGACACTTTTTCAAAATTAATAGAATTTTGACCTTTTTGTTTCCTCCTTAATTTCGGTTGAAATAATGAATTTCTTTGACAATTTTTTGCAGGGATAGCTGACATATGGTCTGGCAAAGGAGACCAGGGCTGTGCCTGGACAATTCAAGAACTGAAATTTTTGAAAAATTATTACAAAAACGAAATGTCGACTTATCTTCAAAACAGAGTTTTGAAGAGAAGTCATAATCCATCTATATGACGATAAAAATCTTTGAAATAACAACTTATCAAGGATCTCCCTCGGGCCTGCTGGCTTTATTAGACTTTGTCAAAGACCAAATTAACTAACCCTAGACCTAATGACTAAAATAACTGTTATGACCTAGAAATTGAAACAGGACTGCAAATGACTTTTCAAGACTTGATTTTTATGAACAGACCTGAGCCAGCAGTGCCAAGCATGAGGGGAATGAGTGACACAAGCCCTTCCGTCAGATTTATGGCATGCTCCTAACAAAATGCAACTGATCGAAAATGATGGGACACCTAAACATGAAATGCAAAAAAGAGTTTTGATCTCTGACAGAGGGATGACCAGACCGACTCTAACATTGGCTCCAATGGGTATGGTAGCTCCTCGGAGGTGCCAAGAACAGCAGATCTCTGTAAGATCTAGACAGTGCCTTCGTCCATTGGGCTATGGAGTCATTATTTCGACAAACAATTCAAGATGTTGACTCAATTTATTTGACTGAAAATTAATTTGAAAACGACTTGATAATATGACTAACAAACTGACTCGACAAACTGAAATCTTTCTTCAGAATTATAGCCTTCACTTCGGGCCCCAGACTAAAGAAAAGATTCACAGCACACATTTGCAGCGAAACTGAAATAAAATGGTATTTACAATGATAACGGAATAGCAGAAAAACTCAGAAAATGTACCGCTTGAGCAGCTGACCATTGACCGGCCCTCCTGGACAATCTTCCCCGTTCATCTCCTTAAGAAGAAAGGCATTCTGACCCCGATATGCTGCAATTTTAAAAGGACCTTTCCAGAGATTTTCAAACTTGCCGTGCTTACCCTTTTCTTCATTTCTTGCATCCCACTTTAATACCACATCATCCAACTGAAATGTATCCGCCTTTGCTTTTCTGTCAAAAATCCT
Source organism: Pinus tabuliformis (assembly GCA_031772625.1). Taxonomy (NCBI): domain Eukaryota; kingdom Viridiplantae; phylum Streptophyta; class Pinopsida; order Pinales; family Pinaceae; genus Pinus; species Pinus tabuliformis. The sequence goes on along the minus strand of CM062815.1, from coordinate 1,124,740,847 downwards.
TTTAATGCGCTCCTGCAACTTGAATGTGTTCTGAAAAACATCTTCCCGTGTCTGCTGCAAGTGGATCATTTGATTTAGCCTTCTCTGCATTGGATCCTCTTCACTACTAGGGATAGCTAACATATGGTCTGGCAAAGGAGACCAGGGCTACGCCTGGACAATTCAAGAACTGAAATTTTTGAAAAATTATTACAAAAACGAAATGTCGACTTATCTTCAAAATAGAGTTTTGAAGAGAAGTCAGAATCCATCTATATGACGATAAAAATCTTTGAAATAAAAACTTATCAAGGACCTCCCTCAGGCCTGTTGGCTTTATTAGACTTTGTCAAAGACCAAATTGGCTAACCCTAGACCTAATGAATAAAATAACTGTTATGACCTAGAATTTGAAACAGGACTGCAAATGACTTTTCAAGACTTGATTTTTATGAACAGACATGAGCCAGCAGTGCCAAGCATGAGGGGAATGAGTGAGACAAGCCCTTCCGTCAGATTTATGGCATGCTCCTAACGAAATGTAACTGATCGAAAATGATGGGACACCTAAACATGAAATGCAAAAAATAGTTTTGATCTCTGACGGAGGGATGACCAGACCGACTCTAACAGAAGGTGCGCTAATTTATATGGTGATCATGCCATGCCTTTTCGCGATCCTTTTGCACCCATTGATGAAATCCTGCGAGAAAACAATCTTCTTCCAATTCTACCAGCTGTGCGAGATGCTCCTCCATAGTATCGCGATCAACCATATTTGTCAATGCTGCAATCCGCAGACTAGGCATAATGTATTCCATTAGCATTACAGCCTCCAAACCATATACCAGTTGGAAAGGGGTTTGGCCTGTCAACTTTTTACAAGTGCTCCTATACGCCCAAAGGACTGCTAGTATGTGCACATCTCAGTCATTCCACTTCGCATTGCAAACCTTGGTCAAGGCACTCTCCAAGATTTTGTTGAAGGCTTCTATCGTACCATTAGCTTGAGGGTGATATGGCATACTCTTCTGATGATATATCTGTAATTCCTTAAGCATCACAGCGAGTGTTTCATTTAAGAAGTGTGTGCCCCTATCACTCATTAAGATCATAGGGCAGCCAAACTTGGACAAAATAAACTCAAAGATGAACTTTGCAATGGTAGCTATGCTATAGTATTTTACCAGTTGTGCCTCCACCCATCATGTCAAGTATTCAATTGTTGTAATAATGTATCGTACCCCGGCCTTTTTCCCTAGTGGCTGAATGGGACCCACAAAGTCGATCTCCCATTTATCGAACACCTGCAAGGTTATTTGTGGATTTAATGGCAACCCATCCCTTCACGATGGTTTCCCTATCCTTTGACAAGCATCACACGCCCTACAATACAACTTTGAGTCCTTATGTACCGTTGGCCAGAAAAGTCCTGCGCACAGGAACTTTTGCGCAGTCTCTTTGCCTGCATAATGTCCTCCCGCTACTCCTACGTGCGCTTATGATAGAATCCTTGATCATTCGTACTCTAGGAAATACTTGCACACTATATCATCTGAGCCCATTTTGTGTAAATGTCCAATGATCATATAGAAGTTAGCCACGCAAACCACCAATTCCTTCTTCTGTTGTGTTGAATATCCTTCTGGGGTTGTTCCTATAGACAAAAATTGAATTATATCAGCAAAGTGATTATGTGCGACACAAACAAAAAAGAGTTGCGCATCATTAAACCCTTCTTCCAAACTTGTAGGCTCATCACCAATCTCAATCCTGGATAGGTGATCAGGACCAACATTCAGGGATCTTGGCTTCACGATCACCTCAAAATCATACTCCTAGAATAACAGCAACCATCAGCAAATCCCCCACCCGAACACAGGCTTATTGACCAGGTATTTTAGAGTAGAATGGTCTGTGTACATTTGAAGTGTGTGCCTAACAGGTGGTGCCATAATTTATGTAGTGCGTACACCATTGCCAGTCCTTCGCGGTCTGTGGTTGAGTAGTTCGTATCTGCTTTTGATAATTTCCTACTCGCAAATGCTATAGGATGATCAATGTCTCCTTTGCCTGGTTGTTTAACACCGCACCTAGCGCAATACAGGATGCATCCACATGAACATGAAACTCCCCTTTCCAATCCAGGAACACCAGAATGAGCGTGGTGACCATTTTTTCCTTCAATTGTCTAAACTAGTATGGCCATCTTCATCCCAACAAAATGTTGCGTCCTTCTTCAACAACTTCTCCATCAACACAGTTATTTGCATGTATGCCTTGATAAACTTCCTATAATACCTTGTATGGCCCAACATTGTGCATAGCTATTTTACATTTTTCGGTGCTTCCAAATTAACAATGACAACTATCTTAGCAGGGTCTACCATCAAGCCCTGCTTACAAACCACATGACCCAACAATATTCCATATGGTATGCAAAAGATACACTTTTTCAGGTTAAGGGAAATCTGATATCTTCGACAGGTATCCAGCATGAGGCACAGACTAGCAACATGGTGCTTGACCAACCCAAACATGGTCCAATCATCAAAGTAGACTTCTAAAAATTTGTGGATAAATTCCTTAAAATCCACAATTACCACTCTGGAAAAGATTGCAGGGGCATTCTTCAGCCCAAAAGGAATTATTGTATATTGAAAACAACCCCATTCCATCGCGAAGGTGGTCTTACTTCGATCCCCAGCGAAATATTGATCTGATGGTACCTCAAGAACCATCAGTGAATGAGTAGGCTTCCTGCCCTCCAACATTCTCCAGCACTTCATCTGTAAATGGCATAGGGAATGGGTCATGGATGCATGCATCATTCAACTTCCTTAGATCTACGCATATCCGAATTTCATCCTGTTGCTTCTTTTCTTGGACTACCATGGGACTTACCTAGTCCAATTCCTCCACAAGTTCAATGATCCCAGCTTCCAACATCTTATCCAACGCTTTGCGCAAATTTTCCTTATATTTGGGATTTAATCGGTAGGGGCGTTGCTTTATAGGCTTCATGTCTAGCTTCAAAGTAATCTCCATGACGACCAAATCCCGTACTATCCCTTTTAGATCAGAAAACTTGGTGGGAAACAAGTCCTAATATTCGTGCAACAACTTTGCAACCTTATCAATCGTATCTCCATCCCAATAGTCACCTATCTTACCAAATGTTGGCTGTGTGTCCGATACAATATCTACCTACTTAGTATTTAAAGGCTCTGATATGTCAGGGATTTCTTCTTTGGGTCCCTCGACTTCGCGTTGTCCTTCGGACTCAGGAATATTGATGTTTTTGGGGTCCCCTTCACTTTCTTCTATAGTTACATTATAACATTCCAACGCATGGCATAGCGGGGTATCCCAACCTGGATGAACCCATGCTACCAGTTCCTCAGGGATTTTAAAGATCGTAGCTTTGATTTCTTGGAGCGCCTCATCAATACATTCAAATCCATCTTCAAAGATGAATGTCAACAGGAAACTTTCCTTTAGGATATCCCATTCGACCGTCCCATGTCGCAACTCAGTTTCCAGATACCAGTTCATTGGAATGGTATCCAAAGTGTGACAAAAGATGTGAACCCATTCCGGCTGTGGTTCCTCTCCCCATGCTTTAGTCCATCATGCCAAATGTTCGTGCGGATCATCCTTTCCTGTGTATTTCTCCATCATACGGGTATTAGCATACCCAAACCTCAGCTTCATCATTCACTTGTATTCTTTCCAATCGATGAAGCTTTCCTTATGCATACCCCACTACCGGGTAGGCATAGCGTGAAGTGTCAAGTCTAGTGCTTCGAACTGATGCTCTTCTGGCACGTCCCTCTCGAATCTGTCCAGAAATAAATTAACATCTTCTAACCCATCATAATAAGGTAAATTTTGTACCTCAGTGGATATGCATCAGGTCAATTTCGTCAACATGTTACAACCCATCGAGGAGAAATTTTGTAATATGTTATGCCAATGCTCAAACTCTTCATCAGAATCTAAAGTGCAGGAACTATCCATATACTAGGTGATCCGTCCATTCGGTGTAGGGTTGATCTAGTCCTCATCACGCACAGTGATCTTATAAATCTGATCAAGATCGTCCTCCTCCTAATAATTGTGGGCCGGTTCAGTATATCATGCACCTTCAGATGGATCCAATGGAACAATGACCCGGAGCTCAGTTTCCATATACCAGTTCATTAGAATGGTATCCAAAGTGTGATAAAAGATGTGAACCCATTCCGGCTGCGGTTCCTCTCCCCATGCTTTATTCCATCGCCCCCAATGTTCACGTAGATCGTCCTTTCTTGTATATTTCTCCGTCATACGGGTATTAGCATACCCAAACCTTAACTTCGTCATTCACTTGTATTATTTCCAATTGGCGAAGCTATCCTTATGTGTACCCTACCACCAGGCAGGCATAGCACGAAGTGCCAATTCTAGCACTTGGAACCAATGCTATTCTGGCATGTCCCTCTCAGATCTATCCGTAAATAAATTAAAATCTTCTAACCCATAAAAATAAGGTAAATTCTACACCTAAGTGGACATGCATCGGATCGATTTCGTCAACATGTTACAATGCAACAAGGAGACTTTGTGTAATCAGTTCTTCCAATGCTCAAGCTCTTAATCAAAACCTGAAGTGCAGTAACTATCCTTATCCCAGGAGATATGTCCATCTGTCGTAGGGTTGATCCATTCCTCATCGCGCATAGTGATCTTATAAATCTGATCAAGATTGTCCTCATCCTAATAATCGCGGGTCGGTTTAGTATATCATGCACCTTTAGATGGATCCAATGGAACAATGACCCAAATCTCCTTTCTTTCGAATTCCATTCTTCACTTTTTGAGATTAATAATTGCATCCATATCAAAGCCCAATCAGTGCCTCATAGTGCAGGGTAAGGGTTACTATCATCAACTATCTCAATCACTTCAAAGTCGGCAAAGGCACTCTCTCCTTCAACATCCAGAGTGACCCCATACAGGCGCCCCATAAGAATGATCTTTTGTTGGTTTTCCATGCGTAGCTGGATAGGAGACCATTGCAGCCCAGACCTCCCCATTCTTTCCCATGTTTGCTTCGGCAGAAAATTCACATCAGATCCTAGATCAAGAATTACGTGGTCCATATCATGCTCCCCAATTTGCGTAGTTAGTCGCATTTCGCCACCTGTTCACTTCTTGCTTTTTCCCACTTTGCTTACTACGCGATGTTCTCGAGGAGTTTTAATCTTACCTGTACAATTATCAATCAACTCCTGTAGCCCTTCTATCGCCCTTCTATCCCGTAGGAGCTTCATAGAAGTCTTCAAAAATATAGCTAATAATAAGGGGTCTACATCTTGTGCACTATTGTTTCCACCAGAATTCTCTTGACTTCCTGATGTAGAGGCTTCTGCGAAGCTCTTTTTAGCTTCCATAGAGGTTTCCTTTGCGCGTCTTAGGTTGAACCCAACTTCCTTCTCAACAGCCTTGCGTACCCATGCTTTAGCCTATGGCTTCTTTCCCTTATCTTCTCTTGTGGCTATACCACTTTGTGTCATGATATTGACGTTAGGCTCCTCTTCACGAAGCTTCACTCTCATCATTTGGATATTCTACGTAGGTGTTTGAGCTTTATTTTCCTACATCTTTGCTATAAGTACTGGACAACCTTCTATGACATGGTTGAACTGCCAGCAATACTGATAGGAGGGTTGCGTCGGATTTTGATAGTCGCGTGAAAAATGAACTGCCTCTCCACAATTGTAACAAATAACTTGTTCATGACCCCTTCCATCTCCTCCTCCTCGTCCTCTTCCTCGGCCTTGGAACCCTCTGCATGCTGCACCTATGCCATGATCCTGAGGCCAATTTTCCACCTGCATCCTATATGTAGGGGTCCACTCCATCATCAGTTCATAGCTCTGAAAATTACGATCATCATGCTCAATCAATTTGTAGAAAGTGCAGAACAACTGTTGCGGAGTTCGCACAAACTTCTGCAGGAGATGACAGTTATTAGTCGCGTGTTTCCCATAGATTTGACAGATAGCGCACCATAAGGCTACCCTTGTACTCGACCCAATAATGTTTTCTAGTTTCATGGGGACAAGACCTCCCCTAATAAGGTAATTCTAATAGACTAGACAATGGTCCTTATCATGACCATGGCCTTTACACTTCAGGCACCAAACTTCCGCGCACACCTCGGGCTAAACTTCCTTTCCCTTCTTAAGATTTTGTAACTCCATGTACATGCTGACTAGTTGTGACTGAATCTGTTGTACCCCCAGATTCATATCCTACACAGGTGAAGCCTCCAATCTCATGGAAATCTCCAAGGCTTCAGCTTGCATTCCTATTTTCTGTTGCGACAGTGGTAATCTCAGGTGAGGTAGGAGTGAAGCAATGTACCAGTCTCTATGTTTATCATCTATGATTATCATGTTAGCTTGTTGAATTAGACACTTCAGTCTTTGATCAAAATCCCATGTAGACTCGTTCATCCTCTGCTGAATATCTTTAAATTTTGTTACTGACTGGGCTTGTGATTTTGGTTTCTTAAACTCATTTTTCAATGCTTTTAGTGTCTCAAACATAGTCGTGTTGGGTTTACTTGAGAAAAACTTCATATACCAACTCAGCTCTTTGTCCTGTCACATTGTGACTAGTAGCACTTTCTTCATATCGTCATCAGTAATCTGCTGTGCCTTCCATACAACATCTGCAACGAACAAAAATTGCTCAGGGTCTTAAGTTCCCAGACCCTTAAATACATGCATCGTCAAAGGTGGAGGTGTGTGGGGTGGAGGTGGAGTGGATGGATGAGGTATCACTGTGAAACCTTAGCTTACGATCTGTAGCATGCTTTACGATGTCCTTAGAATATTACCTTAGTCGTCACTATCAGACAATCCTAACATCAGACTATATTTAGAGCTTGAATCTTCGTTCCTTCTGAATGCTCTCCCACTTCACGTAGTCCCAAACATCAATTTAAAGGCATAACCTACTTTTCACACAATAACATCTTAATCTAGGTCTTTAGGGATTTCAGGTACTTACCTCTTGGTCCCTTGAAAAACTGCACTCTGCTTCGCTATAACTGGTGGACGTATTGATCACGAACTCGGTAATGAATCCTCCCAGAATACTATCGATCCAGTGGTCGACAACCCACGCGTTTCTGTTTTCTGAAGCCTCCAAGCGCTTCACTAGTTCTGGGGTCCACACAATAGGTCCGTCAAGCTTCCCCATACCTTGACTATCCGCCAATTTGGACAGCCACTCATGCAATTCGTAGAAGAATATCTCGTGTTCGTCTGTAAATAGGTATCTATTCAGCCACTCTTCCTTCGACAGACACGAATTCATGTTCTCCTGAGCTGCAAACGCGTGTATTTTCTGATCTATCCACTTTTCAATTTCTTTCTTAGTGGGGAATCACTTATCACACATTCCTCAGATAGATCCCGGTCTCGACAACAGAACCATTTGTTGGCTTGATGGGCCATGACCCAGGTTCAAAGTTAGTTGCGCCAACCAACAAAACCCTAAACTTCTGGCCCTTTCGGCAACAAGCGCAGGATGCATTCTCACCCGAAGCAGTATTGGGGGATGAAAAAACCAGGTTTCTACATCCAGAGGTCTGTGTGATGGGTTCCCGCGGCTTTTAGGGCTTAGCTATGTCTTTGCGAACCCTAACCCTTATGAAAAAGTAAATTACAACAATTCACCTAAACATCATCTAGATCTTCGCAAAGATCATTAAATATTCATAACATCAACAAATACTACTAATCTACCCCTTTCGTGCATAAGATAAAGCATTTATTCATATAATTTGCAATACAGGGAAAAAATACAAAAAACTGCAGAAGTAAAAATAGATACACAGATGCAAAATCAATGGATCAAAACTATCTTTATTAGATGTATTCTTTCAAGTACATATTATTTTTCCTTGCGCACTCAGCTGCAAGGGCCTGTGCACTAAGCCTGTGGACTTACCAAGGTCTCCGCGCACTCAGCTGCAGGAGCCTTCCCCTTCGCCTAAGTACAGGAAACATACTTTCTTGCCTTAGCTTACTTTCCCAAAACAATGATCTTCTAGTTATGACTTATCTTCTAGACCCTTCTATATATATTATTTGCTTTTACAATACCATGGTCTGCAGACCATGGGCGAGTCTCAAAACTTCTTATCTCCTAACAACCTAAGGGACTAAAGCCCCTTTGACTCTTATTATCTTTGCGCTCCACTTCCTTAAATCACAGAGACTTTACATTTGTACAAAAATTAAGTACCAAAACTTGACCCCAGGGGACCTTATCCCAATAGGAACCTAGAGGTTATGGGTTTGATCCCATCAGAACCCCCATTTGTTCAACCAACCTTCAAACCTTCTTGACCTTTCAAAGGCTGCCAGATGATGAACTTTGATTGGTCCACCTTACCACCTTGTCAGTTGTTGCCACATCACTTCCAACTCATGTCGATTCACTTGCTAGTTGTCTGCCACTTGTCCTTCCATGTGTTAACCACGTTAGTTCCAACATGGATGCCATGTCAACTCCATGCCATCTGCCCTTGCCACATGTCATCTTTTGGTCTTGCAATATGTCCTTTCTTTGCCACGTGTCCCTGCCATGTCAATTGTATGACATGCCACATATCACTTATACAAACTGCCACATGTCATTATACATACATGTCATGTCTGTTGTACGGATCTACAATGTGTCACCCTTGTCCATCCTTTTGTTGTTTCACAAAAAATTCAAAACACAATAACTTTTGTGTACAAATTCTCTTTGAAGTTTTCAATATGTGTCAGAAAGGTCTCGTCGAGCTCTACATCATGGCGCCATTTTTATCAAGTTTCAAGCGTTTTGATTTGAGACATTTTTGGATCCTCTTGGATCAATATGGAATTGAACAACTTAGCAACTAAATGAAAAAGAAAGTCATTTATCCCATTATTAAAATACTTCATTATTTGTGCCAAGAGACACTTTACGTATAAGAGAGATGTTGTAGTCGTTGTAAAATAAATAAATAATAAAACATAATTTCAACTCAACTAATAAAAGTAACAAATATCTTCAATTCAATTTGTTATATTATAATTTTGTTTGTATTAATAAAATTACAAACAATTTTTTTGGAAAAGATATAATATACATATAACATTAAAATAAATTATAACAATAATAATTTATATTCATAACCATGATATTTCATAACATATAACTAATAAACATTAAAAGAACAATAAAATTAATTGATAAATATATGACTAGAAATAATAATTCTATATATAAAGTTGTGAAATATATATAACATAAATAATAACTATAAATTAACATCTATTTTATCATATAAATTAAAATAATGATTCATATTTTTAATACCTAGTCTAACTAATTGATGAAATGACCTTTTTCAGTGTATTTTTCTTGTCAAATTTAAACAAAATGAGTTAGAGAATTTTATAAACTTGAGTTTAAGTTATTTAATATAGCTTTTACTTAATAATATTTGTTTTTAATATATTAATAAATTAATATTATAATTTAAACATTATTGTTCAAATATAGCCGTTACTTGAAATTATGTCTCTACATTGCTCTTTATTTAAGCCTTTGCCATGGTCTGCCTCTTCATCCGGTCCTAATGATGAACCACACTTGTTGGTTCGAAAGGCGTCGACCAAAAAATTCTCTCATGTGATTTCTACCGAAAGACTTTGTTTAAATCATTATGGATCAGCGAAGCTTGAATACAGAAATTCCAATCTTGTCAAATTTAAACAAAGTGGAGTAGAGAATTTTATAAACTTGAGTTTAAGTTATTTAATTCGTAGAATTCCAATGCCCAAGGGTTTTTTAGAGTGTTGAATTCATTTATGCATTCAAAAATGTATTTTAAACAACAAAAAATCACAATCTTGCTTGAAATTGTGTGGTGGGATTCTTGAGCATCGAAATAAATCAAATATCTCATGATGCAAACTTTTTTTCAACTTTTATACTCAAAAACAAATTTGAATCTATATACACTTTTTTACCAAGGAAATATTCTAAGAGATCTACATGAGGAGAATTGAACTTGTGACCTTCAATTAGCAAGATACTTGAATAATGGAAACTCAACCAATTAAATTAACCCTCAATACTAATCTTTATAAACACTTAATAAATCCAATATTAAAATAAATCTATACTAACCCCTCACAGTGAATATTTATAAACACTTGATAAATCCAATGTTAAAATAAAAATATGCTAACATATATAAATTTGACTTATTTATATAAACATATAAAATTAAACGATATATTTAATTATAATTTTAATATTATATTAAATTAATTATTTATTATTCGATCTTAATTTTTATCCCATATTTAAATTCTAGTTCTTATCTTTATTCTTCACTTAATCTCTGCATACTCTCTTTTCCCCTAAATTAATGGTATGTAACATTAAAAAAAGGGGTACAGTTCAACCCATCTGTGAGTATTTTCATTCAACTGTGACATTTTTTATTGAATTTCTAAACGTTTCCTGATCATCCTCCTTTTGCGAAAAAGATCAACCATGCATTCGATTTAGTCTAAAATAAAATCTTTTCACTTTTCTTACACAAAAATATTCTGTTCTATTGATTAAAATAGAATATAAAATATTATAATTATGATTAATTATTAATAATAGATAATTACTAAAAATGGCCATTAATAACTGACACGGCAGTTCCTAAACTGTCAGCCTGGTTTTCTTGGGGAGCAAGCGTGGTTAGAGAACTGTACGGCAGCTATCGCGTCGCGCGAGAAATAATATGGACGGTCCATAATCGTTCAACACTCCGAAACAAAATCTCTAGGTTTCTTATTATTCTAGATTTAATTTGCTGTTCAGAGATTCTGTGTTCGATTCACGGTGGCTACATAATCGTTCTCCCGTTCGGTTAACACTGTGTCAGTCTGTAAGAAAAAGAAAGTCGGTGGTGATGGTGGTAATAGGGCAGCCTCCATATTTGTGCATGGATTTGGCGAGTCGCCGACCTAAGTGGCTATAGAAAGGCACACACCTAGGCTTTTCCGCTGTATTCCTTCCACACGTCACTTTTCTGGGGGCCTTCGCGTGCAGATGCTTTGCGGCTCTCTGTTTTTATGCATTATTTTCACCTGACCGCCTTGGATGCAGGAAACTCCATGATTTGATTTGTTTGCGGTCGAGTTCTCGCAAAAATCGAGTCGTAACGAAGTTTACACTTGATATAGCCGTGAATTTTTTCTTTCTGTGGTTTTTTCACTGCAAAAAATGGTCATATCGCTTGGATCGGATGGCAGAAATGACATGCGTTATGACCGAGCAAACCGGGAGAGGATGAGGACGTACAGGACTGCAGTGTAATAATCACTTCTAACGGAGATCTAATAAGTAACGTAAGTTTGCTATAATCATAAGGAGATTATTATCAAGATGCTGCAAGGCGCCTTTTGTTCGCGGCAGGTGCACGGTCACAGCCATTACAAGAAGTTCTGGTTGAAGAAAATCGAGGAAATGGAGGACGAGCAAACGCAGGAAGCGTTGCGTACCGTACAGCCTGAAGGTTTTGGTAGCAGAATTATCTGGCATTCAAATGAGAGCTTTAGGTCTAATTTGGAGTTTAACGGTAGAATTAAGCCGACTATTAGGGTTTCTTCTCTTAGATCCGGCGCCGAGAGTAACATTTACGCGCTAAATTCAGAGGCTTCCGAAAAAGATCTGCGAAATGGAAGCCAAACCGCCCGTGCTTTATCTATTGGCATGCGGATGCCGATGCCTTATGCTGCAGATCCAACGAATAAGCTCCGTAAGTCTCTTAATATTGATTCTCTGCAAGAAAGAGGCGAGGAGGACGAAAGAAAGTTGCAGGAAAATGGAATGAAAAGTAACGCCAAAGAAAGTCTGCAGTCGCTCAAGAGGTTTTTAAATGTCGGTACTTTCGTCGTCGTTAACGATTCACATGTATTTTTATCTTGCTTTCTTTTTTGGCAAATTGACGGTTTTTAGGTTCTGTTATATAACTTCCTTTAAATTTCTGCCAGATTGGAGAAATTCGCTCGGATAAAAGTGGAGCAACGGATCCTGAATTTCCAGATGGAGCAGTTGCCAGGACGTGCGCGGAATGCAAAACAGACAGAACGCCGCTCTGGAGAAATGGCCCAGACGGACCAAAGGTTATTGAGTTTCTTGTTTTCTTTCTTAGCAAGAGGTTAATGAGTTTCTTGTTTCGTTTTTCGCAACTCTGTTATGCAGTTTGTTCGCATGATCTCCTCGTCAATTTTCATGGAATACGGGCACTAAAGCGCGGATTTTCGTTTTAACAGTCTCTGTGTAATGCCTGCGGTATTCGGTTCAAGAAGATCGGAAAGCGCGAGCAGCAGCAGAAATCGGCTTCAAGGCTCCCTCCCTTGTCTTCCCCCAGGCAGATGACAGCGAAGCGCAAGCAACAAGACACCGATGAATATGATCCGTTGCGGCCAGATGCAGCCGTCGCCGCCGCGGCGTACCCGGTGCGCAAGAAAAGCGTCGGAGCCGTTACGGCGGTGCCTACAGGCGGTCGTCACAGGGATCGTCGGCGGTCCGTGGAAGAATCCAATTCAACTGAGCGCCGATCCGTTGAAGATTCCAGTTCAACGGAGCGCCGGTTCTTGAAAACTGGAAGCGTTGCTGGGGAGGAGCGCCGGTTCTTGAATAATGGAAGCGTTGCTGGGGAGGAGAGAGGGGCAACGAGCTCCAATTCCTTGATGATGATGCGCAGGTCCTTTGCCAAGGACGAAGAAGAGGGAGCGGTGCTCTTGATGGGTTTATCATGTGGATTGGTCAATGCTTAATTATTTAATCTCTGTATGTATCTATTTATTATCTATTTACGGAACCTGTGTGGTGCTATTTTCCAGAATTTGGATGAGAGAGCACCCAATATTGTACAAAGAAAATAAGTTATATATGTAGCTTTTGGTACGATTTGGTTGAATTCTGTCCACAAATTTTTCTTTTCCGAGTCAATTTTTGGCAGTAGATATGATAGAAGAAATCGTTCATTAAAATAACCATAAACCCACTTGCAAATATTTTTCTGTTGATATATATATTTACTTTTTATTATTCGTGGTATCTGAAATTAAGCTAAAGTATGCGAAGGCAAAGTATTAAGCAATTCTGGAAAATCAAGCTGAAGCATGCAGGTTGCTCGACCGGGTCTGCGCGGATTCCATGGCATTATAAATAGTAATATAATTGGAGCTATTAAATAATTGACTGGCCAAGGCCTCAGCACTCACATCAGATTAGACAATTCTGACGTGGACTATTGGAATATTTACTCCACGCCGCTAAAGCAATTGATAAAAAGTAAAGGGGAGGGGTTGATTGGGAGGGTTAGGATTGTGTTAAAACATTGTATTTTATGCGCCTCTCGGGAATGTTCCTACAACGTGGATCCCATTAGGACCTTTCTTTTCTTCAAAAGGTTTTGGATCTTGTTAAACCATAGGCATAGTTATAGGTATAAATATACAAAGGTGATTTTAGAATTATAATATATTATAAACAAGAAAATTAAAATTCAATTATATATGTTTTTCCTTATTACCTAACTATATGTTATGCATTTTGCATCTTAAAAAGGAAGATTAATAATAAAGAAAATTATATAATAATATATATTGGATTATATAATATATTATAAACCAGAAAATTAAAATTCAAATATATGTTTTTCCTTATTACCTAATTATATATTTTGCATTTTGCAAATTTTTTATGTTCTTTTATTGATGTTAAATTAATAGACACCATTTTTTATATTGTTTCGTTCTTATATATAATTTTTAAAAGATATTTGGATCTTTTATAAGTTGAACTTCGTATTGATGAGGTTACTTATACGCGAGTGTTAATCCAATATTTGTTTATGACAATCCTAATTTGGAGACAATTTTTTATATTATTTCGTTCTTAAACATAATTTGAGGTTATTTATACATGAGTGTTTTATCCAAACCAAATTGGTTTGTGATAATCAAACTTTGAATTTGTATATTTATATAATTTTCTTCAAATTAATATTCATTTTAATGTAGTTAAAATTAAATAATAATGTGGTTAAAAAAAGTGTGAAGGGTTGAAAATAAAGTTTAAAATATTTATTTTTTAACATATATTTGTTATCTTTTATTTATTATTTTAAAATTTAAGTATCTCAAAAATAAATATATATATGAGTAGTTATTGATTTTAGACTTCTGCGATCTGTGTTCTGTGTGGTTGTATCTTCCGGATTCATCGCCTTTGTGTTCTGTGTGGTTGTATCTTCCGGATTCATCGCATCAGCCTTTGTGGTTCATCATCAGGATGAGAATTATTGAAGAAGTCAGTGATGGGTGATGGTGAATAAATAGGTAAAGGTAAGGGAGAGAGCAGAGCCGACAGCATCCAGGTAAGAGGAGAGGTTCCTTTGTATATAATTGTTTTATGTATATTTGTTATGTTTTAACCTAATTGTGACAAGATTAGTTTATTTCTTTTTATATTGATTGGTTTAATGTATTGAGAAATGTATATATTGCTTCATATATATTTGATTTAATGATTTGTTTTAATATGTATTGATTGATTTTAATATATATTATGTATTGATTTAATATGTGTTATGTTTATTTCTTTTTATATACTTTTATATGTTCTTTTTGTTTGATATTAATGAGCTAAGATATGTATTTATTGATTTAATATATTATGATATATGTGTGTATTTTGTTTTGATGTATATTATGTTTTTGATTCATATAATGATTAAATATATGTATTATGTTTTGATTTATATGATGATTTGATACATATTTTATGTTTTTGTATTATTTAAGATATAAATTTATTGATATAATATGTGTTAATATATTTTATTTGTTTGAATAATGATTTAATATGTATTAATAAATTTATTGATTTAATATATATCATGTTTTAAGATATATATTAACAAATTTATTGATGTAATATATATTCTGTTTTATTGATTTAATATGTGTTTATGTGTTAAGATATGTATGTATTGATATATTATGTTTTGATTTATATATTAATTCAATATATGTCATGTTTTGATTTATATGTTTTGTATTATTTGTGATATAAATTTATTGATTTAATATATATTATGTTTCAAGATATGTATTAATAAATTTATTGTTTTAATGTATATTATGTTTTATTGATTTAATATACATTAAATCAATAAAACATTAGTATTATTATATATTTTTATAATTATGAAATTTAAAATATTAATATTTAAAAAAATTAGTATAAATGGTGATATATATATATATATAAATAATTATAAAATTTAAAATATTAATATTAAAAAAATATATAATATAAAAGATGATAAGCGTGTTTTGTTAAAGCATTTTTAATAATTTAATTTAAGCATTATAATTATTTTATTATTAAAATGGGAAAATCTATAAACTATTGATTGAGTTTCTTTACTGGTTAGATGGACAACCTAAAGTTTTAGGATTAAAAACTACTATTAGTTTTTCTGAGGTAAATCTAATTACTCGCCTCATATTTTTTTTTATGATAATGTGTTTTATATATATAGATATAGATATATGTGTTTATAAATTTTTATTGTTTTAAAGATTATTTCTATATGTGAAGAAATTTATTAATGCATAAATATTTTGATATTCCTGCATTTCAAGAGATTTATCTATTTTTTAATCTCATTTCTTGAGATGCATAAATATTTGTTTATTTTATTTTTTGAGATACATAAATATTTGATATGCATAATAAAATATTATAAATATTAAATATTAAATATTCTGGTAATAAAATATTAATTATAAATATTAAAATATTAAATACTCTGGTTATAAAATATTATAAATATTCTGGTTATAAATATTAAATATTCTACATCTCAAGAGATTTCTTGAGATGCATATCTCGTAGAAATTTTTTGATGCATAAATATTTCATGAGATTTATCTCACATCTCAAGAGATTTCTTGAGATGCATATCTGGTAGAAATTTTTTGATGCATAAATATTTCATGAGATTTATCTCATTTCTTGAGATGTATATCTAATAGAGATTTCTTGAGATGCATATTTGGTAGAAATTTTTTGATGTATAAATATTTACATTAAAGAAAAAACAGTTACATCCATGCTATCATTTGCCAGAGGCCATCCCTGGCCTCTGGACTTACAGTAAACAAAAAAAGAACCACCCATACAGGGTCCACGTCACAGTCTTGCATACCCACACAGGGGCCTTAACCAAAAAACTAAAACGCCCGCACAGGGGCAGCTTCCTTGAGATCAAAACACCCACACAGGGGAATTGCCATGAAAATAGAGAGCCCACGCAGGGGCTTTAACCTTTTGAAAATCAGAGGGGCAGAGTTGTCATTCCACTCAGGGGCGTGGAAGAGAAAAGGAAAAATTTTATCACTTGCCCTCGCAAAACAGAGACTTACAAAATAGGGCTTGGAGACGCAGTGGACACTATAATTCGCATACAAAACAGAGCCGTTCAAAACATACCAGCTGCCATAGCGGCTTATATGGCAATTCAGGGCAGAACCAGAGCACCGAGTGTGATGAAGAGAATGAATGAGCGGGCTTCTAATCTTCAGGCTCCTCTTCATATATCCAGCACGTTCCTTCCGGAGGAGGGCCCCAATCCACCTTGGCTTTTCCGGACGGAGGCACCTCCTGAGAAGCTGGCGGGTCGAGGTCCGGCTTGAAACGATCTTCTGGCAGTCCTTCTGCTGCCCTGGAGCTCTCAGCCTGATGGGGCTGTGGGCGAGGCTGCTCCCCGACCACCTCCACTGGTTCTTCCATAAACAAGACAGAGACATGAGCATTAATTCGAGAATTGGCCGGGGCGCTGTTGAAGGAAAAAACTGTTGTGCCAAACGCTGGAAGGGAATTAGTGCCCGCCTCAGAATTGCCAGAGTCCATGAACTGGCTCGATTGCAAGGGATTCGCTTCTTCCACACGATGACATAGACAGCGACAGCAGTGGGTAGAGGCATTGTCGACAGAAGGGCGAGAAGTGCCGCCTCTGCCAGAGCCTCGGCGACTGATAAGGCGTTGTCTGGGCTTGACCATGGTGGCGATGGAAACCAGAGATCCCAACAGAGCAGGATAACCATAAACGTACTCGTCGCCCACTCTTGCAATTTTGCAACCAACTTCAATGGCAGCGGGGGCACCTTGAGCCAGACCTCGTGAACATTCCAATGCACAGACTTCCAATTCCATAAACTGCCGACATTCCAATGCACAGCTCTCCTTACCTGCACCATACTTATGCCTCTCCGCAGCGTCTCGGCCCTCGCGAGCCATAACTGCTCACAGAACTCAGAGCTGTAAACCGGACTGGGCATTAAATTGCCGTCCCTTCTCTCCTCGGCTCCCACACTTGCAATCCGCGACGGCAGATTGCCATGAGTACCTCTTTTAATCTTGGTACCGCCCATGGTTACCATGTGGCAGATCCATCTCCTCGCCCGTGGCACCCGCATCCGGGGAGATTTATCTCATTGCTTGAGATGCATATCTGGTAGAAATTTTTTGATGCATAAATATTTAATCCCTCTGATATCAAATATTTCTGCATCTCAAGAGATTTATCTCATTTCTTGAGATGCATAAATATTTGATCCAATTTATTGATGCATAAATATTTGGTAGAAATTTTTTGATGCATAAATATTTCATGAGTTTTATCTCATTTCTTGAGATGCATATCTGGTAGAAATTTTTTGATGCATAAATATTTGATCCCTCTCTGGTAGATTATTTATCTCATTTGCATAATATTTGATCCCTCTCTTTATTGTTTTAAAGATTATTTCTATATCTCAAGAAATTTATTAATGCAAGAGATTTTTTCTCGTTTTTTGAGATTTTATTGTTTTCAAGATTATTTCTATATCTCAAGAAATTTATTGATGCAAGATATTGATCTCATTTCTTGAGATTTTATTGTTTTAAAGATTATTTCTATATCTCAATAAATTTATTGATGCATAAATATTTGATCCCTCATAAATTTCTGCATCTCAAGAGATTTATCTCATTTCTTGAGATTTTATTGTTTTAAAGATTATTTCTATATCTCAAGAAATTTATTGATGCATAAATATTTGATCTCTCATATATCAAATTTATTCATCTCAAGAGATTTATCTCATTTCTTGAGATGCATAAATATTTGATCCCTCTCAGTGCTCAAGAGATTTATCTCATTTCATTTCTTGAGATGCATAAATATTTGGTAACATATTTCTGCATCTCAAGAGGTTTATCTCATGATTTCATTTCTTGAGATGCATAAAATATTTCTGCATCTCAAGAGATTTATGTCATTTCATTTCTTGAGATGCATAAATATTTGATCTGTCTCGGTGTGGTAAAATATTTCTGCATCTCAAGAGATCTATCTCATTTCTTGAGATGAAGATTTATCTCATTTCTTGAGATGCATAAATATTTGATCCCTCTCTGTTAGATTATTTATTGAGTTCTTGAGATGCATAAAAATTTGATCCCTCTCAGTGTGGTAGATTATTGCTGCATCTCAAGGATTTATCTCATTTCTTGAGATGATAGATTATTTCTGCATCTCAAGGATTTATCTCATTTCTTGAGACGATAAATGCAATAAATCTCTTGATGCATAAATATTTATCTCAAGAGATTTATCTCATTTCTTGAGATGCATAAATATTTGATCCCTCTTGGTAGATTATTTATCTCATTTCTTGAGATGCATAAGTAGATTATTTCTGCATCTCAAGAGATTTATGTTGAAGTTTCTAAGTCTAACAGTCAGAAACTCTCCATGTACTTTCTGATTTATTCCTTCCTACTTGTTCTGATTAATTAACAAGTTATTTACTATGTAAATATTGAAAATAAACACAAGTACATGCTCAACACATTACAGATCATTAAATAAAGAAACAGAAACAAATGTACAAATGACACCATTATTTTTGGATTAATGTCCCTGGAAAAACCCAATGCGGGAAAATTGGTGCAGCTATCTGAGGGTTTGATTTATTAAGCAGTTTCAGAATACAATCTGGGTGCCAAATCTAGCTCACGCAACAGAGAAAAATTTCGGCAGTAGTACCTCTCATTCGGAGACAGATGCTTCAGCTGAAACCCTGGATAAACAATCTGGCAACTCCTCAGCTCCAATCCATCCCACGAAAATCCCCAGCGTTAGACTTTAGGGATTGTGTCAACCTTTTTTTCCCTCTGCGTCAGCTTTCCTGAAAGTTCCTGCAGTTCCTGACAGTTTCAGTTGTTCCCGATGGTTCAGCTTATGCCCTCTGCATTAGCTTTACCAACAGTTCTGGCTATTCTCCGCAGTTTCATCATATGCCCTCCGCGTCAACTTTCCCGGCTTCTGCCCTGATCCTCTTGGCATTATCTCTGCCTCTCTGCTTCTGTATTCACTGCCCCTTAACTGCAGCTCCAGATCACTCTCTCAACTTTCTCAGCAAACCCAGCCCCAGAAAGTCGAAATCTTGATCTCTTGGTGTGTTCTCCACGTGACCCTCAAGCCTCTTCTTATACTTTTCTCGTTGACAAATCAACAGCTGAGATTAAGTCCCTAATCAATGGCTAAGATTAGATATGACTTTTGGACCATTCTAACACAATTTTATATTAATTCACATTAATATTTTAATTTTCCTAAGTTTAGACTTAGGGACTCCATTAAAAATATTAATTATTTTAATATCTCCCAAACTATTTAAAATCTGCATAAACCCTTTCTGGGTATTGGAGATCTCATGTGCCTTATCCTCTCCACCAAATTTCGTGGCTAGAGCACATCTGATGCTACCCCAAATCAACACTCCCTCTTAGCGAGGACTGTGCTCTAGCAATACTCCTCACTGAGTATTACTCTGATCATCTGGCATCGGTCCCTGATGTTAGGCCTGTTGCCCATCATCTGTACTGTTGCATTCTGTATTGCCACCCATGGCTATACCACTGCCACTGCTGCATCTGTACGACAACTCCCTCTGCATCTGTGCTGTTGCCCATGGCCCTGCCACTGCCACTGCTGCGTCTGCACTGCATCCCCTCTCATCATGCTGCATCGTGCTTCCCATAGCACCGCCACTGCTAACTGTTGCACTGCAACTCAATTACTGAGAAGTAAGTAAATAATCTCCCAACTCTAACATCTCTGTCAGGGTAGATACACTCCTGATGCTGAAGCTCCCTCTGTCCCTGACAAGTGATTCCTCTCTAACCTCTGCAATGTTGCAACAACTCTCTGCATCTCGCACCGTTGCACACCTCTCTGTACCATCCTGCACTGGTGCAACACTCTTGTGCCTCTCGCACTGTTGTAGCCTGCTAGCCTCGCGTTTTCCTGGGAATCCTGCACTGTAGCTCTCTCTATCGCTCCATCCTCATCCGTCTCTACCAATATCCGCCAATCCTCCTACTCCTCTTTGAGGCTCCCGTAGCCAGGGATAATCCAAGAGTTTGGGTACCTCGAGGATCCTGCCCATCATCTTCTGTACTCCTCCTGACTACAACTCGATGTCTCCCCACTTTCGCTCAAATGGTGTATGTGCACTCATGGCACAGACATTGTCTGTCTCCACTTCCTTCTCTGCCCTTGTTGGCGCTGCCTTGGTCTCAGAAGCCTCTCCCTTACTCTTCTTCCTCGGACACTGGGTCGCATAATGACCCAGCTCCCCACAGTGGAAGCATTTGACCTTGGAGAGGTCCTTCTTCTTCTGCTTTTCTTGCTTACCCTCAGATGCTAGGGCATCATATACCTCCTCCTCCTTCTTGATTCTGATCCCCTTGCTGTTGCTTCCCGTCTTGGTCACCCTCTTGATCTCTTCTTGGCAAAGAGTCGCCCACATTTCCTCCCAATCTGGAAGGGTCGCCCTGCCCAGTATGCTTTGGACAAACACCTCCCAGTCTTCTGAGACTGCATTCAAGGTTTTTCTCACCATCAACTCTAGATCTGGTGTGGGCCCTATGGAAGTCAGTTGATCTTGGATCTCCTTCAATTGACCGAGGAAGGTGTCGATCTATTCTCCCTTCTACATATGGTTTGACCGCAGTTGATTTTCTAGGATCATCTTCCTCTGCACAGAAGTATGCTGATACAACTTGTTTAGGGCCTTCCACATCTCCCGTGCCGTATTCTTCTTGGCAATATGTGGTACTATATGATCCTTGACCCTATCAAGAATGATGCTCTTGGTCCTTGCCATTGCTTCCTCATACTTATCATTGTAAGCTGGGTCAACTGGGATCGCTATCGTCTTCAAGGCAAAGTGCTTGACACGATTTCTATCAAGTACGGATAAGATTTTGGCCTTTCAGACTACGAAGTTTGAGGCTCCGTCCAGTCTTTCCTGGTCTCTTACTCCGTGTAGTGCCATTCTGTTGCTCTTATACTTCCCTCCTAGATGTTCTCGATGTGACTCCCTCTGAGCCTCAATTTCCCTCCTGGAAATCCTTCTACCGATGTCGAGATGCCCGCTACTCTCATCATTTGTGCAACCGCAACACTGATCCGGATTTCTCGACTAGAAACCCTCGGTAGAAACTCCCTCCTCCTTGGCCTTTCCCTGTTAGGTATTGTTCTGACAACAGTACCCCACTAGCTCCACTCTGCAACTTATCCACATCATCCTAAACCCCAACAACCTAAAGGTGAGAGCTCCTAGGCTCTGCGCAGTCCTAGCATAGACAAACTAGCTCCCTAAGCCAACTACGTTAGCCCTCCTGGCCTCTACGTGGTTCTATGTGAGCCTATCTTTGCCTCCATCAGCCTCTGTGCAGCCTCTTCATGGTCCGAACTTGATGACGCAGGCACTGTGTCACCCCTTCCTTGTTGTTTTGCTCCTAGGAACAACTTTTGTCACTTGGGACAAATATTTTTTGTTGCTGCCGCTCTGCTCGGCTGATGTCCTCAGTTCTCCTGTGATTTGCAACCACGCTCTGATACCATGTTGAAGTTTCTAAGTCTAACAATTAGAAACCCTCCATGTACTTTATGAGTTATTCCTTCCTACTTGTTCTGATTAATTAACAAGTTATTTACCATGTAAATAGTGAAAATAAACACAAGTAGATACTCAACACAGTACAGATCATCAACTAAAGGAAACAGAAACAAGCACACAATTGACACCGTTATTTTTGGACTAATATCCCTGGAAAAACCCAATGTGGGAAAATCGGTGCAACTATCTGAGGGTTTGATTTATTAAGTAGTTTCAGAATACAATTTGGGTGCCAAATCCAGCTCACCCAATAGAGAAAAATCTCGGCAATAATACCTCTGCTTCGGAGACATATGCTCCAAGTGACCCTCAAGCCTCCTCTTATACTTTTCTCATTGACAGATCAACAGCTGAGATTAAGTCTCTAATCAACGTCTAAGATTAGATCTGGCTTGATCCTTGACTTTTGGACCATTCTAACACAGTTTTATATTAATTCACATTAATATTTTAATTTCCCTAAGTTTAGACTTAGGGACTCCATTAAAAATATTAATTATTTTAATATCTCCCAAACTGTTTATAATCTGTCCAAACCCTTTTTGGGTATTAGAGATCTCATGTGCCTTAGCCTCTCCACCAAATTTCGTGGCTAGAGAACATCCGATGCTACCCAAAATCAACATTATCATTTCTTGAGATGCGATAAATTTCTTGATGCATAAATATTTGATCCCTAGATTTATGCTGGTTTTATTCCCCCCTTTAAATAGGTTATATTCCACATGAGTACAATGGGAAATACCATGGGTTCTTTTCATAAACCTCGAGCTCAAAAATCGCATAGGGTTATTTTTGTTTTGATCGAGTCAAAATGTTTATATAGACAACATAAAATGTTTATATAGACAACATGTGGTAGATTCAGAGTTAAGACGGATTTATGTTGGACATTTGCCTCTTGGTGCAATGACATTATCATAGTCTAAATGTATAAATTAGATGATTAAATTTGGATTATTGTTTGATATTATAATGTTTTTTTTTTTTAAATAATAAAGTTATATGCATTGTAAAAGTATTGAAAATAATGTTTAAAAATTCAAGGATGTTTAATAATTATTAGGTTTATTCCAAGCTTCTTTAAGCATTGTAATATAGACCTCAGATCTACCTTTTCTTTTCACTCTAAAGGAGGTTTGCATCTCAAGAGATTTGATCCCTCTTAGCTTGGTAGATCTGTAGTTAAGATGGGGAGTTAATATAGATCTACCTTTTCTTTTCACTCTAAAGGATGTTTGCATCTCTAGAGTTAAGATGTGGAGTTAAGATGGATCTAGGATGGTTTAATTCCCCCCTTTAAATAGGTTATATTCCACCATGAATACCATGGGTTAATACCATCGATTCTTAATACCATGGGTCATTTTTATTTTTAATATTATTTTATTTTTATAGGGTTATTGTTATTTTGTTATTTTTATTTTATTTTATTTATGTAATTTGACTTAGTCAAAATGTTAAACATTATATTACGACATCTCTACCATATTGGGTTGGAGAGCTTGGAGAGTGCCTCTCATGATTGGATTATTTTATGCAAAGAGTTTTATAATAGGATTTTTTTTAATAGATGGATTAATGTGGATCATTATATATGGAGGTCATTACTAGTAAATAATGTTTATGTAATAGTGTAAACACAATTAGTGTAGGTCACATGGTGGGGATGGTTTGTTGTCTTCCTCCCCACTCAAGTTCGAATACACATTTGTTTGTAATGTGATCATCTACCTTGATTCCTCATAATAACATGTAGATGATTATCTACCTTGATTCCTTGGAATAACAGGTAGATGATTATCTACCTTGATTCCTCGGAATAATAGGTAGATATTGTTCGTGGATGTAGCTAGTACCTAGTGAACCACATGAAAAAAATAAGTGTAAACATAATTATTGTAAGAACACTTGAAGGTTCCAATTACCAAAAAGTTCTTTGAAAAATGTATCATATAAAGATATAGAAGCATTATAAAAGATGTTATGGAAATCATTTATAATCTAAATTCACCATTATTGTAATAAATCTTTTTACAAGGTTCCACATACTAGAAAGTTCTTCTCTAGAATGTTCCTAAGGGATAAAAGGTACTATATAATGATTTAGAATCACTATAAAAGATGTCTTGGAAATCATTTGTAATTGGAGCTCTATTTATTGAAGGTTGTCCCCTCGAAGAGGCAAGTTAACATTGCTTGCACATGAAGTTATAATATTTTGGTTTTGCATATTGTTCATCGTGATTGTATTTTTGTTTCTTTCTGCAATAGATTTAAGTAATATCTATACATTATGTTTTGAATATTTCTAATTGGCACATCACAAGTGGTAACAAATCACTTTCCACGACCATTTTTAGAGTAAATACAAGTCTAGTATTTAATCATGGTATATGAATTTTGAGGAGAGAAAAGGGAGAGATCACATGCATGAAATATTAGAGGTTTCATTTGGTTGGAAACCCTTGTAACCTTGTAGTGTTGCATCAAATAGCACATGTATATGGAATTTCACTTCCACATACCCTTGTGTATATCAAAATGTATGTCTATGTGTCCTGAAACTAACTTTAGATTAGCAACTTAACTACCCAACTATTATAGTGGCATTGAGAACAACATTTAGGAATATTATTCTCTAGTAATGCCTAATTGGGTAATATGTCTAAGGGTACATTCAAACCTTCTCAATTAGAGGCTTAGAGCCCTAAGATATTGTGTTGAGTACTATTGGTGTACCTTGCACGTATATCAAAGAGTTATAGCACATGGAATTCTCTTGTCCCAACGAACCTTGAATCCCCACTCCTTTTTGCTAGCCCAAGACACTAATAAAACAAGGGGCTATGTTAAAAATTTGAATATTTAGTCGTTCGAATCCCTACTTCCTATTACTAGTTTGATAAATTCCTACATATTAAGAATTTGGGATTCTGTTAGCATACCATTCTTTAGGTGGGAGTATAACTCCTCATGAGATAAAAAGAGATATATGATAAAATGGTCCCATTTGCACCATTATTTGGGACCTATCTTAATAGACTATATTGTGTTTATCTTCATGGCCCACCTCTCTCTTAAGCCTATTTTTTGTGTGGACTTACTCACCCCATTTCCCACTACCTATCTCAATGGCCACTACAAGACACACTGATCACATTGATATTAATCTCTAGTAAGTCATGTTTGTGTAGACCCACTAGCCCCATTACACTGCAACTATCTCACTAACCCCAAAAAACTATTTTGATCACCTTGATTCCACTCTTTAAAAAAAAATTAATGTGCACCCCATCTCGATGGATATGATACCATGATTATGACACCCATTTTGCTCAATTGGAAATGTTGTGTGATGATTTAAAAAGCATATTAGACCAAACTTAAGCTATCAACAAGAAAAATTTTGCTACAGTTAATGACAAGATCAAAAAACAAAAATCACTCCCTAACTAGCTATCCCAATTCATCACTCTAGGGGTTTGAAATACCCAATTCCATACGGCTTTACTCTAACCCAATTGTTTTTGTTTTGTGACTTCATAAAGTGGATGTGAATAAATCAGGATGGCTTGGACCCAATTGATTGGGTCACTTAATGGAATACTATTTTTTGTCGCATGGCATCATTAATGACTTATGAAACTTTGGTGGGCGTCTTCTATTTGGATTCCTATAGAGGTTATATTGCTTGGAATAAATTTGTCACAAATCTCTATGGATGTCTGAACTTGATATTCATGATCATTTAGGTTACTTTACCAAACTTATAAGTCTAGTACATTCAAAAGCTACATATTTTCTTTTGAGAAACTTTCTTTCCACATCAAAGGCATGTTCAATACCTTCTTCCCATAATGCTTTATTAGTGGATTGAAGGATAAATTCATGCATAAGCCTTAATGGCTTACCCTATCACGTGGATCTAAGCCACTCAACAAGTCACAGGAGCCCAATAAGATTTCAATTGTGAAATTAAAAAAACCATCCTTTATTCCTTGTCCCCATCACACTAATTTCTCTCCTCTGCCCCCTCTTAAGATCTACTAACCAACCCATGCTAAAATGATAGAAATATCAACTTAAAGGCCTTTGCCACAATTGTGATGAAGATTATTTTTTTGGGCATAAATATAAGGAGAAATTTTTTTTATGGCCATTTAGAGGAAATTTTAGAAGATGATGGTGATTCTCTCCCTTAAGAACCTCTACCTCAACCAGATGACAATCTTTCTCCCTATTATCGAACATATGGGGATGATTCAAATGGAAAATCACATCCACCCATGGTAGTTACACATGGTATTTTCCCATGGTATTATTACCCATTGTATTCGCCCATGGTAATTAACCATGGTATTGTAACTCAAAAGTCTATAAATTTTGAGCCTCACTTTGTAAAAGAGGATAATTTAGTCCACACAATGTGTAGAAATTAGGTTGTAGATTTGCAACTGCTCATGAAGTTTTAATCAAAATCACAAGACACAGATCTACACTACTACTTTGCGGATATTAATTCACAATTTAGAACAAGAATTTTTGACGTGCAAGAAGAAATAACACACATGCAACAAGTATTTTTTATCTAGGGAAAACAATCTACTAAAAACCCCAATGTCTCTTGCATTAATAAAATGAAATAGATATGTATTACAATTGCTTTGCTCAACTGAGCTCACCCTGCAAGTGCACAACCTATCTCTCTACTCACTGAAGGCCTCTAACCCAAACTTAGTCAAAATTTCCCTTGGCTTGAGCTCCTAGTTCCTTGTGTTGTTGATCTAGATATCTCAGCTACCAGAATTAACCAAGATCTTTTACTTTTTTGATGTTAGTAGAGTTGCATGTGAAAGAGTATGAAAAACCACATGTTCACACTTTAAAGATGAGGAAACATAAAGGAAACCATCAAATCAAAGAACACACACAACTTGATAATGAAGTTCGTCCAGTGTGTACTACATCTCTGGGCCTGGTATCTAGAGTGGGGGAGTTGCTTCATTAATCGCTGCAAGATGATGATGAATACATGGTGTGTTATTTGTCAATACAAGAAAGAACTCCATCAACTAGAGTGGCATGTATCTCCATGAGACACTCTTCTATATGAACTCTCACTCATAAAATCACTCCTTCAACATGACAAAATAAAAAACTCTCACATGAAGTGGCATACAAGGATCCTTCGACAAAATGGAAAACAAGAATCTCAACATCAAATCATCATCTTAGAAAAAATCAAAAGAATACATGGCATCAATGCATATTATACCTCCATTTCAAGGGGATGGCCTAAAAATGCACCCCCCTGCTGAAGAAACAGACTGCACGGTTGAATTCTTGGTGAAAAATTGTGAAATCTGACTATAAACTTGACCCCTTCCTGACTCCGTCAAATTTGGGCTTCCCGAGAATCTCAAAGATTCCTCAAATTTTCTCTTCTGCGGGCTGACTGAAATTCGATTGTTTAGATGAATAAACCAATCTTACGATCATGTTCCTTGCGAAAAACTGAGAAAAATGAGCATACATTCGACAAAGTTTTGACACCTTCAAAATTTTGCCCCTAGGGAATCTTAAAGATTTCTCAAAAAATCCTCATAAAGAATATTCTTTGAAATATTCCCTAACATATGTTCTAACAATATTCCTAGAATCTTCTTGAGATTCATGACTTCATTGGCTTGCTTCCACCCTCATCTCTCATGTATTTTTCATGGTTCCCTTTTAACCATTTGAATGACATTTTATAACAAAGTGTGAGGGTGAATAAGACAAAGTGTGTGGTTGGCATAATGGTTGGAATAGTCATATTAAGCTACTTGTTCTTAGGGAGATTTTGGATTAAAAACCCATGGACTCCCAATTTTGGTTTTAATATGGTTTTAAAGCTCAATTTTGGTTTTAATATAGTTTTCAAACCATATAATATATGTTATACGTATGACCATATTGTAATGACTCCAAAAACCATGAGAATAAGACAAAAATGGAGTTTTCACCATGCCAAGGCCACTTGGGCCTAATTTGAGGTGCCATGTGGCACCATGTGATTGGGCCATGTGGCAGAGTCTCATTGATCCACATCATCTGCCACCTACTTGCCATGCGTCGACTTGTGGTGTTTCCATGTCACCTGCTTGTGCATCCACTTGGTTTGCTGATTGGCTTCCACATCATCTTTATGGCTCCCACCAGACCCGTTGACTTTTCTACTGCATGGAAGCCTAATGATTTCCACATGGCACCCTAGTTTGACTTTGACTTTTACTTGGTTTGACCAAAACTTTTACTGACCATAAATTTTGCATACGAACTCAGATTGAGGTGTCGTTTGCATCATTGGAGATCTCTCACTGATATCTACAACTTGGTCTTGGTTTCATAAAATTTTGAACACTTTAATTTTTGAGGTTTCCTAGAGCCACCTGGATCATTCCTCTCCACTGTTGTGGGGAAAAATGCCTATGCAGGACGATCCTATCCACCTAAGGTGTGACAGTGCCTTAGCAACAAACAAAAACAACTATTCTAGTATTCTTCCTTTATGAATTAAGAATGAAGAGAGATGGATGGACTAACCGGTGTCTTCCGTTTGTCCCTCGATCTGGTTTCTCTTCTCTTTGAGAGTTCCCAGCTACTTGCCTTCTCACTCACCCAGCTTCAACAGGTTCCTGCAAGATCACAAGAAGGGAACACTACACAAAGACATAGATTCGTATTCATAACTAGTTCAGGATTAGAAATAAACTAAACATACTAATGCAATCATACATCAAAGATACATCAGTATATAGGAGAAACCAAGATAGCTTTATTGATGAATAACAAGGTTCAGGAGGAGATACAACCAAGAGAGTTCCAATCCAGCATCTACCTCCCAGCGAATGAAATCCTTTCTTCACCTCCCTTCAAAGCATTAAGCACCCAATGATTCCAATCTCAAACCAACATCAATTCTTTGCAATAACAAAATTCCAGCCTCCCGGATCTCATGGAGGAGAGATCCATATATAGATGTTTGGAGAGAGGATGAGTCAGCTTGAGATCTGACTAGTGTCCTCTCCCTCTGTCAGTTCTTGCTTCCACTTGGAGACTAAGAGCCTCTTACTCATCACTTAGTCGAACTCATCAAGGCAAGTGTCATGGAGGAAGATTCTGGAAGCTTCCACAGTCTTTACACCTCGCACAAAGGACCCTGCCATTTGTCATTTCCCGCTCAGCGCACCCTGGTAGTGCTTCCACCTGCGTTGCAATGCAACTAGCCAGTGTAGCCTCTGCATTTCAACGCAGGCAGCTAGTGGAGCCTCTGAATTGATCCTGAATTGACTTGTTTTTGAGCAGTTTCTGGTGGAGAACTTCTGTGAATTGCTGTGGTTTGTTAGCCTTGTTCCTCTAGGGGTAGGAACAACATGTTTAGGGACTTTGGATCCCTTGGATTATGGACATTTCATGCTTATAGCTGTAAGGCACAAAAATGTCTATAACAGTTGCCCCCTAAAGTATGAGGCCGTTTATCGGGTGAAATGCTTTATTAGGAGGATCTGAAGTTCTTTCAATGCTGGGAGGAGACCTGTAATACAATACAATACAATACATTATTTTCATACGTTTTTTCACGATCTAGCTGAGGCGGGCATTCCCATGCTCAACTTTATAAATTCATTTTCATGTACATATAACAGACAATCGTCTGATGATAGACTGATGATTCTGATAGAGCCATCATCCTTTTGGTAGGATGATTATCTTTGCTGTAAAGCTGTACATTTCTATGTCTTTATTAGCTGAATATATATCGCAGCCCGGATGGATGAAACTAGATCCGGGCTCTTCAATCTCGTCCGATCTTCACTCTAAGTACAAGTCGATCCATGTGAGAATTGCTCTGAAGTCGAACATGGAAAGACATCACTTGATTACCAGTCAATGATGTAAACTGTTAACAAGCGCGAGAGGAATCACCGATAATGAAGATGACCCTCAAGGTACTGCAGTAAAATTCACGTGGTGTGAATAGAGTACTTGGCGTCGAACACCACGCAAAATCTTTCGGTCGAAGGTCATTGATGTGTACCTGTCGCCGGAAGTGAGAAACTTGCCATTGAGGCATGCAAGCTTCAAAGTACTGAAGGGGGTGTTCCTAGATCAACTTCTTGGATAATGAGCTGATGTCGACAAGAAGTGATCCGTCAAAGGAGGGCCTTAATGAATCCCACATCAATGACACGGAACAGAGCTAATGATTTTGATGGAGGTGAAAACGATCTGATGACATATGATTCAGGGTGGCGGTCGTGAAAGAGTATAATGTATGGTAGTGGATGGGACACAGGTGACTTCTCTGAACGACTTCTCTTGAACATATGGCGACACTTATGCGATGGATCGGTAGCATTACCCCAAATATGGATGGTATGGCGAGACCATGGTGATGTGACCGGTGAATGAAACAACCCAACCCGATTGTGGTACGGAGGAAAAGTGTCATGTTCAAGAGCGACTTGCTACCATCAAAGTTTTCTTAAGTTTCTCCCAATTTTTCCCCAGTCATTGCTGACCAGTACCTCTTTATTTTTGTCAAGCTTGAGGAGGATAACATATGCTTGTTCTATAATTTGCCCTTCGGGCAAACCCATCGCTATGTTTTAACGAGCCTAGCGATAGTGAAACTCGTTCTCGTCTAAAGACAAGTTTGTCGCTATTTAATGCTTTTAACGAATCTAACGACAAAGATAACTCAGTCCTTTTCATTTTTAGAGAGTCTGAAAAGGTACGTAAAGTCAACTCCGAAAGTCCTTTTTCGTCATCTAATCCCTTAAGTCCAAAAAAGTATAAAACAATACAGAAGGGATGAGTTTTCGATAGTTTTAACGAGCCGAACAAAAAAAGCGCTCGATCTTTTTGTGCAATAATCCCTCAGGTCCAAAAAGATTAAAATCTAGAGGAGGGATAGCACTTCTGGTCGCTTTAACGAGCTGGAAGGCCAAAACTCGGCAATCTTTTCATATTTTACGAGTCAGATGAAAAGAGCTTAAAGAAGACTCGTCTTTTGAGGAACGAGTGATAAAACAGGTTAGCAGCTGATTCCAGGTAAGAGTTGGAATTTTCCAATCACGGTAGTGTCACAAGGATGGCTAGTGAAATCACTCTTCGCAGCTGTTCCTCAAAATGGGTAAACAATCACATGGAGGTGAACGATCGGCCAATGGAAAAGTGGAGGTGACGGTGCAAACACGACCAAGGCTTTAATGGCTGATAATGTTACATTCACGGTGGTTATTTACTGGAAGATAGTTCATTTTTTAACGAGCTTAAACGCGGAAAAACACTGCTCAATCTTATGTTTATTTTTTAACGAGCATGAACTATGTGCTAAAACTGCTCGAACTTATGTTTATTTTTTAACGAGCATGAACTATTGCTAAAACTGCTCGATAATCCAGCCTCTGATAAGAATGTCTCATGTAAGATGCCATTTTTTATGGAGCTTGCGCCTTACCAAAGCTATGCCCTGCATCCTTTCTTTATGCAAGTTCGGAAACGACTAATCCTACGAGTTTAAAGGGTTAGACCTACGGGTTTAAAGGGAGGACCTAAAAATTTAAAAAATAAATAGCTGCCCCTTGCTTGCACTCAAAAAGGTTTGCATGCCCCCAGGCATAAAGTACGATTTCAAGGTTACCCCTTCTTAGTCCAATAAAACATTTGTTTTACTGGGAGAGGCCTACCTCTTTCAGGTTACCCAAAGATTGTTTCATCAATGCAGCGAACAAAACACTTCTTCGGCGGTGTCTACCGAGATAGACAAAGGTGAGTGACAACGAGTGCCAAACACATAACTTTAACAAAAGAATCTTATTCTAGAATAACCCCTCTTCCAAGACGGACGGGGTACAGATTAATCATATTCCCTCGTGGAAACTTACCCTATACCCAAAGTTTTCCTGCCGAAGCAGACCAGGACGCATGCCCCCTGGGTCCCAGTCATATCCCTCCGAATTACTCACGCTCATCGGGAGGACGGACCGTGGGTTGAGACATTTATTGTGTGAAGAGACCATTTAGGGATGGTATATGACTATTTGCGATGCGTGATCCGGGAAATGAAAGCTGGTCCACGAGCTTGACCACTCTTCCTTCGTGCAGAAAACACATTACTCTAAAGAGTGAGGAGACGATGGCTCCCATGCAATATATATAGTCTCGTCCAAGGAGTAGGTTATAATCCAAGGGTCCTTGAACGACCATCACGTTCATTTGAACGGTCTTCCCTCTCAATGTTATGGGCACATTGGGAAGGATCCCTAAAGGTCGACTGGTTCCTTTATCAAAGCCTGTCAGATTTCTCATTTCAGGCAAAAGCGCTGGCGAACCAAGCGCTTTCCAAGCAGTGGAGGAAAGGATACTCACAGATGCCCCTTCATCAATGATGGTGCCAGCCATGACCATTCTGTATATTTGGACGATAATACTGAATGGTATGCTTGCTGGCAAACGGGGTCTGCCTAGTTGGTTCCAGTCGAAGGAGACAACTAGGTTGCTTGGCGGTGGGACCGAGTAAACGGCCGGGTATCGCTTTGACGAACTTCCTTCCTGCGATAAAGGAATGGGGGGAGTGCCCCCGTGTTCGTCGGAGTCTGTGTTGATGAAGAGAATTTGGACGGTGTCGTCTTTATTCTCTTTTGTGATGGTATCATTCGAAGATAGAACCTCTGAAGGCAAGACCAGGTCAACTGCCGCCTCGACCTTTTGACTTTCGTCAGGTATGGATTCGGACGGTTCATCCTCAATGATAGGTGCTTCGGCTGACCACCTGAGCGGGCCAGCCAGGTTCTCAACTGGTGAAGGACTTGGCAGGAGCTTTTGATATCCAGGAGGAAGTCACGCTGGTAAAACCAGGCGATCTTCCAAAACTCTTTTAGCCTCATCTAAGAAGGGACAACGGTGGATGGCATGGTCGCCTTCACACAGTTTGCAGGGAAATCTAGCTCTCCCTTTCTGTCCTGTGGCTTCATTTTCACTAGTTGACGGTGTGCTGTCAACATGGCTATCAGAGGTTGACGCCACCGAATTGTGCAAACGGGGAGACCAGTCCCTTAGTATCCGAGGTATGCAGGGACAATCTCTGTGGAAGTGGTCTCCCTTGCATATGACACATGGCGATTTAGGCCTAGTCAGTGCTGTGTGTGGATTTTTGTCAGACGACACTTGTTTGCCCCCAGTCGCTTTTGGCTCCTTCTTCTTCTTCTCTTTCTTCTTCTTTTCCTTCTTCTCCTTAGGAACTTGGTTTTTTGTTTTACCAGTTCCATCAAGCGAAGAGGAAGGAGGAGAGGAAGAATTAGATGAAGTAGAAGGCTGGTGGGTAACTCTGGTCTGGTCTAACTGTTGATTCGACTGTTCAGGAATAGTGGTGTTCTGAATGACATTGGTTGAGAAGAGCCAGATCGGCAAGCCAATTGTCAGTCCTGGAAGCGACAATGTGGCCATATGGGGCGCACCAACATCTCCCCAAGAGGAGAAAGGACTAGGATTTCCACTAAGGGGAATTCCTTGGTTGGTGGGTTCCATTTTCTCAACTTAAAGATCAACGCAGGAAAAAGGGGTGATTATTCCGTTTAAAATAAATTTTAACGACGCTTTAGACACAACTTGCTTTTTCAATTTTAAAGAGTCGAGAAAAAGCTAAAGATGACTCTAGTCTCCTTCGATGTTTTAACGAGCCCGAAGTGACAAATGCTCAGATGGACTTTTTCCGTTATAGAGTCTGAAAAAGGTCAAAAGGAACTGCTCTGGAGTTCTAGGTAGAGGGTGTGCCAAACTTTTCGCAAAACCGCAGAATACTTTTTAAGGTACGGGCGGTCAATCTTCCTGAATGCTGTGTTCAGTGCATTGCGATCAGTAGGGCGGCCGACACGGCTTCCTAAGGATAAAGGTTTTATGCCTATAGGGGTCTCCCAATATATACTCGACGGTACGTGGGAGCACAATCCGTACTGGCGCTATCGTCCCTCAGGAGGAATCACCCACCATCAGCGAGATCGACAGTCACCAGGCTTTACGACGCCGGAACACGTCTCTAGCATAGACCTCTATGTTGTGCGTTAAGTTACAAAGCGTTGTTAAGTTCATTCAATTTATTTTAGGTTGATCTTTTTTAGAAGTTTGCCTTTTGAGGTTCACCACGTGATGTAGATACAACTCCTAAATGCAATCTAAAAGATGATAAGAAAATTTTATCTCTTTTTCAACAATGAAAATCCTAGCTACAAAGGGAAAAGAAAGACACCATCTTTTCTCAAAGAGCAATCAGCACACTCTAAATGCACTTTTCCTAAATCAAGCATGCAAACTATCAAGATACAAATGCATAATGCAGGTGTTTGTTTTCCGCTCTCTTAATATTGATGCCTAAAAAGAAAGCTTTTTGTACAACTTTGAATTTTCTTTTAAATGACAAATACAAACAAGTTTACTTTTTCGAAATCATAAAGGGTAGAAGAGAATACAACACTTTACGATTTTTGAAATGAACACTTGTTTCGACACTTAAAAGAGACAAACTCAAACCAAAAGCAAAAGTAAACGTATAATCAACTGTCAATCAGCCAATGAACTCTCTCCTAAGATCAAAATCAACAGATCTGAATCAAGGGCTACAGGTCGACTATTTC
Organism: Pinus tabuliformis; assembly: GCA_031772625.1. Taxonomy (NCBI): domain Eukaryota; kingdom Viridiplantae; phylum Streptophyta; class Pinopsida; order Pinales; family Pinaceae; genus Pinus; species Pinus tabuliformis. Next base: position 1,124,706,049 of record CM062815.1, on the reverse strand, counting down.
ACTCTTGCAAAGGAAAACTGTAAATGACGCAACAAACACATAAAAACACTCACAGTATTTTTGTACAAAAGGAGGCAGAATTAAAGCAGAGAAAAGGAGTTTCAGATAGGTATACTGACTGATAACAGGCTGCAAAAAACAGAGATAAAACTGTGCTAAAAGAAATAGAGAACCACAGCTGCACAAGGCAAAGACTGATCAACGCACTCCCAACACAGAGGTTTTGACATTCAGCACAGGTAGCCTTCACGGGACTTGCGTTGAAATGCAGAACCTCTTCATAGAGTCTGCGCTGAAGCAGAAACGAGAGTTGTTTCCGGGTTCTGGGTTACGGTTTGCAGTTAAATCAACAGTTTTTGGCCGGATCAAAGCTATCAATTAGGTACAATCAAAGGGATGATTTGAAGGAGGGCTAAGATCTATCACAAAGGATCATCAAATCATTTGTGAGTCCATTGTTCAGATCATAGACAAATCCAGTGATTGGATCAAAGCAGCAACTGTCTACTTTGCATCTAAAAAATAGCAGATGCAGTTCGATTGCTGCTCTTGAGTCTATGAAACAAACAATGATAGAGACAAAAATAAAATGACTAAACCGATCTCCCCAGCGGAGTCGCCAATTTGTTGTGGGGAAAAATGCCTATGCAGGACGATCCTATCCACCTAAGGTGTGACAGTGCCTTAGCAACAAACAGAAACAGCTATTCTAGTATTCTTCATTTATGAATTAAGAATGAAGAGAGATGGATGGACTAACCGGTGTCTTCCGTTTGTCCCTCGATCCGGTTTCTCTTCTCTTTGAGAGTTCCCAGCTACTTGCCTTCTCACTCGCCCAGCTTCAACAGGTTCTTGCAAGATCACAAGAAGGGAACACTACACAAAGACATAGATTCGTATTCATAACTAGTTCAGGATTAGAAATAAACTAAACATACTAATGCAATCATACATCAAAGATACATCAGTATATAGGAGAAACCAAGATAGATTTATTGATGAATAACAAGGTTCAGTAGGAGATACAACCAAGAGAGTTCCAATCCAGCATCTACCTCCCAGCGAATGAAATCCTTTCTTCACCTCCCTTCAAAGCATTAAGCACCCAATGATTCCAATCTCAAACCAACAACAATTCTTTGCAATAACAAAATTCCAGCCTCTCGGATCTCATGGAGGAGAGATCCATATATAGATGTTTGGAGAGAGGATGAGTCAGCTTGAGATCTGACTAGTGTCCTCTCCCTCTGTCAGTTCTTGCTTCCACTTGGAGACTAAGAGCCTCTTACTCATCACTTAGTCGAACTCATCAAGGCAAGTGTCATGGAGGAGGATTCTGGAAGCTTCCACAGTATTTACACCTCGCACAAAGGCCCTGCCATTTGTCATTTCCCGCTCAGCACACCCTGGTAGTGCTTCCACTTGTGTTGCAACGCAACTGGCCAGTGTAGCCTCTGCATTTCAACGCAGGCAGCTAGTGGAGCCTCTGAATTGATCCTGAATTGACTTGTTTTTGAGCAGTTTCTGGTGGAGAACTTCTGTGAATTGTTGTGGTTTGTTAGCCTTGTTCCTCTAGGGGTAGGAACAACATGTTTAGGGACTTTGGATCCCTTGGATTATGGAAATTTCATGCTTATAGCTGTAAGGCACAAAAATGTCTATAACACCCACTAAGGAGGATTTGGTCCTCCAAAAGCATAAACACAATCTGCAATCTGATGTACTACCTCATCTGCACAGTAAGAGCCCTAATATGCCACACTTCCTTCTCCTTCACAACAGTAGTATCACACATCCAAAACCACACTGTCTCTACCAGGCAACCTTGCTTTTAGTGTCTCTCCGCCATCCATGCTTATCCTAGCATGTCGTGAATCTCACTGCTTTCATTCAGCTGATGTATCCCTCAGAGTTACCTATCATAACATAAACATAGGTATAATACAAGCATACAATATCAATTCATATCCACATGATACTGGCATCAAAGATTTGTCAGGCTACTCTCCCCACTTGATTCCTCATGAGCCAGGAATCTCTTCATGCCACTCACCCGCACAAGAAATCATTCGTTCACAAGAATGATTCCTGACAACCCTATCATACAATGACATATATACATAGATACATATACATAAACATTAGCATAAAACAATTATGATCCTATCAAACAACGACACACACACACATACATACATATATAAACATCAACATAATCATGATCATAACATAATTACCAAATAGCATAAGGTCAAGGGTTAGAGAACTCCCTTTATCTGTGCACACCATACACAACATTGATAAACATTGTTCCCAACATAGCCAAGTCATCTGACACCTCAGATCCATTTACTTCACCTTTTCTATTACCTTTCTAATGACTGTACTGCCACTGTCCGTTTACACCAATGGACCCAACCAGTCCAACCGATTGTCATATTCTTACCTTCAACTTCCCTTACTCATGCACCAAGCTTCCTTCGGATCTTACATTACCTGCTAGGTTTCATTCAACTCTCCCTGAGCTCCATTAACTTTCCTCTTCCCCAACCAATTCCCAAGACCCTCAAAACATAAAAGTATAGAAAAAACACAAACACAGAGAAAACCATGAAAACCAATGACAATACGACATCGCAAACAAAGTGGTATGTCCATACACTTGACATAAACAAAGCTACAAATAAAACAAAAATAAAGCACAAAGAATTGAAATCACAAGACTCTCAACGGACACCATGACTCAATCCCCATGGTTCCTAGTGCTTCCAAAGAAAAGCTCAACCTGAGCCTTCTTTAGAATTTCATGGAAGTCTCTTTGCCATGCAATCCCCTGCATCACATTTCCATAAACACATAACTTTCAGTGCATAAATAAACATGACAATACACTCATTACCTTACCTTGTCATACTAATGCTAAGTATGTTACCCTGCAAGTTCTCACACATGTCAACCACATGTTCCAAATATCATGATAATCATATCTATCAATTTGAAAACAACCTTTACCAAGACTAACAATCATGTCATAATCCACAGTCAACTCACGGTCAATAGACATAATGTGTAGAATTTTCTTGTAGCTTCAAACTGCAGGTTGTAATATGCTAAAAAAATTGACTTGAATCTACTCTACTCATCAACGGAAACAAAAATTGATCGATGAAGTCATGAAGCAGAAAAGGAACAATTTCAATCACACATAACATAATAATTTTATGGGGAAAGCCACAACTAAAAACCCCTTCTATTTGTATATTGCATTAATCAGAAGTTCTAAGAAGAAAATACAATGTTTCTTCAACTCGAACAATCTCTGCACAAGTATAATCTATCTCACTGGTTCAAAAACTAGCTCAAGCCAATACTTAGCCAAATCTGTTGCCTGCCAAGCTCCTATTTCCTTGCACAGTTTCCTAGTGAATTATCCCATATTTAATTGGGAAATTCCTCATCCATAACTACGTAATCCATCCATAGGCCTTCCTATGATTTCATGCATTACCTATTTAATTTAGATGATTTTACAATTGATAGTACATTGTCCCTGAACTCCAATCTCAACTGGGTCTTTCTCAAAACTGACATGCATGAGCCATTTATGAGTTAATTATCAGTTAATTTGATTGATCACTGCATGTGAATTAAATCCAAATTAAATGACTTGACCTCTCACTAGTTCCTCCATCAGTTAGAACTAATTTAACTGAATTTAACTCAGTTAAGTTGAATTAAATAATTACAACTCATTAATAACTCAACTTAGGCCCCTAAAATTTAGGGGTCACTCTACATGACTCTAGATAGACTCCCAACTCAAATTTACTACGCCAGCTAAGTCAACTTAACTTAGTCACACAAGAACTCTTTGTTGTTAGTAATATGGAATGAGGCTCCACTATCCAGGTACCACACACTACTGATCACCGATATCACCATGCAAGTGATAAGGGTGAAATCTAGTTCGAATTGTGAAGTAAGAGCTTCACCTACCGTTTCTCCTGAGGGATTCTTACTGGAATTCTTATGCGAACACTTTGTGGCATAGTGTCCCAGCTCGTGACAATGAAAACATTTAATTTTCGACATGTCCTTCTTGTTGCCTTGACTAGAATCGGATTTAAAATGGGATGACTTCCCCTTCCCTTTCTTCGCCTTTCCATCTAAGGCACAATTCTCCTCATCATCATGCTTGGATGAGTATCCATCTCTGGTGTTTCGCTGAATCTCTTCCTGTACCAAGTCGGACCATAATCCCTCCCACTCTAGTAGCTTCTACCTCCCATTAACTAAGTCTTGGTAGCTGTGCCAGCTTTTGGGAAGTCCTAGAAGTTCTAGGCTCACCAGATCTCCTTCAGCAATGGTAACACTGACACTTCCAAGCTCATCCTGACATTGGGTGAACTTAGTCATGTATTTCGGTATTGAGTCACCCTTCTCCATATTGATATTTTTGAGCTTTTTCTCCATTGCCATCTTCTTGTGGTCACTGCTATTTTGAAATAGGTATGTCGAGGCCTTCCACATTGCAAATGGACTTTACTTACAGTGGAGATTTGAGACAATATGATCTCGAACTACTTCTAGGATAATTATTCTTGCCTTTACCACATACTTTCTTGACTTTGCCAGATCTTTAGCATCATATGTTGGAGGCTTTGGAATATCATGATCTATGAATTCCTTCAGCCTGTTATTTTCCAACATGCCTCCATCCTGTCCTTCCAAGAAATATAATTCAAACTACCCTCAAGGGCATATTCGAGTCTCAATCTGTAGAATGACATCCTGCTGGCTCTGAAGTATGATACTACAAATTCGATTTCTCCTACAAAACAAACTTGTATTCTCCTCTTCTATAGTGATTTTAGCTCTGATACCATGTAGAATTTTCTTGTAGATTCAAACTGCAGATTGTAATATGCTAAAACAATTGACTTGAATCTACTCTACTCATCAGCAGAAACAAAAATTGATCGATGAAATCACGAAGCAGAAAAGGAATAATTTCAATCACACATAACACAATAATTTTCTGGGGAAAGCCATAGCAAAAAACCCCTACTATTTGTATATTGCATTAATCAAAAGATCTAAGAAGAAAATACAATTCTTGTTCAACCCGAACAATCTCTGCACAAGTACAATCTATCTCATTGCTTCACAAACTAGCTCAAGCCAATACTTAGCCAAATCTGCTACCTACCAAGCTCCTACTTCCTTGCATAGTTTCCTAGGGAATTAACCCATATTTAATTGGGAAATTCCTCATCCATAACTGCGCAATCCATCCATATACCTTCCTCTCATTGTATGCATCACCTGTTTAATTTAGATGGTTTTACATCTGATGGTACATTGTTCCTAAACTCCAATATCAACTGGGTCTTTCTCAGAACTGACATGCATGAGTTATTTATGAGTGAATTATCAGTTATCTGATTGATCACTGCATGTGAATTAAATCCAAATTAATTCACTTGACCTCTCACTAGTTCCTCCATCAGTTAGAACTAATTTAACTGAATTTAACTTAGTTAAACTGAATTAAATAATTACAACTCAATAATAACTCAACATGGGCCCCAATCTTTCTCGCATTGTTTATCCTTCACAACTTGCTGTCGGTCCCCTGGTCGACAGTTTGGGGTTGCTATTTTGTCAGGTTGCTATGGTGGAGGAGGACCTCGTGGACTACGAGGAGGACCCCATGCCAGATCAGGATTTTTGGGCATACAATAACCGACCAGCCATGGAACCCTGGGGCAAAGAGCAGGCATGTTCGACAGTTGCCATCAACACACAGCCCCACCCGCCGCGCTCTGGGAAGAAGCACCATCCGGATGTCAACTTGGCGGACCTTCCGGTCCTTGAATGCCCGCCTCTTTCGCCGGCCACGCTTCATCTTCTGGGAACCTGCCTGCAGACTTCTCCATCCTTCGACTCTCCTCACCCGACCCCTGCTCAACTTTCCCTGCCTACACCCTCGCCTACCACTCAGCCCTAGAACCCATCTTCCATTTCTCTATCGCCGGTTAACCCCCATGTCCCGCAGCGTCCCACTCATCCCACCATTCATCCCAATTCTTGCAGCTTGAATCCTCACTCCCCCATCCACTCGGGATGCTTCAGTTCCCTGCTACTACCTGCTCATTCAGTTGGGTCTGCACAGCATAGCACCTCGGACCTGTGCCGCAAGCTTCTCAAGGACTTCCCCATCGGCAAACGCTCAGAAAAACAGAGAAAAGGTACTAGGTGTTTATGGGCCATCGACTCCGATATCAACCTAACGTTCGGGGAGGACGTTCAAATGGCGGATGCTATTGACACCACTTGTAAGGTTCTGGTTGGCTGGGTTCATGGTCGAACCTACTCTGTGGAAAGATTAAAGCAATGGACGGAGGAGATTTGGGGATCATTGCTAAAGGAATTACCAGCAATCAGAGTCTTAGCAAGGGGATGGTTTGCCTTACACTTTCATAGACCAGAATACACTCAATGGATTCTATCCCAATTCTGGCATATTGAGTTGGCGCCTGTTCTTCTGAAGCGTTGGGATCCCCTGTTTGATCCGGAGCGAGAACAGTTGGGCGCCGGGCCTATATGGGTTAGACTACCGGGATTGCCCATGCAATTCTGGACACCCCAAGTATTCAAGCGCATAGGAGATGCGCTGGGCACCTATCTCGAACACGATAAATCCTATGAGCAATCCGGAATTATGACCATGGCTAGAATCCTTGTTCATCTTGACACCAGGGCTGGGCTGGAGGAGAAAATTACTCTGCATCGCAGACATTTTTCGCGCAAACAACTGCTGGATTATGAAGGAGTCCCATTTCGATGTCGAAGATGCCACAAAGTGGGCCATTTGTACAAGGACTACCCTCTTCTTTCCGGGGTGACTTCAGAAAATTATAAAGGTGCAAAGCAACAACCATTTGTTGATCAAAATAGAGGCGAAAACAATCAAGGAGAAGGTGACTTGATTCATAGTGAGACCCCTACAGTTGTGGAACTTGGAGACTCTAAGAAGACTAATAGTAGAAGGAAGGCTGCATCGACTCCTGCACCACCTCGCACCCAGTCCAAGACAACGGAGGATGCATCATCTGCCCCGAGTAATGAATCTCACCCCATGACCTCTGCTATTTTATCAGAAGTTATGTTTTCTATTTTGCACTCCTCATTACAGCCTATATCTATTGACCCGGGCCCGATTCCCTCTATTCCCTGCTCCATTGCCCCTCCTCCCCCCACCTTCTCCACCACTCCCTCCTCTCATAGGATGGATTCCACTCAGCCCAACCCTCTTCCTCCCACACTGGCTCAGGATCGCACCCTTACCACCTTCGACCCCGGGTCCGAACTAATTTCCTGGGTCTTGGTTCTTCCCCTGGACGGTCCACTAATCATAAACCATCAAGGGGCCGTCCATCTAAGATCAAATCGGCCATTCAAAATGCTGTGGCAGATGTCGCCCTTGGACGAAAATGCACTATTGAGCGGGCACTTAGAGCAATTGAGCCCACGGCCCTTGGTTCCCCATGATTTGGCTCTCCTTCAACTGCAGGGGATTAGCCAACCCCAAAAAGCGTTTGGCTCTTAAGAGATTGACCCATGAATCCAGATGTGACATCCTCTTTCTACAGGAGACTCTTTGCACCTCGGATATCGCTGTGAGAACCCTTCAAGCCCTTCTTCCAGGGTGGATATTTCATGGTTTGGATGCAAATGGTCGTTCTGGCGGCCTCGCTATTGGCATCAACCCTAGAAAGGTCAAGCTCTTATCTTCCTGGGGCGGATGGGGATTTTTGGGTATGGACATTTTCATGGGGGAGCTTGGGATTCCTATTAAAATTATCAATATATATGGTCCGAATCTGAACAGACTGGCCTTCTGGCACAATTTTTTGGGAAGCAACCTCATCTCAAGCTCCACCATATTGGGCGGTGATTTTAACTTCTCTCTGGGAGTTGGGGAATCCTGGGGACATCATGCTCAACTTGATCCCATCTCAGAGCAGATGAGCATGTTATTAGATTCTCACAAGCTTGTCGACTTTCCAATGAACAAGAAAGTCCCCACCTGGCACAACAGGAGAATAGGGGAGGTCTATCAGATCATCTACCCATCCTTCTACAAGTCAGTGGATCCATTAAGAAGCCCCGCACCCCATACAAATTTTTTGCTGGTTTTTTACAAGACTCTGAGTTTATTAATATGGTCACGGACTTCTGGAGATCGCAACCCCCACTGAGGGCACAAAGAAAGGCAGCGGATTTTTGCGATAGACTCAATGGTCTAAAGAAAATGACTGAGGTTTGGGAAAAGATGAAACTACTGAGAGATGACCAGCTTCTTGTGGACACAGAGGCACGGATTTCTCAGTTTACGGATGAAAGGGGAACTGGTTTCCTATCAGAGGAATCAAAATCACTATTGAACAATTTGGAAAAGCAAAAAATCAAGTTGCTGCAAGAAAAGGAAGAACAGTGGAGGTTAAAAAGTAGAGCCATTTGGCTTAAAGCGGGTGATTGCAATACCAAATTTTTCCACAACCTCGCAAATGGTAGAAAGGCCTCAAATACTATATGGCAGATGCCTTGTGAACCAGATGGTTGGGCTTCAACACACCAACAACTCGCCAGATTGGGTATATCACACTTCAAAAGGCAATTCACTGCCCCGATAGCCATTAATCTACCAGATATCATCAACCTCGCTGGCCACTTTCCTAGATTTGTTGAGCCGGAGGATTTCGAGGACCTTACTCAACCGGTCACAATGGAGGAATTGGAAGGAACTCTAAAGTGGTTCAAAAAGGATAAGAGCCCGGGTCCGAATGGGTGGCCAGTGGAGTTCTATTTGGCCTTTTATGAACTGTTGGCGGAGGACTTGTTGGATGTTATTGAAGAGAACAGGATCATCGGACACATTCACCCCCCTATGAACTTCACCTTCATAGCCTTGATCCCTAAATCTAATGCCCCATCTTCCTTCAATAACTTTCGCCCTATTTCTCTCTGCAATTGCCTTTACAAAATCATATCCAAAATCATTGCTAACCATATCAAGCCCATCCTATCTACCCACATCTCTCCGGAACAATTTGCTTTCCTCCACCACCGCCACATTCAAGAGGCCATTGGCACTGCCCAGGAAGCTCTACACTCCATCAAGCACAAGAACCTCAAGGGTATCTCCCTCAAGATCGATCTAGCAAAGGCCTTTGAGAAAGTAAATTGGCTCTACCTGAAGATGATCCTCACTCACTTGGGATTCCCCCTTGTTTTTATCACCTGGATTATGGGATGTATCTCTTCAGTCTCCTTTGCCATTCTCATCAATGGCTCGGCCTCATCTCCTTTCAACATCGACAGAGGAATCAGACAAGGATGTCCGTTATCCCCACTCCTTTTCCTGCTTGTTATGGAAGGTCTGAGCAGACTCATCTCATCCGCCAAAAGGAGTGGGAGTATCAGTGGCCTCAAAATTATGGAGCATTTTTATCTAACTCATCTTCTTTTTGTAGATGATATTCTTATTTTCATAAACGGGAGTGTCCGGGACTCCACTTCACTCAACGAGATTCTACATCTATTCTGTAGTGCTACAGGCATGGAGATAAACAGGGGAAAATCCTCTATATCCCTCTTGGGTTGTACTATTCAGGAAACACAGCTCGCAATTCAGAAATTCCCCTTCCAGGAAACAAATCTGTTGGAAGGCATCAAATACTTGGGATTCAGACTAAAACCAGATGGATACAAGATTGAGAACTGGACCTGGCTCATCACTAAAATCGAAAAGAGAATCAACTGCTGGCACCATAGGCTCCTTTCTAAAGCGGGCAGGCTTATGCTTATAAAATCGGTCCTTGAAGCCACCCCAGTGTACTGGATGTCTCTTACCTGGATTCCCAGAGGAATTCTTCACAGAATACAACAAACTTGCAATAGATTCCTCTGGAATGGCAACAAGAAAGGAAAGATCTTTGCCTGGGCTAAATGGTCCAAGATTGCTACTCCCAAAAAGTGGGGGGGGGGGGTGGGCTTAAAATCTCTCCCGGAATTTGCACAAGCATTGGCAGCCAAACAAGGATGGCTATTATTAAAACAGAATAGTCTTTGGGCGGAAGTCATCCATCACAAGTATATTTGGCCATTGACCATCACAGACTGGATCCGTAGGCCAAATTGGAATAGACAGGGTATCTCTGGGATTTGGAGAGCCATACTGAATGCCATGCCTATTATCAGAGATAGCCTCTTATGGCGTATTGGCAATGGCTCATCAGTCCGCATTGGTATTGACCCATGGCCAGGTTCAGGGAACGCCCACAATTTACCAGAAGGGTTGGTTCTCCACTTAAATAACAGAGGCATAAAATTTCTCTCACAGATTGGAGACCAGCAGCACTCTACAACTTATTCACAGGCCTGGTTAACTGAACGGCAATGGAACTTGCCCAATGAGTGGAACGAAGACTGGAAGAGATACATACAGGCCTTAATCGAGTCCCATATTAGATTAAGGGATGTAGAGGATGAGCTCATATGGGCCTTAGCAAAAACTGGTCAATATTCGCCAAAATTGGGATACAACAAATTGATTGAAGCCAAAAAACCAGATAGCCACAAAAGCTGGTGGACCTCAATTTGGAAACTGCAGGCCCCTCCAAGAACCAGACTGCTAATGTGGAATATATTGGCGAACAAAATCCCCACTGGATCCAATCTAATGAAAAGAGCCTTCTCAGGCCCATCCCGTTGTGTTATGTGCATGCAAGCAGAAGAAACAACCCTCCATTTATTCCTAACCTGTTCGACCTCCAGAGATATCTGGGCACAGGTCATTCACTCTTTAAACATCAATGCAGACTGGTAGGGGGTGGACATACTATCGGCGTGGGATCAGTGGTGGATCTCGGTGGCGGCGGAAAAGCCCCGGAATCTCCCCCTCTTGGTTTCCTGGTACATTTGGATCCAGAGGAATGCGATCATATTTGAGAACAGTATTGTGAACTGGAACCTCCTTCCCCCTATCATTTGCGTGGCCTATGCAGAGATACCAAATGTGATCAAACAAAAATAGCCCAGGAGCATCATTCAGGAGCAAATAAACAGAGACACGCCGTGGGCATACTTTGATGGGGCTGCCCATCATCAAGGATGTGGTGGTGGCATCCTCCTACATCTATCCGACACACATTACTTCCAGATATGTTTGGGACTTGGTCCCGGAACTAACAACCATGCAGAACTGATAACTCTGCGTCATCTTATATATATTGCCATGACCAAAAACTGCCACCAACTTCAAATTTTTGGAGATTCAAAGACTGTGGTTGATTGGTTTAACAACAAGACTATTTGTCATGCATATTCATTGAAACATATCTTGGAAGAAATTGATTTTTTCAAAACATTCTTTGACCAGATATCTGTTTCTCATATCTACAGGGAAAGAAATACAATTGCTGACCGGCTCTCGAAAGAAGCGGCGGATCGTCCTCTAGGCGAATGGATGATCGAGGAATTTTCTCCTACAAGGACGTACAGATATTATCACAGGCCATATATAGATGGACCACTTCAGTGAGGCAATGGCCTCAATACCAGCTTTTTGATGAGCACAATATTTTGTTATATATTTTTGTATATATCTCAGTATGTTTAGTATGAACTCATATGTACAGCAACACTCCGTACTATTATGATGGACATTGTACCTATCTCAGTATCCCTATGGGATCCTTCTATTTTTTGCTTTTTGAACAGTGGCGACCTGCCACAATACAACATATGCCTATGGGCATCAACAGCATGTAATTTCTTATCAATAGAAATTATGAATTTTCTTCTTCGGAAAAAAAAAACTCAACCTGGGCCCCTAAAATTTAGGGATCACTCTACATGACTCTAGATAGACTCCTAAATCGAATTTACTAAGACAATTAAGTCAACTTAACTTAGTTAACTGTCACAAGTTGCTATGAGAATTAGAATTAGAATTTAATTCTTAATTTATTTCAAGGACAAATTAAATTAGGATTTTTTTTTGTTTCATTTTTTCAACATAATGCTACAACTGTTACCTATTACACTCAATTACATGTCAGCTATCTCAACACATGTGTGAGTAAAACCATCTTAAAACAAGATTATTTCTTGATGCAATCTTATATACACATACTCATATCATGTGATTAATCAAACAGACACCAACACTCAAACACCAAATAAATGACATAATCAAACATTCAAGCACAAAGTAGACGACATAAGCAAGATCATACCTTAATGTATCTCAGGAGAGGCTATCTTGTCTACACAATCAATCTAGTTAGCACAATATAACTTCACAACACATCAGCTCAAACACAATTAAGATCATGATATCCATAATAGTCACTAACTAACATGTTCACATCATAAACTCATAAACAATTATAATTCGTACATAATAATCACATATGATCCGTCAGTCTAGATTAGTACGATGTAATATCACAACATATTAACTCATATCTTACATGAAACTTGTGATCTTTCACCTTCCTTTTCTCCTATTTTCCATTATTTTCATAAATAAGTGTGCCAAGAATGTCTTTTCCAATTTCCTTATCCATAATAAACCAAATGAACACCCACACTAGGATGTCTTGCCCAACATTCTTCTTGGAATACATGTCCCTTAACCATGGTCTTATTTTTCCTTTATTAACTTTTATTACATGAACTTTTAACCAGGGGTTGTTACAGTCTTGAGGTAATGGGATCTATTTGACTTAGTCCATATATGTTAGTGACGTTATTAACATACGTAGATGACTACTTGCAAGGATTCCTTCTCTTTTCCTTTTGAGTTAAGCTATAGGATGGGGGTGCTACAATGTTGGTGGACTCTACTATATATTAAAAATTGATTGGGATTATTTTATACCTTACACATTCTAAACCAAGAATATTCTCTGCTGTTGGAGAAGTTTCTAAGTACATGTAGGAGCCACTTGAGCTACACTAGAAAGTAGCTAAGAGGGTTCTCAAATAATATGTCAAGGGACTTACACTATGCAATAGAGCCTTCATTGGATATTGTTAGTTATACATACTTAGATTGGGATGGTGATAACACTTCATACAAATCCACACAAGGATATGTTCTCTACCTTGGTTTCAGTCCTATATGCTAGTTGAGTAAGAAGAAAGCAATAAATATTGTTACTCAGACTATATGGTTGTAGAGACTTTTGGCACAAGTTGGTGTACATATTTAGCTTCCTATACTGATATGGTGTGATAACCAGAGTACACCAATAGGATAATTTTTAGGTCTAAAATGGGCCTCCTAAGGAAAATGACAAAATAATAATAAAAATAATAAAGTAAGAGTTGTGAATTTTTTAAAAATAAAGAAAATGTTGATTCATGACCAGTGCATGAGTCACCTTCGCAAAAATGTGGAAACCGTTGCATAACACCATGATTCTTTCTCTCAAAAGCTTAATAATAACACTATAAAATAAAATGTTTAGTAAATCATGTTAAGTGGGGTCCCACCACTTTTGGGGGGAACATGACATCTGAAATCCTTTCATAGCCTCATATTTATTATGAGCATAACATCAAGCACTTATATGTGTTTATATGTTTGCATTAACATATGGATTGAAGATCTATTTATTCTTTCACTACTCTTTGATATGCATAACCATCATGTGAGAATGAAAGCTAACACCAAAGTTGAAGTGTACAACGGTTTTGATAATTTCATGGGTGAGCCAAGAAACAGTAAACACTTATATGTGTTTGCATTTACATATGGATTGAAGATCTATTTATTCTTTCAGTGCTATTTGATATGCATAATCATCATGTGAGAATGAAAGCTAACACCAAAGTTGAAGTGTACAAAGGTTTTGATAATTTGATGGGGAGCCATACACATTTTATGCAATGTTTGTATTAACATTTGTGATGCAAATGTAGTCACGTAACAAATATTGTAGTAATGTATGGTTTCTATAGAGATTAGTATTTGCTTGTATTTGTTGCAAAGGCTAATATATGACAAACATTTGAAAGTAATGTAATATATGCGGTATATGGTACGTGCTATGTAATATGGTGTATCGTTGTAAACATAAGGTGGTGGGTTGGAAGGATTATGAGACGTGACATCCACCACATCCCAAGGCGCTTCTCAGGGCTTCCAACTACATGAGGGTAGTTGGCAAAGAGGCCACCAACTGACCTTAGTCTTGTTGCCAAATTTGGAGCTCTATTGTGTGTTGTAGCTTAGAAGTTTCATTGAAACCCTAGGTCAACACATTAAGGGGTTGGAGAAAATACTTGTAACTATTACCAGGCCTCCCCATCACCATTTAAGAAATTTGGTTTAGGTATGTGGAAGTTCCAGGTCAGAAGATGATGAATTGGTAGTTGATGAATTGGAGTTGTTTTTGACGAGTTTAGACTTCGTCTGATTTCTATTTAATGTATTTATGAAGAGTTAACCCCATTTTTATCATCTCTTTCCGTGCTATCACTCCCTCATGTTGTTATTTTTTCTCTTCATGCATAAGACAATGTACATGAATGTGAAATAAACTCATTTTTTTGTCTATATAATTGATATCGGGGTAAATGGAAGAACTCATGCATTCACTATCTCATTTTTGTCATGATCTTGATGGGATTTTTCGAGTAATTCATTTCTTGCTTTGGTTCTTTTCGTTCCTCATGTCTAGATGTTGCTAATATTAACTAAGTCTATCTTATTTGTTCCAAGTGACCAAAAATTGTTAAATAAAAGTGTTATATACAATTACATGCCACTTTGTGCCCTTACTGGAAGATAAAAATAATACCTCATGGTCCCAAAGGGAACCCAATTTTTGTTCAACTTGGCATGACCAAAAGGGAAAAAGTTGTTAGGTTTTCGCTCAACATTTTGTTATCTTCATAATACTTGGTCAAGTGGTGTATTCTCTTCTCTGGTTTTCAAATTTGTATGACGTATCCCCTTTGATCTACAATTTGATTTCACCATGTCATACACTTGTGAGTATATATTTTGATGGAACATCCCACTGTGGTAAAAAAAAATACTCTTTAACTTTATGCAATATGCAAGATTTCTCCCTCTGGCTAAAGACAAAAATATAAATATTAACCCTCTCTCAACATTGAAATCAAGTCAGAACTAGAGGAAGACAAGGTTTAAATCTCTCGCCCATTTTATATGGTGCCCACGACGCAATCTGGAAGTGGCCCTGTTATTATCCTTTCACCCTCCCTGTCCACCATGATTATCATTTTTCATCTTACCAAAGCTAGTCTGACGTCCCTCAACTCGTACTAATATTTTTCATCACATATTTTCTGTTTACGAATAAAAACTGTGTATGATCCTTCAAACTCTCAACATTGAAACTTTTGGTATCTATTTCCATTGATACACAGTCCCATTCAAATTATTTCATTTCTCTAATTTATAAAATCTAGAACACCCTCTTCTACGTTAAAGGCGTGAAACAATGGCATACATTTCCCCATTACATATATGAGTACCTGTTGACATACCAGTTGTTACTTATACAGGCCTACAAAGACATCAACCCTTCTTTCTGTATTGTTACATCATAATATAATAATAATAATAAAATTAAATGTTAAGTGATCTGTTTAAGTCAACGATTATAAAGTTTGAGGACACAATTCATTAGTTCACATTACATCGAAATTGGCATAACTTAATCAATATACGATATGACAAGTTATATTATTTGTTTTTACTATATATATATTCACATTAATTTAAGAAATAAGTTAGTTATATATAAATAATTTGAAGGCATTTTAAAGGCATTTTAAAATTTTTTTTGGTTGAAAATATTAAATAAAAATTAATTTTCAGTAAAGTGATTCTGCAATAGGCGCATTCTATAGTCCAGTATGAAGACGATGTGTGATTATGTCTATGATCAACATGTAGTTGACACATGTCACTTTTAAAATAAAATAAGATATTTTCTCTATAGAAAAATAATGTCCACTATAATTAAAAACAAAAATAAATATGCATGATGATTAGGTAGTTTTGAGTAAAATCATTATAAAACATTAATAATCCCAACTTGACTATGGTCACTTGATTTGTTGTTAATAGTAGAACCCAATATGGTAAAAATATTTCATTGACTCTTAGTCACCAACCAGTTAGATCCATCTTAACTCCGGATATACAAGTGTTGAGTGGGATCAAATCTCTTGAGGTGCAAACCTCTTTTAGAGCAAAAGGAGATTTGATCACTATTGGCGCTTGGTAGATACAGAGTTAAGATAGATTTATGTTGGTGTTTCCCTTTAAATAGGCTATATTCCACAAGAATACCATGGTGAATATGTTATTTTTATTTTAACATATGGTTATTTTTATTTTTATTATTCTATTATTTTTGTTTACATAACATGACGGGATACGACATGACATTACACCAACCTAGATCCATCTTAACTCCAGATCTACCAAGCGTCGATAGGGATCAAATATTTGTGCATTTAATGTAACAACCCTCCATTGAAAGTTAATGTAATAAAGTTAATAAAGGAAAAATAATACCAAGGTCATGGGACACATATTCCAAGCTAAATGTTGGGCAAAACATCCTAGTGGGTATCACTTGTTGTGTATTATGGCTAAGGGGAAATTGAAAAAGGCAATGGCAAAGGCTTTGAAAAGGCAAATAGGCATTTTTGGCATTTTATTTATGAAAATAAAGGAAAATAGGAGAAAAGGGAGGTGAAAGGTCATAGGTTGCATGTGAAGAGGAAATTAAAGGAAAATGAAGAAATTAGAGGCATCAATAATAAAAATACATCAAAACATCAGTTTGAGGCCTTTTTTCATTCAAGTTTTGGAATTGGTTTTAGAGAGGAGAAGAGCACCAAGAGGAGAAGGAAATCAAGCAAGCAAAGGAAGGACTAAGAAGGCAAAGGAAGGACAAGGAAAACAAAGGAAAGCAAAGATCAAGCAAGGAAAGGTTGGATCAAGCCACTTCAGTAGGAATACTTGCAGGTAACTGGTTGCATGTATGGTTTCCTAGTTGGTTTTGGCATGCATGATATATGCATGTGTGATTTGGTTTCTTTGTTGTCATTGGCATGGGTTTTGTTGGGTTTCGATAATGGTTTTAGCCTTGCCTTTCCATTTCTAGATAGCTATGGTTTGACGTGATTCTTTCTTGGTTGAGTTTTAGAAGGTTTTGAATCCAGGTGAGGTGGTTTCAGGAAAATACCAAGGGTTGAGAGTGGATATGGTTTTCTCTGGGGAAACACTCAACAGTTGGATGGAGACAGGAAAATTCTTCAAGGGATGGTGAAGGGATTCTGAGGCATCCAATCTCAGTTTGGTTTTATAATCTCGGGACCAGTTTAGGTGAGATCACGATATGGTAAGGGTGGAGGTGGAGGTGGTTTAACCTATGGATTCCCTTGGTTGTTTATGGATTGGTTAATTCCATGAGATTCCACATTCATTCGTGAAATATGGTACGGGGGTGATTGGCTGAAAGAAAGATTTGGTTTAGCCCAATCTATGGTCGGGTGGTATGTGGAAGTTCCTGACTTGGTTGGATTTTTCATATGGTTAATTAGAGCTGATTTTATCTTATCTTTGATGACTAATTACACTTGTATTATGTGGCTTTAATGGTTGTTCTATCATTGTTATCTACTTGGTTATGTGCTAGTTATAAGCATGGTAATATGACATACATAAGTATGGCTCTTATCACATTTTAATTAATGGATGTCTGGTTAAAGAATGCATGACCTAATTTGAGTTATGACAGATATTGTGAGAAGGCCTTGGTCCTTCTAGTCAAACATCATATAAGTTTCAAATATCTATGTTTAGATATGCATTCAAGACCTATAGGTTGCATGTTTACCATGCGTTTAATCGAATGTATGTTCTAGTTGGGAGGGGTCAGGTCAACTCCTTGTTCAATTTTTTGGTTTAGAAGATTTGTTTCTACGTTATTCATCATTTCTAGAAGTTTCATTGAGTTCTATGCAGAGGGATGAGTCATAACCCTAAAAAACGTGGCTCAGAATTTGGGGTGGCTGGCACATAATTGATTAGAAAAGTCCATATTCATTGGGAAGCCGGCATAGGGGAGGGAATGAAGGCTTACAGTTGCTTGGAGACCTTCTAAAGGGAGCTACTAAGAGCTCAGGTCAGTGAAAAAGAGAGTTAGCTCAAGGGTTGGACACCTGGAGGGGTTGGGTAACTCTTGGAGGTCCTGTAACACCTAAGGGAAGTCAATGAGGTTTTAAGTTGTTGACTCCATTTCCTTAAGGTGATATAGGAGGTTGAGTCTTATCATAGTGACCCTCAGCTCATGTTTACCCTGGGAAAACAGGTGAAAGTGTGTAAATGTGGGAGGAGGCGGTTACAGGGTGGTATCAGAGCAGGCTACGCGCTCTTTGGGTAAAATATAATGTTGTCATGGTTATGGTTGTCATGCATGGGGTCATGGAATACAATTGGTATGGTCATGCATGATGTTGTTATATTAATATGATTATGATTATATATGTATCATGCTAATGTGGACTAATTTTGTAGATGAGATAAGACTCCCCTAAATGTCAATGAGGTATGGTTTTGATTTTGGTGTCTATTTGATTTATCTGACATGGCCTACTTGCAGGAAGAATATAATTAGAGATGACGAGAAAAATGGTTGACTACAGTTCCCGTGACTCTCCCTATAGATAAGTTCAGAAGCAAGGAGATGAGTATTCTCCTGGTATAGCATATACATTGAGGAGTTTGATGGCAGAGATCAGAATTTGAAAAACAGATAATGACAAGTTGGTTGAGGCTTAGGAAAGACTTGCAAGGGCTCAGGAAAAGCAGGCAGAAGTCAATGCAGTGATCTTCAGAGCTTGTTAGATTGGCAGAGACAGCGACAATTGAGTATCATTCTAGAGTAGGAAGAGAAAACTAATGGAGCATATGGTAGAGATATCTGTCCGGATACAGGTTGGATAAAGGGGATATAGTCAGAGGCGGAATATCATTGGACACACTTGACAGGAGGAATGGTATGTGTTGTCACTCAATGCATTATGAGTTTTTAGCTGATCAAAGTTGCTAAAGAGAAGTGAATTTTGAAGCCATCTTCTAGGCCACAAAAGCACTCAACGCCGAATCGGACCCTCTCCATGGCATAGTGATTTGAAGGATCTTTCCAATGGTATATAGAAGTCCGAAAATGGACTCCTAGATCATAAGTTATAGTAGATTAAAGATACCCCTTTCAAGGCCACAAAACAAAGGAGAAATGGTTAAGGGTCGAGCTCATCACAAATCGCAAATCGAGGCTTACTGAATCAATGCCAAATAGGAAGACATCAAAATTTGTGATTGGCCCATCATCGATATTGCAAATCGCATATCGGTGGGTCCGGTCCATCAGCTTATCGGGCAAATTGATGGGTCACGATGTAGAGCACCAATATCGCATATCGGCGATTGCAGATGCAAAGGGGTGGCACACAGGCACTTGGCCATGGAAATCACTGATTGTCGATATCACAAATCGCATATCGGCAAGACCAGGCTTATTGGTGATCGACAGGCCTTGGGAGTTCATCGCAATCGGTAGATCAACGAGGGTACCACTCTAAAAACCTTGCAATATCACTATTTTGCGATAATAGTGTAAAGCACCGAAAGGGCCGAGAAAAGGATTAACAAAGAAAAGCAAGAAAAAACCAAGGGAAAGTGGCTCCTCCATGGGGGGCAAGTGGCGGAATATGGTAGGTCCCGTATATCAAATTTCTCGCAGATCGACGATTGGCAATGTTGAACGAGACGGGGGTTAAATAGGCCGCGATGTGGGGAAGTGTCGATAAAATGTTAAATCGTCGGGGAAGGCTGAAAACCATTAAAAAATAAAATCAATGGAAAGAAAGGGGCAAACAAGCCTTTTTCTCTCTCCTTCAGGGGGCCACGTGGTGAAATATCATTGGTCCTTATGAATCCACATGGAAGCTGACATCATCCAGACGTGGCAGTACGAAGATGACGTGGTAGTATAGAGATGATGTGGCAGTACAAAGGACACGTGGTATGTAGATTC
Source organism: Pinus tabuliformis (assembly GCA_031772625.1). Lineage (NCBI taxonomy): Eukaryota > Viridiplantae > Streptophyta > Pinopsida > Pinales > Pinaceae > Pinus > Pinus tabuliformis. The sequence goes on along the minus strand of CM062815.1, from coordinate 1,124,685,884 downwards.
TGCATTTTCAGGGGTCATATGGGGGCATTTTTGGGTGACACATGTCACCACTCATAGGGTGACATGTGGTAGTGATGACGTAACCCATCGAAAATCGCATATCAACAATCGCACAATTCAAGGCCCTCCTCCACCACAGTCCCTTAGGCTTGCGATTGCGATATGCGGGGGATCCTCCTAGATGAGATATTTTATTTGTCATATCCTATGAAAACTTGGCATTTGGAAAGTTAGCCTGCAATATGAAAATAGGTGAAGGGGTCTATCTCTCCCGGCTTGCGATTATGATATGTAAAGACCCTCCCGGATGCAATATATTATGTGTTATATCTTATGAGGATTTCGCATCTGGACAATCGACCAACACTATGAAATGAGGTGAAGAGGCTTCCTCTCCCATGTTGTGATTGCGATACCCTGGGTGGGCCCAATCCTGCAGATTGGCGATCACAATGTCAAGGGGAAATGCTAAAGGTAAAATGTTATAAGTTGCCATATGCGAGATTCTAAGTAACAAAGGAAAAAGACCCCCAGAAAAGAGTCTAAAGGCCCTAACACCTAAGGGCTAAGCAACTGGTCATAGCCCCCAGTCATAGCCCCCGATCATATGAAGAATATTACAGAAAGGTACCAAAGCAAAGGGGGCCTATAGAGGATCAGGACTCGCATGTTTCACAACGTTTTAAGTGATAAAGGCCAACACTGGAAACTCCTCTATATTACACCATGAGCACATCACCAAGCATATTAGGGCGCTGATAGTGTAGGACAAGACTTTAAAGGTGGGATGGGTTGACAGCTATGGATTTTAAGAAAATAGGTGGTGCATTCAAACCTAGCATGGGCTGATCTAGAAAGGCTCATTGAGACACGGAATTAGGGTTGACGCTGACATGAGTGAAAAGGGACTTAGTAGCTTGGGAGGATTTAATTATCAAGCATGGTGTCCCATACAGAGGGAAGACGAAGTACTATCCAAGGGTTTCCTATTTTAGTACTGCTACATTAAAATGATGGCGCCCACTCCCAGCTTTGAAAGATGAATAGTTCAAGCAGTAGAGGCTAAAGCAATGGGAGTCAGCTGAGTAACATAGGAGGCCAGACCGTGAGCACAATCCAACTTGAAGCAGCGACGATCATAGGGATGGGTGCGAAGATATCTTCTTATCATGTTCATTTGATTTTTACTAAATTGTTGTCCTATAATGTGCCTCCCTTCAATGAGGAAATTAATTTTGTAATGTTTTTGGGCCACAGAGCCATCCCTGGCTGAGACAGCTAGTCAACCTAACAGTTGAGACTCGGCCTAAGATATTTTTGATGTAATGAATGTTCAATGCTCCTCCTCTCCTGATAAATAGGAGGAAGAAAGACTTAACAAAGGTTCATAAATTCTAAAGAAAACACTACATGTAATTTTCAGATTGTATGGATTTGTAATATAGATCTTTCAGAATATCAAGGAAATGGTGGTGATTCCCCCTTCAAGTATTACAGTATGTTGTCCCTCTGTTAAAACCCATTTATGTTCATGTTTCTTCTCTGAATTCATGCAATCATAGCTGCTAGAAATATTTCAAACTTCCTCACAGATTCATTTGTATTGATATGTTAATGCATGTGCCTGTAACTTCATCACAGATTCATTTGTATCGACATTGTTAATGCATGTGCCTGTATGGGTCATTGAAATTGTATCTTTAATAGTTGTGCTCATTGAATCATAGAACCCCGTGTCTCTACTGTCCATTATATCTAACTGTAACTCAAATAAGTGTAGGAATTCTTAAAGCTACAAGCTCTATGTGTTAAGAATAGAATTCTTGATGCTGTAAGCTCCATATGATGAGTTTCCCCTTCTCCTTATCCTCTATCGTTTCTATACAAAACATTATTAAAATGTAAGTCATTGAACTACTCAACTTCCATTGTTTTATGAATATTTCTGAGATTTTTATATGTGAAGAAGTACCATAAATTTATGTCTTACTCCTTTAAGTGAATGAACCAACCCATTATATATAAATACAAAATATAAGTGAGGTCTCCCTTTATTGAGAATAATTTCAGACACTCCAAATTTAGATGTGCCCAGTCACTAGTCTTGTAAGAAATCTGAGGTTGTCTCTGGGAGCTACAATAGTATGTATGGGCATCATTCTAGTTCCTCATCTAGGGGACATTATCACCATCATCATCATCATCATCCTTATAGGAGGGGTGAGTACTTTCCTGAGGGGTTCAAGAAAATCAAACCTCCTACATTCAATGGAGAGAAGAACGTGCTGATGGCAAGTTTCTTTGTTTTACCCTAGCACTACCAGCGCGGGTTTTGATATGAAAATCCACACTGAACCTCTTCTGGTAGGTTTTCCCAAATTGGATGAGAATCTTTGTGAACTAGAACCTTCGAGAACAACGAGCTAGATATTGATTGTTGTTGATATGGTCGAGCTCTCCCATTTTGACCTCCTGATCTTATCATTATGGTATTTCCCCTTGAGATATGGACCTTCCTCCCTCTTTTATGGATCCCTAACTCCCTCTCCCTTCCTATAAATCAACTCCCTTCCATCCCTAAATAGTTGGTCATTGATTGTTGCATCCCTATGCTAAGATTATGATTACATACTACCCATTCTAGCTTGGAGAAGGAGTGCTTGACTAGTCTTTGCTTGGACTTGGACATACACCAAAAGGAGGTCTCCAACATCAAGGCATAGGTTGTATGCTTCCCCTTTTATCTTATTAATATATACATTTGATGTTCAATTTCTATAATTGTGTAAATGTTTATGCTATTAGCTTAATTTTCGTTGATCTGTTAAGTAGTTTACGTTTGATGTATGCCATATGTGCTCTTGTATCTTACATAGTACTTTGATCTTCCTTGCAGGTATCTGGGCATGAAGAACAACTAAGGAGCGAGGCCTGGAGTGAAATATTAAAAGCCATCTCCAAGGATCAAGTGATTAGCAACAGAGCGAGTTAGGTTTCTCCTTCTCTCTCCATTCGTTAAACATAAACTAGGAAGGCATATGTTAGTTTGTTAAATTTGTTGCTAGACCCACTCATTGGGCTAGAGAGATCGCCTTTGTCCACAGAGGGTATTTTCCTTGACAACAAAATCCAGTTAGGTTGCTTCAACTTATTCAGATTCTAGAATGGAAATGGGAGGTCATTTCCATGAATTTCATTACAAGTCTTTTGAGGAAATCGAGGAAGCATGATTCTATCATGGTTTTGGTTGATAGGTTGAGAAAGGTAGCTCACTTTATTCCAGTGAATACTACTTATTCAACTAGTGAGGTGGCATAGGCATTCATCAGGGAGATCATGAGATTGCATTTTCTTCTGAAGAAGATTGTGTCAGATAGGGATGCTAAGTTAACTTCCAAGTTTTCGAAGGAGTTTCTTTCAGGTTTGGGGACAAAGTTGGCCTTCAGTACAACTTTTAATCCACAGACAAAGAGGGTCAAAATGATTCTGGAGGATATGTTGAGGATGTACATCATGCACCAAATGAGGAGATGGGAAGAGTACCTTCCATTGATTGAGTTTGATTACAACAATCGTTATCAGGAGTCATTGAGGATGAGTCTGTTTGAAGCACTGTATGAGTGGAGTTGTAATACTCTCATCAACTGGAGTGATCTAGTGAATAGGGTACTTATTATATAAGATATTTTCGTAGAAATGGAACAAGAAATGCAGGTTATAAAGAAGAATCTAAAGGAAACACAGGTCTAGAAGAAGAGTTATGCAGACCAGCACATGGAATTTAAGGAGTTTCAGGTTGGGGAGCATTTGTATTTGTGCATCAAGCCCAAGAAGAGCTCCTTGAGATTAGGTTATGTGCCAAGTTGGCACCATGATATTGCAGGCCTTTTGAGATCCTTGAGAGGATTGGACTAGTGGCCTACATAATTGCATTGCCTTCGACAGTGAAATTCCATGATGTTTTCCATGTTTCATTGCTTAAAATATATATGAAAGATGTTTATCATGTTATTGATTGGTTTGTATTGTAGGTGGAACTAGAAGTAGAATTTTATATGGAACCTCAATGCATATTGCAATAGAAACAACTCATGCTCTAGAATAGAGCAATCGAGCATGTTAAAGTGCAGTGGAAGCACTTTGGTCTCGATGAAGCTACATGGGATATGGATGATTAGATGTAGACTATGTATCCTTCATTGTTTGTCGGTGGAGGAAAATGAGTTTTTGGTATTTGTACATATTTATGCATGGTGGCTATTGTAAACACCATAATGAGTTGTGTTATAAAGCTCCAATAAGTGGTAAGGTTGTCATGTTTTCATTATTCTCATGGTGGTTTTTATTTTGAGTAGGTTGTTCATTGTAAATACTACAATGAGTTAGGTTATAAATCTCCATAGGGAGTATGCTCTTGGTTTTCAATAGTTTTGTTGGTTGTAGGTGTCATAGAACACCAAGGATAGTGTTGCCCTAAGGGGGAGGGGTTTGTAACAACCCCGAGTTAAAATTTCATGTAATAAAGTTAATAAAGGAAAAAATAAGACCAAGGTCATGGGACATGTATTCCAAGTTGAATGTTGGGCAAAACATCCTAGTGGGAATCACTTTTTGTGTATTACGGCTAAGGGGAAATTGGAAAAGGTAATGTCAAAGGCTTTGAAAAGGAAAAGAGGCTTTTTTGGCATTTTATTTATGAAAATAAAGGAATACATGAGAAAAGGGAGGTGAAAGGTCACAGGTTGCATGTAAGGAGGAAATTGAAGGAAAATTTAGGAAAATGAAGAATTTAGAGGCATCAATAATAAAAAGACAATAGAGCATCAGTTTGGGGCCTTTTTACAGTCACTTTTTGGAATTGGTTTCAGAGAGGAGAAGAGAACCAAGAGGAGAAGGAAATAAAGCGATCAAAGGAAGGACAAGGAAGGAAAAGGAAGGACAAGGAAAGCAAATGAAGGAAAGGATCAAGAAGGGAAAGGTTGGATCAAGTATCTTCAACGGGAATGCTTGTAAGTAATAGGTTGCAGGTATGATTTCCTAGCTAGTTTTGGCATGCATGGTATATTCATGTGTGTATTTTGTTTCTTTGTTGTAATTGGCATGGGTTTTATCGAGTTTCGACAATGGTTTTAGCTTTGCCTTTCCATTTCTAGATAGCCATGGTATGATGGGATTCTTTCTTGGTTGAGCTTTGGATTCCTAGAAGGTTTTGGATCTGAGTGAGGTGGTCTAAGGAAAATACCAAGGGTTGGGGGTGGAGATGTTTTTCTTCGGGAAGCCCTCAATAGGTGGGTGGAGACAGGAAAGTTCCTTAAGGGATGGTGAAGGAATTTTGAGGCATCCAAGCTCGGTTTGGTTTTGTGATCTCGGGATCAGTTTAGGAAAGATAATGGTATGGTGAGGGTGGAGGTGGTTTAACCTCTGGATCCCCTTGGTTGTTTATGGATTAGTTTATCCCATGATATTCCACATTCATGCTTGGAATATGGCACGGGGTTGATTAGCTAAAAGAAAGATTCAGTTCAGCCCAATCTATGGTGAGGTGGTATGTGGAAGTCCCTGAATTGGTTGGATTTTGCATATAGTTAATAAGAGCTAAGTTTCTCTTCTCTTTGATGAATAATTACACTTGTATTATGTGGCTTTAATGGTTTTTCTATCATTGTTATCTACTTGGTTATATGACAAATCTAAGCTCTTATCACATTTTAATTAATGAATGTCTGGTTAATGAATTCATGACATAATTAGTGTTATGAAATCTATTGTGAGAAGGAATTGGTCCTTCTTGTTAAACCTCAGATAAGTTTCAGATCTCTATGTTCAGATATGTATCCATGACCTATTGGTTGCATGTTTACAATGTGTTTGACGAAATGCCAGTCTTGGTTGGGAGGGGTCATCTTAAATCCTTGTTTAAGTTTTTAATTTAGAAGCTTTGTTTCTATGTTATTCATCATTTTTGGAAGTTTCATTGAGTTATGTGTAGATGCCTGAGTCCTAGCCTTGAAAAATTGGCTTAGAATTCGGGGTCGCTGGCACATAACTAACTGGAAAAGTCCATAGTCAATGGGAACAAGCCTATGGGAGTGACTGGAGGCTTATAATTGCTTGGAGGCTTTGTAAAGGGAGTGGTTGAGAGCCCAGGTTAGTGAAAAAGATATTTCTCTCAGGGGTTGGACACCTGGAGGAGTTGGGTAACTCATGGAGGTCCTATAGCACCTGAGGGAAGTCAGTGAGGCCTTAAGTTGTTGACTTCATTTCCTTAAGGTCATAGAGGAGTTTGAGTCTTATCATAGTGACCCTCAACTCATTTTTACCTCGGGTAAACCTTTGAAAGTGGGTAAATGCGGTTACACTTAAGATATGGGCATCTCAAGAGATTTGATCTCTCTCGGCCCTTGGTAAATTCAGAGTTAAGATGGATCTAGGCTGGTTTAATTTCCCCTTTATACAGACTATATTCCACATGAATACCATGGGCAATTCCATGTATTATCATAAAACTAGATATCAAAAACTATAGGTAACTTGAGGGTGAATGCAAGAAGATGGGCTATACTTTTGGGCCAAATGTGGCAATGAAATTTCAATTTTTTTCCTCTTTTATCGAATTTAAGCCCTCTAAATTCACATAAGCATTTTGAATTTTGATTCAGAGTAAAAAGACAATATGTGTAGAATTATGTTATTGTCCTAATGATATTTTTTGTAAAAAAATTTAGTGCCGTATAATCTCTCAATTTTCCATTAAATTCAATACTTGTCCTTGCAATTTTTTGCACATCTTAAGAGGTATGTGTGTGTTAACATAGCATAACATAGTATAAAATGTGTAATTTTTAAGAAATATATACTTGAACATGATCTTCATGGAGAGAACTAAGTTTTTCATATTAAAAATTTATTTTTTTATGCAAAATTATATTTTTTATTATTTTTTGAAGTTGGTGAAGTAATATTTCAATTAAAATTTGTAGACACATTTTTTCACTTGGAAAAAATCGTAATTTTCATTAATTTTGAAAATTACATTTTGTAGATGCCGAAGCATTGCAAAGACAAGGCTATGAAGCCTGACGAAAAAATTGACACAAAGGTCAAGTACAATAAAAGAAAAAACTGCTGTAATAAAATTCCATGCCTGGAAACAAGATGACTGATAGGGGAAAGATCAAGTTTTCCTCCCCTTTTTCTTCTCTACCTTGCGCCACTCGCCATGGCCTGAATGCATGGATATGAGTTGTAATGGGTTTTCCTCCTCAGGTCGAGGGATTTCCTTGTCGGAGTCTGATGTGTCCGATTTGTGCTGCCTTTTGGTTCCACTGAGTTCCAATGTGTTTGAAGCCTTTTCCGGTTGCGATTCCATGGGCATTTGTTCTTGTGGTTCTGTTGTGCTGTTTTCATTGGGGGTGGGCTTTTCCTCCTCTTCTTCTTCATCTTCCTCCGGATCAGGTGGTGGGAATGTCCATCCTTTTTTCTTTCCAGATTTCCTCCTTCTTTGGCTGTCCTTTTTGAATTCTAGGCAGGTATTTTGTAAGTGCCCTGTCTGCCGGCATATTCTGCATCGGAAAGCTGTATTTTCATAATCTATTATTTGCGTCCAGCTGAGCTCTTTATGCTTCAGTACTATGCGATCCGGTAACCCTTTGCTGAGATCTATTTCCACACATATTCTTGCAAAAGTGTAGATTCCTTCTGCCGTTCGCTCAGTATCCATTTTAATATATCTGCCCAATGATTTACCAATGCATGCAATCGTTTTTTGGTCCCAGAAGTGTGCTGGGAGGTTATGTAATCTGACCCATACTGGTACCCTAGAGATGATGTAGGTGTTTGCATCAAAATCCGAGGTCCAGGGTGTGATGAAAAGTCCTGAAGATCCCCAAAACCACGGTCCCTCCTGAATTACTAGGGCCCTGACCTCCTCAGATGGAAGTTTGACAATAAAAAACCCTTTGGAACAGAGCATGATCTCACTATTAAGAGACCATCTTGAGTAAATCCAGTGAGCTAGCTCTATGGGTTTAGGCCAAAATCCGTTCCAACGACAGATGAGAGCTTGTCTTTCATATATGTTACGTACCTCCTCTGCTTCTGCTGTATCTATTGTAAGTTCAGGAGTGTAGTTCAGCTGATCCACGATATATGCATTAGGTTCTGTGCCTGTTTGTTGTGGGACTGTAGATGTAGGCTTTCCCCTTTGTAGTATATGCTTATATGATGTTCCTTCACTTTTGTGCTGCTGTTGTGGATCTGGGCTGTGTTTAGCTTTTGATCCACTGCCCCCTTCTGTTTGTTTCCATGGTCCATTGGCTGCTGCACCTCCCCGAAGTCTCATGTTAACAATAATGTTAGATCCGGGCTTAATGTTGTGTTGACCAATTGTCCTATGATCTTGTATTGATCTGCCTTCAAAGAGCAGATATTGGTACCCTTCCGGGAGGCCAATGTGGTTGGCAATGTCATTCTTCAGTTTTGTGACTTTGTTTGAAGCTTTTACCCAGATCAGGGTTGATTTCCTAGAGGGGGGCTTTAAAAAGATTTGAAAACTTGGATTTGCTGAGGTTGCTTCAACCGAAATGGGAAGATCCAGCCCAGATCTGGTTTGTTTGAATCTGATCTCAGCAGGAGGGTTCAGATCCGCCCCATGAAGCCCGCCCCTGTTGGCTTTGGCACTGGATCTGGTGGAAATACTATCCTCGTCTTCAGGATTTGTGTTATTCAGTTCCGTAACCTGCATTGTAATGGAAACCTTTGTCCCATTGCAAGTCCAGTTTCGACTTTCAGAGAATGTGTCTGCCATCCCATCAAGCCCTCGACAGCCAAAGCCAAACGCAAGAGTATTCCTCTGCATTTGGGCGAAAGAAACCTGTCTGGTGCCTTGATTAAAACCGTATCCCGTTTGCCATGAACCAGACAACCCAAAACGGCTCAACGACGGTGTAGTGGAGCCGATGTCCAATTTCCTGCGTCCATAAACGACTGTCGCAGAGCTGGTAATGCTTGCCATGGCCGCCGTCAGACTAGGGTTTTCCCTCTTCAAGATCTTACCTTATTTTATGAGAGAACTAAGAACAAAAAGGAAGGAAAAAATTTGTAGACACATGTGTTCACGTAAGGTTTTTTTTCAAATATTTAAATAAATTAAAAAACCAAGAGCTACCTTATGAATATGAATGGTAAATAAATGTAGTGGTATTTTCTGAAATATTTTTGTTGTGTATATTTTATGTTATTGATTTTTTATTCAGCCTCTTTAAAACTGTCCAAAAAAAATTCAAGCATTATGTTTAAAAGAAGTGAGATGAAAAATATGATATGAATTCAAAAATGTCAAACTCATATGCCATTGGATAGAGTATTCCTTAATGAATCCAAAATGATTAACTTTACCACTTAAGGACAAATTTTTCCCTAAGTCTACTAGGGTACTAAATGGTGTTGCAGAAAAATTTGTAGAAGGGGTGCTAAAATTGTGGTTTTTAGGACCTGTTGAAGCCCCAAAAATCGGGTCTACAACAAGGGGGATACCCACCCGGTCTGGACCTTGGTTAGCAGCTCCTTGTCTGTTTGCTATAGTGGGTCCGACTAGGGATATGGGACCAATTTCCCAATTTAGGTGTGTGTGTGTGACAGACTGATATTTCTCTTTCTAACAGTTTCTAAATGGAATACTTTTACTCTAACTATAATCTAATAATAAGGAAATTATATTCTAATAAGTAGAAATATCTAAATCTACACTAGCTCGGGGTGTAACCTTTCTTTTATGTGATATAAAATGATTTCAAATAACAATTGGTAATAAAGATCATTCAACTGTTATGAGAAAACAATTCAATAAAGATGAACCACTTCGTATAAAAAGTTAGACGAAACAGTTGTGAGAAACATATCGCATAATAAGCTATTCATATATTAAGCATAAATAAATAGCTATCACCGTACAAAAGTGCCAAATGATAACTCAGGCATTCATACATTAATATATAAATAACTGAACATGAAAATCACTTTAACATAGAGGCAGAAATAGTTGAGAGATAGAAGTACCATTTATAACTAGTCCTACTCATGAGCTTCAAGCGATAACGATTTATCTCTTCTTGATCAAACATCCACTGAGAGTACAAAAGTGCAACATTAGTAGAAGATATCAAATGCAAATATCAATAAATCCTGTTCCATTCATTCATCAAAACCTCCTCAGAGGGTACAGAAGTGCATGTTCTGGGGATAAGTTTTTGACAAATTTCAGGACCCTTTTCTAAATGCATGAGAAGGGTTTAAATACTACTAACTAAATCTAAAAATAACTTATTAAAAAAATGTAGGATGCGGTTTAAATGACCGTCCTCATTTCAGGAAAATAAAACAAAAATAAAACTAAAATTGAATCTAAAATTAAAACTACTTCTGTATCTGGTCCTTGAAATCGCACGCATGCAGCATCTGTTTTAGAAGAGTTGGCTGTCCGACTTCCAAATTTAGCTGAGCTGAGAAAACATAATCGACAAGAGCTGGCGCCATCTTTTCAGCCGAAATGATGATACACTTGATAGTCATCCATTGACTATGTGGCTTTACCAAGTATGCCCAGTAATAATCCCAGTTCAACTTGGTTAACCCTTGGATTGCTTCTGCCCTTTCTTGAGCCTTTTGCTTCCAATCTGTCTCTACCGTTGCTTTCTTGCAATTTTCGAGGCTCGCAGGTGACTAGGCAATTAGCATAGCAACTTTCCTTTTCGAGAAATTTTTCTCAGCGATTAGCACTAGGCGCTAATCGCGCATCGGAAACTGCCTCCGTTTCTTGGTCCGGGCTTCCTTGATGCGTTTTTCACCTTTTGCGCTCTTTCCTTTTAGCGGATATAAAGTTCCAATTTTGTGAAAATAATGATTCTGTAAGCTCTTGACCCGAAGTTTTAACTGTCTGTTTCTGATATCAACACTATCCAGTATCCACTTAACCATGTCCATGTATGGGAGAATTTTGGGCCTTGCTGCTATCTGGTGCAAGAATGAGCAAGCTAGCTCTGTGATGGATGCCTCAGAAGAACTATGTGAGCCCGTAGTAGCAGTAACTTCCATTACTCTGGGATTCTCCTCTTCAAGCAGATTATACATGCCTTCCCACGTAGCAATTCCTGTGTCTCTGTTACAGGCTGTGTCTGTATACAAGGGCGCCATTTCTTTCTCTTCAGAGCTTGGAGCTTTGCTTTTCTTTCCCATAATATCCTGCGTATTGCTTTGTATCATTCTCTGTTCTTCGTTCTTGCAATTCACAAGTGAAGTGAAAATAATGACAAGGAAGGGTGATGGGAAAGTTTTAAATGCTGAAGATGCATAAAGTATACCACCTTACGTGAGATGATTTTTCGATAAGCACAAAACCATATTCCATTAATAACTAGCAACTAACTCATTTATTAGCATTAAAGTGCATAACCAGGTGTGAGTTTATGGAAAATACTTTTTGAACCATGAGCCTGAAAGATCTGCGATGAAGCGATTTTGTGATTTGCTTCGCAATATCGCAGATCGCTACATCACAGAATCATAACATCGCAGAATTGATCACTCGTGACATCGAATTATCGCATTGTCGCTATATCGCGAAATCGCAATATTGCATTATCGCAATATTGTATTGCCGCTTTATCGCAAAACTGCAATATCGCAATATCGCGTTATCACAGGAACGTAATATATGACAATCTTTGTTAACCTGTTTTCTGCGAAATGCGATTTGCCATCGGCGTCATCGCATATCGGCAATTTAAGATGTTTTCAATGTAAGTTGTGCTTGATGTATGCGATGTGACATTTTATTATCGCGTATCGCGATCTCGCAATGTTGGAATTCGGTTTGTAATGAGGTATCCTTTTATTCTTTTGTGATGCGATTTTTCTTAAGGAAAGATTTTGTCTTACCTTATCATAAAACTTAGATTTTTTAGATTTTTCAAGGGGGTCTTCCTAAGCTTATGATGGTAAGTTTTATTAGGAAAGGAACTTTAAGCACTACTTTGATTTTTTAAATTTTTTAACTAAGGGTCCCCACTTATTTAGTATTAGGAATAACACTAAATAAGAAGGGGGGTTGTTGCTGGCCACAACAATTGGCGATTCACTTGGAAGAACCAGTTATCTCTGTTGTTCTTTTGAATTTTCAAAACTTCCAAAACAGAAAATTTTCCAGAAAATTAAACTTTACTATAGAAAGACTAAGTACATTATGCTTTTGCCTATTAATGATATTTCGTTTCTTCTTTTTCCCAACTTTGATTATTTACTCCCTCAATCTAGTCCTTGTATCTACATCAGTCATTACTTGGTTTAAAAAGATAAAAACAAAGTCTTCTCTGTAAATCAGTTTTAAATATGCTCATTTGTCGTAGGTAGAGCCTCTACTGCCAGCAAGCGTTTATAGCTTCGACATGGTTACCTATTATCCAGCAATGATCCTATATCCTACTTAGAGAAATTTACAACTTTCAAAGAGAAATCCATTTCCACACTTATTGCTTTCATTTTCTTTTTTATCCTTAAAGAACAATGTCTTGGTTTGGTAGCCAATTCATGACACAGTCATTCACCGATTTATAACTTTGCTGAATAAGCTGGCTCGTGATGAGACCCCTTGTCTCTTGATTTTAAAAATCTTGAGTCATTGCCCTGTTGTGGTATGCAGTATTTGGCAAAGTCAGCAAGCTATAACATCTATGATCATGATAAGTCGGCTTGTGATGAGACCTCTTACTCTTTAAGTTAAAGTGTATCTTTGGATCATTCTCTGAATATTGTAGTTTCCTAGGTGGGGAGGAAGTCATTGTTTCCTTAAGACAACTCTTGACGATAATGATAGAGTTTTTGGAAAGAGCCTTTCTACAGAGAATCTTCATTTTGTATTTGATACCTTTCATTGCACTGAAATAAAACAATTTCTAACTAAAGGTAGTTATTCATCAAAATTTATACAGTTGAAACTAGTATCATTTCTAGGCCTATAGTCTTTAACTGTATCTTTCAATAGTAATGATTAATTTTTCAGAAAGAATTCTATTTATACAAGTGAAAAAACAAAATCCAGAAGAGAATTTGTGTCTTTTTCGTGAATCTCAAATGTAACCATTTACAACTGGTTTTATTATGAAAAGAAAAACAACTACTCTACAAAAATAGAAGAATGATCTTCTATGGAAAATATTTTTTAAGGATCTGACCATTAACAGGTAAAGAATCTCTTTTCCCTGTTAAATCTTGTAACATGAAAGTAGACGGACCTATGACTTCTATGATTTGAAAAGGACCAAGCCACATTCTTTGAAATTTTGTATGTTTTCCTTTTTCCTCATGAGCCTTGTCCCATTTTAAAACTAGATCTCCTATCTGAAAATCTTTTCTGGATATCATATTGGAATCAAAAGAGGCTTTCACTAATGCTTGATGATGAGCGTGAGTTATCTTAGCCCGTTCTCGTTGTTCTTCTAACTTAATTAATTCCAGCTGCCTTAGTTGTAAGGAAGAAGTTGGTGCTTCATCAATATACTGAACCAAGGCTAAAGAGGGAATTGCCAAATGTGTTGGAAGAACCAGTTCTTTCCCGTAAACTAGATTAAAGGGGGAAGTGCCAAAGGAGGCTTTCTGCGTTATTCGATCTGCCCATAAAGCATATATTAAAGACTTATGCCAATTTTTATGATTTTGGTCAATGGTTCGCTTAATGATCCTAATTAAGTTCTTATTTGTAGATTCAGCTAATCCATTCCCTTGTGGATAATAATTGGCTGAGTATTTAAGCTTGAAACCCCTTTTGAGTGCAAATTCAGTCATTGCATTACTAGAAAAACATGATGCATTATCAAACATTAAAGCGGAAGGCAATCCAAACCTGGTGATTATGAACTGATCTATGAATTCGATGATATTATCAACGTTAGCCGTCTTGGGTGGAACTGCTTCTACCCATTTGGTAAAGTAATTTGTTGCTGTAAGGATATATCTATGCTGTTTAGAAGAGTGAGGAACGATCTCACCTATTATGTCCAATCCCCACTGATCGAAAGGCTATTCAATGGTAACTGGTTGTAGTGGCAAGGATGGTTTCTTTTGTCTACCAGCAGCAGTTTGATAGACTTGACATTTCCTTACACAGTTATGAGCGTCTTTGAATAATGTGGGCCAATAATAGCCTGCGCGTAAAATTTTGTGAGCAGTTGCGTCTCTAGCATAGTGTCCACCTGCTGGCCCATCGTGGAGTTCCTGCAAGACTTTTTCAGCTTTAGCTTTTTCAAGACATCTAAGGAGAACAAAATCATAATTTATTCTAAAAAGAACGTCATTTATGAGTTGATATTGTTTGGCTTTTAACCTTAGAGCTCTTTTCTTGGTATGATCGAGGTTTGAAGGAGCATATCCATTCTTTAGATAATAAATAATATCAGCATATAATGACTCAACATCGTTTAGGCTTACCTCGTACACTTGTACCTCTGCAGATGTATTTTCAGACATTAGAGATGCTCTTGCCAGCATTTTGCAAAAGCCTTGACCTTTTACAATATTTGCTGGTTTGATTTCTACATCATATTCTTGTAAGGCAGTAACCCAATTGGCCCTTTTTTCACCCACATACTTCTGTATTAGAAGATTTCTTACCGGTGGAAACGGTACTATGATTTTGGTATGTGTTTTGAGTAAAAAAGGTCTGAAATATTTAATTGCTTTGAAAACAGCATAAGCTTGTTTCTCCACATCTGAATAATTCAACTCAGCTCCTTGTAAATTGGAACTGAAAAAAGCAATTGGGGCTTCCGCCTTTTCTTGATTTTCTTGAGTGAGTATCGTAGCATATGACCTATCTAAGGCAAATGTATACAATATAAAAGGATCGGAAAAATTTGGAGTTGCTAAAGATGGAGCATTAATTATTGCTTGTTTGATTAGATTGAATGCCTCATGTTCGTCTTGACCGCATTTAAAGTTTTCGTTCTTTTTAATCATGGATTGTAAAGGAGACACGATTCTTGAAAATCTGGAACAAATCTCTTTACAAATTTAATCTGGCCAAGGAAACATTGCATGGCTTTCTTGTTGTGAGGTAGGGGTACTACGGAAATTTCCTTGATTCTGTCAGGGTTTATGTGAATTCCAGATTTTGACACTATGAATCCTAGAAGATTCCCTTCACTTAATGCGAAAAAGGATTTTTTCGGGTTAAGTGAAATTCCATACCTTAAACAACGTTGGAAGATTTGTTTTAAATCCCTGAGATGGTTGTTTCGTTTCTTGGAATAAATAGTTATATCATCCAAATAAATTACCACTGATTTATTAACTAACCCCTTGAATGTGATGTCCATGTCTCTCTGAAATGTGGCACCCGCATTAATCAATCCAAATGGCATCTTTTGATATGTGTATGTACCTGTTGTGGCCATCAACAACCCCCCTTCTTATTGAGTGTTATTCCTAATACTAAATAAGTGGGGACCCTTAGTTAAAAAATCTAAAAAATTAAAGTAGTGTTTAAATTTCCTTTTTGAATAAAATTACCATCATAAGCTTAGGAAACCCTCTTGGAAAATCCAAAAAAGCTAAGTTTTATGATAAGGTAAGATAAAATCTTTCCTTAGGAAATATCGCATCGCATAAGATCGCAGGACACCACTTTACAAGCACAATTCTAACATTTGCAAGATCACGATATGTGATAATAAACAAATATCGCATCGCAGTCAGCACAATTCACGTTGAAATAATTTAAAAATTGCCGATATGCGATAACGTTGATCGCAAGATTGCATCTCGTAGGAAACAGGTTAACGAAGTCTGTCATACATAACATTTCCGCAATTTGCGATATTGTGATGTTGTGATATTGCGATTTCACGATGCAGCGATAGTACTATAATGCGATGTCACGAGTGATCAATTTTGCGATATTGTGATTCTGTGATATTGCGATGTTATGATCTGCGATTTTGCGAAGCAAATCACAAAATCGCTTCATCGCAGATCTTTCGGACGCGTTATTCAAGAAAAGTTTTCTCCCTAAGCTGACACCTAGTTATGCGCTTTAATGCTAATAAATGAGGTAGTTGCCAATTTTAATGGATTATGGGTGTGTGCTTATCGAAAGAATCATTTCACGTAAGGTGGTATGCTTGATATGTTTGTGGCATTTAAAACTTTTCCCATCACCCTTCCTTGTCATTCTTTTTTGCTTCACTTGTGAATTACAGGAACGGAGGACAGAGGCCGATACAAAGCATTACACAGGTTGAAATGGGAAAGAAAGGCAAAGCCCCGAGCTCAGAAGAAAAGGAAATGGTGCCCTTATATACAGACATGGCCTGTAACAGAGACGCAGGAATAGCTACGTGGGAAGGCATGTATAATCTGCTCGAAGAGGAAAATCCCAGAGTAATGGAAGTAGTTGCTAGCGCGAGCTCAAATGGTTCTTCAGAAGCATCCCTTTTAGAACTCGCCTGCTCATTCCTACACAGGATAGCAGCAAGGCCAAAAATCCTCCCATATACAGACAGGGTCAAGTGGATACTAGACAGCGCAAAAATCAGAAACAAACAGTTTAAGACTCAAGGTCAAGAGTTCACAGAAGTATTAGTTTTACAAATTTTGAACTTTATATCTGTTGGAAGGAAAAAGCGCAAAAGGCGAAAAACGCATCAAGGAAACCCAGATCGAGAAACAAAGGCAGTTTTCGATGCGCGATTAGCGCCTAGCACTAATCGCGCATCGCTGAGAAAAATTTCTAAAAAAGGAAAGCTGCTAGTTGCCCAGTCACCTGCAAGTCCCGAAAATCGCAAGAAAGTAAAATTTCAGGCAGATTGGAAACAGAGAGCTCAAGAAAAGGCAAAAGCAATTCAAGGGTTAACCAAGTTGAACTGGGATTATTACTGGGCTTACTTGGTAAAGCCACATAGCCAGTGGATGAATGTTAAGTGTATCATCAATTCAGCCGAAAAGATGGCGCCAACTCTCATCGATTCTGTTTTCTCAGCTCAGCTAAAAGTGGAAGTCAGCCAACCAACTCTGCTCAAACAAATGCTGCATGCGTACGATTTCAAGGACCAAATGCAGAAGTAGTTTAATATTAGATTTAATTTTAGCTTTAAATTTTGTTTTATTTTCCTGAAAATAGGACGGTCATTTAAACCGCATCCTACTTTTTTGTAATAATTTATTTTTAGAATTAGTTTAGTAGTATTTAAACCCCTCTCATGCATTTAGAGAGGGGTCCTGAAATTTATCAAAAACTTATCCCCAAAACATGCACTTTTGTACCCTCTGAGGAGGTTTTGATGAATGAAGGGAACAAGATTTATTAATGTTTGCATTTGATATCTGCTACTGATGTTGCACTTTTGTACTCTTAGTGGATATTTGATCAAGGAGAGATAAATCATGATCACTTGAAGCTCATGAGTAGGACTAGTTATAAATGGTATTTCTATCTCTTAACTATTTCTCCCTTGTGTTAGAGTGATTTCCAGTTCAGTTACTTATATATTAATGTATGAATGCCTGAGTTACCATTTGGCACTTTTGTACAGTGATAGCTATTTATTTATGCTTAGTGTATGAATAGCTCAATATGCGATATGTTTTGCACAACTGTTTCGTCTAACTTTTTATACGAAGTGGTTCATCTATACTGAATTCTTTTCTCATAACAGCTGAATGATCTTTATTACCAGTTTTTATTTGAAATCATTTTAGATCGCATAGAGGAAAATCACACCCGGGTTAGTGTAGATTTACATATTTATGTCATTAGAATAATAATTTCCTTATTATTAGACTAGAATTAGAGTATAAGTATTCCATTTAGAAACTGTTAGAAATAGAAATATTCATCTTTCTCACACACACACTGAAATTGGGAAACTGGTCCCACATCCCCAGTCAAACCCGCTATACTAAACGGAAAAGGAGCTGCCAACCAAGGTCCGGACCGGGCGGGTATCCCCCTTGTTGTAGACCCGATTTTCGGGGCTTCAACATATTTGGCGCTAGAAGGAGGGCCACGAACTGTGAATGGAAAGCAAATCCAAATCTAAATACCATTCTGAGAGTAAATCGCCCTCACCATCTCCTCCGACTTCTCCATTGCATTCAGAAACCTTAAATCCAAAGTTAGAAGTCGCTGGATCAACAGTCGCTGCTACAAACCCTGACATTTCAGAACAATCTACTATTGAACCTCCTAAAGTTGAATCTTTGATTCACAAACTTCAACAAATTTCTATATCTCCTCAGAAATATGATAAATCTCAAGGCAGCGTGACTTCGCAATACAACCCTGCTCATCCTCTCACTAGGTTAAAGAGTGAAACGTTTGGTGTGCAGCTAACCGAATTACCTCTACCTTCTAGGAAGAGAGCAAGGAAGTCTCCTAAAGGATCCGATAGTGAGACTCTTTCATCATCATCATCCATCTCAACCTCTTCACCGCGAAGTCAACCATCCACTCCTCCACTTCAGGTCATCGTCCATCAGCCTATTGCAACTTCCTCAACCCCTTCTCAAACATCTGGAGTTATAATATCCTCATCTTCTCAACCACAAGGATCATCTTCTACACTTTATTCTGTTAGTAGTTCAGTAATGGCCCAATCTCCATGGAATAATCCAGGGGCAGTCTTAATGCCTGCACCCTTGAGTCAAATACCAGCCCATCCTAAAAAATGGCTGCCTAAGTTTAACCCTGAGGCAGGCATGCTAGCAGAAGAACATATAAATAACTTTATGTTGTCCATAAATCTCAATGGAGTTACCAATGAGGATGCTGTTGTTTGAATTTTCCCTTATACTTTGCAAGGGACAGCCGGATCATGGTATTTCTTGTTACCATCTGGATCTATTACTAGTTGGGACATCTTCCAAGAACAATTTTTGACCAAGTTTGGTGATGACAGGTCTACAGCGACACTGATCAATGACTTGTCTAATCTTAGAGCTGAGTCAAGAGAACCTATCAAAGATTTCAATTTACGTTTCAATAAAATCCTAAACAAAATACCTACTATTTCTCAGCCTAGTGAAGAAGTGCGACGTGAATGGTATATTACTGCTTTACCATCAAACTTAGCACTCTTTGTTGATAGGGCTAACAAAACAACCTTAGTTGAAAAATGAAAGAAGCAATATCAGTAGAGAAACATATTACGGCCTTAGAAAAGAAAAATGCGATGGAAGAACGGAAATATAAGAAGGTCTCTTTCAAAGAAGATCCTAAGAAAAGACAACCGAAAGATCCATTCGATTTAGAAGGATTACAATTTTTTTTGAAGACCATGTCTAACGAAATGGTCGACATCAAGAAACAAGTAGCAGAAACTTCTTCTAAAAAGCCATACAGGCCTTTTAAAAGAAATCCTTCAACTGATTCCAAACCCCCTCAACGATATTTCAAATGATGAATCAGAAGAAGAAGAAGAGGAAAACGCTACTGAAGAGCAAACCGATGAAGAAGAAGTTGTAGAATTACAAGGTATGTGGGATTTCATCCTCCCAAATGAGGAAGATCAAGAAGTATTCCTGGTTAGTACTCGTAGCAGAAATAAACTTGACCCTCCTCAGCCTACACCTAAGCCAAAGAGCGCAAGCTCAATGACTAAGGATAAAGTCGCAGCCAAGAAAACATCACCCAAAGCAACTCAAACCAGCCTAGTCCAAACAGACACATATACTCCATCTAAAACGCTAATCGTTTCGGATGAAATGGAGTATAACATTGTTGAAGATATGAAAAAGACTAGGGCCAACATTACTCTTTTTGAATTGAGCAAGTTAAAACACCAGCAGAAAGTACTTTTGAAAGAATTACATGCTGTGCCAGTTGCACCTTTACCAGCTGCTGTAATCTCTCAAGCTTCCCATGATATGGGAAGACCTCCAACTAATACGATAAATAAAGTTGATCCAAACGATATCGCATTAATTGGAGGAAGATCGAGATCGCATACTCCCCCATTTCTCCTTACTTATGAAATCTTCAATAAAAATGTGCATAATTGCTTAGTGGATTCTGGAGCTTCATCAAATATTTTGCCGAGATCAATTTGTGCAAAATTGAATGTTCAACCATAGAAATCCGCTGTGCGCATAGTTCAGCTAGATCAATCGCAAGTTGAAGTGATTGGCGAATTAAATCAGGTTACCATAAGCTGTCATCCAATCAAAAGGTATGTCAAGTTATTGACATTTTAGTTGCTGATATTCCTGAATTTTATGGCTTAATTCTTAGCAGAGATTGGTCAGAAAAACTTCATGGATACTTTGCAACTGACTGGTCACATATGTGGTTGCCTTATAATGGTAAACCAAACCAAATAAAAGTTGAATGTGAACGACATCATAAATACATAGTAACGGAACTCGAGGGAGAAAATGAACGAGTAGCATATAATTCTAACATTATTGGCAATTATTTAGTAGATTCTTTCTTAGGAAATTTTAATGCTCATACTTCACCTTACTTAGAACATTCTGTTTTGTCTCAAGTAGAAAATTTCTCTCAAATAGATAGTTCTAAATGCATTAATTTTATAGATAGTCCTGTAAATAAATCTTTGTTTTGGAAATTATTTTTTGATGGTTCTAAGTCTAACGAAGGAGCAGGAGTAGGATGTGTGTTAGTAAGCCTAGAGGGAGATAAAACCATGTTAACTTGCAGACTCGAATTTGAGTGCACAAACAATACCGCAGAATACGAAGCTCTAGTCCAAGGCTTGTACAAGGCAATCGGATTAGGCGTCAAATACCTGCAAGTTTTCGGAGATTCTGAAATAATAATCAGATAGGTACGCAACACTATACACTGTTTATCAGGTCATTTAAAGCATTACCAATCTATAGTTCAAGATCTGACTGAACATTTTATAGCATTTAATATCTTGTCAATTCCCAGACTCCAGAATGCTAGCGCAGACCTCTTAGCCAACGTAGCTTCCAAGCTCATTCCTTCAGAAGATTTTAGTCCTGACCGATTTTCAATTGAGTTAATTTTTAGACCATCTATTCCTGATAACATCACCAATTGGAGAATTTTCAATGACGATCCTGATATCGTGAGTTTTCTCACATCTGAAGGATCCTACACCAATCAAATAATTGACGAAGACCAACATGACCAACAATTGCAACAGGATAGTACTAACAATGCTATACCTAAATCGGTAGTCAAATTAGAGGACCTTTACGATTTGAAAGATCGATTCAAAAGATCTACCAATTCAAAAATCCAAAGTTCAACTTTGAATTATGAATTGGTAAATCTAGGAACTGATGCTAAACCACAAAATATCAACCTAGGCCTTGGCCTAGCCCCTGAAGAGAAATTAGTATATATTCGTCTCTTGAAACAATACAAAAGTGTCTTTTCTTGGAATTACAATGAACTCAAAACATACGACACCTCCATCATCCAACATACTATCCCAATGATTGATAATGAAAAACTTGTCCAATAGAAGTTGAGAAAGATACATCCAAATTTAGAAAATCAGATTAAAACTAAACTCAACAAGTTATTGAAAGCCAAGATAATCTTTCCCGTTAGACATTCTAAATGGGTCTCCAATATGGTACCTGTTATAAAGAAAAATGGAGATATCAGAATCTACATTGACTTTCGAAACCTTAACAAGGCCTGCCAAAAGGATAATTTTCCTTTACCTCCCATGGAAAAAATACTGCAGGTAGTTGCGGGCTCAGAATTAATGTCATTCTTGGATGGATTCTTAGGATACAACCAAGTATTAGTACATCCCAACGATCAACTAAAAACTACATTCAGAACTAAATGGGGCACATACGCATATCAAAAGATGCCATTTGGTTTGATTAACACGGGTGCCACATTTCAAAGAGCCATGGACATTGCATTCAAAGTGTTAGTTAATAAGTCAGTAGTAATCTATTTGGATGATATTACTATTTATTCCAAGAAACGAAACAACCATCTCAGGGATTTAAAACAAATCTTCCAACGTTGTTTAAGGTATGGAATTTCGCTTAACCCGAAAAAGTCCTTTTTCGCATTAAGTGAAGGAAAGCTTCTGGGATTCATAGTGTCAAAATCTGGAATTCACATTGATCTTGACAGAATCAAAGAAATTTCCGCAATTCCCCTACCTCACAACAAGAAAGCCATGCAATCTTTCCTTGGCTAGATCAACTTTGTAAAGAGATTCGTTCCAGATTTTTCTCGAATCGTGTCTCCTTTACAAGCCATGATTAAAAAGAATGCAAACTTTAAATGGGGCCAAGATGAACATGAGGCTTTCAATCTGATAAAACAAGCCATTATCAATGCTCCGTCATTAGCAACTCCAAATTTTTTTGATCCTTTTATTTTGTATACCTTTGCCTCAGATAAATCATATGCTGCGATACTCACTCAAGCACACCAAGAGAAGGTGGAAGCCCCAATTGCTTTTTTCAGTTCCAATTTACAAGGTGCTGAACTGAATTATTTAGATGTGGAGAAACAAGCTTACGCTGTTTTTAAAGCAATTAAATATTTCAGACCTTTCTTACTCAAGACACATACCAAAATCATAGTACCATTTCCAGCGGTAAGAAGTCTTCTAGTACAGAAGGATGTGGGTGAGAAAAGGGAAAATTGGGTTACTGCCTTACAAGAATACGATGTAGAAATCAAACCAGCAAACATTGTAAAAGGTCAAGGCTTTTGCAAATTGCTGGCAGGAGCATCGCTAATGCCCGAAAATTCATCTGAAGAGGTACAAGTATACGAGGTAAGCCTAAACGATGCTGAGTCATTATATGCTGATATTATTTATTATTTAAAGAATGGATATGCTCCTCCAAACCTTGATCACACCAAGAAAAGAGCCCTGAGGTTAAAAGCCAAACAATATCAACTTGTAAATGACGTTCTTTTCAGAATAAATTATGATTATGTTCTACTTAGATGTCTTGAGAAAGCTGAAGCTGAAAAAGTTTTGCAGGAACTCCATGATGGGCCAGCAGGCGGACATTACGCTGGAGATGCAATTGCTCATAAGTGTTGTGGGGAAAAATGCCTATGCAGGACGATCCTATCCACCTAAGGTGTGACAGTGCCTTAGCAACAAACAGATACAGCTATTCTGGTTTCTTCCTTTATGAAATGTGAAAGAGGGGAGATCGATAGACTTACCGTTGTCTTCCGTTTGTCCCTCGATCTAGATCCTCTTCTCTTTGGGTGTTCACAGCTACTTGCCTCCTCGCTTGCTCAAGAGAACAGCTACTTGATTCCCACGAGATCACAAGAGAACAACTACCTGTGACAAGAGAACAGCTACTTGCGACAAGAGAAGAACACAACACAAAGGCAAATATTCATATTCATAAATGATTCAGGATTAGAAGTAAATCAAATACACTAATGCAATCATACAAATACACCAGTATATAGGAGAAAACCAAGATAGCTTTATTGATTGATAACAAGGTTCAGGAAGAGATACAACCCAGAGGGCTCCAATCCAGCATCTCCTTCCCAGCAGAATGGAATTCCTTCTTCAGCTCCCTTCAAAGCATTAAGCACCCAATGTTTCCAGTCTCAAACCAACAGCAATTCTTTGCAATAACAAAATTCCAGCCTCTAGATCTCATGGAGGAGAGATCTATATATAGTTATTTTGGAGAGAGGATGAGTCAGCTTGAGATCTGACTAGTGTCCTCTCCCTCTCTCAGTTCTTGAGTCCACTTGGAGGTTCTTGCTTCCACTTAGAGATTTGGAACCTCTTACTCATCACCAGTCGAATTCCCTGAGGCAAGTGTCATTTTGGAAGCTTCCTGAGCATTGACACATTGAGGAATGAGCCTGCCACTTGTCCAAACTCGCTCAGCGCAGGTAGCTAGTGATGGAGTTGACATTCAACGCAGGTATCCAGTGTAGCAGTTGACATTCAGCGTTTATGCTCAGTGGAGCAGTTGACATGATCCTGAATTGACTTGTTTTTGAGTGGTTTTAGGTGGAGAACTTCTGTGAATCGCTGTGGTTAGTTAGCCTTGTTCCTCTAGGGGTAGGAACAACATGTTTAGGGACTTTGGATCCCTTAGATTATGGACATTTCATGCTCAATGCTGCAAGGCACAAAAATGTCTATAACAGTTGCCCCCTAAAGTATGAGGCCGTTTATCGGGTGAAATGCTTTATCCAGGAGGGTCCGAAGTTCATCCATTTGCTGGGAGGAGACCTGTAATAAGATACAATACAATACATTATGATTCATACTGCTTTCATGATCTAGATGAGGCGGGCATTCCCATGCTCAGCTTTATAAATTCATTTTTGTACATAGAACAGACGATCGTCTGATGGTAGACTGATAATTTTGGCGAAATTATCATCCTTTGAGTAGGATGATCATCTGCTGCAATGATGTACATGTCAAATGTATTTATATTTCCTGAATATATATCGCAGCCCGGACGGATGAAACTAGATCCGGGGTCTTCAAACTCGTTCGATCTTCACTCTAAGTACAAGTCGATCCATGTGAGAATTGCGCTGAAGTCGAACATGGAAATACATCGCTTGATTACCGGTCAATGATGTAAACTATTAACAAGCGCGAGAGGAATCACCGATAATGATAATGACCCTCAAGGTACTGCAGTACAATTCACGTGGTGTGAATAAAGGACTTGGCGTCGAACACCACGCAAAATCTTCTGGTCGAAGGTCATTGATGTATACCTGTCGCCGGAAGTGAGAAACTTGCCATTGAGGCATGCAAGCTTCAAAGTACTGAAGGGGTTGTTCCTAGATCAACTTCTTGGATAATGAGCTGATGTCGACAAGAAGCGATCCGTCAAAGGAGGGCCTTGATGAATCCCATGTCAGTGACATGGAACGGAGCTAATGATTTTAATGGAGGTGAAAACGATTTGTGACATATGATTCAGGGTGGCGGTCATGAATGGATGAAGGATAATGTATGGCAGTGGATGGGACCCGGTTGACTCTTTTTGAACGACTTCTCTTGAACATATGGCGACACTGATGCGATGGATCGGTAGCATTACCCCAAATATGGATGGTATGGCGAGACCATGGTGATGTGACCGGTGAATGAAACAACCCAACCCGATTGTGATACGGAGGAAAAGTGTCATGTTCAAGAGCGACTTGCTACCATCAAATTTTTCTTTAGTTTCTCCCAATTTTTCCCCAGTCATTGCTGACCAGTACCTCTTTATTTTTGTCAAGCTTGAGGAGGATAACATATGCTTGTTCTATAACCTGCCCTTCGGGCAAGCCCATCGCTATGTTTTAACGAGCCTAGCGATAGTGAAACTCGTTCTCGTCTAAAGACAAGTTTGTCGCTATTTAATAATTTTAACGAGTCTAACGACAAGGATAACTTGGTCCTTTTCATTTTTAGAGAGTCTGAAAAGGTACATAAAGTCAACTCCAAAATTCCTTTTTCGTCATCTAATCCCTTAAGTCCGAAAAAGTATAAAACAATACAGAAGGGATGAGTTTTCGATAGTTTTAACGAGCCGAACAAAACAAGCGCTCGATCTTTTTGTGCAATAATCCCTCAGGTCCAATTAGATTAAAATCTAGAGGAGGGATGGCTCTTCCCGTCCTTTAACGAGCTGGAAGGCCAAAACTCGGCAATCTTTTCATATTTTACGAGTCAGTTGAAAAGAGCTTAAAGAAGACTCGTCTTTTGAGGAACGAGTGATAAACAGGGTCAGCAGCAGATTCCAGGTACAGGTTGGAATTTTCCAATCACGGCAGTGTCACAAGGATGGCTAGGTGAAATCACTCTTCGCAGCTGTTCCTCAAAATGGGTAAACAATCATATGGAGGTGAACGATCGGCCAAATGAAAAGTGGAGGTGGCAGGTGCAAACACGACCAAGGCTTTAATGGCTGATGATATTACATTCACAGTGGTTACTTACAGGTAATGGGTTCATTTTTTAAAGAGCTTGAATGCGCCAAAACACTGCTCAAGCTTATGTTTATTTTTTAACGAGCATGAATTCCGCGTTAAAACTGCTCAGATCTTGCGTTTATTTTTTAACGAGCATGAACTTTATGATAAAACTGCTCGTTTTACCCAGTCATATGATAAGAGTGTCTCATCAAGATTCTATTTTTATGGAGCTTCATCTCACTAAGCTTTGCTCCGGATCCTTTCTTTATGCAAGTTTGGAAACGACTAATCCTACGAGTTTAAAGGGTTAGAGGTCCTAAAAATTTAAAAAAATAAATAGCCGCCCCTTGCTTGCACTCCGAAAGGTTTGCATGCCCCCAGGTATAAAGTACGATTTCAAGGTTACCCCTCAATTTGCAGATAAAACATTTGTTTTACCGGGAGAGGCCTAACTCTTTCAGGTTACCCAAAGATTGTCTCGTTAATCTTTCAAAAAAAACACTTCCTCGGCAATGTCTACCGAAATAAACAAAGGTGAGTGACGACCCCCGCCCTCTCACATAACTTTGACAAGAGAATCTTATTCCAGAGCAACCCCTCTTCCAACCATGGACGGGGTACGGACTAGTCATATTCTCCCGCGGAAACCTACCCTATACCCAAAGTTTTCCTACCGAAGCAGGCCAGGACGCATGCCCCCTGGGTTCCAGTCATGTCCTCCCGGATTACTCGCGCTCATCAGGAAAACGGACCGTGGGTTGAGACACTTCTTGCATGAATAGACCATTTAGGGATGGTACATGACTATTTGCGATGTGTGATCCGGGAAACGAAAGTTGGGCTACGAGCTTGACCATTCTTCCTTCATGCGGAAAACACATTACTCTAAAGAGTGTGGAGACTATAGCTCTCATGTAATATATATAGTCTCGTCCAAGGAGTAGGTTATAATCCAAGGGTCCTTGAACGACCATCACGTTCATTTGAACGGTCTTCCCTTTCAATGTTATAGGCACATTGGGGAGGATCCCTAAAGGTCGACTGGTTCCTTTATCAAAGCCTGATAGACTTCTCATCTCAGGCAAAAGCGCAGGCGAACCAAGCACTTTCCAAGCAATAGAGGAAAGGATACTCACAGATGCCCCCTCATCAATGATAGTGCCAGCCATTACCATTCTGTATATTTGACAAATAATTCTGAATGGTATACTGGCTGGCAACCGGGGTCTGCCTAGTTGGTTCCAGTCAAAAGACACAACTAGGTTGCTTGGTGGTGGGACCGAGTATACGGCCGGATAGCGCTCTGATGAACTTCCTTCCTGCGATAAAGGAATGGTGGCATTGCCCCCTTGATCATCAGAGTCAGTGCTGATGAAGAGAATCTGGACGGTGTCGTCTTTATTCTCCTCTGTGATGATGTCATTCGAAGATAGAGCCTCTGAAGGCAAAACCGGGTCAACTGCCATTTCAACCTTTAGACTTTCATCAGGTATGGATTCAGACGGTTCATCTTCAATGACAGGTGCTTCGGCTGACCACCTGGGCGGGTCAGCCGAATTCTCAACTAGCGAGGGACTTGGCAAGAGTTTTTGATATCCAGGAGGAAGTTGCGCTCGTAAAATCGGGCGATCTTCCAGAACTCTTTTTGCCTCGTCTAAGAAGGGACAACGGTGGATGGCGTGATCGCCTTCACACAGTTTGCAGGGAAATTTAGCTTTCCCGTTCTATCTTGGGGCTTCACTCCCACTAGTTGATGGTGAGCAGTCGACATGGCTATCAGAGGTCGATGCTACCGAATTGTGCAAACGGGGGGACCAGTCCCTTAGTATCCGGGGGATACAGGGACAATCTCTATGGAAGTGGTCTCCCTTGCATATGACGCATGGTGATTTAGGCCTTACGAGTGCTGTGTGTGGATTTTTGTTAGATGACACTTGTTTGCCCCCAGTCGCCTTAGGCTCCTTCTTCTTCTTTTCTTTCTTTTTCTTCTCCTTCTTCTCCTTAGGAACCCAGTTTTTTGTTCGACCAGTTCCGTCAAGCGAAGAGGAAGGAGGGGAGGAAGATGAAGTGGAAGGCTGGGAGGCAACTCTTTTCTGATCTAACTGTTGACTCGACTGTTCAGGAATGGTGGTATTCTGAACAACATTGGTTGAAAAGAGCCAGACTGGTAGGCCAATTGTCAGTCCTGGAAGCGACAATGTGGCCATGTGGGGCGCACCAACATCTCCCCAAGAGGAGAAGGGACTAGGATTTCCACCAAGAGGAATTCCTTGGTTGGTGTGCTCCATCTTTTCAACCTAAAGATCAACGCAGGATTAAAGGGTGATTGTTCCGTTTAAAATAAATTGTTAACGACGCTTTAGACACAACTTGCTTTTTCACTTTTAAAGAGTCGAGAAAAAGCTAAAGATGACTCTAGTCTCCTTTGATGTTTTAACGAGCCCGAAGTGACAAATGCTCGGATGGACTTTTTCTGTTATAGAGTCTAAAAAAGGCCAAAAGAAACTGCTCTGGAGTTCTAGGCAGAGGGTGTGCCAAACTTTTCGCAAAACCGCAGAATACTTTTTAAGGTACGGGCGGTCGATCTTCGTGAATGCTGTGTTCACTGCATTGCGATCAGTCGGGCGGCCGACACGGTTTCCTAAGGATAAAAGATATATGCCTATAGGGGTCTCCCAATATATACGCGATGGTACGTGGGAGCACAATCCGTACTAGCACTATCGTCCCTCAGGAGGAATCACCCACCTTCCACGAGATCGACAGTCACTAGGCTTAACGACGCCGGAACACGTCTCTAGCCTAGACCTCTATGTTGTGCGTTATGTTACAAAGCGTTGTTAGGTTCATTCAGTTTATTTTAGGTTGATCTTCTTAAAGTTTGCCTTTCAAGGTTCACCACGAGATGTATGATACAAATTCCTAAATGCAGTCTAAAGATAAGCAAGCTTTATTATCTTTGCAACTTTGAAAATCCTAGCTACTAAGGGAAAAGAAAGACACCATCTTTTCTCAAAGAGCAATCAGCACACTCTAATGCACTTTTCCTAAATCCAACATGAAAACTATCAAATGCAAAATGCACAATGCAGGTGTTTGTTTTCCGCTTTCTTAGTATTAATGCCTACAAAGAAAGCTTTTTGCACAACTTTGAATTTGCTTTTAAATGATCAATACAAACAAGTTCACTTTTTTGAAATCAGAGAAGATAGAAGAGATTACAACACTTAACGATTTTCGAAATAAAGACTTGTTTTGACACTTAAAAGAGACAAATTCAAACCAATAAGCAAAAGTAAATCTATAATCAATCTGCAAACAGCCAATGAACTCTCTTCTAAGATCACAATCAATCAGATCTGAATCAAAGGCTACAGGATGACCACTTTACTCATGCAAAGGAAAACTGTAAATGACGCCACAAACACATAAAAACACTCACAGTATTTTTGTACAAAAGGAGGCGGAATCTAAGCAAAGAAAAGGGGTTATCAGACTGGTACCTATGCTGGTTAAAGGCTGCAAAAACAGAGATCAAAACAGGGCAACAGACAGCAGAGAACCCCAGCTGCACAAGGCTAAACTGGTTCAGCGCAAGTCTAACACTGTGGGTTTGACATTCAGCGCAGGTAGCCTTCACGGGACCTGCGTTGAAATGCAAACTGCCTTCACAGTGTCTGTGCTGAAGGAGAAACACTCGTTTCCCCTGGGTTTTGGGTCACAAAATGCTCAAAAATCAACTGTTTCAGGCCAAATCAGAAACACAAGCAAGGTATAAACAGAGGGATGCTTTGAGAGGGTACTAAAGACTATCACAAAGGATCATCAAGTCATTTTTGAGTCCATTGTTCAGATCATAGACAAAATCCAATGAAGGATCAAGGCAGCAACAGTCTACTTTGCAGAAGAAGTTCGATTGTTGCTGTTGAGTCTATGAAGCAAACAATGATGTAAACACAAATAAAATGACTAAAACAATTCTCCCCAGTGGAGTCGCCAATTTGTTGTGGGGAAAAATGCCTATGCAGGACGATCCTATCCACCTAAGGTGTGACAGTGCCTTAGCAGCAAACAGATACAGCTATTCTGGTTTCTTCCTTTATGAAATGTGAAAGAGGGGAGATCGATAGACTTACCGTTGTCTTCCATTTGTCCCTCAATCTAGATCCTCTTCTCTTTGGGTTTTCACAACTACTTGCCTCCTCGCTTGCTCAAGAGAACAGCTACTTGATTCCCACGAGATCACAAGAGAACAGCTACCTGTGACAAGAGAACAACTACTTGCGACAAGAGAAGAACACAACACAAAGGCAAATATTCATATTCATAAATGATTCAGGATTAGAAGTAAATCAAATACACTAATGCAATCATACAAATACACCAGTATATAGGAGAAAACCAAGATAGCTTTATTGATTGATAACAAGGTTCAGGAAGAGATACAACCCAGAGGGCTCCAATCCAGCATCTCCTTCCCAGCAGAATGGAATTCCTTCTTCAGCTCCCTTCAAAGCATTAAGCACCCAATGTTTCCAGTCTCAAACCAACAGCAATTCTTTGCAATAACAAAATTCCAGCCTCTAGATCTCATGGAGGAGAGATCTATATATAGTTATTTTGGAGAGAGGATGAGTCAGCTTGAGATTTGACTAGTGTCCTCTCCCTCTCTCAGTTCTTGAGTCCACTTGGAGGTTCTTGCTTCCACTTGGAGATTTGGAACCTATTACTCATCACCAGTCGAATTCCCTGAGGCAAGTGTCATTTTGGAAGCTTCCTGAGCATTGACACATTGAGGAATGAGCCTGCCACTTGTCCAAACTCGCTCAGCGCAGGTAGCTAGTGTTGGAGTTGACATTCAATGCAGGTAGCCAGTGTAGCAGTTGAAATTCAGCGCAGATGCTCAGTGGAGCAGTTGACATGATCCTGAATTGACTTGTTTTTGAGTGGTTTCAGGTGGAGAACTTCTGTGAATCGCTGTGGTTAGTTAGCCTTGTTCCTCTAGGGGTAGGAACAACATGTTTAGGGACTTTGGATCCCTTAGATTATGGACATTTCATGCTCAATGCTGCAAGGCACAAAAATGTCTATAACAATAAGATCTTATGTGCAGGCTACTACTGGCCCACATTATTCAAAGATGCACGTAACTACGTAAGAAAATGGCAAGTCTGTCAAACTGCTGCCGGAAGACAAAAGAAACCATCCTTGCCATTGCAACCAGTTACCATCGAACAACCTTTCAATCAATGGGGATTGGACATAATAGGTGAGATCGTTCCTCACTCTTCTAAACAACATAAATACATCCTCATAGCGACAGATTACTTTACTAAATGGGTAGAAGCAGTTCCACTCAAGACGGCTAATGCTGAAAATATCATTGAATTCATAGATCAGTTCATAATCACCAGGTTTGGATTGCCTTCCGCTTTAATGTTTGATAATGCATCATACTTTTCTGGTAATGCAATGACTGAGTTTGCACTCAAAAGAGGTTTCAAACTTAAATATTCTGCCAATTACTATCCACAAGGGAATGGTTTAGCTGAGTCCACAAATAAGAACTTAATTAGAATCATCAAGCGAACCATTGACCAAAATCATAAAAATTGGCATAAGTCTTTAACATATGCTTTATGGGCAGACCGAATAACACAGAAAGCCTCTATTGGCACTTCTCCCTTTAATTTAGTTTATGGGAAAGAAGTGGTTCTTCCAACACATCTGGCAATTCCCTCTTTAGCCTTAGTTCAGTACATTGATGAAGTACCAACTTCTTCTTTACAACTTAGGCAGCTGGAATTAATTAAATTAGAAGAACAACGAGAAAGGGCTAAGATTACTCACGCTCATCATCAAGCATTGGTGAAAGCCTCTTTTGATTCCAATATGGTATCCAGAAAAGATTTTCAGATAGGAGATTTAGTTTTAAAATGGGACAAGGCTCATGAAGAAAAGGGAAAACATACAAAATTTCAAAGAATGTGGCTTGGTCCTTTTCAAATTGTAGAAATCATAGGTCCATCGACCTTCATGTTACAAGATTTAGCAAGGAAGAGGGATTCTCTACCTGTTAATGGTCAAATTCTCAAGAAATATTTTCCATAGAAGATCAGTCTTCTATTTTTGTAGAATAGTTGTTTTTCTTTTCATAATAAGACCAGTTGTGAATGGTTATGATAGGCATTTATGAAAAAGACACCAATTCTCTTTCAAATTTTGATCTTTTGCTTGTATAAATAGCAAATCTTTTGGAAAATTGATCTTTATTATTGAAAGATACAGTTAAAAACTCTAGCCTAGATATGATACTAGTTTCAACTTCATAAAATTTGATGAAAACAACCTTTAGTGAGAAATTGTTTTATATCAGTGCAATGAAAAGTACCAATAACAAAATAAAGACTCTCTGTAGAATAGCTATTTCCAAAAACTCTACTATTGTCGTCCAGAGCTATCTTAAGGAAACAACAACTTCCTCCCTACTAAAGAAAACACAACTTCCAGAGGAACAATCCAAGGATACACTTTATCTTAAAGAGTGAGAGGTCTCATCACGAGCCGGCCTATCATAATCACAGATATTATAACTTGTTGACTTTGCCAATACTGTATACCACAACAGGGCAAAGACTCAAGATTGTTGCAATCAAAAGGCAAGGGGTCTCATCACGAGCTAGCTTGTTCAGCAAAGTTATAAATCAATGAATGAATTTGTCATAAATTGGCCATCAAAGCAAGACATTGCTTTTTAAGAATAAAAAGAAAATGAAAATAGAAAGTGTGGATATGGATTCTTCTTTGAGAATTGTGGGTTTCTTTAAGTAGGATACAGGATCATTGTTGGGTAACAGGTAACCCTGTCGAGGCTATAAACGCCTGCTGGCAGCAGAGGCTCTACCTACGACAAATGAGCATATTTAAAACTGGTTTATAGAGAAGACTTTGTTTTATCTTTACAAACCAAGTAATGACTGATGTAAATACAAGGACTAGCTTGAGGCAGCAAATAATCAAAGTTGAAAATAGTTGAAACAAAATGTCATTGACATGTTAGAATATAATGTACTTTATCTTTCTATAATAAAGTTTAACTTTCCGGGAAATTTTTTGTTTTGGAAGTTTTGAAAATTCAAAAAGCAGCAGAGATAACTGGTTCTTCCAAGTGATCGCCAATTGTTGTGGCCATCAACAAACCCCCCTTATTATTGAGTGTTATTCCTAATACTAAATAAGTGGTGACCCTTAGTTAAAAAATCTAAAAAATTAAAGTAGTGTTTAAATTGCCTTTTTGAATAAAATTACCATCATAAGCTTAGGAAACCCTCTTGGAAAATCCAAAAAAGCTAAGTTTTATGATAAGGTAATATAAAATCTTTCCTTAGGAAATATCGCATCGCATAAGATAGCAGGATTCCACTTTACAAGCACAATTCTAACATTTGCAAGATCGCGATATGCGATAATAAACAAATATCACATCGCAGTCAACACAATTCACGTTGAAATACTTTAAAAATTGCCAATATGTGATAACGCCGATCGCAAGATCGCATCTCGCAGGAAACAGGTTAACGAAGTCTATCATACATAACATTTCCGCGATTTGCGATATTGCAATGTTGCGATATTGCGGTTTCGCGATGCGGCGATAATACTATAATGCGATGTCACGAGCGATCAATTTTGCGATATTGCAATTCTGCGATATTACGATTTTGCGATGTTGCGATCTGCGATATTGCGAAGCAAATCGCAAAATTGCTTCATCGCAGATCTTTCGGGCGCGTTATTCAAGAAAAATATTTTCCCTAAGCTGACACCTAGTTATGCGCTTTAATGCTAATAAATGAGGTAGTTGCTAGTTTTAATGGATTATGGGTGTGTGCTTATCGAAAGAATCATTTCACGTAAGGTGATATGCTTGATATGTCTGCGGCATTTAAAACTTTTCCCATCACCCTTCCCTGTCATTCATTTTTGCTTCACTTGTGAATTGCAGGAACGGAGGATAGAGGCCGATACAAAGCATTACACAGGTTGAAATGGGAAAGAAAGGCAAAGCCCCAAGCTTAGAAGAAAAGGAAATGGCGCCCTTATATACAGACACGGCCTGTAACAGAGACGCGGGAATAGCTACGTGGGAAGGCATGTATAATCTACTCGAAGAGGAAAATCCCAGAGTAATGGAAGTAGTTGCTAGCATGGGCTCAAATGGTTCTTCAGAAGCATCCCTTTCAGAACTCGCCTGCTCATTCCTACACAGGATAGCAGCAAGGCCAAAAATCCTCCCATATACAGACATGGTCAAGTGGATACTAGACAGCGCAGAAATCAGAAACAAATAGTTTAAGACTCAAGGTCAAGAGTTCATAGAAGTATTAGTTTTACAAATTTTGAACTTTATATATGTTGGAAGGAAAAAGCGCAAAAGGCGAAAAACGCATCAAGGAAACCCGGATCGAGAAACAGAGGCGGTTTCTGATGCGCGATTAGCGCCTAGTGCTAATCGCGCATTGTTACAGGGAAAAGTGTCTATTTAGAACTGCTCTATCCCACTAAGGTGTGACAGCTGCCTTAGAAACAAACAGAGAAAAACTACTTTTGTATTTCCTTTATGAACTGTAGATAGAGAGGAATAGAAAGAACCAACCTGTGTCTTGCGCTAATCCTTTGATCCAATCCCTCTCTTCTTTGATAGTCTCCAACTACCTGCTCCCTTACTTGCCCAGCTTCACAAAGTACCTGTAAGATCACAGAAGAAGAACACTATACAAAGACATGGATCTATATTCATAAACAACTTAGGATCAGATTTAAGTTGACCATACAAATGTAACAAGCATCAATGATACAAAAGCATGGAGGAAAACTCAAATAGCTTTTATTGATAAACAAGAAAAGATCCAGGAGGAGTTACAACCAGTGGTTCCTGACCCAGCATCAACCTCCCAGCAAAGAAGCCCCTCTTCACCTCAAACAAAGCATAGATCACCCAACAATCTGATGTTTGTCTAAAAAAACCAACAACAATTCCTTACAATATGCAAAATTCCAGCCCCTGGATCTCTGGGATGAGGGATCCATATATAGATATCTGTAAGGAGGATGAGTCAGCTTGTGATTTGATTAGTGTCTTCTCTCTGTCAGTTCTTGCTTCCACTTGGAGACTGAAGGCCTCTTACTCATCCTTGGTCGAATTCAGTGAGGCAAGTGTCACTGGAGAAGATTCTGAAAGCTTCCATTGTCTCTCCACCTCGCGGAATGACACTGCCATTTGTCAGTTCTCGCCCATCGCACCCCACAGAAGGGACTTTTGAAATGCGACGCACCCTCACAGTGTATTTAGGTGCAATGCAACGCACCTAGCCAGTGGAGCAGTTGAAATGATCCTGTTTTGACTTATTCTGAGCAGTTTCTGGTGGAGAACTTCTGGGAGAAGCTGTAATCTGTTGACCTTGTTCCTTTAGGGGTTAGAACAACACTTTTAGGGACTTAGGAGCCCTTGGTTTATGAACATTTCATGCTTGGAGTTGTAGGGCACAAAAATTTCTATAACAGTTGCCCACTAAAGTATGAGGCTGTTAACCTTTTGGTGTTGGGTGAAATGCTTTATTATGAGGATCCGAAGTTCTTTCAATGCTGGGAGGAGACCTGTAATAAGATACAATACAATACATTATCTTCATACTATTTTCATGATCTAGCTGAGGCGGGCATTCCCATGCTCAACTTTATAAATTCATTTTCATGTACATAGGACAGACAATCGTCTGAGTGTAGACTGATGATTCTGGTAGAGCCATCATCCTTCTGAGTGGATGATTATCTGTGCAGCAATGATGTACATTTAATGTCTTTGTTTTCCTGAATATATATCGTAGCCCGAATGGATGAAACTAGATCCGGGGTCTTCAATCTCGTCCGATCTTCATTCAAAGTACAAGTCGATCCATGTGAGAAATGTTCTGAAGTCGAACATGGAAAGACATCGCTTGATTACCAGTCAATGATGTAAACTGTTAACAAGCGCGAGAGGAATCACCGATAATGATAATGATCCTCAAGTTACTGCAGTACAATTCACGTGGTGTGAATAAAGGACTTGGCGTCGAACACCACGCAAAATCTTTCGGTCGAAGGCCATTGATGTAAACCTGTCGCCGGAAGTGAGAAACTTGCCATTGAGGCATGCAAGCTTCAAAGTACTGAATGGGGTGTTCCTAGATCAACTTCTTGGATAATGAGCTGATGTCAACAAGAAGCAATCCGTCACAGGAGGGCCTTAATGAATCCCACATCAATGACACGGAATGGAGCAAATTATTTTAATGGAGGTGAAAACGATCTGGTGATATAAGGTTCAGGGTGGCGGTCATGAAAGAATGGAGTATAATGTATGGTAGTGGATGAGACACAGGTGACTTCTCTAGATGACTTCTCTTGAACATATCGGCGACACTGATGTGATGGATTGGTAGCATTAACCCCAAATGTGGATGGTATGGTGTGACCATGGCGATGTGACCGGTGAATGAAACAACCCAATCCGACTCGGACACGGAGTGGAAGTGTCATGTTCAAGAGTGACTTGCTACCAGCAAAGTTTCTTTGAGTTTTCTTCTCAATTTTTCCCCAGTCATTGCTGACCAGTACCTCTTTATTTTTGTCAAGCTTGAGGAGGATAACATATGCTTTTTCTATAATTTGCCCTTCGGGCAAACCCATCGCTACGTTTTAACGAGCCTAGCGATAGTGAAACTCGTTCTCGTCTAAAGACAAGTTTGTCGCTATTAATCTTTTTAACGAGTTTAACGACAAAGATAACTCGGTCCTTTTCAATTTTAGAGAGTTTGAAAAAGAACGTAAAGGAAACTCCAAAATTCCTTTTTCGTCATCTAATCCCTTAAGTCTGAAATAGTATAAAACAATACAGAAGGGATGAATTTTCGATACTTTTAACGAGCCGAACAAAACAAGCGCTCGATCTTTTTGTGTAATAATCCCTCAGGTCCAAAAAAGATTAAAATCTAGAGGAGGGATAGCACTTCCTGTCCCTTTAACGAGTTGGAAGGCCAAGGAATCGGCAATCTTTTCATATTTTACGAGTCAGTTGAAAAGAGCTTAAAGGAGACTCGTCTTTTGAGGAACGAGTGATAAAACGGGTAGCAGCTGATTCCAGGTAAGGTTTAGAATTTTCCAATCACGGCAGTGTCACAAGGATGGCTAGTGAAATCACTCTTCACAGATGTTCTTCAAAATGGGTAAACAATCAAATGGAGGTGAATGATCGGCCAATGAAAAAGTGGAGGTGATGGTGCAAACACGACCAAGGCTTTAATGGCTGAAGTACTACATTCATAGTGGTTATTTACCGGGGAATAGTTCATTTTTTAACGAGCTTAAACGTGGGTAGAAACATTTGCTCATGTCTTATGTTTATTTTTTAACGAGCTTGAACTATGTGCTAAAACTGCTCGATTAATCCAGTCGTATGATAAGAATGTCTCATATAAAAACGGCAACTTTTAGAGTTTTGCCCACATCCTTTCTTTATGCAAGTTAGGAGACGACCAATCCTACGAGTTTAAAGGGTTAGAGGTCCTATAAATTTAAAAAATAAATAGTCGCTCTTCGCTTGCACTCCGAAAGGTTTGCATGCCCCCAGGTATAAAACAGAGTTTCAAGGTTACCCCTTCTTTAGTCCGTTAAAACATTTGTTTTACCGAGAGAGGCCTACTTCTTACAGGTTACCCAAAGATTGTTCTATTCATGGCGCAAACAAAACACTTCTTTGGCGATGTCTACCGAAATAAACAAAGGTGAGCAGATGGTATGGCATGACCGTCCCTAACGTAACTTTGACAAGAGGATCTTGTTCCAGTCCAACTCCCCTTTCCAATCACGGATGGGAGTACGGAGGTCATATTCTCTCGCGGAAACCTACCTTATACCCGAAGTTTTCCTGCCGAAGTAGACCAGGATGCATGCCCCCTGGGTTTCAGTCATGTCCCCCCGAATCACTCGCACTCATCGAGTGGACGGACTAGAGATTGAGACATTTCTTGCGTGAAAAGACCATTCAGGGATGGTATATGACTATTTGCTATGCGTGATCCGGGAAATGAAAGCTGGTCTACGAGCTTGACCACTCTTCCTTCGTGCGAAAAACACATTACTCTAAAGAGTGAGGAGACAATTGCTCCCATGCAATAAATATAGTCTCGTCCAAGCAGTAGATTGTAATCCAGGGGTCCTTGAACTACCATCACATTCACGTGAACGGTTTTCCCTCTCAATGTTATGGGCACATTGGGAAGGATCCCTAACGGTCGACTGGTTCCTTTGTCAAAGCCTGTCAGATTTCTCATCTCAGGCAGAAGCGATGGCGAACCAAGCGCTTTCCAAGCAGTTGAGGAAAGGATACTCACAGAAGCCCCCTCATCTATGATGGTACCAGCCATAACCATTCTATATATTTGAAAAATAATTCGGAATGGTATACTAGCTGGTAAACGGGGTCTGCCTAGTTGATTCCAGTCGAAGGAGACAACTAGGTTGCTTGGAGGTGGGACCGAATAGACGGTCGGGTACGACTCTGACGAACTTCCTTCCTGCGGTAAAGGAACAGGTAAATTGCCCCCATGTTCGTTGGAGTCTGTGTTTATGAAGAGAATTTGGACGGTGTCATCCTTGTTCTCTTCAGTGACTGTATCATCTGAAGATGAAACCTCTGAAGGCAAGACCGGGTCAACTGCCACCTCGACCTTTTGACTTTCGTCTGGTATGGATTCAGATGGTTTATCTTCAATGATAGGTGCTTCAGCCGACCACCTGAGCGGGCCGGCCGGATTTTCAACTGGTGACGGACTCGGCAAGAGCTTTTTATATCCAGGAGGAAGTCGTGACAGTGAAACCGGACGATCGTCCAAAACTCTTTTAGCCTCGTCTAAGAAGGGACAACGGTGGACGGCATGATCGCCTTCACACAGTTTACAAGGAAATCTATATTTTCCTTTTTGTCCTGGGGCTTCACTTTCACTAGTTGACGGCGTGTTTTCAACATGATCATCAGAGGTTGACGACACCGGGTTGTGCAAATGGGGAGACCAGTCCCTTAAGATCCGAGGGATGCAAGGACAATCTCTGTGATAGTGGTCTCCCTTGCAAATGACACATGGCGATTTAGGCCTGGTCGGTGCAGTGTGTGGATTTTCGTTAGACGACACTCGTTTGCCCCCATTCGCTTTCGGCTCCTTCTTCTTCTTCTTTTCCTTCTTCTCCTTAGGTACTTGACTTTTGGCTTTAGTAGCCCCATCAAGCGAAGAGGAAGGAGGAGAGGAAGAATTAGAGGAAGTAGAAGGTTGGTGGGTAACTCTGGACTCGTCTAATTGCTGATTCGATTGTTCAGGAATAGTGGTGTTCTAAACGACAGAGGTTGAGAAGAGCCATACAGGCAAACCAATTGTCAGTCCTGGAAGCGACAATGTGGCCATATGGGGTGCACCAACATCTCCCCAAGAGGAGAAGGGACTAGGATTTCCTCCAAGGGGAATTCCTTGGTTTGTGGACTCCATTTTCTCAACCCAAGATCAACGTAGGAAAGGGGTAATGAATATTCCGTTTAAAATAAATTTTAGGCGCTTTGACACAACTTGTTTTTTCAGTTTTTAAGAGTCGAGAAAAAACAAAAGATGACTCTAGTCTCCTTCAATTTTTAATGAGCCTGAAGTGACAAGTGCTCAGATGGACCTTTTCCATTAAGGAGTCTGAAAAGGAACGAAAGGGACTGCTCTGGAAGTCTAGGTAGAGGGAGTACCAAACCAATCGCAAAACTGCAGAATACTTTTTACGGTACGGCAGTCAATCTTCCCGAATGCTGTGTTCAGTGCATTGCGATCGATAGGGTGGCAGACACGACTTCCTATGGATAAAGGATTTAATCCTATAGGGGTCTCCCAAAATATACTCGACGGTACGTGGGAGCACAAGTCCGTACTGGCACTTATCGTCTCAAAGTGGAGGAATCACCCAACCAACAGTGAGAACAATAGTTACCAGGCTTTACGACGCCGGAATACGTCTCTAGCCTAGACCTCTAAATGTTGTGCGTTAAGTTCCAAAGCGTTGTTAGATTCATTGAATT
Source organism: Pinus tabuliformis (assembly GCA_031772625.1). Taxonomy (NCBI): domain Eukaryota; kingdom Viridiplantae; phylum Streptophyta; class Pinopsida; order Pinales; family Pinaceae; genus Pinus; species Pinus tabuliformis. The sequence continues at coordinate 1,124,645,802 of CM062815.1, read as the reverse complement.
TATTTTAAGTTGATCTTGCTTATGAAGTTTGCCTTTTGGGTTCACCATGAGATGTAGATGTAATTCCTAAGATGCAATCTAAAGATGATAAAAAAACTTTTTATCTCTTTTATGCAATGAAAATCCTAGCTACTAGGGAAAAGAAAGACAGAATCTTTTCACAAAGAGCAAAGAGCACACTGTAAATGCACTTTCCTAAATCAAGCCAAACAGACTGTCTATATGAAAATTCACATGCATGTATTTGTTTTCGACTTTCTTAGTATATGGATGCTAAAAAGAAAGTTGATGCACAAATCTAAATTTGTTTTCAAGCGACAAATACAAAGAAGCTTCTTTTCGAAATCAAAAGATAGAGACGATTATGACACCTTACGATTTTGAAATGAATACTCGTTTTTGACACTAGAAAATCACAAATTCAGACCAAAAGCAATAGTAACAGGATAATCAACCATCAACAACAATCAAACTCTTTCCCACGATTGAAATCGACACTTACGACAGATTCAAATCAAAGGACGACAGTACGATTACGCTACTTTCGCTAAGGAGAACTGTAAATGACTCAACAAACACACAAAAACATCTACAGTTCTTTTGTACAAAGGATGCGGAATAACAGCAAGGAAAAGGGGTTTCAAGCAGACATATACTGATCACAGGCAGCAAAATTCAGAGATAGAACTGGAAAGAATGAAGCACAAGAACCACAGCTGCACAGGGCTAACCTGATCAGCGCACCTGTAACACAGAGAATCTGAAATGCAGCGCAGGTTGCCCTTTCGGGAAGTGCGCTGAAATTTAGGATCTCTTAACAGTAGCTGCGCTAGGCCAGAAACGAGACTCTGTCCGGGTTCCGGGTCACAGTTTGCAGTTCAGTCTTTGGTTTTTGGCCGAGTAAAAAGCAATCAGTAATTCAACAATCAGGGGTAGATCTAAAGAGGATCTAAGAGCTATCATAAGGGAAATCAGATAGTTTGTGAATCAGTTGTTTAAATCATAAACAGATCCAGTGAATGGATTGAAGCAATAGATGTCTAATTTGCATTTGTTATGGCAAATGCAGTTCGAATGACACTTATAAGTTTATGAAACAAAAAAACAAAGAATGATAAACAAACAAACTAATTAGCTCCCCAGCGGAGTCGCCATTTTGTTACAGGGAAAAGTGTCTATTTAGAACTGCTCTATCCCACTAAGGTGTGACAACTGCCTTAGAAACAAACCTGTGTCTTACGCTAATCCTTTGATCCAATCCCTCTCTTCTTTGATAGTCTCCAGCTACTTGCTCCCTTACTTGCCCAGCTTCACAAAGTACCTGTAAGATCACAGAAGAAGAACACTATACAAAGACATGGATCTATATTCATAAACAACTTAGGATCAGATTTAAGTTAACCATACAAATGTAACAAGCATCAATGATACAAAAGCATGGAGGAAAACTCAAATAGCTTTTATTGATAAACAAGAAAAGATCCAGGAGGAGTTACAACCAGTGGTTCCTGACCTAGCATCAACCTCCCAGCAAAGAAGCCCCTCTTCACCTCAAACAAAACATAGATCACCCAACAATCTGATGTTTGTCTCAAAAAACCAACAGCAATTCCTTACAATATGCAAAATTCCAGCCCCGGGATCTCTGGGATGAGGGATCCATATATAGATATCTGTAAGGAGGATGAGTCAGCTTGTGATTTGATTAGTGTCTTCTCTCTGTCAGTTCTTTCTTCCACTTGGAGACTGAAGGCCTCTTACTCATCCTTGGTCGAATTCAGTGAGGCAAGTGTCATTGGAGAAGATTCTGGAAGCTTCCATTGTCTCTCCACCTCGCGGAATGACACTGCCATTTGTCATTTCTTGCCCATCGCACCCCACAGAAGGGACTTTTGAAATGCAACACACCCTCACAGTGTATTTAGGTGCAATGCAAGACACCTAGCCAGTGGAGCAGCTGAAATGATCCTGTTTTGACTTATTCTGAGCAGTTTCTGGTGGAGAACTTCTGGGAGAAGCTGTAATCTATTGACCTTGTTCCTTTAGGGGTTAGAACAACACTTTTAGGTACTTAGGAGCCCTTGGTTTATGGACATTTCATGCTTGGAGTTGTAGGGCACAAAAATGTCTATAACACGCATCGCTGAGAAAAATTTCTAAAAAAGGAAAGCTACTAGTTGCCCAGTCACCTACAAGTCTCGAAGATCGCAAGAAAGTAAAATTTCAGGCAGATTGGAAACAGAGAGCTCAAGAAAAGGCAAAAGCAATTCAAGGGTTAACCAAGTTGAACCGGGATTATTACTGGGCTTACTTGGTAAAGCCACATAGCCGGTGGATGACTGTTAAGTGTATCATCAATTCGGCAGAAAAGATGGCGCCAGCTCTCATCGATTCTGTTTTCTCAGCTCAGCTAAAAGTAGAAGTTAGCCAGCCAACTCTGCTCAAACAGATGATGCATGTGTGCGATTTCAAGGACCAAATGCAGAAGTAGTTTAATATTAGATTTAATTTTAGCTTTAAATTTTGTTTTATTTTCCTGAAAAGAGGACGGTCATTTAAACCGCATCCTACATTTTTGTAATAATTTATTTTAAGAATTAGTTTAGTAGTATTTAAACCCCTCTCATGCATTTAGAGAGGGGTCCTGAAATTTATCAAAAACTTATCCCCAGAACATGCACTTTTGTACCCTCTGAGGAGGTTTTGATGAATGAAGGGAACATGATTTATTAATTGCATTTGATATCTACTACTGATGTTGCACTTTTGTACTCTTAGTGGATATTTGATCAAGGAGAGATAAATCGTGATCACTTGAAGCTCATGAGTAGGACTAGTTATAAATGGTATTTCTATCTCTTAACTATTTCTGCCTTGTGTGATCCGGATTTAAACAGGAACGCAACAAATTACAGAGATAACCATATACACAAAGATGCAGCGGAAATAATACTTCATTTCATTAATGGAAAATACTGAAATATGCTTACAACCAGAAATGGAAATAAACCAGCTAGGGCGATGGTAGCTTATCTCTGAGAAGAGATGTGGTGGCTACATGCCTCTGAACTGTGTTACAATGAGGCTCGAAGGCCTATTTATTGTTGAGAAACAATGGAAAACCCTTAACATTCCAAAACCTAACCCTAGGAGATGAAACGCCAAACTGTGGGCCCCGTTTGGGGGTAAATTGGTACATCAACTTCCCGGGGTCGTAACTTTGGCATATGATCTCCGTTTGACGCGTACAATAGCTCATTAGAAAGATCTATCCGAGTACTACCACTTTGGGAGGCAACATGGGTCGAGGCAACATGGGTCCATGGACCCATGTTGCCCCAGATTCCCAAAAAAACGTCGTTTAGGGCCTCAAAACGGCTCCGGAAGTTCAGGACCCGAAAAACTGCTAAAAATAGTAAACTGTGCTACAATTAAGGAAACTGAAAATGCTGAGAAAGACAATGGTGGGGGTCCAGGTGGACTTGGCAGGTGGCCACCAATATCCACCTGGATCATTCCTCCCCCCTTAGGAAGCAATGGTCCCCATTGCGTTGAGCTCCTCCATGAGATGAGGAAACTTCTGCTGAACTTGTTCCCTGGTGAGCCACTTGCCCTGCTGAAGGAGTTGGCCTGCTTTGACAACTCGATACAGTTGGATATTCTGTTGGCGAGTGTTCTTGATCTGTGTGTCCATGATCCGATCAGTTGCAGCTTGTTCCATGCAATCTGGATTTAATTCTGTGGGTTTGAGCTGTTCTGCAATGTCGGATGTGTCTAGCAATGGTGGAAAGTATGGCCGAAGGCGGTCCACATTGAACACTGGGTGCAGGCCAAGGAATGGGGGAATGCTGAGCTCAAATGCATTGTCTCCCATAGCCTTAGTAATGGTGTAAGGACCATATCGGAGTGGTCTCAATTTCCGATAGGCTCCAGTAAGGCGTTCCTTTTGCAAATGCAACCAGACTTTGTCGCCCACCTGAAACTTGTGTGGCACCCGGTGTTGATCATGTCGCTGCTTGTACTTGGCATTTGATTTCTCAAGAATGTCATGGACCTGCTGGCGAATATGTTGGATGCGCTCAATGAAGCTGGTGGCCTTATCTGTTTCGGACTGGACATGAGCTGAATTCATGTGAGTAGCTGCAAGGGCATGGCCACATCAATGGGGCATAGTGGCTGGAATCCCAAACCCACCTGAAAAGGGCTATGGCCAGTGGAGCTGTGAAGAGCTCGGTTGTAGCTGTGCTGAACATAGGGGAGGCTCTCGTCCCATGTGCGTGGATGCTTTGAGTTATACATGCGCAGAATGTGCACAATCATCCTGTTGACAACCTCTGTCTGGCCATCAGTTTGAGGATGGAAGGCTGTGGACTTCGTGAGTTTGGTGTCCAGCATTGACCAGAGACTGGACCAAAATGTGCTGAGAAACCGACTGTCCCGATCTGAGATGATAGACTGTGGGATCCCAAAGTGCACCCACACTCGTTCAAAGAAGAGTTTAGCAGTGGCTTCTGCTGTGATATTCTTCTTGCAGGCCATCATAATGGCCATCTTCGAGAACCTGTCGACGACCACAAAAACACAGTCATTTCCATGCTTAGTGGAAGGAAGGCCTGACATGTAATCCATGGAGATGGATTCCCAAGGTCGACTAGGGGTAGGCAACGGGGTATAGAGGCCGTGCTTCTTAATGGTCGGTTTGGCAATGGCACAGGCAGTACATGATCGGATGTACTTCCCAACATCCTGTCGAAGATTTGGCCAATAGAAATAATTTTGCAGTACTGCCACTGTTTTCTCGACCCCGAAATGCCCAGCAGCCCGACTGTAGTGTGCTTCCCAAATCATCTTGGCACGCTCGCTTGAAGGAACACAAAGGTGACCGAGGTGGCATAATAGGGCATCCTGGAGGTGAAAATCTGCAACATGCCGACCCTCCAAGAGTGTCTGGTATGTGTGGCCGAATTCTGGGTCGCTTTTGTAGAGAAGTGGCCAATCAGAAGTCTCGTGCCCACAAGAGTTGAGCACGGTGGTTAGCGCCATGATCGGTGGTCGACTGAGGCAATCTGCAACATTATTGGTGCTGCCCTTTTTATACTTGATATTCAAGTGAAACTGTTGCAGGTATGTAGACCACTTCTGATGGCGATCATTCTGCAATTTCCCTTGGGTCTGTATGAACTGCAGAGGTCGGTGGTCTGTGTGGATGACCGTTTCCTTCCCCAAAATGTAATGCTTCCATTGTCGGCAGGCCTGTACAATGGAATACATCTCTTTATCATAAGTGGGGTACTTCCGGACTGTGTCTGAAAGTGTTTCACTGTGATATGCCACTGGATGTCCATGTTGAGTAAGGACTGCCCCAATAGCATAGTCAGAGGCATCTGTCTCGACCTCAAATGGTTGTTGTAAATCTGGTAACGCGAGCACTGGTGCCGTGCAGAGGCGATCCTTCACTCCCTGAATGCCTTCTGTTGAGATTCAGACCAAAAGAATTTTGCTTTCGCCCCGCCCTTGGTGACTTGACTCAAGGGCCAAGAAATATGAGAAAACCCCAACACAAACCTGCGGTAGAAGTTGGCAAGACCTAGAAAGCTGCGGAGCTCTGTTAGAGTGGTTGGAGAGGGCCAATCCCGAATGACTTGGATCTTGGCTGGATCGACATGCACCCCCTGTTCATCAATGATGTATCCCAGATACTGAACCTGGGTCATGCCAAAAGTGCATTTCTCCAAATTGGCACATAGCTTGTGTTGCCGCAGTGTTTGGAGAACCTGTCGGATGTGGTGGAGGTGCTCTTCCCAACTCTGGCTGAAGATCAGAATGTCATCCAAGTATACTACTACAAAGGAGTTGGTGAATGGCCGCAAGATGTCATCCATTAGCCTCATAAAGGTTGCAGGAGCATTCGTCAATCCGAAAGGCATGACCAACCATTCGAAGAGGCCCTCCTTGGATTTGAAGGCAGTCTTCCACACATCGGAGGGTTCGATTGGTACCTGGTGATATCCTGACTTCAGATCGATCTTGCTGAAATATTTCGCCCCCTTTAGTTGGTCTAGGAGGTCATCAATCCGCGGGATCGGGTACCTATTACGGACAGTGATCTTGTTCAGCGCCCGATAGTCAATACAGAGTCTCCACGTCCCATCCTTCTTCTGTACCAACACGATCGGGCTCCCACAGGGCGATGAACTCGGACGGATGTGACCTTTCTGCAGGAGCTCCTGAATCTGCCTCTTGATTTCATCGTTCTCCAGAACGGAGCGCCGATAAATTGGTCCATTGGGTAGCGGCGCACCTGGGGTCAGATCAATGGAGTGCTTGACTTGACAGTGCAGAGGAACCCCTGCCGGGGAGGTGAAGATGTCCTCGTACTCCTCCACAACCTTGTCCATCTGTAGTTGTCGTGCAGAGGGACCCCGTTTGGAGGCCGCGGCCACTGTCTTCTTCTTTCCTTGAGGGCGTATCATCAGGAAAACAAATTTCCTGGTTTTGGAAATGATCTTACTGCATTGTTTTGCAGTAATCAAAGAGAGGGCGGCAGGTGGTGCTACCTCTGGTATCCTGAACAACTTATTTCCCAATGTAATAATAACAGCACGGGGCCTTGATTCATACACAGCATGTCGCTTCCACAAGTATGGTTGTCCTAGTAATACATCACAAACTTCAAGGGGAGCAATGTCACACAATACCTCATCCGTGAAGGGCTTGATGTTGTATGGAAGGCGACACTGCTGGCTCACGCGAAGATCTCGTCCTTGGTGAAGCCACCCAATGGTGTATGGTTGTGGATGTGCTGTGTTCGGTAAGCCCAACCGCTTCACGACCTCTGCCGAAATGAGGTTCTTTTGACTCCCGCTATCAACAATGAACTGTATCGGGGAGCCCTTTACCCACATCTGGGAGTGGAAGAGACGCTCCTCCTCCTCTGGATCTTCGGGTTCATTTTTCTGGATCTTTGCGGTAGCAACAGTGGCGCTGGGATCCGCATCAATGATCTGCTTCCCTTTTTCATACCCCTTATCGGGTTCTGACTCAGAGTCGGAACATGCATCTGATTCTGAAACCTTTAGCTCAGCCACCAGTGACTGCTTGGCCCGACACTCACTTGTGTTGTGAGTGGAGCTCTTATGGAACTCGCACCATTTTCCAGTGTCCTTTTTCGGCTTCGCGGCGCTGTTCTTTGCTTGCAGCTTCAATTGGTTGTCTTGGGCTGCCCCGCCTTGGCTTTGTCCTTTGTTCTGTGGTTTAGGGGCACCTTTCCCCTGCTTTGGATTCGCAGATCCAAAGTCTCGCTTCTTTTGTTTAAACTTCTGCTCGACCTTGACGGCATATCGGTATGCTGCGCCGAGCGAGGGGATGTTTAGGAATTGTATTTCTTCCTGGATGTACTTGTGCAGGCAGCCACGGTATTTGAGTATCAAATGTTGCTCCGAATCCTTGATACCCAACTTTGTGCGAAGGGTATGGAAAAGATTGGTGAACTCCGGCACGTCTTGGTCCCTTCCCTGCCGCAGCGTGGTCCACTTTATGTATTCATCCTCATAGCTTCCGACAGGGTAGTACTGCTCCTTGATGGCATCCCGGAACGAATCCCAGGTGGGTGCGGCTGAAAATAGTGAGCCAGTACTTTCATCCTTCTGCTCGCAGTAGGTTTCCCACCAGTCCTTGACGTGGGGGGCTGCTTTGAGAAGAGCAAAAACAATCTTTTCCCGACTCGAAAATTCATGAACAGAAAAATAACCCTCTAGCAGATTTAACCATTTATCTACGGCATCTGCGTCTATCTGACCCTCGAATATGGGGATTTCAAAATTAACTTGTACCTTAAAGGGTGTGGCGTTTCCAGAGTAGCTGCTGGAAGCCGATGCGTTGCTTCTGGGTAGCCGCTGAAGGATCTGGGCAAAGCTGTCCATCATCGCGTTCCGTTGTCGCTCGAGGGCTTCTTCGAGCAAGATTTTGATGGGATCTCCTGCCCCCTCGTCTTTCTTCTCGTCCGCCATGGGAGGCCGTCGGGATTTGCGAGGCTGGTCTTGCAAAGGTTCAACCAGTTCAAGCCCTAACTCCTTATATCCCGACCTTGTTGGGGACATGCAAAGAAAAATAGAGAAAAAGCAGACCGCTCTGATACCACTGATCCGGATTTAAACAGGAACGCAACAAATTACAGAGATAACCATATACACAAAGATGCAGCGGAAATAATACTTCATTTCATTAATGGAAAATACTGAAATATGCTTACAACCAGAAATGGAAATAAACCAACTAGGGCGATGGTAGCTTATCTCTGAGAAGAGATGTGGTGGCTACATGCCTCTGAACTGTGTTACAATGAGGCTCGAAGGCCTATTTATTGTTGAGAAACAATGGAAAACCCTTAACATTCCAAAACCTAACCCTAGGAGATGAAACGCCAAACTGTGGGCCCCGTTTGGGGGTAAATTGGTACATCAACTTCCCGGGGTCATAACTTTGGCATATGATCTCCGTTTGACGCGTACAATAGCTCATTAGAAAGATCTATCCGAGTACTACCACTTTGGGAGGCAACATGGGTCCATGGACCCATGTTGCCCCAGATTCCCAAAAAAACGTCGTTTAGGGCCTCAAAACGGCTCCGGAAGTTCAGGACCAGAAAAACTGCTAAAAATAGTAAACTGTGCTACAATTAAGGAAACTGAAAATGCTGAGAAAGACAATGGTGGGGGTCCAGGCGGACTTGGCAGGTGGCCACCAATATCCACCTGGATCATTGTGTTAGAGTGATTTCCAGTTCAGTTATTTATATATTAATGTATGAATGCCTGAGTTATGATTTGGCACTTTTGTACGGTGATAGCTATTTATTTATGCTTAGTGTATGAATAGCTCATTATGCGATATGTTTTGCACAACTGTTTCGTCTAACTTTTTATACGAAGTGGTTCATCTATACTGAATTCTTTTCTCATAACAGCTGAATGATCTTTATTACCAGTTGTTGTTTGAAATCATTTTAGATCGCATAGAAGAAAATCACACCCCGGGTTAGTGTAGATTTACATATTTTTGTCATTAGAATAATAATTTCCTTATTATTAGACTAGAATTAGAGTAGAAGTATTCCATTTAAAAACTGTTAGAAACAGAAATATTCATCTTTCTCACACACACACACTGAAATTGGGAAACTGGTCCCACATCCCCAGTTGGACCCGCTATACCAAACGGAAAAGGAGCTGCCAACCAAGGTCCGGACTGGGTGGGCATCCCCCTTACTGTAGACCCGATTATTGCTTGTTTGATTAGATTGAATGCCTCATGTTCATATTGACCCCATTTAAAGTTTGCATTCTTTTTAATCATGGCTTGTAAAGGAGACACGATTCTTGAAAAATCTGGAACAAATCTCTTTACAAAGTTAATCTGGCCAAGGAAAGATTGCATGGCTTTCTTGTTGTGAGGTAGGGGTACTACGGAAATTTCCTTGATTCTGTCAGGGTCTATGTGAATTCCATATTTTGACACTATGAATCCTAGAAGATTCCCTTCACTTAATGCGAAAAAGGATTTTTTCGGGTTAAGTGAAATTCCATACCTTAAACAACGTTGGAAGATTTGTTTTAAATCCCTGAGATGGTTGTTTCATTTCTTGGAATAAACAGTTATATCATCCAAATAAATTACCACTGATTTATTAACTAACCCCTTGAATGCGATGTCCATGGCTCTCTGAAATGTGGCACCTGCGTTAATCAATCCAAATGGCATCTTTTGATATGCGTATGTACCCCATTTAGTTTTGAATGTAGTTTTTAATTGATCACCAGGATGTACCAACACTTGATTGTATCTTGAGAATCCATCCAAGAATGACATTAATTCTGAGCCCGGAACTACTTGCAGTATTTGTTCCATGGGAGGCAAAGGAAAATTATCCTTTTGGTAGGCCTTGTTAAGGTTTCGAAAGTCAATGCAGACTCTAATATCTCCATTTTTCATTCTAACAGGTACCATATTGGAGACCCATTTAGAATGTCTAACGAGAAAGATTATTTTGGCTTTCAATAGTTTATTGAGTTCAGTTTTGATCTGGTTTTCTAAATTGGGATGGATCTTTCTCAACTTTTGTTGGACAGGTTTTTCATTATCGATCATTGGGATAGTATGTTGGATGATGGAGGTGTCGTATGTTTTGAGTTCATCGTAATTCCAAGCAAAGACACTTTTTTATTGTTTCAAGAGACGAATATACGCTAATTTTTCTTCAGGGGCTAGGCCAAGGCCTAGGTTGATATTCTGTGGTTTGGCATCAGTTCCTAGATTTACTAATTCATAATTCAAAGTTGAACTTTGGAGTTTTGAATTGGTAGATCTTTTGAATCGATCTTTCAAATCATAAAGGTATTCTAATTTAACTACTGATTTAGGTATAGCATTGTTAGTACTATCCTGTTGCAATTTTTGATCATGTTAGTCTTCGTTAATTATTTGATTGGTGTAGGATCCTTCAGATGTGAGGAAACTCACGATATCAGGATCGCTGTTGAAAATCCTCCAATTGGTAATGTTATTAGGAATAGATGGTCTAAAAATTAACTCAATTGAAAATCGGTCAGGGCTAAAATCTTCTGAAGGAATGAGCTTGGAAGCTACGTTGGCTAAGAGGTCTGCGCTAGCATTCTGGAGTCTGGGAATTGATGAAATATTAAATGCTATAAAGTGTTCAGTCAGATCTTGAACTAAAGATTGGTAATGCTTTAAATGACCTGATAAACAATGTATAGTATTACGTACCTGTCTGATTACAATTTCAGAATCTCCGAAAACTTGTAGGTATTTGATGTCCAATCCAATTGCTTTGTATAACCCTTGGATTAAAGCCTCGTATTCTGTGGTATTGTTGGTGCATTCAAATTTGAGTCTGCAAGTTGGCATAGTTTTATCTCCCTCTGGACTTACTAACACGCATCCTGCTCCTGCTCGTTTGTTAGACTTAGAACCATCAAAAAATAGTTTCCAAAACAAAGATTTATTTACAGGATTATCTATAAAATTAATACATTTAGAACTATCTGTTTGAGAGAAATTTTCTACTTGAGATAAAATAGAATGTTCTAAGTAAGGTGAAGTATGAGCATTAAAATTTCCTAAGAAAGAATCTACTGAATAGTTGCCAATGATGTTAGAACTATATGCTACTGGTTCATTTTCTCCCTCGAGTTCTGTTACTATGTATTTCTGATGTTTTTCCCGCTCAAATTTTATTTGGTTTGGTTTACCATTGTAAGGGAGCCACATGTGCAACCAGTCAGTTGCAAAGTATCCATGAAGTTTTTCTGACCAATCTTTGCTACGAATTAAGCCATAAAATTCTGGAATATCAGCATCTAAAATGTCGAAACTTGACATACCTTTGGGTTGGATGACAACCTTATGGTAACTTGATTTAATTCGCCAATCACTTCGACTTGCGATCGATCTAGCTGGACTATGCGCACAATGGATTTATGTGGTTGAACGTTCAATTTTGCACATATTGATCTTGGTAAAATATTCGATGAGGCTCCAAAATCTACTAAGCAATTATGCACATTTTTATTGAAAATTTCATAAGTAAGGAGAAACAGGGGAGTATGAGATCTCGATCTTCCTCCAATTAAGGCAATATCGTTTGGATCAATCTTATTCATTGTATTAGTTGGAGGTATTCCCATGTCATGGGAAGCTTGAGAGATTACAGTGGCTGGTAAAGGTGCAATTGGTACAGCATGTAATTCTTTCAAAAGTACTTTTTGCTGGTGTTTTAACTTGCTCAATTCAAAAAGAGTAATATTGGCCCTAGTCTTTTTCATGTCTTCTATGATATTATACTCCATTTCATCCAAAACTATTAGCGTTTTAGATGGAGTTGATGTGTCTCTTTGGACTGGGCTGGTTTGAGTCGCTTTAGGTGATGTTTTCTTTGCTGCGACTTTCTCCTTAGTCATCGAGCTTGCGCTCTTTGGTTTAGGTGTAGGTTGAGGAGGATCAAGTTGATTTCTGCTACGAGTACTAACCAGGAATGCCTCTTGATCCTCTTCATCTGGGAGGATGAAATACCACATGCCTTGTAACTCTACAACTTCTTCTTCATCGGTATGTTCTTCAGTAGCGTTTTCCTCTTCTTCTTCTTCTGATTCAACATTTGTAATTGCGTTAGGGGGTTTGAAATCGGTTGAAGGATTTCTTTTAAAAGGCCTGTATGGCTTTTTAGAAGAAGTTTCTACTACTTGTTTCTTAATGTCGAGCATCTCATTAGACATGGTCTTCAAAAAATTTTGTAATCCTTCTAAATCGAATGGATCTTTCGATTGTTTTTTCTTGGGATCTTCTTTGAAAGAAACCTTCTTAGATTTTTGTTGTTCTATCGCATTTTTCTTTTCTAGGGCCATAATACATTTCTCTACTACTATTGCTTCTTTCATATTTTCAACTAAGGTTGTTTTGTTAGCCCTATCAACAAATATTGCTAAGTTTGATGGTAAAGCAGTGATGTACCATTCACTTCGCACTTCTTCGCTAGGCTGAGAAGCAGTAGGAATTTTGTTCAAGATTTTATTGAAACGTAAATTGAAATCCTTGATACGTTCTCTTGACTCAACCTTAAGGTTAGACAAGTCATTGATCAGTGTCGCTGTAGACCTGTCGTCACCGAACTTGGTCAGGAATTGTTCTTGGAAGATGTCCTAACTAGTAATAGATCCAGATGATAATGAGAAATACCATGATCCGGTTGTTCCTTGCAAAGTATAAGGAAAAAGTCAAACAATAGCATCTTCGTTAACAACTCCATTGAGATTTATGGATATCATAAAGTTATTTATATGTTCTTCCGCCAGCATGCCTGCCTCAAGATTAAACTTAGGCAGCCATTTTTCAGGATGGGCGGGTAGCTGCCTCATGGGTGCAGGCATTAAGACTGCCCCTGGGTTATTCCATGGAGATTGGGCCATCGCTGAACTACTAACAGAGGAAAGTGTAGAAGATGATCCCTGCGGTTGAGAAGATGAGGATATTACTACTCCAGATGGTTGAGAAGGAGTTGTGGAAGTTCCAGTAGGCTGATGGACAATGATCTAAAGTGGAGGAGTGGATGGTTGACTTCGCGGTGAGGATGTTGAGATGGATGATGAAGCTGAAAGAGTCTCACTACCGAAACCTTTAGGAGACTTCCTTGCTCTCTTCCTTGTAGGTAGAGGTAATTTGGTTGGCTAAACACCAAACTTTTCGCTCTTTAACCTAGTAAGAGGATGAGCTGGGTTATATTGCGAAGTCACATTGCCTTGAGATTTATCAGATTTTTGAGGAGATATAGAAAATCGCTGAAGTTTGTGAATCAAAGATTCAACTTCAGGAGGTTCAATAGTAGAGTGTTTTGAAATGTCAGGGTTTGTGGCAGCGGCTGTTGTTCCAGCGACTTCTGACTCTGGATTTAAAGATTCTAAATGAAATGGAGAAGTCGGGGGAGATGATGAGGGTGATTTACTCTCAAAATGGTATTTAGATTTATATTTACTTGCCATTCATAGTTCGGGGCCCTCCTTCTAGCGCCAAATATGTTGAAGCCCCGAAAATCGGGTCTATAACAAGAGGGATACCCACCCGATCTGAACCTTGGTTAGCAACTCCTTTTCCGTTTGGTATAGTGGGTCTGACTGGGGATATGGGACCAGTTTCCCAATTTAGGTGTGTGTGTGTGTGATAGACTGATATTTCTCTTTCTAACAGTTTCTAAATGGAATACTTTTACTCTAACTCTAATCTAATAATAAGGAAATTATATTCTAATAAGCAGAAATATCTAAATCTACACTAACCCGGGGTGTAACCTTTCTTTTATGCGATCTAAAATGATTTCAAATAACAACTGGTAATAAAGATCATTCAATTGTTATGAGAAAAGAATTCAATAAAGATGAACCACTTCGTATAAAAAGTTAGACGAAACAGTTGTGAGAAACATATCGCATAATAAGCTATTCATATATTAAGCATAAATAAATAGCTATCACCATACAAAAGTGCCAAATGATAACTCAGGCATTCATACATTAATATATAAATAACTGAACATGAAAATCACTTTAACGCAGAGGCAGAAATAGTTAAGAGATAGAAGTACCATTTATAACTAGTCCTACTCATGAGCTTCAAGCGATAACGATTTATCTCTTCTTGATCAAACATCCACTAAGAGTACAAAAGTGCAACATCAGTAGCAGATATCAAATGCAAATATTAATAAATCCTGTTCCATTCATTCATCAAAAACTCCTCAGAGGGTACAGAAGTGCATGTTCTGGGGATAAGTTTTTGACAAATTTCAGGACCCTTCTCTAAATGCATGAGAAGGGTTTAAATACTACTAACTAAATCTAAAAATAACTTATTAAAAAAATGTAGGATGCGGTTTAAATGACTGTCCTCATTTTAGGAAAATAAAACAAAAATAAAACTAAAATTGAATCTAAAATTAAAACTACTTCTGTATCTGGTCCTTGAAATCGCACGCATGCAGCATCTGTTTTAGAAGAGTTGGCTGGCCGACTTCCGATTTTAGCTGAGCTGAGAAAACATAATCGACAAGAGCTGGCGCCATCTTTTTGGCTGAATTGATGATACACTTGATAGTCATCCACTGGCTATGTGGCTTTAGCAAGTATGCCCAGTGATAATCCCAGTTCAACTTGGTTAACCCTTGGATTGCTTCTACCTTTTCTTGAGCCTTCTACTTCCAATCTGTCTCTACCGTTGCTTTCTTGCAATTTTTGGGGCTCGTAGGTGACTGGGCAATTAGCAGCTTTCCTTTTCGAGAAATTTTTCTCAGCGATTAGCGCTAGGCGCTAATCACGCATCGGAAACTACCTCCGTTTCTTGGTCTGGGCTTCCTTGATGCGTTTTTCGCCTTTTGCGCTTTTTCCTTTTAGCGGATATAAAGTTCCAATTTTGTGAAAATAATGATTCTGTAAGCTCTTGACCCTGAGTTTTAAACTGTCTGTTTCTGATATCAACGCTATCCAGTATCCACTTAACCATGTCCGTGTATGGGAGAATTTTGGGCCTTGCTGCTATCCGGTGCAAGAATGAGCAAGCTAGCTCTGTGATGGATGCCTCAGAAGAACTATGTGAGCCTGCAGTAGCAGTAACTTCCATTACTCTGGGATTCTCCTCTTCAAGCAGATTATACATGCCTTCCCACGTAGCAATTCCTGCGTCTCTATTATAGGTTGTGTCTCTATAGAAGGGTGTCATTTCTTTCTCTTCAGAGCTCATAGCTTTGATTTTCTTTCCCATAATATCCTGTGTATTGCTTTGTATCGTTCTTTGTTCTCCATTCCTGCAATTCACAAGTGAAGTGAAAATAATGACAAGGAAGGGTGATGGGAAAGTTTTAAATGCTGAAGATGCATAAAGTATACCACCTTACATGAGATGATTTTTCGATAAGCATGAAACCATATTCCATTAATAACTGGCAACTAACTCAATTATTAGCATTAAAGCACAAAACCAGGTGTCAGCTTATGGAAAATACTTTTTGAACAACGAGCCTGAAAGATCTACGATGAAGCGATTTTGTGATTTGCTTCGCAATATCGCAGTTCGCAACAACACAGAATCATAACATCGCAGAATTGATCGCTCGTGACATCGCATTATCGGATTGTCGCTATATCACGAAATCGCAATATCGCATTATCGCAATATTGTATTGCTGCTTTATCGCAAAACTGCAATATCGCAATATCGCAGGAACGTAATATATGACAATATTTGTTACCCTGTTTTCTGCGAAATGCGATTTGCGATCGGTGTCATCGCATATCGGAAATTTAAGATGTTTTCAATGTAAGTTGTGCTTGATGTATGCGATGCGACATTTTATTATCGCGTATCGCGATCTCACAATGTTGGAATTCAGTTTGTAAGGAGGTATCCTTTTATTCTTTTGCGATGCGATATTTCCTAAGGAAAGATTTTGTCTTACCTTATCATAAAACTTAGATTTTTTAGATTTTTCAAGGGGGTTTCCTAAGCTTATGATGGTAAGTTTTATTAGGAAAGGAACTTTAAGCACTACTTTGATTTTTTAAATTTTTTAACTAAGGGTCCCCACTTATTTAGTATTAGGAATAACACTAAATAAGAAGGGGGGTTGTTGCTGGCCACAACAGGACCTCAAAAGCTCAATCGAGCGCTTGAATTTTAAATTCAAATTTATCGATCGAGGGTTTCCTAAACTCTTGATTGAGCCATTTACATGGTTAACCAAGGGCTCGATCGAGCTATACAACCCAATCAAGCTCCATAGCTTGATTGAGCCTCTGTAAAAAAAATCAAATCCGTATGTGAATACCATAATCTCATAATCTATATTTTAGAATGAATAAATATATAAAATTTAATCCATTAATAACTTAAGCAAGTTGATATGATATTATTTTACTAAAAATGAGAATTCAACTAGATCTAGGTTATGAACAACATTAGAATTTTTTTATGTTATTGCGCCAAGAGACGTATTCTACAACCCAGTATGGGGGCAATGTGTAAGTATATATGTATGTGCTCAAAATATACCTTATCATATACCTTGAATTTGAATGGATCATAAATTTACCTTCCACAAAAGTTTTTACCACATTAAAATTCAAAATTAAAATTAAAGTTTAAATACCACATTAAAATTCCAAATTTTATTATAATTTTTGTTATCATGTCATGTATAATCCTTAAACTAAATATAATATTAATATTCAAAAACATATTATTACTATTAATATTAAATTATGAAATCTGATATTAATATTAAAAATTTAATATTAATATATTTCAATTTTAATGTTATTAAATTTATTAATTTTGGATTAATATAATATTAACTTTAATATAATATAAAATGTGTTATATCATAATATATATTAATATATTATTATGTATATTAGCTCCAAATATATATGGGAGGGAAGAACAAATACCTAGTGGTGAGCACCAGTATTGCAGCAATAATGCTGCAACTCCTAGGTTGCCTACTTTACTCTTATCAACCTGGTAGTTCGTAACAAACTTGGAAGCGTCAGTGCTGTATGCACAAGTACTAGTTCTTACTGCAGGTTGTCACTTGGTTAGCCGGTGCAAGATCACTAGGAGCTCAAGCCAACTTCTATGGATTCCAGAAGAAGATCTATATGTGATGAAAGGAGAGAAAGATTACTCTACAGATGCTACTCTAACTGCAGAAAGGAGAAAGACTGAAATGTAAAGCAAACCTAGTAAACCCTAATTAACCAACTAATCCTACTTTTGTAGAAAGCACTATGAAAACCATGAAAGGAATTCCATTGCCTACTAAAGGAAGTAAACAACATCTAACTAATCTATTTTTGGAAGTAAATAAGCAAAAAACATCTTTTTGGAATTTTTTGTATTTTTATGTGAATTTGACATGCATATAATTTATTGTGTGTGAATGTGGCAGCGAATAGGTGGTGTTGGAGGGTGGCTTTGGGACTTGAGAGGATGTAGGATGGTGTGGATGGGTCCTAGGAGGTCTCAGGTGGCCTTCTGGAGGCTTTTCCCACACTCGGCCTTCAAAAGAAAGCCTACAGGAAAATCTACAGGAGGACACAGGAAATCTATAGGAGGAAAACAGGGCCACTACAAGAGGAGGCCGAGAGAAGTTTTCACTATTTTGAGGGTGTGAGAGTGGGTGGAAAAGGTGGATGAAGGTTGGAATGAGGTGTTAGGGTGCCTAGGGTCTACCAAGAATCACCAGGAGAGAGGAAGATGATTGGGTTTGCTCAAGGAGAGAGGAAGAAGTTCTATGGAAAATGCAGGAAACTAAGGCAGAATTGAGGTGAGATTTGGGCGACCTATAGGGCATGGATCAGATGGAGGATGTGATGGCTAATAATCTGGCCTACTACTAGAAGAGATTTGCTGCAAAGGAACTGACAGTCAACCAATAAGATCAAACAAGCAATGAAATGAGTGCATCTAGAAAAACAGAGTTTTGCATCAAACTAGTCTAAACTATGATCTATGAAAGGAAATGCTGCAAGAAAGGAAAGCATGAAAGAAGACTATTTCAAATAAAGAAGTTAGAATGATGAAGAAGATCTAAAGCAAAGCAAAGCTGGACTATTAACCTACTAAAAGCTGCAAACACTAGAAGTCCTATGAATGAGGAAAATCTGTGTTTTTGGGGTAGCAAGAGGGTCTTTGCCTCAAATCATGGTCCCAAAGGGAGGAAGAGAGGCCAAGGCACTATTTCTAGCCTTTTGAATCTTCTCTTTATCACTACCTAACCTACTATAGAAAGCACAAATGGAAGCAAACTACTGAATCATCAAAAACAACCTATTCTTAACCATCAAAGAAATACATTTAACAGCAACCTGATCTACAAACTGAAATACAACATACAAATACAAGTAAAGAGGAGCTTGGCTACTTGGATTGGGCCCTAACCCAAGAGCTTTAGCCCTCTGAGGTAACTCAGTGCTAACTCAAAAAGGATTCCATCTTTATTTCCAAAACAATAGCAAGATTACATGAAACTGTCACAAAATAATAAGCTCGAAGTTGAGCAGAGTTTACATAAGCAAAAATCCAACAAAAATCTGACCCTAGTGAGGCCCTAGGCCTCTCTACTTATACAAATGAAGCTACCAACAACTTCCTTAAAATCAAGGAGGCTTGGCTCCCAAAACTCGAGATAATCATCAATCATCCTCCACTTGCTCGGCTACCTTCTAGTGCATGATTTGGCTGCTTGTACTCTGAGCTGAATGAAGGGGAATTCGAAGTGAGGAGTAATAAATGAGGGGGATTCCCTCCTATAAGTCCTCTCCTTTTTCCACTTTGAGTTATTGTTGCCCTTTGTCCACTGGATCCTTGACTTTGACTTCAAAATTCATCAATAATCTGCATTAAACACACATTAGACCACATGGCATCATAACTAACTCAACTCACTCCATAAGCATAAATATAATCAAAAAATCATACAATAAGCTAAGAGAATGGTTGATTTGACTAGGTTAGGAGGTAAAATGAGCCCATATAATTACCCGTTTATGAGGCTCATCATCACCCCCCTATTGAAGGTGTTGCTCATCCTCTGAGCAACTTAGTCCATCTCCTCATCTTTTATGGCCCTGGTGGCCTCCTAGCATCCCAATATTCTGATGTGGTCCCCTCTTCCTTGTCATAGAATCCTATCTTCCTTTCTATCTCTTCCCACTGCTCCTCCTCTTCTTCTTCTCTTTTGCCTTCCAGCATGCCTAACAGCAGCGAGGGACTCAGTTTGAGGCCAATCCAGTTGACCTTCAGCCTCTGCATGGAGCACTTGTACATTGGCACTCTTCTTAATTCCTCCTTCATCCTCAGGGGGGAATAATATTCCCTGATCTGCAGACTGCGTGGTAAGGTGTTCCATCTCCTCATGCATGCATGCACACAGTCATCCCCAAGTAGCCTTTGCATATCCTCAAAGTGTGCAATGGCTTGTGCCTGATCACTTATATATCTAGGGGCAATCTAAGGATTATTGACAAGTAGGTTTTGTGTGCTGATGAGTGCCATGGGATCTGATGGCTCATCTCTTATCATTAATGGCTCATTCTACTCTGTTATCATCAATCTGCTTATTTCTGCTGCCATCAACTCTTCATGGTTCATCCATGAGGCCATGGCCATTAGTTGTAAGTCCCCTAGCCTGACATTGGGGTTCCACACATTCATGTTTTTGAGGGCCATGTTATGTAGGTAAAATTCTGCCATCTTTGCCTTATCCTCTGATGTGCTTTGGTCACACAGATCCATAAACTACCTGTAATCTTGGAAAGGCATTGTGCCTCTTTGTGCCAAAGTATTTATCTAAAATTGTAGCCATTGGTCCTTGAGATATAGGCCATATGATTTTTCTGGTGTTCTACATTGCAATGCCTCCATGGATAAGCTGGCCATGCATGCCAACTGGGTCTCTTTCTCTTGCAGCTGCCTCCTTAGCAATTCATTTTTAGTTTCAAGGTGGCTTCTTGTAATTGTTTCCCTGTGTCTGAGGGCACTCAACTCTCTACCCATTTCTCTGAGTTTGTTTTCCATATGGCCAATATCCTCAACTCCTTTGGATTTGGCTATTTGCATCCACCTATGTGTTCTTATTCTCTCTTTCTCTAATTCAAAGAATAGTGGAATTGCAATTTTTTGTGGAATTATCCTTCCTCCCTCAAGTAGATTGTAGTAGGAGGTAAGACTAGGTTGGGGATCGAGTTCTTGTAGCTCTGTTTCTTCCTCCTTTACTTGTGGCTATCCTTCCATCCTTTCCTCAAGCTTTTGGGTCTCTTGTAGTTTTGACAGTGTCTCCTGTAGAACTGTCTGAGCCTCCTGTAGGACTGTTTTTGGGTCTTGTAGTTCTATCTTTTCTTTCCATGTGGGAGATCTAGGAGTCCCCCTTTCATATGTGATAGGTGCCTTGGAAGGGGATTCTTTTCCTTGGGTAGAGGGTGAATCTTCAGTTGTAATTGGCACTTTTGAAGAGGGCTGAGGTTTGCTTGTTTTGATTCTTGTGCTCTTCCTAGCCCTGAAATACATGGAGGCCTACCTTTTCCTCTTTTTCTTTGGCTTGATTGGTGTACTGAGGGTAGTGAGGGTAGCTACTTCCTCCCTTTCCAGAGTCTCAGGGGACCCTTCTCCTTGTTCTGCCTTTTCTGCCTCTTTTTCTCCTCCTTCTGTCTCTTTTTCTGTCTCTGTTTTCTCTGTTTCTTCAACTTTCTCCTCCTCTATCTTAGTTTCTTCCTCCTTCCTTCCTTGTTCTGCTAAGTCACCAGTGGCTTCACCTTCTCCCCCTTGCTACTCTTCCTCCTCACTTCCAGTTGGACTGATATCATAGGTTAGGACCTTTATGTCATCCTCAGCTGTCATTTTTCGGAAGACTTCCCATGCTATAGGGAGTGTAAATGTATGGAGGGCTTCTTCCACTATGATTTTGATTAACCCATGGTGAGCTAAATACTCTGAATTCCCTACTTGAAATTTAGTGCTGGAATCAATGAGGGAATGTAGGAGGAAGTAGGGGATGCTGAGCTTTTGAGGGGCTGGAGTGTCCATGCCATACCATAATTCATGAAGGATTCTAAAGTGATAACCATAGACAATGATGTACCTCCCCTCACAGGAAATGTATTTGATTATTTGGTAACTAACCTCATCCCAAGGATATGGTACACTAGCCCTTCTAATGCCATTTTTATCCTCTACAAGGGTTTCATTGATTTGGAAAACGTTTTTCTTGGCAACTTGGCCAATTGGTTTCTCATCCTTACTCCAAGGCAACCCAAGAGGAAGGGTAGTGACCCTACTAATAAATTCAGGGGTTATCTCCATGGAAAGACCTCTAAAGGTGATAGTGGCATGAGTTCTTGTGCGGGGTACTAGAGAGAGAGCAAACTCTTGGGAAATCTCCTCATCAAACCTCGAAATTTCTCAAAGAAATTCATCCAATTTTCCCTTGTGAAGATGTCCACCACTTGTGGATGTGCATGGATCCTGGTGGAGTTTGTGGGCTCCTTTCTCATAAATCCTCTTGTCATTTTGTTTATACTCTTTTGGGAAACCAAATGTGGAGATGGAGACAACAATTTTTGAGAAAAACAGAGAAACAGAGGAGACTATGTGTGTGTGTTTTTTTTTAAATAAGCAGTTTTTTTTTTTTTTTTTTTTTTATGTATTTCCTCCTCCTAAAGGCTTTATTTCCTCCTCAAATTGAAACCACTGCTTGCATATATTGATATTCAATGGGGGCATGCATGGAACCTACCTCCTTAGACCAAAAATCATGCTAAAACCCGTGTTTTCTCCCTTCAAAACAACTCACTGCCCCTCCTGTAGAAGCCTATTGTCCCTCCTGTAGAATTCCTGTAGGTGCTCCTATAGAACCTGTAAGTGCTCCTGTAGAAAATGTTGAGAGTAAGAATATGGGAGAGATCGATGGAGGATGATGGTTACGAGGCTGTGGGGGCACAAGGAGACTGCTGTAGCTAAGTTACGAGGAGAGAATGAAGGAAAAGGTGGTGAGAGTGCTCGGGGAGGAGTACTTATTACCCTTTATGGATATTTCCGGTGATGGGGGGTGAGCTGGCAAAGTATACGTTGGCTATATTCGGACCGTTGGTCCCCACCTACCTTGTCATCATGGCCCCTCCTCGTAATCATCCCTCATGATTGCATCGGAGTTCACACTTCCTCCACTACCTATCCTTGACATCTTTCTTGAGTTGATTGTGCGCACGTGTGGGTGACATCTCGGATGAGTGGAGTCAACTAGATGAAGGTGGCCAAGTTAACTGGACACCTTTCCCTCGTTCAACCTCAACCATCTCATTTCTTCTCCATGACTTCTAATTACACAAATGCAAACAGAGGAGCGAATTAGTTACTTACCTGTGATCCGAACGTATTTGCTGTGAGGTACTGTGGCTCTCTCTCTACTGCATACCTTTATTTCTTTTGATGCATGATGTCTGCTTGCTGATGTGTGGTTGTGTCTTGTGCAGGTTCTTCTCTGGATGGATCTTAGCTTCAGGTGTCTTCTGACCCTTCATGTTTACACTCTCTTGCTAATGGTGCTAGATTTTAATGGGATCAGTTGCTACAAGAATTCCTACAAGAGTTCTTGTAGCTGTTTCTCCCCTTGAAACTTCAGCTTCTTTCTATGCTTGGAGCTTCGAGGAGGATGCCAGAGATGTAGACAGAGATGGAGAGGTAATAGGTAGGCTTCAGGTGAGGTGGATGGTGCTGCTTCCTCTCTTTTTTTGTTTTTTTTTTCTTTTCCTGAAAAACTGTTTTTTTCTGTGTTTTTCTTGGACAGGAAGAAGAATGATTCTTGGGGTTGTGATGCAGGCTTGGAAATGATGGCAAGGAGGTTTGAAGACTATAGGAGGGTTTATAGGTTATTCATGAAGCTTCCCTATCCCTCAAACTGCCTTTCAATTCATTTCTGGCTCTCTGTAATTCCTACAGGAGCCTCCTGTAGAAAACACAGAGCCTCCTGTAGAAAACACAGTTTTTGAAAAAGAAGCATAGTGGGGTGAAAGAAATGCCAAAAATGATGGAGAAAAGTGTGGAGAAGATAGGATAGGTGCTGGTGTGGATGTTAGGGTTCCTTTGGCACCTTCTTCTGCTTCTTGCAGTCCTCCTGCAAACCTACAATGCAAATGAAAATTCATTTTTCTTTTTCCCTTTTTCTTTTTTCTTTTTTTTTGAAAACAACTAGGGCACCTTAGGGAGGTTTTCACCCTAATTGCCTGCCCTGGGCACCTCCAAGGGAGGTTTTCACCCAGGGATCTTATTATTTTTTTTTGACATAACTGGGTCACCTCAGAAGAGGTTTTAAACCCAATGATGGGACTTAAGCGCCTCATGGAGGTTATCACTTGAGTCCTTATTTTTTATTTCTCTTTTTCTTTTTCTTCAGTGAGTGGGTGAAGTGGAGGCTAAGACATGCTCCACTACTATCACTATCTTATTCAGATCTTTAATGAACTCTCGCTTGGAGAGGGGTTTCTTGTAGACTTTCAACCGGTGTCCATTAACAAGCATGGGGATGGCTTCATCATCAATGGTTCTGATCAGAACTGAACCATTGTCATTGCATTTCTCCACAGTGTAGGATCCCAGCCATCTTGTCATCATCTTGCCTTTGAAATCTTTGTATCTTGAATCATAGAGTAGTGCCCAATATCCCTCTTGAATTCTCCTTGATATTTTTTTCATGCCATATCTTTATCTGAAGCTGAACTACCTCTGTATGGAGAAGGGCCTGCAATCTGTGTTCATCCAATCCATTGAGCTGAAGTTATCTTTCCTTCTATGCATGGCTGAGGTCTAGGTCCAGCTGAGCTGCCATCCTTAGGGTATTGAATTCAAATTCTATAGATAGCAAATCTTTCTTCTCATAGACAAACTCATAGGGTGTGAATCCTGTGGTGGTCTTCCATGTGTTGTAGACCCAAGTGGCCTCAACTAATCTGTCTGCCCAGTCTTTTTTCCTGCTGCTCACTACCATTGTCAGGATCCCTTCCAATTCTCTATTAGTGATCTCCACCTGCCCATTGGCTTGTGGATGGTAAGGGGTCGAAGTCCTGTGCTTGATTCTATGATGTGTGAGCAGGTCTTCATTCAAATTGGACGTGAACTGACTACCTTGATCTGTGACCAACTCTCTTGGATACCTGAACTTGTAGAATATGTTCTCTCTCAAAAACTCAACTACTTTTTCCTCTGTTGCTGCTTTGATTACTTTTGTCTCTGCCCACTTTGTCAGGTAATCGGTGCACGCAATGATGTATTGTTTCTGCTTTGAAGGAGGGCTGATAGGACCCACAAAGTCCATGCCCCACTTCTCAAATGGCTTAAAGGTCACTTGAGGTTGCATGGGCATCTCATCCTTTGGAGTAGGTTTCCCATCCTATGACAACGATCATAGTGGCTGGTATATCTCATCACATCTTGATGAAGAGTGGGCCAGTAGTAGCTTGCTTGCAATATCTTGAAGGCAGTTCTTTTTGCTGCAAAATGACCTCTGCAAGGCCCATCATGCCAGGTTAGGAGGATGTCAAAGACTTCCTCCTCCTTGACACATCTTCTCAAGATATGATCTAGGCCAAGTTTGAAGAGATTGCCCCCAATCCAAGTGAAAGGGGTGCTTTTCCTTACTATCTTGCTCTTCTCTTTTGAGGACAGGTGTGGTGGGAACTGTGCCAAAACTAAGTAATTTTCTATATCAGCAAACCATGGTGTTACACAGTAATTTGTCACCATTTGTCACCGTCCCTGTTACCCCTCTCCCGCACACTGGAGGACTCATTCCGGGACCTGTGAGAAGTGACATAACTTGAAACCACTTGCATTATATTCCTCTAAGTGTGAGCTTCATATGCCCTGAAGACATCTCCTGCAGCATACCCATAAAAATAGCCCTTTTTGCATTAGCGCAGATCCACAGTGTACTGCCCGCGCCAATGGGGGAAATCCTCTAAAGAGGGTGCACCATTGGCGCTCTGTCTCAGAGTCGCACTCGCGCCAACCTAGTTGGGTAAAGTTTTTAACAAACAAACTTCCGAAGGTTCTCCTTAACCCATTCACCAACTGAATCCGTGTTGAGTTAGGATGGTTTGGCTTCAAATCTCCATAGAAGGGAAGTGGTTTGCCACCTTTCATGGAAGCTTCTAAGTGATAAAGCCAATCCCATGGAAATTGTGATTGATCTTATCTCCTTCCCCTCTATCTATAAAAGCTTGTCTCTATGCCTTGGGCAAGCTAGTGCTAGTGATAGTGAGAATTCCAGGAGTTCAAGAGATTGAAGCTGCAAGAGCCTTCTTTGCACCCATAAGGCCAAATCTAAGTGAGGAGATTCTTGTCACCAAGGAGAGAGAGGCTTGTTTCCCATCCCAACAAGCTTTGCAAGACTTGTGTAGCTGATCACCCAGCCAAAGGAGGATTTGATGTCAGAACTATGGTTGTATTCTTCTTTGTTATTTATCAATAATAGATGACTATCATTATGGTTCCACTCTCATTGTCCTTTGTAATGATTGATGTTGAGTTATATATTTTCTGACTGATATATAATTGCATCTATTGGATTTTATGCTTGTATTTGTGTTGTTCTTTGCATGTACAGGTGTCCAATCACGGAGATCATGGGGATCGTGACCGGCCGAAGCAAAGGAACGAGAGCGACGTCTCTTCTACGAATATTAGCGTTGGAATCCAAGTAGGTTCTCATCATCCACCGTTAATTTGCAATTAGGAACTTGCGTGATAGCATTGTTTGATTGTTGCTAGACACGGTCTGGGCTAGTAGGGATCGCCTCTGTCCACAGAGGGGATTTACCTCCACAACACATGGGGAGAGTACTGAGATAGCAAATAGGTGTTCATCTGGCATTCGGTCATCCACCATTCCTTCTTCACCTGCAGGAAAATTTACTCTAGACAAAAAGTTAGCAACAACATTTTATTTACTAGGCTTATCAATAATGGTCAAATCAAACTGCTGTGCTAAGAGAAACCATCTGATAATGCGAGAATTTACATCTGGTTTGTTCATTAAATATCTAATTGCAGCATGATCACTGTGCACAAAGGTTTGATAACCTATGATATAATGTCTGAATTTGTTTAAGGAATGCATGACAGCTAGGAGTTCCTTCTCAGTCACTGTATAGTTTAACTCTGTCTTTGACAAGTTTTTGCTTATAAAGTATATGGCATAAGGTAACTTTTCATCAATTTGTCGTAAGGCTACTCTTATTACTTTGTTCGAGGCATTTGTGTGAATGTGAAAAGGTAGGGCCCAATTTGGGCCTCTCAGAATTGGGGCAGTCACGAGCTTGCTCTTCAAGGTATCTAGGGCTTCTTGATAGTTTTCCAACCATATGAACTCGACATCTTTGCCTAAGAGGCCAAACAAAGGAGAGGCTAGATTGCTGAAATATTTAATGAATCTCCTGTAATACCCAGCTAAGCCTAGGAAACTTCTGACACCTCTCACCTTTTGAGGAGGTGGGACCCTTTGGGTGATGGAAATTTTGTTGGGGTCCACCTGCAGTCCTTGCTGAGATATTGCATGACCGAGCACAGTCCCTTCAGTCATCAAGAATTAACATTTTTCAGGATTGAGGGATTGGTTCATCTCAATAAACTTATCCAGAACTTTTCCTAAGTTAGACAAAGCTTCCTGAAAGTCAGAACCATAAGGAGTAAAATCATCCATGTATATTTCTATTGCATCATGAACCAGTTCAGAAAATACACTCAATACCGCTCTTTGGAAAGTGGCTGGAGCATTGCACAAGCCAAAAGGAAGGACCCGATATGCAAAGGTACCCCAAGGACAAGTGAAAGTGGTCTTATCTTAGTCTTCCAGGCTGATTTAAATCTGATTGTACCCGCTAAACCCATCTAGGAAAGAGAAAAACTTTTTCCCTGCCAGACCGTCTAACACTTGATTTATGAAAGGTAAAGGAAAATGGTCCTTTTTAGTGGCTTTTTTCAATTCCCGATAGTCAACACAGATTCTCCACTTACCATTTTTCTTTGGCACTAGCACCAAAGGAGAGACCCATTCACTGTCAGAGATGGGATAGATGAATCCTGCATCAAGCAATTTCTGCAGTTCTTCCTTAAAAATATCTTTAAGTGCTGGATTCATCCTCCTTTGAGGTTGCCTGACTGGCTTGCAATCCTCCTTGATGTATATATGATGAGTGCATACTGAAGGGTGCACTCCCTTCATCTCCTTATAACTCCAGGCGAAGGCATCTAGGTGTTTTCTCAGCAGGCTACACAATTCCTTCTCCTAGGAAGTGGATAGGGATGGATTGATTTTGAAGGTTATTTCTGGGACGAACTCTATATTCTTAACACGGAGAGGAGTGGAGTCGGCTACACAGAGATCAGTTGAGGGGTTTTTTTGGGTTTCTCTTACTATGTCCTCTAATGGTGATACACTGGGAGGTGGATTCTGAATCAGATTTTCAATCATATCATCCTCATCTTGCAGTTTTCCCCCCATGGCGATTTCTAATGCACAAAGTAGTGTAGAATATACTTCATCCTCATCTTCCTCCTCCAACCAGATAGGTAGATCATGTTCTAGCAAGGGTTGGGTAAGAGGATATAGGATTAACTATTTGGACATGTGCCCATTCTTTATGGTCATGTTCCGAGCTCGACAGCTGATGTAGGCATTGGCGGTAGCCAACCAGGGTCTTCCCAGAATGAGAGGATACCCAGTGAGCTTTGCCTTTGGCTGGAGAACTAAGAAATCAATACGGTACTCCTAAGAATCAATGGAGACCAGCACATCTTCCACAATCCCCTCAGGGGTCATAGTGGAGTGGTTTGCAAGCTGTAGCACGGTCGTGGTCTTCCTCAAGGAGCCCTGGAGGTTGAGTTTGAGCATTGTGTCCTTTGTCATCACATTAATGGTAGCTCCCAGATCAATCAAGGTGTGTGGGATCATGGTGCCATTGATGTGGACATCAACTACTAGGCTTCCAGGGTCCAGATATTTTGGACAGATTACCTACCCTAACATTAGGTCGGATAGTTGCCCTATGACATTGATGGTTGGGGCATCTCTCTTGCACCTTCCTCGACGACTAAAGAACTTCTCTTTGATCAACCTATTATAGATAGGCACATCTTTTATGGCTTGGAGAAGTGGTATCTTCACACATAAATGTTTCAATTCTCCTAGGAGTTCAGTTTCTTCTGGGGTAGGCTGGACTGTCGTGGATAGTCTCTCAGGAAAGGGTGGATTTGCTTTAGGTTCACTTTCCTCTTTATCTTCCTCAACCTCCCTGGGTGGAGGCTGGATATCTGGGCAAAATTTCCCAGATTGCAAGTTAATTTCCTGAATCTCCACAACATAAGTCGGGCATGATGGTTCCCCACTATACACTTGCTGAGCCTATCTGTTGTTCAGGTTCGGATTTGGCTGGGCAGGCATTTGGGGTTGCTTTGGTGGAGCAGGAGGTAACGGTTGTGGTTGGGCAGGTGGTGGAGGCAAAAGAGCAGGAGGAGAGTTGTATTGGGGCCTCCACCCCTGATGAGATGCATTCCACTGAGGCTGTGACTGAGCATAGGATTGAAATGAATGGGTGGCTGGTTGGGCATGATATTGA
Organism: Pinus tabuliformis; assembly: GCA_031772625.1. Taxonomy (NCBI): domain Eukaryota; kingdom Viridiplantae; phylum Streptophyta; class Pinopsida; order Pinales; family Pinaceae; genus Pinus; species Pinus tabuliformis. Next base: position 1,124,617,075 of record CM062815.1, on the reverse strand, counting down.
GATGTGAAGGACCAAGGAGGAGGTGTGGACTAGGAAGGATGAGCAGGGGGCCCCAAGAAGGTATGGAAGTGACTTGGTTGGGGTTGTAGTATGCCTGAGATGTCCCTTGCATCCCCTTCTAGTATGGGCTAGGTCCTTGCGGCCTCCTTTGGTTTATGTAATAGAGCTATTCAGTGACTCCCTTAGCCCCTTGATATACAGCTTTAAGTTTGGGCAAGGAAGGGCACTTATCTGTAGAATGATTCTCTTCACAGACTGAACAAACCTCTATAGAGTTCAATGGGCATTCATTCCTAGGATGCCTCTTGGTGCATCTAGGGCAAAAAATGGCCAAAGCCCTCTCTGCTTCCTCTTGTTTCCTTTTGATATGTAAGGTATCCATTTGCATGGCAAGAGTCTACAACATCTCACTCTTGAAGTCTTCCAACATGTTTCCAATTTCTCCTTTAATGGATGAGTTAGAGGAAGAGGTACTGGCTATGGGTTGAATCCCCCTACCTTTCTTTCTGGCTACTCTAGAATGGTTTCTAAAAATAGTATTTATGTCCTCATAGGACAGTTGGTAGATGTCTCCCCGGCCAGTAGATGGAGGGTTTCTAAAAGATCTTCCCCAATTCCTCTGAGTAGGACCAACTTCAGAGACTCAGGGTCAAGTGTACACTCGGCCCTTTTGTAACTGAGCTGGAACCTCTCTTCATAGTCTTCCAGGGATTCATCACTTCCTATAGTCATTCTGAAAATTTCTTCTTTAGTATCTTTTGATCTACAATAGTCTCAATACTTGTTGTTAAAGGCTTGTTGCATCTGAGCCAAATTTGTGATGCTATTGCCAAGTAATCCCATGAACCAGCGTAGTGCTGCATCCTTGAGAGTAGAAGGGAACAGTTTCAACTTTTGCTCATCTTCTGCATAGTCATAGGTTCAACAGATAACAACAAACTCGAACAAAAAGGTGTCAGGATCTTCTGTAGTCATACCATGGAAATGAGATAGGGTGGAAGGGATTATATTCTTCATTTTGGTTTCCCCATTGGTCTCCCAAATGGAAAAGGTAGCCTCTATTCTCTCTCCATTCCCCCTAGCATTTTTGTTTTTAGCCATTGGCTCCAAAGGAATGTTTTCTTCTTCTTCTTCCCCTATAGGTTCTTCAAATATGTCTTGCTATTCACCTAAGGGTTCTTCTTGATCACAGCCACCAAAGAAGAGAGAAGGCTGGTGTTGGGAAATTTTTTTCCTAAGTTATCTCTATTCCTATGAGGCATGAAAGGAAATCTTTTTGGTTGGTTTTTGTTTCTTTTTTCCCCACACTGATAGTACCTGCAAAACTGAAATTGATTGAACAAAACAAATTGCAACTAACTGAAATGAGCTTGCTGAATTGAAATTTGCAGAATTTGAAAAAGAAAGTAATGAAATGTAGAACTTGAAAGGAAAGGAAATGACTAGTCTACTCTTGCTGAAATGAAATTTGCAGAATTGAAAAGGAAAGCAAGGAAATGCAAAACTGAAGGAAACGAAAGGACTAGTCTACTTTTGCTGAAATAAACTATTAGCAGAATGTTGCAATAGAAAATAGAAGAAAGTAGTAATCACAGAATACTCTTACGCTTCCTCGGAAATGAAGCCAAAAGATGGTGAGCACCAGTATTGCAACAATAACACTGCAACTCCTAGGCTGCTTGCTTTACTCTTATCAGCCCGGTAATTCGTAACAAACTTGGAAGTGTCGGTGTTGTATGCACAAGTACTAGTTCTTACTGCAGGTTGTCACTTGGCCAGCCGACACAAGATCACTAGGAGCTCAAGCCAACTTCTATGGATTCTAGAAGAAGTTCTATATGTGATGAAAGGAGAGAAAGATTACTCTACAAATGCTACTCTAACTACAGAAAGGAAAAAGACTGAAATGTAAAGCAAACCTAGTAAACCCTAATTAACCAACTAATCCTAATTTTGCAGAAAGAACTATGAAAACCATGAAAGGAATGCCATTACCTACTCAAGGAAGTAAACAACATCTAACTAAGCTATTTCTGGAGGTAAATAAGCAGAAAACATCTTTTTGGATTTTTATGTATTTTTATGTGAATTTGACATGCATATAATTTATTGTGCGTGAATGTGGTAGCGAATAGGTGTCATTGGAGGGTGGATTTGGGACTTGAGAGGATGTAGGATGGTGTGGATGGGTCCTAGGAGGTCTCAGGTGGCCTTCTGGAGGCTTTTCCCACACTCGGGCTTCAAAAGAAAGCCTACAGGAAAATCTCTAGGAGGACATAGGAAATCTACAAGAGGAAAATATGGCCACTACAGGAGGCCTACATGAGGAGGCCGAGAGAAGTTTTCACTATTTTGAGGGTGTGAGAGTGGTAGAAAAATGTGGATGAAGGTTGGAATGAGGTGTTAGGGCACCTAGGGTCTACCAAGAATCATTAGGAGAGAGGAAGATGATTGGGTTTGCTCAAGGAGAGAGGAAGAAGTTCTATGGAAAATGCAGGAAACTAAGGCAGAATTGAGGTGAGATTTGGGTGACCTATAGGGCATGGATCAGATGGAGGATGTGATGGCTGATAAGTTGGCCTACTGCTAGAAGAGATCTGCTGCAAAGGAACTGACAGTCAACCAATAAGATCAAACAAGCAATGAAATGAGTGCATCTAGAAAAACAGAGTTTTGCATCAAACTAGTCTAAACTATGATCTATGAAAGGAAATGCTGAGAAATGCTGCAAGAAAGGAAAGCATGAAAGAATACTATTGCAAATAAAGAAGTGAGCATGATGAAGAAGATCTGAAGCAAAGCAAAGCTGGACTATTAACCTACTAAAAGCTGCAAACACTAGAAGTCCTATGAATGAGGAAAATCTGTGTTTTTGGGGCAACAAGAGGGTCTTTGCCTCAAATCATGGTCCCAAAGGGAGGAAGAGATGCCAAGGCACTATTTCTAGCCTTTTGAATCTTCTCTTTATCACTACCTAACCTACTATAGAAAGCACAAATGGAAGAAAACTACTGAATCATCCAAAGCAACCTATTCTTAACCATCAAAGAAATACATTTAACAGCAACCTGATCTACAAACTGAAATACAACATACAATACAAGTAAAGAGGAGCTTGGATGCTTGGATTTGGCCCTAACCTAAGAGCTTCAGCCCTCTGAGGTAATTCAGTGATAACTCAAAAAGGATTCCATCTTTATTTCCAAAACAATAGCAAGATTACATGAAACTGTCACAAAATAATAAGCTCAAAGTTGAGCAGAGTTTACATAAGCAAAAATCCAACAAAAATCTGACCCTAGTGAGGTCCTAGGCCTCTCTACTTATACAAATGAAGCTACCAATAGCTTCCTTAAAATCAGGGAGGCTTGGCTCCCAAAACTCGAGATAATCATCAGTCATCCTCCACTTGCTCGGCTGCCTTCTAGTGCATGATTTGGCTACTTGTACTCCAAGTTGAATGAAGGGGAATTCGAAGTGAGGAGTAATAAATGAGGGGGATTCCCTCCTATAAGTCCTCTCCTTTGTCCACTTCGAGTTATTTCTGCCCTTTGTCCACTGGATCCTTGACTTTGACTTCAAAATTCATCAATAATCTGCATTAAACACATGTTAGACCACATGGCATCATAACTAACTCAACTCACTCCATAAGCATAAATATAATCAGAAAATCATACAATAAGCTAAGAGAATGGTTGATTTGACTAGGTTAGGAGTTAAAATGAGCCAATATAATTACCCATTTATGAGGCTCATCACTTAGAGTGATAAATGTGGAGACATATCAGAGGGAGTGACAAAGGAGAGATGGAGATAAAGTGAGGGAGAGATAAGAGGGGAGAGAGAGAGAGAGAGAGAGAAGGGTGACAGAGAGAGAGAGAGGGATGCAATGATGGAGAGAGGGAGTGGAGGAGAAAGAAAGAGGGAGAGAGATGTAGTTGGAAGAAAAGATAGGGAAGGAAGAATAAAGACATATAGAGAGAGAAAGGTAGTTAGAGAGAGGGGGGATGACAAGGGAGAGATGGAGACAGAGTATGTATGTTTGGGAGTGAGATAGAAAGACAAAGAAGGAGAGATAGAGAGAAGGGGTAGAGAGAATGGGAGAGGGAGGGAGATAATGACAGAGTTGGAGGAAAAAGAGAGAGAGAGATGATGGGGAGAGACATAGGGAGGTGGGAGACAAATGGAGAGAAATGCAGCAAGAGAGAGGGGACTTGAGAGGGAGGGGGAGAGACAGGGCAATAAGAAGAAAGACAAAGAGATATAAAGGTGGAGAGAGAAAGAGAGGGAGTGACAAGGGAGATAGAGAGAGAGGGAGAGAGGAGAGTAGTAGGGAAGAAAGAAAGAAGGGGAGATAGAGGGAGAGAAGGGGAAGAGAGAGAGAGAGAAAGAGGGAGAGAAGGGGAAGAGAGAGGGAGAGGGAGAGGGAGAGGGAGAGGGGGAGATGTAGATTGATATGGAGAAATAATGTGTATTTTGTGGGGTGATATAGAGAGATGAAGAAGGAGATACAAAGGGAGATAGAGATATAGATGGAAGGGGGAGAGAGGGAAGAAGAGAGAGATAGAGAGGGGGAGGGAGGGAGAGATAGATAGATATGAAGAGAGAGAGCGTGTGCATTTGGGGGGTGAGATAGAGAGACAAAGAAGGAGAGATGGAGGGAGATATAGATATAGATGGTGGGGGGAGAGAAAGGGAAGAAAATTTCATGCACTGGATGCATTAATTTCACTATAGATGCTGATTTATAATCCTATTTGATTTCTTGCATTAGATGCATTGATTTCTGTGTAGATGTTGATTTCTAATTCTATTTGATTTCTTGCATTATATGCATTGATTTCATTAACTTAGATGTTAATTTCTAATCATGTTTGATTGCTTGCATTAGATGCATTGATTTCAATGTAGATGTTGATTCCTAATCCTATTTCATTGCTAGCACTAGATGCATTGATTTCAATGTAGATGTTGATTTTTAATCCTATTTGATTGCTTGCATTAGATGCATTGATTTCAGTGTAGATGTTGATTTCTAATTCTATTTGATTGTTTGCATTAGATGCATTGATTTTAGTGTAGATGTTGATTTCTCATCCTATTTGATTGCTTGCATTAGATGCATTGATTTCAGTGAAGATGTTGATTTCTGATTTGATGTAACTAGATGTATGGTGTACATTAATTTCAAGGTAATTAGATTAACATTGTGCATTGATTTCAATGTAAGCACAAAAAAAATATTGACAACGTGCATTGATTTCTATGTTATAGTAATTCAACCATAAATAAAATACTTGAATTTTCATCTCAAATAAAATGTTCACTTAATTGAAATGTTTGCTTCTTGAAACTGTAAACTATTTGTAATTAACTACATTCTTATTATTCTCATTTTCCATGCTTCATATTGGATTGTAAAAAGTGCAACAAATATAATATATATATATCTATATCTATATATATATATATATATCTATATATATATATATATATATATATATATATATATATATATATATATATATATATATATATAGATATATATATATATATACCTCAAATGAAACAAAATAGAATAAACTTTATTTTTAACTTTTACATCTCCACATCTTTTAAAATTGAATAAAAATTATTTCAATCATATTTGAGTTTTTAAAAATTGAAGAAAACTTATTTCAATAATAAGGAATTGATTTAAATACTTGGATAGCTAAGTAAATTTAGGAAAGTTGGTAACTTTATGTAAAATTACAGAAATGTTATCATATATTGTTTTTTTATTTATATTAAATTCCAATACGTGTTGGGATGGGGTCCCCTAAGTCAGTTTTGGGGTTAAGATAACCGAAGTTTTGATACATTTTTGTAATTAATGTAATTCTCCACGATTTGTGGATGCAAAGCACGTAGATGAGTAGGAGTCAAAAGGGTTTAACCCCTTGTTTTATGTAAAGTTTGAGTCAAAGGGGTTTAACCATGGCATTGTATGAAAAAGGCTTTAAATAGGTGTGTCTTAGGGAGTCTAAGGCATGTTTTTGATAGGAATTGATGAGGGCAGGAAGTGATAGCGAGAAGAAGTGGTTTAGATAGAAGAGAAGAGGCTTTGCAATTAAGTGCATAGAGGCCTAGGTAGAGTCCTTAGTTGAGTGTGCAGACCGTTGCAGCTGAGTGCACAGGGTAGTTTTGAGTCTGCAATCCTGAATTGAAGATCAATAAAGACAATTTCCAAAGAATTCTTGCGTATTTCCATTTATCTCTGTTAATGTTATATGGTGTTGATAAATAATGTGTTTTATGAAATAATGGTTGAATGTTGCGTGATTCTATTGAATAAAGGTTAATAATGTACACAATGCATGTTTATGTAATTTCGCGAAGACTTTGATGCATTCTCTGATGTTTACTAATAACCTAAGTATATCTATGTGAACACTAATTTAGGGTTGTTCTCTGATGTGCGTAAGCAGATAAATTTATTGTTAAAAGCACGAAAAGACTGATCGTAGATCGTCGCGAAGGTTTGGAGGCTATTTTAATAGAGTTGCAGTAGCGTTCCCTAAGAGCTTATCAATTTGCATGAAGGTAGATCTAAAGAGATAAAAGACATCAAACTAGTCTCTGGATGCAGAAAATTGGTTCTTGCATCCCCCCATACTGCTTCGGGTGAGACTGTAGCCTACACTATGTGGGTTGTTTCCGAAAGGGCTAGTAGTGTAGGGATTTGTTGGTTGGCGCAACTAACTCTAAACCTAGGCCAGGACCCCTAAGCCAACAAATGGTTCCACTGTCGGGACTGGGATCTGCTTGAAGGAGATGTGTGATGTCACATCATTGGAATCCAACCAAGAAAGAGATTGAAAAAGTGGTTGGCTCGAAAGATTCACGAGTTCGTGGTGCAAGAAAATAGGAATCCGCGCCTGTCAAAGGAACAATGGTTGAATAGGTATCTTTTTACAGAGATACACAAGATCTTCTTCTGCACCTTCCCCATTGAACTGTATGAGTGGTTGGCTAAATTGACAGATAGCCAAGGAAGGTGGAAGCTTGATAATCTGACAGTATGGACTCCAGAATTAGTGCGATGGTTAGAAGATTATGAAAACAAGATCATGAGGGTTATTGATCACTAGCTAGATCAAATTATAGGAGGAGTTTTTAGAAAATTTGCAGTCGATACCTCAGTCAGATATAGCGAAGAGGAGCAGAGATTTTTCAAAGGACCGGGAGGTAAGTATTTAAGATCATTGAATACCTAGATTAAAATGCTGTTGTGTGAAAAAAGGGTGGCCTTTACCTTGGTGTTTGGAGCTACGCGAAGTGGACGATTCTTTAGAAATAATGAAGGATCAGGACCAGAGTATAGTCCAATGATTGGACCTCCTTTAAGTGACGACGAAGGGGTGGAACGGACTCCGATGCGAAGTGCTATTCAACTAATCACTCGGGGGATTCCTCGAGTAAATCGTCCGTCCACTCCACCTCCACTGCATACACCTTCGCCCACACCTCCACCTCCACCACCACTAGTCAACATGGCGAACACGATGAAGCTGCCAATATTGAAGGGCAAGGGAGTGAAGATACATAACAGTTTTGGTTTGTTGCGAATGCCGTGTGGATAGCGCAACAAATTACTGCTGACAATATAAAGAAGGCACAGTTGGTTGCCACTCTGCAGGATCACGTGCTAACTTGGTATGTTAAGTATTGTTCTGATAATACTCTTGCATCGCTAGCAAAAACTAAGGCGACTTTAAATAAGGAGTTTAGTAAGCGTAAGTCTAACTCACAGTCAATAATCGGATTCAAATAATCACGATAAGGGTCGATGAGATGCCTTGGGAATTAGATCAAAGGTTGAAGTGTCAGATTCGAGAAGCTAACATGCATCTCACAGATAGTCAGCATCGTGAATGGTTTATCGCAATAGAAGATAGGAACGTAGGAAAAAGCCTTGGAAATCTTGATGAGGTTACATGCATCACCTATTCGGGATGCCACCTTGGGAGTACAACAGATCCACTCTCAGTTACAGAGCCTACACCTAGAATTACAGAGTTTGAAGAAAGACAAGGAGACTAAACCAGAAGTGCGCATGAAAGTATGGTGTTTGAAGTGAAAGGGCCAAGGGCATGATAAATATCACTGCCCAGTGTACGCAAACTATATTACAGGAGGGGGACCAATTCCCTTGAAGCCAGAAGCCCCAGTAGGGCCAAGCGTGGGGGATGCGCTATTGTGTGCTATTTGTGAGGTTACCAGACAACATGCGATGGATAATTGCCATTTACTTCAAAAGTTTGTCCAGACACCCCAACAGTTGTTCTGTAACTTCTGCAAATCGATGGGTCACGATGAGCTCCACTGTCATAGCCATGAGCTGATGATGGAAAGAACACCCACATACCAGATGCAAGCAGAAACTCAGCCTCTAGAGCAGGGTGCCAGAGGAGCGCATGAAGGTTATCAGGGTTGAGGAAGGGGCCACGTAGGAGGAGGACCTGGAAGAGGTCGTGGTCAGGTTATCTGTTACAACTGTGGAATGCCAAGGCACTATGCACGAGAATGCTAGAATCAAACGTGCTTGTCATGTCAATATTGCAGCTAGTTTGACCATACTATAGAAGAGTGCCAGGTGCTAATATCTAAAATGCAAGAGAAGAAAGCGTAGCCTTAGCAGCCTATGCAAAACTTACAGATGATGAGAGAAGAGCCTCACGAGGAAGATCAAAACGTGAATATAGTGTTGAGAAGTGGAATAACAACTGGCGATGATAAGGGTAAGCAACTTGAAGAGGACAGATGGGTCCGCAAGGCTTGTTACACAACATTTTGTCACTGTCCCTGTACTCCCCGTTCATTGATCCTGGAGGACCTCTACAGTGAACCCCACATGCTTTGCCTTCGTGGAGAAACTACCATTATGTCCCTCTTCATGATTAGATCATTTCCCTTTTGCACCATTTCCCCTTAAACTTCTATTTTTCCCAATTTACAAAACCAACGCTAATGACCTTTGTCTCCCCTGTGCCGATGTGCAAAGATTAGCACTATTCCCCACGCCGATCGGTGCAACTGAGCTATGTTCCAGTCACACTAGTCCTATTATGGAGATTTTTTTAAATTAGAGCTAAAGCTTCCATCTCTAGAAGCTCCGTAACAGAAGTCTGGTAAATGGTTTGGGCCAAATGGGGTCGAGGATGATAGTTTGGGCTCCTGTCCCCCATAATGATGGAACTCCTTCCCAAGCAAGGCTAGTGTGAAAATCAGAGTTAGAGTTAAGTCCTTCTCCCATGAGAAGAGGATCCATATCCTATCCCTCTTTCCTATATAAACCTCCCTTCTTCCCAAGCAAGACTAATGTGAAAATCAGAGTTAGAGTTTTGGCTGAGTGTGAATATACTATTTTAGACAAGCAAGCTATTACTAGTTGTAGCCATCTAGTTATGTGAGGGAGAAGTGTGTTTGGTTTGGAGTGAAGCCTAAAGGGAAGGGCCTTTAAACTATTGTTGTTTGAAGCCATCATGAAGGGCTAGCAGAAGTGTATGGGAACTTGGTCTTGTCAGAGGAAGACTGCAACGTCAAGATGAATGGTTGTAATATCTCTTTCATATCAATATATGCAACTATCGATTGATTTCCTACATGTTTTGTAATATTACATATTCGTGTCTTAATGCTTCTTGACTTATTAAATAGGTTGAATTGCAATTTTTCTATTATTATGTTTGTGTGCTATTGTTGTTTACTTGTTTCAGGAGCTTAAAGAAGGAAGAGAGAGATTGTTGGAGCGAGCAAGCGAGGACATCATCAAGTAGGATAAGCAACCAAGAGGTAGGCCCTCTTGATTGGTTCTAACCTAAGGAAATCTTCCATAGAATGTGTCTGTTGTGGCTAGACCCCTTATCGCGCTGGAGGAATTCATTCATGTCCGCACTTATAATTTTACTTCGCCAAATTGGCAACTTTGCTGGGGAGATCCCATCCTTTTGTTTGTTTTGGATTTCATGATTTCGTGAGAACTTTACTAGTTTTGCATTTTCACTTTTGTTCTGTTGCTTTTCTCCTACTTACTGGCCTAAGTCTAAAATCCATAGTAGCATATCTGGTCCCTGTTTTGAAATTTTTTATTTTTTCGTAGTTTCCTCGGACAGTGCGTTTAATCAGCTGATAGTCATGCCGATTAGTGCGAATTGTGGAGAAATAGTCGCGCTGACCCACCTCTGGCGCTTGTTGTCAGTTAGGCAGTTGCACCGATCCTTGTAAGTGAAGATTAGTGCTAGACCCCAATCTTGGCCAGTGTGTCCTGCTCTTGTGTTTTTTACCCTGTGAGCCTTTTGATTATTTTCTCCCTAATTAGAAAGCTACTTTTCATTTGGTTCTTGATTACTTGTAGGCCTGTCATCTTGCTGTCTGATCGATTGAGACATGGAATGGCCAAAGACACTAGGACATCTAGTTAGTCGTCCATTCAGTAGCTTGTAGACTCATCAAGTCTAGTTCTGGGTGTGTTTGCTCCTTGCATTTTTTTTTGGTCCCTCTTACGACTTTGACCTCTTTTTTCACAAGTTTGAAAAAGTTTTGTTTACTAGTCTGAACATCATTTTCCGGCATAGATTACATTGTCGGTCTTGTGTTTGGTAAATTCGGTGTTTCATTGATTTGAATGAGCTTCTCTTTTCATTTTTGCATCTGCTTGAAGAGCTCATGGTCTCGAAATCTTTTTCATTGGAAGATTGTATGCGAAAAATTTGTGTCGTTGTTTCATGAAAAAGTGTGAAATTCTAGCTTGTTGCATCATTATGGTTCGCATCTCTTAAAAACTAGAATTGCATCAACATTTGAGAAGGAAGAGAAATTTGTTCATTTCGAAAGGAATGATAGATAAGTGCTTGTCAGGAAATTAGGAATTGGAATGCATTTTTCATTAGTTTATTTTTCAAAAAAGTGAAATAGTGAAAGATCATTTCGTTTTTAGTTGCTTGATTGTTTGCATTTGATTGAGTAGTTTCTACCCTCTCTAGTGTAGGCATTTCATCGAATTGAAAGGGTCTTGTCCCATTTAGTTGCATTTTATGTTTTTCGAGTAGCATTGCTAAGACCTGAAAACTGAAACTTAACTCAAGATCAACTCTAAAATGAATTCAATTAACCTAAGGCACATTTGACATTAACGATCACATCTAGAAGGTCTAGGCTAAAGACATGTTCTAGTGTCTATAAACCTAGTAGCTGTCATTAGCTTCAGCATTAGAAAACGCTAGCATGGATTTGTGCTCCTCGTACCGTTGCGTATATAACGGGAGACCCCACTAGGCTGCAACCCTTTTATCCTTAGGAAGCTGAGTTGGCCACATTGCAAACGTGATACACTGAACACAACATTCAGGGAGATTTCCTGCTCGTACTTCTTGGTTCGCCAAGAGGTATTCTATAGTTCATGGTTGCCTGGTAATCCTATTTACCTAGATCATCCAAAGTAGTCATTTGATATTTTTGACTCATTAAACTTAAAAGATCTTCCGAGCACTTGTCCTTTCGAGATCGTTTCCAATTGAAAGTGATAGAGTCATCTTTGTTTCTTTCTCAACTCTTAAAAAATGAAAGAACATCAGTCATTTATGCGTCTTAAATAATTGATTTCTCGCGATCCAAAATATCCTGTTAGATTTTTGACCAAATTGCGAGTTCCCTTAAAAGGACATTTTAAAGCCTTGAAGTTATTTGTTTTGTCGACTAAGACAAGGTCATCGTGGCTGAACAATCTAGTTCACCCGTTTCCTCTTCCTCTCCTCCGTCTGAAATATTGTCTGAGGAGCCACTTCCTGAGTTATCAAAGCCATTTGAGGACCAAAATGTTGAACTCGTGATTGTTTTGAGTGTTCAACCATTATCATCTCTGTTTTGGGACAAAGTCCCCCAGGGTTTTGAGTCAATACCCTAGTAGAGCGGGGGTTATCTACAATGAAAAACAAGCATTCCACACAGCCATGATACTAAAATAAGCAAACTACGCGAAGAGAGGTGCACCTGGGGGTCCTTCGTTCGGGTAGATCCAGCCAGGGTCCAAACCCTCTTGGAGTTCCTTTCGATCCTTAAACCTGCAAAACAATCAATTCAAAGAAGCATAGCAGTATATGGACCAAGCATCATATAGAAATCAACTTCATAACATATTGAAAGGTAGTTAGTTATATAATTAAAACAACTATTCATATGCAAATCATAACAACAACATCATAAGCATGAAGAAGATTGATTTCGGGAACAAGACAAATGTTTCTTTATTGCAGATAACTAAAACAAGGTAAGGAATGATATCACCTGAATCTTCCTCTCGTTGGCTCCAAGCGGAACCATCCTCCAGATCCGTCCAATCCCAAGTCTTCAAAAGGCTCCTTCCATGACTCACACAAGGATATATCAACTAGTGAAAAGACATCATAACTCAAGGAAACAAGGGTTTCTTGTAGTGGGGGAAGTGCTGGAAGCACAAGGATCTTCAAACTTGATCAGGGATAATCTCAGCGAAGTGATTTTTCTGTCTATTATCTCCTCCTTTAGGCCTTTCCATTGAAGCCTTCTTATACTTCTCCCAAAGTAGTTTTTAGTTGGGAATTGGTTGGGAATAGTTGGGCCATGGGCACTAATAGGTAATCAACAGGTAAAACCCGTGATATCCACCCAAAATTAAGGATATTTATTTATTTTTAAGTGTTTTAAGACATATATGTGGGTTGGGTATACACAGACTCGCGTACACACGCATTTAACTCAGGGAAATGTCACGTATAGGGAGTAAAACATTGTTTTTTAAGTATTTGGACCAGGTATGGAAGAAGGGGTTGCCCTAGATGAGTGCAACATCAAAAACATCAAGAGTGAGATTTGGAGCTATAACAATCTCGTCCTCCACCTACTTTTGATTCAGGATCATCTGCTAATATTGACCCAGAATCTCCGGATAATCTTGTTCAAACTCTAGAGAACTCGCTGACCACTAACAGTCAACTTGGACTGGTTATCTATCCTCCGAACCCTCTATTTGACGTTGTTGAGATTTCACCACAGCACCATTACAGTCTGTACGATCAACCAGGTGTTCCTTTTGAACTATCCCCCAGTATACGTTCGGCTGCTCATCGTCGTTTGTTTTCAGACATGGAACTCGAAGGCGATTCTCCAGTCACCTCTCCCGATGAGTCTTGTGATGCAGGAAAGTTTTCCCTCTCCGGACAGAGGCAACCCCTCTAGCCCTAAAGTGGGTCTAGTCACAAACAAGGACAGATCAACAATAGCTTTCCTTAAACAATCATAGTTGGAGGCCTACCTCAACCGGTGGTCGATGGAGTTCCGTTGCGCTGCTCCAGCTTCCGCTTCCTTCTCCTAATGAGTGATCAACCTGAAACAATGTAAAGGAAATACAACAAAGCACGTAATCGGAAAACAACAATGATCTATTTACTCACAAAGTCAAGAAGTCATGAGCTATCAAGTAAATTACATACGAGACATAGGAAAACATAATTGATTGTATTAATAATGAAATAAGAGTAAGCTTACAACCAAAGTCTTGACGTCACAAGCCTTCTCAGAGGGGTCCAGCTAGCATGTTCCTAAAGCATTCACTCTTTGAAGATGGATCTCCCAACATACAAGTCTCTCTCACTCATAAGTTTTACACAAGATTAAGGGCACTTCACAACCTTCTACAAGCTATCAACAATCTCACACTTGTCACACTCACACCAACTATCTAGCAAACTCACAAACACTAACAGCACTGCTCAACTAGCCAACTATTAGAAAATAGCAATGCATAGCAATGGTGAGAGTTTAAATAGGAGAAGGAGTCTCCACGAAAGGTGGAAGAGTGAGCTTATCCCAAAGGAAGGTAGCACAATTGATGGAACTGCCATGCCAGAGAAAGGAGGGTGATACAAACTATGCCAACAACTAAGTCTGGAGTCATCTGGAAGGCCAACTATTGGAACAAATTCGCCCAATCTGGATCATCGCGGGGGCATAACCGATATATAGCGTTGACATCGCTAGTGAGTAACGTAGCTAGTCAGATCATCGCTAAAGATTATAAGTAACCTCGCGCTAGGACATGAAATCGGACCATCGCGGGAATCAGATGTACTTCCGCACTGGCAGCACATCTGGACTGTTTATGAGCGCCCTTCAGTGCATATATTTAGTCCATAAATGCGATGAGGTAGATAACTTAGGAAAAGTGGGTCATTTGGCAACATCAGAGAGCATTTTTCTAATATGAGCATGTTTGACTAGGACACATGACACAGTAGAAGGACTGGAGTGAAGGTAGTGACAAATTATTGTGTAACAGATGCCCCCTAAAGTATGAAGCTCGAGAGAGTGGGAGGGGTGAAATGCTTTACGAAACTGACTGAGCTAGAACACCATCTGGAAGAACTTGCACGCAAGTACAATTGATATCTCTGATAATGAAATACATGTAGTCTAGGCATGGGCGCAGCCATCCAAAAGACATACGAACTAGGTCTGTGGTATGGACGCAGCCATCCAGCTAATGAGACCATGATAATAATAAAGGTATGGTCGCAACCATCCATGAAGACTCAGGTATGGTCGCAGCCATCCATCAATGAGTCATGTAATCATAAACCAATCCACACAGCCCGAACATGTGTAATCTGAGTTCGAGGTCTTGAACCCAACCGATCATAGTACAAATTCTAACATGCGAATAGATGTGCTAAGGTCGAGCATGATAGAACGTCACTTGATTACCGGTCAATGATGAAAACCGTTAACAAGCGCAAGAGAAACCACCAATAATGCCAATGGTTGTCAAGGTACTGTCTAGCACAATCCACAAAGTGTGAAAAAGGAGCTGAAGTCGAACACTCATGGAATCACCCAATTGAAAACCAATGATGAAAGTCGACCATCAGGTGCGAAGAACTTGCCATTGAGGCATGCAAGCTCTAAGGTACCAAAGGGGATCTCTAGATCAATCTCCTGGATAATGAGCTGATGTTAACAGGAGACGACCTGTCGCAGGAGGGCCATAATGTTTCCCCCATCAACGACACGAGATAAGGAACAAGCGGCAGATGGTGAAACAGAGCATTAGAGAGAAGGCAAGGGTGTAAATTGCAGAAGGATTATACTCTCGGACATGTCGACGACACGACTCCGGAGGGTGGAAACATTCAGATACCAAGGGATCAGAGGCATGATGGAAACGGCGTGAATCAGATGAAATCAGGCTGAATGGTAATCCAAACCCACGGAAGGCCAAATGACGACGTGTGGATGTCCCAACCTGACAAGAAGCAAAAGTGTTGATGTTCAAGAGTGATTAGCTGCCATAGACAATCAATGATAAACCTGTCGTTGAATCCAACCTAGTAATAGTTTAATGAGCCCTAGGGAGGAGAAGCTCGAGTCTCGTCATGGTGACGAGTCCAATGTCGTCAGGGTTTAATGAGTCCGACATAGGTAAAACTTGGAGTCTTTTTCATGTTTAGAGAGTTTGAAAAAGACACGGAAAAGAAAACTCCAAGGGGGTCCTTTTTCGTAGATTTGTGTCTCTCGAGCCTGAAAAAGTATAAAACGATACTCGAAAGAACCGCCCGACCATTACGACCGAGGAGTACTTTTCATAACTAGTGACTTCGACCTGAAAAAGTAGAAAAGCAGTCGGAATCATGTCATTTCGTAACCAATAACGAGCTTGAAACGACAAAGGCCTGACAATCTTTTCATGTTTACATGGTCGGAAAAGAGCTTAAAGGCGACCGCCCCTTATTTCTTTTAACGAGTCAAGAGGAAAAACTTGGCTATATTTTCATTTTTTCAAGTCGAAAAAGAGCGTTAAAGACGACTTTTTGGATCAAGTTCACACAAAGTTGTCATAACTCCACTAGCTATAGCTCTACACAAAGCACGTCAAACGTAAACCCATTCGATATAAAATGAACAATAGACATAAAAACATAGTTAAAAAACCATTCTTTAACAAACCATGTGATAAAAAATGAGAAAAAACCCACATTTATAAAATATAATTTTTTAGTTTCCAAAAATTACTATAAAAGGGGGGTAATTCATTCATTTTAACCATTGGCACTGTTCATTTCACCTTGGAGCACCAAAGTTGGCGAGTTGATTTCAGCCCCGTTCGTCCACCATTCATCCCGAAACTTCATCGAGGTAGATAGACTTTGTCCTGTGCTTCAATTCAATGTCTTTTTCATGCATTTTGACGTTAGATGTGGTAGTTTAGGTGGATTTTTTGAGTCGGGCTCCGCCGCTCGGTCATCGCGGGTATACCGCTTGGGTCTGCGATGACCAAAAATGTTTACACATAATGCACTTCGATCATCGTGGGAAAGTGATTTACTTCCATGATGACCGCGAGAAAATTGAACTAGCAATCTCACGCCATCACGTCTGTTTTAAAAATAGACGCGATGGCGACGCAAAATTATGTTTTTATGCAAATTATGTATTGAATTTTGCGAATGATGTTTGAATTCATTTTTTCTCATCATGCAAGCCATAATGGAATTTGTTTGGCAAGAATGAACGTATGATGATAATGTTGTGGAAGCTTTTGCTGATGTTGGGTGCTGAAATGCGTTATGTGCATGCAGATTGCTCAAATTCTTCCTTACTCCGCACCTTCGGTCTCAGCCCGACTTACTGGAGCTACTGATCCGAGCCTGGAATCCAACAAATGGGAAATCCATCATCCGAGGCCGAGACATCAAATTTGATGCCATAGACATATTTTTTTGACCGGGCTATCCCGTCGTGGTGAGAGGCCCATTCTGGAGGGGCAGCGCCCTGGGGGCGATTCTCTAGAGATGCTGATGGCTCAAGTGTGCCCACGGGCATGCAAATCGAGAAGCGGGAAGGTGGAAATCTCGACAGTGGAGGACGTGGTTCTTCGCGCTATGCTATTCATGGTGACATGGGCAGCGGGCTCCTAAGCCCAACACGAGGCATCGAAGACCCATCTCTGGTTGGCTCTCGAATGTTTCAATCCAACCATGTAAAACTGGGCAGAAACAGTGACGGCGAATATGAAGAGGCAACTTATGTCGTCGAGGAGAGACGAAGTAGTTTGGCTATGGGTCGATCTTAGTCCGGCTCATGCTGGAGTGGGTACCGGCATTGCAGTTACAGGACATGGATTTGGATTTGCCCAGACCACGTGAGACCAGGGCCACATGGTGGGCTCACGTCATGCAACGAGGAGGTGGCGGATGACCAATGTCATGGGGGACACTGTTTCGAGAGTCACTGGAGCACCAGACGATCTTTGTTGAGGATTAGCCATATGCTGGCATGGACTTCCGCGGAGATCCTGACATGTTGCTGCCTTTTGGAGAGCAGTGGGATGATGGTGGTAAGACACTTGATCACATTATTTTTGCATTTTATTTTTTATGATGTTTTTAGATTTTTTCATGTATATGTTTTGATGACGAACGCTACAGTATTGTAGATGTGGGACCAGTGAGACCTGTAGCTCCAATAGAGTTTAATCTTCATGGAATATGCTGATATGTGATAAAATCAAAATTCCTTTCTAATAATTTAACACGTAAATACAACCTTAAAATCCGATGGTCTCTGATGGAATATCGCCCATTGAGCTGGTGGACGACAAGTTGAGAATCCAGGTTCACAACCAATGTACGAATACCGAGATTGATCGCCTCGGCTAGTAACTCAATAACAGCACTATATTCAATGACATTGTTTGTGGTACAACCTAGACAAACACCTTGAAGGTCTACTAACTCACCATGAGGATCGTAGATCACCCATGCTGCAGAAGACAGGTTGTGGGTACTGCGGCAGGCACCATCAGCAAAACCAACGTAAGGTGCACCAGACATCTGCACAAGAAGCAAAAGACACAATAAGCAGCAATCATGCCTACACACCAAGCCAAAACATGAAAACACACACACACAACACACCTACTAAAAACACACGTATGTACAAATTAGAGTGCATGAAATTCACGCATAATACTTTTTCAAGTAAAGCCCATTTTGGGGCTTATCCAGAGGGTTCCCTTCGTAGTCAATCAGCTCATAGCCCCCTTTTTGCAAAACTTGCTTTACAATATAAGGTCCGTGCCACATGGGCTCGAATTTGCCTGCCCCCAAATTATCATTCGCTTGATCGTAGAGCAGGACTAAATCTCCTTCAACAAAAGAATGTGGATGGACAGTATGATCGAAGTGAGTTTTCACTCTCTTCTTCTGAGCTTCAATAGCTAGAGAGGCTAGTCAATGAGTTTCGTCCAGCCGTTCTAGGTAAAGAAGGCGTTCTTCTACTGGAGTAGTGTTGGGGAGTAATTCGATGGCTAATTTCAAAGAAGGGATCTCACACTTGATGGGAAGGGTAGCCTCTAGTCCGTAAACTAATTGGAATGGGGTGAAACCGGTGGCGTCCTTCATAGAAATTCGGTAGGCCCATAAGACAGAGAACAACATCAAGCGCCAGTTAGACTTGTGCATGCCAACGGTACGTTGAAGCATCGTAACTAGAACCTTGTTGACGGCTTCTACTTGACCATTGGCCTGAGGATAGTATGGAGTCGAGCTATCATGTCGCAAGCCTAGCTGGGTTGTTAGCTAAGTCATCATATGATTACGGAAATGCTTACCGTGATCAGTGACGATAGGTTGAGGGACTCCAAACTGTGAGATAACATGATTAAACAAAAAGTGTGCTGCTGTGTGACCGTCTTCAGATAGTGTGGGCATCGCCTCGGCCCATTTTGTGAAGTAATCAACGAAAACGATGATATACCCATGCCCCCCAGCTAAGCGAGGGTTACAAGTCATATAATCAATGCCCCATTTGGCAAAAGGGCCGACGGTAACAACAGGGTGCAATGGAGCAGGAGGCGCGCGCATCTTCCGCTGGTAGATTTGGAACTCATGATAGGAACGGATAGTAAGAATGCAATCCTTGAAGATGGAGGGCCAAAAGTAACCAGCACGGAGGATTTTTTGAGCAGTAGCATATCTGGACATGTGACCACCATAGGCGCCAGAATGGCAGTCATTTAAAACTCGCTCAGCTTCCTCGAATGTTAAGCATCAACAGAGAACAGAGTCGACGCCGAGACGGTACAGGGTGTCCCCAATAATACGATAGGGTTGAGACTGATGACGAATCCGTCGCCGAGCATCCTTAGACACATCAGAATGGAAGGAGGACATCTGTAGATAGACAATGATATCCCCGTACCAGGGATCGAGGGTGTTGATTAAGAACAAGGTTTCGTCCGGAATATGGTCCTCTAACCGAGAGGGTGTGGTAAGAGATGGCAGAGAGCAAAGCAATTCAGCAAAGACAAGGGATTTATTTGACTTGGAAATGGTGAATTCCAAGTCGAACTCTTGGAGGATAACAATCCACTTCGAGTACTTGCCCCCAGCAACTGACGTGACAGGATGTACGTCATCAGGTTGCAATCAGAAACCACTATCGTGGTGCACAGTAAGATATAATGGCAGAAACATTGGACAACACAAACGGTGGCCAATGCCAACTTCTTGACGTAAGCGTATTGAGTTTCCGTATCTAGAAGATTACGGCTGACATAATAAATGACATGCTTAGTGTCATCATCATCATGTTGAACGAGAACCATGCCAATAGTGGTATCGACAATGGCCAAATACAGAGTGTAGTCGCGGTGATAATCAGGAGGACACAACAACGAAGCAAAAACAAGGAGAACCTTGAGGCGCTTGAAGGACTCTTGAGCAGCGGCATCCCACAGGAGGGGGGTGTCTCGCTTCAATAACCGCGTAAAACCTTTGGCCACTTCGACATAGTTCGGAATGAATCGTCATAAAAAATTCGCTTTGCCCTACAAACTTTGCAATTGCTGCAAAGAAGCAGGGGGAGGGAGATTCAGAATGGCATCGACTTTAAGGGGATCCAAACAGATACCCTCTCGGGAGACGATGAACCTGAGAAGTCGGCCTGACTCAACACAGAAGACACACTTATGGGGATTAAGCCGGATGTGGTAATGTCGACAGCAAAGAAATATTTCGCGAAGGTGAGCGGGATGGTCTTGGCATTTTGCTTAATGAGTTGGAAGATCATCCAGGTAAGGTTGCACAATGTGTCGAATATCATGGAATGCATAAGACGTTGCGCTTTGGAAGGTAGCACTAGTGTTTTTCAAACCGAAAGGGAGCTTTTTGTAGGCGAAAGTGCCCCATAGATAGATAAAGGTGGTCTTGTGCTGATCTGTGGGTGCAATATTAATCTAGTTATAACCAGAAAAACTATCCATGAATGAGTACATTTCACTCCCGGCACACTCATCAATGAGCTGGTCAATGAAGGGTGTGGGGTAGTTATCTTTGGGACAGGCCTGATTAATATCATGGTAATCAACACAGACTCTAATAGTGCCCTGTTTTTTAGTCACAGGTGTTTGGTCAATTTAGTGTGATCTAAATTGCTATTTATAATGTCAAGCCGGGGTTCGTAAACTGACGAAGTGAAGTGTACTATATGTACTAGATAACCATTTCCTTAGTCTTTTGTCGTTTTTAGTTTTTTTAAGTTTGTTTTTGATTTTATCTTTCCCTACTGTGAGATGGTGAAAAGGTGATAAAGCAAGTGAAATATGGATGATTATGGTGATCTCTAAGTGGTTTTCAAAACTTAAAAGAAAGAAAGCTTTTTAAAATAAATGTAATGAAATCAATTCTTCAAAAGAAATAAAGACATCAAACAATGAACTATGACATCGGCCCAGTATCTTTGTTGCTGAATGAAAATGAAAGTGAAATCTACTCTAAATTCAATTAAAATTAAGAACAACTAATCCACACTATTTTAACTCTTCAACTCAATCTTCCTTGTGAAAAGATATCATGAAATGTTAAGCAATGTGAAATCTAAAAGAAGTTAAACTGCATAAAAGAAACTAATCACACTACTTTAACTTTCTTGACCTTTTGCCTTTCAGCTTAATTTACCCTATGAGAAACAGTCATGAACAAGTCAAGCAATGTGAGATCTAAAGCAAACTAAATCAAGCTATAATGAGTGATATTCTGGTTCCTAATAAAGTTATTTGATTATAGAAAGGAACCATTAGTAGATGAATAGCATGATATCTAAGAGCAGAAAATAAATGTACAACTTAAGGAAATGACAGTACTGGAAATCAAACTTCAGAAAACAAGAGTCAGCGACAAAGACAAGATGATCTCGTATGCCAATAGTTATGAAAAGAAAAGATGAAAAATTGCCCCGGGCTGCCTAAGAACACCTGCGAAAAACACTGATCAGTTGTAACCATAAAAGAGCAGCAATGAAAATGTAAATCAACAGAAATCAAAAAGCTTTGTTATGTACAGCTAATATACATGATGAAATAAAACGCAGCATTCAAATGACAACTGTACAGCTAATATACATGAACAGGAAAAAAGTAATGCAAGAGTTAAAAGACAACTATACAAGGCTTCAGTAAGCAGGGGCCCTCTGCCACTTCAACCGATTCAACGAACAGCTACAAGCTTAAGTTTAAACCAGTCTTCTCATATATTAAACAGCAGCGTAAAAGTGCAGTGGGGAAATACAATAGTTTCAAATTACATTACCAAAAATATTAACTTGTACAACGTTCGTGGACGCATTATTTATAAGGAAAGAAAGCTAAACAGATTAACTAAATCTACGCTATTAACCACGCTGCCAGAGACACGTAAATCCTCTTCAGCCCGGATCTAGGTAACTGTCATCATGTTTATTAAATCTGAGAGGTATGGCTGTTGGATTCACGCTATCAGGATGTATTCGTGGCTAAGGATTGTGCCACGTAGCTTCACGTGCTCAAAAACAGAGCTACGCAGAGCCGTGCCACTGCTGAACACTTCCGTTGACTATCCTTTGCCCCTTGTTTGACCGCGGGCTTTTATGGCCGTGCCGGTTGACCTGGAGGGACACGATCCATGTCCTTGACTCCTGTAACTTGCCCATGTGGCTCATTTCTTGAGAGGACACCTGTAGCATGGTGTTTGACAAAACGGCTGCGGAATCCTGTGCTGGCTACAGAAACCTGGGTCAGCTGCGGAAACCTATATCGGCTACGGAAACTGAGAAGCTTTCGCAGTTGTCTGAACAAAATTCTAAACCAAACAACAGTCATCAACGTAGTTAGAAAACCATGTCAAAAGCTCGTTTTTAAACTAAAATACAATGATTTAATCAACTTGGTGGATAAAATGAGTGGAAAAGAAGGCTGAGAGGGTGTATGGGAAAGTGCAGGTTCGAGGCTCAACATACCCCCACTGTGAAGGTGTTGCATGTCCTCATGCAACCAAAACTTAGTTATTTTTCCTCAATCCATATGCTCTGAGGCTTCTGCAAGAACATCTAGCCCTCTTCTCTTTCTCTTTGATGCTAAAATTGTCCTTGGTTTCCTGACTAGACATTTGAACTTAAGATTAATCAATGCCCTGCTCAACTTTTTACACTTCTTCTTCAGCTTCCTGTTCTTCTTCTGCCACAGTCCTAAATGGAGCATAGTGTTATCATGGACAATCTTGTCTACCTTACTCTGCTCTTTGAGTGCTTCGTTTTCCTGTTTGCTGTGCCTATTTAAGACTTCCAATTCAAACACTTCCTGTTTTAAAGACTGTACTTGTGCATCAAGTGGCAAGGTGGTGCTTGGTCCTGCAGCTGATTGTTCCAAGGACTCTAGGTAGTTATATGCTTCTTGCTGGTTGGAATCTACCTCAGGTGTTTTTCTCGGCCTGAACTCAAATTCTGGTGAAGGAGGACTACTTTCTCTTTCCAGCCGAAAATGGCTTTCCTCTCGTGGAGGACTTGGCTCAATGCTTGGCTGAGTTGGGGATTTCTCAAGTGTCTCTTTATCCAAATCAATAAAATGAGACTGTTTTTCTTTGGTTTTATTCCCCTTCCCTTTTAGCCTAGTGCTCCTTCTCAGGTATGAACTAGTACTTTTCTCTTGTGCAGCCTGTTTTCCTCTTTTCTTTTTCTTGGTTATGGCAGCAGCTTGAAGATCTATTAACCTCTCTGACAGAGGTTGATAATCTTCTTCTACAGATTGTTCAGGGGATGGATAGGTTTCTTGGATGGTTATCTTGCCTTTGTCCTTCTTCTGTTTCTTGTTTTTAGTTCCCTCCTCTTCTTCTTTCTGAACAATTTCCTGAATATCTACTATAGGAGAGTCTTGGGCTGTAATATTCTTTTCTTTCCTCCTACTTCTCTTTGGAATTTTTGGGGAACTGCTTGCAGAGGCTTCAGTCAGTTCTTGGAAGTGATTTCTTGTCAAAAACTTTTCCCAAGTATCCTTAGTGTTTTTCAACTGATCTTCAATAAGGATTTTTATGAACTTGTGATGGTAAAGATGGGATTCAATACTACCTACATGTTTTTGAATAGTAGAGCTCATTTTCTTCAAGCTTGATAACAGAAAATATGGCAAATTAAGGGTAGAACCTTCCATGAAATTCATCATTATCCTGGCATGATACATGTACATGGTACCAAAACGACCCTCGCATGTGATAAATTTCTGGACAAGTAATAACAGAGTGGACCATTCTTCTTTTATTGCATGCACAGGGATTCCTTTGGTAAATATAGAGGTATCCATACCTGGGTTTTTGAGCATGATTTTCCATCCTTGATCGTCCACACTTCTGTTTTTGAACCACCTTTCGCCTTCTTGTGGGAGACTTGTTGCAGCTGCTATTGTGGCCTCGGTCACTGTAAATTTCAAGTCTCCAACCTCCACTGTTTGTCCATTAAAGGACCTGGCAAAAGCTTTAGTCACTTCTTTATTATAGCCCATGAACTTCTGAATGAATCTCAGCCACCTTGCTTTCTTTAACGACTCCTTCGTTTGAGGATAACCCTCCAGGTACTTTGGTCCCTCCGGTTCAGCTCTCAGTAGCTTTCCCATTCTCGGCTTTAAATTCCGACTGAGAATTCTACTGCGTATGAAGGTTCAGGAAAAAATGGGCTGATTACGGGATTCTTAGGATAACTGGAGTAGCCGTAATCGGAGTTCAGGATGTATGTGGTGACTGGAGCCAGGGTTTGGAGCAAACTGTAGTGCATGCAGCGGAAATGGAGAGCAGAGAATGGTATGAGTACCGAGGGGTAAGCAACAGTAACGAGTGCAACACCGAACGCATGCGGGAGTGAAGTGATAAATGGGCAGAATAACGGCTGAGTCCTTTTGAATCGGATGACTTGCGCACACGTCTCAGCAGACGGCTGCGGAAATTATGGTGAAGGAGAGCCGTAGTACAGTAGGTCACGTCTCAAAGTACGGCCAATAAATGGAAGAGCAGTCCATAAATTTAGAATGATCATGGAACCGTTAGAAATGAATAGGGTGTGTGGAATAACGTCGGTGGAAGAGGAGTGGTATGGGGCTTGTCGTATCAAATCATTGCATTTAGTGGAACTTGCCATGGTTTAAATAACTATGCATAATAATGACATTGAATTGTTATTTGGTAGAGATTTTTGATCATACCTTTGGAAGTTTATCATCTCTTTATTAAGGTTTCTGACCCATGGTTGTTCTTTTGATCTTGAGGATGCCCCATGTCTTTGCTGCACTTGGTGAAGATGACACTAACCTTTGACTGTGATTTTTTTGAAAACAGAGTGATGGCGACTGTAGAGACAGAGTGATGCTGGCTGCGGAAACTGGTTCTAGCTGCAGAAACGGTTTCCAGCTGCGGAAACTAAGACAACACCCCTTTAACTGCACAAAGATAGTTAGAGAAGAACTAACTGAATAAAATAGTCCCGAGAGGGACTTTTATTGATGAAATGAGTGGAATGAGATGGGAATGGAGTGGAGTGAAGTGGAATGGAGATGAAAATGAGATGGAGGTGAAGTGAAATGACAAGTGAGGTGGAGTGAAGATGGAAAGAAAGAGAGATTTTTTTTTTTGGAAAATATAGAGTGTCAGGTGCCCCTGATTTTCACTCTACATTTTCTGTATAAGACTGCCAATCTATGATTGGTTTTCAGGCTTATACAAAAGATTTTTTTTTTCTCTCTCTCTTTTTTTTTTTTTTTAACTGAAAGAAACAAAGACTAGGCTGATGGAGGAGAAGGATTCCTCTCCACCAGCCTCATTGCAGAATTTTCTTGAAACATTTTGACAAAGTCCTCTTTTGAGAGTGGCTTATGATAAATTTTCAATCGGTGGCCATTCACAATGAGAGGAATTTGAAACTCATCAATAGTCTTGACTCGAACTGCTCCATTGCTAAAGACTTCATCAATCTCATATGGTCCAAGCCAATGAGTCTGAAATTTTCCTTTGAAGTCTTTAAACTTGGAATCAAACAGTAACGCCCAATCTCCCTTTTGAAATTTTCTCTCTTTGATATATCTGTCATGCCACTTAGTTCTTTGGTGCTGAACTAGATCAGTCCTTAAAATTGCATCTTGTCTTATTTCATCTAGCTCATTCAGCTGCTCCATTCTGTGCTTTTGGGCTTCTGATAGATTCATCCCCAACTGAACTGCCATCTTGAAGGTCTTGACTTGAAACTCAATGGGGAGCATGACTTCTTTCCCATAAACAAGTTCATAGGGAGAATGTCCTGTTGTGTTCTTCCATGTAGTTCTATAGGCCCATAAGGCTTCAGGAAGCCTTTCTGCTCAATCTCTTCTGTGGAGATGAACAATTTTGGTGATGATGCTCTCAAGAAATTTGTTTGTAGATTCCACTTGACCATTTGCTTGCGGATGGTACGGAGTAGATTTTCTGTGCTTGATTTTGTATTCTTCCATCAGCTTTTCCATCAAGTTAGATGTAAATTGACTTCCCTGATCTGTCAAAATTTCTCTTGGGACACCAAAACGAGTAAAAATATCCTCAAAAAGAAATTGAACAACTGAATTTTCAGTGGCAAAAGGCAATGCCTTGGCTTCTACCCATTTAGTGACATAATCAGTGCAAACCAATATATACTTCTTTTTTTTAGATGGTGGATTAATGGGTCCAATGAAATCTAAAGCCCATTTTTCAAAGGGTTCGATGAGTACCTGTGGCTGTAATGGCATTTCATTTGAAAGAGTTGGTCTCCCAACTCTTTGGCAGCTGTCACACCTTCTAACATATTGTTTTGCATCTTTGAAGAGAGAAGGCCAATAATATCCTAAAGAAAGGATTTTATAGGCCATCCTCTTGTCAGCAAAGTGTCCACCACAGGGTTCATCATGACATGCCTTAAGGATGTCAGGCATTTCATCTTCCCGAGCACATCTTCTGATCACACAATCTAGCCCTGTTTTAAACAATTCATTAGAAATCCATGAATAATTTGAACTCTCTTGAATGATTTTCCTTTTCTCATTAGGAAATAAGTGTGGAGGTAGCTTCCCTGTAACCAAATAGTTAGCAATATCTGCATACCAAGGAGTTTTAGTAGTTACTGCAAACAAATATTCATCTGGAAACTTATCCTCTACAGGAGAATCTTCGTTAGTATTTTGGATTCTAGACAAGAAATCAGCTACTGTATTTTGTTTTCCTGGTCTATCTAACACAGTAATATTGAATTCTTGTAGAAGTAAAAGCCATCTTGTAACTCTGCCATTAGTAACAGGTTTGTTCATGAGATATCTAATTGCAAAATGATCAGTATGGACAAAAGTTTCATAGCCTGTTATATAATGTCTAAACTTGTTGATTGCATGAACAACAGCTAAGAACTCTTTTTCAGTCACAGTATAATTTAACTCAGTAGGAGTCAAATTTTTACTGGTGTAGTAAATGGCATAAGGAACTAAATCCTTTTGACCCAACACAGCTCCTAGAGCTGTATCTGAAGCATCTGTAGAAATATGGAAAGGAAGTTTCCAATTTGGCCCTCTCAAAATGGGTGCTTCAGATATTCTTGTTTTCAAAGTTTCAAATACAGATTGACAGTCAGGATCCCACTTGAATTCACAGTTTTTTGTAAGTAATTTGAAGAGTGGAGATGCTATTTTGGTGAAGTTTTCAATAAATCTCCTATAATATCCAGTAAATCCAAGAAAACTTCTAACATCTTTTTGACAATTTGGAATAGGTAACTTGGAGATGACTTCAACTTTTGATCTATCAACTTTAATCCCATCTCCTGAAATATGATGTCCTAAAACAATCCCTTCAGTAAACATCATAAAAAAATTTTCATGACTTAATGAAAGATTTGTTTCTTTACATCTTATAAGGACTTTTTCCAAATTTTCTAATGCCTCTTCAAATGAATTACCATAAACTGTAAAATCATCCATATAGACCTCTACACAATCATGAATTAGATCAGAAAAGATTCCTAGTACTGCCCTTTGAAATGTTGCGGGTGCATTACATAATCCAAAAGGAAGTACTCGGTAAGCAAAAGTTCCCCATGGACAGGTAAATGTGGTCTTGTCCTGATCTTCAGGTGCTACCTGAATTTGATTGTAACCACTAAAACCATCCAAGAATGAGAAATACTTTTTGCCTGCTAAAGTATCTAATACTTGATCAATAAAGGGTAAAGGAAAGTGATCCTTCAAAGTTGCTTTGTTCAATTCCCTGTAATCAATGCAAACCCTCCATTTACCATTCTTTTTAGGTACTATAACCAAAGGAGAAACCCACCGACTATCTGAAATGTGGTAAATGAAGTTTACATTAAGTAACTTTTGGAGCTCTTCTTTCACTATCTCCATAAGGTTTGGATTCATCCTTCTTTGAGGTTGTCTGATTGGTCTACTGTTTTCCTCAATGTAGATGTGATGAATGCAAGTCTTAGGGTCAATACATTTCATATCAGTATACTCCCATGCAAATGCAGTAGAATGTTTTTGCAATATTTTGGTTAGCTCCCCCTGTTGTGATTTTTCCAAGTTTCTGTTGATATTCAATGTTTTTCCTGGAAAAATATCAATGGCAGAACTACCAAACTCTTCCATAGAGAAAAGAGACATTTGTCTAGATGATAGACACTCAATGTCAGAATCCAACTGAAATTGTGTGGTCATATTCTGAAGATGGTTCAAAGTTTTCTAATGTGTTCAGAATTTGACTATCTTCACTGATCTCAGAAATGGTAAAGACAGGTTGTATAGTATCTTCATCATCAACCCACTCATTATCTCCTATTTCCATGATTGCTTTTGCTGGAGGATACAGATTGAACTTCTTTGTCGAATTACCATCAGAAATATACATATCCCCAGACCTACAACTTATGAAAGCATCAGCTGTGGCTAGCCAAGGTCTTCCTAAAATAAGAGGATGTCCTCCTAGATTACTCTTGGGAGTTAAAATCATGAAATCTACTGGATATTCCCAAGAGTCTAAGGAGACTGGAATGTCTTCTAATACACCATCTGGTTTAATAATTGATCGATCTGCAAGTTGCAATAAAGTAGGTGTAAAAAGAAGATTAGGAAGTTTTAGCTGTTCCATAGTCTGTCTACTCATGATGTTGATAGAAGCCCCTAAATCAATCAAAGTATTTGGTATTTCTACCCCATTGATATGTGTTTTGACAATTGGACTACCGGGATCTACATATTTCTGCATAGTAATTTTTCCCATCATGATATCTGCAATTTTCCCTACCAGGTGGATTCTTCTGGTATCTCTTGGTTTCCTTCCTGGTCTTTTAAGACTCAACTCCTTTATTGTTTTTGCTAGAATAGGAATCTCTTTAATGGCTTGTAACAAGGGAATCTTGATACAGACATTCTTCAATTCATCTAGAAAATTATAGTCAGGCAACCAAATTTGTTTTTCCACTCCTTTATCAATTTGTAATCTTTCAGGAAAAGGAGGTGTGGATAAAGATGTAGGTTGCTCAACTATGGGAGTTGTGGGTGTTAATTCTTTTTCTTTTTCTTTTTGAGTGTTTGGGTTTTGAAGAGATGCTTCAGAACCCTTATTGGCTTCAAGAGACTCTTCCTCAAAAATGCTTTGCTTTTGAGCATTTATAGAAGGCTTATCTAGGACTCTACCTGATCTGAGTTGTACTTCATTGAGAGGAACAATCATATAGGTAGGAAATTGTTCACCTTCCATCATGTAAGCATTTTGAGGGTTTTTATTATTGGGGTTTGGCAATGGCTGAGAAGGAAGTTGATTTGACTTCTGTTGGAATGGAAGCAAGAGTTGAGAATTTGGATTCTGTTGAGAAGGTTGTTGTTGTTGTGGAAATGGCAATGATAGTTGTGGATTTTGATTTGGAAGTTGTGGAGCTTGTTGGTTTTGAAAAGATGGAGGATATTGGTAAAATTGAGCAAATCTCCCATAAGGATTTTGCATACCTTGTACCCATGATTGAAAAGGATTTTGAGGTTGGGACCAAGGTTGTTGCCAAGGATTCCAATTTGGTGGGTTTTGAAAGTTCATAGGGTTGCTAAACCCTTGATTTTGTTGCCCCTGCCAAGGTCTCCTTGCAACAAAACAGAGAGATTCGATTGTATTTGGATCTTCTTGAAAGACAGCTTTGAGCCCAGGAATTGAAGGACAATCCTTGGTCTCATGATTCTCTGAACAAATTACACATGTTTCTACAACTTTTGCATCCAAGGGACATTCCCTTAGAGCATGTTTCTTCCTACACTTTGGGCAAAAGATGGCCAAAGCCTCAGCTTCTGCTTTCTGCTTATTGTGAATCTTAAGGGTGTCCAGTTGCTCACTAAGACTCCCTAAGATGTCAGTTTTGAATTCATCAAGCATGTTGCCAATCTCAGCCCTACTTACTGATCCAGTTGCAGATTTGTTTGCTCTGATGAGAGAAGGATCTCTAGGCCCTTTATGAGTTTTAGATTTCCCTCTTGAGAGATGGACACATAGCTCTGCTATATCATTGAGTGAAAGTTGAGATATATCTCCCTTCCCCATCATGTTCAAAATATCTATCCATTCATCTCTAATGGCTTTTAATAGAAGGGCTTTCAAGGTCTCCTCATCTAAGTTACTCATTTTTGCTCTTTTCAGGTTGTATTGAAATCTTTCAAGTAAATCCTTCAAGTTTTCATCTTCTCTTTGCATCATTTTGAATACCTCATCCTTGTTATTGGTGGGCATACAATAGTCCAGGTACCTATCCAAAAATGTTTGTTTCATATCATTCCAAGACCTAATGGATTGAGTGAGTAATCCCATGAACCATTTCAAGGCTGCTCCTTTCAATGTTGAAGGAAACAGTTTGAGTTTTTGAGAGTCTTCCAGATAATCATAAGTTCGACACACGACTTCAAACTCAAATAGAAATGTTTCAGGGTCCTCATTCCTTAACCCATGGAAGTTTGGGAGGACAGATGGTGAGATGTTTTTCATGGTGGCTCAGGAGTCCTCATCGACTATAGGAAATCCGAATGAGTTATCTCCATCCCTATTTCCCCCAATGTTACCTCTACCTCTTCCATTGTTTCCTCCCCCTCCTCCTCCTCTACCTCTACCTCTACCAAATCCAGTTGCTCCTTCCTCTGTCATGGTAGTTTCCCTGGAGACTTCAGAGTCTTCTAGTTCGTCTACTAAGGGTGAACGAGAAGGAATTTCTCCCTCTTCTTCTTTAGATGATTCTACTTCTTCAATTACAATTTGTCTCTCTGTAGAAGGAAGGAAAGGATCTCTTTCTAATTCAGATTCGATGGAAGGTGTGGGAGAGTCGACTCCTGCCTCTTGAATTCCAGGAATCCTAGGGCTAGGAGTGTAAGTTGGAGATGATGGAGGTGTCTCTTGTCTATTCCTTGAAGTAGATGGACTTGTAAAAATTGAACTCTTGGCTCTAGCTAAAAACCTTCCCCTAAAATCTCTTGCTCTATGCATGTCATTTTTTATTTTTCTTCAAGTCGGGGTAATAATTCTCTTTCTGATCTTCCAGGTCACTCTAGGTGCAAGAAGAGAGCATACTCAAGAAACTATTAAACCAATAACTTTCTCTTTTCTGATCCTCCAGATCACATTAAGTGCAAGAGGAGAGCATACTTTGAGAGGTTATCAATTTTCCTTCCTTGAAATTTTCTTGTTTTTTTTTAAGAATTTGGCTACCTAATTTCACTTCCCCAGCAACGACGCCAAAATGTTTGTTCAATTTAGTGTGATCTAAATTGCTATTTATAATGTCAACCCGGGGTTCGTAAACTGACGAAGTGAAGTGTACTATATGTACTAGATAACCATTTCCTTAGTCTTTTGTCGTTTTTAGTTTTTTTAAGTTTGTTTTTGATTTTATCTTTCCCTACTGTGAGATGATGAAAAGGTGATAAAGCAAGTGAAATATGGATGATTATGGTGATCTCTAAGTGGTTTTCAAAACTTAAAAGAAAGAAAGCTTTTTAAAATAAATGCAATGAAATCAATTCTTCAAAAGAAATAAAGACATCAAACAATGAACTATGACATCGGCCCAGTATCTTTGTTGCTGAATGAAAATGAAAGTGAAATCTACTCTAAATTCAATTAAAAGTAAGAACAACTGATCCACACTATTTTAACTCTTCAATTCAATCTTCCTTGTGAAAAGAAATGTTAAGCATTGTGAAATCTAAAAGAAGTTAAACTGCATAAAAGAAACTAATCACACTACTTTAACTTTCTTGACCTTTTGCCTTTCAGCTTAATTTACCCTGTGAGAAACAGTCATGAACAAGTCAAGCAATGTGAGATCTAAAGCGAACTAAATCAAGCTATAATGAGTGATATTCTGGTTCCTAATAAAGTTATTTGATTATAGAAAGGAACCGTTAGCAGATGAATAGCATGATATCTAAGAGCAGAAAATAAATGTACAACTTAAGGAAATGACAGTACTGGAAATCAAACTTCAGAAAACAAGAGTCAGCGACAAAGACAAGATGATCTCGTATGCCAATAGTTATGAAAAGAAAAGGTGAAAAATTGCCCCGGGCTGCCTAAGAACACCTGCGAAAAACACTGATCAGTTGTAACCATAAAAGAGCAGCAATGAAAATGTAAATCAACAGAAATCAAAAAGCTTTGTTATGTACAGCTAATATACATGATGAAATAAAACGCAGCATTCAAATGAAAACTGTACAGCTAATATACATGAATAGGAAAAAAGTAATGCAAGAGTTAAAAGACAACTGTAGAAGGCTTCAGTAAGCAGGGGCCCTCTGCCACTTCAACCGATTCAACGAACAGCTACAAGCTTAAGTTTAAACCAGTCTTCTCATATATTAAACAGCAGTGTAAAAGTGCAGTGGGGAAATAAAACAGTTTCAAATTACATTACCAAAAAGATTAACTTGTACAGCGTTCGTGGACGCATTATTTATAAGGAAAGAAAGCTAAACAGATTAACTAAATCTACGCTATTAACCACGCTGCCAGAGACACGTAAATCCTCTTCAGCCCGGATCTAGGTAACTGTCATCATGTTTATTAAATCTGAGAGGTATGGCTGTTGGATTCACGCTATCAGGATGTCTTCGTGGCTAAGGATTGTGCCATGTAGCTTCACGTGCTCAAAAACAGAGCTACGCAGAGCCGTGCCACCGCTAAACACTTCCGTTGACTATCCTTTGCCCCTTGTTTGACCACGGGCTTTTATGGCCATGCCGGATGACCTGGAGGGACACGATCCATGTCCTTGACTCCTGTAACTTGCCCATGTGGCTCATTTCTTGAGAGGACACCTGTAGCATGGTGTTTGACAAAACGGCTGCGGAATCCTGTGCTGGCTGCAGAAACCTGGGTCAGCTGCGGAAACCTGTATCGGCTGCGGAAACTGAGAAGCTTCCGCAGCTGTCTGAACAAAATTCTAAACCAAACAACAGTCATCAGCATAGTTAGAAAACCATGTCAAAAGCTCGTTTTTAAACTAAAATACAATGATTTAATCAACTTGGTGGATAAAATGAGTGGAAAAGAAGGCTGAGAGGGTGTATGGGAAAGTGCAGGTTCGAGGCTCAACAACAGGGACGATATTAGAGACCCAATATATGAGTGGGATGGGATAAATAAAACCAGCCTTAAGAAGCTTTTCAACTTCCGCTTTGATAGCCGTAGCCTTTCGGGGGTGCATGGGGCGTAAACACTGCAGAACAGGCTTAGCACTCGGATACGTAGGTATCTCATGCACCACGATGCTAGGATCGATGCCAGGAATTTCTTTGTAAGACCAAGCAAAGACATCACGGAATTCGCGAAAAAGATCAGTATAGAGCTGAATCTCCTCCAGAGTACAAGTTACTCCAACATGGATATGCTCGACAATCCCTAGTTTAACAAAGATGTCGATTGGCTGGGTTTGCGTGATGTTTCCCATGTTCCCTTCAGAAGACACTTGATAAACTTGAATGGGTGTCTGAAGGGGTTGGGATGGGAGACAAGAAGCAAACCACTCGAGACAGGTAAGCATTTCCTGGTGGGCAGGGAGAAACGAGGAACGATGGTGATGATCAGACCAAGGGGGTTCCTCGAGAGACATGGTCTCGATAATGACTTCCACTTCGACTGTTTTCCCTTCTAAAGTAATAAGCAAATGTTGGAGTATACCATAAGGGAGAGACTCTCTCCCATCAAAGGCTTCCAAAGTCATAGGAGACTGGCTCAGAGTCGGAGAACCAATAGCCTTCCAACAAGCAACAGACATTATGCAAGTCGAAGCACCTTCATCAATGACGGTACGATGAATCATTTTAGAATTGATGATGACTTAGATAAGAAAGGAAATTTGGTGAGGCAGTCTTGGTATATGGCTGTCGAGGTCAAAAGTGATCAAATCCGAGTCGGCCGAGTCAATTCCACCGATAGCCGATAGCAAGGACTTCCTCTGAGAGGGGCAGCTCTGGAGAACTTCTAAAGTGGACATAGCTGATGGAGCCTGGGCTAAGTCCTCAACGATGCTTTAGTGTTGAGCAGCATGAGCATTATGGTTGTAAGAAGATTTATGGAGTACACCTTTAGGAGGGGGTCAGATAGGCATCTCAGTGCTAGATCTCTCGATATGGAGCGGACTAGAACTGGACGGGCGAGCGCTAGAGGGAACCTCAGGCTCTTTCTCGGTAGGTGACGGATACTCTTTTGCTCGAGTACTAATGTGGATGAGAATCGTCCCAGCCATAAACACTTGAGAACCAAAGGGAGAAGAGGATTGAGATGGATTAGCCACCATTTGCGTTTGCTGCGAGGGAAAAGGCTCTTTGAGCACGGCAAGAGTCCCAGGAGCACCTTTCAACAAACGACTAACTTCAGACTGCCTCGGGCAGTCTTTGGTATAGTGATCCTCGTCACAGATAAGGCAAGGATACTTGGGCTTGCGTTTGGCACCTTCCTCGGGTGGAGGTTTAGGGGAATCCTACTTCGGTTGATCAGCTTTATTCTTTCCTTTTCCCTTCTTCTTTCCTTTCGAGGCTTTGTCCGCCATGGTGGACTGGACGACGTTAACCTCGGAAGTATTACCAGAATTGGATACAGCCTGAGAAGTATTTTCATTTGGAGCATTCGAATTTTGCTTCCCAGGGTTCGCGAAAGATTTCTTAGAGGGCGGATTAATAGAACCAATGACGCCATCAACAGATGGTGTTGGCGGGGCTTTGGAAGTTCCGGGCCTCGGGGCATCAGGAAAATAATCATATAGTGTACCGGACTGGGAGTAAACCAAGTCAAGGTACTGAGCACGCGCAATAGCCTGCTCTTCAGTTACACATGCCCCCATAGCAATGTCCCGTGCTATTGGACCGACAAATGAGGTCATGAGCCAGTCGGCCAAAAGTTGATCAGGAATCCAAAACTTAATCAAACGGCGTTGCCATCTCCATTCATGGATATGATTAGAGATATGTGTAGCCGTTGTTTGTTTCAAGGATGTCAAGAGGTGTGTGCCCGTTTCATATCGAATTATCAACTGAAAATGAGTTAAAAATGCCATAGCCAATGAGTTAAAATCCTGAAAATATCCGCGCGCTAACTCAATATACCATTTAGCAGCAGAGCCAGTGAGGGTCCGTTGAAAAAGGCAGAGCCGGATTGAATCATCAAGCCACGAATTTTACGAACACCATAGATGATAAGTCATAACGTGGGCTTGGGAATCTTCTCCAGCTTTACCATCAAATTTGGGACAATCACCAGGAATATTAGTTGGAACTGGTGGCCAATACGGATTATGAAGGATAGGATCATTTATCAGTTTGGACACATCTGGTAACTCCAATGTTGCTAAAAAGGGTAATTGAGGGTTAAAAGACATCTGAGGCCATGGGTAGGAGGTAGCACCAGAGTTCCAGCCAGCTTCTTGTTGCCCCCATTGATTCTGTCCAGATGGATTTGGCCCAAGAGGGTTCTGTTCGTAGGGATTTTGTCCATAGGGGTTATAGCTATAACTGGATTCCCCCCCCCAGCATTCCATTGATTACCAACTTGGCCTATAGGAGCAACATACGATTGCTGGTAATTCTAATAAGGACTCACCTGCAGTTGTTGATAATTTTGGTACGGGGCAAATTGGGTTTGCCCTTGGGATTTCTGGAAACCATAAGGCGGCTGGGCTCCAAACTGAGCCTGGGAGCCAGGCTGCGTTTGATAGGCAGGTTGAGATTGAGATCCAACCTGCATTTGAAGACCAGATTGGGTTTGGAGCCCAGACTGGGGCTGAAAACTGGGTTGAGCTTGAGAAGCAACAATCATTTGAGTGCCCGGTTGAGCAGGCCCAGATGGATGTCCTTGAGAGAACTAAGGTTGAGCCACCTAGCTAGAAGGTTGACCTAGTTGAGATTGAGGTTGACCCATTTGCCTAGAAGGTTGAGCTTGCTGGGTATTGGGTTGTCCTTGCACAACTGAGGGCTGTCCTGATGGACCGGATGGCTGAGCAGACTGGACAGTTGGTTGACCTGATTGGATTTGAGGCTGACCAACTTGTCCAGATGGTTGACCAGACTAGACAGTGGGTTGGCCTTGCTGAACATAAGGCTGACTGACTTGCCCAGCAAGGTAGCCTTGCTGGACACCAGGTTGGCCTTGTTGCATGTAAGGTTGTCTCAGATTACCAGAAGGTTGCCGAAATAGGTAAAAGATGAACCACCAGAGGCCAAAGGTTGTCCCTGGAAGGGTTGTCTTTGTGGGCCTCCAGGTTGCCCTAGATAAGGCTGTCTGTAATACTGCTGCCCATAGGAGGGTTGCGTGTAAGACAGCTGACCTTGATAAGGTGGTCCTTGAAAATTCGCAAGGGGTACTTGGCCACCATGATAACTAGTGGTACCCCAAGCAACAGATAACGGGACCGTAACCTCAACTGCAGGCTGTGAGGGTAAAGGTTCGGGGTAATAGATATGAACTCCTCGAGAATCGTAATCATGAAATGGATCTTGGGGGTCCGGATTCTGAAGAGCGTGAAAATATTTATCGTATGCTCCCCTGCTGGAATGGAACCAGAAGAAGGTGGGGCATTTAGTGTAGGATCGACAAATCCGGGTGTAGATGCCGACGGGCCACTATTTGCCGATCCGGATGAAGGTCTAGCAACAGTGGTCACAACTGAGGATGCAGTGACGGCACCAACAACAGGGGCTGAAGAGGCCACACAGACAGTTGGAATAGTTAGGACTGAAGTGACAGACACATTATGAATTTGAGGAATAAAAGACTCCGAGGTTGGAGTGACGGTGAGACCACATAGAACTTGTAAGGGAGGTCCTAGAACCCATAACATCCTTCAAAGCCTTATAGCGTAAAGGCAACGTGACACCAAGAGGGGTGACACGGAAGGGTGTAGTTTCCGTTGAGATAGGAATTTCACTACTCGTCACAATGGATTCTTCACTCGTAATGGGGGATGTGTCCTCCATGTCAAAAGAAGACATTAGGACCGAAACACTAGGAGGAGTACTAGGAATATCTTCTTCAGAAGGCTCCCAAATGGGGTTCCAGTGAATATCGTAAGTCTCGTCTTCTGGAGCGCGAGAGTTAATCGGTTGGATACTTGGAATAACAGGGAGAGTATCACTAACAACTGGTATCTCAGGAGAAACAGAAGAGGGAGACCCTTGGTCACTTGGAACGGGAGACGGGATCGGTGATTCTGCCAGGATGATGATTCAAAAACCCTAGGAAAAATAACGAGAAATAACCCTACTCAAGCTAACACAAACAAGATCTACCAAGGTAAATGTGAACGTGGCCGAATAAATTTTAAGACACAGGAACAGAAATTGACCTTTTCATCTTTAAAGAGTCGAGAAAAGGACAAAAAGATGACTCTAGTCGCCTTCCAATATTTAATGAGCCTGACGTGACAAGTGATCAGATGGACCTTTTCTTTTAGGGAGTCTGAAAAGGAACAAAAGTGACTACTCTGGAAAACTAGGAAAAAGGTTTACCAGACAAATCCGTAAAACTGCATATACACCTTGGCAGTCATATGAAAACCAAGGACTTTCCGTACGACAGTCAATCTTCCTGAATGCTGTTTTCGGTGTGTTACGGTTTGTAAGGTGGCAGACATGGCTTCCTAAGGATAAAGGATGATAACCTAGTGGGTTCTCCCAACATATAATCGACAGTACATAGGAGCAAAATTCCGTACTAGACCACTATTGAGTCACAAAAGGAGGAATCACCCAACCTTGAGTGGAAACAAAAGTAACTAGGTTTAACGACGCCAGAGCACGTCTCTAGCCTAGACCTCTAAATAGTGTGCATTATGTTCCAATACGTTGTTAGATTTATTCAGTTCATTTTAGAGTTGATCTTGGATTATGCTTTAGTTTTCAAGCCTTACCGAATGTATACAACAAATCCTAGGATGCAGTTAGAATGAATGAAAAATCCTTTTTCTTCAATGAACACCTACCTACGGGAGGGTAGAGAGATCATTCCCAAACCAAGAAAACCAAGACAACAAAGGCAGTGACTCAATGCATGCAGACATCAATTCCTAAAGTGCACGGATACTACTAATGAGAGATCTTATCATTCACTTTCCAATATGCAAACTTGAAATGCAAATTCACTTTCACTTTCGTACACTAAATGAATGCAATCTTTTGATTTTGATGTCTTTAAATCTAGAAGAAACAAATGAGCAAAAAGCAAGCGTGGGAAAAAAAAACCGGTTTACCCAAACAATTGCGATCTATGTTTGGTAGCGAAAAGAAATCGAATCAATGCCAAATATTGGTTCAATATCAATCACTAAACAATCAACCAAGAACAAGCAAAGGGGAAGGCTCAATCAGACCAACAACAAGTTGCAAATGAACCTTGAGCAAACAAGCAACCAAGCCAACAAATTCAAGGAACTTGAAATAATGATCTAGGTCACATAAGCAAAAAAGCAAGATTCATTCAACAAAGCTCACAAGAGAGTGCCTTAACCATGAATAGTGAAAAACAAGCTACTAAGCAGGTGAGAAAAGAAAGGGACCAACAGGACTAATGGACTCAGGAGGCAGAATTGAGAAAATCAATTCTACAGCAATCAGCATGGGTAATACACAAGCAACAAGCGCTGATAAAGCACTAGCCACAGCAACAGAGCGATGTCAGCGCGGAAGTACACGACTTTTCCGCGATGGTCAGATTTTCAGAACCGTCGCGACTGTGAGGCATAATTACGCGATGCATAGGATATTACAAAAGGGTGAGCACGATGACAGCGCAACTGTTAAAATTAAATCCACGATGACTTTCAAAACAATGACAGGCGAACCAACTCCCAAATCAAAAGCAGTCAATCCTTCAATCAAATAGAGCTACTTCCCATACCAAGCCAGGAAACTCAAAAGACTAATAACTAACCCCCAAACTTCAAAAGAGACCAAATGAAAAACCAAAACAAAAGAAAAAAAAGAAAGAACAAAGGTCAAATATCCCCAGCGGAGTCACCAATTTGTGATGCAGGAAAGTGTTCCCTCTCCGGACAGAGGCAACCCCTTTAGCCCTAGAGTGGGTCTAGTCACAAACAAGGATAGATCAACAATAGCTTTCCTTAAACAGTCATAGTTGGAGGCCTACCTCAACCGGTGATCGATGGAGTTCCGTTGTGCTGCACCAGCTTCCGCTTCCTTCTCCTAATGAGTGATCAACCTAAAATAATGCAAAGGAAATACAACAAAGCATGTAACCGGAAAACAACAATGATCTATTTACTCACAAAGTCAAGAAGTCATGAGCTATCAAGTAAATTACATACGAGACATAGGAAAACATCATTGATTGTATTAATAATGAAATAAGAGTAAGCTTACAACCAAAGTCTTGACATCACAAGCTTTCTCAGAGGGGTCCAACCAGCATGATCCTCAAGCATTCACTCTTTGAAGATGGATCTCCCAACATACAAGTCTCTCTCACTCATAAGTTTTACACAAGATTAAGGGAATTTCACAACCTTCCACAAGCTATCAACAATCTCACACTTGTCACACTCACACCAGCTATCTAGCAAACTCACAAACACTAACAACACTGCTAAACTAGCCAACTATCATAAACGAGTAATGCATAGCAATGGTGAGAGTTTAAATAGGAGAAGGAGTCTCCATGAAAGGTGGAAGAGTGAGCTTATCCCAAAGGAAGGTAGCACAATTTATGGAACTGCCATGCCAAAGAAAGGAGGGCGATACAAACTATGCCAACAACTAGGTCTGGAGTCATCTGGAAGGCCAACTGTTGGAACAAATTCTCCCAATCTGGATCATCACGAGGGCATAACCGATATATAGCGCTGACATCGCTAGTGAGTAACGTACCTAGTCATATCATCACTCAAGATTATAAGTAACCTTGCGCTGGGACATGAAATCGAACCATCGTGGGAATCAGATGTACTTCCGTGCTAGCAGCGCATCTGGACTATTTATGAGCGCCCTTCAATGCGTATATTTAGTCCATAAACGTGATGAGGTAGATAAATTAGGAAAAGTGGGTCATTTGGCAACATCAGAGAGCATTTGTCTAATATGAGCATGTTTGACTTGGACAAATGACACAGTAGAAGGACTGGAGTGAAGGCAGTGACAAATTACTGTGTAACAAGTCCGAAGTCTCAAATCCACACACTGTTGAGGGGGAATAATTGCAGTTTCAGTTCCCTCCCAAGGGTCTCCCTTATTCAGAAGGTATTCCTGCCAGCTTGCCACTCGGATGTGTGTCTTTAGGACACTTAGTTTCAGGCACACCTAGTGCCTCATCGCTCTACCATAATTCTGTTTGGGAATCAGGCATCAGGCCTACGTTAGGTCCTGTTGATGCCTCGAAAATCATTGCATCAACATTGGGGGATAACCACCCGGTCCGGACCTTAATACAGCTCCTTTTCCATTTGGGATGGTGGCTCCGACTAGATATAATGGGTCCAGTTTCCTAGTAATGAATAAAAAGGGGATGGATGAGTGACTGGTTTTCTAATAAGTGATAATGAATGGATGACTTAATCTAAAAGAGAAAATACAAATGACTATTCTATCCCGGGAAGCTTCTATTCTTAAGTACAACGTTTGATGATCTCTGTTCATCAATATGCATATGGATGACTCTATTCAATAAATATAGACATTCATTCATATAATAATTGCTTTGTTCAAATAGTTGAACAAAGTAATTAATAAAACATTGTTACACTTATATTTTTATAGTACTGATACATGTATGATTAGAAGAAAAGCACGCTGTAAACATCCAATAGTGGAAAGTATAAAGAATGCTGTTAAAACACATGCATATATTCAATAATAGCAAGAATGATCAAATAACAATTCACATAAAAAGAATGAATTCAGACATAGATAGTAGTACCATATGAGCTGCAAATCATTCCCAACATCAATCGCAATTCGAATTCCTTCTTCTGACTAAGAAATACTTTTAAATAAAGGCAGTAGTGCACATCCACATAAAAGCTTCGTTATCAAAATTGGAATAATTGGCCCAGTCTTTATAAAAAATATATACCTAAAGTACAGTAGTGCAACTTCAGGTTTTAGTCATATACAAAAACTTACGACCCTTTCTAAATACATGAAAGGGTCTATAAATACTTAATTAAACTAACTAACTACAAAATTAAAATGCTACTAAATTGGTACAACTTGATCTTGAATATCTCCCCCAAAGAAATCTGGTAGTTGGCAGCATGATTCATCACTCTGGATGTTTGCCTTTCGACCTAAGTTGGCATATCGCTAGCATCGGTTCCACTTCTTGAGGGTGGTTGAGACGAGAATTGAGTTGAGCAGAATAGGTGGCATCGTGTATATCGGGAATGATACACCCGATTGCATCTGTTAGGCACTTGAGAGTGGCTCTCTGGCTATATGGTTTTACTAGGAACAACCAATAGGTGTCCCAAGTTAAACTTTTAATACCTGTGATCAATCTCTCATTCTTTTCCAGCTCTTGATAACATGATTGCTCCAATGTTTTGGCCGATAGTAATTTACCCGAGGACTCATGCTTTTGTTTCGCTGGGTTTTGCCTCCTTTCCCATATTGGTGCTGATTCAATTTCATTTTCATCTCTGAACTTCTCCAGAAATGCTTTGTTATACCTCTTCTCTGGTTCGGGCAAATGGTACATTTGTCTCAAATCATTGAGCTGAAATGAACTGAATATTCTCCCATTGATAGTGCAAAATGTTCTGTTTGTAATTGGAATTTCCTCAACTGCCCATCTTACCACATCTGTGTATGGAAGAATTTGCTCTCGAGTCGCTATCCGGTGTAGGTAAGAATCGGCCAAATCCTTTAGAGTTGCCTCAGACTTCCGGTTCGAGTCTGCTGTAGCTTGTACTAATGTTTCCTGAGGCTCTTCAGCCTCAACCAAATTATAGATGCTCCGCCAAGTAGTATTACCGAGACCAAGACATGTGGTGTCTGAGATTAATCCTTTTTTACTTGGTCCCGGATCGGCAGTGTGTTGTCATGTTACTGCGGAAGCTGAAGCTGTTCCAAATTTCTAAGAATTCTTCCCAATTTGGCCTAAATTCGCTGCTTCAGAGGAGCTCTGCACAGGAGATAAAATGAATGTAATTTGGAGAATAGGTGGCGCAAACCAAGTATGAAAGAGTTATATCAATCAATGAATAATGGAGGATTAACATAAGACTGCCGCGGATACAATCTCTGAAGAGATTTTGGCATAATTGCTCCATTAATTGGCCGTTTAAACCTATCAATCATTTAAATGCTCATCATATCATTTATTGGCCGAATAATTCATTTAAGCGTGGCTTTGATGTTTTGGCAGTTGGGCGCAAGTGAATCACTATCGGGAAGAGAAAGGATTTTAATAATAATCCAGCACAATATACCCAAGCCTTATCAATCCTTTTTGAAAGTCGCACTTAGCTTTATCGCAATCGGGGATTGGAGGAATGTTTAAGTAGTTATATTGGTGTCATTACGGAATCCCTGATCGCCGATAGCGATATCGCTAATTCGTATCGGGAGCTTTTTAGAAGAGGGCTTTTAGTTGCATGCATGTTACATTCCCCGATCGCCGATAGCGATATCGCATCGGAGCAAAGAGAGGGGCCTTTTGTTACGATTGCTTACCTTCCCGATATCCGATAGTTATTCGCGCTTGTCGCATCGGGGAAAACCAATGGGTCTTTTGTTATGCATCCTTTGTTATTGCGATATGCGATCTTGCGATCGCTTTATCGCAATAATAAAGAATTATTCATTTTTTATTATAAGACCGATTATATATTGTCTCAAAAGGTTTATAGTGTTTTGTTCCTTTTCGGACCTTTTGAGGAATGATAAATTGATACCAATTTAATCTAAAAGGGACCCATTTCATATTATAGTTTTGAAAGTAAAATTTTATGAAATGGGGGGTTGTTGTACAGCACAACAATTGGCGATTCGCTGGGAGAAATAGTTATCTCTGAGAAATATTGAAATACTTAGACTTTCTTTGTATAGAAATCTTATCAAAGAGGAAAATTCTAATATAACTAGGTATACATACATTCTGAATATAATAAGAGCTATTTTTGCTAATTTCTTCTCTTGTTAAAATTAGATACATTCTAAGTTTTAAATTGGCCTCTATTGGTTGATAATGATAAAACAAAAAACCTTTCCAACTTAGCCTTTTTAATTGACTCCTTTGTCATAGGTAGAGCCTCTGCTGCCAGCAAACGTTCATAGTTTCGACAGGGATACCTTTTAACCATTTGAATGTCCATTATCCCATCCATTTCAGAGTATGATTAAAAGAATGAATTCAAAATATGCTTTCATATTTTGTATTTATTTTTTCCTTTTCTATTATTTTGTAAGATAAAAAGCCATTGTCCTGGTTTGGTGGCCAGCTGTTTGACAATGCCATTCACTGGTTGTAATCTAACCGAACAAGCTGGCTCATGATGAGACCCCTTGTCTTATGATTATAAGCCATTACCCTGTTTTGGTATGCAGTGTTGGTAATGTCGGTTAAACTATTTCCCAATGATCATGGTAAGCAGGCTTGTAATAAGACCCCTTATCTTTTATATCAAATATTTTAGAATTACACTCTGAGTAATCATAAACTTGGATGAATGGGATGGACAATTTTCTCCTTAAGAGAGAATGGATGACAGGGTAAGAGTTGAAGATGCTAAGATTGAATTAGTTTCTGTTTTGATATTGATAACCTTTTTTGTGGCCAGTTTGAAAACCATAAAATGATTTACAATACTTCTAAATCTTGAGAAGATTTCACAAAAATGAAATGGGGTTTCAGAATGTGAATATACCTAATTTCCTAGAAATTGTCCCTTTTGTTTAAGGCTTCTATTTTAAAAGTAAATATCAAAACTACTTCTTTTGAGCAACTTTTCAATATAGCAAAGGCCAATGGAAGATATCTTACAACTTTATTTCCTAATGGTCCTAAAAACTACAAATTCTACTGAACTTAAAAAAGGGAGAAGGGGTTACCTCCTCAATTGAAGAATTTCTTTAAGATTGGGACATTAACAGGAAGAGAATCTCTCTTTCCTGATAAATCTTGTAATATGAATGTCGAATGGCCTATCTTCTCGTAGATCTGAAATGGTCCAAGCCACATCTTCTGGAACTTGGTGTGTTTTCCTTTATCCTCATGGGCTTTGTCCCATTTCAGAACTAGATCACCAACGTGTAACTGTTTTGAACTTGATCAAGTTGAATCAAAAGATGACTTGATAATTTGCTGATGTTTTGCATGAGTAATTTTGGCCTTTTCTCTTTCTTCTTCTAATTTTAAGATTTGATCATGTCTAAGTTGAATAGAAGAAGAGGGGCTTTCTTCAATAAACTGAACTAGGGCTAGAGAAGGAAGCACTAGATTGGTTGGTAGCACTGCTTCTTTTCCATATACGAGGTTAAATGGAGAAGTACCTATGGAAGCCTTCTGCATTATTCTATCAGCCCATAGTGCGAATATTAAATATTTGTGCCAGTTTTTATGATTTGGTTCAATAGTTCGCTTAATAATTTTAACTAGATTTTTATTGGTAGACTCTGCTAAACCATTACCCTGGGGATAGTAATTTGCAGAATATTTCAATTTAAATCCTCTTTTAATAGCGAACTCAAACATAGCATTTCCAGAGAAATAAGATGCATTATCGAAAACAAGAGCATTTGGGACACCAAACCTGGTAATGATGAATTGATCTATAAACTCTATAATTACTT
Source organism: Pinus tabuliformis (assembly GCA_031772625.1). Lineage (NCBI taxonomy): Eukaryota > Viridiplantae > Streptophyta > Pinopsida > Pinales > Pinaceae > Pinus > Pinus tabuliformis. Next base: position 1,124,572,389 of record CM062815.1, on the reverse strand, counting down.
CAGAGTTTGTTGTCTTTAAAGGAATTGCTTCAACCCACTTAGTAAAGTAATCAGTAGCAGTAAGGATATACTTATGTTGTTTGGAGGACTGTGGAGTTATTTCCCCAATGATATCTAATCCCCATTGCTCGAAAGGTTGATCAATGTTGACTGGTTGCAAAGGGAAAGCTGGTTTTCTTTGTCTTCCACTGGAGATTTGACAACTTCGGCATTTCCTTACATATTCATGAGTATCTCTGAATAGGGTGGGCCAATAATATCCAGCATGAATGATTTTGTGGGCTGTTGTGTCAGCTCCAAAATGTCCTCCTACTGGTCCATCATGTAGTTCCTGCAAAACCTTTTGTGCTTCAAGTTTTTCTAGGCATCTTAATAAAATTGAATCATAATTTTGCCTAAAAAGTACATCATCAATGATTATGAATTTTTTTTATTTTAATATAATGGCCCGTTTGTTTTTATAAGAAAGGTTAGGAGGTGCATATCCATTTTTCAAATAAAAGATCAAGTCTGCATATTGCGATTCAGAATCAGTGATACTTATCTGGTTCATTTCTTCAATATGTTCTGTATCACCTGGTTCTTGAATGTTGGATGCTCCTGCTAATAACCTGCAAAAAACTTGGCCTCTAACAATCTTTGCTGGCTTGATTTCCAATTCATATTCTTGAAGTGTTGTAACCCAGTTTGCCCTTTTTTCACCTAATTCCCTTTGGATTAGTAATTGCCTTATTGCAGGAAAAGGAACTATAACTTTTGTATGGGCTTTTAAAAGGAAGGGTCTGTAATGTTTGACAGCTTTATACACAGCAAAGGCTTGTTTTTCAACTTCAGAATAATTTAGTTCAACACCCTGCAGATTTGAACTATAAAATGAAATCAGTGCTTCCAAGTTGTGATCATTAATCTGAGTGAGTACTGCTGCATAAGATGAATCAGACGCGATAGTGTACAATATGAAATGATTAGAAAAATTAGGAGTGTTTAAAGCGGGGGCATTGATTATTGATTGTTTGATTGAATCAAATGCTTCCTTTTCTGCAGATCCCCATCTAAACACTGAATTTTTCTTAATCATGGTTTGTAATGGTAAAATGATGTGGGAAAAATCGGGAACAAATCTCTTGACAAAGTTAATTTGACCTAAAAATGACTGCATGGATTTTTTGTTATGAGGAAATGGAATTTCAGAAATTTCTTTAATCCTATCTGGATCAATATAAATACCATCTTTGGAAACGATAAAGCCCAAGAGCTTTCCTTGATTAAGAGCAAAGAAGGATTTTTTGGGATTGAGTGAAATACCATACCTTCTGCAGCGTTCAAAGATTTGATTCAAATCATGTAAATGATTGGATCTCTTCTTGGAAAATACAGTAATATCATCTAAATAGACAACTACTGTTTTGTTGATCAATCCTTTGAAGGCTATATCCATCGCTCTTTGGAATGTAGCTCCTGCATTAATAAGTGTAAAAGGCATTTTATGATAAGCGTAAGTTCCCCATTTTGTTCTGAAGGTAGTTTTGAGTCTGTCATTAGGATGGACCAAAATTTGGTTATATCCTGAAAAACCATCTAAAAAGGACATTAACTCAGAACCTGCTACTGAATGGAGTATCTGCTCCATGGTAGGTAATGGGAAATTATCTTTTTGGCTTGCCTTATTTAGATTTCTGAAATCTATACAAATCCTGATGTCGCCATTTTTCTTCCTAACAGGCACCATATTGGAAACCCAGTTTGAGTGCCGAACGAGAAAAATAATCTTAGCTTTCAAGAGTTTATTGAGTTCTGATTTTATTTGACTCTCTAAGTTTGGATGTATTTTCCTCAACTTTTGTTGAACTGGTTTTTGTTCAGAAAGCATTGGAATGGTATGCTGGATGATTGATGTATCGTATGTTTTTAAATCATCATATTTCCAAGCGAAGACATGTTTATTTTTTCTTAATAATCTAATGAATGCTATCCTTTCTTCCACAGAAAGTCCTAATCCCAAATTAATGTTTTGAGGGTTCTGCTCAGTACCAAGGTTTATCAATTCAAATCTTAAGGTGGAACTTTGGAGCTTTGAATTGGTTACCTGTTTAAACCTGTCTTTAATATCGTAGAGATCCTCAAGTTTAACCACAGGTTTTGGTATTGAGTTTTCCTCGTGTTTTTCTTTCATCTGAAGATCATGATTGCTTTCCTCAATGATCTGATCATCGTAGGACTTATCGGAAGTCAAAAAATGTAAGATGTCTTCATCGTGATTGAACACTCGCCAATTGGTGACATTATCAGGAATCGATGGTCTAAAAATTAATTCTACTGAAAATCTATCTGGGCTATAATCTTCGGAAGGTAGGAGTTTAGAAGCAACATTGGCTAGCAAGTCAGCTGCTGAATTCTGAGACCTAGGGATGGGAGAAATATTGAATGCTAAAAATTGAGAGGTGAGTTCTTGTACCAGAGACTGATAGTGTTTGAGATGACTAGAAAGACAATGAATTGTGTTTCTAACCTGTTTTATGACAATCTCTGAATCACCAAACACTTTCAAATATTGAACATTAAGGCCAATAGCTTTATATAGTCCTTGAACTAAGGCCTCATACTCAGCTGTATTATTCGTGCATTCAAATTCCAACCTACAAGACAACATCATTTTTTCTCCCTCAGGGCTAACTAAAATGCAACCTGCTCCTGATCCTTCACTGGATTTAGATCCGTCAAAGTATAAAGACCAAAATAAAGAGTTATCAACAATTTTATTTACAGTGTTCTCAGCAACATTAACACATCTTGATCTATCGGTTTGTGAAAAATTTTCGATTTGGGATGTGAAATTGTTTACTGAGAAAGGAGATGGTTGGGCAGTATAATTGCCAAAGAATGATTCGGAAGAGTAATTCCCCAAAATATTATTGTTAAATGCTATTGGTTGATTCTCCTGTTCAAATTCTGTAACAGTATGGGTCATATGTTTCTCCCGATTGATTTTTATTTGATTTGGCTTTCCCTTGTAGGGTAGCCACATATGGGACCAATCGGTAGAAATATACCCATGGAGCTTCTCAGACCAATCCCTACTCAAGATTAAACCATAAAACTCAGGTATATCAGCGATTAAGATATCAATTCTTTGAACTACTCATGGATCAGCCGATAACCTGATAGTCACAGAGTTGATTTCCCCTAAAACTTGGACTTTGGTTCTATCTAACTGCACAATGTGAATTGCGGACTTTTGGGGCTCAATGTTTAGTTTGGAACAAACTGAAGCTGGCATTATATTAGAGGATGCCCCTGAGTCAATCAAACAATTGTGTAGATTTCGATTATAGATCTCGTAGGTTAAGAGGAAAGGAGGAGTATGGGAATTTGATCTGTCTCCAATTAGAATTGTATCAGTAGCTTCAACCCTACCAGAAGGTGGTTGACCTGAATCATTTGCAGCTTTAGCACTAGGAAGAGGCGAAGAAGGAACTACATTCAGTTCCTTAAGAAGCAATTTTTGCTGATGTTTTAATTTGCTAAGTTCAAACATGGTGATGTTTGCCTTAGTCTTCTTCATATCATCAACAATATTGTAATCCATTGAATCCGATACTACCAACGTTTTAGATGTTGAAGGTATATTTGAGGATGATGGTTGGTTTTGAGGTACTGTTGCAGCCGGCTTCTTTGTGGGTACCTTTTCCTTTGTAGTAGTAGTACCTGCACTCCTTTTCTTTGAACTTGCCTGGACAGGTTCAGGGGCACCTTTACTCCTAGTAGTCACAGGAAAAGCTTCTTGTTCATTTTCTGTATCGGAGTTAGGTAATATGAAGTCCCACATTCCATGGCATTCAACAACTTCCTCTTCTTCGAATTCATCGGATGGTGAAATTGTTTCATCTTCTTCTTCCTCTTCAGGATCTGAATCTGCATTAGATATAACATTTGGTGGTTTTGATTCAGGTTTCTTGAAATTTCTAAATGGCCTTTTTGTTGAGGTTTCAGCTACTTGTTTTTTGATTTCAACCATTTCATTTGACATAGTCTTGAGGACCTTTTGTAGACCCTCCATATCATATGGATCTTTAGGGGTTTTCTTCTTTGAATCATCTTTAAAAGAAACTTTTTTGGATTTTCTATCTTCAAGAGCAGCTTTCTTTTCTAGAGCATTAATACGTTTTTCCACAACAAGTGCTTCTTTCATGTTTTCAGCTAAAGTTGGTTTTGTGGCCCTGTCTACGAAGATAGCTATATTGGCGGGTAGGGCAGTTATATACCATTCACTTCTAAATTTCTCACTTGGTTTGGAGGCCATTGGAATCTTATTCAAGAGTTTATTGAATCATGAGTTGAATTATTTAATCAGTTCCTTATGCTCTATCCTAAGATTGGAGAGATCATTGATTAATGTGGCTAAAGATCTATCATCACCATACTTAGTAAGAAACTGTTCTTGGCAAATGTTCCAACTGGTAATGGATCCAGAGGGCAAGGAAAAATACCAAGATTCCACTGATCCTTACAAAGTATAAGGGAAAAGCCTAACGACAACATCTTCCTCTGTTACTCCTTTCAGATTAACTGATAACATGAAGTTATTAATATGTTCTTCAGCTTGTGTTCCAACATCTGGATTAAACTTGGGTAACCATTTTTCAGGAGAATCAGGCAATGCATGTAATGGTGCAGGCATATTGACCGCACCAGGACTATTCCATGGATCTGCCATTGAAACACCAGTAGTGGATGAGATTGCTGATGAAATTCCAGATGTTTGGGAAGGAATTGATATTGAGGATTGAGCAGGTTGGGATGTTGAAGTTCCTAATCCCTGATGAACAACAATATGTAATGAGGGAGTGGATGGCTGACTTCGCACTGGGGAAGATGATATGGAGGATGTGGATGAGAATGCTTCACTGTCAGATCCTTCAGTGTTCTTCTTTTCCCTTTTCCTTTTAGGTAAGGGAAACTTAGTAGGTTCGATACCGAGCTTTCCGCTCTAAAGTCTGGTGAGAGGATGAGGTAGATTGAATTGCGAAGTCTCACTGCCTTGAGATACCTCAGATTTCTGTGGTGATATCGAGAAGCCTTGAAGTTTATGGATGAGAGACTGAACTTCAGGAGACTCAGGACTTAATCGTTGTGGAGTATTGTGGGTTTGAGCAGTGGTAGTTGATTCCTCTTCTTCTCGCTTGGATGCTGGAGAACCAGCATGCAATTGGGAAGTACGAGGTGATGTGGAGGGAGATTTACTCTCAGAATGGATTGTAGGTTTGGGTTTGCTCGCCATTCACAGTTCATGCCCTCCTTCTAGCGCCAAAAGTGTTGATGCCTCGAAAATCATTGCATCAACATTGGGGGATAACCACCCGGTCCGGACCTTAATACAGCTCCTTTTCCGTTTGGGATGGTGGCTCCGACTGGATATAATGGGACCAGTTTCCTAGTAATGAATAAAAAGGGGATGGATGAGTGACTGGTTTTCTAATAAGTGATAATGAATGGATGACTTAATCTAAAAGCGAAAATACAAATGACTATTCTATCCCGGGAAGCTTCTATTCTTAAGTGCAACGTTTGATGATCTCTGTTCATCAATAGGCATATAGATGACTCTATTCAATAAACATAGACATTCATTCATATAATAATTGCTTTGTTCAAATAGTTGAACAAAGTAATTAATAAAACATTGTTACACTTATCTTTTTATATTACTGATACATGTATGATTAGAAGAAAAGCACGTTGTAAACATCCAATAGTGGAAAGTATAAATAATGCTGTTAAAACACATGCATATATTCAATAATAGCAAGAATGATCAAATAACAATTCACATAAAAAGAATGAATTCAGACATAGATAGTAGTACCATATGAGCTGCAAATCATTCCCAACATCAATCGCAATTCGAATTCCTTCTTCTGACTCAGAAATACTTTTAAATAAAGGCAGTAGTGCACATCCACATAAAAGCTTCGTTATCAAAATTGGAATAATTGGCCCAGTCTTTATAAAAAATATATACCTAAAGTACAGTAGTGCAACTTCAGGTTTTAGTCATATACAAAAACTTACGACCCTTTCTAAATACATGAAAGGGTCTATAAATACTTAATTAAACTAACTAACTACAAAATTAAAATGCTACTAAATTGGTACAACTTGATCTTGAATATCTCCCCCAAAGCAATTTGGTAGTTGGCAACATGATTCATCACTCTGGATGTTTGCCTTTTGACTTGAGTTGGCATATCGCTAGCATCGGTTCCACTTCTTGAGGGCGGTTGAGATGAGAATTGAGTTGAGCAGAATAGGTGGCATCGTGTATATCGGGAATGATACACCCGATTGCATCTGTTAGGCACTTGAGAGTGGCTCTCTGGTTGTATGGTTTTACTAGGAACAACCAATAGGTGTCCCAAGTTAAACTTTTAATACCTGTGATCAATCTCCCATTCTTTTCCAGCTCTTGATAACATGATTGCTCCAATGTTTTGGCCAATAGTAATTTACCCGAGGACTCATGCTTGTGTTTCGCTAGGTTTTGCCTCCATTCCCGTATAGGTGTTGATTCAATTTCATTTTCATCTTTGAAATTATCCAGAAATGTTTTGTTATACCTCTTCTCTGGTTTGGGCAAATGGTACATTTGTCTCAAATCATTGGGCTGAAATGAACCGAATATTCTCCCGTCGATAGTGCAAAATGTTCTGTTTGTAATTGGAATTTCCTCAACTGCCCATCTTACCACATCTGTGTATGGAAGAATTTGCTCTCCAGCCGCTATCCGGTGTAGGTAAGAATCAGCCAAATCCTTTAGAGTTGCCACGGACTTCCGATTCGAGTCTGCTGCAGCTTGTACTGATGTTTCCTGAGGCTCTTCAGCCTCAACTAGATTATAGATGCTCTGCCAAGTAGTATTACCGAGACCAGGACATGTGGTGTCTGAGATTAATCCTTTTTTACTTGGTCCCGGATCGGCAGTGTGTTGTCCTGTTACTGTGGAAGCTGAAGCTGTTCCAAATTTCTTAGACTTCTTCCCCATTTGGCCTAAATTCGCTGCTTCGGAGGAGCTCTGCACAGGAGATAAAATGAACGTAATGCGGAGAATAGGTGGCGCAAACCAAGTATGAAAGAGTTATATCAATCAATGAATAATGGAGGATTAACATAAGACTGCTGCGGATACAATCTCTGAAGAGATTTTGGCATAATTGCTCCATTAATTGGCCGTTTAAACCTGTCAATCATTTAAATGCTCATCATATCGTTTATTGGCCGAATAATTCATTTAAGCGTGGCTTTGATGTTTTGGCGGTTGGGCGCAAGTGAATCACTATCGGGAAGAGAAAGGCTTTTAATAATAATTCAACACAATATACCCAAGCCTTATCAATCCTTTTTGAAAGTCACGCTTAGCTTTATCACAATCGGGGATCGGAGGAATGTTTAAGTAGTTATATTGGTGTCATTACGGAATCCCTGATTGTCGATAGCGATATCGCTAATTCGTATCGGGAGCTTTTTAGAAGAGGGCTTTTAGTTGCATGCATGTTACATTCCCCAATCGCCGATAGCGATATCGCATCGGAGCAAAGAGAGGGGCCTTTTGTTACAATTGCTTACCTTCCCGATATCTGGTAGTTATTCGCTCTTGTCGCATTGGGGAAAACCAATGGGTCTTTTGTTATGCATCCTTTGTTATTGCGATATGCGATCTTGCGATCGCTTTATCGCAATAACAAAGAATTATTCATTTTTTATTATAAGACCGATTATATATTGTCTCAACAGGTTTATAATGTTTTGTTTCTTTTCGGACCTTTTAAGGAATGATAAGTTGATACCAATTTAATCTAAAAGGGACCCATTTCATATTATAGTTTTGAAAGTAAAATTTTATGAAATGGGGGGTTGTTGTACAACACAACAGGTCCGTTCATCACGAACATGATTTCAAAACTATTTATTACTTCAATCCTGGTACAACCCACCATCCTGAACACTCTTGTATAATCAATCCCAGTTATGCATCAGTCTCAACCGACGGTTTCAAACATTGTCTCTGCAAGTTCTGTTGTCCCATTAGTCAGTGGCCAGATTGTGCCACCGCTTGGGGGGTAGAACCTGAATGTCTCTATGGTGTCAAGTGCCACTAATGTGAGCGGCTCACAATCTCACATGCATGGTATAAACCAACCCTCTTTTTGTATTATTTACAACCTTGCTGACCCTACTGGATCAAGCAATGTCCAGTACCAACAAGTCCAAAATCCTGGTGGTCCGTCTGGATCGGGAAATGTTTAGTATCAGTAGCCCTATGGGGCTCAGGTCCAATACCAAAATCCTTATGTTCCATACCGTTCTCAAGGATTGGTTAATCAACTTTACACCATCCCATCTAGGTAGTACATATAGCCTGGCTACGGCCAGATTCAGTTCAGTAATTTCCTGGGCACTATTCAAGTACCCTTGCAACAACAAGGACAACTTTTGTAACAATGAGGGCAGCCTTTGTTACTGCAAGGGAAACCTTTGTTGCAGAAAGGTCTTTTGCGCAACAGTAAGGGTAGATTATCCCACAACAAGGTCACTTGCAACAATTGCAAGGTCAGTCCTTTCAACAGTTGCAGCAGGCCATGCAACAGTAAATGCAATATGCTCTGCATACCTCTCAACCCATACCATCATAGGGCCAACCTTTGCAAACCCAAGGACAAATTTTGCAACCAAAAGGTTAGCAAAACTAGCCTGGGCAGTAGCAACCCTTGTATACCTATCAATAAGGGCAACCCTTACAGGGACAGGTTCAAGGTCAAGTCTTGCAACAACAAGTGCAGAATCCTCTTGTCCAGGGCCAACAGGTTCAGAATCCTGTCGGCCAAGGGCACTAGGTACAAAATCCCTACGTCCAAGGGCAACAAGCATATCAACCTTATGCCCAAGGACTGCAAGTCCAGAACCCTCTTGTTCAGGGACAACAGGCCCAACAGCCCTACGTTCCAGGACAGCAAGTCCCATACCCACATGTCCAAGGTCAACAGGCTCAACAACCTTTTAACCCATACATTGCCTATCAGCAACCTGTGCATGGAAAGTTTCAAGGTATTCAAGGTATGAATCCTCCCTTTGGTCAAGGTAATCCACAATGGGGGTAGCCTCAGATGCCATATGGCCAAAATCCCCCACTGTGGGGTTAAAATCCTTACCAGCAGGGATGGGCTCCTTCTTATGGGCCTGCCTATCGACCTCCCATGCCTTTTAACACTCAATTACCTTTCTTGGCTACACTTGAGTTGCTGGATGTATCGTGTCTTACGATTGATCCAATTCTTCATTCATCGTACTAGCCTCCGGTGCCATCCAGGATAGCAAGTGATTGCCCTAAGTTCGATGGAAAGGCTAAAGAAGATCCTCGAGCCCATGTGATGACATATCACCTCTGGTGCTCGTCGAACTCATACGTGGACGATTCCATTCGTCTTCGTCTTTTCAAACGAATCCTCATGGATGCCACAGAAAAATGGTACATTGAGCTACCTTGAAGAACATTTCAGGACTTCAAATCGTTAGCCATGGCCTTTCTCACGTATTTTCAGTTGCCGATTCATTATGAAACAAGCACTTATCTACTCACATCGCTGAAGAAAGACACTGCGACACACATGTCTGATCATATCCATGAATGGAGACGTAGACGTCGACTATGTTGAAAATGCAACAAGATGATGGAGCTTAGTGAAAAGAAGTCGCCTTCACTAAGTGGGCCCGCAGGCTATTTTTTCGCACAAAGTCGATTTTTAGACTATGTCTATTTTTAGACATATGGATCATGGTCTATGAGTTGCAGGATGCTATTTGTGGATGATTGGTAATGTTGGTAAAAATAGATGGACTTCTATTTTTAGACTGCCAGTCTAAAAATAGAACAATCAAATATTATTAGCTCTTAATAATATTTGGACTATAAACATTATCTTATCCTCTTGGAGCACTTCAGTTCGAGCTACAGATGTGGCACATGCAACTGCCAGAAGGAAATTCACTTTTCTTATGGGTTAGTTGAGCTATTGCATGATGGAATTCAGTTAGAACTCAAGTGATTGAGTTTGGTGGAGTTGATTGAGGAGTTGATGAAGTTGTGTTCAGTTTGACTTAGTTGAACTAGTTGTATTTAGTCTAACTACCAAATACACTAGTGATGAGTGATGTGAATTAATTATTAATTAATTCACTAATTATTAACTCATAAATCAACTAAATAATACATCAGTTAACTCAGTGCATGGACAGTTCAATGGAGACAAGTGTGAGAGGTGGAGACTACTATCAGTTGTGACTATAGCTGTGCATGAGATTTGCACAATCATTGATTGAGATTTCCAATGAGGATTGCACAGTACAAGCCAAGGGAAAACGAGCTTGGATCATTACTATTCTCACATTGTATTGCGCAGTAGAGGCAGGCAAATAGCAGAGGAGATTTGAACCTATGACTTGATTCAGATCTGAGCTAGTTTGTGTGTAGCAGGTGGAGATAGTACTGAGTACTTGTGACGAGTATTGTATTATGTATTGTTACATGTTCTCTATCATTATAATATACAGATAGTTGGGGGTTTTCAGCTGTATGTTTTCCCCAGTACATACTGTGTTGATATGTGTGATTGATGTTTCAATGTGCACATGCGATTGTTTTTGATTCCCCAAATTGATGATCAATGGTAGAGGAGGTTATGTATTATGCATGCATTCCACAGATAATGTATAATCAAGATAATCTCTGTGAATAAGTGTTATATTATTCAAAATTTCTACATGGTATCAGAGCAGAGTTGATCATCAGATCTATTATTCAGAAAGTGATTACATTTTATTTCTTCAGGCAAAGTCTGTAATCGGGCCAGGTAGCCTCTGGATTCATCCTTCTTTTGGAAGGTGAGATATCCATTAAAAGCCTATACAGTCAATCTCTGTACGAGAAATACTTTGTTCTCACGAATTTTAGATCAGAAGCGGTTGAGTTTTGAGTTGGTGAAATTCGAATTTGCAGCAGTGTTTTCTTGGTGTCAAAGTTGAAATGTCTTTCAATGGATTGCGATTGGAGTATGCCCTTGAAGGCAGCTTGAATTATATTGCATGGAAAGACAGGATGGAGGCGGTGTTAGATGACAATGGGTTGAAGGAGTTCATAGATGCTGAGGTCCCAAAGCCTACTGATGCTGCTCACGTTGAGGCTTGGCAAAAGAAGACAGCAAAGTGTCGAAGGATTCTGTTGGAGGGCGTGAAGGATCACATTGTATCCAACCTGCATGGAAAGGCTTCTCCATACTTGATGTGGAAAGAATTGATAGATTTATTCCAAATCAAGAGTGACCAGAGGAAGTTGGCGCCCAAGGATAAACTCAGAAACATTAAGTGTGAGAATGGAGACAGTATGCCCAAGTATCTCACGAAGTTCACCCAATGCCGGGATGAGATGGGAAGTGTGGGGGTGACTGTCGATGATGAGGACTTGGTGAGCTTGGCTCTCCTTGGTCTTCCGAAGAGTTGGCATTCCTATCAGGACTCTGTTAATGGTCGGGAGAAATTGCCAGGATGGGAGAGACTTTGGTCTGACCTTGTGCAAGAGGAGATCAGGCGGAATACCAGGGACGAATCTTCATCAAAGGCATCTGATGAAGAAAATTGCACTTTGGCTGCCAAAGCAAAGAAGGGGAAGGAGAAGGGTTCTCTTTCCGAATCCAGTTCTTCCAATGATGGGAAGAAGGTTGACAAATCCAAAGTGCGATGCTTTCGTTGTCATGAGGTGGGCCATTATGCTGCAAATTGTCCACGGAGGAAATCCAAGAAGGGATCCAGGGAAGGATCTGAAGGTGAGGCACTTGCTTCATAGTTTGAGATGGATTTCACACTCTTTGCATGCATGGTTTCATCCATGGTGGGAAGTGGTTGATTTCTTGACAATGGAGCTTCTTTCCACATGACCGGTGACAAGAGTTTGTTCAGTACTTTGGAGGAGAAAGATCTCCAGATACTCATAGAGATGGGTAATGATGAGAAGTTAATGGAAGAGAGAAACTGCTAGATTGGGAACAACTTTGGTTGGAGCTAATGCAGGAGGAGATAAGGAAGAGCACCAGGGATGGATCTTCATCAAAACAAGATGATGAAGAAAATCTAGCTTTAGCGAGTAAAGCTAAGAAAGGGAAAGGGAAGGCGTCCCAATCCAAATCTTGTCATGGTGGGAAGAAGGTTGACAAGTCGAAGGTGCGATGCTTTCACTGTCATGAAGTGGGCCATTATGCTATGAATTATCCACTGAAGAAATCCAAGAAGGGTTCCTCAAAGGGATCTGATGGTGATGCACTAGCTTCACAATATGAGCTGGATTTCTCGCTTATCGCATGTTGGTTTCATCCATGGTGGGATGTGTTTGGTACCTGGACAATGGAGCTTCTTTCCACATGTCACGTGACAAGAATCTTTTTAGTACAGTGGAGGAGAGGGATCTCTAAATGCAGATCTAGATGGGCAATGATGGAAAGTACTGTGTCTCAGGTGAAGGTACAGTTGTGTTTAAGAGGGAGCATGGTGCTCCTCTCACCCTATCTGTTGTTAAATATGTACCAGGTTTGAAAAAGAATCTTGTGTCTGTTGCTATGCTAGAAGATAAAGGCTATGATGTAGTCTTTAGTAAAGGAAAAGTGTTCTTGAGGCATATCAGCTCCAGACAAACCAAGCAAATAGAGATTCGAGTAAAGAATCTCTACAAGCTAGAGGTAGATGACTATGCTGCACTGAGTTCCAAAGCAGAGGTGGTGCAAAGCCAAGATGTTGGCGAGCTATGGCATAGGAGACTAGGCCACTTGCATCATGGGACCTTGAAGATCATGCCACAAATTTCTACTGGCTTACCCAAGGGAGAACAAGAGCAAAGAGACACATGCAAAGGATGCACCTTGGGTAAGTATGTGAAAGCTTCCTTTTAGGATCGGGATAGTAGAGCTGGAGCAATCCTGGAGCAAGTTCACTCAGATGTATGTGGACCATTCTCTACAGCCTCCACCGCTAAGCAAAGGTACTATGTTATTTTCATTGATGATTTTTCTCGTAGATGCTGGATCTACTTTATGCAAAATAAGGATCAAACCTTCTTGAGGTTTTGTGAGTTTAAAGCCTCGACAGAGAAAGAATATGGGAAGAAAATAAAAGCCTTGCATAGCGATAATGGTGGAGAGTATATTTCCTAGCAGTTTAAAGATTTCTATGCTGCAGAAGGAATTAAACAGGAACTCACAACACCTCATAACCCACAATGGAATGGGGTTGCCGAAAGGAAGAACATATCTATTATGGGAGTAGCTCGAGTGATGTTTCATGACCAAAGCCTACCACTTCATCTGTGGGCTGAGGCATGCAATACAATAGTGTATCTTCAGAACAAAAGTCCTCATCGTATTTTGGGGATGAAGACACCTATGGAGGCTTTTTCAGGGAAGCGACCAGATGTGAGTCACTTCCTTATCTTTGGATCACCAGTTTTATATCATGTGACCAAAGATTCTCGGAAGAAGCTAGACCCAATAGCTGAGTTGGGGATACTTGTGGGGTACACAGATACACCCCACAACTATCGTGTGTTTCTACCTGCCAGTCAAAGGACCGTAGTGCGTAGGGATCTGAAGTTCGATGAGTAGAGAGCCATGCGAGTGTCACTTGAGAGGGAGCTCAAGTTGCATGGTGATGAGGAACTTTTAGTTCCAAAGGAGGAGGAGCCTCCTGATGATGTGGATCAGCCACATGTAGAGGATCTAGTAGTGGAGACCACCACTGCTAGAGAGTCTTCCAGAGACGGGTGGAAACACTCGCGGGAAGCTGATAGATTGATGTAGGATGCGAGAGAGAATGTGGGGCAGCCATCCTCTCATCACAGATAGAGGAGATCTCCTGAGAGATACACTGGCTACATGGCCCTGGTTGGGGAGTGTGTAGCGACTGAACCTTCTTCTTTTTAGGAGGCAGTGCAACAACCAGTCTGGGTTGATGCAATGGTAGAAGAGTATGATTCTATCATATGGAACAGTGTGTGGGATGTTGTCCCTAGACCTGCGTACAAATTAGTGGTTAGTTCCCAATGGCTTTACAAGGTAAAGCAGGCAGCTGATGGCAGTGTTGAGAAACACAAGGCAAGGTTTGTTGCCTAAGGTTTCTCACAGGTTGAGGGGATCGACTACGATGAGACCTTTGCTCCCGTAGCAAGGTACTCATCTATCAGATCAATGCTAGCTCTATCAGCTCAGATGGGTTGGAATATACATTAGATGGATGTGAAGACGACATTCCTCAATGGGAAGATTGAGGAAGAGGTATACATTGAGCAGCCCAAAGGATTTGAGACCTTCGATCGCGAGTCACATGTCTGCTGACTCAAGCGAGCACTGTATGGGTTGAAGCAAGCACCCCGTGCTTGGTATACCAGGATTGACAGCTATTTCACCAGATTGGGCTTCACCAAGAGTGAAGCAGATGCAAACCTTTACCGCATCATGGTAGAAGGTAAGCCATTGATTATTGTACTTTATGTCAATGATCTGATTCTGTTAGGTGATAATCAACTGATAAAATCTTACAAGGAGGACCTTGCAAGAGAGTTCGAGATGAAGGATATGGGCCTCATGCACTACTTTCTAGGCATGGAAGTGTGGTAGAAAGATGGGGAAGTATTTGTGTCTCAAGGCAAGTATGCCAATGAGATACTCAAGTGCTTTCACATGAAGAAGTGCAAGCCCATGCAGACTCCTCTAGCTAGGAACTAGAGGAAGGAGGATGCTACTTCAGGTGAGGTAGTAGCTACTACTGTTTATCTAAAGTTGGTGGGTTCACTTATGTATTTGGTGAACACATGACTTGACTTATGCTTTGCGATGAACCAACTGACTCAAGCTATGGTTCAGCCTACCAAGCTGTTTTGGAAGGCAACGAAGCATGTGCTAAGATATCTTAGAGGCACTACACAGTATGGATTATGGTATAGGCGGATAGAGACAGTGAAGCTGCAAGGCTTCACGGATGCGGATTGGGCTAGTAGTCCATCAGACTGGAAGAGCACTTTTGGAGGAATCTTCAACCTTGGTTCAGCTACAGTTTCTTGGTATAGCAGGAAACAAAGATCAGTTGCACTTAGCTCAGTAGAGGCTGAATACATGGCTATGAGTTAGGCAGCATGTGAGGCCATTTGGATGCGGAAGATTCTAGTGGGATTGTTTAGTCAGATGATGGATCATACAATGTTATAATGTGATAATCAGAGTTGCATAAAACTCTCTGAGAATCAAATGTTTCATGACAGGTCAAAGCATATAGATATCCATTACCATCATCTATGGGACTGTGTGGTCAAGAGGATCATGATGTTGTAGTATGTTTCGACTAAGGAGTAGGATGCAGATATTTTGACAAAGGCATTGTCAAAATGCAAGTTCGAGTTCCACAAAGACAGGATCGGGGTTGCTGATAATCCCTTTCTTGTTGAGAGGGAGTGTTGAAAAGTGTGCAACAAGAAATGCTAAAAATAGAAATTGCTAAAAATAGCACTGCTATAAATAGCCAGGCTATAAATAGCAATTCAGCCATTGGAGGTCTTAGCTACAATGGGTGAAAAGTGAAAGTGCTAAAAATAGCTTTTCTAAAAATAACATTTCGATATCCCTTCTTATTTTAGCCAGTCCCTGGTCTAAACATAGGAAGTAAAATTCAAATTTGATATCAACAACAGTTTGGAAATTAATTAATTAATTCATCTTGAGTTAATTAGTTAAGGAAAATCAAACTTGAAGTCTATGTGAGCACATGCAACAGTTTCTCCATTAATTGAGGAATTTAAACTTCATTTAAAGAGATAAGGATGAGTTGTAATATTGAGTTGTAATCAGTTGACTTAGTTTAACTTAGTCAAGTCCAGTGAGATTAATTTAATAGTTTGTTAATTAATGAGACTTCAGTTAGTTAATGCTTGCATGCATGTAACTACTGTAATTCAAATAACTGAGTATTCACTCATGGATAACTCATGCATGTCAGTTCAGTCAGAGACCCAGTTGAGATCAGATGGAGGGATAGTGTACTATCAGTTGCTAGGATATTCCTTGGTGAATATTCCTTGCATGCAGAAGGAATATTATTCCTTATTGATTGCGCAGTTGGACATGAGGTCATAGTGAGTGTGATAAGGCCAATTCAAACATGTGATATCATTGGACCCTAATCAAAATTGCACAAGGACATAGGAGGCTTGGAGGGCTTGAGGAAGATATATTCTATGTCTATTGAGTCTGTGAGCTATATTGTTTTGATTGCAAAGAGATTAGGATAGCTTGAGAGCTAATTCTTTTTGTAACTTGAACAAGATTTCCACTTGTATGATAACACAGAGTTGGGGTTTTAGGTTGGTGCTTTCCCCAGTGATATATATTCTGTGTTATGATTGATTACTTCTCATTCTCAGTTATATTTGTTCATGATTGATGTTTCTCATGTTCGATTAAGCTTCAACTCAATTGTTTGTAGAAGTAGATCAAGTGTTTTTCTTTAGTACATTGCATTACCAGGTGATCTACAAAGGGAAATTTCTACACCAGCTCCCACAGCAGGGAAAGAAAAAGAAGCTCCACCTTCTTCTTCTACCCTGAGTTCTAGCCCTTTGTGAATCAAGCGTCCTAACCCTGATTCTGCTACCTGGACACCCTCTCGAGGTGTGCTACAGAAATCCTCGTATAATCCCAACACTCGAGCCGCTCAACATTACAATATTGTTGAAGATTTGGCTCAGGCACCGTCGGCTAGGTACTCCAAATCTGCCCATCATAGCGGAAATATTTTCTGTCAGCTATCGGGGGCATTGATCCCACCGATTCTAATTTGATCTATTTCGATATAGAGAACTATGTTCTGAGACTCCCTCATCAAATTTCCTTTCTTATTCATGTAATAATTAATGAAAAGACCATCCACCACACTGTCATTGATGAAGGTGCTTCTACCTGCATCATGTCAACTGTGTGCTAGAAGGCTATTGGTTCCCCTGCACTGAACCAGTCTCTGAACACTTTGGAAGCTTTCAATGGGCACGATTTGTGACCCTTCGGTGTCTTACCCAACCTTGCCATCACCCTGGAAGGCAAGACAGTGCAAGTCAAAGTAGAGATTGTTGATGCCAATCTCAATTATAATCTTCTACTCGGTCGAAGTTGGACTCATGCCATGCATGCTGTGGCCTCCTCTTTGTTTCGTGTGATCCGTTTTCCCCATCAAGGGAGGATTGTCACCATTGATCAGCTGTCTTTCTTTGCCTCTTCCTCGTCTGATGGCAACGTTCCATATGTCAAGCACTCTGGTGCTCCCTTTGAGAGAGTGGGGGCAAGTCTCTTCAAAGATTCTGCATCAATGGGGATTTTTCCACTCCCACCTCCTCATGTTGCCTCTATCAACATGATCTTTGTGAAATTTGATCCTTAGGTCATACCTGCACCAGATCTAGTTGATGCTTGGGGCGACATCAAGCCACTTAGTCCCGTCGAAGTCAATTACATGGAAATTGTTTCGGCTGCGCACTCTGCATCTTTTGATTCTCATATCTCAAAGATCTCTCTCGATATGTATTCTCAACCCCCCTGGCTTGGTGCTTTGGAATCATCTGATCCCTTAGCCAAAACTTTCCTCGTCAATGAAGTTATCATGGAAATCATGTCTCCTGAGGAACCGCCATGGATCGATACCCATCATCGCTCCTCATTCCTACCTCGCTCGACAGTGAAGTCTAGCTCTTTCGAAGAGTCCTCTTCTCCATTTCCACCACTGACCATTACTTATGAAGTATGGTCGGAAGGAAATTTGGGTAATATTACCCAAACGATGTCGATTAACATTTCTATCAAACTCAGTGTCGTTGAACATGTTCATATCAGGGTATCTTGTTCTCCAAATGAGATTGAGACATAACTCGTCTTTTTCAAGAATTCCATGATGTGTTTGCATGGTCTTACGAAGAAATGCCTGGAATTGATCCCAGCATTGTGGTGCATGAAATACCAATGTATCCGAATGCGAAACCTGTCCACCAATGGCTTCGTCCGGTGCCCCCTAGGAAGGTCACTTCTATTAAGGGCGAAGTCGAAAATATTCTCCAAGCTGGGTTCATTTATCCCATTCCCCTTATAGACTGGGTGTCCAATATTGTCTCAGTGACTAAAAGACAAGGCACAATCAGTGTTTGCGTGGATTATTGAGATCTTAATCGTGCCTATCCTAAAGACAACTATCTTACTCCCTTCATTGATCAAATCATTGATGAATGTGTTGGGAGCGAGATCTTTTCCTTTATGGATGGCTTTTCTGGTTATAACCAGATCAATATTGCATCGGCTGACCAAGAGAAGACAACCTTTATCTGCCCATGGGGTACGTTCGCATACAAGAAGCTCCCTTTCGGCCTCAAAAATGCCAGGGCCACATTTCAACGGGCAATGTCCTATGTGTTTCATGATATTCGCAACATTGTCCAACCTTACTTGGATGACCTTCCTACCCATTCTCGTAAGCGACGAGATCACCCAAACCACCTTCGGCAGATTTTTCTACGCTGTAGACACTATAACATCTGGTTAAATCCACACAAATGTGTTTTCTGCATGGAATCAGGACGACTCCTCGACTTCATCGTTTCCAAGGATAGGATTTGCCTAGATCCGCTAAAAGTTGAGGCCATTGTAAAATTACCCCCTCCATCTTCACTGCACCAACTCTAGAGCCTCCAGGGAAAGGCCAATTTTCTTCGTCGTTTTATACCCAACTATGTCGGGCTAGCTACAAGATTTACCTGGTTGCTCAAACAAGGAACACCCTTTCCATGGGACGAGATAGCCCAAAAATCTTTTGATGATCTTAAGGCTATCCTCATAAATGCTCCTTTGTTGCATCCACCGGACTATTATTGAGATTACTTCCTTTACCTAGTCGCAACCCCTAGCACCATATCTATGGTGTTGGTTCAAGACGACGACAAAGGCAGTGAACACGTGATCTACTACCTGAGTTGGAATCTCCTTGACACTGAAACGCGTTATGCACATGTCAAGATGTTGGCTTTGGCCATTGTCTAGGCTGTTCAATGTTTTCGTCATTATATTCTCTTACGAACGACTACAGTGATTTCTGAATGCAAACCTATGACATACATCCTGACTCGTCAGTTGCTAGGGGGAAAATATTCTAAATGGATTGTTACCCTGCAAGAACTCGATTTGGTCTTCACTATGGCCAAATCTAAGAAGTCACTTGTTTTCATGAAATTGATCCGTTCCCTTCCCTCCAGATCTCTCCCTGCTGGTGCAGATTAACAACTCCCAGATGGGACCCTTTTCCTGATTAGCACCCTTGATCCATGGTATAGTGATATCATCGTGTATCTCCAAACCTCCACATTTTGGTCCACGTTCACCAAAGACAATCGTCGAAGGATTCGACTTCATTCTCAATCCCACCATTTTATACCATTTTGGTGTCGATTCTGTTCTTCACCGATGCCTCATGATTAAGGACGCTGAAAGAGTTCTCAATGATTGCCACTCCAGGGCATGTGGTGGTCATATGTCTGGTTATGCTACAGCTCAGTAAATCCTTCGTGTTGGTTATTTCTAGTTGTCCATCTTCAAAGATTTCATTCTTGCTGTCCGCAAGTGTCATGAATTCCAAATCTACCAACGCAAGATGCGCGTCCCACCCACTCACCTACACCCTGTCATTACTGTTGGTCCCTTTGCCAAATGGGGCATTGATTATATGACATGTAACCCTCGTTTAGCTGGGGGCATGGATACATTATCATTGCTATGGATTACTTCACCAAATGGGCCGAGGCAATGCCTACATATTCTGCAGATGGTAAGACGGCAACTCAATTCCTTTTTAACCATGTTATTTTCAGGTTCAGTGTACCCCAAGCCATTGCCACAGATCATGGCTCCCATTTCAGAGATTACATGATGGAAGAACTAACATCTGCATTGGGTTTGCACCACGATGGCTCGACCCCATATTACCCTCATGCCAATGTCCAAGTTGAAGCCATGAAAAAAGTTTTGGTCACCATGTTTCAGTGTACTATTGGGATGCACAAGTCAAATTGGCATCTCATGATTTTTTCAACTATGTGGGCCTATTGAACTTCAACCCAAGATGCAACTGGTTTCACACCATTCCAACTGGTCTATGGTCTGGAAGCAACATTGCCGATCGAATGTGAGATTCCTTCACTCAAGTTAGCTATTGAACTCCTCCCCGAAACATCACCTCAAGAGGAACGACTCTTATATTTAGAATGACTGGACTGGACTCACCATCTCACTGCTTTGGTCATTGAAGCACAAAATAAACAGGTCAAATCCCATTTCGACCAGTCAGTCTCCCCTCGCGCTTTCTCTGAGGGTGATTTGGTCTTGCTATACGACCAAGCTAACGATAAGTTGGGGGCAGGAAAGTTCGAACCTATGTTGCACAGGCCCTATATTGTAAAACATGTTTTGCAGAAAGGAGCCTATGAGCTTATTGATTATGAAGGAACTCCTCTCGATAAGCCTCACAATAGGCTTTACATCAAAAAGTACTATGCATAGGTCATCTTGGATGGCTACTTATGTACATTAGTGTGTGATTCATTTCTATACAACATGGTTTTCTGTGAAAGTTTTCAAACAACCTTCCTGTTTACTATGCTTTTCTTGCTTTGCAGATGTCTGCAGCTCCTCACGTTGGTTTCGTCGATGGTGCTTGCCGAAGTACTCGGAACCTATCATCCACGACATGGGCTATCTACAACCCTAATGGTGAGTTGATTGACCTTCAAGGTGCCTAGGTTGTACAACCAACAATATTGCTGAATACAGTGCGGTCATCGAACTGTTGTCAGAAGCCATTGCTCTGGGCATCAGAGAATTGGTTGTCAACCTGGATTCACAGCTTGTTGTCCTTCAACTCAACGGGAAATATTCCATCAGGAACCCTCAAATATTACGAATGTATCTCCGTATCCATCTATTGGAAATACATTTTGATTATATTACATATCATCATATTCCTAGATGCATGAATACATTAACAGATGCATTAGCTAATTACGTGTTGGATAGACATTTGCGAAACATGTAAAAGATAAGACAAACCATTTGTACCATAATAAACAGGAAAATACAATATATATATATATATATATATATATATATATATATATATGAGAATTTTTGATACATCAAAACCCCAAAAAATAATATGTATGTCCATAATAACATCGGCGGCTCACAGGCCTCGAACATCCATGGCACGCAGGCCTCAAAAAATATGTAAGTACTGGACCTAGGAACTACTCAGCATGGTGGTCATGATAGCATGAGATAGCTCGTACGACACGACTCAACAATCGGCGGATCTGATCTGAGACTCCCACTGTGTGCCTCTGGTACTGCCAAGGCATGTCTCCTATCCAAGCATACTCAGGGATACCATGAGTCAACCCCTCGAGGTTCCTCGCAATCTCCTCCTCATTATCACTCCCTTCCTGATAAGGGGTGACAACATCAATAGGATGGGGATAGTGCTTGGCTATCGGGGACATCTCAGCTGGCCGCTCTAGTCCAACATCTGCATACACAAGAGAAATGTTATAAGCATGCATATACCAAAAACAATTTAAAAAACATCAAAATCAAAAATTTGATTTGGTTTTTACCTTTGTCATCAAAGTCCTCCCCATCTGGTAAAGGCATATCCAAGTCCATGGAAATCAATGCTGCAGTACGGCTAGTCCTCCACGATGATTTTCTGTTGTCGTAGCCACAAAAAGAATGCTGGTCAATAGGACATTTGCTGACCCCCAGTGATCTTGGGCATCAAATGACTCCAGAGGGCCATCCATAGATCACGTGGTGCAAGAGGATCAACCCCAATCAACTGATATTGGAACAATGGCACTTGTTCTAGAAAAAAGGTCACAAGTACTGATCCGAAGCCAAATTGCTTCAGATTTCCCGCCTTGGCCTTGGACAACTGGCGCTTGATGTTCATCTTCATGGCCTCTGCCTAGTTGAAGATCGTAAGAGTTGTACAGTCAATAGCATAAAGGAACTTTGACTTGTTAGTCTCATGCTTTGCCTGGGACCCTGCTACTCTATTGATGGTCAACAAAAGCACCCTCAATGTCAAATCTCGCACACTAGAAATCTCGATCTTCCCACTTTTGGATTTCAGGGCCTCAGGACAATGCTTGGCAAGTAGGGAAGATATGCTTGCCCCGATCGGATGTGACCCATACAAGTTCATTGGCTCACTTCTACAAAATAGTCCAATGATGAAGTAGATGTCTGAAGTTGTCAACTCCAGCTCTTGGTCCCAAATGAAAAAAATCTCACGATTGATGTCCCAAAGTCCTATCAAGTACCGAAGTAATTCGGGTTGGGCCCACATCCCTGATGTAAGGAAAAATTTGAGGAGCCCACAAGCCCTCAAAGCCTCCAGGAAATTTGGATCATTCATTGCCTGGGTGTCCACATCTTCGTGTTCTCTTTCCTTCCAATCCACCATTTTTGACAATTTCTCTCTTGCAAAAGTCATTTATTTAAGTAATCAATTTTGGCACATAAAATCCAAATTTCAACGGTTAGTTCTTGAGGAAAATTGATTTTTCCCCTTTCACGGTGCTGACGTGTATGTTTTAGAAACAGTCGCATCGGTTGGTGTGGCCAGGTGTGAAAATCACCCTTGGTCGATGCGATCCCATGCCCGGAAATCATGCCGACCGAGGGCTAATTTTTTTCTAAATAACCTCCCTAAAAATCCAAAACAATGGATAAAAACATAAATAAATGGCATGAAAATGGAGCTCAAGGCTTCGGTTGTTACCTAGAACTGACGGCTTGTCGATTGACCTCTCAGATCTCCCGCAATCTGCTCTGGAAAAACTAGGGCAAAAGTGGGTAAAAAGTCTTCACTGCAAAGGTAAAATGGTAAATGGTAAAAATATATTTACTTTTCCCCTTTTTATTCATTTTTTCATGAAAATATCAGGTTTTGTAAATATTTTTGACCTATTTTGCCTCAAGGACTCGATAATACACTTTGCCTTGCTTGTGTAGCGACAGGTGATGGATGTTTGATGATGGCGATGAGTCACATTTCAACTCTTTTCTCGACTCGTTAAACTCATATGAAAATATTTCCGAGTATTTTTTCCATTTTTGACTCGTTAAAGAGAATAAAAATGGGGGGTCCACTTTCAGCTCTTTTCCGACCCTTTAAAAATGAAAAGATGGCCGAGCCCTTGTCGTTTCGAACTCGTTAATGGATGCGAAATGTTGTGCGCCTAGTATAAGTTTACCCCTTTTTCGGGCTGGGAGGCACTATTTACGAAAAAGGTACTCCTTGACTGAAATGGTCAAGCGGTTCTCTCAAGTATTATTTTCTACCTTTTCGGGCTCGAGAGACACAAATGTATGAAAAGGGACCATGTGGAGTTTTCTTTTACATGTCTTTTTCAAACTCTCTAAACATGAAAAAGGTACCGAGTTACACCTTTGTCAGACTCGTTAAACTATTAAACGACATCAGATTCATCACCATGACGAACACGAGCTTCTCCTTCCTAGGGCTCATTAAAATTACTAGGTTGGATTCATTCGAAGGATGAACTTACAATGCAAGCATATGCTATCCCCTTCAAGCTTGTGATTAAAAAATAATTGGGGTACTCACCAGAAATGGTGGGGGAAATTTGGAAATCTATCGAGTCGTGTCGGCAGCTCACTCTTGAACATGACACTCTTTGCTTCATGTTGGGTTGGGATATCCTCCTTTGTATCATTGAACTTCTTGGGTTTGGGCCATTCATTTTTGCCTTCCATTTGATCTCTGCCACATCATCATGACCATCGATCCTATGGATCCAAAAGCTACCAAACTTCCAATTGTGTCGCCGATATGTTCAAGAGTTGTCCTTCTGTAGTTACACTTACCTCTGTTTCTCTATATCATCCAAAATCATTTTACATCCTCTCGTTTCATGTCGATGATGTGGGATTCATTATGGCACTCCTTAGACATGGTCACTTTCTGTCGACATCAACTCATTATCCAGGAAGTTGATCTAGAGACTCCCTTCCAGTACCTTAGAGCTTGCATACCTTAATGGCAAGTTCTTCGCACTCGATGACAAGTTCACATCATTAGCTTTCGATTGAGTGATTACATGGGTGTTTGACTTCAGTTCCCGTATTCACATTCCATGAATTGTGCTGATAGTACCTTGAGTACCATTGTCATTATTGGTGGTTTCTCTCGTGCTTGTTAACAGTTTACATCATTGACTGGTAATCAAGCGAATTTCTAGCATGTTCGACATCAACACATCTATTTGCATGCTAGAATCTGTACTTTGATCAGGTCGTGTTGGAGCGCAAGACCCTGGACTCAGATTACAAAAATTCTAAGTTGCGAAGTGGTGTGTCATGGTTATAATGATATGCATGTCTCTTTAAGATGGCTGGTTCCAGCCAGACCATGAGTTATCATATGTGATCCTTCTCATTATCAGATGGCTGCGACCATACCTTGGTTTCATTATGATCCTCTTTGATGGATGGCTGCGCCCATACCTGGATCCATTTACATGATCATTCTTTGGATGGTTGTGTCCATGCCACGATTCATGTATCATTTGATAGAGATCTCAGTTTATGTATATGTATCTGTACTTTCTTGCAGGTTTTTCGATGACAGACTGGTTCCCTGCACTGATTTATAAAGCATTTCATCCCTCACTCCGGCTCGGCCTTCACGCTTTAGGGGGCATCTATTACACATCATTTTTTCACTGTCCCTGTACTCCCCATTCATTGATCCTAGAGGACCTCTACAGTGAACCCGACATGCTTTTCCTTCATGTAGAAACTCCCATTCTTTCCCTCTTCATGAGTAGAACATTTCCCTTTTGGACCATTTCCCTTGAAACTTTTATTTTTCCCAATTTACAAGACCGGCGCTAATGACCTTTTTCTCCCCCATGGTGATGTGCAGAGATTAGCACTATTCCCCACGTCAATCGGTGCGACTGAGCTATGTTCCAATCGTGCCGGTCCTGTTATGAAAAGTTTTTTAAATTAGAGTTGAAGTTTCCATCTCTAGAAGCTCTGTAGCAAATGTCTAGTAAATGGTTCGGGCCGGATGGGGTCGAGGATGACAATTTGGGCTCCTTTCCCCTATAATGATGGAACTACCCTAAGGGATAAGTCCTTCTCCCATGAGAAGAGGATCCATTTGTTGGGCATGGAATCCCCACAAGGTAGGTTTTGGGGCTTAAACCCCAAGTTTTGATCGAATATTGTTGTAAAAGCCATGCGAATTGTGGATGTGGGACGCGAAAGTATAATAGAGTCACAGGGTTGTCCACCCTAGTTTTTGTAATGTAATGTCAGCTGGATAGACCTACCCATGGTCAACAAACCATGTAATTGTATAAATAGAGCGAGGCTCTAAGTGTAAAAGATAGCTAACGAATGGAATAGAAGTTGAGAAGCCTAAGTGACTGAGTCGAAGTGTAAAGTGTACCTGTGGGTTGTAGAATAGGAGAAGGCTATGCAGCTGAGTGTGTAGAGGCCTAGTAGTCCACAACTAAGTGTGCAGACCCCTGCAACAGAGTGCACAGACCCCTACAACTAAGTGAGTAGGGAAGGTCGAGTCTGTAACCATTGGAGAATCAATAAAGAGAAGTTTTACTATAATTATGTGTATCTTTTCCTCGATTAATGCATGATTGGATATAATTTGCAAGTATACTATTTATTTACTATGCGAACCTGTATGAATGTTTTGTATTGTTAAGTATAACTTAAGATATTTAAGTAGGTGAAGGTGTTTACATAATACTGGAAGATAAATAAGATCTCAGGTAATAGCGCAGAGTGTGACACAACCCCTGGTTAGGGTTGTGCAAAGGCGGGATATCAGGTCGTGAGGAATGGAAGGTGCGTGAAGCCACCTATGTGCAGGAACAAACAAAGGACTAGTTGAATCTCTCAGACATCTCAAGGCTTCAAAAACCTAGTTCTAGCACCCTCCCATACTACTTCGGGTGAGACCTTAGTCCGCGTTCTGCGGATTGTTGCCGAAAGGGCTAGTAGTACAAGGATTTGTTTGGCTAATTAACTCTGAACCTGGGTCAGGCCCCAACAAGCCAACAAATGGTTTCGTTGCCAGAACCAGGATCTACATAGAGATGTCTAATGTCATATGACTGGAATCTGACAAAGAAAGGAATTGAAGAGTGGTTAGAAAGAAATATTCACGAGTTTGCGGCGCAGGAAAACATGAATTCGCGACTATCAAAGGAAGAGTGGTTAGATTTCTACTTGTATATGGAGATCCATGAAATTTTCTTTGCATCCTTCCCTACTAAGTTATACGAGTGGATCACGACACTAGTAGATAGCCAAGGAAGGTGTAAACTAGACAAAACTATTGTGTGGACTGTAGAATTGGTGCGCAGACTGGAAGCATTGGAAGATAAGATCACACACGCTGTCGATCACTGGCTCGATCGAATCATAGGAGGATTCATCACTGAATTCACGGTAGACACTTTAGTCAGCTATAGGGAGGTAGAATGATGTTTCCTCAAGGAACTACGAGGTAAGTACGTTAAATCCTTGAACACTTGGATTAAAATGCTACTATGTGAAAAATGGGTTATGCGAATAAATTGATGTTTGGGGCTATGCAGAGTGGAAAAATCTATAGAAACGAAGGTAGCACAGAACTAGAAACTAGCCTTTTGATTTCACCTCCATGAGGGGGCGAAGAAGAGCTCGCAAAGGTTTCACCAAGAAGTACAATCAATCTGATAAGGAAGAGAATTCCATGCATACCACCCCCACCCACACCATCACCAGTTTCACCATCTTCACCCCCGAATTCGCCCATACCACCTCCACCACCATCGTGACGTAGTATGGCCAACGCGATAAAGCTACCAGTGTTTAAGGGAGTAGGGAATGAAGATCTAGACTAGTTTTGGTTCATGATAAAAGCTATATGGGAAGCACAGGGTGTCACGGACGACAATATAAAGAAGGCGACATTGGTTAGCACTCTGCAGGATGGCACGTTGACCTGGTACATTAAGCATTCCAATGACAATTTGAATGCGGGGATAGCGGATATCCAAGTTGTGCTAAACAAAGAATTTAGTAGGCCAAAATCAGAGGCACAGTTGATCATTGGATTCAAGGAAATCACAATGCTACTAGGCGAAAACCCGTGGGAGTTGGATCAAAGACTGAAGTGCATAATTCCTAAAGCAAACATGAAATTAACAGTTGGGAAACACCACAAATGGTTTGTAGCGTTGTTAACACCGCGTCTACGGAATGCACTGTCACAACAAAGGCTAACCACTCAAGCTGAGGATTTGGAGGTCGCGATGAGATTGCATAAGAGTCCAATACAGGATCCTAACCTGGGAGTTCAGCAGATTCATGCGCAGTTGAAAAATTGTGCCTTGAGATGCGGAGTTTGAAACAAGACAGGGCGGCTCACCCCAAAGTGTGCGACGAGGTATCATGTGTAAAATGCAAGGGCCAGGGGCACGACAAGGACCACCGCCCAGTGTTCGTGAATTATCTAGGGGGAGGAGGGCCAATGCCACTAAGACCAGAGGCACAAGCAGGACCAAGTGTGGCGCCTACGTTATGGTGCATGATTTGTCAGATAGGAGGAAAGCATGCTATAGATAACTT
This sequence comes from Pinus tabuliformis, assembly GCA_031772625.1. NCBI lineage: Eukaryota > Viridiplantae > Streptophyta > Pinopsida > Pinales > Pinaceae > Pinus > Pinus tabuliformis. The sequence goes on along the minus strand of CM062815.1, from coordinate 1,124,544,559 downwards.
CCATCTATTACAGAAGTACACGGAGAATTCACAACAATTGTTCTATAAATTCTACAGGTGAGTAGTACATGATGAGTGCACCTGTAGAAGTTATGAACTGATGATGGATCGAAATCCTACCTACAAAGTTCAGGCCGAAACATGGGCCTGTGACCAAAACACAGGAATGGCATGCATCGGATTTCAGGGGCACGGACAAGGCCGAGGTGGAATGGGACTAGGAAGAGGTCACGAACAACTGATATGTTACAATTGCAGAGGGCCAGGACATTATGCCCACAATTGTATGAATCCAATGCGGCCATCATGCTTGTATTGTAAATTGTTTGATCATGAGACAAAGGACTATACAACATTGATAGCGAGGTTGCGTGATAAAGGAGCACTCCAACCTCCCCTGACTCAGAACCTACAAATGATGAGATCCGAGCTGCGCGACGAAGATCCTAATGTAAATAATCATGCTTTGGAGTGGTATTACGATAGGGGATGATAGAGGCAACTAACCTAAAGAAAGCACATGGGTTCGCAAGGCTCCAACGAAGGAACCAGAATTTGATTTGAAGTGTGCTAAGGAGACCTTCATGGAAGCTAAGAGGAGCTTCGTTGATGCCTCCATTTCAGGAAGTAAAGACAGACTGGAGTCAGAAATGGACCCATCGATGCTCATTACGTTCTTGGAGACATGCATGAAGCTACTATGTGACAGAAAGGCTGTAAAGGGGCTACAAGAACTCATAACTATATGCATTGGGACCGCACTAGGAGAACCACGCATAGTTCGGAAGCTCAAGAAGAACACGACGCAAACAAGAAGGGAGATGAGATTGACTGCGCAGATCGGGGAATATGAGATGGACCAAGTGATTCTAGAGCTAGGATCGGATGTGAACGTCCTACCAAAGTAGACATGGGAGTACATGGGCAGGCATGCACTGCAATGGTCTCCTATCCAACTACGAATGACAAACCAACAGAAGATCCTTCCTATGGGGAGATTGCAATGAATCACAGTAGACATCAAAGGAGCAAGCGCACTAGCAGATTTTGAAGTGATAGAGATTGTTGATGACAGCAATACCTACCCCGTGCTATTGGGAATAGATTGGGCCACTGACATGGATGGAGTGATAAATCTAAAGAAGCACAAGATGATATTTGAGAAAACATCTCTGCGTGTTGTAGAGCTATAAAAAGGGTCTCTTTCACCTCTAATTACCTCACATTAATATGTCAATCCGGGAGCGTTTGGTTATTTCAAAGAGTGACTCAATCTGAGGCTATTTGTCAGAGTAATGCTAGTAGTACAGCATCCTACAAAAACACAAGAGTAAACTAATGCTTATCTATGACTAAGTCCCTTCAAATGACTAAAGCACACACTCTTAAAGCTAGGCAACTTTATCAGTCAAGGGTTCGACAGCAATAGCCCATCCCTTTGGAAACTGATGGAAAGGAAACTAGAGCATGGATCACGGGTCTGGGAGCAAGGTAGTAAATGCAGAGGCTCACTACAGCCACAGATCGTCTCTCACACCAAATGCGAGTAAATGAAACAACAGATAAAAATGGAACGACAAACAGGAAATTGAAGAACAAATCTAGAATGGAACAACAATGCTTAAAATGGAACAGCAATAACTAAACCTCGCGAGTAATAATCAAACTTTATCTTATCAACTCAAATGCACTCATTGCAATCCAAAACTCCAATCTTTCATTCTCACGCAACTAACTAATGGAACATCATTAATTACTGATTATGGAACAACATGTGAAAATCATACACACATAACACTCTGAAGAAGTAATATGATTTAACACCAACCATCAACAGGAATTATAACTGTGTTTCAAAATGGAACAACATGAATCCTGAATCATAAAGAACACACCTTTCAGATAATTACCTTAACACACATACTCAGCATAGAAGCTCCATAACACAATGATAACAATGTTCAATTAAGTCTAATAAGATTGCATCCACTCTGAAAGTGATGATAATATAATGCAGAGTCAATGGAAAGAACATTAACGAATCGAATCTTAGCAGAGCATGTGATGTAACTTATAAAGCATATTAGATTACCAACTAGTGACGATAAGCAAACCACGCAGAAATCAAATCGTAGTGATACAGAAGCAAGTGTCCTCCGGGGCTGGGCCCTTAGCCTCAAGGGTACACCGCTTTAAGTTAATCCAGACGCAAAGATAAGATAATCACCAAGTTTATATTAATGCATAAAACAGAAAGTACAATGAACCAAGTTCAACGAGACTCGATGATCAAAGTTCAGTCTTTAACAGAAAGTTACATAAAAGCCTCTCCCAAGACTAACAGTGTCGTCCCTTTATATAAGAGTAACAACGGAGATGTCTAAGTGATAAGATAAATAAAGCAGCGATCCCTCAGGATCGAAGATCCTGAGGGATTCGCCAAACTGTTAATCCCTAATCACTTCTTTTCTCCTCCGCCGAGCTGGTGCCTTCTCCACCTTTTCCGAACCGGTTTGCTTCAGCCTGCTTTGCCTCGTTTGTTCTCGGTCCTTCGTCAAAGGGACAACAGTTACCCTATTCTTATCTTCTTCTTTGGAACAACAGCTCCTCATTTTTACCCTTTCCTGCACAGGAGAATGACAACTATCAGCGGATAAGTCTTGCATACTAATTCCACATATTTTATCACAATTCTCTATTGTTTTCCACATCCATGATGTAAAAGATTCATAAGTCCTACTGAAAAGCCACTGAAATGATCATTAAAAACATACCTTTTTAGTACTCCACACACCCCCCTGCTTACCCTGTTTCATGCCCTCATGAAAACATTGTAGTTGACATGCAAAGCAGTGAGAGAATAGGCTGGAGAAGGAATCTCATGCGGAGGCCTACAGCCATGGTGAGTGACTAGGTAGTCAAAGAACTGGCCTGTTTGACCCTCAGGCATCTCATATAGGGCTTGATATCCTGGGGCAGGGTGCCAGATAATTGGACTGTGGAATATATATCCTAACCAGGATGGTCCTGCCCTCAAAATGCTTTCGCCATAGAGGTTCAAACGATTGGCAGCTAATTGAAAATTCTCATACTTAAATGGCTCCCTGAGCTGGATGTTTGGATTGGAGGTTCGGTACCGGAATTTGGCTGCATCAATGGCGAGGTCTTTGATAGAAAGAAAATATTCTAAACTTTGTTGAATGAGTGCCTCGTGCATGGGTCCTAACGTTTCGATGACACCCGGAGTTCTCATAAGGTTTCTATGTGCTTTCCATAGCCGTACTGGGTCCCTAGGCTCAACCCTTACCCACAAGTCTAGGCCATTTTCCTGTCTCTGGAAAGTGTTATAGGCTTTGAGCCATTTGATCTGATTAACCCCGAATGAGATGAATGCTTGCAATTGGATGTCCCCAACAAAAGGGCCAGGGTTCAACTCAGTCTCCTGGTCTAGCACGAGGTTATGCAAATAAAATTCACATAGCAATCTCTGGACCTTCACTCCATAATGTTTAAAACAATCTATAAAATCATTGACAATATTAATTTGTATCGGGGCGCCTGCTTTAACAGCCTTTATTTTTAATTGTAAGTATCGTTCCAATAAAAACAAAGCATAGTTTTTGGCAGGGGCCCTACATGCTAAAACGTCATTGTATAAAGAACACAAGGTATCCATCTGTTTGATAACAGTATCTAGCCTACGGGTTACCTTTGCAACTTTCTCCTGTTCCTTTTGCCACCCTTCAAAGGCCTGGCTTTCGGATTGATTGACGTTTCTTAGTTGCTGTTGGAGTTCTTCATACTTCTCACGAGGAACTGTTTGCTCTCTAAGCTTCTCCATTTCTTGCTGAGCCTGTTTCAATCCTTTGTGCAAGGTCCTTGTCTTTGGATCTCTTTTCCATGCATCAGTGGAGGCCGAGAGTTTTACCTAAACTTTCTTATTGCGTTGTTTCGAGTTCAGAACCCTTATCACCCCTGAGGGTGGTGCCTCTGTTTGAATCTCCTTGTTGTCTTTTTCTTTTTTAACACGAATACCAGCTGGCAGCTGTTCCTTTTCAAATGGAACAACAGTCTGTCCCTCGGCATCATTTGGAACAACAGCTGGACCTTCAGCTTCCTTCGGAACAGCAGCTGGGCCTTCAGCTTCATTTGGAACAGCAGCTGGGCCTTCAGCTTCAATTGGAACAACAGTTGGATTTTGGGCAGGGTTTTGATCAACAGAGCGATTTTTAGTCCTCCGCCGTTTTATCCTGCGGTTTCTTACTGCAGTGGTCATCTTTTTCTTCCCGGCGGTCTTCCTTGTCCTCTGCCTTGCTTTCAGGATCCTGATCTGCTGGTGGAGCTGGGCTATTATGCTCAATAACCTCCGCTGTTCCTTTCGTAATTCTCTAATTTCCAATGTTTTATTAGAAGGAACAACAGGCTTTTTGCTGCGTTCTGGGCCACGACTAGTCCCTGGATCTTTCTCCTAGAGTATTTCTTCACTATTTTGTGCTGGCTGTTCTGGGGTAAGAACCCTAACTGGTTCCGTGGCTTCGCTTTCTATCCTCACTTCCTCTGGAATTTCTTCTGGTGTCGTGGGAACAGATTGTTCCCTCTCAGTGTCTCCTATCTCTTTTTCATCATGAACAGGCAGATTTCCTTCCTCTGCCTCTTCTGCATGTGGTTTTTCAGGTGCATCTTCTTCCTGGGGTTTGTCATGGAGGTATGATGGAGTGGAAGGTTGGCCATACTCACCCATATTGGCCAAGATTGTGGCCAATTCCTCTTCTCCTACTGGGTCCTGTGGTGGACTGCCTACCTACAGTCCTATTTCCTCCTCCTGCCTGGATTGTCCATCTTCTGCCTCAGGATGCTCAATTTCTATCTCAAGATGCTCAAATTCTGTCTCAGGGGGCTCGGATTCTATCTTAGGAGGCTCGGCTTCTGTTTCTGAATGCTCAACTACTTCATTGTTTTCCTCTTTGGATCGCTTAGCCTCCTCGGCCTCTCCTTCCTTTTCTCCTTCCACTTGTTCTTCTTCTATTTCTGGTCGTGGGGGTTGCTCGTCCTCAATTACCACTGGTTGGCTGGTGCTTTCCTGGAGTTTTTCCAGCCTTCCTCTTATCCGGGCCAACCGGACTAATTTTCTGCATTTCTCTGGCTGTTCCGGTGTATTAGTGTCATTCTTACGCTTGGCTGATTCCTGGCGTGTTTCCGGTCGTTCGGATGTGCTTGCAACATGTATTTGTTTTCTTAATTCTCTGCGTTTTTAAGGACGTTCTGGTGTGCTTAAAGTATGTTTACGTTTTGGGGAAGGTGTTGTCGCTCTTCCCTCAACTATTGCGATTAATTCTTTCTAGCTGCTTTGCTGCTGGGTGAGGCTATGACTAACTATTAGTCGGATTAATCCATGGTGGCTGACAACTGACTCTACATGCTGTGCCTTTTTCAGGCTTCGTGCAGCGTCATGGAGTAAAGAATTCAAAAGTGCAGGAAGGTTTATAGAGAATTTCTGCTTTAAAACAGCTAAGAGTTTAAGGTGTCGTGGTCTTAACACGTCTTTTCTCCCCTCGCAGGTGATGTAGCTTTGCACTGTTCTTGCTAATTCTGCCCAGGGTTCTCCTAGCGTTGCTGGCAGGACTCCCTTCCCTTTGATTGTTAAGCTCTGGCCTTCGTCCTGGAAATTTTCCATGATCTTCTGGAGTCTTTCCTTCTTTAATGTCCATACAGGTCCAGTGGCTGGTAGTCCCGAGACTTTTACAATTATATCGTCGGTGACTGCTATCCACTTCCCCCGCACTGTGGAGTGATCCTCCTGCAGGTTCTGTAGAAATTCCATCGCCACTGTTTCATTGGACTCCTTCAGGCGACTGAGATAAGTCAGCCACCCTACTCTTTCCAGGATCTCCCGAGCAGCAGCAGAGACTGTCAACTCCGATGGTTCGCTTCGAACTGCCCTGCCTCCCATGGTTTCACTGTGGATTCTCAATGGAACAACAACTGCTTGTGCTGTTTGAAACACAGAGAGGGTAATAATCGTCGGATTTAGAAAAACACAGAGTATGCAACAAAAATGACTTATGAACAGCAACTTGTATAGAAAAAAATAGAAATGTCATGCCGTTAAACCGTGCCATTTCCTGGTACGCTATCTTTCCCGAATAGTGAGCTGACACATAACCCGGGGAATCATGAGGTGAACCTCCCCCCCCACAATGCGATAGGCTGCCCCAGCCGTCAAAGAAAGGAGCGGCACCCGATCTGTAACCAAGTCATAAAGGAACAACGTATGAAAATATGCCATGTTTAGAAAAACAACCGATTGCCGAAATCGAGGCGTAAAGTTAGATCGCATATTACGTAAGAGGCTGCTGTGATATGATGCGAGGGCAGGGGATAGGACGTCTGTCGTACTTGCCAAATCTCAAGTGGTCATTGTCACCTCCTTTGCCATGATTGGTGTAATAAATGTCCATGCGGTATATAAGTCGGGAAATAATGGATGATTAGTGCCTAGGATATAAGAAACAAAAGAGTATTAGTATCCTACCTATTGGTGTAATTAATGTGACTTCGATACCATTAACAGTGCTCTGCTGCCGACAGGTGTCCATAACCTTGGCAGAGTTGTTTATTTCACCCTCAGAACCATGATCCTTTATGTGCATATTAAGGAATGTGATGCTAAAGTGTAGGCCATTATGCTGGCTTGGTAACCGGTTAGCCATAATGCCATTCACGAGGAGGGGGCGAAGAGTGGGCAGGTCGGCTCGTGATGAGACCTTCTGTTCCAAGGTTTGTTTATTTGCTATACCTTTTGGACCATATCCCTGGTGTGGTGGCCATAGTGGGAATGCCACTTTGCTTCCATCCTCATGATCATGGTAGGCTGGCTCTTGATGAGACCCCCTATCCTGCATTTGACAATTTATAATTCATTTGCTTTTTCTTTCTCTTTTTTTTTCATAAAGCACTTTTCCTTATATATTCACAAAGGGTGGTTCAACACTCCTTAAGAGTAGGAATGGTGGAAGAAGTATTATCATCTCAATAGGAGGATATAAACCCTTTTCTCTTATTCCTGAACAAAAATAAAAAAAAGAATGGCATGATAAAAGATGACCAATCAGGGCAAAATTAGTAAGACAATGACAACAAAAGATAAGTACATCCTTCCTTCTGTCCTCTTACTAATACATAGCCTTATAAAGATAGCGATTTATAATTGCCTGATTTCAGTGTGTTGTGCTTTTAAATTCATTGCATAAGTGCATCGCTTGTATCTAAAAGACTTTGAAAGAATAGGGGCAAGAAGCATCCTTACTTGTACCAGCAAGAGATTAGCTGTTTCACAAAGAGAGAAGAAGAATGCTAGATCAATAAAGGAGCATAAGTTTCAAAAGTGCAAATGCCGTTCCTTTTGAAAAAGGAACAACAGAACACAACAATGTCGTTCCTTTTGAAAAGGGAACAGCAGAACATACCAATGGCGTTTCTTTTGAAAAAGGAACAGTAAAAATCAAAATGTTGTTCCTTTTAGAAAAGGAACAACAAAACAAGCGAATGCCGTTCCTTTGAAAAAGGAACAGCAAAAATCAAAAGTGTTGTTCCTTTTGAAAAGGAACAGCAGAAAATCAAAAGTGTTGTTCCTTTTGAAAAGGAACAGTAGAAAATAAAAAATTGTTGTTCCTTTTGAAAAGGAACAACAGAAAATCAAAAAGAGCTGTTCCTTTTGAAAAGGAACAACAGAAAATCAAAAAGTGTTGTTCCTTTTGAAAAGGAATAGCAGAAAATCAAAAAGTGCTGTTCCTTTTGAAAAGGAACAGCAGAAAATCAAAAAGTGTTGTTCCTTTTGAAAAGGAACAGCAGAAAATCAAAAAGTGTTGTTCCTTTTGAAAAGGAACAACAGAAACATGCAAATGCCATTCGTTTCAGGAATGGAAGAAAGATTGAAATCTATGTGTGCACAAACAAGTTTGAAGAAAAGAAATTATGTACAAATTGCGAAAAGAAATGAATTCCTTAATGAATTACAGGTGAGGAAGATTTCTCTTCCTCTCCTAGAATCTCCATATCAGCATCTCTGCGTAGCTGTTGGCAGAAGGATTCCCGAGTGAGTGGTTTACGATAGAGACGAACTCGGTGGCCATTTACTTTGAAGGTATATCCAGAACCGTCAATGGTGATTAAAGTGATGGTCCCATTGTCATGTACCTTATGGATTTCGTATGGTCCCAACCAACGAGTCTGGAGTTTCCCAAGGAAATCCTGAAACCGAGAGTCATATAATAGAGCCCAGTCTCCCTCATGGAAGACTTTGTTTTTGAAGAGAGCATCATGCCATTTAGCTCGCTGCTGTTGAATCAATGCTGTATTTTGTAGTGCGGAGAGCCTGATTTCGTCCAATTCATTGATCTGTTGTAGTCGATTAATCTGTGCCTCGGTTAGATCTAGGCCAACTTCCTGTGTTGTTCATAATGTTTGGATTTCAAACTCTATAGGGAAAATGGGTTGTTTTCCAAACACTAATTGATAAGGTGAGTAACCAGTGGTACTTCTCTAGGGCAGCCCAATCACACCTATGTGACGCAATGATTTTTGTTAGGATCGATTCTATTACCTTATTGCTGCTTTCTACCTGTCCGTTCGCCTGTGGGTGGTATGGAGTAGTAATTTTGTGCTGGACATGATAATTATTAAGTGTTGCTGCTAATCTATTGCCAACAAATTGTGGTCCTCCGTCTGTGATTATTTCCCTTGGAAGGACATAACGTACAAATAGATGGAAGAGGAACTGTATAACAGAGTCCTCTGTGGCTCTTGGCAACGCTTGTGCTTCAACCCACTTGGTGACATATTCTGTTGCCACCAGGATATATGTTCTCTGATTTGATGAGGGGTTGATGGGCCCAATGAAATCAAGAGCCCATTTCTTGAATGGTTCGATGACTAACTGAGGTTTGAGAGGCATCTCGTCAGCTTGACCAGGACGTCCTACTCGCTAGCAGTTGTCACAGGCTTGGACGAATTTCTTTGCATCTCTGAAAATCGTGGGCCAGTAATATCCTGTCTGTAATACTTTGTGTCCTATTCTACGCTCAGCGAAGTGTCCCCCACATGGTCCGTCGTGACAGGATTTTAGGATGTCAAAGATTTCATCTTCTCGAACACATCTCCTAATATGCATGTCTGCCCCTGTATGAAAAAAATAGCCCCCAATCCAGGAGAATTGAGTACTCTTCTGAACAATCTGTTTTCGCTCATTAGGGGTTAAGTGTTTTGGTAGTTTACCTACTGCAAGGTAATTGGAAACATCGGCATACCAGGGTGTTCGAACAGCAACAAAAAACAGATGTTCATCCGGAAATTGATCTTCAACTACTGCTGCATCAATTGGCTTTGGCATTCTCGAGAGAAAATCGGCTACAGGTTTCTCTTTGCCAGGCCGGTCCTTGATTGTGATATCGAATTCCTGCAATAAAATCAACCATCTAGTTATTCTGGAATTTGTGACAGGCTTATTTTCTAAGTATTTTATGGCAGAATGATCCGTATACAAAATAACAGGATAACCTGTAATATAATGTCTAAATTTATTGACAGCATGTATTACAGCTAGGAATTCCTTTTCAGTAACAGTGTAATTTAATTCAGCAGGAGATAAATTTTTGCTGATGTGATAGATAACATATGGTTTTTTATCCTCTTCCTGCCCAAGGACTGCGCCAATGGTTGTATCTGAGGCATCAGCTGATATCTGAAATGACAGATCCCTGTTTGGTCCTCGCAGGACTGGGGTTGTGGATACAAGCTTCTTTAAATCCTTGAAAGCACGTTCACATTTTTCTGTCCAAAGAAAATCAACGTTACCAGTTAGTGCATATAAAGGTGCAGCAATGTGTGAATAATGTTCTATAAATCGTCTATAATATCCAGAAAATCCAAGAAAGCTGCGTACCTCTGTTTGAGTAGTAGGAGTGGGAATAAGCAAAAGTATTTGGATTTTGGCCGGGTCTACCTGAATGCCGGCTGCTGAAACATAGTGTCCTAGAATAAGTCCTTCAGTCATCATCATGTAACATTTTTCGTGACTTAAGCAAAGTCTGGTAGCTATGCAGCGTTGTAGGACTTTTTCTAGGGTATTTAGTGCTAGATCAAAATCATCTCCATAGGGTGTAAAGTCATCCATATACACTTCAAGTCCATCATTTATTAAATCTGCGAAAATGCTAAGGATAGCCCTTTGGAATGTGGCAGGAGCATTACATAGGCCAAATGGTAGAACTCGGTAGGAAAATGTCCCCCAAGGACAAGTGAAAGTTGTTTTGTCCTGGTCTTCAGGGGCAATCTGAATCTGATTGTATCCACTGAAGCCATCCAGGAAGGAAAAGAATTTTTTCCCCGCCAAAGTATCTAGCACTTGGTCTATGAATGGAAGTGGAAAGTGGTCTTTTTGTGTTGCTTTGTTGAGTTCCCTGTAATCCACACAAATTCTCCATTTCCCATTCTTTTTTGGTATGACCACAAGTGGAGAGACCCATTTACTGTCAAAAATAGGATAAATAAAATTAACATCTAACAGTTTCTGAAGTTCCGCTTTCACCACATCCTTTAAATGAGGATTAAGTCTTCTCTGCGGTTGACAGACAGGTCTAGCATCTTTTTCTATATAAATGTGGTGTGTACACAAATGTGGGTCGATTCCTTTCATATCAGGGTAATCCCATGCAAATGCCTGTTGATATTTTCTTAATAAATGGATGAGCTTAGTTTCTTGTTCAGATGTGAGGTTGGCATTGATATTTAAAGTTTTTCCTGGTTCAATTTCCACAATTTTACTATTTGCGACAGAAGTAACAGGTATTGTTTGATCATGTGTGTCTTTCAGAGGATCTTCTTCTAATTCATTATCAAATGCTGCTTCTATCATGTGACATTGTGTGCAAGATTCAGCTTCAGTTTGACTGATGAAATTATTAATGGCATCATCTTCTGTTTGATCTTTAAAATCAAGTGCCTCTTGCAAAGTCAATGGAGATCTAATGTTATCAATAAGGTATGATACAGGATACTTGTTAGTTTTAATTATTGTGAGACTTGGCTGCACTGGAGGGTATAGAACCAAATTCTTAATATCAGGTCCTTTAGTTATGGTCATATTTCCTTGCCGACAACCAATGTAAGCATCGGTGGTGGCAAGCCAAGGCCTTCCTAGGATTAGCGGATGTTCATCAAGTCGGGTTTTTGTATTAATTATTAGGAAATCGATCGGATATTCCCAGGAGTCTACAGAGACCATGATATCATGTAGAGTACCTTCTGGTCTAATCACAGATCGGTCAGCCAGTTCTAATAAAGTAGAGGTAGGTTCTACAGATGTAATGCCGAGTTTTTGACAGGTGGTGGTTGTTAAAATATTGATTGCAGCTCCTAGATCAACTAAGGCATTAGACAAGGTTTGACCGTAAATTTGAACAGTGACAATTGGATTTCCTGGGTCTTCATATTTGATGGGTGTTTCTTTCCCAGATAAGAGATCAGATAAAGTACCGACTACTTGGACTCTTGGATTAGTTGTTATATTCCTCCTTGGTTTCTTTATGCACAATTCTTTGATAGTTTTTGCATATATAGGAATATCTTGAATGGCTTGGAGGAACGGGATTTTTATGTACAAATTTTGTAATTCCCCCAGAATGTCAAAGTCAGGATATTGTAAAGGTCGAGGTATGACTAATCATTTTGGGAACGGGGGAGAGGATGTGGTTGCTTGATTATGAGACTGCTGATTATTTGCATCCTCTCGTTGCAACTGATGTTCTCTTACTAACTGATCTTCATTATGAACTGTTTTATCTCCCTCATTTTCAATGATACGTCTAGATCGTAATTGAAGATCATTACACTCCCGTAGGTTAGGTCCTATTTCTGATGATTCAATGATTTGAAGAGATTGGACCGGTCTATTATTTGGATTGGGGTTGGGTTGGGCTGGGAGTTGCGGTCTCAAATTAGATTGGGGATTTTGTTGTAGAGCTGGCAGAGTAGGTTGAGGGAGCGGAATAGTTCCTACTGGCTGTTGCATCGGTCTTTGCCAGTTTGTCTGCCAGGATGAACCTTGTGAAGTAGGGGGAGTCCATTGCGGAGGATATGGGCTATTTTGCCAATATGGTGAATTATAAGGGAAATTCGGCCAACTAGATTGATTTGGATGATTCAACCATGGGTTTGAAGAAGGAAACGGTGGTGGTGACCAATTTGAGAATGGGGGTCGGGGTTGATTTTGCGACATATTATATTGTTGAGCATTATATTGTGGAGGCTGAAAAGAAGAGGTTGGGTCTGAAAACATACCAAATTGTCTTTGCTACCACTGGTGGCGCTGGTTGATCAAGTACGTTGATTCTGGTTCTTCCTATGCTTCCTTATATACTACTTTTAATCCAGGAAGTGAGGGGCAACTTTCCGTAAGATGATCGTTTGTACAGATGGCGCATGTTTGGACTGTATCCAGTGGACACTCTTTGTGACTATGTTTTTTTCTGCATCGGGGGCAGAAGATTGCCAAATTCTGTTCTGCCTCCACCTGCTTCTGTTTGGCCTGCATAATATCAAGTTGTGTAGTTAGTGTCCCTAGAATATCAGTTTTAAAATTTTCTAATAAATTTCCAATCTCCACACGCGTTACTCCTTCTGTTGCTATTTTATTGTCTCTTGCAAACTGATCATATTCTGCCGGTTTTATTCTTGTGTTGCCTCTCGAACTCCTGATGCATAAATCAATAATGTCAGCAAAATTCTCTTGATAAATATCCCCTTTTCCCATGATGTTTAATGTTTCGATCCACTGTTCCTTCATGCCTTTTATTAATGCAGTTTTTAACACATTATGAGGTAAAGGTAGTGATGCATAAGGAGATCTTTGTAAATTATATTGAAAACATTCCACATATTCTTCTAATGTTTCGTTTGGTTTGGCTGTCATTTGGAATATTTTGTCTTTCAATTCTCTAGACCTACAATAATCCTGATATTTTTTTAAGAAGGATTCTTTCATCTGATCCCAATTGTTAATGACCCCACCACCTAGTCCCATAAACCATCTTAGAGCAGCCCCCTTTAATTTCGAGGGGAGTAATTTTAGTTTCTGGGGATCGGTGGTGTAATCATATCCCCTACACAACACATCAAATTCGAATAGAAATGCATCTGAATCTTCTGATGTGAGACCATGAAAGGTAGGGATATGTTGAAGAGGGATAACTTTCATGTGTGCATTTGCTGCCGAATCCACTATAGGGTATTGTAATGTAGAGGTTTGAGTATTTGGCTGATTCTGAGCCATAGGATCGAATATATGCCAATAACCTTCTGGGATATCTAGGAGGGTATTCCTAGGTTGAGAGGGAATGATTTTAGCAGGGATAATTTTAATGGCACTTCCTTTATCTGGGATAAGAGGAATACCTGATGTCTGAGGAAATTGGATTCCCTCAACAATGATTTTTGCAGCGCTCTCCTTATCAGGGCTACTTAATGGCTGATTTGTTCCAATGGGAGATTTTGGTTCCTCTGTTTCCCTTGTTTCTCCTTCTCCTTCACAAAAGTTACTGAAATTCCCTTCCTGCAATAGTTCTGGAGTAGAATTTTCAATTTCTTGAAAGTCCTGCTCTTCAGTTTGACTATGCACCTTAGCAAAGGCTACAGATGGTGATCCCGTGGCCTGAAGGGAACTAGTAGGCTGCTTAGAAATGATTTTCCTGAAACCTATTGATGGCTAAGATTCTGTTTTCTTATAGATTTCGTGTATGAAAGTTGTTCGGCCAAGGGTCACCGACCCCTTAGCTTTTTCAGGTTTGGATGGAAGCTTGATATTCTTTTATGGTTTTTTCTGCTCAGTCATGCACTCAAATAAACTACTAAATTCTATTCAATCAAAGCAAGAGCAAATCTGTTAGGAAAGCGGACAATGGAGCAGGGCTTTTACATGATCCGTACGCAGGTTCTTACCTTTCGTTTTTAAAATCCAACTCTTCCCTAGCAGGTTCGTACACTACTATGAAAAAGACAAATGGCTACACTCTTTCCCTGGCAAGGGCGCCAAAATGTAGAGCTATAAAAAGGGTCTCTTTCACCTCTAATTACCTCACATTAATATTTCAATCCGGGAGCGTTTGGTTATTTCAAAGAGTGACTCAATCTGAGGCTATTTGTCAGAGTAATGCTAGTAGTACAGTGTCCTACAAAAACACAAGAGTAAACTAATGCTTATCTATGACTAAGTCCCTTCAAATGACTAAAGCACACACTCTTACAGCTAGGCAACTTTATCAGTCAAGGGTTCGACAACAATAGCCCATCCCTTTGGAAACTGATGGAAAGGAAACTAGAGCATGGATCACGGATCTGGGAGCAAGGCAGTGAATGCAGAAGCTCACTACAGCCATAGATCGTATCTCACACCAAATGCGAGTAAATGAAACAGCAGATAAAAATGGAACGACAAACAGGAAATTGAACAGCAAATCTAGAATGGAACAGCAATGCTTAAAATGGAACAGCAATAACTAAACCTCGCGAGTAATAATCAAACTTTATCTTATCAACTCAAATGCCTTCATTGCAATCCAAAACTCCAATCTTTCATTCTCACGCAACTAACTAATGGAACAGCATTAATTACTGATTATGGAACAGCATGTGAAAATCATACACACATAACACTCTGAAGAAGTAATCTGATTTAACACCAACCATCAACAGGAATTATAACTGTGTTTCAAAATGGAACAGCATGAATCCTGAATCATAAAGAACACACCTTTCAGATAATTACCTTAACACACATACTCAGCATAAAAGCTCGATAACACAATGATAACAATGTTCAATTAAGTCTAATAAGATTGCATCCACTCTGAAAGTGATGATAATATAATGCAGAGTCAATGGAAAGAACATTAACGAATCGAATCTTAGCAGAGCATGTGATGTAACTTATAAAGCATATCAGATTACCAACTAGTGACAATAAGCAAACCACACAGAAATCAAATCGTAGTGATACAGAAGCAAGTGTCCTCCGGGGCCGGGCCCTTAGCCTCAAGGGTACACCGCTTTAAGTTAATCCAGACGCAAAGATAAGATAATCACCAAGTTTATATTAATGCATAAAACAGAAAGTACAATGAACCAAGTTCAACGAGACTCGATGATCAAAGTTCAGTCTTTAACAGAAAGTTACATAAAAGCCTCTCCCAAGACTAACAATGCCGTCCCTTTATATAAGAGTAACGACGGAGATGTCTAAGCGATAAGATAAATAAAGCAACGATCCCTCAGGATCGAAGATCCTGAGGGATTCGCCAAACTGTTAATCCCTAATCACTTCTTTTCTCCTCCGCCGAGCTGGTGCCTTCTCCACCTTTTCCGAACCAGTTTACTTCAACCTGCTTTGCCTCGTTTGTACTCGGTCCTTCGTCAAAGGGACAGTAGTTACCCTGTTCTTATCTTCTTCTTTGGAACAGCATCTCCTCGTTTTTACCGTTTCCTGCACAAGAGAATGACAACTATCAGCGGATAAGTCTTGCATACTAATTCCACATATTTTATCACAATTCTCTATTGTTTTCCACATCCATGATGTAAAAGATTCATAAGTCCTACTGAAAAGCCACTGAAATGATCATTAAAAACATACCTTTTTAGTACTCCACACGTGTAGTGGTACCTTTAGACCCTGTAGAAGGATCGCGCTACACAGAGCCAGTGCACCACTACGAAAATGACGATGACTTGGACTGTATCTACAAAATAACTGTGTAGGAGCAGGACTGGGTAAATCAAATTGTGGATGGACAAATCTCTTGGGAGCGCGAAAGCTCCTACACATCATATTCTAACGAGGAGATAAAACGATGGTAGAACCAATTACATGAGGTAACCATGCTCAACTGTAACATGATGACAAGGTCTCTGCGCTGCGTGGAAACAAAGGTAAGAGATATACCTATGTATGATGGGTTGAGTGAGGTGGATGACTTCCTGAACAAATTTGAAAGTGAAGTACTAGAATAACAGTGGTTTGACGCTCTAAAATGGGTACTGCGAGCTACACTCGCAAGATGGGTATGCACCAAAGTAGTTTTGAGGATTGGCACGAATGCAGAAGGATGATGCTTATGTGGTTTGGGAAGCCTCAGATGCGATTGAAAGACAAGCATGATGGACGAACTTGCCCGTGCACCCACCTATCCAGGTGGATACAAGCATATGGTGTGAAACCTGCGCGAACATACACCAACCTTGCGATAGGAGACATGATCAGTAAGCAGGTGGGGGTAAGGCAATGGCGCGATCAATCCCTCTGGTTGGGACCACGAAGTATGAAAAGACCAAGTGCGTAGAAGAATATCCACGCAGAAGCTCTTAACAAAGTACGCGAAGCGCCGAACAAGGTCCACAATGTGAAGCGGACTAATTGGGACCTGTGCATACCAACGGTTCTCTGGGATTATAGGACCGCGTGAAAAAACTTGACCATGCAGGCACCGCTAAGGTTGGAGTATGAATCAACCACAGTAAGCCCTATAGTACTTGGAGAACTTAGACCATGCATGATAGCACCGATAGATACGACAGTTCGCAAAACCTTGGAACTAGAAATCCAACAAGGAAATCTCAGACTCCAAGAACTTGAAGAAGAAAGGATGCGATTAAGGAAGAAAAGCACTCTAGTGGACGTAGAAGTCAAGAAGCTAGAGGACGAGATAAAGGAAGATTTTCTAGAAAACAAAACCAGGGTGACAGGGTAGGATGCGTATGATCGCAATGACAGATTTAAGGCCTATCACCGTGAATTGATCAGTTTGATGCCTTGGCTTGGACCACACATTGCTAAGCGTATTTACCAGGGTAGTGTGTTGCAGATGGTAAAGTGCACGATGCCGACCATAACACTAAAAGGTGGGTATTATCTAGGAAACATGATGGATGACAGGATGAAACTTTTCACAAGTGGTGCAACCACCTGACTAGCCGATGGAAGAATAGTCTTAGCGCTCTAGGCAGTTAATAGGGACCACGAGACTATAAACTATTCTACCCGAGAGTTGCGTGATGTTGAATATACGCGCAGAAGCAAAGAGTCACAAGGTCTGCGACCACACACAGGGGGGCTGTGCTACTACGCAGGTTGACTAGAAAGTGACTGTTGAAGTCACTATTCATGATGGGATGCTCGACTCGAGACCAAATGGAGCGTGTGCCAGGCATTTAAGACGCAATTTATGGGCATCATTTGGGAAAATCTGCCACGAAGGGAGAATTAATGAATCAGATTTGGGGGAATAGTCGAATTCAAATTCAAAAAGCGCTATAAAATACAAAGGGATTCCCAGCAAACAACACTTGGTCATTTGCGAATTGAGCTATTGAGCAGAGCCCTGATTGTTGTGTGCCGAGCGTTGATTGATCCCCTAAGTTCATGAATGCTAGATTTCTGGACAAATACGATGGAAACAACTAAGGATGTTATGGAGATAACTGAAATGACTACCGAGGAGGCCGCATAGGCCTTGACTGTAGGGGATGCTCCAGAAGATGCTGGGATGGTGGCAGAAATCTCGAAATCATTACGCACACCAAGACCCAAGAAGGACAAAAAAGTGATGGTTCCTGTATGTGTGTCCCCACAGAACCCGCTGCGCACCAAGTTGTCAATGGAGGAGAAGGGGAAAGCCATCACCATCGAGACTGATGAAGAAGAGGAAGACCTGGAGGACCTAATCATCGCAGAAGACAAGGATGAAGGCATGGAGGAGGAAACTCAACCTGCGCACCCCCCGACAAAGTTGCCCACCTATGTCCCCCCACAAAAAGGGAAGGCTAAAGTGCCCAAGGACCTGGATGAGACCAAGAGCTTGCTCTAGACCCCGCTCCTCCCAGAAAACATTATGTTTGAGGGCACGCACCTAGGACGGGTGCTGAGCCTAAAATTCGAAGATTGGGACCTCGCTGACCACGAGAAGTTCCCTCACCTTGAGACCAGGCACCTCATGAAGCCCAAGTAGAACACTGTGGTGGGGGTTATAGAACTAGAGCCATGAAAGTGGTTGCGCGGAGTGGAAAAGGCTGGGCTACTAAACCTGCTCTAGGTGCCACATTTCCATCGTGCCCCAATAACCATTTTCATCATCAGGCAGCTGCTCTGCCTGGTGCATGATGGGTGTTTGTGGCTAGAGGAGCCCATCCCCATCATGACAGAATTGATTCACTGCATCTCCCAACTTCCATGAAAAGGAGAGGACCCCATGGACATCTCAGAGGGGAAGAGTAGTGACTTGGCCATCGTAGAGGCCATGAAGAAAAAATACAAGCTGGCAAAGAAGAAACGAGGCTACACCATATCCAGCATCACTAACCAAGCAGTAAAAGTGGCAACCCAAATACTGGCTGGTAAGGTTATGAGCAAGTGTTGTGCAGATGAAGTACCCACGCCGATGGTCGCACTAGCTGAGTAGTGTGCAGAGGAGGTCCAGTTTAACTGGTCCAAGTTCCTCTGCAAGGAGTTTTTAGAGAATTGCCATGAAGCTTAGGAACAGGGAAAAACGTTCTGCTATGCATGGCTTCTGCTATGCATAGTGCTCGTGGTAGGGGAATTACCAGAGGATAGTCAATTTCCCATAATTGATAGGGACTTGCCAGAGGCCGCGAAGTACGCTTTGCTTTGGGCCACAAAGGATGCTAAGAGGATCCATGACAGTAAAATATTTTGGGTGTTCATGGAGATGAACCTCGGAATGGGGATCAACTGTAAGCCACAGTTGTCGCCCACCATCTACAACAGCCTACAGAGTTTTGCAAAATTCAAAGCAGACATCCACAAAATCTACATCAAAGCGTGCAAGGACCCGACCAAATAGTGGATAAAGCTACCCTTCGTAGCCACAAACAACTTCATTTTTAATGTACTGGAGGCATGGCCACCGGAGTGGCGTGCCCCAGACATCGTGGAGATAGTGAAGTCGACGACACAAAGGAAGAAAGATGAGGCCAAGCTGCATCGCAAAGTTGGCCAAAAAGTGAAGGAAGGAAGCAACAACAACAGAAGTATGGGCGGTGCAGGACGCTGCACAGACAACAACTAAGTAGGAGTAGGCCGTAGCAGTAGAAACAGTAGCGCAGGAGGCAGTAACGAAGGCGAGGGAGGGTCAACTGTCACCTTCACATGGGCAAGAAGCAGAGCAAGAAGAGGAAGGCACGGACCCACGAACCGCATCAACCTTGTTCAAGCTCCAGCACCCAACTGAGTGGGTAAGGTCGCGTAAGAAGGTCAAGGCATTGAAGTTGTCAATTGACCCGATCACCCGAACCGAGGGTGATATGCACAACATCGACGAGATAGTGTGCAATGTCACCTCTGAGGCCCTCAAAAATTTCATGTAGGAGAACTAGATTGTGTTGGGGGCCCTCAGAGCACAGTTGTGGGAATTGCAGGTATGCCCTCCTCAGGCTGGTACCCTTTCAACCAGCCTCGTAGTCGAAACAACGACAACATAACAGATGTTGCGCATATGGATGATGAATACCATAGTGCTACCAGAAGGGGCGCTAGTGACAACAAATGAGGCTGACAGCCCTACAATTAACACACTAAAGGGTCTCGGTATCAACATAGCTACACTCCCATGAGAGACCTTATATGTTTTATAGGATGGGATAACTGCTGAGCTACAAGCTAGGGAGATCTGAACACTACAAGTCCTCAACAAGCAGAAAATCAATATCGAACAATTGAGCTTTTAGTGCGATGAAGTGGTGTTGTAGAATAAAAAACTGGTACAGGTAATAGACGATGCTTTCCAAAGCGTCCCGGAGCTGGCCATCCCAACATACATGCCATCAGAGGCACGGATCCATAGGTTAGTAGCAGGGGTACGCGAGGTGAGGGAAGAAATGACAAAGGTGTAGCTGGAGCTGAACCTTCAAATCACCGAGCTGCGATTAAAGGCGTAGCCATCCACCCCCTGGTTTGAGGTCCTCACAAATCTGTAGGAGGACCCCAACATCCAACACTTAGATACAGGGGCGCGAGAACTCCAAGAACAGTATGACAAAATCAAAGGAACTGCACAAATGGTAGCCCTCACTTAGAGGCTCGTGCGGATGCAACATGCTAAAGCACTGAAAGAACAGGTGGATGTGACATGACACAAGGAAGTAGTCCTGAAGGCACGCGTTCAACCTTGAATCGATGAGGCCTTCACCATCATAGAAGAAATTGAAGGCAAGCTCACACAAATTCAGGGGATGCACGAACTGATGCAGAGAAGCACTTCCGACACAAAGGTCTCGGAACAACGTATGTAGCAGATCCAGCAAGAAGTAGCTCAATGTGTTGCTGACCTTGCTGCAGTTCTAGAATAGTTGGAGAGACTCCACGCAAAGATCTTTGCACTGACAGAGTGACTCAAGGGCGAGTCACGATGTTTGTGTTGGAGGCTTGTTGGGCATGGAATCTCCCAAAGGCATGTTTTGGGGCTTAAAGCCCAAGTTTTGACTGAATCCTATTATAAAATCCCCACAAATTACGGGTGCCAGGCGTGAAAGTATAATAGAGTCATAAGGTTGTCCACCCTAGTTTTTGTAATGTAATGTCGGGTAGATAGACCTACCCATGGTCTGCGAACAATGGAATTGTATAAATAGAGTGAGGCTCTAAGTGTAAAAGATAGCTAACAAATGGAATAGAAGATGAGAAGCCTAGGTGATTAAGTCGAAGTGTAAAGTGTACCTGTGGATCATAGAATAGGAGAAGGCTCTGCAGCTGAGTACACAAAGGCCTAGTAGTCCGTAGCTGAGTGCGCGGACCCTTGCAACTGAGTGCATAGGGAAAGTCAAGTTTGTAACCATTGGAGAATCAATAAAGATAAGTTTTACTATAATTCTGTGTATCTTTTCTTGGATTAATGCATGATTGGATATAATTTGCAAGTATACTATTTATTTACTACGCGAACCTATATGAATTTTTTGTATTTTTAAGTATAACTTAAGACCTTTAAGTAGGAAAAGGTGTTTACTTAATACTAGAAGATAAATAAGATCTCGAGTAATAGCGCAGAGCACAGCACAGCCCTTGGTTAGGGCTGTGTGAAGGTGGGATATCAGGCCGCAAGGAGCGTAAGGTGCGTGAAGCCACCTGCGCGCAGGAACAAACAAAGGACCAACTGAACCTTTTAGACATCTCAAGGGTGCAGAAACCTGGTTCTAGCACCCTCCCATACTACTTTGGGTGAGACCTCAGTATGTGCTCCGCAGACTATTACTGAAAGGTCCAGTAGTACAGGGATTTGTTTCGCTAATTAACTCCGAACCTGGGTCAGGCCCCAACAAGCCAACACCATCTCTCATCCATCTTTCCTATATAAACATCCCTTCTTCCCAAGCACAGACTAGTGTGAAAATCAGAGTTAGAGTTTTGGTTGAGTGTGAATATATTATTTTAGACAAGTAAGCTATTACTAGTTGTAGCCATCTAGTTATGTGAGGGAGAAGTGTGTTTGGTTTGGAGTGAAGCCTAAAGGGAAGAGTCTTTAAACTATTTTTATTTGAAGCCATCATGAAGGGCTAGCAGAAGTGTATGGGAACCTAGTCTCGTCAGAGGAAGACTGTGACGTCAAGATAAATGGTTGTAATCTCTCTTTGATATTAATATACAAAGCTGTCCATTGATTTCCTACATGTTTTGTAATATTACATATTCGTGTCTTAATGCTTCTTGACTTATTAAGTAGGTTGAATTGCAATTTGTCTATTATTATGGTTGTTTGTTGTTGTTGTTTAATTGTTTCAAGAGCTTGAATAAGAAAGCGAGAGATTGCTGGACCGAGCAAGCGAGGAAATCATCAAGCAGGATAAGCGACCAAGAGGTAGGCCCTCTTGATTGGTTCTAACCTAAGGAAATATTCCATAGAATGTATCTGTTGTGGCTAGACCCATTATCGGGCTAGAGGAATTCGTTCGTGTCTGCACTTATAATTTTACTTCACCACAAGGCCCCCGAGAAGGAAGTTGGGTTTTATCTGGAGCACGCTAAGCAAAATTTTATGTAAGCCAAGAAAAGCTTCACTGAGACCTCCACCTCAGGCTGCGAGAACAAGGTACAAGAAACCAGTGCACCTACAGAGGTTGATCCCTCTGTACTCACTACATTCTTGGAGACCTGTATAAAATTGTTGTGTGATAGAAAAGTTGTGGAAGGCTTGCAAGAATTAATAAATAAATGTTCCATCAAAGAGAAGCTCCCTGAAGGACACCATGTGGTCAGAAATATTGGCAAACATAAGGAAAGAACAGGGCGTGAGATGAGGCTCATCACGCAGATAGGTGATTATGAGATGGACCAGGTCATCTTTGATTTGGGGTACGATGTGAACTTTTTGCCAAAACAAACATGGGAAAGGATGGTTATACCTACGCTATAGTGGTCTCCAATTTAGCTCAAAATGGCAAACCATTAGAAAATCATCCACATGGGATGATTATATGGAGTAAAAGTTGATATAGAAGGTGCGAGCGCGATGGCCGACTTTGAGGTTATAGAAATTGTTGATGACAATAATCCATACCCCGTGCTCTTGGGAATTGAAAGGGCCATTGATATGAATGCAGTCATCTATCTGAATAAGAGGACGATGTCATTTGAAAGGAAATCACTTCATGTTGTAGTATTGTTAGACCCTGCAAAAGGGGCGCGCTATACTGAACCAGCTCGCGATTATGAAGAAAGTGAGGATGAATTGGACCAAATTTACAAAATAACAGCGTGAGACCAGGAATGGATCAATCCAATGACACATGGATAGACTGCATGGGACCGGGAGAGTTCCTGCACCTGAGATTCAAACGAAGAGTTGGAGCATTGGTAGAATTGCTTGCATGAAGTATCCACATTGTGATGTAATATGATGACGAAGACACTGCGCTGTGTTTCATCGAAGGTAAGGAAATTACCCTATTTTGATGGTTTAACTAACGTAGATAAGTTTTTCAATGAATTTGAGCGTGAAGTTCTTGAGGATCATCGCTTCCAAGAGTTAGGCTTGGCCTTGCACTACACTTGCACGATGGTGGGTTACACATAAATACAGTTTTGATGGATGGCGATATTACAGAAGAATGATGAGGTTACAGTTTAGGAAGCCTAACACTAGGTTGACTGAGAAATATAATGGAAGGGATGATCCACATGATCACCTAGCGAAATGGACTAAAGCATGGGGGACAAAACCGCAACCAGAGTGGGTGCATATATTTTGCCATACTTTGGATACAATTCCCATGAACTGGTATATGGAAATGTAGCTCCACCATGGCACTATGGAGTGGGATATCTTGAGGGAAGGGTTCTTATTGACCTTCATCTTTGAAGATGGCTTTTCCAGCGTCAATGAAGCTCTATAGGAGGTTAAGGCAATTATCTTTAGAACGTCGTAAGAACCTATGGAATGGGTCCAACCAGACTGGAGCACCCAGCTGTGCCATGCACTGGAATGCTATAATATAACCATTGAAGAGGAGGATGAAGATCTGAGAAACATTAACATTCCAGAGGTAGAAGGGCATCGTGAAGTTGAGGGCCCACAAATAGATAACCTGGACATCACCGCGCTATTGAAGACAAAGCAAGTAAATATTGGCACTGAAGCAAAATCAAAGTTTGCAAAGATTGGAGACTATTTGGACAACACTACCATGGATAAAGTTGCTGAGTTACTATGTGAATACCAGGATCTTTCCCCACTAATTTTTTGGATTTGAAGGGCATAATTGGTGATTTTGGCATTATGAAGATTACTCTGAAGACTAACGTGAAGCCTATTAAACAGAGGCCATATCACCTTAATCCTAAACATAAGGAAAATATTTTCCAGGAGTTGGATAAGATGCTTTAGGCGGGCATCATAGAACTTGTTGAGGAATCTGATTGGGTGAGCCCGATGGTAGTTCAGGAGAAGAAACAGAAAGGTGAAATAATAATTTGCATAGATCTGTGAAAGCTTAACGATGCGTGTGTCCATGACCCATTCTTGAAGTCATTTACAGACGAAGTGTTGGACAATGATGGAGGGTAGGAGGCCTACTCATTTACTGATGGGTTTTCAAGATATCATCAAATTAAGATCATGCCTGAGGATAGGTGAAAAATGACCTTTGCGACGGAATGGGGTGGTTTTTAGTACACTATGATGCCGTTTGGACTTAAGAATGTGTCTGCAATATTTTCCCACATAGTCATAGCAACGTTCAAGGAGTTCATTCATAAGTTCTTGGAAGTATACTTTGATGAATGGATGGTGTTCGGACTAGTAAAGTGCCATGTAGCAATTTTGTGCCTGATGTTCGATATGTGTCGCAGGTACTAGATCGCTCTAAATTTGAAGAAATGCATATAGTGTTCCCTTTGGGATCTTGCTGGGTCACATGGTATGTAAGAAAGGATTGATGGTGGACCCTACAAATATTGCAGTCATTGTGAACTTGGAGGTCCCAAGGAACTTTAAGCAGCTGCGTGCAATGCTGGGACATATAGGATATTATAGAAAATTTATCAAAGCCTATGCTTAAATTACTGCGCCCATGGAGAAACTGCTAAAGAAGGACACAAAATTCTGTTGGGATGAAGAATGTCAGCACAACTTAGATGTATTAAAAGAAAAGATGGTCACTGTGCCGATCTTGGTATTCCCTAATTTGAAAAAGAAGTTTCACGTACATGTGGCTACCTCTTACATTGCATTGGGTGCAGTGTTAACGCATGCCGGTGAAAGAGAAATGGATCACCCTATAGCCTTCGTCAATAGGAAATTATCGAAGGCTAAGAAGAATTATTCAATGACTGAGCGCGAAGGATTGGCCATGGTGTACATGCTGCAAAAATGCATGCACTATCTGTTAGGAGGACATTTCAAGATGTACACAGATCATTCCACCTTGGAATACCTAGTCAATAAGCCTGTGTTGGGGGGGAAGATCTACATATGTTTGGTATTATTTCAGGAGTATGAATTTGAACTCATTGTGAAGCTAGGAAGGTTAAATGTGGGACCTGATCATCTGTCGTAGATCGAAATAGGAGAGGAGCCGAATAATATGGAGGAAGGGTTGCCAGATGTGCAGCTCTTTGCGATGTGCATAGAAGATAATAATTTTGCTGATATTATTCACTTCTTCACTATGGGGATGGCACTAGAAGGATATACGAGTCAACAAAAGAAGGAATTAGTAGTGCACACTACATATTTTTCAGTTATTGTGGGACATTTGTAAAAGATGGGTGCCAATGAAATATTGCGAAGATATGTGCTGGACTTTGAGAGGGATAACATTCTCGCTGAAGCTCGTGGAGGGGCTGCGGGAGGTCATTATGCAGGCAAGGCAACATTGCAGAAGATTTTGCGCGTATGTCTATGGTGGCCAAACTTGCACAAGGATTCGAAGGCATATTGTAAGGCAAGCGATGCATGTCAAAGAACTGGCAAACCACCATGAAGGGATGAGTTGCCATTACATCCTCAAGTATCTTTGCAACCATTTGAGAAGTGGGTGATTGATTTTGTTGGGCCAATTCAACCTCTGAGAAAGAAAATAGGTGTGCTCTATATTGTCACCATGACGAAGTATCTAACCAGATGGGTAGAAGCACAGCTGGTTAAGGATTGTATAGGGGCTACGAGAACAAAGTTTTTATTTGAGTATGTCCTAACTAAATTTGGATGCCCGAAAGTGCT
Organism: Pinus tabuliformis; assembly: GCA_031772625.1. Classification (NCBI taxonomy): domain Eukaryota; kingdom Viridiplantae; phylum Streptophyta; class Pinopsida; order Pinales; family Pinaceae; genus Pinus; species Pinus tabuliformis. Next base: position 1,124,518,784 of record CM062815.1, on the reverse strand, counting down.
GATGAGTGACATGGGTACACACTTTCTAAACAAAACGATCAACATGCTGACTGAAGAATTCCAAATCTACCATCAGAAGAGTACATTGTATCACCCATAGGCCAATGGAACTATTGAAGCCTTCAATAAGATTTTGGAGAATGTGTTGACAAAGATATGCAACGCAAAACGAAATGACTGGGATGTGAATGTACCCGCAGTACTATGGGATTATAGGACTACTTGTAAGAAGTTGACAGGGAAAATTCTCTTCATATTAGTATATGTGGTCAAATCTGTAATGTCGATGGAGTACATTATGCCTAGTCTGTGCATAGCAGTGCTGACGGATATGGCAGATCGTGAGGCCTTGGAGTAATGACTCACGCAACTGATGGAGCTCAAAGAAGATAGAATTTTCATAGGATTCCGTCAACAAGTACATAAATAATGTGAAAAAACATGGCACAATCACCACATCAAGCTTCGCACGTTCAAGGTAAATGATCTTGTCCTGTTATATGATAGAAAATTCACTAAATTTATGTGTAAATTCCATATGCATTGGTTAGGGCCATATATTTTCAAAGAAATTACAGATGGAGGTGCAGTTTAGCTCGCGAAGCTGAATGGGGAAACTTTTCCTGGAAGAGTGAATGGAAACAGATTGGAATTATACACAGGGGATCCTTCAAAATGACTATGTGGCAACAGGATAATCTTATTGCTCCAAGCAGTTGCAAGGGATCACAAGACTATAAACTACACTGTCCAGTTTGGAGGACAACGCAACGGGCAGGCTGCGTGAAGAAGGACAGAGACACAATCCATGAAGTTGCGCGTAGGAAGCTGCACCATGGAGGAAGCTACCACACAACACAGTAGGAAAATGACCATTGGAGTCATTGTTCATGACTTGACGACCAGAAGATGGTTAAGGGGAGCAGGATAATGGAATTTAAGGAAAAAATCTTTAAGATATACCGCCAAAACAACATTTATTATGAGAAATTGGGGGGAATGGCCAGATTTGAATTCAAAACTACCTATAAATTACACGTGTCGGTCCAACAAAGAACACTTTTCACTCTCAAAATTGTTAGTGAAATTTGATGTCTGTCACCTATGAACTGATCAGCTTAGGAAGATTTAGTCATGAGCCTCGCGTTTGCTAAGTTGTCTAAGCTAAACCAGAAGTTTATTCTAGGAAAAATGGTTGCACCCAATACTATTGAAAATGTGAGTACTGGTGATGTTGTCTCTGAGGCAGCCGCTCCGGAAGTTGTAAGTATGGAAGCTTCGGCTCGTGTTCCTACGGCACCGAGGTCGCCTAGACCAAACCCTACCCCTACAAGAGAAAACCAAACAATCTAATCGAAGAAGGACAAGTAGAAGAAGCTGGTGCTAGTCCGCGCGTCCCCCAGGAAGCATACTTAAACCCAGAAATAGAAGAAAGATAAGCAGCTAGAGAAAGTAGCTGACCTAGAAGTAGAAGAAGACCAGGGAACAAAATACATTGATGCTAAAGGAGTAGAGCCCATAAACAGGCTCCCTAAGTATATCCCTCCACGGAAGGGAAAACCAAAGGTCACAAAGGACCCAAAGCCATATCCATGCCCCTGATCCCTGATCATGTCCCATTTGAAGGTCTGCAACTCACAAGAATCCAACTATTGAAAATGGAGGATTGGGACCTCGCAGATCATGCTAGGGTTCCCCACTTGGTTATAGATAAGTATATGAGAAGGATTTATTATGCAAAATCAGGTGTGACAACATTAGAGACAGAGGAATGGGTCTGTGATGTGGAGCACTTGGGGTTACTTGATAAAGAAGAGAATTTCGAATTTGATTGCAACTCATATGTGATGAGGTGGCCTCCAAATCACTAACTACCTTTGAGCTTCATGTTGGCTTGTTGGGGCCTGACTTAGGTTCAAAAGTGTTTTAGCCAAGAAAATCTCGAAACTACCGGCCCTTTTCGCAACATTCTGCGAATCGCAAACTGAGGTCTCACTCGAGGTAGTATGGGAGGGTGCTGGAACCAGGTTTCTGCACACTATGGATACCTAGATGAAGTCTGGAAGGTTCACGAACTAGTCCTACGCATTGTGCTACTTCCCCACAGCTACTTGCTCAGTGCAACTACCTTCGTACGGCTCGGATGACGAGAGTGACCATTCTTTACCCTTTACAGTGCTTATTAGTATTATGGATCTTGAATTAAATTAAGTGGGCCTAATGCTTTCCTTTATCATTCAACATAAATAGACATGCACACAATTATAAACTGTAAATAGAGGCATAAACAGAAACAGAGCAACAGATATGTGATATTCTAAAACTCACTTATCTTTATTAATGCTTTTTCTAGTTATAATCCACTTCCTACCCTGCGCACATAGCTGCAGGGGTCTACGCACACAGCTGAGGACTCTATTAGGCCTCTGTACACACAGTTGCAGATCCTCTTCTACTACGATGACCTGCGACTTAGACTTACAGACTCAAAGCGAATATTACTTTCAGAAACCCATACACTTAAGATCTGAACAAAAGCTACCTTCTACACTTAGAGCCTCACTCTATTTATACATTCCCATGGTTCGTGGACCATGGGTAGGTCAACACCTTCTAGATTAAATTACAATATTTTAGGGCGGACTACCCTTCGACTTGACTCATTACAACTCACAATTCGCGCACTTCGCAGAGCCTTTACAATACCATTACCCAAAATTGTGGGCTTTAAGCCCCAAAATCGTTACATGGGGGATCCACGGCCCAACAAGCCCCCAACACAAACATCGTGACTCGTCCTGCGTCACTTGGTCGGTGCGGTGATCTTCGCTCGAAGTTCATCCAACAATCTCTCAGCTTCGCTTATGTCCGTAGCACATTCTTCTGCTGTCTACTGTACCCGTTGTGCGCGTATCTCCAATGTTTTGTTGTTAGGTGCAATTCCTTTCTTGAGTGCATATACGCCCTGCATGTGTGCTAGCTTTCCCTCGATCTTGGCGGTGATCGCAAATGCTTCCTTGAGCCAAGGCTGAATTCATTCTTTAAGCACTGCTTCTTTTTGACGCACGACGTCCACCTAGGCCTTTAGAGCCTGGGCCTCCCTCATCTTGGCCAGCCACTAAGTAAGGGAGACCATTTGCGCTGTCCCTTGGACATTGTCGTAAGCCTGCTGCAACTCCCACGCTTCTGTCTCTAACCGTTGGAGTGTTGGGTCTTCCTGCAATGAAGTGAGGGTGACGAGTGACTAATCTAGCAAGCCAGTGCAATCCTATATAGTGAGCTCTATTGCTTCCAACACTACTCGAATGGCATGGTTCCACTGCTCTCTGACCTCTGGTGCTATAGTAGGCTACGCCTTCAGCCTCAGCTCTGCAATCTGCAAGTTGAGGTCCAATTGGATCCTCGTTGCTTCCTCCTTCGCCTCGCGGAATCCACTAGCCATTTTGTGGATCCGTATACCTACTGGTAAGTATGCTGCAATCTTGACCTCGGGGATGCGGCGACAGGTTTCCTCGACGATTTGCTCCAACTGCCAAGTCTGTGCTATCGCTTCATCGTGTTGGAGGCTCAGCTGCTTGATGTTGATTCGCTATTCACTGAGCATCTATACTACGCATCCTTCCCTAGCGTGGAGCTCTATCATCGCTCCATCCTGTAGCTAGTCTAAGATTTCTTATGGGAGGGTAGTCAAGTTTAATCCAAGTCCCTTGAACCGGCCTACCACAGTTCTATCCTCCGCGTTGTCTACTGGCAGTGCGACAGTATTAGCCATTTTGGCCTGCAGCAACTGCTCTGTTGCTCACGTACCCATAGCCCTGTAGGCGGCTACCATTCCCTGCTATGGGGGTTGTGCCTAAAGTTCTTGAAGTTGCGTCCTGAGTGCCCCCAACACAGTCTGCTACTCCGTCATTGCCTCCTAAAGCGCCTCCCTGGTGACTTCCCGAACTATATCACTGATGTTGCATAGGTCACCCTCGGTCAGTGTGATAGGCCAACCACCCAACTTGGACACTTTGGTCTTCTTCCATGGCCCTGTTCATTTTGTCGTGCGCAGCCATTTTAAGTGTGTAGAGGTGGTGCTTGGGTCCACACCTTCTGTCGTATCATTTGTTCCCGGCCCTGTGGTCATGTTCGGGCCTCTTTCTTCTTTTGTCATAGTGGCCCCTCCTACTACTGCCTTTTCTGTGGTAGCCTTCGCTGCCTCCTGGGACGCCCGTACTTAGCTAACTGTTCATTTTGCTTCTATTGTGCTAGAAACTTGGCGGCAGCCTTCTATCTTTGAATCTCTGTCTCATCGCGCACCACCGCATCTGGTGTGCACCATTCTGGTGGCCATGTGTCGAGCACCATGAAAACAACGTCATCTATTGTGATGAAGGGGAGCATGGTCCACTTCTGCTCTGGATCCTTCTGTGCCCTGATATACACATGGTGCATATCCACTTTAAAGTTTGCAAAACTCTTCACACTGTCATATACCGAGGCAGATAGGCATGGTTTCTTGTTGATCCACAGTCGTATGCTCGCCTCCATCAGTATCCAGAAGATCTTGGCTTCTCGGATTCTTGTAGCATCCTTCGTCACCCATAGCGACGCATATTTTGCTGCCTCTGGCCAATCCTAGTCAAGGGGAGGAAACTGACTATCCTCAGGCAATTCACCTATAACCAACAAGATGGATAAGAGCAACCACGTGTAGTGGAAGGTCTTACCCTACTCTTGGGCCTCCCTGCAGTTTGTCAGGAATTCATTGTGGAGGAACTGCACCCAATTGAACCGTACCCCTTCTGCACATTGCTCGGCTAGTGCGATGATCGTTGCTGGTACCTCATTGCCCCGACATTTTCTCATCACCTTTCCTGCCAACAACTGGGTAGAAATGTAGAGTCCTTTGTCTTGAATACTAGTAATAACGTACCCTCTCTGCTTTTTCTCCAACTTATATTTCTTTTTCATGGCCTCTGCAATCGTCAAGTCTCCACTTGTGCCAACTATTTCCACAAGGTCCCTTCCTACATAGGGAAGCTGAGAAATCCTATGAATGAGCTCCGCTGTGATGGGAATGGGCTCTTCCAGCCATAAGTACCCATCGTGCACCAGGCAAAGCAGTTGCTTGATGACAAATATCGTGATTGGGGCCTGATGAAAGTGTGGAATTGATAGGAGGTGGAGTAGCCCGACCTCCTCCACCCCACACAGCCATGTCTGTGGCTGCAGTGTTGTAACGGCCCCTTCCATGCTTTGTTCCATCAGCTCGCTAGTTTCCAAATGAGGAAACTTCTCGCTATCCACAAGGTCCCAGTCTTCAAACTTCATAGTGGGAATGTGGCCCACAACCGCTCCTTCAAACAGAACCCCCTCGGGGAGGGATGGGGTGTTAAGTGTGCTTTTAACGGCATCCAAATCTTTAGGTACTGGTCTGAAAATCACTTATATATGATCTTCGTTAATTAATGTAGGTATTACAGACTCATGTGCTGGTGTGCCTATGTTATTTTAAGCAACAGATCGATAAGATTGTGAAATACACAGGCATTGGAAAATAGTAAGAGAAACACAGCAAGCAAATGCAAAAACACAACAAATTAATAAGGAGTTCACCCAATCCTCCTAGGCTACGTCTCCTGGTCTAGCTTTCAATGGTGGCCCTTTTTATTGTGTCTTTAAGTAGAGTTTTTACAAATGAGGAGCTCAATTTGAGTCTCCCGTAACAGATGATGCTTAGTAGGGTGGCACTTGCATTCTCCAAGCCACTAGAGTACACAGAATCGACCTTACCAAGTCTCGACCTCAACTGGTCTTAATGGGATGAGTCCAATTTGGTACTTAGTTCCTGACAGATATCCTCACAGGGATTGCCTGAACCTCTCAAGCCTTCTCGGTTCTATCTGCTTGATGTTGCCTTAGCTCTGCAGGTCAGCTCGACTTCTTCTGTTCTCTGCTTCTTGCTCTTCTATCTCTTCTGTCTCCTAGCTATTCTTTGTCTGTTCATGGCTTAAATCCAATCCGTCCTTTGACTGTTCACTTCCTCTTCTGGCTCTTTGGATTGCTTGCCTTTGTCCGCTTGGAATTCCCTACTTCTGTGTCATCGCCACTATGTAACGTTTCACAGGAGGTGGCCACTTGTCTCCTTACGAACTAAGCGCCAGCTCTTCCTCGAACAGTTGTTATTCAGATTACTCTACGAAATGATTCATCCACCAACTCAGCAGCCATGTCGGACCCCAAATATCATATGCCTCAGCCTATTCTTTCGTCAAATCCGGTCTCCCATCGGGTGAAATCTCCGCCGTTCGATCTGGGGCCTCCAGATCCTATGGTCATTGCTTTTATCACGCGGTTGACTTGCTCGATCGTTAGCCCGCAATGAGAGTGGTTTTCTCTCTCATCCGCTAGACACATGCCATCCAATGTATGGCATTGCTCGGTCCTCTGAAAAACCCGCTTACTACCCGAAATGCCTCTGATATTCCGCCGGTTTTGGAGCGTGGGACCCGCCTATCGGTTTTAGCGCTTTTCCCATGGTTTTACCTATTTTTCACATGACTAAGTGCTGGGGCTTTTCCTTCTGGGAGGTTTTTAATCGCACATCAGAAACAACCTCTGTTTTTTGATCTGGACTCCCTATTTGCTAGTTTTTGCCACTGCGTGGTCTCCATGGGCCAATAGTCAGCGCGCTTTGACTGAGGGTTCTTATTGTTCCGTGATGGCTACAACTGCCACTGTCCAGAGGTCCTTCCTGATAGCTCATTATTCACAAAATTTAGAATTCTCGTGATCCGGATCTTGAGGGGAGGCCCCCAAGATCTAAAAGATTGAAATGGATCTTGGGGGAAAGACCCCAAGATCTGAAAAAAATTGAAATCGATCTTGGGACGAGAGACCCCCAAGATCTGAAAACTTGAAATGCCAGAAGAAAAAGAGGAGAATGCCCAATAAACAAAACCACAAAGAAACTTTTTATTAAAACCCAAGTGGAAATAAACCAGCTAGGGCAATGGTAGCTTATCTCTGAGAAGAGATGTGGCGGCTACATGCCTCTGAACTGTAAAGGCTACATTGTGGCAGACAATCTGTCCTTTTACAAAATGTGACTTGTTACTTATAGTATTTTTCAGTTACAATACCACGGGTCAATTCCATGGGTGAATGAATACCATGGGTGGATTTTACAATACCATAGGCAAATTCCATTTACAATACCATGCGTAAATTCCATGGGTTAATGAATAATATGGGTGGATGAATACCATGGGTTGATGCCATTTTCCATTCGGATCATTTCAGTTACAATACCACGGGTCAATTCCATGGGTGAATGAATACCATGGGTGGATTTTACAATACCACGGGCAGTTGCCATTTACAATACCATGGGTAAATTCCATGGGTTAATGAATAATATGGGTGGATGAATACCATGGGTTGATGCCATTTTCCATTCGGATCATTCCTCCCTCCTTAAGAAGCAATGGTCCCCATTGCGTAATGTTCCCTCCTGTGAAGCCTTTGTTGAATATGAAGAGCCATTGAAGATAAGGGTTTTATGTGGTTAACCCAAAACCCTGATAAACGAAGATCCGAGGATAGAGATACCTTGTAATTCTTGTGACCAACTGTGATTCTGACAGTGTGCGGCCTAGCAAATGGACTTCGATGACAAGGATTTTATGTGGTTGACCCATAACCATGATGTTGGTTGCTGATGAAGTAGTAGGTGCCTACATAGCCTGGGGTGGGAGGGCACGTCTCCAAATAACCCAAGTTGAATGTTGCTATGTTGAAACTGATGAATGTGAAGCAAGTGCCTACTAAAGTGGGGTGGGAGGGCACGTCTCCAATGGAAACCCACTCCGAATGCTGCTCCAAAGTTAAAATGGACATAACTCGGCCAATATAACTCAAAATATTTATTATAACCTGTTTTTAGAAGCAGAGGGATCATTTTTCATCTTCCCATGAGTTGGAAATCCTTATTTGGACACTCTAAGATCTCAGATTCATGCTGCAACAGTTCCACCGTCACAAAATTTTTGATAAATAGCTGATTTTAAATCAGCGATATCTCCCACATCCGAATTCCGATTCGACCCATTTTGTTTTTGAAATTGGGTGATTTTTCGAGACGAATCCAGATCTAGTATTTGTTTTTGTAAATTTTGTATCAAATGTTTCAGATCTGATCTGAAATGTTGCCGCCCAAAAAAATTGCTGGAAAAAAATGAAAAAAGAAAAATTCTTCCTGCTTGACCCAAGAAAGTGCTCTGTGGAGGTTGTAGCACATGCCTGAAGTTTGTTGAATATTACTGCAAAATTTGAAACTGAAATATGCATCAAACCCTCATTTCCATGGAATCATAACCTGCTCTGATACCACTGATCCGGATTTAAACAGGAACACAGTAAAATATAGAGATAACCATAAAGACAGATATGCAGCGGAAATAATACTTCATTTCATTAATGGGAAATACTGAAATATGCTTACAAATAGAAAGAGAAATAACCCAGCTAGGGCAATGGTAGCTTATCTCTGAGAAGAGATGTGTCGGCTACATGCCTCTGAACTATTCCGAACTGTGTTTACAATGAGGCTCGAAGGCCTATTTATTATTGAGAAGCAATGAAAAACCCTTCACATTCCAAAACCTAACCCTAGAAGATGAAACGCCAAATTGTGGGCCCCGTTTTGGGGTGAGTTGGACAACCAACTTCCCGGGGTCGCGAATTGGTCGTATTATCTCCATTTGATGCGCATGATAGCCCGTTGGAAAGATCTCTCCAAGGAATACGACGGAAAAAATGATTTTTATCAAAAAAATCGCTGGCGGTAGATTTCCAAAAAAACGTCGTTTAGGGCCTCAAAACGGCTCCGGAAGTTTAGGACCCGAAAAACTGCTAAAAATAGTAAACTGCGCTATAATTAAGGAAACTGAAAAACTGAAAGAGACAGTTTTTGGGGTCCAAATGGGATAGGTGGGTGGCCACCAACATCCACCTGGATCATCTCGACATAATTTGAAACAGTCATAGAACTCTAATAATTTTCAAGGATCCAATTCAGATCATGACCTTCCCACTGAAAAAGCTTTTGGACCACCAAAAGTTGGTTTTCCAGCATCAACTAAGTGAGGGTACAACCTTCTCACCTGTCCAATCTCTATCCATTTTGCATTGCTTGGATTTGAACCCCTGAGCCCAATTCTGAGGTACTCAACATCTCCCCTGCGCATCGTTCTCACCTTCCTATCCAGAACTGTGTCTTCCTGCAACTCATTAAGATATTTAGGTAGCAGGTCATTAATAGAAGGCAATTGACTTCACTCTTCGGGATCCTCAATTAGTGAAGGTTCAAACAATCTCAAGCTATCTGCATTTATGACTGAGTAGATGTGCATGTAAGCTGGCAGATCAAGGCAAAAAACATTCTCACCAATTTTCTCAAGTATCTTGAAAGGTCCATACCTGACAAGCTTTAGATTTTTACCTTCACCTTGCATCCTGTCTTTGCTGATATACAACCAGACTTGATCACCAACTTGGAAACTATGCTCCATTCGATGCTTTTCATGCCTTGCCGTGTATTTTGCCTAGCTCTTTTCCAGCTGTCCCTGTACTTCCTGGTGGATATCTTGGATTTGTTCAATGAACCCCATTGCCCTCTCCACATCGCTGTGTCCCTCAACTGTTGTGTCCTTACCAAAGACAAAATCCAAGGGTGACCTGGGTGAAAAACCAAAACAGGTCTCAAAAGGAGATCTCTGTGTGGAAGAATTTTTGGCTCAGTTGTAAGCATGCTGCACATAACACAAATGTTCATCCCAAAGCTTAGGATGCTTGCTGCAATATCCTCTGAGAAACTGGATCACTATCATATTGACTACTTTTGTCTGGCCATCGGTTTTTGGATGGAAAGCTATGATTTTCTTCAGTTTGGTGTCCATCAATTCCCACAGACTTGACCAAAAATTTCCCACAAATAGGGTGTCTCGATCAGATATAATGGAAGTGGGTAATCCAAACTGAACCCATACATGTTGAAAGAACAGTTTTGCAGTTTGTTCAGCTATAATCTGTTTATTACAAGGTATCAAAATACACATTTTTCTGAACTTGTCCACAATAACATACAAATAATCATGACCTTTCCTAGATTTGGGCAGTCCTCCAACAAAGTCCATGGAAACACTTTCCCAAGGATGAGAAGGAACTGGTAATGGAGTGTACAAGCCTAGTTTTCTATTGATGGGCTTGCTTTTAGCACACATAGTACACCCTCTTACATATCTAGAAACTGTCTCGTTCATTTTTGGTCAATAGCAAAACCATTGCAGCTGTGCAACTGTTTTACTTACCCCAAAGTGACCTGATATTAGAGAAATATGTGCTTCTCAAATTATCTTTACTCTTTCAGTTTGTGGAATGCATAGCTTCCCATAATGATATAAGAGTATGTCCTTAATATGATAATCCAATTCTTCTACTCGTTTTCCTTGACTTAAGGTTTCATATACATACTTAAAGTCTATATCTTGAGCATAGTGTTCAATGTAGCTCTCATGTAACACAGAATTATGCTTAAGTATAGTAGATGCATTTATAATGGGTCTAGATAACATATTTGCAACTTTATTGTGTATGTTGTTTTTATATCTGATGACTAAATCAAACTGTTGTAGAAAACCCATCCATCTATAACATCTTGATTGCTGCAACTTAGTTTGGGAGTGTAGATATTGAAGTGGTTGATGATCAGTATGTATTACTATCTCTTTGCCCATTAAGTAATGTTTCCACTTTTTCACACTCTGTACTAATGTATAAAATTCTTTATCATATGTAGGATAGTTAACTACTGAAAAATTAAATGTCTCAGAATGATAACATATGGGTTTACCATGCTGTATGAACACTGCTCCCATGGCATAGTCACTGGCATCCGTTTGGATCTCAAAGGGTCTTTGAAGATTAGGCAGTGCTAGTACTGGTGTTGTACTAATCTTTTCTTTCAAGGTGTCGAAGGCTTTCTACTATTTTCCTCCCCACTGAAACACCTTGTTCAATCTTGTTAAAGCATGTAAGGGAGATGCAATTAAGGAAAAGTTAGAAATGAACTTTCTCCAATATTGTGCTGCTCCTACGAAGCTCCTAACTTCTGTAGCAGATTTAGGTTTAGGCCAGTTTACAATGACTGTCACCTTAGAGGGATCTATCTTCAATTCACCACCCCCTACTATATGTCCCAAATAATTCAAAGATGTTTTGCCAAATTCACATTTTGAGAGTTTAACATAAATTTTTTCTCTTTTCAAAACATCTAGTGTCTGCTTAACATGCTTTAAATGTTCTTCCCATGTTTTGCTAAATATCAGAATGTCATCCAAATATGCAATAACAAATCATCAAGAAAAGGTCTAAGTACATCATTCATTATTCTCATGAAAGTAGCAAGAGCGTTAATTAAGCCAAAAGGCATAACCAGCAACTCATACAATCCCTGCTTTGTTTTGAAAGCAGTCTTCCATGCATCTTGTTCTGCAACTCTGACCTGATGATATCTACTATGCAAGTCTAACTTGGAAAAATAAACAACTTCTTTCAATTTATCTAATAGATCATCTATGCGAGGGAGGGGATAACGATTTTTTATTGTTATCTTATTCAGTGCTCGGTAATCAATGCACATTCTCCATGAGCCATCTTTCTTTCTCACCAAAATGATTGGAGATCCACATGGTGATGTGCTAGGTCTGATGAACCCCTTCTCGAGCAACTCCTGCACCTGCTTCTTGATTTATGCATTCTCTAAAGTAGACAACCTGTACATTCCAATATTAGGTAATGGAGCATCTTGCTGCAAATTAATTTCATGCACTATTTCTATTTTAGGTGGCAGACCTTTAGGTTCTTAAAACAAGACATCATACTCTAAAACAACTTTTTCTAAATCAGCTTGTTGTTTAGCATCACAATGCTCAAACACATTGGTTTTATCAGGTTTCTTTTCCTTTACAACCATCAGTAAAAATTGTTTTTATGAATTTATCATTCATTTCATCTGCCCTGAGTTTATGAGAGTGTAATTATTCTTGAGCTTATGAGCTCTTACAAAGTATCCGATTCCATATTTAATGAGTAGATACTTGTTCTCATCTCTATAGAAAATAGTTTTTCTGTCATACAAGTAAGGACTTCCTAAAACAATTCCACATATATCCAAAGGAATTATGTCTAACTCAACCTCATCTACAAATGCTGACCCAAAAGAAAACTTGAGTTTGCATTATCTAGTCACTTGTCGTTGTGCTTTATCACTTAACCATCCTAATGGGTATGGTTTCTTGTGAGGTGTAGTCAATAATCCCAAATTCTTTACAATTGCTTTAGAAATTAAATTTACTTGTGATCCACTATCAAACAAAGTATCAATCTTTCGATGTTTGGAAATAACTTGAATATGGAAAATCTCATTTCTTTTTCTGTCATTTTCTTTATCAATAGTAGATTGTGCAGAATTACTAGTAGATGTTTCAGAATTCTTACCTTTTATACCTATGGCTCCAATGGTTGTTTCATCTCCCGAGTCTGATCCCAAATCTTTCTGAATAGCTGCAGCAACCTTCTTCTTCTTGCCCTCAAACTTCTTAGGTCTTAACTCTGGATGCAGAATCCAACAATGCTCATCATCATGCCCATCCTTCTTACAGTGAGTGCATGAAGACTTGCTTTTCTGTGCAGTATTAGCCTTCCTTGCTTTCCATTTCTATTTTCTTTTCTCCTTATTCTTGCTTGCAGTGGGTTGGGATGATCCCCCAACTTCTGGGTTTCCATTCTTTCCTCTAGCTTCTAGATGCGTAGCTTGAACAAATACCTCATCTATACTAGTGGGATTAAACATGAGGATAGTGTGCCTCATGTAGCTATGTAGACCACCGATGTAATTCAACAGAGTCTCAGGTGAGTCTAATGATATTCCTAGAATCAATGCTGTCTTCCTAAATTCTTGGGTGTAACCTTGTACACTTTTCCCTTTCAACTCATGAAGAGTTGGCTAGCTCATCATGGCTTGCTGCATGTAGGCCAGTGGATATAACTGCTTTTGATTGTAGAAACAAATTCACTCCAGATAGAAAGAGTCTTACCATGTCTCTTCATGTCAGCTTGGGTCCTACCTTTCCACCAAACCAAGGCAGTGCCTCTGAGGCGTAGGGTGGCCAGCTGAATCTTGCTCTTATCTGAATCGATACTCTACACTCTGCAATAAACATCAATTTTTCTGATCCAATTGTCCAACTTTTCTGCATTCAACTCTCCATCATATATTGGTAAATCAAATTTAACATCTAGTTTAATCAAAGAGGTCTTCTTTTTATGTTCAGGACTATTAAGAGGTGTGAGAAAGTTTTCTTCTTTCCCCTTGCCTTTCGAGTGGTCATGGAGGAGAGATTCTTCTTCTCCTTTATCTTTTTTGGAGCCTGATGCATCTTCATCTTTATGTTTTCTAAAGTCCTTATACATTTCCTCTACCATGGACCTTATGGCCAGGAAACTATCTACAAATTGAGGGTGTAGCCCCACAGAACCTTCCTCTGACATTGTCTTCTGAGGATAGACTCTTCCAATCTCAGGATTAGTTTCGACCAACTCTCCTTCTCCTAATTTGAGCTTTGATCTAGTTAGCATTCAACAGCTAAATCCAACACAAGCTTGTCTAACCTTAACAACCTATAGCTATGATACCACTTGATCTGAAAATCACTTATATATGATCTTCGTTAATTAATGTAGGTATTACAGACTCATGTGCTGGTGTGCCTATGTTATTTTAAGCAACAGATCGATAAGATTGCGAAATACACAGGCATTGGAAAATAGTAAGAGAAACATAGCAAGCAAATGCAAAAACACAACAAATTAATAAGGAGTTCACCCAATCCTCCTGGGCTACGTCTCCTGGTCCAGCTTTCAGTGGTGGCCTTTTTTATTGTGTCTTTAAGCAGAGTTTTTATAATGAGGAGCTCAATTTGAGTCTCTTGTAACAGATGATGCTTAGTAGGATGGCACATGGATTCCCCAAGCCACTAGATTACACAGACTCCCCCTTACCAAGTCTCGACCTCAACTGGTCTTAATGGGATGAGTCCAATTTGATACTCAGTTCCCGACAGATATCCTCACAGGGATTGCTCGAACCTCTCAAGCCTTCTCTGTTCTACCTGCTCGATGCTGCCTTAGCTCTGCAGGTCAGCTCGATTTCTTCTATTCTCTGCTTCTTGCTCTTCTATCTCTTCTATCTCCCGTCTGTTCTTTGTCTGTTCATGGCTTAATTCCAATCCGTCCCTTGACTATTCGCTTCCTCTTCTGGCTCTTCGGATCGCCTGCCTCTATCCGCTTGGAATTCCCTGCTTCTATGTCATTGCCACTATGTAATGTTTCACAGAAGGTGGCTACTTGTCTCCTTATGAACTGAGTGCTAGATCTTCCTCGAACGACCGTTATTCTGGTTACTCTACGAAATGATTCATCTGCCAGCTCAGCGGCCATGTCAGACCCAAATATCATGTGCCTCAGCCTATTCTTTCGTCAAATCCGGTCTCCCATTGGGCGAAATCTCCACTGTTTGATCTGGGGCCTCCAGATCCTATGGTCATCTCTTTTATCACACAGTTGACTTGCTCGACCGTTAGCCCGTGATGAGAGCAGTTTTCTCTCTCATCCACTGGACATGTGTCATCCAATGTATGGCATCGCTCAGTCCTCTAACAAACCCGCTTACTGCTCGAAATGCCTCCGATATTTTGCCGGTTTTGGAGCACGAGACTTGCCTATTGGTATTAGCGCTTTTCCCACAGTTTTACCTGTTTTTCACATGACCGGGTGCTGGGGATTTTCCTTCTCTAAGGTTTTTATCCTACGATGCGTGATTAGCGCCCTCTGTTTTCTAATTTGGACTCCTTATTTGCTAGTTTGTGCCACTGCGCGGTCTCCATGGGCCAACGGTCAGCGTGCTTTGACCAAGGGTCCTCGTTGTTTCATGGTGGCTATAACTGCCACTGTCTAGAGGTCCTTTCTGATAGCTTGTTATTCAAAAAATTTTGAAGACTCGACATAATTTGAAACATTCATAAAACTCTGATAATTTTCAAGGATCCAATTCGGATCAGGTACCCTTACCCTCCCTTTCTGCGGAGGGACATGGGCAGTTTTGCTATAGCACATACTGGTTGGATGTCTTCTTCCATATCTTATTCTAGTTCCATCTATTCAACAAAGGTCGAATGATCCTCTTCCTCATCGTCGCTCTCAATATTAACTATTTTTCCATTTTCTTCCATTGACAGTTTGCCGAAATGCGGATTTCACGGAGACATACGGACCGGTCCTGCTACCTGTGGGTCCTTCTTGGGCCTCGGTGTCCGAGGCAATTTAGGGATTTCTGGTGCATCCCCTACCGGTGGCATAGGACTCTGTGTGGCTCCCTTGGTTGTTGACATGATTCTGATCAGGGACTCCTGTGTATCCTTCGGCAACGCTTCAAACCATGGACTTGCTCTTACGACCTCCTCATTCATCAGGTTCATGCCCGCTTGATAACGCAACAAATTTATTCGCAAAATGCCAAGGGTTGCTTGGTGGAGGGCCATCTGTGATTTATAGGCCCATTGAAATTCAAATTTGACCATCCCCCCATATTCTGGCTCATTAATGCTAGATGGTCGGTAGATAATTTCAAATCTAGTTCTGACTTCCTGTCTTAAGTTCCCACTGCCCACTCCTTTTCGACTTAACTCAAATGTCTTGTCATGAACAGTGATGCCAATGGTCATATTCTTTTTTATCTGCACGGTAGCGTAGCCCCTGCTACGCGACCATGACCCTTGTGATGTACCAACCCTGCGTGCACCCTTGTTGTCACACAGCTCCCTAACAGACTGTTTTATAGTCCAGCACTCCCTTTCAACTGTCTGGGGCACTTAGACTATCTCCTCTTTGGCTAGTCAGGTGGTCGCACCTCCTTGGTGCACCGCTATCACGTGTTGGCGAGAAACCTACGACACGGTCTCTATTGTCACTGCTATGCATGCTGCTGGATGTGGCACGCTCTCTCGATTTCCCCTGAGAGTGAGGTGTTGCCTTAACCATGTCATTCAACCAATTACCTTGCGGTCATACTCCTCTGATTCATCCTTAGGTTTGCGCGTATTCGGCTACAACTTTTTCAGGTTTTTCGTTCAAAAAGTCCTCCTTTAGTCCCTTTTCCAGCTGTTTAATCTTCGCATCTAGCATCATATTCTTCATTCAGAGTAGTATCCTATTTCTTTCCAGTTCACGAAGTTGTGCATTCCCTTGCCAAATAGCTTCCTGAATCCCTTCATACTCCTCTTTGCATGGTCTTATGAGTTCTTCAGTCTGGACTCCACGCACTGTTCTCTTCATCGACATTGCTACATTCATGGCCTCCTGTGGAGGTTCTTCAAGGACCTCAGTTCTTATACCATTCTGTAGCCTCGAACTCGACTTTGCAGCCAGGTTCTTGCATAGCATCGTATATGCCCAGTTGACCACTGGGGTGCGCAAGTTCCCTTTTTTATATTGTATCCGCTGACCCTTATTCATGACTCTATGTACCTTGGCGAATGCTTCCCCCTCGTACTTGGTAGTGCGATCCTTTTCTTCCTCCAATGCGTCCTATTTGGGCTTGCTATTGTAATACTACTGCGCATTGGAATAGTCTGTTCTGTATACGTCTGGTGTGCTTGCAAGTTGTTCTGCCTTTTTCCACCAATCTACCTTAGTTGGGGTCTTCCAAATTGTAAGCGCATCCATCTTCTACATTCATGCCAATTTACGATATTCTTCTGACGTATATGCCCCCATCATGCGGGTGTCACGCGCAACACCCATTCGAGTGAACCACACTACTGCCGTTCCGATACGGTACTTCCAACTTCATCTAAGGGTCCATCCATTCTTGTTACCCCATCATCTGTTGGCATTTCCCTTGCTTTGGCTGTCACATGCCGTAGTGATCGAATCATCATGTTGCAATTCAGCGTTGTGACTTCGTGCAACCGATTCTGCTAGCATTCTATTTCTTCATCTGAATCCGAAGTACAGGAACTGTCACACTCCCATGAGATTCTCCCATCTTCAGTTGGGTTCACCCGATCCTGGTCTTGCACTGTTATTTGATAGATGTAATCCAGCTCATCGTTGCTGTCATCCTCGCACATAGGTTCAGTGTAGCGCGCCCCTTCAGCCGGATCGAGCGGAACTACTATGCATAGGGACTTTTTCTCGAAAATCATTTTCCGCTTCTTCAAGTTGATGACTCCATTCATATCCGTGGCCCAGGCTATCCCTAAGAACGTGGGGTAAGGGTTATTGTCATCCATAATCTCTATTACCTCAAAGTCTGTCTGCGTGCTCGCACCTTCGATATCCACTGTTACCCCTTGCAATCTTACCATTGGCAAGATCTTTTGTTGGTTCGCCATCCATAATTGAATAGTAGACTAGTGCAATGCTGGCCTGCCCATGCATTCCCATGTCTTCTTTGGTAACACATTCACGTCCGAACCCAAGTCTAAGATCACCTGATCCATTTCACACTCGTCAATCTGCGCCGTCAATATCATTTCTCTCCCAGTGTGCAGTGCATGCCTTCCCAGTTTCCAGACTACGCACGGTTCACCCGGACCTGCGCACCTAGCGATCAGCTCTTATAGTCCTTTAACTACCTTATTGTGGCATAGCAGCTTCATGCATGTCTCTAAAAAGGTAGTTAGCATAGAAGGATCCATTCCTATCTCTCGTTGATCCTTATTACCTGAAGTAGAGGCCTCTGCAAAGCTCTTCTTAGCTTCCATAAACGTCTCCTTTGCGTGTTCCAAGTAAAACTCAAGTTCCTTTGTAGGAGCCTTACAAACCCATGTATCTTCCTCAGGCTTCTTCCCCTTATCTTCTCCTATGGCCACACCACTTCTGAGCATCATGTTCACATTGGGGTCTTCTTCGCATGGTTCAGACCTCATCATTTGGATAAATTGAGTCGGAGTAGGCTATAGCACCCTTTTCTCGTGCATTTGTGTGATCAGCGTCAGACAATCTACCTTTTCATGATCAAACTGCTCAGAGTACAAATAAGATATTCTCGTTAGGTTGATACAATCACGAGCGTAGTGCCCTGGTCCTCCACAATTGTAACAGATTAGCTGTCTGTGGCCCCTCCTGGTCCCCATTCCTCCTCATCCTTGTCCTCGCCCTTGAAATACCCCATGCGCTATTGTTTCGGTTGGATCTAGGCCTCGCATTTCTATCTGCATTCGATAAGCTGGGGTCCTATCCATCATTAGCTCACAGCTCCGACATGTCCGCTCATCGTGGCCCAGTGATCTATAGAAATTACAAAACAGCTGCTATGGAGTCTGTGTATACTTTTGCAACAGGTGATAGTTGTCCACTGTGTGCTTTCCTCCCACCTGATAGATCGTGCACCAAAGCACAGGCGCTATACTTGGCCTTGCCTATGCCTCTGGTCTCAACAGCATTGGTCCTACTCCTACCAAGCAATTTGCGAATACCAGACAATGATCCTTATCGTGACCCTCGCCCTTACATTTTATGCACCACAGTTCGTCGCACGCTTCCGGTTGGGGTGCCCTATCCTGCTTCAAACTCTGCATCTCCAAGCATAGGTTCTGTAGCTACTCATGGATTTGTTGGACTCCCAACCTTGGATCTTGTATTGATGTTTCATGCAACCTCATCACCATTTCCAATGCTTCCACCTGGGTTGAGAGCTTCTGTTGTGACAGCCCTGTCCTCAGGTGTGGTGTCAAAGACACCACAAACCACGCACGGTTATGTGCATCTGTCAGTGTCATATTAGATCCGCGCGGATCGTACTTTTTAGCCTTTGATCTAGATTCAAGGGGGTTTCGCCTGGAAGAATCACAATCTCCTTAAATTCGATGATCGACTGTGTCTCTAATTTTGGCCGGCTAAATTCTCTGTTCAATGCGATCTAGATCTCTGCTATTATTGCTTTTGGGTGATCATTCGAGTGCTTGATATACCAAGTCAGTGCGTGATCCTGCAGTGTGCTTACCAATGTGGCCTTCTGAATGTTGTCATCCATAACCCCGTGTGCTTCCCATATTGCTCTTACTATGAACCAAAATTGATCTGGATCTTCGTTCCCTACTCCAATGAATACATGTAACTTGATTGCACTCACCATGCTGAACTGCTGGTTTGGTGGAGGTGGTGTAGGCGAAGATGGAGGTGAAGGAGGTGACGTGAGTGGCAGCGCAAGTGGGGATGGTAACTGCAGAATGCATTTCCTTATCAAACTAACCATACTCCTCAGAGAAACCCAAGCGCACTCTTCCTCGCTCACTTGCGGAGGTGAAATTAAAGTACTATTTCCTAACCCTTCGATACCTTTGTAGGCCTTTCTGCTCTGGGTTGTTCCACTCATTAATGTATTCACATCACCTGTTTTTCACATAAAAACATCTTAATCTAGGTATTCAAAGATTTGATGTACTTACCTCGTGGTCCCTTGAGAAAACGTCTTTCTGCTTCGTTGTAGCTTACATTCATGTCTATCAAAAATCCAGTGATAAACCCTCCTATTATCTAATTGAGCCAATGGTCTACAACCCCTGTGATCTTATCTTCTAAGGCCTCTAGCCTGCGCACCAACTCCAGAGTCCACACTAGTGGTTTATCAAGCTTATACCTTCCCTGGCTGTCGGATAACCTCGTGATCCAATCATACAACTCTGAAGAGAAGGACGCAAAGAAGATCTCGTGGATTTCCATATATACGTAGCGATCCAGCCACCTCTTCTCAGATATCTGCAAGGTTTTGTTTTCCTGTATCACGAACTCGTGAAGCTTCTGATCCAACCAATCTTCAATTTCCTTCTTCATAGGTTCCAGTGTTCTGACATCAAACATCCCTTAGGAAGATCCCGATCCCAGAAACGAAACCATTTGTTGGCTTGTTGGGGCCTGACCCAGGTTCAGAAGTGTTTTAGCCAAGCAAATCCCAAAACTACTGGCCCTTTCGGCAACATTCCGCAAATCGTGGACTGAGGTCTCACCCTAGGTAGTATGGGAGGGTGCTAGAACTAGTTTTGCGCACCCTAGGGATGTCTATATGAAGTCTGGAAGGTTTGCGAACCAGTCCTACACACTGTGCTACTTCCGTGCAACTGCCTGTTTAGTGCAACTACCTTCGCGTGGCTTAGATGATGAGTGTGATTGTTCTTTACCCTTTATAGTGCTTATTAGTATTATGGATCTTGAATTAAATTAAGTGGGCCCAATGCTTTCCTTTATCATTCAACATAAATAGACATGCGTGCAATTATAAAATGTAAACAGATGCATAAATAGAAATAGAGCAATAGATATGCGATATTCCAAAACCCACTTATCTTTATTAATGCTTTTTCTAGTTACAATCCACTTCCTACCTTACGCACATAGCTGCAAGGGTCTGTGCACACAACTGCAGACTCTACTAGGCCTCTGCGCACACAGCTGCAGAGCCTCTTCTACTACGACGACCCGCGACTCGGACTTACAGACTTAGAGCGAATATTACTTTTAGAAACCCATACACTTAATATCTGAACAAAATCGACCTTCTACACTTAGAGCCTCACTCTATTTATACATTCCCATGGTCCGCGGACTAGGGGTAGGCCGACACCTTCTAGATAAAATTACAATATTCTACGGTGGACTACCCTTTGACTTGACTCATTACAACTCATGCTCCATGCACTTCGCAGAGCCTTTACAATACCATTACCCAAAATTGTTGGCTTTAAGCCCCAAAACCGTTACGTGGGGGATCCACTGCCCAAAACTTCCTCTCGAAATTCTAAAAACTAGGGTCCTATAATACCTTTGTTTCTCCCAAACCATAATATATGTTAGAAAATGGAGAGAGGTTTTTGTAAATGATGATTTTGGTAACAAACATTTCTTTTCGTTTTTGAAAATTCATTTCCACCTACTTGGAAAGCTCATTTGAAAACACTAACTAACAATAGGTAAATGCGGGAAAACATGCCTACAAAAATTCATCTGAATATCCCAAACCATAACCTTTGTTACAAAACTGAGAGTGGTTTTGTATATGTGGAACAAAAACCTCCTCCAATTTACCACAATTTAGTTCTGATTATCCACAATACGCTCTAAAAAAAGGTGACTGAAACATGAAATTTCTGGAAAATATGCTTTAAAGAATCATTAGCATCCCCCAAATCATAACAACTGTTAGAAACCTGAGAGAGGTTTTTGTACATGAGGATGTTATCAACAAAAAATCTCTTTCCATTTTTGAAAATTCGTTCTCGACTGTTTGTAAACCATGTTTGAATTTACTTTATTACATCATTTAATCATGTTTAAATGCTAAATCAACCAGCTAATGTGACTTAAATTTACATTTTGAGGGCGCATTTACTCTTGCAGACCCATTTATTATTTCTAAAATATTAAAACCTATTATATCAACAAATTTAAATTATCAAAACTAATCATGTTACAACATCAACTCTAATGGGGACTGCTTCGTCCTGTGGGATGCAGAGAACTAGTAGACCAGTTTCCTTTAGTGTTGGGCATGGAGTCATACCATAAAACCATCAACCACTAATTTTCCATCTTATGTAGAAATATAACCAATCCCCATGGATTAGTGTTGTCATTTGAATACTCTACTACTACACACTACAACCTGCAATTGTGAAATGCAACCATATGCCTGCACTAATTCGAATACTCTTTCATACTAAAATCTGAACACTAAAAATTTCTAGAGACTGAAAATATAAGTTGATCTATCATATACTCTTAAAATCACACCACTCATAAACAACAAACACGTTGATCTATTGCATACTGAAACTCAAATTATCTATTCAATCCCAACACCTCTATCTAACTAAACTGAAAAAATTTACACTGTTAGGTGTAATCTACTTTCCAATGTAACCAAGTGCAGAGTGGATTTATTGACAAACCACATTTCCAACAACTAAAATTTGAAGAATATATACAATATGAACATGAAATCCCATGGGAAACTTATACTCACAGGTGTACTTTAAAAGCCACATCCTTTGTAGACATTTTAGATTTATGACCATGGCTGAGAGGGAGAGACATATACTATTGATTGCAAGCATCAATGAACCTTGCATAGCAGTAAAGGTAGCTGAAATTTTGAAACAGTAGGATTGGTTACCTAGTGGAATCACCATATGACAAAGTGGAGTCACCAAGTGAAATAAATGCAACCAATAATAAATGCCTACTCCTTGTTCACCAACAAGGAATAGATCTAATCTTTATCATTCCCCGGAGAAATATATCTTCGTTACTTCGCTCCCTAGTGACGACATCATATGTTGTACCTGTTTCCTGTAGGCAGTCCTTGGCTGCAAAGACTATGCTAGGAAACCAACTCAACCAGCCTTTAGGTTCAAGATGGCCCTTGAACCAGAGGTGGCTCCCTCAGTGGTTAAGAGGATTTGTTTAACGTTGTTCACCAGTCACTAAACAACAACCTTTGAAGCACAATGGCCAAATTTATGGTTTTAATTGGGGTTGGTTGGCGATCAATGACAATCTCTATCCATGATTAAAGGCCTCTCTCATAGGGTTCCTTCAGAACGTGTCAACTTCTAGCCTGACAGAATGACTTACCTTTTCAAGGATTATGATAGAGGAATGTAAGGAGATTCCTAATAATTAAGAAATCAGATAGACTTCTTAACAACTAGGGAAATTTGGATGCATGTAGAATATTTCTACAACCTAACAAAATATATTCAAAGGAAACTGAAGGCCAAACTGAAACCAATCTAAGAGGAGCTATTTTGAACAGATAGTCCAATAAGCTAATATCTTTTAATGGCTATTAAAAGGCATAAAGAAAAAACCAGTCAAAGAGGAGTTATCTTGGACAAACAGTACAATAAGCTAACCTCTTTCTAAAGGTTATGATTTTACAGGGGATTTCAGAGAGATTAAGACTTAATCTACACTTACCCACACCTTCATATAAATGCTTTGAACATGTGTAGAAATAAGATATGAAACACTAGAAAGACATACTAGAAAACACAAAATTATATCAAACTGGAGCTAGAAGGCTTTCATTAGAAATAATATAATAGAAGCTATTACAAAGTGAAGAGCCTTGGCATCAAAATCCCACACATATTACTTCAATTAATGAAGTATTTATACAATTTCCTCACAAAATATCTTGATAAAAGTATCAAGAGCTATTACAAATATCTAAAAACTCTATTACAAAAATAGAACGCAAATAAAGGTAACTAAAACTATTTGAAGAGTTTTGATACTATCCTTGAGGATTTCTATTGATAAATAAGAGAAACTTGAATTTGATTGCAACTCATATTTATTGAGGTGGCCTCCAAGTCACTAACTGCCTTTGAGCTTTTTCCTCTTGAAATTCTGAAAACTAGGGTCCTGTAATACCTTTTTTTTCCCAAACCATAACTGATGTTAGCAACTAAGAGAGATTTTTGTAAATGATGATGTGGGTAACAAAAACCACTTTCATTTTTTGAAAATTCTTTTCCACCTTCTCAGAAACCGCATTTGAAAACACTGGCTAAAAACTAGAAAATTCGGGAAAACATGTTGTTGGCTTGAGAGGGCGTGACCCAGGTTCAACATTAATTAGCCAAACAAATCCCTACACTACTAGCCCTTTTGGCATCAGTTCACGGAGTGCAGACTGAAGTCTCACCTGAAGCAGTATGGGGGGATGCTGGAACCAAGTTTCTGCACCCTAAGATGGTCGTGATGCCATTTTATTCCTTCTATTTCTGCCTTCGCGCAGGTCACTTAGTTCTAGGGCTTTGTCTTCCTCCTTCCTTATTCCTCCCTTCAATACCTCCACGAAAGGGTACGGCTGGCCTTCACACAACCCTAACCTTTGATTTAGATACTTTCGCGCTGCCAAGGCAACATATTTTCACAGATTGTCAAGTTACCTTAAGAATCTTACTTATCTTATTAGATAATTACAGTTAGCACTATGTAAATAGATGTTCTTACTTGCATTCAAATACCCAACGTAATTGCATTCATTCCCACATCATATAAGCATTATAAAGGAAATTCATACATAAAATGACAAGATGCATTAATTAGAACAAAGACAAAGAATTCCATAATACTCCTCTTTATTGATGTTTCATGTATTTACAGGCTCTATCCACCCTGTGCACACAGCTACAGGGGTCCGCGCACTCAGCTACGGACTTCCACCCTAGGCCTCTATGCACTCAGCTGTAGAGCCTCCACCTATGCTACGACCTGAAACTTAGACTTCTTACCTCAGATATATGACTCTCTTAGTGACTATTGTACTACTTAGAGCTTACTTACTTAGCTCTTTTTATACAATCCCATGGTCCACGGACCATGGGTAGATCTTTTACAACCGACTTTACTTTAAAAAACTAAGGGCATAAAACCCTTTATGACTCATGACACCTTCATGCTCTGTGACCACAAAATGCGGATTCTTTACAAGTTTATTACAAAATTTGACCCAAAACATGGGCTTTTAGCCCCAAAAATGTCCTTTGGGGGATCCTGTTCCCAACAAGCCCCTAACACAAACATCGTGAGTCGCACCCGAGTCACTTGGAAGGCACAAAGATCTTTGCGCGAAGCCCTCCTAGCTCGACCAGTATGATCGCAACCTCGGCCATGCACTGAGTTGGCGCCTACTTCACATCTTCGACCATCTACTCGATCACTACTCCTGAGCTGTCAATGTGAAGCTTTTGCTGCGTTGCTTGTAGAGTCGCAATCTTGCCTTCGATAGATCCTGTCACTGCGTAAGCCTCATCCAACCAGGGCTTTAGTCTTGCCTTCAACACTGCTTCCTTGTGCAACGTTGCATCCACTTGTTCCTTCAGCTGCTTGGCCTCCTATAGCTTTGTTAGTCTTTGTGTCAGCGCGAAAGTTCGCGCTATGCCCTTAACCTCATCATAGCGCTACTGTAGTTCATGCGGTTCTGTTTCTAATCGCTGGACATTGGGGTCCTCCTGCAAGCTTTTTAGGACCTCGGACTACTCAAAAAGTTGCTTGTAGTTTGTTACTGCACTATCCACCGCCGCTACTACTTCTGTTACAGCAGTCGCCCATTTTTCCTTGACTTCTGGTGGAATTGAAGGTTGGGCGTTCAACTGTAACTCCGTGATTTGTAGGTTCAATTCCAACTGAACCCGCGCCATCTCAGTACGAGTGTCATGCACCCCTGTGGCTAGCTTGTGGATGCATACCTCAACTATCTCCTCCTCCAGAATGGACAACTTTGGGACCATTTAGCATGCCTCCTCAATGACCTGCATAATGCTTTTCCTTTGATTGGTCGCCTGGGTCTCAGCGATAATGGCAACATCTCTTTGTAGTGCCATTTGCTCGTTGTTGATCTGTTGTTCACTAATCACTTGGAGGGTGCGGTGTTCATAGGCCCTCAGCTTTGGAAACACTCCATCCTACAAGAGGTGGAGCACTTCACACGGGAGTGGTGATAGGTTCAACCCCACTCCCTTTAGGGTGCTAACAGTGGGCCTGTTAGCCTCATTCTCTATGGTTAGTTCTCCATCAGGTAGCACTATTGCACTGGAGGCCTTTGCGTGCAGCATATCGGTAGCCTCTGAAGTGCCAATAGCCAGGCTGGTAGACACCATGTCAGCCTGTGACACATGGATCTACAGCTCCTGCAACCCTGTCTGGGTAGCCCCCAAGATGATCTGCTGTTGCTGCTCAAATTGTTGCAGAGCCTCTGTGGTGACATCCCTCACTGTATCACCGATATCATGAAAATCACCCTCTATTAGTGTGATAGGGTCTGATGATGTCTTGGTAGCCTTCGATTTCTTTCTCGACCCTCCCTTCTCCAGCTCCCTTATGCAATTGATGCGGGCGGACGTCTCCTGAGGGTCCGCGCCATGCTATTCTGTCTCTTCCTCGGTCTCAAGTGAAGGTGAGCTCGTACCTTTGTCAGAGCCTCGCTCTATCCCACCTATCTAACGACCAAGCCTGTTGTAGAGCACCACTCTACCGGCCATTGATCCAACACCACATCAATGGTGTCATCCATTGCCAGATAAGGAAAGTCGTACCATTTCTACGCAGGGTCCTTCCATACCCTAATGGATACATGATCGAAGTCTTCCTTAAATTTTGCGTAGCCCTATAGATTGGCGTACACTGTAGGCGACAATCGCGGATTGCGATTGATAGCAATGCGGATGTTCATCTCCATCAAGATCTAGAAGATCTTGATGTCCTTAACTCCTTGTGCATCCTTGGTCGCCCACAACGAAGCGTACTTCACTGCTTTTGGGAGGTTTGATGCAACTGAAGGGAACTGGCTGTTCTCTGGCAGCTCCCACGTTACTAGCACAATTGACAGCAAGAGCCACGCATAGTAGAACATCTTGTTGAGTTGTTGTGCTTCACGACAGTTCGCTAGGAACTCACCACGAAGGTAGTCCAACCAGTTGAACTAGACTTCTTCAATGCACTGAGCTACTAGCGAGACAATAGGCACCAGAACCTCATTGGCGTGACACTTCCTCATCACCTTCTCTGCTAATATCTGTGTGGCTACCTTCACAGCAAGGTTGCAAATGCTGGATATAGCATATCTGCATGGCTTCTCCACCAGCTTAAACTTTTCTTTCATTGATTCTATGAGGGTCTGCTCACCGCCTTTTCTGCCAAATATCATGGCCGGGTTCTCTCCTGTATATGACAATCACGTTATCCTATGAATCAGCCTATATGTGATGGTATTGGCTCCTCCAGCCACAGACAAGCATCATGCACCAAGCACAGTGGTTGCTTGATGACCATTACTATCACTGCGGTGCGGTTGTAGTATGACACCCAAAGCAGGTTGAGCAACCCTACCTTGTCTACTCCTCTAAGCCACCTCTGTGGCTCCAATGCAGTCATTCTAGTATTCATATCAATGATGCGGTGCATCAGCTGCTCGGTCTCTAAGTGTGGGAACTTCTCATGATCAGCCAAGTCCCAGTCCCCAAGTTTCAGCAGCAGTACCCACGGTCCTTCGAAAAAAATCTCATCCGGTAGTAGAGGGGTTTGCAAGGGGGTCTTTCTTTCATCGATGTCTTTCAACACCTTGGTCTTGGGCTTGTGTAGAGGGACATACTCAGGCAATCGAGTAATAGGGTCTGCACCCTGGGCTTCAACCTCCTCTACTTCAACTCCCACATCCTCATCGTCCATTGGGATGTCTTCAATGTCTTCCTCCTCCGGCTCCAAATTTATGGCCTTGCCTTTCTCTTGTGCGGTGGGTTTCTCCTTGGTGATTCACGCACTAGTATGGAAAGTTTCTTGCCCTTTTTATCCTTGGTGGTCACTTTGGTTGCAGTTGGCTTTGGTCTCAGCATCCGCGGTAATTTAGTGACTTCTACTAATACTTCATCCACTTCTGGAGTAGCTACTCCTGCCTTCATCTCCATTTCTGGCACCGACTCCTCTCTAGTTTCTACAGGTGCCGACATGATTTTATGCAAGAACTCTTGTGTCTCCTTCGGCAATGTGTCAAATACTTTACTGGCTATCAGAAGTTTGTAGTGCTCGTGATTCATGTGCGCCTGAGAGCTCAAAAACTCAATTCTCAAAATGATAAGTGTTTTTCGCTAGACAGTTGCTTGTAATTTATAGGGCATTTTGAATTCAAATCCGACCGTTCCCCCGAAATTTGGTCCATTAATGCTGGATTGGCGGTAGATTTTCAAAGATCCGAGCCATAATTTTCATCTTAAATGCCAGCCGCCCACTCCATTTGGCTGCATTTCTACCATCAAATCATGAATAGTGACTTTAACGATCACTTTCTAGCTAGCCTGCGTGATTTCTCCCTGGGTAGCGCAACCCCCTTCGCACTGCCATGAACCCTGTGACACTTCCTTGCTTCGCATAGTCCTCGAATCACGCAGCTCCCAAACCTGTGCAGTGTAGTTTATATTCCCGCGCCTCCTTTCAATTGCTTAGAGCACTAATACTGTGCTACCTTCATCTAGTCACATGGCTGGACCACCAGTGTATGGCTTCAATCGACTGCCATTCACCTTTCCTGGGAAGGGATCTCCATTCAACTTGACCAGCTGTACCGCTCCTCCATTGGTAATCTCTTTAATGACATAGGGCCCTAACCAGTGCATTCTAAATTTCCCTGGAAATTTATCAAACTTGTTGTCATTTAACAAAACCAGGTTTGTGGGCTTGATGGGGCCTGACCCAGGTTCAATGTTAATTAGCCAAACAAATCCCTACACTATTGGCCCTTTCGGCATCAACATGTGGAGCGTAGACTGAAGTCTCACCCAAAGAAGTATGGGGGGATGCTGGAACCAAGTTTCCACACCTTGATATGATTGTGATGTCGTTTTATTCCTTCTATTACTGCCTTTGCGCAGGTCACTTAGTTCTAGGGCTTTATCTACCTAACCCCTTATTCCTCCCTTCGATACCTCCACGAAAGGGTACGACTGACCTTCGCGCAACCCTAACCATTGATTCAAATACTTTCACGCTACTAAGGCATCATATTGCTCAGATTGTCAAGTTACCTTAAGAATCTTACTTGTCTTATTAATTACTCATAGTTAGCATCGCGTAATCAGATATTCTTATTTGCGTTCAGTTATCCAACACAACTACATTAATTCGCGCACCATATAAGAATTATAAAGGAAATTCATACATAAAATGACAAGATGCAATAATTAGAACAAAGACACAGAAATTGTAGAATAATTCTCTTTATTGATATCTTCAAGCGATTACGGACTCTACTCTCCCTGTGCACACAGCTGCAGGGGTCCGCACACTCAGCTGCGAACTTCCACCTGTTGTGGCCACCAACAACCCCCCTCTTTGTTTGGTATTAGCAATAACACCAAGCAAATGGGGACCCTTAATAAAAAATCCAAAAAACATTTTTTGAAAATTTTTGTATTTCAACTCCTTAAAGTTGTATCGCATCACGAGAAGAGAATGAAATGTTTTTTTTATGAGCATAATAAACTGTGAAGAAGCGACACGAAATTCATCACATCGCATACATTATGAAGCGTTCTTAAAAGAAAAATCTTAAGAAACCTCCGACGGCCGATATGCGACGTCGCATATCGCAACATCGCGTAAGCAGCACACAATGATTGAATGACTAAGCGCGATCTGCGATCTGCAATGAGTGTGATTTGCGATAAATGTGATCATAAACTTCTGCGATGACACATCTTGACGGCGCGATCCGCCATACTGCGATGCGAGTCACAAAAATCACCCATCGCAAATTTTCCTCGGCGCAGTATTCAAGGAAAGCTGTCCGTAAACCAAAATTGGGCACGCCTTAAAAGAAATTAATGATTGTACGCCAAAGTATTCAAGAAGGACAGTTGTGTGTTTTTCAAAGAGTCAGTTCGTTATGAGTGTCATGATTATGCATTCATAAGAGCTTAAAGCTTTCATGTCAATCTTTATTATCGTTATTATTTTCCTTTGCGTAAACTGTAAGACAGAAAATAACATGAAGCAATGTGCAGGAAACATCTAAGGAAAAGGGGAAAGCGTCAATGCTCGGAGAACAGAGAAGAGATCCCTTCAGAGACGGATGCCGCATGCAACAGGACCACAGATTCTAGAGTATCACTCAACAGATGCTGATGTCAATAGGCCATCCAAAACTCAGAGTCAAAGGCGCACAAAAGTAGCATGTTTACAAAAGATCCTGAAGCTTATGGGTAAAGCAAAAAGAAAAAGACGCTAAAGAAGGAAAACGCACCAGAAAAGCCCGGAACAGAAAACGGAGGCAGTTTTCGATGCAGAAAATTGTTCAGAGAGCAAAGTCCCTAACTTATTCAGTCATTCGCAAGGCCGGAAACCGAAATAGCAAAAGCAGAATCAGTTTGAGAGAAATTTGGGTTATTACCAAGTATACACGCAGTGAATACACCCAGCCAGAGGAAGATTCTCGAAAATATCTTCTAGTTTACCAGAAAGTGGTGCCAGCGCTTGTTATTTCTATTTTCATAGCTCAAACGAAAGCAGAAGGCGACCAGCCGACTCTTCCCAGGCGAATGTTGCATGCTTGCAGCACTAAGGAGCAAATACAGAAATGGTTAGGAATTAGATTCAATTTTTAGAAATAGTTTTGTTTTAGCAGAAGGGTGGTCATTTAAAACCGTATCCTAAATTTATGTAATTAAGTTAATTAGTTAGCAGTATTTAAACCCTTCTCATGCATTTGGAGAAGGGTCCAGAAATTTGTCAAAAAAACTTGTCCTCAGAACATGCACTTTTGCACCCTCGGAGGGGTTTTTGATGAATGGATGCATCAAGTTTTATTAATGTTTGCATTTGATATCTGCTACTGATGTTTCACTTCTGTACTCTTAATAGATGTTAGAGCAAGGAGAGATAAATCATTGTTGCTTGAAGCTTATGAGTGGAACCAGTCATAAATGGTACTTTTATCTCTTGACTGTTTCTGTTTATATTCTTAAAGTGATACACAGTTTTTAGTTTTTTATATGTTATTGCATGAATGTATGAGTTACCATTGGGCACTTTTGTACGGTGGAGTCATTTATTTATGTCTGATATATGAATAACTTATTATGCGATATGCTGTTCACAACTGTTTTGCCTAACTTTTTATGCAAAGTGGTTTATCTTAATTGATTTCTATTCTTATGATAGCTTAATGATCTTTATTACCAGTTATTGTTTGAAATCTCTTTAGATCTCGCATAATAGAAGAAATTCACCCCGGGTTAGCCTAGATTAGATGTGTTGTTTCTCATTAGATTACAATAGCATAGAGTTAGTTTAGAAGTTTGAATTAAATTAGCTTTAAGTACTCTTATATCAGCATCATCCAACTCTACACACACACACACCCTTAGATTGGGAAACTGGTCCCATTATCCTCAGTCGGACCCGCTATACCAAACGGATAAGGAGCTACCAACCAAGGTCCGGACCGGGTGGGTATCCCCCTTGTTGTCAACCCGATTTTCGGGGCTTCAACATATTTGGTGCTAGAAGGAGGGCCCGAACTATGAATGGCACCTAAATCAAAATCTAAATACCATTCTGAGAGTAAATCGCCCTCATCAACTCCCCCGACTTCCCCAGTACGTTTAAATCCAGAGTCAGAAGTCGCTCGAGTATTAACCGCTGCTACATACCCTAATATTTCAGACCAATCTACCATTGAATCCCCTGAAGTTCAAACTCTGATTCGCAAACTCCAGGGATTTACTATTTTTACACAGAGGTCTGATAAATCTCAAAGCAGCGTGACTTCGCAGTACAATCCTGCTCATCCCCTGACCAGATTAAAGAGTGAAAAATTTCGCATCCAGCCAACTGAATTCCCTCTCCCCACTAGGAAAAGAGCAAGGAAAACACCACCAGAGTCTAACAGTGAGACTCTTTCATCTACATCGTCCATTTCAACTACCTCACCACGAAGTCAGCCACCCACATCTCCATTCCAAACCACTCATCCATCTTCCACAACCCCTCTTCTTCAATCATCTAAGATCATAATATCTTCATCTTCCCAGCCTCAGGGATCATCCTTTGCACTTTCATTTACTAGCAGCTCAACGATGGCCCAGTCTCCATGGAACAATCCTGGGGCAGTTTTAATGCCTCCACCCCTGAGCCAAATACCGGCCCATCCTGAGAAATGGCTACCCAAATTCAATCCAGAAGTAGGCATGCTAGCTGAAGAGCACATTAACAATTTCATGCTTTCTGTCAATCTCAACGGAGTTACCAACGAGGATGCTGTTGTCCGGCTTTTTCCCTATACAATGCAAGGAACAGCCGGGTCATGGTACTTTTCATTACCTTCCGGGTCTATCACAAGTTGGGACATTTTTCAAAGTCAATTCCTTACCAAGTTTGGTGATGACAGATCAACGGCAACGTTAATCAATGACCTATCCAATCTTAAAGCCGAGGCTAGAGAACCCATCAAAGATTTCAATTTACGGTTCAATAAAATCCTCAACAAAATTCCCACTGCTTCCCAACCCAACGAAGAAGTACGATGTGAATGGTATATTACGGCCTTACCATCAAACTTAGCAATCTTCGTGGATAGTGCAAATAAAACAACCTTAGTTGAAAACCTGACAGAGGCGATAGCAGTGGAGAAACGCGTAGTATCCCTGGAAAAGAGATCTGCGATAGAGGAACGCAAATCTAAAAAATTCACCTTCAAGGAAGACCCCAAGAAGAAACAAACGAAAGATCCTTTCGATTTGGAAGGATTGCAAAAAGTATTAAAGACCATGTCCAATGAGATGATTGACATAAAAAAACAAGTAGCAGAAACTTCTTCAAAAAATCCCTACAGATCTTTTAAAAGAGGCCCTTCAATGGATGTGAAACCACCCAACGCTATCTCAAATGTCGAATCAGAAGAAGAGGAAGAAGAAGAGAGTACCACTGAAGGGCAGACCGATGATGAAGAAGTTGTGGAACTACAAGGAATGTGGGATTTCATCCTCCCACAAGAAGAAGATCAAGAAGCATTTCCGGTTAGCACACGAAGCAAAAATCAACTTGATCCTCCCCAAACTACCCCTAAGTAGAAGGGCGCAAGCCCTGCAGCAAAAGATAAAGTCACAACAAAGAAAACGACTGCTAAAGCGACTCAATCTAGCCCAATCCAACCAAATCAAACACGTCCATCAAGAACACTGATAGTGTCGGATGAATTGGAATACAATATTATTGATGACATGAGAAAGACTAGGGCTAATATCACTCTTTATGAATTGAGCAAATTAAAACATCAACAGAAGATAATGATGAAAGAATTACATGCCGTGCCTACTACATCTTTGCCTACAGCTGTAGCTTCCCACAACACGGGAAGACCTCCAACCAACACGATCAATAAGATGGATCCAAATGACATCGCCTTGATTGGAGGAAGATCAAGGTCTCACACTCCCCCTTTTCTTCTCACTTATGAAATTTTCAATAAAAATGTGCACAATTGTTTGGTAGATTCTGGTGCTTCAACGAATATTTTACCCAGATCAATATGTGCCAAGTTGAATGTTCAACCACAAAAATCCGCAGTGCGCATAGTTCAGCTTGATCGATCTCAAGTCGAAGTGATTGGTGAACTTAATCAAGTGACCATAAGATTGTCGTCTAACCCGAAGGTATGTCAGGTTATTGACATTCTAGTAGCTGATATCCCAGAATTCTATGGCTTGATTCTTAGCAGGGATTGGTCTGAAAAACTCCATGGATACTTCTCAACCGACTGGTCGCACATGTGGTTACCCTACAATGGTAAACCGAATCAAAGAAAGGTTGAACGAGAGTTGCACCAGAAGTACATAGTGACGGAATTGGAGGGAGAAAATGAAGCAATAGCATATAACAACAGTATCATAGGCAATTACTCGGTAGATTCTTTCCTCGGCAATTTCAATGCTCATACATCACCTTACTTAGAAAATTCAGTTTTGTCCCAAGTCGAAAATTTTTCCCAAACTGATAATTCAAAGTGTGTTAATTTTGTAGATAAACCTGTAAATACATCTTTGTTTTGGAAATTATATTTTGATGGCTCTAAATCTAACGAAGGAGCAGGAGCAGGATGCGTTCTGATTAGTCCAGAAGGAAATAAGACCATGCTTACGTGCAGAATTGAATTCGAATGCACAAACAATACAGCGGAATATGAGGCCTTGGTGCAAGGCCTACACAAAGCAATCAGGCTGAACGTCAAGTATCTTCAAGTCTTCGGAGACTCTGAGATTGTCGTCAAATAGGTACGTAACACCATACATTGCCTATTGGGTCATTTGAAACACTATCAATCTTTAGTACAAGATTTGACTGAGCATTTTATAGTATTAAATATTTCGTCAATCCCAAGACTCCAAAACGCGAGCGCAGACCTTTTAGCTAACGTAGCCTCTAGACTTATTCCCTCTGAAGATTTTAGTCCAGATAGATTCTCAATAGAATTAATCTTTAGACCGTCCATCCCTAACAACATTACAAATTGGAGAGTATTCAATGACGATCCTGATATTGTAAATTTCCTCACTTCTGAAGGATCCTACTCCAATCAAATAATTGACGAAGACCATCACGATCGACAAATACAACAAGACAGCACTGATAATGCTATACCTAAATCGGTGGTTAAGTTGGAAGACTTATACGATTTGAAAAGTCGGTTTAAAAGGTCTACCAATTCGAAGCTCTACAGTTCAACTCTGAACTACGAATTAGTAAACCTAGGAACCGATGATAAACCACAAAACGTTAATCTAGGCCACGGCCTAGCCCCTGAAGAAAAACTAGCGTATATTCGTCTTTTGAGACAATACAAAAATGTTTTTTCCTAGAACTACGATGAGCTGAAGACATACGACACTTCTATCATTCAACATACTATCCCTATGATTGACAACGAAAAGCCTGTCCAACAGAAACTCAGAAAAATCCACCCCAATTTAGAAAATCAGATAAAAACTGAACTAAATAAGTTATTAAAAGCCAGAATAATTTTCCCCATCAGACATTCCAAATGGGTCTCCAATATGGTACCCGTTAGAAAGAAAAACGGAGATATTAGAATCTGCATCGATTTTCGGAATCTCAACAAAGCCTGTCAAAAAGACAATTTTCCCCTCCCACCTATGGAGCAGATATTACAGGCAGTAGCAGGCTCAGAACTAATGTCTTTTTTGGATAGATTTTCAGGATACAATCAGGTTTTGGTACATCCCGATGATCAGTTAAAAACCACATTCCGAACTAAATGGGGCACATACGCATATCGGAAGATGCCATTTGGTTTGATCAATGCCGGCGCTACATTTCAGAGAGCCATGGACATCACATTCAAGGGTTTAGTCAATAAATCTGTAGTAATTTATTTGGATGATATAACAGTGTACTCCAAGAAGCGAAGCGACCATCTCAAAGACTTGAAACAAATCTTTCAACGATGTTTAAGGTATGGGATTTCACTTAACCCAAAGAAATCTTTTTTCGCATTAAGTGAAGGAAAACTTCTAGGATTCATAGTGTCAAAATCTGGTATTCACATTGAGCCTGACAGAATCAAAGAAATTTCTGAAATATCCCTACCTCATAACAAAAAAGCCATGCAATCTTTCCTTGGTCAAATCAATTTCGTGAAAAGATTTGTCCCAGATTTTTCACGAATTGTTTCTCCTTTGCAAACCATGATTAAAAAGAATTCAAATTTTAAATGGGGTCAAGATGAGCATGAGGCATTCAACCTGATCAAACAAGCTATCATTAACGGTCCATCTTTAGCAACCCCGAATTTTTCAGAATCTTTTATCTTATACACATTTTCCTCAGAGAAATCATATGCCGCGATTCTAACTCAAGCAAATCAAGAGAAAGCGGAAGCTCCAATCGCATTTTTTAGCTCGAATTTACAAGGTGCTGAACTCAACTATTCAGACGTGGAGAAACAGGCATATGCTGTTTTCAAAGCGGTCAAATATTTCAGACCTTTCTTACTTAAAACTCATACTAAGGTCATAGTATCGTTTCCGACAGTAAGAAATCTTCTAATACAGAAGGATGTGGGTGAAAAAAGAGCAAATTGGATCACTGCTTTACAAGAATACGACCTTGAGATCAAACCAGCAAGCATTGTGAGAGGTCAAGGTGTTGGGTCCCTATAATACTAGTGATTACCCCATTACTATTGTAGTTATACCCCTTATTTATATTTTTGTGCCCCCATTGCCCCCATATTGCTATTAATGTGCCCATAGAATCCCTCTATTGTTATTTTTGTGGCTTTATATTATTATTGTTAGGTCGGCTGGATTATATTGTGACTCCTTAGACTCCTATATATAGAAAGGAGGTTTTGTCATTTGTATCATCTAAGAATTGTTCATTTATGTAATGTAAAGGAGGTTGCCCCCTCGAAGAGGCTGAATTCTAAGGCGTTGATCTATCTTTTCTATCTTTTCTTGAGCTGGTTTCATAACATTTGGTATCAGAGCTTTGGATTCTAGGGTTTCGCTGCTCCAAACAAGTCATCGTGGCATTTTCTATATAACATTTTTCTGTGACGTTTCAGAAGTCACAAAAAAAACCCATTTGAGAAGAAATCGCGTTTAACCTTGGGTCCGAATTTCAGAGCTTTTTGCACGACATTTTTGGAGATATGATCTGAGGAAGTTGGTCTTTTTGCAGACTCCTGAATTACACTCAAAATAGGTGACCTAGGGAAAATCGTCATAACTTTCTTTCTGAGCATCGGATTGAAATTTCGTAAGAAGGTACAGAAAGAGGACGGACTGTAGTTTTCTTTTATATATTTTTTTGAGTCAAAGGTTGAAACAGTGACACGTGGCACTTCATACAAGTTCGCTCTACTGAACTAGTCTATAATCCGGTCACTGCGGGAGATTGTGCATAACTCTTTCTTGGAGAATCCAATTTGGATCAAACTAGTGGCATTGGAAAGAGGGCATAGAAGGCTACTACAGGTCACAATTTCAGAACTGGATGATTCGAAATTACAGAGATACATCAGATTCAATATCAGGCTTCTACAAAGTAAAAAAAGGTGTGTAGTTTTTTTTTTAATTTTTGCATAAGCTTGGTTTGAAGGAATTCAAAGGGCATAGTAAAGCATTATTATCGGTAATTGATGCCCCAAGGAAAGAAAATGCAAACACCTAGTAAGGAACCTGAAAGCTCTAGCATGACTCATGAAGAAGAGGAAGAAATGCTACATGATATATCAAAATTACAAGAACAAGTGCAACAAATGTCACGCTCACAAAAGCTAACAGATGCTAAGATAAATGGCGTGGAATCTAATATAAAGGGCATGGAAGCTAAGATGGATGATCTGAAGACAGATTTGAGGACAGATTTGAAGACAGACATGGCAGATTTGAAGACAGATTTGACAAATTTTCTACAAGAAATACTTACTAATGGTGAAAAGGTTGTAAAGGAAACTCATGATGTGAACAAAAGAAATGTTAATCATGATTCCATAGACTCTAATGTTGGATCGAAGACCCACCATATTCCAAAAATCGATATGAGGAAGTTTGATGGCAAGGATCCCGCCACATGGATATTACAGATGGAGCAAGTTCTTCGATCTCAATAATGTGCAAAACACACAAAAGGTACGTATGGCAACTTTATATTTGGAACCAAATCAGTTTGTATGGTATCAATGGCTTTGATCTCGTAAACAATTTATCACTTGGGCAATTTTTACGAAAGAATTGATAGCACATTATGAGGATACAAAAAGCAACACTTTTTTTAGCCAATTGATAAGTCTCAAACAAAAGGGTTCAATAATGGAGCACATTGAGGAGTTCCAAAAATTGAACATAAGGGTAAAAGATATTCCAGAGAAGCATAGGATTGATGTGTTCATAGGGTCTTTAAAAGATAATATCCAACATGATGTTCGACTTTGGGAACCTGATTCATTAGAGAAGGCATTCAGGTTAGCAAGAAAAATGGAAAGCAAAATTATGGCAACCAGGAAGCATACCACTCACAACTATAAAGACGGAAGTGTTGTTGCCCCTAGTCTTCCACAACCTATAAGGTTGACACCACAACAATTGGAAGAAAAAAGAGCAAAAGGGCTTTGTTATAGTTGTGATAGCAAATACACTAAAGGTCATAAGTGTGCTGAGAAGAAATTATTCTACATAGATTGTGAAGAGGAAGAAGAAAAGGAGCAAGAAAGGTCAAAAGAAGAGGATATGCTCCAGGAACAAAGCCTAGATGAAGAACAAATAAATCCGACCATATCTTGTAATGCATTGGCAGGAATTACCACTCCTCAAACCATCAAGATAGAAGGACAAATCAAGAAGAAAAAGGTAATAGTGTTGATTGATTCAGGAAGCACCCACAATTTTATTCATTGTAGGGTAGCAAAAGAATTGAATTGCTTCCTATATCCAGCACCAGAGTGTCAAGTGATGATTGCAAATGGAGGAACAATAAATTGCTCTGGAAAGTGCCATAATATCAAGCTATCCATGGGAGAATATGTATTGACTAGCCCAATGCTTTCCATTCCAATGGGAGGTGCTGATGTTGTACTAGGAGTCCAATGGCTACAATCCTTGGGTACAATAGCTTTTAATTTTCAAGAACTTTTCATCAAATTTTCTACGGAAGGAAAGGAAGTTGAATTAAGGGGTATTGCAGGGAAACCAGGAAAGATAATCAACTCTAATGGTATGACAAAGCTTCTAAAAAAGGAGCAAAGGGGTGTAATTGCACAATTATGTTCGCTAGATGTTTCCACATTAGAATCATCTATTTCTCCAGATCTCAAAAAGTCCTGGACAATCATTCTAAGGTATTTGAGACTCCCAAAGGTCTCCCACCTATGCGTGATCATGATCATGCTATTCATCTGATTCCAGGAAGTGTTCCTCCAAACATCAGGCCGTACAGATATCCCTATGACCAAAAAAGTGAAATTGAACGTATGGTTGCAGAAATGCTAGAGGCTGGTATAATTCAACCGAGTCAAAGTTCTTTCTCTGCTCCAGTAGTATTGGTGCACAAGAAGGATGGATCATGGCGCATGTGTCCGGATTATAGGGAGCTCAACAAGCTCACTATTAAAGATAAGTTCCCCATTCCTGTCATTGATGAATTACTGGATGAATTGCATGGATCAATTTACTTCACCAAGTTGGATCTTCGTTCAGGATATCATCAAATCAGAATGAAGATTGAAGACATTCCGAAAACGGCATTTAGAACCATGAGGGTCATTATGAATTTTTGGTCATGCCTTTTGGCCTTACCAATGCACCTTCAACATTTCAAGGTTTGATGAATTCAATTTTCAAACCATTCCTTAGAAAATTTGTGTTAGTATTTTTTGATGATATACTAATCTACAGCAAGTCTTGGAAGGATCATGTTGAACATGTTGACAGGGTGCTACAACTATTGGAGGAGAAACAATTATATGCAAAAGATCCAAATGTTTCTTTGGAGTCCAGGAGGTGGAATATTTGGGTCATATTGTATCTCATGAAGGAGTTAAGGTAGACCCTACCAAAATTAAAGCCATTAAGGAATGGAAAATCCCCACATCCATAAAGCATTTGCGAGGATTTCTTGGGTTGACAGGGTATTATCGCAAGTTTGTTAAGAATTATGGGAGAATAGCAGCACCTCTAACGACATTATTGAAGAAAGATGCATTTTCATGGACTCTGAAAGCAACAAAGGCCTTTGAACATCTTAAAGAGGCAATGTGCCAAGCACCGGTCTTAGCTACACCAGACTTCACAAAAACCTTTATTGTGGAATGTGATGCTTTAGGAAATGGAATTGGTGTTGTTCTAATGCAAGATGAAAGACCCATTGCTTTTGAAAGTCGTCCAATCAAGGGAAAGTTTCTAAGCAAAGCTATTTATGAGAAGGAAATGTTGGCAATACTCCATGCACTTAAGAAAGGCGACCCTACCTAATGGGAAGACACTTCAAGGTAAAAACGGATCATGATAGCCTTAAATACTTTTTAGAACAAAGATTATCCTCTGAAGAGCAGCAAAAGTGGGTCACAAAGATGTTGGGTTATGACTTTGAAATCATCTACAAAAAAGGGAAGCAAAATGTGGTGGCAGATGCACTCTCAAGGAAGGATGAGGATGTGGAAGCATTGTTGTGCGCTATTTCTATCATCCAACCAGATTGGATAAATGAAGCAAGGGAGGAATGGAAGAATGACGAAGAAGTGTGGGCACTTATTTGAAAGCTACAACAAGATTCCAGTACGTCTGATACATTTAGCTGGAAAAATGATTCGTTATGGTACAAAGATCGCTTATACCTCTGTAAGAATTCCCAGCTAAAACAAAAGATTCTTATGGAATTGCACACTTCTCCCTTAGGAGGGCACTCAGGATTTTTAAAAACTTACCACAGGGTTAAGAAGGAATTTTTTTGGGATGGCCTTAAATCAGATATTCAAAAGTTTGTGGCTGTTGGCTGGAGCATCGTAAATTCCTGAAAA
Organism: Pinus tabuliformis; assembly: GCA_031772625.1. Lineage (NCBI taxonomy): Eukaryota > Viridiplantae > Streptophyta > Pinopsida > Pinales > Pinaceae > Pinus > Pinus tabuliformis. The sequence continues at coordinate 1,124,478,586 of CM062815.1, read as the reverse complement.
TTCATCTGAGGAGATACAAATGTATGAGGTAAGCCTAAACGATGCAGAGTCATTATATGTTGACACCATTTATTATCTTAAGAACGGGTATGCTCCATCACACCTGGATCACACCAAGAAAAGAGCTCTGAGATTGAAAGCTAAACAATATCAGCTCATAAATGATGTTCTGTTTAAAAGGAATTACGATTCTGTTCTTCTTAGGTGTCTTGAGAAAACTGAAGCCGAAAAGGTTTTGCAGGAACTCCACGATGGACCAGCAGGCGGACACTATGCTGGAAACGCTACTGCACATAAAATCTTACGTGCAGGATATTATTGGCCCACGCTGTTCAAAGACTCACACAGTTACGTGAGGAAATGCCAAGTCTGCCAAACTACTGCAGGGAGACAAAAGAAACCGTCCATGCCACTACAGCCGGTAAACATCGAGCAACCATTCAGTCAGTGGGGCTTGGACATAATAGGTGAAATCGTTCCTCACTCTTCTAAGCAGCATAGATACATCCTCATGGCAACAAATTATTTTACTAAATGGGTAGAAGCAGTTCCTCTCAAGACAGCTAATTCTGAAAACATCATTGAATTCATAGATCAATTTATAATCACTAGGTTTGGATTGCCAACGGCTTTAATGTTTGATAATGCCTCATACTTTTCTGAGAATGCAATGACTGAGTTTGCACTTAAAAGAGGGTTCAAACTGAAATATTCGGCCAACTACTATCCGCAAGGTAATGGATTGGCCGAGTCAACAAATAAAAACCTAATCAGGATTATTAAAAGAACAGTTGACCAGAACCAAAAGAATTGGCACAAAGCTTTGGTAAACGCTTTATGGGCAGATAGAATAACGAAGAAAGCCTCAATCGGCACTTCTCCCTTTAATTTAGTTTATGGGAAAGAAGTGGTTCTTCCAACTCACTTAGTCATCCCCTCTTTGTCTTTAGTACAATACATCAATGAAGTATCTACTTCCTCCATACAACTAAGACAAATGGAAATAATTAAATTAGAAGAACAACCAGAACAAGCTAAGAAAACCCACGCTCATCACCAAGCGCTAATAAAATCCTCTTTTGACTCGAGCATAATGACCATAAAAAATTTTCAGATGGGAGATTTAGTTTTGAAATGGGATAAGTCTCATGAAGAAAAGGGCAAACATACAAAATTTCAGAAGATGTGGCTTGGTCCTTTTCAGATTGTAGAAGTCATAGGCCCATCAACGTTTGTGTTGCAGGATTTAGCAGGTAGAAGGGATTCTTTGCCTGTTAATGGACAAATCCTTAAAATATATTTTCCATAGAAGATTACTCTTCTATTCTGTAGGATAGTTTTAATTTTTCTTTTTCTTTTTCCATAATAAAATCAGTTGTAGATGGTTACTACAGGGGCTCACGAAAAAGACACCAATTCTCTATCAGATTTTGATTTTTTATTTATTTATTTATTTTTTTCGCTTGTACAAGTAGTAAAATTTTCGAAAGATCTGATCTTTATTATTGACAGATAGAGTTAACTTTAGCCTAGATATGATACTAGTTTCTACTTCAAAAAATTTGATGAAAGCAACCTTTAGCAAAGAAATTGTTTTATATCAGCACAATGAAAGGTATCAATAACAAAATAAATATTCTCTGTAAAACTGCTGTTTTCAAACTCTATTATTGTCGTCCAGATCTTTCTTAAGGAAAAACAATGACTTCCTCCCTGCTAAAGAAAATCGCAGCATTCAGAGGAACAATCCGAGAAAACACTATATCTCAAAGAATAAGAGGTCTCATCACGAGCCGGCTTATCATGATCACAGATATTATAACTTGTTGACTTTTCCAATACTGTCCACCAAAACAGGGCAACGACTCAAGATTGTTGCAATCAAAAGACAAGGGGTCTCATCACGAGCCAGCTTGTTCAGCAAAAGTGTAAATCAAGTGAATGACTGTGTCATAATTTGGCCACCAAACCAAGACATTGTTCTTTAGAGAATAAAAAAGGAAAAAGTGTCAAAATGGGTTTTTCTCTGAAAAGTTGTAAATAGCCTTAAGCAGGACAAAGGATCATTGCTGGGTAACAGGTAACCCTGTCGAGGCTATGGACGCCTGCTGGCAGCAGAGGCTCTACCTACGACAAATGAGCATATTTTAAAAGCCAGCACACAGAGAAGACCTTATTTTATCTTTAAAAGACCAAGTAATGGCTGATGTAAATGTAAGGACTAAGCCTGAGGAAGCAAACAATTGGAATAGGAAAAGGTTGAAACAAAATATCATTGATAGGATAAGGCATAATGTACTCTATCTGTCCATAACAAAATTTAGACTTATGAAAATTTTTCTGCTTTGGAAGTTAAAATTCAATAGAAAAGTAGAGATGATTGGTTCTTCCCAGTGAATTGCCATTGTTGTGGCCACTAAAAACCCCCCTCTTTGTTTGGTATTAGCAATAACACCAAGCAAATGGGGACCCTTAATAAAAAATCCAAAAAACTTTTTTTGAAAATTTTTGTATTTCAACTCCTTAAGGCTGTATCGCATCGCGCGAAGAGAATGAAATGTTTTTTTTATGATCATAATAAACTGCGAAGAAGCGACGCAAAATTCATCGCATCGCATACATTATGAAGCGTTCTTAAAAGAAAAATCTTAAGAAACCTCCGACGGCTGATATGCGACGTCGCATATCGTAACATTGCGTAAGCAGCACACAATGATTGAATGACTAAGCACGATCTGCGATCTGCGATCTGCGATGAGTGCGATTTGCGATAAATGCGATCATAAACTTCTGCGATGACACATCTTGACAGCGCGATCCGCCATACTGTGATGCGAGTCGCAAAAATCACCCATCGCAAATTTTCCTCGGCGCAGTATTCAAGGAAAGTTGTCCGTAAACCAAAATTGGGCGCACGCCTTAAAAGAAATTAATGATTGTACGCCAAAGTATTCAAGAAGGACAGTTGTGTGTTTTTCGAAGGGTCAGTTCGTTATGAGTGTCATGATTATGCATTCATAAGAGCTTAAAGATTTCATGTCAATCTTTATTATCGTTATCATTTTCCTTTGCATAAACTGTAAGACAGAAAATAACATGAAGCAATGTGCAGGAAACATCTAAGGAAAAGGGGAAAGCGTCAATGCTCGGAGAACAGAGAAGAGATCCCTTCAAAGACGGATGCCACATGCAATAGGACCACAGATTCCAGAGTATCACTCAATAGATGCTGATGTCAATAGGCCATCCAAAACTCAGAGTCAAAGGCGCACAAAAGCAGCATGTTTACAAAAGATCCTGAAGCTTATGGGTAAAGCAAAAAGAAAAAAATGCTAAAGAAGGAAAACGCACCAGAAAAGCCCGAAACAGAAAACGGAGGCAGTTTTCGATGCAGAAAATTGTTCAGAGAGCAAAGTCCCTAACTTATTCAGTCATTCACAAGGCCGGAAACCGAAATAGCAAAAGCAGGATCAGTTTGAGAGAAATTTGGGTTATTACCAAGTATATACGCAGTGAATACACCCAGCCAGAGGAAGATTCTCGAAAATATCTTCTAGTTTAATAGAAAGTGGTGCCAGCGCTTGTTATTTATATTTTCATAGCTCAAACGAAAGCAGAAGGTGACCAGCCGACTCTTCCCAGGCGAATGTTGCATGCTTGCAGCACTAAGGAGCAAATACAGAAATGGTTAGGAATTAGATTCAATTTTTAGAAATAGTTTTGTTTTAGCAAAAGGGCGGTCATTTAAAACCGTATCCTAAATTTATGTAATTAAGTTAATTAGTTAGCAGTATTCAAACCCTTCTCATGCATTTGGAGAAGGGTCCAGAAATTTGTCAAAAAAACTTGTCCTCAGAACATGCACTTTTGCACCCTCGGAGGGGGTTTTGATGAATGGATGGATCAAGGTTTATTAATGTTTGCATTTGATATCTGCTACTGATGTTGCACTTCTGTACTCTTAGTAGATGTTAGAGCAAGGAGAGATAAATCATTGTTGCTTGAAGCTTATGAGTGGAACCAGTCATAAATGGTACTTTTATCTCTTGATTGTTTCTGTTTATATTCTTAAAGTGATACACAGTTTTTAGTTGTTTATATGTTACTGCATGAATGTATGAGTTACCATTTGGCACTTTTGTATGGTGGAGTCATTTATTTATGTCTGATATATGAATAACTTATTATGCGATATGCTGTTCACAACTGTTTTGCCTAACTTTTTATGCAAAGTGGTTTATCTTAATTGATTTCTATTCTTATGATAGCTGAATGATCTTTATTACCAATTATTGTTTGAAATCTCTTTAGATCGCATAATAGAAGAAATTCACCCCGGGTTAGCCTAGATTAGATGTGTTGTTTCTCATTAGATTACAATAGCATAGAGTTAGTTTAGAAGTTTGAATTAAATTAGCTTTAAGTACTCTTAGATCAACATCATCCAACTCTACACACACACACACCCTTAGATTGGGAAACTGGTCCCATTATCCCCAATCGGACCCGCTATACCAAACGGATAAGGAGCTGCCAACCAAGGTCTGGACCGGGTGGGTATCCCCCTTGTTGTCGACCCGATTTTCGGGGCTTCAACACCACCCTAGGCCTCTGTGCACTCAGCTGCAGAGCCTCTACCTATGCTACGACCCAAAACATAGACTTCTTACTTTAGAGCTACAACTCCCTTACATGATATTATTCTCCATCTCTATGACTCTTAAATTACTTAGAGCTTAGCTCTTTTTATACAGTCCCATGGTTAAATCTTTTATAACTGACTTTACTTTACAAAACTAAGGGCGGACAACCCTTTATGACTTATGACACCTTTGCACTCCACGACTACAGAATGCGGAGTCTTTACAAGTTTATTACAAAATTTGACCAAAACATGGGCTTTTAGCCCTAAAACTGTCCTTTGGGGGTCCTGATCCCAACAGGCCCCCAACATAAACATCGTGACTCACCCTCGAGTCACTCGACAGGCACGAAGATCTTTGCATGAAGCCCTTCCAGCTCGACTCGTATCAACACAACCTCAGTCATGCATTGTGTGGTCGTTTGCTTCGCATCTTCCACTGTTTGCTCGGTTACTGCTCTAGTGCTGTTGGCCTGAAGCTTTTGTTGCGTCGCTTGCAAAGTCACAAGCTTTCCTTTGATAGATCCTCTCATTGTGTAAGCCTCATCCAGCCAGGGCTATAGTCTTGCCTTCAGCACTACTTCCTTGTGCAGTGTGGCGTCCATGTTGTGGGGAAAAATGCCTATGCAGGACGATCCTATCCACCTAAGGTGTGACAGTGCCTTAGCAACAAACAGAGATAGCTATTCTAGTATTCTTCCTTTATGAGTTAAGAATGAAGAGAGATGGATGGACTAACCGATGTCTTCCATTTGTCCCTCGATCCGGTTTCTCTTCTCTTTGTGAGTTCCCAGCTACTTGCCTTCTCGCTCGCCCAGCTTCAAGAGGTTTCTGCAAGATCACAAGAAGAGAACACTACACAAGACATGGATTCATATTCATAACTAGTTCAGGATTAGTAATAAACTAAACATACTAATGCAATCATACATCAAAGATACATCAGTATATAGGAGAAACCAAGATAGCTTTATTGATGAATAACAAGGTTCAGGAAGAGATACAACCCAGAGGGCTCCAATCCAGCATCTCCTTCCCAGCAAATGGAATTCCTATCTTCACCCCCTTCAAAGCATTAAGCACCCAATGATTCCAATCTCAAACCAACAACAATTCTTTGCAATAACCAAAATTCCAGCCTTTAGATCTCATGGAGGAGAGATCCATATATAGATGTTTGGAGAGAGGATGAGTCAGCTTGAGATCTGACTAGTGTCCTCTCCCTCTGTCAGTTCTTGATTCCACTTGGAGGTTCTTGCTTCCACTTGGAGATTAGGAACCTCTTACTCATCATAATCGAATTCCCTGAGGCAAGTGTCATTGAGGAAGATTTTGGAAGCTTCTTGGGTTTTGACACCTCGTGGAATGAACTTGCCACATGTCAACTCTCGCTCAGCACAGGTAGTTAGTGTTGGCTTTGACATTCAGCGCAGGTAGCCAGTGTTGGCTTTGACATTCAGCGCAGACAGCTAGTGGAGCCACTGAATTGATCCTGAATTGACTTGTTTTTGAGCAGTTTCTGGTGGAGAACTTCTGTGAATTGCTGTGGTTTGTTAGCCTTGTTCTTCTAGGGGTAGGAACAACATGTTTAGGGACTTTGGATCCCTTAGATTATGGACATTTCATGCTCAATGCTGTAAGGCACAAAAATGTCTATAACAGTTGCCCCCTAAAGTATGAGGCCGTTTATCGGGTGAAATGCTTTATCAGGAGGATCCGAAGTTCATCCAATACTAGGAGGAGACCTGTAATAAGATACAATACAATACATTATTTTTCATACTACTTTCATGATCTAGCTGAGGCGGGCATTCCCATGCTCAGCTTTATAAATTCATTTTTCTGTACATAGAACAGACAATCGTCTGATGGTAGACTGATAATTTTGATGAAATTATCATCCTTTGGGTAGGATGATTATCTGTTGCAATGATGTACATGTCAATGTCTTTATCTTTCCTGAATATATATCGCAGCCCGGATGGATGAAACTAGATCCGGGGTCTTCAAACTCGTTCGATCTTCACTCTAAGTACAAGTCGATCCATGTGAGAATTGTTCTGAAGTCGAACATGGAAAGACATCGCTTGATTACCGATCAATGAGGTAAACCGTTAACAAGTGCGAGAGGAATCACCGATAATGATAATGACCCTCAAGGTACTGCAGTACAATTCACGTGGTGTGAATAAAGGACTTGGCGTCGAACACCACGCAAAATCTTTTGGTCGAAGGTCATTGATGTATACCTGTCGCCAGAAGTGAGAAACTTGCCATTGAGGCATGCAAGCTTCAAAGTACTGAAGGGGTTGTTCCTAGATCAACTTCTTGGATAATGAGCTGATGTCGACAAAAAGAGATCCGTCAAAGGAGGGCCTTAATGAATCCCACATCAATGACACGGAACGGAGCTAATGATTTTGATGGAGGTGAAAACGATCTGTGACATATGATTCAAGGTCGTGGTCATGAAAGGATGAAGGATGATGTACGGCAGTGGATGGGACACGGTTGACTTTTCTGAACGACTTCTCTTGAACATACGGCGACACTGATGCGATGGATCGGTAGCATTACCCCAAATATGGATGGTATGGCGAGACCATGGATGTGACCGGTAAATGAAACAACCCAAACCGATTGTGGTACGGAGGAAAAGTGTCATGTTCAAGAGCGACTTGCTACCATCAAAGTTTTCTTGAGTTTCTCCCAATTTTTCCCCAGTCATTGCTGACCAGTACCTCTTTATTTTTGTCAAGCTTGAGGAGGATAACATATGTTTGTTCTATAACCTGCCCTTCGGGCAATCCCATCGCTATGTTTTAATGAGCCTAGCGATAGTGAAACTCGTTCTCGTCTAAAGACAAGTTTGTCGCTATTTAATGATTTTAACGAGTCTAACGACAAGGATAACTCGGTCCTTTTCATTTTTAGAGAGTCTGAAAAGGTACATAAAGTTAACTCCAAAAGTCCTTTTTCGTCATCTAATCCCTTAGGTCCGAAAAAGTATAAAACAATACAGAAGGGATGAGTTTTCGATAGTTTTAACGAGCCGAATAAAACAAGCGCTCGATCTTTTTGTGCAATAATCCCTCAGGTCCAAAAAGATTAAAATCTAGAGGAGGGATAGCACTTCCTGTCCCTTTAACGAGCTGGAAGGCCAAGGACTCAGCAATCTTTTCATATTTTACGAGTCAGATGAAAAGAGCTTAAAGAAGACTCATCTTTTGAGGAACGAGTGATGAAACAGGTTAGCAGCTGATTCCAGGTACAGGTTGGAATTTTCCAATCACGGCAGTGTCACAAGGATGGCTACTGAAATCACTCTTCGCAGCTGTTCCTCAAAATGGGTAAACAAACATATGGAGGTGAACGATCGGCCAATGGAAAAGTGGAGGTGACGGTGCAAACACGACCAAGGCTTTAATGGCTGATGATATTACATTCACTGTGGTTATTTACCAGGATAGTTCATTTTTTAACGAGCTTAAACGCGGGTGGAAACATTTGCTCGATCTTATGTTTATTTTTTGACGAGCATGAACTATGTGCTAAAACTTCTCAGATCTTGCGTTTATTTTTTAACGAGCATGAACTGTGTGCTAAAACTGCTCGAATATTATATGGTCAAATTTTGATTTTTTACCATAACTAGCTTTTCCCTTTTCAAAGATATTACTGTATCTTCAATTGCTGCATCAAACTAGTTAGAAATGAATAACATTTGTTTGAAAATGAGATTAGAACCCTAATATTTTGCTTTGAACTACGTAAAAATCAATTAAAAAGTGTTTTTACCTCTCATTTTACCATTTCATTTGAACTTGGTTTGTTGGAGTTTTGGAGGTGATTCTTCCCCCCTTGATTTTCATCAGCTGATTCCGGGAGATTCTGTGGACGATTTTCGGCACTGTCTGGACCAGGTAGGAGCTAAACTCTAGCTCTTTCTTTTCATGGTTTCCTTTTTCCATTCTGTGCCTGTTTTCCTGTTCCCCTGAGCCCCTAGGGTTTTGTTAGGGCGCTCTGCCATCAGCGCAGCTGGTTCACTCGAAACCTGCGCTGAATGTCAAGTTGCATGAAGGCAGTTTGACCTTCAACGCAGGTGGAACACTGGCTAGTTGCGTTGGGCATAGAAAATAGTTTTGTTGCACAGTTTTTGATGAAAATTTTGCCAGTTTCTCATCAAATCCAGGATCTTACTCTTTCTCTTGTTTGTTTTGCAGGGACTTTTGAGCAAAATGACCCTTACATGGCGAGAACGAGAACATGAAGAAGAGGACATGATTACCCTCCATGACCCTATCACGGTGAACGCGCTGCGGAACTGTGGCCTGCTGAAGTTCTTCCGTATCTCTAGTATGAGAGCACAGATCTCCTTACTGCAGTATATGCTTGATGCTTGGGATCCTATCAACCAAGTATTTCAAATTAGGGGCAAATCTATCCCCCTGACCATAGTAGACATTTACTTCTTGACTGGCTTGTCGAGACGGGGTGCTCCCATTTCTTTGTCAGGTTCGGCCCGAGGGAATGACTCTGTGAGAGATTATGTCCGCCAGTATTGTAGGGAAGGATCTCAGCCGAGCAGAGACAGCAAGGTCGTTATCCGTGAGATTGCTGACAGATCTCTCAGGTCCATTCTGTATACTATTGGTAGGATGGCCGATAGCACATCTCTTCATGTCGCCAACAGATCCTATGTGCAGCACGCCTTGGAGTGCCTCCAACCGAAAATATTCAACTGGTGTGATGCAGTACTTCTTCAGATGAAAAGTCAGTTGACCAAGGTAAAGGACGGGAAGCTGAAGAACTTTGGATTTGGTTCTATTTTGACTGCCTTTGCCTTGGAGAAGATACCACTGATGCAGCCTCAGTATATCGCACTCGACTTGCCTTCTCCTATTGAGCCACGCATGCAGAGATGGGTTGATCACATGTCTAGGCATGCTGGTCAATCTCATATTTCTTTCACTGATACCTTCTTTAGGTGGTTCGAGCGGAAAGAGATGGTCTATTCCGAGTATCCATATGTTGGTATGGATTTCCAAGGTGATCCGGACTTGGTACTGCCGGATGGCGAACAGTGGGGCGCTATTGGTAAAATCTTTGACCATATCACTGTTTACTGTTTTTATTTATAATGTCCTTGTGCTTTATTCTATCAAGACTTTAATCAAACTCATGTGTGCATGCAGATGTTGGTCCTGTTCGTCCAGCAGTTCGCCCAAGAGTGCTAGTTGCTGCCCCAACAGGGGAGACTGCTGGGAGGGTTATTCTTCGTGACCTTGATGTGGCCGAGACCCTTACAGCTGTGCAGGAGCAGGTCAAGAGCCTTACTCTTGGCATTCCCGATGTGAGGATTGACGAGTTACCTTTACAGTTGCAGCGACATACCACTGGCGTGCCTAGACGATGGACTCGTCTCTTACGCGTGATTGCACAGGCCGTGACGTGCTATCATGAGCATCACTAGGCTAGGGTGCCCCTAGCATTTTGAGTTTTTGGGTCATGCGACCGATTTTTGTCTCGGTTACAGAACATTATGTATGAACGATAAACAGCTTATATATATATTTTGATTTTCGGGGTTTATTCTGGTTGAGTTATATGATCCATATGTACAACATTGATGATGTGTCTCTTTTTATAAATGTCGCAAATGTCTATCTAACACATAGTTTGCTAATGAGTCGGTTAATGTGTTTAAGTTTCTGGAAATATGCTGGTATTGAATTAAATCAAATTGTCTTTCCAAAATCTTAACCCTTAGGAACATGCGATAAATAGCTGGGTTGCGGACGGAATATATACCATTGAGTTGTAGTATTACGAGTTGTGAGTCTAGCCTGACGATTAGTCGGCGTATACCATGGGTGATGGCATCAGAGAGTAGTTCTATCAACGCGCTATACTCAGCGATGTTATTCGTTGATTGACCAATACACACACCTCTGAAACTTACTAACTCGCCGCTTGGATCAAAAATGGCCCAGGCTGCGGAGGACAGGTTCCGCGAACTACGACTCGCTCCGTCGGCATATCCAACACATGTCTCCAGAAGGTTTGACATCTGCAATAAATGTAAAAAGGTGGATTACTCGACCAAAACAAACACTTTAGCGAAAACAAAATACAACAAAAGCATACAGGTTACTATTTAAGCATAGTAACGCTTGAGGTACAACCCATTACGAGGTTGCGCCAGCGGAATTCCGTCATAATCCATTAACTCGTAGGCTCCTTTTGCTAACACTCGTTTAACAATATAGGGGCCCATCCATAAAGAATTAAATTTACCTGCTCCCAATTTGTCGGATTCTTGGTCGTAAAGCAAGACCAAGTCACCTTCAGAGAAGACACGGGGTTTGACATTTTTGTCGAACTGCGCCTTGACTCGTTTCTTATGGGCTTCGTTAGCCAAAGCGGCATCACGACGGGTTTCATCCAATTGGATTAATTCCAAGAAACGGGCCTCTTCTTCTGAAGTTCTGGGGAGGAGATCAATTGCGAGTTTAAGAGACGAGATTTCGCACTGGATTGGCAAGACTGCTTCCAGGCCATACACCAGTTGGAAAGGTGTGAACCCAGTTGCATTCCTTACCGATGTTTGGTAAGCCCACAAGGCTAAGTACAGAATTAGGTGCCACCTTCTTTTATGAACTTCGATCATCCTTTGCAACATACGCTTCAAGACCTTATTGATCGCTTCAACTTGTCCGTTGGCTTGCGGATAATACGGAGTAGAGCTGTCGTGAGATAGCCCTAGCTTGGCAGCTAATTCAACCATCATGTGATTGCGAAAATGTGATACATGATCTGTAACTATAGCCTGTGGTACGCCGAACCTAGCGACTACATGATTAAAAAAGAAAAGGGCAGCTGTTTCACCAGTGTTATCTAATGTAGGCATCGCCTCGGCCCATTTGGTAAAATAGTCAACGACGACTATGATATACCCATTTCCCCCGGTTGAGGTGGGGTTACATGTCATGAAATCGATGCCCCATTTGGCGAAAGGCCCAACAACAACTATTGGCTGTAAAGGTGCGGGTGGTCTTCTGGTTTTGCTATCAAAAATTTGACAAGCATGGCAGCTTCTGACTGCGGTTATGCAATCTTTGAACATGGTTGGCCAGAAGTATCCTGCTCGTAAGATTTTTTGTGCTGTTGCATATCCAGATTGATGCCCCCCACACGCGCCCGAATGACACTCATTCAGGGCTTTCTCGGCCTCCTCATGGGTGAGGCACCTCCTCAGAACTGTATCGATACCACGACGGTAAAGCGTATCACCGACGATCATGTAGTCTTTTGCTTGGTATCGTATACGTTTCTGTTCAGAGTGTGAGGTGTTAGGCCTGAATTTTTGGGTTTGGAGATAAATTATGATATCTCCATACCACTCATTTCTTGTAGATATCAGAAACAAATTCTCGTCCACGATTGATTCTTCGGATGTTTCATCATTGGACGACGATGGGAGATCGCACAATAATTCTGTGAAAACTAGAGTTTTCTTTGATTTGGATTTTACAAATTCCAGATCAAACTCTTGAAGGATCGCTATCCATTTTGAATATTTTCCCCCCAGCAACTGTCGCGACAGTATATAAGTCATGGGGTTGCAATCTGATAAAATGGTAGTTTTCCGAAAGAGGACATAATGTCGAAATCTTTGAATCGCTTGAACAGCTGCAAGCGCTAGTTTTTCAACATAAGAATATTTGCTTTCTGTATCATTCAAGTTTTTACTTAAATAATATATAGGATGTTCAATTCCATCGACTTCTTGAACTAAAACCATCGCAATGGTCGTATCTGTTGCAGCCAGATACAGGTTAAAATCTCTTTGATAGTCCGGGGCATACATTAATGATGCTTTTACTAGAGAATCTTTCAGAGCATCAAAGGAAGCTTGCGCCACCTGATCCCAAACAAAAGGTACATCCTTTTTCAAAAGCCAAGTATAACCTTTAGAAAGTTCTGCGTAATTTGGAATGAACCTCCTCAAAAAGTTTGCTTTCCCTTGGAGTTTCTGAATCTGAAGCAAATTTGAAGGTGGAGGCAAATTAATGATTGCCTGAACCTTGCAAGGGTCGAGACGAATCCCATCCTTAGAGACTACAAAGCCAAGTAAACGACCAGAACCGACGCAAAATACACATTTGTGCGGATTGAGTCTTATCTTGTAGTGTCGGCAACGTAGAAATATCACTCTTAAATGTTGCGGATGATCAGTCCGCTTTCGCGAATGAGCCGTAAGGTCATCGAGATATGGTTGAACGATGTTCTTGATGTCATGGAAGGCATAATTCATTGCCCTCTGAAACGTCGCCCCTGCATTCTTTAAACCAAAGGGTAATTTTCGATAAGCGAATGTGCCCCACGGAAAAATGAATGCAGTCTTTGACTGGTCCTGTGGGTGGATATTTATTTGATTATACCCTGAAAATCCATCCATGAATGAAAAGATTTCACATCCGGCGCATTCATCAATTATCTGGTCGATGAAGGGTGTAGGGTAGTTGTCTTTCGGACAAGCTTGGTTTACATCCCTATAATCAACACACACTCTAATTGTCCCTTGTTTCTTCATAACAGGGACAATATTCGATACCCAATCGGTTAGAGGAACCGGGTAGATGAAACCAGCATGGAGGAGCTTTTCAACTTCTGCTTTAATGGCAGTGGCTTTCTTGGGGTGCACCTGCCGAAGCCGTTGTCTTACTGGTTTGACATCAGGATACATCTTAATTTCATGTTCAACGATACTCGAGTCAATGCCTGGAATTTCATCATATGACCAAGCAAAGACATCTATGAACTCGCGAAAAAGAGCGTTATATATTTCCAGTTCTGAAGGAGAACAACTTTTGCCGACATAAATATTCTCTACAACATTTGTTGTAGTCGAGATATTTATAGCTATAGTCTCTTCAATATTGGATAAGTTTCACTCGGAATCCACCGTATTTACAGTGTTTGATAGGAAATCAAAAACTGAAGGGTGGTAAAGGTCCTGTTGAGTATCTTCTTCATAATCTAGAAGAAGGGAACGATGGTGGCAATCATTCCATGATGCCCCCTCAATCAACATTGATTGTAGGATTCCTTCGTCTGTTCCATGCACTTTCAACCAAGGATCTAATGGGGTACCATATTCTCTAGACCTATCTACCCAAACGCTTGATGAGCGTTGATTTGGGTTCGCCTCCCATGCCGGAAACATTGATTGCTACAATATTTCTATTGGGCTTGGAGGCAAAACCATTGCATGATCCATGTCGATATCGTCTTCTGAGATCTTCGTGGAAGATATCATGTTGCAGGCTTTTACCAACGCTACTTCTCCTATATAGATTGGAGGTGGAAGTGCGAAAGTTCCCATTAATGTGGGGTCTTTCAGTAGGCCTACTCCGATATCCTGAAGCGAATGGTTGCTCCCATGGATCATGGGAATGCTTCCTGTAACTTGTGAACCATTAGGGAGGAAGTCTTGTTGGTCGACGATCGTAATCCCTCCTTGAAAAGGGAATGCAATCTTCCTAAAATAAGTCGACACTATAGCTTCCATGGCATATATCCATGGTCTTCCCAGTAGGATGTTGTAGTCAAGATTCCCATCGATGACTTCAACGTCTATTTCTACCATTTTTCCCCCTAGTTCAACCTTCAAGTTATTTAGGATACCATACGAGGTATATGTCCTTCCGTCGAATGCTTTTAATGTCGTCGAAGATCGCGACAAGGTTGGAGATACTAAAGTTTTCCAGCAACTCATCGACATAATACATGTAGATGCCCCCTCATCAATAATTGTTCGGTGAACAGTTTTGTTGAGGGCTTTCACTTGGATAAGGAAAGCTAGTTGAGCTGGTAACTGAGGATCGTATCCTTTGTGGTCAAAGGATACAAGATTGGAATCCTTAGGATCAACCCCACCAATAGTTGATAACAAAGCCTGCCTTTGGGATGGACAATTTTGTAGTACTTCAAGAGTCGACATAGCGGATGGCGATTGGGCCAAATCTTCCACTATGTTATAATGCTGTGCCGCTCTGGCGCGAGGATTAAATGTCGACTTGTGTACTACTCCCTTTGGCGGTTTTATTTTTAATTCAGGAATGATGGGTGGTACAACTTTTGTCGAAGTTGTTGTCGAACTACTTGGTTGATCTTTACCTTTGTCGTTCGACAGCTGCGGATTCACGTAATCTTTGTTCCTTGTCGAAATCAAAGCATCATTCTGCTGTTTTGAAACCGACAACATAAGCACTTGCGACGGGGAAGCATTTCCACTATCAACCAGATTTTGACCTGGATTTGGGAACGGATCAGTTAACACAGCTGAGGTTTGTGAACTTTTGAAGAACCTTTTAATCTCAGCTTTGTATGGACAATCTGCTGTCCAATGATCCTCGTCACATATCATGCATGGACTTTTTGGTTTCCCTTTCCTAGGAGGGTTTGAAGAAGTTTTTTCAGGGGATGACTCACCCTGTTTCTTCTTCTTCCCTTTGTTTTGCTTCTTCTTGCTTCCTGGTTGATTGGTTTATTTGCCTTTATCTGCTGATATGGCATTTACTTCTGAAGCAATAATTTCTTCTTTTGCATTTTGATCTGAAGTCTTACGGGCTTTCTTAGACGAAGCCTTTGTCGATTTCGTGTTTGCCGTTCCAATCACACCATCGCCGGCATGAGAGTCACTATTTGATTTAGGAGGAGGAGGAATTGAGAATTCCGGTCTAGGGGCGTCAGGTATTTTGTCGTAGAGCGTGCCAGACTGAGTGTAGACTAAGTCTAGATATTGTGCGCGAGCAATAACTTACTCCTCCGTTACGACCCCCCCTTTGGCCACATCTTCCATTATGGTAGGAAGTAATGACTTGATAAACCACTCAGCTAATAGCTGATCGGGAACGTACGTTTTCACCATCCTACGACGATGACGCCACTCATGTATATGATTGGATATATGAGTGGCCGTAGTCTGCTTGAAGTTGGTTAAGATTTATGTTCCCGTTTCATACCTTATCGGTAATTGAAAATGGGTTAAGAAAGTCGTGGCTAGGGAGCTAAAATTGTCGAAAGAGGCTCTAGGTAATTCAATATACCATTTTGCCGCTGGACCCGTTAACATCCTCTGAAAAAGGCGAAGCCTTATCGAATCATCGTTCAGGGTGTTTGATGAACACCACAGATGAAATGTCATCACGTGATTCGATGGATCTTCGCCTGGATTTCCATTAAATTTATGAATGTCCGATGGAAGTTTGTGAGGAATCGCTGGCCACCAAGGGGCGTAAGCAATTGGATCGTTTGTTAACCGGTGTAAATCGGGTAACTCTAAAGTTGCCACGAATGGTAACTGTTGATTCAGGTTAGGTGAAGCATACCCAGGGTACGATGGAATTGCCTAAGCAGTTGGCCTTTGCATACCAGCATAATGCAATTGATGTTGGTATGACTGATACGGTTGGTGTCCTTGACCACTGTAAAGTGGTTGATTTTAACCGTTTTGAATATACGGTTGTCCACTGTTCGCAAAGATCTGCTGCTCAGAACCTTGATACACTTGCTAGAATTGTGGTTGTTGGTATTGCACCAGCCACGGTTGTGAAGCCATGTTCTGTTGCGCTATACTAACCGTCGGACCAAGATGTGGGGTAATTGTACCCGTTTGGACCTGTGTCGCCCTACCGGTAGGTGATTGTGGTTGAGTCACAGGGTCAAGGGGCTGTTGCATTACAACCTGAGAAATTTGAGGTTGACATACAACAGGCAACGTTTGAACTTGTGACACTGTCACAATAGCCGGTGTGGTCGGGATGTTCGACATAGGTACACATTGTTGCATAGAATATACAACCCTTGGTTGTTGAGGTAGCATAGGTACCTAGCCATTTGATGTAACTCCAGTATAACCTGAATAATGTTGTGAACTCCCGTATGGATACCCTCCCGAAGGGGGTAATGAAAGGGCATACTGCCCCCCATATGGTAGAAATCCGGAACTCAAGGGGATTGTTTGTCCTTGGGGACTGGATTGCCCAAATTGACCTCCAAATGGATCAATCTGGCGAGTCTCAACATAAGAGTTTCCGGATATTATTCCGGAGGAACAAACTGGAACGGACAACACTGTCGAAATAGTCCCTGGGTGGACTCCTTCTAGCGGTTGTGAGCTAGTTGGGACAGATGGTACGCCGGCAAACATTGTCAGAGTGACGGCAGGGAGTTCTGCTGTCGCTGTGTTATTCGACACAGTCCTAGATGTTGACGGTTGTTCAGACATTTTGAGTCTATCCAATAGATTGCCTAGCGATTCTACAGGAACTTCCGTTGGTGGTAGACTAACTTCTGATGTCGAAGGAAATAGAGTGACCCCAACTCCAAAATGGGTTGGAGTACCTGCTTGCGGATCCTCTACAATTTCCTCTATCGCAATCAAACCAGGTGGAAGAGGAAGACCGTCAGGTCCGTAAAATATTTCTGGTGTCGAAGAAGGGGTTGAATCAACAGCGACAGATGTTTGAAGAACAATACTCTCTCGACCGGTTATAGATGGAACTGGTTCAGTAACACAAGTGTTTGTTCTCAGACTAGGATCAGTATCACTGTCCCTCTGTGATTGTTAAACTTCTTCTGTAGGGGCAGGGTTTCCAGAAATGTTTGGAGTAACCGGAATCTCAAATGTTGTTGGAACACTTGTTCTAACTTTGGTAGGAGATTTCGAACCGGTTAAACGATTTCGCTTTGTCCGTATTGTTTTCGATTCCGGAGACAAAGACAGTTGACTCGTAAGCCTCCGCGAACGACGGGGTTTCAATTGACTTTCTTCCACGATTGCGGATTACTCAATCAACCAAAATACAAAAGGGGAAAGTGTGTTTCCGAATTAAATGAATTTTTTAGACGCTTTTAGACACAACTTGCTTTTTCACTTTTAAAGAGTCGAGAAAAAGCTAAAGATGACTCTAGTCTCCTTCGATGTTTTAACGAGCCCGAAGTGACAAATGCTCGGATGGACTTTTTCCATTATAGAGTCTGAAAAAGGCCAAAAGGAACTGCTCTGGAGTTCTAGGCAGAGGGTGTGCCAAACTTTTCACAAAACCGTAGATTACTTTTTAGGGTACGGGCGGTCGATCTTCCTGAATGTTGTGTTCAGTGCATTGCGATCAGTAGGGCGGCCAACACGGCTTCCTAAGGATAAAGGTTTTATGCCTATAGGGGTCTCCCAATATATACGCGACGGTATGTGGGAGCACAATCCGTACTGGCGCTATCGTCCCTCAGGAGGAATCACCCACCATCAACGAGATCGACAGTCACCAGGCTTTACGACGCCGGAACACGTCTCTAGCTTAGACCTCTATGTTGTGCGTTATGTTGCAAAGCGTTGTTAAGTTCATTCAATTTATTTTAGGTTGATCTTTTTAGAAGTTTGCCTTTTGAGGTTCACCACGAGATGTATGATACAATTCCTAAATGCAGTCTAAAGATGATAAGCAAGCTTTATATCTTTTCAACTTTGAAAATCCTAGCTACTAAGGGAAAAGAAAGACACCATCTTTTCTCAAAGAGCAATCAGCACACTCTAATGAACTTTTCCTAAATCAAACATGCAAACTATCAAAATGCAAATGCACAATGCAGGTGTTTGTTTTCCGCTTTCTTAGTATTGATGCCTACAAAGAAAGCTTTTTGTACAACTTTGAATTTGCCTTTAAATGACAAATACAA
This sequence comes from Pinus tabuliformis, assembly GCA_031772625.1. Lineage (NCBI taxonomy): Eukaryota > Viridiplantae > Streptophyta > Pinopsida > Pinales > Pinaceae > Pinus > Pinus tabuliformis. Next base: position 1,124,460,201 of record CM062815.1, on the reverse strand, counting down.
ACAAGTTTACTTTTTCGAAATCAGAAAGGGTAGAAGCGATTACAACACTTAACGATTTTCGAAATGAATACTTGTTTCAACACTTAAAAGAGACAAACTCAAACCAATAAGCAAAAGCAAATGTATAATCAACTGTAAACAGCCAATGAACTCTCCCCTAAGATCACAATCAGCAGATCTGAATCAAGGGCTATAGGATGACTATTTCACTCTTGCAAAGGAAAACTGTAAATGACGCCACAAACACATAAAAACACTCACAGTCTTTTTGTACAAAAGGAGGCGGAATTTAAGCAGAGAAAAGGAGTTATCAGACTAGTACCTATGCTGGTTACAGGCTGCAAAAATCAGAGATCAAAACAAGGCAAAACAGAGCAGAGAACCCCAGCTGCACAAGGCCTACCTGGATCAGCGCAACCTCAACACAGGGGTTTTGACATTCAGCGTAGGTAGCCTTCACGGGACCTGCGTTGAAATGCAGAATCCCTTCACAGGGTCTGCGCTGAAGGAGAAACTCTCGTTTCTCACTGGGTTCTGGGTCACAGATTGCTATTTAATCTACTGTTTCAGGCCAAATAAAAGCAACAAGCAAGGTACAATCAAAGGGATGCTTTGAGGGAGTACTAAGATCTATCACAAAGGATCATCAAATCATTTGTGAGTCCATTGTTCAGATCATAGACAAATCCAGTGATTGGATCAAAGCAGCAACTGTCTACTTTGCATCTGAGAATAGCAGATGCAGTTCGATTGTTGTTGTTGAGTCTATGAAACAAACAATGATGGAAACACAAATAAAATGACTAAACAGATCTCCCCAGCGGAGTCGCAAATTTGTTGTGGGGAAAAATGCCTATGCAGGACGATCCTATCCACCTAAGGTGTGACAGTGCCTTAGCAACAAACAGAGACAACTATTCTAGTATTCTTCCTTTATGAGTTAAGAATGAAGAGAGATGGATGGACTAACTGATGTCTTCCGTTTGTCCCTCGATCCGGTTTCTCTTCTCTTTGTGAGTTCCCAGCTACTTGCCTTCTCGCTCGCCCAGCTTCAAGAGGTTTCTGCAAGATCACAAGAAGAGAACACTACACAAGACATGGATTCATATTCATAACTAGTTCAGGATTAGCAATAAACTAAACATACTAATGCAATCATACATCAAAGATACATCAGTATATAGGAGAAACCAAGATAGCTTTATTGATGAATAACAAGGTTCAGGAAGAGATACAACCCAGAGGGCTCCAATCCAGCATCTCCTTCCCAGCAAATGGAATTCCTATCTTCACCCCCTTCAAAGCATTAAGCACCCAATGATTCCAATCTCAAACCAACAACAATTCTTTGCAATAACCAAAATTCCAGCCTTTAGATCTCATGGAGGAGAGATCCATATATAGATGTTTGGAGAGAGGATGAGTCATCTTGAGATCTGACTAGTGTCCTCTCCCTCTGTCAGTTCTTGATTCCACTTGGAGGTTCTTGCTTCCACTTGGAGATTAGGAACCTCTTACTCATCATAGTCGAATTCCCTGAGGCAAGTGTCATTGAGGAAGATTTTGGAAGCTTCCTGGGTTTTGACACCTCGTGGAATGAACTTGCCACATGTCAACTCTCGCTCAGCGCAGGTAGTCAGTGTTGGCTTTGACATTCAGCGCAGGTAGCCAGTGTTGGCTTTGACATTCAGCGCAGACAGCTAGTGGAGCCACTGAATTGATCCTGAATTGACTTGTTTTTGAGTAGTTTCTGGTGGAGAACTTCTGTGAATTGCTGTGGTTTGTTAGCCTTGTTCTTCTAGGGGTAGGAACAACATGTTTAGGGACTTTGGATCCCTTAGATTATGGACATTTCATGCTCAATGCTGTAAGGCACAAAAATGTCTATAACAGTCCACCTCTTCCTTTAGCTGCTTGGCCTCTTGTGGCTTGGCTAGTCTTTGTGTCAGCGCGATGGTTCGTGTTGTGCCCTTAACCTCATCATAGTGTTGTTGTAGCTCGCGCAATTCTATCTCTAGCTGCTATACATTGGGGTCCTCCTACAAGCTAGTCAGGACCTCAAATGACTGCTCAAACAATTGCGTGCAGTCTACTACTGCACTGTCCACCACTGCTACTGCTTCTGTGACACCAGTCGCCCACTGCTCCTTCACTTCTGGCGGAGTTGAAGGCTGGATCTTCAACTGTAACCTCGTAAGTTGTAGGTTCAACTCCAATTGAACCCGCGCCATCTCAGTATGAGTGTTGTGCATCCTCATGGCCATCTTACAGATGCGTACCTCGACTGGCTCCTCCTTCGGAATGGCCAACTCTGGGACCATTTGGCATGCTTCCTTGACAACCTGCATAATGTGCTTTCTCTGCTTGGTTTCCTTGGTCTCAGCGGCGATGGTCGCATTTTTTTGTAGTACCATCTGCTGATTGTTGGTCCGCTGTTCACTGATCACCTGGAGGGCGCAATGCTCATGGGCCCCCATCTCTCCAATCACTCCATCCTGCAAGAGGTGGAGTGCTTCTCATGGGAGTTCTACCAGGTTCAACCTTACTCCCTTTAGGGCACTAACAATGGCCTGTCAGCCTCATTCTCTATGGTCAATGCTCCATCAGGCAGCACTATTGCACTAGTGGCCTTCGCGTGCAGCATCTCGGCAGCCTTTGAAGTGCCTATAGCTAGGTTGGTAGATATCGTCCCAGCTTACAATACGTGTGTCTGCAACTCCTACAACCCTATCTTGATAGTCCCCAAGATGATCTGTTGCTACTGCTAAAATTATTGCAGGGCCTCCGCAGTGACATCCCTCACTATGTCGCTGATATCATGCAAGTCGCCCTCTATTAATGTGATGGGGTCCAGTGGGGTCTTGTTCGTCTTTGATTTCTCCCTAGGCCCTCCCTTCTCTAGCTTCCTTGGGTGCTTGATGCGGGCGAACGTCTCCTGAGGGTCCGTGCTATGCTATTCTATCTCTTCTTCTATCTCAGATGAAGGTGACCTCATGCCTTTGTCAAAGCCCTGCCCTGTCCCATCTATCTGCTTCCCTGTCTGCTACGCAGCCTCGTGCACCACCTAGGCCTTATCAACAGCCTCCTTTTTCCTCTTTTAGGCCAGCTGTGCCATCTTAAGCTTGGCCTCCTCCTTCTTCTGCACAACGGACTTTCTCTTGCCTACCGCCAAGTCTGTGGTAGAGCGCCACTCTACTAGCCATTGATCAAGGACCACGTCAATGACATCATCCATTGCCAGATAATGCAAGTCATACCATTTCTATGCAGGGTCCTTCCATGCCCTGATGGATACTCGATGGAAGTATGCTTTAAATTCGACATAGCCCTGCAGGTTGGCATACACTGTAGGCGACAATCGCGGTTTGCAGTTGATGGCCATCCAGATGTTCATCTCCATCAAGATCAAAAAGATCTTGTTGTCCTTGACTCACTGCGTGTCCTTGGTCACCCATAGCAAAGCGCACTTTGCTACTTCTAGGAGGTCTGGTGCGACCGAAGGGAACTGGCTGTCCTCTAGTAGCTCCCACGCTACCAGCACAATTGACAGCAAGAGCCACGTGTAGTGGAATGTGTTGTAGAGCTCTTGTGCTTCGCGGTAGTTCACCAGGAACTCTCCGTGAAGGTAGTCCAACCAGCTGAACTGGACTCCTTCAGTGCACTGTGTTGCTAGCATGATGAGAGGCACTGGCACCTTCCTCATAACTTTCCCTGCGAGGATCTATGTGGCTACCTTCATAGCACGGTCGTAGATGCTGGATATAGCGTGTCTACATGGTTTCTTCACCAGCTTAAATTTTTCCTTCATAGACTCTGCGAGAGCTTGTTCGCCACCTTTTTCGCCAAATATCATGGCCGGATTCTCGCCTGTATACGAAAATCGTGTTATCCTATGAATCAGCCTTTCTGTGATGGGTATTGGCTCCTCCAGCCACAGACACCCATCATGCACCAAGCACAGCAGCTGCTTGATGACCAAAACTGTCACCGAGGTGCAGTTGTAGTGCAGCACCCAAAGCAGGTTGAGCAACCTTGCCTTGTCTACTCCCCAGAGCCACCTCCACGGCTCCAATGCGGTCATTCCAAAGTTCGTATCAATGATACGGCACATCAGCTGCTCGGTTGCCAAGTGTGGGTACTTCTCGTGATCGGCCAAGTCCCAGTCTTCAAGTTTCAGGAGTGGCACTCATGCCAATTGTGCTCTGTCAAAAATAATTTCGTCTAGCAACAAAAGGGTTTGCAGGGGAGTCTTACTCTCATCGATGTCCTTCAGAACCTTGGTCTTGGGCTTGCGTGGAGGGACGTACTCCGACAACTGAGTAATAGGGTTCGCACCCTAGGTTTCAACCTCCTCTACTTCTACTCCCACATCCTCATCATCCATTGGAATGTCTTCAATGTCTTCCTCCTCCAGCTCCAAATTTATGGCTTTTCCCTTCTCCTGTGTGGTGGGCTTCGGTGGGTTTCTCCTTGGCAATGTGCGCACTAGTATAGCATGTTTCTTTCCCTTTTTATCTTTTGCAGTCTCCTTAGTGGTGGTCGGCTTTTGTCTCGGCGTCCTCGGTGATTTGGGGACTTCTCCCAATACTTCGGCCACTTCTGGAGTAGCTTCCTCTGCCTCCATATCAACTTTTGGCACCGACTCCTCTATTATTTCTTCGGTATTTATAGTTTCTACGGGTGTCGACATAACACTCTCCAACAATACTCATGATGTCTCTGGTAAGTTTACAAATGCTGGAGTCTCTTTCAAAGCCTTGAAGAATTCTTGGTTCATGAGTGCCTGAAAGCTCAACAACTCATTTTGCTGGAAAACAAATTGTAATTTATAGGGCATTTTGAATTCAAATCCAATTGTTCCCCCCAAATTCGGTCCATTAATGTCTGATTGGTGGTAGATTTCAAAGATCTGAGCCATAAATTTCATCTTAAATGCCGGCAAACCACTCCATTTGGCAGCATTTCTACCGTCAAACCATGAACAGTGAATTTAACGGTCACTTTCCGGCCAACCTGCGTGATTTCTCCATGGATAGCGCAGCTCCCTTCACGTTGTTGCGAACCCTATGACACTTCCTTGCTTCACACAATCCTCTAATCGCGTAGTTCCCCAACTCAGGTAGTGTAGTTTATAGTCCCACGCCTCGTTTCAGCTGCTTGGAGCGCTAAGACCGTGCTGCCTACATCTAGTCACATGGTCAGACCACTGGTGTATGGCTTCAATCGATTGCCATTCACCTTTCCTGGGAAGGGATCTCCATTCAATTTGACCAGCTGTACCACTCCTCTGTCGGTAATCTCCTTAATGACATAGGGCCCTAACCGGTGCATCCTAAACTTCCCTAGGAATTTATCAAACTTACTATCATATAACAAAACCAGGTCATTTACCTTAAAGGTACGCAACTCAATGTGCTGATCATGCCATGCTTTTTTGCGCTGCTTTTGGACCTATTGGTGAAATCCAGCTAGAAATCTTTCTTCCTCATGCTCATCCAACTGTACAAGCCTTTCCTCCAGGGCTCCGCGATTCGTCATACCCATGAGCGCCGCTATGCATAGACTAGGCATAATATATTCCTTAGGCATTATCGCTTCAACCCCATTAACAAGCCAAAATGGGATTTTTCCAGTCAACTTCTTGCATTTCATCGATAAGCCCATAGTACTACAGGTATGCATATGTCCCAATCACTTCTCTAAGCATTACAAACCTTGGTCAACGCGTTTTCCATCACTTTATTGAATGCTTCCACCATCCCGTTAGCCTGCGGGTGATAAGGAATTCTCTTCTGGTGATACACCTAAAATTCCTGCATTAGCACGCTGATCATTTCATTCAGAAAGTGCGTACTGTGATCACTCATCAAGATCTTTGGACAACCAAATTGCGTCAGTACATGCTCAATCAGTGCTATGGGGTAAAATGCATGTGATGAAAACTACCCTCGAAAGTCTTCCCGGGACTTTCGACAGACCGTAAGGTTATCTGCAAAAGCTACATGTTACACACATGTTCATCTATCAGACATATATTGACAAGATATGGAGAAAGGATCACCTTTGGTTCTTTCTAGATTCGCTTGGGGATCTCGGTGTGGTAAGAAGAACTCCTCCTAACCGGCTCCAAGATGATTCCTACACAGAAGAACGAAGCAAACCAATCACAGCATATACTTCTGACAATTAATGTAAGAATCCGTAACAAACATGTATAAATGTGTAACTTATCTACTCAACACAACAAGCATCAGAATGAACAAATAAATTGTTAAAATTGGCAACCAGGGCAAAACTTCATGTGGGTCATCTTATTCATGGCTAATAATTTTTTTATTAGATTCCTCTCATCGAGAGGTGTAGGATTGATATAAAGATCATCCAATTCCGATAAGTATTCATGGAGATATGAATTTATTTTGATTATGGAATTATTATCAAGCCGACCTACAACTCATGTAGGCTCAGAAGCCCAACAGTCGCATCTATTCACCCACCAACGTTGTGTATAAATACAAGAGGACTTTTCCTCATTTAGACTCACTCATATCATCACATCTCTCTCTCTACTGCGTAGATATGAGTCTCTTCTCTACTGCGCTGAAATGGGTCTCTCTCTCTCACACATGTGAAGCCGGAAGCTGTTGAATTTGAAGCTGCAACTGTAGAAGTAAAGATTGACTTGCATTGCCTAGAAGATCTCCTCTTTGGAACTGCACTATAGGTTCATCTGAACCTCCTCTAAAAGCCACAACTTTTGGTGGTGGAATGAAGTCAATCCGATGAACGATTTGCAAGATATCGACTGCCCTAGTTTGAAGCCGGAAACTGCTGAAACTGAAGCTGCAACAGCAGAAGTAAAGATTGACTTGCGTGGCCTAGAAGATCTCCTCTTTGGAACTGCACTGTGGGTTCATCTGAACCTCCTATGAAAGTCGCAACTTTTGGTGGTGGAATGAAGTCAATCCGATGAACGGTTTGCAAGATATCAACTGCCCTAGTTTGAAGCCGGAAACTACTGAAACTGAAGCTGCAACTGCAGAAGTAAAGATTGAATTGCGTGGCCTAGAAGATCTCCTCTTTGGAACTGTGTTGTAGGTTCATCTGAACCTACTCTGGAAGCCAAAACTTTTGGTGGTGGAATGAAGTCAATCTGACTGTCGGTTTGTGAGATATGGTCTGCCCTAGTTTGATAATGAAGCCGCTAATGCTGATGCTACTGATCTAGGGTTTGCTACTGCTGATATGAATCAGATTTATTGTACTATTTCTCTTTGCTGAATTATTGAAGATAAAAGAAGATTTGATCAAAGGGTTTCCCCACACATTGTGGGGTTTGTCCCTGGCTAGCCGCCACATCTTGTGTCTCTTGTCTTGGCTTGTTTTCTGTCGATCGTTTAATGTTCTATCTGCACTTTACTTTATGTACATGTGATTTCTAATCGGTGGAATATAATAAGAAAAAGAAGTAAACTGTTATAAGCATAGAACATACCATAAATTAACATGGTATCAGAGCTGAGGTGAAGACAAAGCCCGAGCAAGAGCAAGAGCAATCATTAAAGAGAAGATTGGCAAGGCTATCCTAAAAGAACTATGGGGTCCTCAACACTCTTTCCTGCCGAAGACAAGCTCCGTGAGAAAGCTGACTATCACGGATGAAATATGTCTATCAATCTAACCCTTGAAGATCAAGGAGTGCTAGACCATGTAAGATGCAATATTGTTGAGCCTTCATCAAATGCATCTGCTGTTGCCTGGAACAAATGGAAAAATGGAGAAGTCAAAACAAAGAAGATCATCTGGGACTCTATCGACAAGCACTTGGTGGCCTACATCTCTGATCTAGACACCTCCAAGGAAATCTACGACAGACTGGTGAGTTTATTTAAAGTTAATGATGCAAATCAAGTTTTGTTTCTTAGAAATAAGCTGAGGGAAATCAAGAAGGGTAAAGATGAAAGTATGCAAGCATACTTCTTAAGAATCACCGAGATCAAGAACGATCTCCTATCTATTGAGGAAACTATTACTGACAGAGAAATGGCACTCACAACTCTTGGAGGATTACCATCTGAATGGTATGTGTTCAGGACTACTCTTTTGAACTATAATGTAATTCCTAGTTTCGAGGAATTAATGGCTAGATGCATTCAAGAAGAAACAAGGGAAGAACATCAAGAAATGCCCATGCCTAAAGGTCCTCCTGCTGCTTTTTCTTCTCATGCTAAGAGAAGAAATAATTCTGGGTCTAAATCAAAAGGAAAGGATGGATCTAAGGGTGGAAGAAAAGGACGATGTTTCATCTGCGATGAAGCAGGTCACTATGCAAGGAAGTGCCCTGATAGAAAGTACTCACACTGGGATGATGATCAAAATCCCTCTGATGGCAATCAAAGGAATGACAAATTCAACAGCAAAGGTAAGAGGAGAGCTGGGAATCAAGGAAGAGGACAAGCATTCAAGAAGGCTAGAAATTCTAGGATGTATTAAATGCACCTGACCTCAAAAGGAACCTAGTGTCCATCTTGGCAATGGAAGACAGAGGCTACAAGGTAACCTTCAGCAATGGCAAGGTATGTATATGGAAAAATAATGTTAAAGATGCCTTTACTCTTGGGTTTAGTGTTGATTCATTATATCAGGTCAATGGAAGTCCGCTAGGTGTCATGTCTTGTGACACAACTCTTTAGTCCGAACTTTGGCATTTGAGGTTTGCCCACCTTCATTACAAAGCTCTACCCGATGTAAGACAGATGGTAACAGGGATGCCCAAATTCCAAGTAGAGAAAGAAGGTGTATGTCCGGGATGTGCCAAAGGAAAGCTCAAAAGGGGACCATTCCCCTCAATCCAAAGCAAGACCTCCGATATATTACAATTGGTTTACTCAGGCATACCTGAGGTTGGCATTCAGAGGGAGACTACTACACCACATACTCCTGAGCAGAATGGTGTGGTGGGAAGGAAGAACCACACAATTGTTGAAGCTGTCCGGGCCATGATCAAAGACTTCTGAAGTTTCTATGGGATGAAACTACAAACACTGTTGTATATTTACATAATCGATGCCCTCATCGAGCATTGGGTTCCAAGACTCCTGAAGAAAATTTCACCGCAAGGTGAACAATCTTCCGACTTTGAGGAGCTCTCAAGAAGCCGACACCAGGGAACCGAAAGAAAAGGATGATGAATCAATGCCTGATGTAGAAGAACCCATGGATCCGATTGATCCTCATCCACATGAGCCTTCCTCTTCTAGGAAGAGGCCTTCATGGCTTAGGGGGATACTTGATGATGCTGAAGGACATGCTGCACCCTAAGGAACCTTCCATCAAAGTAAGAAACTTAACAGGTATCAGGGATACCTGACCATCATGAGCACGATCATACAAAATGAACCCTCATCATTCTCAGATGTCATCAAGCTTTAACTATGGAAGGATGCTATGACCATAGAATATGAGTCTATTATGGAGAATGATGTCTGGGAAGTAGTTCCCATACCCTGGATAAGACAATTGTTACTTCAAAATGGCTTTACAAGATAAAGCATGCAGCATATGGAAGTACGGAAAAGCACAAGGCTCGTTTTGTTGCTCATGGCTTCTCCTAGAAGGAAGGTATAGACTATGATATTTGCACCTGTTGCCAGATATATGACCATCCACCTGATCATAGCCCTTGTGGCTTCACAAGGATGGAACCTACATCAAATGGATGTCAAGACCGCGTTCTTGCATGGTTATATCAAAGAAGAGGTCTATGTGGAGAAACCTGAAGGATTTGAGATTTATGATTGAAAATCTCTTGTATGCAGGTTGAAGAAGGCTCTCTATGGGCTGAAGCAAGCACCTCAAGCATGGTATGAGAGGATTGATAGCTACTTGACGAAGCTGGGATTCACTAGGAGTGAAGCTGATCCTAACCTTTACTTTAAGGTTGAAGATGACAAGCCTCTCATACTGGTGTTGTATGTGGATGACCTCTTTCTAACAGGTGCAGACCCTCTCATTCACAAATGTAAGAGGGAGATGGCTTCTGAATTTGAAATGAAGGACCAAGGACTTGAAGTGTGGCAGAAGCCAAGGGAAATTTTCCTATCTCAAGGAAAATATGTGGTAAATATATTGGAAAGATTCGGTATGATGGACCGCAAGCCTGTGACTACCTCGAGGATCTTAAATTTTAGAATTTATATGGTAGTGATGTCGGACCAGACTTGGGAAATGCCTCTGAGTTTCAAAAACTCATTCACATTGATGTTCTTGGTGAACCTCTGTCCGAACATATGTTTTGCAGTTAGCATTGTGAGCTCATATTTGGTTGAGCCTCACTGGATTGATGTCGGGAATCTTCTAATATGTCTTCAGGACACAATCTCTCATGGATTAAGATACACTGCCGGAGATGTGAGACTATTTGGATATACTGATGTTGATTGGGCAGGCAGTGTGGTGGACCGTAAGAGCACTTCCAGGTACTGTTTCACCTTGGGATCTACTTCGATATCCTGGATGAGAAGGAAGCAGAAGTCGGTGGCTTTGAGCACTGCCGAAGCAGGATATATTGTTGCTAGCATAACCTCGTGTGAGGTAGTCTGGTTGCGAAAGATCTTCAATGAGCTGTTTGGATTTACATTGGATACCATTGTGATTCTCTATAACAACCAGAGGTGGGATTTGATTATTTAGGAATCCTGTATTCGTCGATTACTCCAGCAGATAGACATCATCTGGGATATGGTAAGTTGATGAGCAAGGAGGCTCCATCACATTAAGATGATGTACAGGTTGATACACCTTGTCAAAGCCCCGAGGAAAGATCTAATTTGTGATTTTCCCAGACGACTTGGAGTCATCAAGAAACCCTTGTACAAAGGTCGTGCATGTTGCATACATTGAGCTCTGGGAGCTCTGAGGGCTTGTGGTTCTTACTGGAGCAACATACGACCACAGGGTGACTCACCCTCCCCTGGTGGTGCACACTGGAACAAGATGATTCGCTCTCTTGTGGAACAAGATGATTCGCTCTCTTGTGGGACAAGATGATTCGCTCTATTGTGGAACAGGATGATTCGCTCTCCTGTGTAACAGGATGATTAGTTCTCCTGTGAGGCCTGGATTGATGTGTTCTCCATGGCGATTGTAGCAGGATTGATGTGTTCTCCTGTGAGGCCTGGATTGATGTGTTCTCCATGGCAGCCTGGATTGATGTGTTCTCCTGTGAGGCCTGGATTGATGTGTTCTCCATGGCAATTGTAGCAGGATTGATGTGTTCTCCTGTGAGGACAGGATTGATTAGTTCTCCTGTCGAGGCATCCTACCCATGCAGTCTGGGACTCATGGGAAGTACCTCTCATCTGATCAATGAGCAGGGAAATGAAGTTAGGGACCATAGTAGTACCGATGGACGCATCGTTGTAACTACCGTACTCCCTACGCTAGGATGACCTGCATTGATCTGGGATCAATGATACTGGTCTGGGACCCATGGTAGGAGTTGTACCATACTATGACGCTGACTTCGGGTCAGTTGAGACTGGTCTGGGATCAATGGTACATACTCTGAGACTGACTTTGAGTCAATGGAGGATGATATTGGTCTGGGACCATTGGAGTTGTACTCACTATGACACTGAGTGTGGGTTGGTTGAGACTGGTCTGGGACCAGTGGTACATACTCTGAGACTGACTTTGAGTCAGTATGATACATCCTCGATCATTTCTTCTTCTTCATAATTCAGACAAAAGCAGAGTAGAACAGAACAATGCAAGAGCAGAGCAGAACAGAACAAAACAGTACAGATCAGTGCAGGGCAGAACAAGACAAAGCAGAACAGGCAAAATAGAGCAGAGCAGGGCAAGGATCAGGCTGTACAAGGCAGTGCATTTGATGGATGAATAGTAACGACCAATAGACAGATTGCAGATGAAATTCTCCATGGTTGAGAGGGAGTGTTAAAATTGGCAACCAGGGAAAAACTTCATGTGGGTCATCTTATTCATGGCTAATAATATTTTTATTAGATTCCTCTCATCGAGAGGTGTAGGATTGATATAAAGATCATCCAATTCCGATAGGTATTCATGGAGATATGAATTTATTTTGATTATGGAATTATTATCAAGCCGACCTACAACTCATGTAGGCTCAGAAGCCCAACAGTCGCATCTATTCACCCACCAACGTTGTGTATAAATATAAGAGAACTTTTCCTCATTTAGACTCACTCATCTCATCACATCTCTCTCTCTACTGCGCAGATATGAGTCTCTTCTCTACTGTGCTGAAATGGGTCTCTCTCTCTCACACATGTGAAGCCGGAAGCTGTTGAATTTGAAGCTGCAACTGCAGAAGTAAAGATTGACTTGCGTGGCCTAGAAGATCTACTCTTTGGAACTGTGCTGCAGGTTCATCTGAACCTCCTCTGAAAGCCGCAACTTTTGGTGGTGGAATGAAGTCAATCCGATGAACGGTTTGCAAGATATCGACTGCCCTAATTTGAAGCCGGAAACGGCTGAAACTGAAGCTGCAACTGCAGAAGTAAAGATTGACTTGCGTGGCCTAGAAGATCTCCTCTTTGGAACTGCACTGTAGGTTCATCTGAACCTCCTCTGAAAGCCACAACTTTTGGTGGTGGAATGAAGTCAATCCGATGAACGGTTTGCAAGATATCGACTGCCCTAGTTTGAAGCCGGAAACTGCTGAAACTGAAGCTGCAACTGCAGAAGTAAAGATTCACTTGCGTGGCCTAGAAGATCTCCTCTTTGGAACTGCACTGTAGGTTCATCTGAACCTCCTCTGGAAGCCGAAACTTTTGGTGGTGGAATGAAGTCAATCCGACTGTCGGTTTGTGAGATATGGTCTGCCCTAGTTTGATAATGAAGCCGCTAATGCTGATGCTACTGATCTAGGGTTTGCTACTGCTGATATGAATCAGATTTATTATACTATTTCTCTCTGCTGAATTATTGAAGATAAAAGAAGATTTGATCAAAGGGTTTCCCCACACATTATGGGGTTTGTCCCTGCCTAGCCGCCACATCTTGTGTCTCTTGTCTTGGCTTGTTTTCTGTCGATCGTTTAATGTTCTATCTGCACTTTACTTTATGTACATGTGATTTCTAATCGGTGGAATATAATAAGAAAAAGAAGTAAACTATTATAAGCATAGAACATACCATAACTTAACATAAATGCACAACATCACCGACACTTTGGAGTAGGGAACACAACCGCAGTCCTATATTCAGAATAGAAGAGTGATTACAACAACCCTATTGTATCAACCTTCCTTATCCATTCTTCCTTACTCTCTCTCCTTCTTTTAGCTAGCTCCTTCAAGAATATGACAGTATCACAACAAAACCATATGCTATCCTTCTAAATGCTCTGACCCTTTTGCAATGGCCGTCTCGTTGCTTATATAGCAATCGAATTAGGGCTGCCCAACTCCACCTGTAGTTCATTTGGGAAAAAACCATGAACCTGCCTTGTTTACCAGCGTTTTCCCATTTTCCTCTGTTCCCAGAATAGAATTTCTCCAAATATCTTGATTTTTTGAGTTTCCCTGCTTTTCTTGCACAAATTTAGGGATTTAATATCTAGATATTTAGTGGAAGATTCGTTGGCATAACCTCTTGAACATCACTTAAGTTCACTAATGCTCCCTATGGTCTAACAATAAGAGTTAACAAGTTGACTAACACTCCTTTATGCTTAGTAACAAGCTTTATAAAGCAAGTTGTCAATGTACAAAGAGCGTTAGTGTGGATTCTAGGCCTGCAACTGTGGTCATTCATTCAGTCATCTTGTCTTTCTCCTCTAAGTTATTTGTGCAAGAAAAGCAGGGAAACTCCAAAAATCAAGATATTTGGAGAAATTCTATTCTGGGAACAGAGGCAAATGGGAAAAATCTCGTAAAAAAGGAAAGTTCATGGTTTTTGCCCAAATGAACTACAAATGGAGTTGGGCAGCCCTAATTCGATTGCTGTGTAAGCAACGAGAGGGCCATTGCAAAAGGGTCACAGCATTTAGAAGGATAGCACATGGTGCTATTGTGATACTGTCATATTCTTGAAGGAGCTAGCTGAAAGAAGGAGAGAGAGAGAGAGAGGAAGAAGGGATAAGGAAGGTTGATACAACAGGGTTGTTGTAATCACTCTTCTATTCTAAATATAGGACTGCAGTTGTGTTCCCTACTCCAAAGTGTTGGTGATATTTTGCATTTATTTGTTCATTCTGATGCTTGTTGTGTTGAGTAGATAAGTTATACATTTATACATGTTTGTTACGGATTCTTACATTAATTATTAGAAGTATATGTTGTGATTGGTTTGCTTCATTCTTTTATGTAGGAATGGTCTTAGAGCCGATTAGGAGGAGTTCTTCTTACCGCATGGAGATCCCCAAGCGAATCTAGAAAGAACCAAAGGTGATCCTTTCTCCATATATTGTCAATATATGTCTAATAGATGAACATGTGTGTAACAGGTAGCTTTTGTAGATAACCTTACAGTCTGTTGGAAGTCCTGGGAAGACTTTAGAGGGTAGTTTTCATCCCGTGCATTTTACCCCATAGCAGAATTGGCGACTCCACTAGGGACTATACATTTAGTTCCCGGTTACCCAGACTCCTCTCAGATCTCTTCTCTCTTCTATGAGCTTCTCGCTTCTTCATATCCTTCTCTGATCCACCATCTATCTTGTTGCATCTTGCAAAGTTGCATTCTCTTTAGAAACTAATCCCAAAAGCCCACTTTTTGAGTTGTTTCCCTCACTAATGCAGGTTGCTAGTCTACGTAGAGCTTTATAAATCTCTTTGACTGTGCACAGGGAGCGTTAGTGGCCAAACTAAAGCTCTATTTACACACAGACAGAGCGTTAGTCTCCAATTTCCATGTTTTTCAAGAGATTTTATGGACCAAAAGGGGGGAAACTTGTCTTAGGGGCTAAAGTAAGATCTGCAACAACATCATGCTAACAAATTTGGTGTCTTAAAATCTATTTTTTAAGAAAATGTTTTAGTTTTTCTCTTATAAAAGAAATTTTTTTTGAAAGAGAAATTGATAAACTGTATATCTCCTTTTGTCAAAATAGTTGTAGGCTGCTTTGTTTTGGTTCAATAGTTGTTAGGGAATATTGAGAAAAGAAACTTTTGGTTATGCAAAGTGTTGAATGGCATTAGATGCATTGACGAATCCATGAGTATGTGAAATAATACATGTGTAGATTAAGACTTGTTTGCATAAGAAATTGAATTTTTTTTTTTCAAAGCATTGTTCTGCACGGTTTATTGAGTCGAGAGTCTCATCATATTCATACGTCAACACCCCCTCTGAAGAAAAATAAGAAAGTACACTAAAATTTACACTAAAAAAAATCAGTTACTCTTTTTTGAGCAAACCAACATTAGATAGATTAGGACCTTGGGATAAGAAAGTGAGTCAACTACCCAAGGTTGAAAATCAAACTTGTGTCGTTAACGAGTGAAAAATCCTTCTGCACTCATATTACTAGGACCACTCCACTCACAATGGAGCGAAATACAAGACAACATAGGACTGTAATCGAAGGTAGCCTGCCTTCTTTTACAACTCCTTTGGGCATTCTATGTATCAGGGGTCCCTTCGGGGATTTCAGAACTAAGTCGAGGACTCAAGTATCCTGCCCACACAACGTGCTATCTACGACTATATCTGCCCAGGTAATGTCTATGATTTGAGGTATCTCTAGTGGCCAATACTTCTAGGTACTTACCTAAGGTGACTGGGACAGGCTGTCCTGGTACCTCAAATGGATGTACCTACTTTATCTTCAGTTTTTGGGAGGGTGCTCCTCTTCACGAGAGTACTTGGCCCCTCAGTCTGAGGTTTGGGCAAAGCTCAAAAGTAACCGTAACCATACATTTGGCCATCCTTCTCTGTTAGTCATTAAGAGACTAGGTTTCATCTCCAGTAATTGGTGTTTATCAGATGAGGCAATTTCCCTCTATTTGCTGATTGTCATATTTAGTGTATTTTTTCTTTTTAGGTACCTGAGTGCCATCGTTTTTGAGACTTAAAGAATATCACCTTAACATTTATCTTATAAAATTTACTAGTCATTGTGGGTACATCCAGCCCTCATCGTCAATCCATACGGTTGTTAGGACTTCCTCCACTCATTGTGGAGGATCCGCCGAGATCCACTGACTCAGATTCCTCATCTTCGAGGAATCAATATCATAAATCGCACACGGGATCTGTCTGGACAACCGATGATTCTAGTTTGCTGGAGGATTTCTTCACGGAAAGATTTCTTCCTCATTTTAACGCTCCGCTTACAGATCTATCAGAACCTATCGTTGCTCCCATGGTACCTGTACTTCACTCTTCAATGGGAGGAACTCTCCCATCTATTCAGTCAACACCTCAAGGGTTGTGGAATTATAGAGACACTGTGAGTCCTCTACCACTCCCCCAGTCGACGGTCATCACAACACCGGTAATGTGGAACCCCAAAATCCCATTCGTTCTAGGTACTGCAACTCACATAACACCCTCTATAAGTGGAACCCAGTAGATGCTAGGTTCCACTCCTATGGTGCACCAAAGCATACCTTCGACTAGTGCAACATATAGTGCTCCATATAACACTCAATGTGGCACTATGAGCACGGTTCCAGTTTACCAACACCAAGGTCGACTGCCAATGTATGGTTCTAACCCCCACGTTCAGATATCTAGGCTGATTCCCAATATGCACATGCCGATGGGGAATCTCACAGTTGCCCTGCCGTTCTCAGGCATGCATGGACAGTTGCTGATTGACTTGAGTGTACCCTCTGTCAATCAAGGCCATATGGTTAGTTTTGTGTCGGTTGGGAATCCATAAGGGATCCCCACCCAATCCATGGGGGAACCCTACTCACAAACTTAGATGAGTCAAGGGGGCACCACTTATACTGGTAGCAACTTCATACCCCAGTATCAAAATCCTCATGGGAATCCACTTTACAACACCACGCAGCCCATGTACACCATGGGGAACCAAACGATGGGAGGAGCACAAAGCTCCTTAGGTCATTCGTCATCACCGTGGTCCGATTTGGTGGCACCCAACAATTTGCCTTTTTTGGCAACATTGGGTATCCCCAACTTATACAAGTTGAAAAATGACCCCATTTACCACAACCTACAATGGCTGCCGATCCTGCATAAAATACCAGTGGATATTCCTAAGTTCGATAGAAAACAAGGGGAGGATCCAGGCACTCATGTCACAACCTACCATCTATGGTGTGTTTCTAACTCCATGGTGGATGACAATGTCTGGTTGCATATTTTTCCCCACACCCTCATTGGCAATGATGCAAAGTGGTATATTGAGTTACCACGTGCGTCAGTGAATACCGTTGATGCTTTAGCAATGGATTTCCTAAAGCACTTTCAGTTGCCTATCCGTTATGAGACAGGGACGGAGCTCCTTCATTTCATCAGGATACCACCACCCACATCTCCAATCATATCCATGAATGGAGACGTAGGCGGAGGTTAGTCAAAGCCCCTATCCCTGATTTTCTCTTAACAGACTGGTTCTGTAAGTCATTACTCCCGCAAATCACTAGAGATGTCGCTCTAGGTGGTGCGGTCACAGAGGACCAATCCATACGTCGTGCTCAACACTTGGATTTAATCTATTCACAGTCTGGCACTCTCTATGACATTATCCCTTATGCTCTCAGTAACCCCAATCCTCCCACCACTCAGTGCCCTGGAGTGCATTCTGACGGGATCGTTGGTGCAACCTCCAGGGTCGCTGTAAAACAACTCAGTGGATTTGTTTCCAAGCTGGAAGTAGACCCCTCTACCAAAATGACTGTTCTTCCCGCTACTACGATTAACTATGTGTAGTCTACACAGAAATCTAGTGGCAAGAACAAGAAGCAACATAACAAGACTTCTCCTTCTGAGGAGCAGTCATCTAAGCAGCCCAACCCAAAACAAAAGGCTTATGTGCCTATTGATGCGGAAAAGGATAAAGGCACCAACTATTCATGCAAACTTTTTCTTGAAGATCACGTAACCTGGCGTTGTCAGCATCTTCAAAAATGCACGGATTACCTTACCAAGAAAGATTCTGGTAAGACACCTACGGTCCTTAGAAATCCTTTTCCTAATCAACAACAACAACATCTTGTTGCCAACCAACTGCAACCCACGTCAAGGGGCAGCGGCTTTTCGTAACATCCTTCAGCTGGAGAAGGATCTTCTTCCGTTTACACATTTGGAATGGTAGATCTCACCACAAGAGCCAAATCTTATGGAGCTCCTGTCACTCCGGCAGTAGAACCATCCTTAGGTCAAAACCCATCACCGCCCAACGATCTGCATATCGAAAGGCTGGTTGAGGACTTTGTAATTCAACCCCCCAAAGGGGCACTTCGACGCACAATGCACAATACATCTGCACGTGCCGCCCAACACTACAATATCATAGAGGATTTGGCGCAAGCACCGTTGGCTATGTCGGCGCTCGAAGTATTACAAACATGCCCCAGCCAACGGAAAGCTTTGCTTTCAGCTATCGGAGGTATTGACCCTATGGATTCCATGCTTGATATTTTCGACATGGACAAGTGTAAACCTCCCCTTTCTCACCAACTTGCATTCCAGGTGCATATCACCACGAAAGGTAAAGGTATACACAGAACTGTCATCGACAAAGGTTCTTCGACCTGCGTCATGTCGGCTTCATGTTGGCTCACCCTGGGTTCCCCAACCCTATCGCCGCCGTCGAACTCCCTTAAATCTTTCGACGGCCACACCTTTATCCCAAAAGGATACCTAACCAGTTTTCCCATCACTTTGGCTAGGAGAATTGTAACGGTGGACGTAGAAGTTGTAGACAGAAAGCTCGACTATAATCTGTTGCTGGGTCATAGTTGGACATATGCCATGGCGGCCGTCATATCAACTGTCTTTCGCATCATCCAATTTCCATTGGATGGAAAGGTTATTACAGTAGCTCAGTTGTCTTTCTACACCCCTTATTATTCACCATTACCAAGTGGCTTTGTACCCCTAGTAGGAGGTGGAACTGACAGTTACGTCAGTTTAGGTACCGGTCTACTGAAGGCTTCTTCCCTCATGGGTTATTTCCCTCTTCAGTTGTCGAAGGTTTCACAATCGGTCAACATGCTTTCATCTTTTCCTCATGAACAAACTGATCCATGGATCCTACCGGCTCCTTCAGAAATTGACAGTTATGGAGAAAAAATGCAGCTTTCACCAGATGAATTGGCCTGTGAAGCCATTCAAATTGCATCTGAATCTCTGGTCACTTTAGTTTTGGCCAACAGTACCACTGCCCCTCCCATAATTTCTCCTTCTTTCAATCCACTCAATCAAGTTCTATCGGTGGATGAAGCTATTAGAGAGATCACGAGGCTAGAAGAGCGACCTTGGGAGGATTCACACCATCATGTTTCGATATCTAATTCGGACATGATGCCTCTTCAAATCCTGTCAACTAACGCATATGAAACGTTTCTTCACCGTATATGACTATCCAACTTTTGGACTCAGAAGGAAACAAGGGCAATATTTCACAAACGTTGCTCCCCGATATTTCTGTCATGGCAGGCATTGTGGACAACATACAGAGTGGAGCCAATCACAATCCTGAGGAAATTGTGAGCTTCACCTACCCTTTTAGGGACTTCCACGATGTTTTTCCTTGGTCTTATGAGGAAATGCATGGCATAGACCCTTCTATTGTCAAGCATGAGATCAAGGAAGGTCGAGCATTCTTTTTATGGTATTTTTCTTGCTCATTAATCTGAAAAACCTCGAGTCTTCTTCTTTGGGCTCATTAAACTACTACAAAGACGAATAGAGCACTGTTAGGGATATTTTATTGCTCTTTAAAATTATAAACATCCCCTAGATTTTGTCATTGCGCTCATTAAATCTATGCAATGATAGATAGAGCACTTTTGGAGACATTTTATTGCTCTTTAAAAAATATAACATCTTCGAGTTTTTGTAGTAGAGCTTGTTAAACATATATACCACAATCCGTAAAGCACTTTTAGGGATATTTTATCGCTCTTTAAACAATATAAACATCCCCGAGTTTTTCATCATTTGCACTCATTAAATATATGCAAACAATGCTCTGAGCACCTCTTTTTTGATCTTGTTCCAGCTCATAAACTGAAAAAGACCAATGGAGCATCCTTTTTAGGCACTTTTTTCTCACTCTTTAAATTGAAAAAATCTCGAGTTGTGTCTTGCTGCTCGTTAAACATGCTAAAGATGACCCGAGAATTCTTTCAGGTACTTTGTTTCAAACTCATTAAAAAATGAAAAATCCCGATTTTTTGTTACTGAGCTCGTTAAAGTGTCACAACAAAACACGAGTTTAGTCCGCTGCCTCATACTCGTAACAAAATGAGGTCGACATCTATTGGAAAAAGGTTTCTCTTTATCCGGGTCCAATAGATTAAATACGGAAAAGTAACCGATACAGGTATACTATTAACCTTTTGTCGCACTCAGTTAACAACTATGACAAAGGGACCACCATGGAGTCTCTCTTTACGATCTTTTCAGACTCTCTAAAGATGAAAAGACCACCGAGTTGTCTAGTCTAGACTCTTTAAATACACAGACAAGATATAGAGTCATTCTTTTTATGATACTTTTCAGACTCTTAAAAGATGAAAAAATCAATGAGTTTGCCTGTCTGGACTCATTAAACTAATCAGATAGGGCAAAGAGTCGTTCTTTTTGTGATCCTTTTCAAACTCTCTAAACATGAAAAGATCGATGAGTTTACCCGTCTGGACTCATTAAAAATCAGACGGGGAAAGTGGAAATACAACTGTATCCTGAAGCGTGGTTTGGCAAAAAAAGTTCCCTTGAACATGGCACTCCCTCAGATAAACTGTCATTTCGATAGCCTCTCAATATGAACCCTACCAACCTATGAGTTTTTAGCCTATATACCCTAATTCCATTGCATCTTCATATCTTAAACACTCTGTAGTGTTCATGAGTCTAGTGCTTTCTCGTTCAAAGCATTGTCATGCCTTCTATTGTTCAAGGGTCCCTACTTGTTTCCTCGATCAACTGACCCTACATATCCTTTCATCATGCCCTCCATTGTTTAGACCCAAAAGCTCAAAATATTCTTCAAAAAACAAAATCATCCTTGTCCGGTTTCATGTCAACTAATGTAGGACACGTCATTGCCTACCTTTCAACAGGTTCCTTCCTATCAACTTCAACACTCTATCTAGGAAGGTAACCCAGAAACACATTCAGTGCCTTGGTGCTTGCAGACATTAGTGGCAGGTTACCTTGTGCTTGATCACGGGTTTTCATTATTGGCTCCTGGTTAAGCGATTCTACGAGTGTTCGATGACAAAAAATCTTTCACACGCTATGCATCTTGGAGACCATCACCATTATCGGTGGCCTTCCTCGCATCTGTTAACAGACTCCATTATTGGCTGGTAATTAGATGATTTCGTGCATGTTCGACATCAACTCATTTTATCACATGTACTGATCTATGCTCTTCAGTGAAGTAGGAATCAAGTCCTTGGGTAGAGGCTTGCATCATATAGCCTTGTTTCCTCTCCCAAGCTGCGATATTTTTCTTTGAAGACAACCATTTCAAGATAATCTATTATGACACTGGATCCGCCCTGTGCCATATTGGCGGCTAGCATTGTTATATCTCTGAGGAGAAAATTACTCTGACATAGCTACTAAGCATGGGAATGCTTGACTCAGGACATGATTTTAGCAGTTCATATATATGTACTTTTGTTGTATCATGTTTTCCTTACCGCTCTAAACTTCTCTCTCTCTCTACAAAGATTTTGACAACAAACTACAGTATTTTCATAAATTACTTCGGCCATCGTCTCTGCCTCTGATCTCATACTTTAGTGGGCATCTGTTATAGGAAAAATTGACCTCCTAATCAACTCAGAGGAGAAAGACATGATGATTGAATGAATGACAATAGTTGAAGGCCCAGAATCCACACTAACGCTCTCTGTACACTAACAACCTGCTTTATAAATCTTGTTACCAAGCATAAAGAAGCGTTAGTCAACCTGCTAATGTTGTTAGACCAGGGGGAGCATTAGTGAACTTAAGTGATGTTCAAGAGGTTATGCCAACCAATTTGCCACTAAATATCTAGATATTAAATCCCTAAATTTGTGCAAGAAAAGCAGGGAAACTCCAAAAATCAAGATATTTGGAGAAATTCTATTATGGGAACAGAGGAAAATGGGAAAAAGCTAGTAAACAAGGCAGGTTCATGGTTTTTTCCCAAATGAACTATAGGTGGATTTGGGCAGCCCTAATTTGATTGCTATATAAGCAACGAGAGGGCCATTGCAAAAGGGTCGGAGCATTTAGAAGGATAGCACATGGTGCTATTGTGATACTGTCATATTCTTGATGGAGCTAGCTGAAAGAAGGAGAGAGAGAGAGCAAGAAGGGATAAGGAAGGCTGATACAACAGGGTTGTTGTAATCACTCTTCTATTCTGAATATAGGACTGTAGTTGTGTTCCCTACTCCAAAGTGTCGGTGATATTGTGCATTTATTTGTTCATTCTGATGCTTGTCGTGATGAGTAGGTAAGTTATACATTTATACATGTTTGTTACAAATTCTTACATTAATTGTCAGAAGTATATGCTGTGATTGGTTTGCTTCATTATTTTGTGCAAGAATCATCTTGGAGCTGGTTAAGAGGAGTTCTTCTTACCGCACAGAGATCCCCCAAGCGAATCTAGAAAGAACCAAAGGTGATCCTTTCTCCATATCTTGTCAATATATGTCTAATAGATGAACATGTGTGTAACAGGTAGCTTTTACAGATAAAGTTACGGTCTGTCGGAAGTCCTGGGAAGACTTTTGAGGGTAGTTTTCATCTCATGCATTTTACCCCATAGCAATCAGGAACTTTGTAGTAGTCACGCTTGTGCAATCCTTCACAGGTTTTGCCTCCACCCAACGAGTCAAATAGTCCATTACGATGATAATGTACCATGATCCCATCTTTCCTCGTGGATGAATGGGTCCCAAAAAATCTATCACCCATTTCTCAAAGGGTTGCGACATCATCTGTGGATTCAAAGGCATCTTATCTCTCTGCGATGGCCTTCCAATTGTTTGACACACATCACATGCCTTGCAATACACTTTTGAGTCCTAATGGAGGGTTGGCCACCACCACACTCCGCGTAGAATCTTCTACGTGGTCGCTCGCCCTACATAATGTCCTCCCGCGAAGCCCCCATGAGCGTTCGCGAGGATGCAGCTTCTTTCAAACTCAGGTACATTCGTCGCAATATCTCATCAAACCCCATTTTGTATAGATGCCCAACAATGATAGAGAACTCTACCGCCCACATCACTAATTCCTTCTTCTGCTAGATGGTGTATCCTTCTGGGGAATTTCCTATCATTAGGAAGTGTATTATATCCTCAAAATGACTATCCACGATGTGCACTACAAATAGCTGCACGTCAGGTAATCCCTCCTCCAAATTAGTGGACTCTTCCCATGTTTCAATGCGCGACAGATGGTTTGGTCCCATGATCAGTCATCCAAGCTTCACAATAATCACAAAATCATATTCCTGGAACAATAACAGCCACTTGCAGATTCTCACCCCCAACGCAGGCTTATTGACCAAGTACTTTAGCACAGAGTGATCTATATACATCTTAAAATGGCCTCCTAAGAAGTAGTGCCTAAAATTTTGGAGCGCATATACCATAGCTAACCCTTCATGCTCAGTGGTGGAATAGTTATTTTCCGCCTTGGATAACCTTCTACTTGTGAATGCTATAGGATGGTCCAAGTCCTCTCCACCAGCTTTTGTCAGTACTGCTCCCAACGCTATACATGACGCGTTGAAATGTACATGGAACTCCTTCTTCCAATCCAGGAAGACAAAAATTGGCGCAGTGACCATCTCTTCTGTTATCACAAAATCAGGTACTGAAGGCTGCCAATCAGCAAGATTCTGTGTAACTATTTCAAACCAGGCTTTAGACTAAGGCTTAGCCTCCCTAGTCAGAGAGGGCTCTCTCACAGACTATGAATATTGACTAATGACAAGGAAAGATGGCTAACTCTTAAAACACATGAAAAATAAGCTGGCTGGACAAATATCAAAGTGATTCCCATTGGGCTTATGGAGTCTCACACATATCAGCAAACAAAAAACACTATCCTTTCATAGAAATCAGGGCACTTTACATCTAATGTTCAAACATAACTTACATAAAACACAGTTTGCCAAGGCATACAGGAAGTCAGAGCATGACACATGAGTTCTGAGTGATTATGCAGTAACAAAACTATAAAAGAACACTAAAGAGAATAAACCATCATACATTTGAACCATTAGATCTATTGTGAATCCTGAGAAGAAACAACAGACATTTGTATTACTGAAATCTGCTATACATAAACCAAAATAGTCTTGTCTTTTATCAAAACATCCAACCCCAATTACATCCAAGTCTGATCTATATATAGGAATACATTCTTAACCACCTTGAGCTTCCTCCTCCAGCATGAGGAGAGCTCGAAGGTTGCTATTAACTACTCCTATCTTCTGTTTAACTAACTCATTAAATACATAAGTACTGAACTGTAATTACAAAGAGTCCTAATTTAATCAGAACTCAAAATCTGTCCTCCTCGTAACATGATTCCTTCTTGATTCTTGACATCTGTCTTCTTTCTGTTTTGGCCGAGATATCTTGGAGGAGAGTGTAATGAACAAGCTGGCTTTGGATACTGGCTGCGTAGATGGTTCATTAATCCTCAAGATAAGTCCCCTGTTTTCCCGGTCCTTGTCTCCCATCATTCTTCACAAATTAAGTAACATGTTCCCAGCTCTTTAATTCCTTAAAGATTACGAGCATCACCATATTCCCCAATGTGCTGGAAGCCTTGTTGACTTAACAGGTGTATAAACCAAAATCTCCGTATGCATTCCCTATCAGAACCCTAATAATCGGTAATAAAGTACCTTTATCAAGGTTTAACTAAAGACAAAAATATTTCACCTTTTCCAAAAGGCACACTTGTCATTCTCTGCATAGCTAGAATAGTCTTATGTGGTCTCCCTTATGTTCCTTAGGCATTTTCTTCAAAAATTTGCTGATCCCATCATTAAACTCTTTGTTTTCATCATAAAACAACACCTACAGCAGTTTCGTAGCGCGCTACGAAACTGCTGTTTTTGCTAAAACAGAGTATATTTGCACTAAGGCGTCTTTTGCTTGAACTTATGACTCTTCAGACTTCTTCTACAGGTGTAAAATACTTATATGACTTCAAAATAATGGAGCTTAAACAAAATTGACCAAAACTAAGAATATCACCTTTTTCTTCAAATCAGTGAGCTAGTTGACCTAGCTGTATCTTCAAATTTGCAACCTCCCCTTTTAAGGCTTTATTTTCAGCTCTCAGGCTCATGTTCATCTTTCTGATGAGTTTAGCTTGCTTGAGGGCTGGAACCGTCCATGTATACACATCAGCCACTGAATCTACCTGACCCACTAGGTTTTTGCTACCTTTTAACACAGCTCTTCGGTAGTTGGCATATCTAACTGCAAGCTCCTTAGTAACATTCTTCACCTGGGCAACTTCATTAACATTCTTCACCTGGACAACTTCATCTTTTGCTGCTCCCGCTTGGTTCTTTATGGCTATAACATTTCCTCCTTGGGTAATAATAACCTTTCTGTTCTTGTCTTTATGCTTGACTGCCTCCACTGTTTTGGTCAATACTTCAATTACCTCCGTTCTGGGCATCTTTACAGCTTTCTCTTCTTTATGCACTTTCTCAGCTTCTCTAACTTGTTTCCTTGTAACTGGCCTTCGTGGTTTGAACATAAACTCCTCACTAGGTTCATCAAACCTAAGTCTTTTCGAAGCTTTTGACTTCTTAGTGCTCTCAGGTGATGATTGAGTTAAATCAATATGCATGGGTTCAAGATGCACCGGTTCTTCCTGCTCAAATTCAATGGCATCAAGCAAATCACTTAAGCTGGCCTTTGAAATTGGACTTTCATCTACAGCTACTGATTTACCCTTCTCTTTGCTTAATTGACTCCTTGTTTTAACTCTTGATACTCTTTCAGACCCACCTGATCCAGGTACATCTTTCTTGTGCTTAACCTTTTCCTTTGATGATGGCTGAGATGGCTCTTTAATAACCACGGGCTTTACTGGCTTGTTCATCTGAGATTTGGTTTTCTTTTTATCCCTAGCCTCCTTTCTAAGCTCAGCTATTGTAGGTTCTTCCATTGATTCTTCTCTTTCTCTAACTGGCTGTGGGGTGAGGCCTGTCCTACTCTGGAAACCAGCCATATAGATGAAAGAATTCCAATCCCTACCAATTTTTTGAAGAGCATCCAGCACTAACAGTTTGACTAGACCATGGTGAAATAAGGATGTCTCACAGTCATCCTTCCTTAATTGAACTTTATCACACATCTTGCTGAGACTACGAAACAGGTAAAATGGAATATCTATAGATGCTTTACCCGTAAAATGCAGCAACAACTTAAAATGATAGGAATAGACTTTGTTATATCTGCCCTCACAGGTTAAATACTTTTGAATACAGGTAAGAAGCATAGCATAGTGTTCTTTAACATAACTTCTAGGCACAGCCTTGGTTAGATCTTCATTCACATAGGCTTCTTTCAAGAATTCCTTGCAGGGGTTCATATCAAATTTGAAGTTTTTAAACCACTCCTGCCCTCCTCTCGGAATCTCAGTTACATTAGCAATAGCCTCTGGAGATACTTGGAATTCTAACATAGACACCTTAGAACTTAAACCTGTAAAGTTCAAGGCAAACTCTTTTGTTACCTGAGTGTGGCCACCCTTCAGTTTTTCACAGAAACTCCAGCAACCAGCATCTTTGAAAGCCTTTCTTACACCTTCATCCCTCAATGCAAGATCCAATCCTTCAGGCTTTGCCCTCTGACACCTTCCAGACCGATGCTCCTTCTTCTCCATTACGCTTTGAAATCTTTCGCACAGAGAAACACCACCAGCCTCAACTCAAATGGCAAATTCAAATTTTAGAACGCAGGCTCACTTGCAACAGGCTCTCTTGAAGAAGAAACTCGGGCACATTTGCAATTCAAATAACTTATCATACAAGCTGACCACTTTATGCATTATTGACAAACATTATAACACGACCATGCATGACAAAACCGTTTGAATGATTTTAATGTGCGTGACTATGAACCTACTGGTGGAATGATGGCTCATAAGTGTTTAGAAGGTACGCCAACTGACAATAACTGGACGGACACAATGACTCATCCCCAGACATGACATTTTAAGAATCTGCGATGCAAAATCCCCGAATCCGCGATTTCGTAGCGCAGATAGTTATAAA
Organism: Pinus tabuliformis; assembly: GCA_031772625.1. Lineage (NCBI taxonomy): Eukaryota > Viridiplantae > Streptophyta > Pinopsida > Pinales > Pinaceae > Pinus > Pinus tabuliformis. Next base: position 1,124,432,744 of record CM062815.1, on the reverse strand, counting down.
TTAGCAGAATGCGCTACGAAATGGCTGGATACTGACACGCTGCGAAAAGGCTAAAACATCATTGTGCTGCAAAATCAACCAATAAAACTTCGCTGCGAAAATGCGAAAAGGACCAGTGACGTATACAAGATAAGACATGTCTTATTCAATCATGATGAAGGATGACTAACGGTTTTTTGAAAATGATTCACATCAATATCATTTAGAAACATGACCCCTAAGTAATAAACATAAGACAACAACCATTTGACACCCATTTTTGACAATGAAATTATGGAAAAAATTTATGTACATGTGACTGCAGTTCTAGGTGATAACATCTTCTTTCAATACATCCAAGCTATTCTTACAATCTTCATTCCAGCAGAATGTGACATCCTTCTTCAATAACTTCTCCATAGGCACGGTGATCTGGGCATAGTCTTTGATAAAATTTCTGTAATATCCCATATGTCCCAAGGTAGCACGCAATTGTTTCACACTCCTCAGCACTTCCAAGTTCAGTATCACCACGATCTTCATAGGGTCTACCATCAGTCCCTGTCTGAAAACCACATGACCCAGCAGGGTCCCACAAGGAACACAAAACAAGCACTTCTTCAAATTGAGCACAATCTGGTATCTTCTACAGGTATCTAGCATCAGGCACAAGCTTTCTACATGGCGTTTCACCATCCCACACATAGTCCAATCATCAAAGTATACTTCCAGGAACTTATGAATAAATTCCTTGAACGGAGCAACAACTATGCACGAGAAAATCATAGGCACATTATTCAACCCAAACGGCATTATAGTGTACTAGAAACAACCCCACTCAGTCATGAAGGTTGTCGTGCTCCTATCCCCCAATGCAATTTTGATTTGGTGGTACCCCGAGAACCCATCAGTGAAGGAATATGCTTCCTGGCCACCCGCATTGTCCAACACTTCATTAGTGAACGAAGTCGGGAAAGGATCATGTACGGAAGCGTCATTTAGCTTTCTAAGATCCATGCATATCCTTATTTCATCCTTCTGCTTCTTCTCATGTACCACCATAGGGCTTACCCAGTCAGATTCTTCCACAGGTTCAATGATTCCTGCCACGAGCATCTTGTCTAGCTCTAAGCAGATATTTTCCTTATACTTCAGATTGAGATGATAATGCCTTTGCTTAACTATTACACAGTAATTTGTCACTACCTTCACCCCATTCCTTCTACTGTGTCATGTGTCCAAGTCAAACATGCTCATATTGAACAAATGCTCTCTTGTGCTGCCAAATGACCCACTTTTCCTAAGTTATCTGCCTCATCGTGACTATGGACTTAATAAATGCGCTGAACAGCGCTCATAAATAGTCTAGCCACGCTTTCAGCGTGGAAGTACATCTAATTCCTGCGATGGTCCGATTTCATGCTCTAGCATGAGGTTACTTATTATCTTTAGTGATGATCTGACTAGCTACATTGCTCACTATCGATGTCAATGCTAAAGCTCAGTTATGCACCCGAGATGATCCATATTGGGCGAATTTGTTCCAACAGTTGGCCTTTTGGATGACTCCAGACTTGGTTGTTGGCATAGTTTGAGTCGCCTTTCCTCCTCTGGTATGGTTGTTCCGTCATTTGTGCTACCTTGGGGATAAGCTCACTCTTCCACCTTTCATGGAGACTCCTTCTCCTATTTAAACTCTCACCATTGCTATGCTCTGCTAGTTGGATAGTTGGCTAGTTGGTAAATTCTTGGATTGAGCAGTGCTATTAGTGTTTGTGAGTTTGCTAGATAGCTGGTGTGAGTGTGACAAGTGTGGGATTGTTGATAGCTTGTGGAAGGTTGTGAAGTGCCCTTAACTTTATGTAAAAATTATGAGTGAGAGAGAACTTTGTGTGTTGAGAGATCCATCTTCAGAGAGTGAATGCCTGAGAACATGCTGGCTGGATTCCTTTGAGAAGGCTTGCGATGTCAAGACTTTGGTTGTAAGCTTGCTCTCATTTCATTATTAATACAATCAATGATGTTTTCCTATGTCTTGTATGTAATTTACTTGATAGCTCATGACTTCTTGACTTTGTGAGTAAATAGATCATTGTTGTTTTCCGGTTACGTGCTTTGTTGTATTTCCTTTGCATTGTTTCAGGTTGATCACTCATTAGGAAGCGGAAGTTGGAGCAGCGCAACAGAACTCCATCGACCACCGATTGAGGTAGGCCTCCAACTATGACTATTTAAGGAAAGCTATTGTTGATATGTCCTTGTTTGTGACTAGACCCACTCTAGGGCTAGAGGGGTTGCCTCTGTCCGCAGAGGGAACACTTTCCTGCATCACAAATTTGCGACTCCGCTGGGGAGTTTGGCCTACGTTTTTCTCCTTTTTGCTCTTGTTTTGATCTTAATTTGGTCTCTCTTGAAGTTTGGGGATTAACTATCGGTCTTTTGAGTTTCCTGGCTTGATCTGGGAAATACCTCTATCTGATTGAAGGATTGACTGGTTTTGGTTTGGAAGTTTTTGTTCGCGTGTGATTTTTTTGAACATCATCGCGGATAATAGTTTAACATTCATGCTATCATCGTGCTCACCCTTTTGTAAAATCCTATGCGTCGCTGAATAATGTCACACAGTCGTGATGACTCTGAAAATCCTTCCATCGCAGAAAAGTCATGTACTTCTATGACGACATCGCTCTACTGCTACAGTTAGTTCTTTATCAGTGCTAGTTGCTTGTGTATGTCCCACGATGATTGCTATAGAATTGATTTTTTTCAATTCTGCCTCCTAAGTCCATCAGTCCTGCTGGTCCCTTGCTTTTTTCGCTTGCTAAGTAGCTTGTTTTTCATTGTTTATGGTTAAGTCACTCTTTCATTAGCTTTGTTGAATGAATCTTGCATTTTCGCCTGTGTGACCTAGTTCATTATTTCAAGTTTCTTGAATCAGTTGGCTTGGTTACTAGTTTGCTCAAGGTTCATTTGCAGCTTTCTTGTTGGTTTGATTGAGCCTTCCCCATTGCTCGTTTTTGGTTGATTGTTTAGTTACTGTTATTGAACCAATCTTTGGTATTGGTTCAATTTCTTTTCACTATAGAACACAGATCATGATTGTTTAGATCAACCGGGTTCTTTCCACACTTGTTTGTTTTCTTATTTGTTCTTCTAGATTTAAAGACATAAAAATAAAAAAGATTGCATTTATTTAGTATACGGAAGTGAAAGTGAATTTGCATTTCAAGTTTGCATATTGGAAAGCGAATGATTAAATCTCCCATTAGTAGTATCCATGCACTTTAAGAATTGATCTCTGTATGCACTGAGTGATTGCCGTTGTTTATCTTGGTTTTCTTGGTTTGGAAATGATCTATCTACCCTCCCGTAGGTAGGTGTTCATTGAAGAAAAAGGATATTTCACTCATTCTAGCTGCATCCTAGGATTTGTTGTATACATACGGTAAGGCCTGAAAACTGAAACATAATTCAAGATCAACTATAAAATTAATTGAATAAACCTGACAACGCATTGGAACATAACGCACACTATTTAGAGGTCTAGGCTACAGATGTGCTCTGCGTTACAGGGAAAAGTGTCTACACAGAACTGCTTATCCCACTAAGGTGTGACAGCTGCCTTAGAAACAAACATAGTAAAGCTACTTTCGTTTTTCCTTTATGAATTATAGATAGAGAGGAACAGAAAGACCAATCTCTGTCTTGCGCTAATCTCCTGACTTGATTCCTCTCTTCCTTGATAGTCTTTCACTACTTGTTCCCTTGCATGCCTAGCTTCACAAAGTACTTGTAAGATCACAGTAGCATAGCACTATACAAAAACATGGATCTATAATCATAAACAATCTAGGATCAGATGTAAATTGACCATACAAATGCAGCAAATATCAATAACACAAGAGTATGGAGGAAAACTTGTATAGCTTTTATTGATAAACAAGAAAGAGCCAAGAGGAGTTACAACCAGTAGTTCTGACCCAGCATCAACCTCTCAACAAGGAAGCCCCTCTTCACCTCATACAAAGCTTAGATCACCCAACAATCTGATGTTTGTCTCAAGAAACCAACAGCAATTCCTTACAATATGCAAAATTCTAGCCTCTGGATCTCTGGGATGAGGGATCCATATATAGATATCTGTAATGGAGATGAGTCAGCTCATGATTTGATTAGTGTCTTCCCTCTGATAGCTCTTGCTTCCACTTGGAGCTTGATGATCTCTTACTCATCCTTGGTCGAATTCAGAGAGGCAAGTGTCACAGGAGAAGTTTCTGGAAGCTTCCATTGCCTCTCCACCTCGCGGAATGACACTGCCATTTGTCATTTCTCGCCCATCGCACCCCATAGAAGGGATTTTTGAAATGAAACGCACCCACACAGTGTAATTAGGTGAGATGCAACGCACTTGGCCAGTGGAACAGCTGAAATGATCCTGTTTTGACCAATTCTGAGCAGTTTTTCATGGAGAACTTCTAGGAGAAGCTATAATCTGTTGACCTTGTTCCTTTAGGAGTTAGAACATCACTTTTAAGGACTTAGGAGCCCTTGGTTTATGGAAATTTCATGCTTGGGGTTGTAGTGCCCAAAAATGTCTATAACAGTTGCCCCCTAAAGCATGAGGTCATTAATCTTTTGATGTCGGGTGAAATGCTTTAATATGAGGATCCGAAGTTCTTTCAAGCTGGGAGGAGACCTGTAATAAGATACAATACAATACATTATCTTCATAATATTTTCATGATCTAGCTGAGGCGGGCATTCCCATGCTCAGCTTTATAAATTCATTTTCATGTACGTAGGACAGACAATTGTCTGAGTGTAGATTGATGATTCTGATAGAGCCATCATCCCTTTGATTGGATGATTATCTGTGCAGCAATGATGTACACTTGATGTTTTTATTTTCCTGAATGTATATCGCAGCCCGGATGGATGAAACTAGATCCGGGGTCTTCAATCTCGTTCGATCTTCACTCGAAGTACAAGTCTATCCATGTGAGAAATGTCCTGAAGTCGAACATGGAAAGACATCGCTTGATTACCAGCCAATGATATAAGCTGTTAACAAGCGCGAGAGGAATCACCGATAACGATAATGACCCTCAAGGTACTGCAGTACAATTCACGTGGTGTGAATAAAGGACTTGGTGTCGAACACCACGCAAAATCTTTCGGTCGAAGGTCATTGATGTAAACCTGTCGCCGGAAGTGAGAAACTTGCCATTGAGGCATGCAAGCTTCAAAGTACTGGATGGGGTGTTCCTAGATCAACTTCTTGGATAATGAGCTGATGTCAACAAGAAGTGATCCATCATAGGAGGGCCTTAATGAATCCCACATCAATGACACGGAACAAAGCAAATGATTTTAGTGGAGGTGAAAACGATCTGGTGATATAAGGTTCAGGGTGGCGGTCATGAAAGAATGGAGTATAAATGTATTGTAGTGGGTGAGACACAGGTGAATTCTCTGAATGACTTCTCTTGAACATATCGGCGACACTGACGTGATGGATTGGTAGCATTAACCCCAAATGTGGATGGTATGATGGGACCATGGTGATGTGACCGGTGAATGAAACAACCCAACCCGACTTGGATGCAGAGTGAAAGTGTCATGTTCAAGAGCGACTTGCTACCAACAAAGTTTCTTCAAGTTTTCTTCCCAATTTTTCCCCAGTCATTGCAGACCAGTACCTCTTTATTTTTATCAAGCTTGAGGAGGATAACATATGCTTGTTCTATAATTTTCCCTTCAGGCAAACCCAACGCTATGTTTTAACGAGCCTAGCGATAGTGAAACTCGTTCTCGTCTATAGACAAGTTTGTCGCTATTAAAATTTTAATGAGTTTAACGACAAAGATAACTTGGTCCTTTTCAATTTTAGAGAGTCTGAAAAGGAACGTAAAGGAAACTCCAAAATTCCTTTTTCATCATCTAATCCCTTAAGTCTGAAAAAGTATAAAATAATACAGAAGGGATGAATTTTCGATACTTTTAACGAGCCGAACAAAACAAGCGCTCGATCTTTTTGTGTAATAATCCCTCAGGTCCAAAAAGATTAAAATTTAGAGGAGGGATAGCACTTCCGGTCCCTTTAACAAGTTGGAGAGGCCAATGGCTTGGCAATCTTTTCATATTTTACGAGTCAGTTGAAAAGAGCTTAAAGGAGACTCGTCTTTTGAGGAACGAGTGATAAAATGGGTAGCAACTGATTCCAGGTAAGGTTTGGAATTTTCCAATCACGGCAGTGTTACAAGGATGGCTAGTGAGATCACTCTTCGCAGCTGTTCCTCAAAATGGGTAAACAATCAAATGGAGGTGAATGATCGGCCAATGCAAAAAGTGGAGGTGGTAGTGCAAACATGACCAAGGCTTTAATGGCTGAAGTACTACATTCACGATGGTTATTTACCGGGGAATAGTTCATCTTTTAATGAGCTTAAACACGGGGGGAAACATTTGCTCATGGCTTATGTTTATTTTTTAACGATCTTGAACTATGTGCTAAAACTGCTCGATTAATCCAGTCATATAATAAGAATGTCCCATTTAAAAATGGCAATTTTTAGAGTTTTGCCCCACATCCTTTCTTTATGCAAGTTAGGAAACGACCAATCCTATGAGTTTAAAGGGTTAGAGGACCTACAAATTTAAAAAAATAAATAGTCACTCTTCGCTTGCACGCCAAAAGGCTTGCATGCCCCCAGGTATAAAATAGAATTTCAAGGTTACCCCTTCTTCTTTCTGCCAAAACATTTGTTTTACCGAGAGAGGTCTACCTCTCACTGGTTACCAAAGATTGTTTTATTCACAACGCAAACAAAACACTTCTTTGGTGATGTCTACCGAAATAGACAAAGGTGAGTGGAGGAGGCTACTTCACTCACGTAACTTTGACAAGAGAATCTTGTTCCAGAATAACCCCCTCTTCCAATCACGGACGGGAGTACAGACTAGTGATATTCTCTCGCGGAAACCTACCCTATACCCGAAGTTTTCCTGCCGAAGCAGACCAGGGTGCATGCCCCCTGGGTTTCAGTCATGTCTCCCAAATCACTCACACTCATCAGGTGGACGGACTGGAGATTGAGACATTTATTGCGTGAAAAGACCATTCAGGGATGGTATATGACTATTTGCTATGCGTGAACCAGGGAATGAAAGCTGGTCTACGAGCTTGACCACTCTTCCTTTGTGCGGAAAACACATTACTCTAAAGAGTGAGGAGACAATCGCTCCCATGCAATAAATATAGTCTCATCCAAGGAGTAGATTATAATCCAAGGGTCCTTGAACTACCATTACGTTCATTTGAACGGTTTTCCTTTTCAATGTTATGGGCACATTGGGAAGGATCCCTAATGGTCGACTGGTTCCTTTGTCAAAGCCTGTTAGATTTCTCATCTCAGGCAAAAGTGATGGTGAACCAAGCGCTTTCCAAGCAGTCGAGGAAAGGATACTCACAGAAGCCCCTTCATCTATGATGGTACCAGCCATAACCATTCTATATATTTGAACAATGATTCAGAATGGTATACTAGCTGGTAAACGGGGTCTGCCTAGTTGATTCCAATCAAAGGAGACAACTAGGTTGCTTGGAGGTGGGACCGAATAGACGGCCGGGTACGACTCTGACGAACTTCCTTCCTGCGGTAAAGGAATGGGTAAATTGCCCCCATGTTCATTGGAGTCTGTGCTTATAAAAAGAATTTGGACAGTGTCATCCTTGTTCTCTTCGGTGGCTGTATCATCTGAAGATGGAACCTCTGAAGGCAAGACCGGGTCAACTGCCACCTCGACCTTTTGACTTTCGTCTGGTATGGGTTCAGATGGTTTATCTTCAATGATAGATCCTTCGACCGACCACCTGAGTGGGCCAGCCGGATTTTCAACTAGTGACGGACTCGGCAAGAGTTTTTTATATCCAGGAGGAAGTCGTAACGGTGAAACCGGACGATTGTCCAAAACTTTTTTAGCCTTGTCTAAGAAGGGACAACGGTGGATGGCATGATCGCCTTTGCATAGTTTACAAGGAAATCTATATTTTCCTTTTTGTCCTGGGGCTTCACTTTCACTAGTCGACGGTGTGTTTTCAACATGATCACCAGAGGTTGACGACACCCGGTTGTGCAAACGAGGAGACCAGTCCTTTAAGATCCGAGGGATGCAAGGACAATCTCTATGATAGTGGTCTCCTTTGCAAATGACACATGGCGATTTATGCCTGGTCGGTGCAGTGTGTGGATTTTCGCTAGACGACGCTCGTTTGCCCCCATTCGCTTTTGGCTCCTTCTTCTTCTTCTCTCTCTTCTCCTTTTCCTTCTTCTTCTCGGGTACTTGACTTTTGGCTTTACCAGCCCCATCAAGCGAAGAGGAAGGAGGAGAGGAAGAATTAGAGGAAGTAGAAGGTTGGTGGGTAACTCTGGACTCGTCTAGTTGCTGATTTGATTGTTCAGGAATTGTAGTGTTCTGAATGATAGAGGTTGAGAAGAGCCATACAGGCAAGCCGATTGTCAATCCTGGAAGTGACAATGTGGCCATATGGGGTGCACCAACATCTCCCCAAGAGGAGAAGGGAATAGGATTTCCTCCAAGGGGAATTCCTTGGTTGGTGGATTCCATTTTCTCAACCCAAGATCAATGTAGGAAAGGGTAATGAATATTCCATTTAAAATAAATTTTAGACGCTTTGACACAACTTGTTTTTTCAATTTTTAAGAGTCGAGCAAAAACAAAAGATGACTCTAGTATCCTTCGATTTTTAATGAGCCTGAAGTGACAAGTGCTCAAATGGACCTTTTCTGTTAAAGAGTCTGAAAAGGAATGAAAGGGACTGCTCTGGAAATCTAGGTAGAGGGATTACCAAACCAATCGCAAAACTGCAGAATGCTTTTTACGGTACGACAGTCAATCTTCCCAAATGCTGTGTTCAGTGCATTGCGATCAATAGGGCGGCAGACACGGCTTCCTATGGATAAAGGATTAAGCCTATTGGGGTCTCCCAAAATATACTCGACGGTACTTGGGAGCACAAGTCCATACTGGCACTTATCGTCTCAAAGTGGAGGAATCACCCAACCATCAGTGAGAACAACAGTTACCAGGCTTTACGACGCCAGAATACGTCTCTAGCCTAGACTTCTAAATGTTGTGCGTTAAGTTCCAAAGTATTGTTAGATTCATTGAATTTATTTTATAGTTGATCTTGTTTATGAAGTTTGCCTTTCAGGTTCACTGTGAGATGTAGATGTAATTCCTAAAATGCAATCTAAGATGATAAACAATCTTTGTATCTTCTTTGTGCAATGAAAATCCTAGCTACTAAGGAAAGAAAGACAGAATCTTTTCACAAAGAGCAAAGAGCACACTCTAAATGCTCTTTCCTAAATCAAACCAATTAGACTGTCTATATGCAAATGCACATGCATGTATTTGTTTTCGACTTTCTTAGTATATGAATGATAAGAAGAAAGTTGATGCACAAATCTGAATTTCTTTTCAAACGACAAATATCAACAAGTTTCTTTTCGAAATCAAAAATGGAGACGATCACAACATCTTACGATTTTGAAATGAATACTTGTTCTTGACACTAGAAAATTACAAATTCAGACAAAAAACAATAGTAACAGGATAATCGACCATCAACAGCAATCAAACGCTTTCCTCTGATTGAAATTGACACTTGCGACAGTTTCAAATCAAAGGACGACAGTACAATTATGCTACTTTTGCAAAGGAGAACTGAAAATGACTCAACAAACATACAAAAACATTTACAGTTCTTTTGTACAAAGGAGGCAAAATAACAGCAAGGAAAAGGGGTTTCAAACAGACATATACTGATCACAGGCAGAAAAATTCAGGAATAGAACTGGAAAGAATGAATCACAGAAACCAAAACTGCACAAAGCCTAGTCTGATCAGCACACCTATAACATAGGGAATTTGAAATGCAGCGCACCTTCTCCACTCGGGAAGTGTGCTGAAGTTCAAATTCTCTGAACAGTACCTGCACTGGGCCAGAAACGAGACTCTGTTTGGGTTCCGGGTCACAGTTTGCAGTTCAGTTCATGGGTTTTGGTCGAGCAAAAGGTAATCAGTAACTCAACAATCAGGGGTAGATCTAAGGAGGATCTAAGAGCTATCACAAGGGAAATCAGAGAGTTTGTGAATCAATTGTTTAAATCATAAACAGATCCCGTAGATGGACTGAAGTAGCATTTATCTACTTTGCATTTGCTATGGAAAATGCAGTTCGAATGCTACCTGTAAGTTTATGAAATAGACAACAAGGAAGATAAACAAACAAACTAATTCGTCCCCAGCGGAGTCGCCATTTTGTTACAGGGAAAAGTGTCTACTCATAACTGCTTATCCCACTAAGGTGTGACAGCTGCCTTAGAAACAAACAGAGTAAAGCTACTTTCGTTTTTCCTTTATGAATTATAGATAGAGAGGAACAGAAAGACCAACCTCTGTCTTGCGCTAATCTCCTGATTTGATTCCTCTCTTCCTTGATAGTCTTTCGCTACTTGTTCCCTTGCACGCCCAGCTTCACAAAGTACCTGTAAGATCACAGTAGCATAGCACTATACAAAGACATGGATCTATAATCATAAACAATCTAGGATCAGATGTAAATTGACCATACAAATGCAGCAAATATCAATGACACAAGAGTATGGAGGAAAACTTGAATAGCTTTTATTGATAAACAAGAAAGAGCCAAGAGGAGTTACAACCAGTTGTTCTGACCCAGCATCAACCTCTTAGCAAGGAAGCCCCTCTTCACCTCATACAAAGCTTAGATCACCCAACAATCTGATGTTTGTCTCAAGAAACCAACAACAATTCCTTACAATATGCAAAATTCCAGCCTCTGGATCTCTGGGATGAGGGACCCATATATATATATCTGTAATGGAGATGAGTCAGCTCATGATTTGATTAGTGTCTTCCCTTTGATAGTTCTTGCTTCCACTTAGAGCTTGATGATCTCTTACTCATCCTTGGTCGAATTCAGAGAGGCAAGTGTCACAGGAGAAGTTTCTGGAAGCTTCCATTGCCTCTCCACCTCGCGGAATGACACTGCCATTTGTCATTTCTCACCCATCGAACCCCATAGAAGGGCTTTTTGAAATGCAACGCACCCACACAGTGTACTTAGGTGAGATGCAACGCACTTGGCCAGTGGAGCAACTGAAATGATCCTGTTTTGACCAATTCTGAGCAGTTTTTCATGGAGAACTTCTGCGAGAAGCTGTAATCTGTTGACCTTGTTCCTTTAGGGTTTAGAACAACACGTTTAAGGACTTAGGATCCCTTGGTTTATGTACATTTCATGCTTGGGGTTGTAGTGCCCAAAAATGTCTATAACACTTCGGCGTCGTTAAACCTAGTCACTATTGTTTTCACTCAAGGTTGGGTGATTCCTCCTTTTGTGACTCAATAGCGGTCTAGTACGGAATTGTGCTCCCATGTATCATCAAGTATATGTTGGGAGACCCCACTAGGTTATCATCCTTTATCCTTAGGAAGCCGTGTCTGCTTCCTTGCAAACCGTAACGCACCGAACACAGCATTCGAGAAGATTGACTGCCATACGGAAAGTCCTTGGTTTTCATATGACTGCCAAGGTGTATATGCAGTTTTACGGGTTGTTTGGTAAACCTTTTGCGTAGTTCTCCAGAGTAGTCACTTTCGTTCCTTTTTGGACTCCCTAAAAGAAAAGGTCCCTTTGAGCAATTGTCACTTTAGGCTCATTAAATACTTGAAGGCGACTAGAGTCATCTTTTGTTCCTTTTCTCAACTCTTTAAAGATGAAATGGTCAAGTTCTGTTCCTGTGTCTTAAAATTTATTCGGCCACGTTCACATTTACCTTGTTAGATCTTGTTTGCATTTTAGATTGTGTAGGGTTCTTTCTCGTTAGTTTTCCTAGGATTTTTGAATTAAATCACCTTGGTAGAATCACCGATCCCGTCTCCTGTTCCAAGTGACCAAGGGTCTCCCTCTTCTGTTGCTCTTGAGGTACCGGTTGTTAGTGATACTCTCCCTGTTATTCTGAGTATCCAACTGATTAACTCTCGTGCTCCAGAGGATGAGTCTTACGATATTCATTGGAACCCCGTTTGGGAGCCTTCCGAAGAAGATATCCCCGTTACTTCTCCTAGTATCTCGGTCCCAATGTCTTCTTCTAACATGGATGACACATCCCCCGTCACGAGTGAAGAATCCTTTGTGACGAGCGGTGAAATTCCTATCCCAATGGAAACTTCACCCTTCCGTGTCACCCCTCTCGGTGTCACACTACCTTTATGCTATAAGGCTTTGAGGGATGTTATGGGTTCTAGAACTCCCCTTACGAGTTCCATGTGGTCTCGTACCGTCACTTCAACTTCGGAGCCTTTTACCCCTCAAATTCATAATGTGTTTTTCACCTCAGTATTGACTATTCCAACTGTCTGTGTGGCTTCTTCAGCCCCTGTTGTTGGTGTCGTCACTGCGTCCTCAGTTGTGACCACTTTTGCTGGACCTTCGTCTCGATCTACGAATAGTGGCCCATCAGCATCTACAACTGGAGTCGTTGATCCTACACTTAATGCCCTACCTTCTTCTGGTTCCATTCTAGCAAGGGGGGCATATGATCAGTATTTACAAGCTCTTCAGAATCCGTATCCTCAAAATCCGTTTCATTATTACGATTCTAGAGGGGCTCATATCTATTACCCAGGATCTATGCCATCTCAACCCGTGGTTGAGGTCACCATTCCGTTGTCCATTGCTTGAGGTACCACCACTTATCATGGTGGCCAAGTACCCCTGCCAATTTTCAAGGACCACCCTATCAAGGTCAGTCATCTTACGCGCAGCCCTCTTATGGATAACAGTATTATAGACAACCTTATCCACGAAAATCTGGAGGCCCACAAGGACAACCCTTCCAAGGACAACCTTCGGCCTTTGGTGGTTCATCTTTTACTTATTTCGAGCAACCTTCTGGTAATCTGGGACAACCTTACATACAACAAGGCCAACCTGGTGTCTAGCAAGGCTACCCTTCTGGGCAAGTCGGTCAGCCTTACATTCAGTAAGGCCAACCCACTGTCTAGTCTAGTCAACCATCTGGACAAATTGGTCAGCCTCAAATCCAACCAGGCCAACCAACTGTCCAGTCTGCTCAGCCATCCAGTCAATCAGGACAACCCTTAGTTGTGCAAGGACAATCCAATACCCAGAAAACTCAACCTTCTGGGCAAATGGGTCAACCTCAATCTCAACTAGGTCAATCTTTTGGCTAGACATCTCAGCCTCAATTCTCTCAAGGACATCCATCTGGGCCTGCTCAACCGAGCACTCAAATGATTATTGCTTCTCAAGCTCCACCCGGTTTTCAGTCCTAGTCTGGGCTCCAGACCCACTCCAGTCCTCAAATGCAGGTTGGATCCCAATCTCAACCTGCTTATCAAATGCAGCCTGGCTCCCAGGCTCAGTTCGAAGCCCAGCCGCCTTATGGTTTCCAGCAAACCCAATTTTCTCTATACCAAAATTATCAACAACTGCAGGTGAGTCCTTATCAGAATTACTAGCAACTGTATGTTGCTCCTGTAGGCCAAGTTAGTAATCAATGGAATGTTGGGGGGCAGATCCAGGGTCAGTTATCCAGTTTTAACTATAACCCCTATGGAAAAAATCCCCATGGATAGAACCATTCTGGGCCAAATCCGTCCGGACAGAATCAATTGGGGCAACAAGCAGTTGGCTGGAACTCTGGTACTACCTCCTACCCGCGGCCTCAGATGTCCTTTAACCCTAAATTACCCTTTTTAGAAACATTGGAGTTACCGGATGTGTCTAAACTAACAAATGATCTTATTCTTCATAATCCGTATTGGCCACCAGTTCCAACTAAGATTCCCAGTGATTGTCCCAAGTTTGACTGTAAAGCTGGAGAAGATCCCCAAGCCCACGTCATGACTTATCATCTATGGTGTTTGTCAAATTTCTGGCTTGATGATTCAATCTGGCTCCACCTTTTTCAACGGACCCTCACTGGCTCTGCTGTTAAATGGTATATTGAGTTAGCTCGCGGATCTTTTTAGGACTTTAACTCGTTGGCGATGGCATTTTTGACTCATTTTCAGTTGTCGATTCGATATGAAATGGGCACATATCTCCTGACATCCTTAAAATAGACTACAGCCACACATATCTCTGATCATATCCATGAATGGAGATGGTGTTGCTGTTTGATTAAGTTTTGGATTCCCGATCAACTTCTGACCGACTGGTTCATGACCTCATTTGTCGGTTCGATAGCGCGGGACATTGCTATGGGGGCATGTGTAACTGAAGAGCAGGCTATTGCGCATGCTCAGTACCTTGACTTGGTTTACTCCCAATCCGGTACACTATATGATTATTTGCCTGATGCCCCGAGGCCCGAAACTTCCAAAGCCCCGCCAACACCATCTGTTGACGACGTCATTGGTTCTATTAATCCGTCCTCTAAGAAATCTTCCACGAGCCCTGGGAAGAAACAGTCGAGTGCTCCAAATGAAAATACTTCTCAGGCTATATCCAATTCCAGTAATAATTCCAAGGTTAACACTGTCCAGTCCACCATGGCGGACAAAGCCTCGAAAGGAAAAAAGAAGGGAAAAGGAAAGAATAAAACTGATAAACTGAAGCAAGATTCCCCCAAACCTCCACCCGAGGAAGGTACCAAACGCAAGCCTAAGTATCCTTGCCTTATCTGTGATGAGGATCACTATACCAAAGACTGCCCGAGGCGGTCTGAAGTTAGTTGTTTGTTGAAAGGTGCCCCCGGGACTTCTGCTGTGCTCAAAGAGCCTTTTCCCTCGCAGAAAACGTAAATGGTGGCTGATCCATCCCAATCCTCTTCTCCCTTTGGTTCTCAAGTGTTTATGGTGTTGAGCCTCGAACCTGCACTTTCCCATACACCCTCTCAGCCTTCTTTTCCACTCATTTTATCCACCAAGTTGATTAAATCATTGTATTTTAGATTAAAAATGAGCTTTTGACATGGTTTTCTAACTACGCTGATGACTGTTGTTTGGTTTAGAATTTTGTTCAGACAGCTGCGGAAGATTCTCAGTTTCCGCAGCCGATACAGGTTTCCGCAGCTGACCCAGGTTTCTGCAGCCAGAACAGGATTCCGCAGCCGTTTTGTCAAACACCATGCTACAGGTGTCCTCTCAAGAAATGAGCCACATGGGCAAGTTACAGGAGTCAAGGACATGGATCGTGTCCCTCCAGATCATCCAGCATGGCCATAAAAGCCCGTGATCAAACAAGGGGCAAAGGATAGTCAACGGAAGTGTTCAGCGGTGGCACGGCTCTGCGTAGCTCTGTTTTTGAGCACGTGAAGCTACGTGGCACAATCCTTAGCCACGAAGACATCCTGATAGTGTGAATCCAACAGCCATACCTCTCAGATTTAATAAACATGATGACAGTTACCTAGATCCGGGCTGAAGAGGATTTACGTGTCTCTGGCAGCGTGGTTAATAGCGTAGATTTAGTTAATCTATTTAGCTTTCTTTCCTTATAAATAATGCGTCCACGAACGCTGTAGAAGTTAATCTTTTTAGTAATGTAATTTGAAACTGTTGTATTTCCCCACTGCACTTTTACGCTGCTGTTTAATATATGAGAAGACTGGTTTAAACTTAAGCTTGTAGCTGTTCGTTGAATTGGTTGAAGTGGCAGAGGGCCCCTGCTTACTGAAGCCTTGTACAGTTGTCTTTTAACTCTTGCATTACTTTTTTCCTGTTCATGTATATTAGCTGTACAGTTGTCATTTGAATGCTGCGTTTTATTTCATCATGTATATTAGCTGTACATAACAAAGCTTTTTGATTTCTGTTGATTTACATTTTCATTGCTGCTCTTTTATGGTTACAACTAATCAGTGTTTTTCGCAGGTGTTCTTAGGCAGCCCGGGGCAATTTTTCACCTTTTCTTTTCATAACTATCGGCATACGAGATCATCTTGTCTTTGTCGCTGACTCTTGTTTTCTGAAGTTTGATTTCCAGTACTGTCATTTCCTTAAGTTGTACATTTATTTTCTGCTCTTAGATATCATGCTATTCATCTGCTAACAGTTCCTTTCTATAATCAAATAACTTTATTAGGAACCAGAATATCACTCATTATAGCTTGATTTAGTTTGCTTTAGATCTCACATTGCTTGACTTGTTCATGACTGTTTCTCACAGGGTAAATTAAGCTGAAAGGCAAAAGGTCAAGAAAGTTAAAGTAGTGTGATTAGTTTCTTTTATGCAGTTTAACTTCTTTTAGATTTCACATTGCTTAACATTTCATGATATCTTTTCACAAGGAAGATTGAGTTGAAGAGTTAAAATAGTGTGGATTAGTTGTTCTTACTTTTAATTGAATTTAGAGTAGATTTCACTTTCATTTTCATTCAGCAACAAAGATACTGGGCCGATGTCATAGTTCATTGTTTGATGTCTTTATTTCTTTTGAAGAATTGATTTCATTGCATTTATTTTAAAAAGATTTCTTTCTTTTAAGTTTTGAAACCACTTAGAGATCACCATAATCATCCATATTTCACTTGCTTTATCACCTTTTCACCATCTCACAGTAGGGAAAGATAAAATCAAAAACAAACTTAAAAAAACTAAAAACGACAAAAGACTAAGGAAATGGTTATCTAGTACATATAGTACACTTCACTTCGTCAGTTTACGAACCCCGGGTTGACATTATAAATAGAAATTTAGATCACACTAAATTGACCAAACATTTTGGCGCCGTTGCCGGGGAAGTGAAATTAGGTAGCCAAATTCTTAAAAAAAAACAAGAAAATTTCAAGGAAGGAAAATCGATAACCTCTCAAAGTATGCTCTCCTCTTGCACTTAATGTGATCTGGAGGATCAGAAAAGAGAAATTTATTGGTTTAATAGTTTCTTGAGTATGCTCTCTTCTTGCACCTAGAGTGACCTGGAAGATCAGAAAGAGAATTATTACCTCGACTTGAAGAAAAATAAAAAATGACATGCATAGAGCAAGAGATTCTAGGGGAAGGTTTTTAGCGAGAGCCAAGAGTTCGATTTTTACAAGTCCATCTACTTCAAGGAATAGACAAGGGACACCTCCATCATCTCCAACTTACACTCCTAGCCCTAGGATTCCTGGAATGCAAGAGGCAGGAGTCGACTCTCCCACGCCTTCCATCGAATCTGAATTAGAAAGAGATCCTTTCCTTCCTTCTATAGAGAGACAAATTGTAATTGAAGAAGTAGAATCATCTAAAGAAGAAGAGGGAGAAATTCCTTCTCATTCACCCTTAGTAGAAGAACCAGAAGACTCTGAAGTCTCAAGGGAAACTACCATGACAGAGGAAGGAGCAACTGGATTTGGTAGAGGTAGAGGTAGAGGAGGAGGAGGGGGAGGAAACAATGGAGGAGGTAGAGGTAACATTGGGGGAAATAGGGATGGAGATAACTCATTCGGATTTCCTATAGTCGATGAGGACTCTCGAGCCACCATGAAAAACATCTCACCATCTGTCCTCCCAAACTTCCATGGGTTAAGGAATGAGGACCCTGAAACATTTCTATTTGAGTTTGAAGTCATGTGTCGAACTTATGATTATCTGGAAGACTCTCAAAAACTCAAACTGTTTCCTTCAACATTGAAAGGAGCAGCCTTGAAATGGTTCATGGGATTACTCACTCAATCCATTAGGTCTTGGAATGATATGAAACAAACATTTTTGGATAGGTACCTGGACTATTGTATGCCCACCAATCACAAGGATGAGGTATTCAAAATGATGCAAAGAGAAGATGAAAACTTGGACGATTTACTTGAAAGATTTCAATACAACCTGAAAAGAGCAAAAATGAGTAACTTAGATGAGGAGACCTTGAAAGCCCTTCTATTAAAATCCATTAGAGATGAATGGATAGATATTTTGAACATGATGGGGAAGGGAGATATATCTCAACTTTCACTCAATGATATAGCAGAGCTATGTGTCCATCTCTCAAGAGGGAAATCTAAAACTCAAAAAGGGCCTAGAGATCCTTCTCTCATCAGAGCAAACAAATCTGCAACTGGATTAGTAAGTAGGGCTGAGATTGGCAACATGCTTGATGAATTCAAAACTGACATCTTAGGGAGTCTTAGTGAGCAACTGGACACCCTTAAGATTCACAATAAGCAGAAAGCAGAAGCTGAGGCTTTGGCCATCTTTTGCCCAAAGTGTAGGAAGAAACATGCTCTAAGGGAATGTCCCTTGGATGCAAAAGTTGTAGAAACATGTGTAATTTGTTCAGAGAATCATGAGACCAAGGATTGTCCTTCAATTCCTGGGCTCAAAGCTGTCTTTCAAGAAGATCCAAATACAATCGAATCTCTCTGTTTTGTTGCAAGGAGACCTTGGCAGGGGCTACAAAATCAAGGGTTTAGCAATCCTATGAACTTTCAAAACCCACCAAATTGGAATCCTTGGCAACAACCTTGGTCCCAACCTCAAAATCCTTTTCAATCATGGGTACAAGGTATGAAAAATCCTTATGGGAGATTTGCTCAATTTTACCAATATCCTCCATCTTTTCAAAACCAACAAGCTCCACAACTTCCAAATCAAAATCCACAACTATCATTGCCATTTCCACAACAACAACAACCTTCTCCACAGAATCCAAATTCTCAACTCTTGCATCCATTCCAACAGAAGTCAAATCAACTTCCTTCTCAGCCATTGTCAAACCCCAATAATAAAAACCCTCAAAATAATTACATGATGGAAGGTCAACAATTTCCTACCTATATGATTGTTCCTCTCAATGAAGTACAACTCAGATCAGGTAGAGTCCTAGATAAGCCTTCTATAAATGCTCAAAAGCAAAGCATTTTTGAGGAAGAGTCTCTTGAAGCCAATAAGGGTTCTGAAGCATCTCTTCAAAACCCAAACACTCAAAAAGAAAAAGAAAAAGAATTAACCCCCACAACTCCCATATTTGAGCAACCTGCATCTTTATCCACACCTCCTTTTCCTGAAAGATTACAAATTGATAAAGGAGTGGAAAAACAAATTTGGTTTCCTGACTATAATTTTCTAGATGAATTGAAGAATGTATGTATCAAGATTCCCTTGTTACAAGCCATTAAAGAGATTCCTATTCTAGCAAAAACAATAAAGGAGTTGAGTCTTAAAAGACCAGGAAGGAAACCAAGAGATACCAGAAGAATCCACCTGGTAGGGAAAATTGCAGATATCATGATGGGAAAAATTACTATGCAGAAATATGTAGATCCCGGTAGTCCAATTGTCAAAACACATATCAATGGGGTAGAAATACCAAATACTTTGATTGATTTAGGGGCTGCTATCAACATCATGAGTAGACAGACTATGGAACAGCTAAAACTTCGTAATCTTCTTTTTACACCTACTTTATTGCAACTTGCAGATCGATCAATTATTAAACCAGATGGTGTATTAGAAGACATTCCAGTCTCCTTAGACTCTTGGGAATATCCAGTAGATTTCATGATTTTAACTCCCAAGAGTAATCTAGGAGGACATCCTCTTATTTTAGGAAGACCTTGGCTAGCCACAGCTGATGCTTTCATAAGTTGTAGGTCTGGGGATATGTATATTTCTTATGGTAATTTGACAAAGAAGTTCAATCTGTATCCTCCAGCAAAAGCAATCACGGAAATAGGAGATAATGAGTGGGTTGATGATGAAGATACTATACAACCTGTCTTTACCATTTCTGAGATCAGTGAAGATAGTCAAATTCTGAACACATTAGAAAACTTTGAACCATCTTCAGAATATGACCACACACAATTTCAGTTGGATTCTGACATTGAGTGTCTATCATCTAGACAAATGTCTCTTTTCTCTATGGAAGAGTTTGGTATTTCTGCCATTGAGATTTTGCCAGGAAAAACATTGAATATCAACAGAAACTTGGAAAAATCACAATAGGGGGAGCTAACCAAAATCTTGCAAAAACATTCTACTGCATTTGCATGGGAGTATATTGATATGAAAGGTATTGACCCTAAGACTTGCATTCATCACATCTACATTTAGGAAAACAGTAGACCAATCAGACAACCTCAAAGAAGGATGAATCCAAACCTTAGGGAGATAGTGAAAGAAGAGCTCCAAAAGTTACTTAATGTAAACTTCATTTACCCCATTTCAGATAGCCGGTGGGTTTCTCCTTTGGTTATAGTACCTAAAAAGAATGGTAAATGGAGGGTTTGCATTGATTACAGGGAATTGAACAAAGCAACTTTGAAGGATCACTTTCCTTTACCCTTTATTGATCAAGTATTAGATACTTTAGCAGGCAAAAAGTATTTCTCATTCTTGGATGGTTTTAGTGGTTACAATCAAATTCAGGTAGCACCTGAAGATCAGGACAAGACCACATTTACCTGTCCATGGGGAACTTTTGCTTACCGAGTACTTCCTTTTGGATTATGTAATGCACCCGCAACATTTCAAAGGGCGGTACTAGGAATCTTTTCTGATCTAATTCATGATTGTGTAGAGGTCTATATGGATGATTTTACAGTTTATGGTAATTCATTTGAAGAGGCATTAGAAAATTTGGAAAAAGTCCTTATAAGATGTAAAGAAACAAATCTTTCATTAAGTCATGAAAAATGTTTTATGATGTTTACTGAAGGGATTGTTTTAGGACATCATATTTCAGGAGATGGGATTAAAGTTGATAGATCAAAAGTTGAAGTCATCTCCAAGTTACCTATTCCAAATTGTCAAAAAGATGTTAGACGTTTTCTTGGATTTACTGGATATTATAGGAGATTTATTGAAAACTTCACCAAAATAGCATCTCCACTCTTCAAATTACTTACAAAAGACTATGAATTCAAGTGGGATCCTGACTGTCAATCTGCATTTGAAACTTTGAAAACAAGAATATCTGAAGCACCCATTTTGAGAGGGAAAAATTGGAAACTTCCTTTCCATATTTCTACAGATGCTTCAGATACAACTCTAGGAGCTGTGTTGGGTCAAAAGGATTTAGTTCCTTATGCCATTTACTACACCAGTAAAAATTTGACTCCTACTGAGTTAAATTATACTGTGACTGAAAAAGAGTTCTTAGCCGTTGTTCATGCAATCAACAAGTTTAGACATTATATAACAAGCTATGAAACTTTTGTCCATACTGATCATTCTGCAATTATATATCTCATGAACGAACCTGTTACTAATGGCAGAGTTACAAGATGGCTTTTACTTCTATAAGAATTCAATATTACTGTGTTAGATAGACCAGGAAAACAAAATACAGTAGCTGATTTCTTGTCTAGAATCCAAAATACTAACGAAGATTCTCCTGTAGAGGATAAGTTTCCAGATGAATATTTGTTTGCAGTAACTACTAAAACTCCTTGGTATGCAGATATTGCTAACTATTTGGTTACATGGAAGCTACCTCCACACTTATTTCCTAATGAGAAAAGGAAAATCATTCAGGAGAGTTCAAATTATTCATGGATTTCTAATGAATTGTTTAAAACAGGGCTAGATTGTGTGATCAGAAGATGTGTTCGAGAAGATGAAATGCCTGACATCCTTAAGGCATGTCATGATGAACCATGCGGTGGACACTTTGCTGACAAGAGGACGGCCTATAAAATCCTTTCTTTAGGATATTATTGGCCTTCTCTCTTCAAAGATGCAAAACAATATGTTAGAAGGTGTGACAGCTGCCAAAGAGTTGGGAGACCAACTCTTTCAAATGAAATGCCATTACAGCCACAGGTACTCATCGAACCCTTTGAAAAATGGGCTTTAGATTTCATTGGACCCATTAATCCACCATCTAAACAAAAGAAGTATATATTGGTTTGCACTGATTATGTCACTAAATGGGTAGAAGCCAAGGCATTGCCTTCTGCCACTGAAAATTCAGTTGTTCAATTTCTTTTTGAGGATATTTTTACTCGTTTTGGTGTCCCAAGAGAAACTGTGACAGATCAGGGAAGTCAATTTACATCTAACTTGATGGAAAAGCTGATCGAAGAATACAAAATCAAGCACAGAAAATCTACTCCGTACCATCCGCAAGCAAATGGTCAAGTGGAATCTACAAACAAAGTTCTTGAGAGCATCATCACCAAAACTATTCATCTCCACAGAAGAGATTGGGCAGAAAGGATTCCTGAAGCCTTATGGGCCTATAGAACTACATGGAGGAACAAAACAGGACATTCTCCCTATGAACTTGTTTATGGGAAAGAAGTCCTGCTCCCCATTGAGTTTCAAGTCAAGACCTTCAAGATGGCAGTTCTGTTGGGGATGAATCTATCAGAAGCCCAAAAGCACAGAATGGAGCAGCTGAATGAGCTAGATGAAATAAGACAAGATGCAATTTTAAGGACTGATCTAGTTCAGCACCAAAGAACTAAGTGGCATGACAGATATATCAAAGAGAGAAAGTTTCAAAAGGGAGATTGGGCGTTACTGTTTGATTCCAAGTTTAAATACTTCAAAGGAAAATTTCAGACTCATTGGCTTGGACCATATGAGATTGATGAAGTCTTTAGCAATGGAGCAGTTCGAGTCAAGACTATTGATGAGTTTCAAACTCCTCTCATTGTGAATGGCCACCGATTGAAAATTTATCATAAGCCACTCTCAAAAGAGGACTTTGTCAAAATGTTTCAAGAAAATTCTGCAATGAGGCTGGTGGAGAGGAATCCTTCTCCTCCATCAGCCTAGTCTTTGTTTCTTTCAGTTGAAAAAAAAAAAAAAAAAAGAAAAAAAAAATCTTTTGTATAAGCCTGAAAACCAATCATAGATTGGCAGTCTTATACAGAAAATGTAGAGTGAAAATCAGGGGCACCTGACACTCTATATTTTCCAAAAAAAAAATCTCTCTTTCTTTCCATCTTCACTCCACCTCACTTGTCATTTCACTTCACCTCCATCTCATTTTCATCTCCATTCCACTTCACTCCACTCCATTTCCATCTCATTCCACTCATTTCATCAATAAAAGTCCCTCTCAGGACTATTTTATTCAGTTAGTTCTTCTCTAACTATCTTTGTGCAGTTAAAGGGGTGTTGTCTTAGTTTCCGCAGCTGGAAACCGTTTCCGCAGCTAGAACCAGTTTCCGCAGCCAGAAACGATTTCCGCAGCCAGCATCACTCTGTCTCCACAGCCGGCATCACTCTGTTTTCAAAAAAATCACAGTCAAAGGTTAGTGTCATCATCACCAAGTGCAGCAAAGACATGGGGCATCTTCAAGATCAAAGAACAACCATGGGTCAGAAGCTTTAATCAAAGAAATGATAAACTTCCAAAGGTATGATCAAAAATCTCTACCAAATAACAATTCAATGTCATTATTATGCATAGTTATTTAAACCATGGCAAGTTCCACTAAATGCAATGATTTGATACGACAAGCCCCATACCACTCCTCTTCCACCGACGTTATTCCACACACCCTATTCATTTCTAACGGTTCCATGATCATTCTAAATTTATGGACTGCTCTTCCATTTATTGGCCGTACTTTGAGACGTGACCTACTGTACTACGACTCTCCTTCACCATAATTTCCGCAGCCGTCTGCTGAGACGTGTGCACAAGTCATCCGATTCAAAAGGACTCAGCCGTTATTCTGCCCATTTATCACTTCACTCCCGCATGCTTTCGGTGTTGCACTCGTTATTGCTGCTTACCCCTCGGTACTCATACCATTCTCTGCTCTCCATTTCCGCTGCATGCACTACAGTTTGCTCCAAACCCTGGCTCCAGTCACCACATACATCCTGAACTCCGATTACGGCTACTCCAGTTATCCTAAGAATCCCGTAATCAGCCCATTTTTTCCTGAACCTTCATACGCAGTAGAATTCTCAGTCGGAATTTAAAGCCGAGAATGGGAAAGCTACTGAGAGCTGAACCGGAGGGACCAAAGTACCTGGAGGGTTATCCTCAAACGAAGGAGTCGTTAAAGAAAGCAAGGTGGCTGAGATTCATTCAGAAGTTCACGGGCTATAATAAAGAAGTGACTAAAGCTTTTGCCAGGTCCTTTAATGGACAAACAGTGGAGGTTGGAGACTTGAAATTTACAGTGACCGAGGCCACAATAGCAGCTGCAACAAGTCTCCCACAAGAAGGCGAAAGGTGGTTCAAAAACAGAAGTGTGGACGATCAAGGATGGAAAATCATGCTCAAAAACCCAGGTATGGATACCTCTATATTTACCAAAGGAATCCCTGTGCATGCAATAAAAGAAGAATGGTCCACTCTGTTATTACTTGTCCAGAAATTTATCACATGCGAGGGTCGTTTTGGTACCATGTACATGTATCATGCCAGGATAATGATGAATTTCATGGAAGGTTCTACCCTTAATTTGCCTTATTTTCTGTTATCAAGCTTGAAGAAAATGAGCTCTACTGTTCAAAAACACGTAGGTAGTATTGAATCCCATCTTTACCATCACGGGTTCATAAAAATCCTTATTGAAGATCAGTTGAAAAACACTAAGGATACTTGGGAAAAGTTTTTGACAAGAAATCACTTCCAAGAACTGACTGAAGCCTCTGCAAGCAGTTCCCCAAAAATTCCAAAGAGAAGTAGGAGGAAAGAAAAGAATATTACAGCCCAAGACTCTCCTACAGTAGATATTCAGGAAACTGTTCAGAAAGAAGAAGAGGAGGGAACTAAAAACAAGAAACAGAAGAAGGACAAAGGCAAGATAACCATTCAAGAAACCTATCCATCCCCTGAACAATCTGTAGAAGAAGATTATCAACCTCTGTCAGAGAGGTTAATAGATCTTCAAGCTGCTGCCATAACCAAGAAAAAGCAAAGAGGAAAACAGGCTGCACAAGAGAAAAGTACTAGTTCATACCTGAGAAGGAGCACTAGGCTAAAAGGGAAGGGGAATAAAACCAAAGAAAAACAGTCTCATTTTATTGATTTGGATAAAGAGACACTTGAGAAATCCCCAACTTAGCCAAGCATTGAGCCAAGTCCTCCACGAGAGGAAAGCCCTTTTCAGCCGGAAAGAGAAAGCAGTCCTCCTTCACCAGAATTTGAGTTCAGGCCGAGAAAAACACCTGAGGTAGATTCCAACCAGCAAGAAGCATATAACTACCTAGAGTCCTTGGAACAATCAGCTGCAGGACCAAGCACCACCTTGCCACTTGATGCACAAGTACAGTCTTTAAAACAGGAAGTGTTTGAATTGGAAGTCTTAAATAGGCACATCAAACAGGAAAACGAAGCACTCAAAGAGCAGAGTAAGGTAGACAAGATTGTCCATGATAACACTATGCTCCATTTAGGACTGTGGCAGAAGAAGAACAGGAAGCTGAAGAAGAAGTGTAAAAAGTTGAGCAGGGCATTGATTAATCTTAAGTTCAAATGTCTAGTCAGGAAACCAAGGACCATTTTAGCATCAAAGAGAAAGAGAAGAGGGCTAGATGTTCTTGCAGAAGCCTGAGAGCATATGGATTGAGGAAAAATAACTAAGTTTTGGTTGCATGAGGACATGCAACACCTTCACAGTGGGGGTATGTTGAGCCTCGAACCTGCACTTTCCCATACACCCTCTCAGCCTTCTTTTCCACTCATTTTATCCACCAAGTTGATTAAATCATTGTATTTTAGTTTAAAAACGAGCTTTTGACATGGTTTTCTAACTACGCTGATGACTGTTGTTTGGTTTAGAATTTTGTTCAGACAGCTGCGGAAGCTTCTCAGGTTCCGCAGCCGATACAGGTTTCCGCAGCTGACACAGGTTTCTGCAGCCAGCACAGGATTCTGCAGCCGTTTTGTCAAACACCATGCTACAGGTGTCCTCTCAAGAAATGAGCCACATGGGCAAGTTACAGGAGTCAAGGACATGGATCGTGTCCCTCCAGATCATCCAGCATGGCCATAAAAGCCCGCGGTCAAACAAGGGGCAAAGGATAGTCAACGGAAGTGTTCAGCGGTGGCACGGCTCTGCGTAGCTCTGTTTTTGAGCACGTGAAGCTACGTGGCACAATCCTTAGCCACGAAGACATCCTGATAGCGTGAATCCAACAGCCATACCTCTCAGATTTAATAAACATGATGACAGTTACCTAGATCCGGGCTGAAGAGGATTTACGTGTCTCTGGCAGCGTGGTTAATAGCGTAGATTTAGTTAATCTGTTTAGCTTTCTTTCCTTATAAATAATGCGTCCACGAACACTGTACAAGTTAATCTTTTTGGTAATGTAATTTGAAACTGTTGTATTTCCCCACTGCACTTTTACGCTGCTGTTTAATATATGAGAAGACTGGTTTAAACTTAAGCTTGTAGCTGTTCGTTGAATCGGTTGAAGTGGCAGAGGGCCCCTGCTTACTGAAGCCTTGTATAGTTGTCTTTTAACTCTTGCATTACTTTTTTCCTGTTCATGTATATTAGTTGTACAGTTGTCATTTGAATGCTGCATTTTATTTCATCATGTATATTAGCTGTACATAACAAAGCTTTTTGATTTCTGTTGATTTACATTTTCATTGCTGCTCTTTTATGGTTACAACTGATCAGTGTTTTTTGCGGGTGTTCTTAGGCAGCCCAGGGCAATTTTTCACCTTTTCTTTTCATAACTATTGGCATACGAGATCATCCTGTCTTTGTCGCTGACTTTTGTTTTCTGAAGTTTGATTTCCAGTACTGTCATTTCCTTAAGTTGTACATTTATTTTCTGCTCTTAGATATCATGCTATTCATCTGCTAACGGTTCCTTTCTATAATCAAATAACTTTATTAGGAACCAGAATATCACTCATTATAGCTTGATTTAGTTTGCTTTAGGTCTCACATTGCTTGACTTGTTCATGACTGTTTCTCACAGGGTAAATTAAGCTGAAAGGCAAAAGGTCAAGAAAGTTAAAGTAGTGTGATTAGTTTCCTTTATGCAGTTTAACTTCTTTTAGATTTCACATTTCTTAACATTTCATGATATCTTTTCACAAGGAAGATTGAGTTGAAGAGTTAAAATAGTGTGGATTATTTGTTCTTACTTTTAATTGAATTTAGAGTAGATTTCACTTTCATTTTCATTCAGCAACAAAGATACTGGGCCGATGTCATAGTTCATTGTTTGATGTCTTTATTTCTTTTGAAGAATTGATTTCATTACATTTATTTTAAAAAGCTTTCTTTCTTTTAAGTTTTGAAAACCACTTAGAGATCACCATAATCATCCATATTTCACTTGCTTTATCACCTTTTCACCATCTCACAGTAGGGAAAGATAAAATCAAAAACAAACTTAAAAAAACTAAAAACGACAAAAGACTAAGGAAATGGTTATCTAGTACATATAGCACACTTCACTTCGTCAGTTTACGAACCCCGGGTTGACATTATAAATAGCAATTTAGATCACACTAAATTGACCAAACATATGGTTGGGACGATTCCCGTCCACATTAGTACTTGGGTAAAAGAGTATCCGTCACCTGCCGGGAAAGAGCCTGAGGTCCCCTCTAGTGCTCCTCCATCCAGTTCTGGTCCCCTCCATATTGAGAGACCTAGCACTGATACGACCATTTGACCGCCTCCTAAAGGTGTACTCTGGAAGTCTTCTTACAACCCTAATGCTCGTGCTGCTCAACACTATAGAAATGTTGAGGACTTAGCCCAGGCTCCATCAGCTATGTCTGCTTTAGAAGTTCTCCAAAGTTGCCCCTCCCAGAGGAAGTCCTTGCTATCAGCTATCGGTGGCGTTGACCCAGCCGACTTGAATTTGATCACTTTTGACCTCGACAGTCATATACCGAGAATGCCTCACCAAATTTCCCTCCTTATCTAGGTCATCATCAATTCTAAAACAATTCATCGTATCGTCATTGATGAAGGCGCTTCTACTTGCATAATGTCTGTTGCTTGTTGGAAGGCTATTGGTTCTCCGACTCTGAGCCAATCTCCTATGACCTTGGAAGCCTTTGATGGGAGAGAGTCTCGCCCTTATGGTATACTCCAATGCTTGCCTATTACTTTGGAAGGGAAGACGGTCGAAGTGGAGGTTGAAGTCATTGATGCCAATCTAACTTACAACCTCCTTTTGGGACGAAGCTGGACATATGCCATGCGAGCCGTGGCTTCATCTCTATTTCATGTCATTCGTTTCCATCATCAGGGGAAGATCGTCACAGTAGACCAGCTATCTTTCTTTGCCTCCTCCTCTTCCGATGGCAATGTACCTTTTGTGGAGCATACCTCCGTTCCATGTGAAAGTGTGGGAGCTGGACTCTTTAAAGATCCTGTCCTTATGGGTGTTTTTTCACTCCTGCCTCCCAACATCGCTCCTATTAATATGATTTATGTTCACTCTAATCCTTGGGTTCTTCCCCCCGCTGATCAGATAGAATCCTGGGGCAATGAGATGCCGTTGAGTCCTGCCAAGCTCAACTAGACTGAAATTGTTTCTGCATTGGCTCCACCTTCTGAACTTGCTCCTTCGAGTAGAGCTCTCGACTCGTACGCTCATTCCCCTTGGCTTGGAGATGGCGCTTCTTCAGACCCTTTAAAGGAAATTTTTCCTTCTAATGAAGTGACTATTGAGACCATGTCTTTCGAGGAACCCCCTTGGTCTAATCATCACCATCGTTCCTCGTTTCTTCCAGCCCATCAGGAAATGCTTACCTGTCTCGAGCGGTTTGCTCCTTGTCTCCCATCCCAACCCCTTTAGACACCCATTCAAATTTATCAAGTGTCTTTTAAAGGGAACATGGGAAACATCACGCAAACTCAGCCAATCGACATCTCTGTTAAACCAGGGATTGTCGAGCACATCCATGTTGGAGTAACTTGTACTCCGGAGGAGATTCAGCTTTACACTGATCTTTTTCGTGAATTCTATGATGTGTTTTCTTGGTCTTACGAAGAGATGCCCAACATCGATCCTAGCATCGTGGTGCATGAGATACCTACATATCCAGGTGCTAAGCCTGTTTGGCAGCGTTTACGCCCCGTGCACCCCTGAAAGGCTGCAGCTATTAAAGCGGAAGTTGAAAAGCTTCTTAAGGCTAGTTTTATTTACCCCATCCCACTCACAGATTGGGTCTCTAATATTGTCCCTGTGACTAAAAAATAGGGCACTATCAGGGTATGTGTTGATTATCATGATATTAATTGAGCCTATCCCAAAGATAACTACCCTACACCCTTCATTGACCAGCTCATTGATGAGTGTGCCAGGAGTGAAATGTACTCATTCATGGACGACTTTTCTGGTTATAACCAGATTAATATTGCGCCTGTAGATCAACACAAGACCACCTTTATCTGTCCGTGGGGCACTTTCACCTATAAAAAGCTCCCCTTCGGTTTAAAAAATTCCAGTGCCACCTTCCAGCACGCAATGTCTTATGCATTCCATGATATTTGACACATTGTGCAGCCTTACCTGGATGATCTGCTAGCTCATTCAGCAAAGTGCCAAGACCATCTAGCTCACCTTCATGAAATTTTCCTCCGCTATCGACACTATCGTATCTGGCTTAATCCACATAAGTGTGTCTTCTGCGTTGAGTCAAGTAGACTTCTTGGGTTCATCGTCTCCCAAGAGGGTATCCATTTGGATCCCCTTAAAGTCGAAGCCATCCTAAATCTCCCTCCCCCTGCTTCTTTGCAACAATTGTAGAGTTTGCAGGGTAAAGCAAATTTTTTACGATGATTCATTCCGAACTATGCCGAAGTGGCCAAAGGCTATACGCGGTTATTAAAGCGGGATACCCCTTTTCTTTGGGATGCCGCTGCACAAGAGTCATTCATTCACCACCAACAAATACATTTTTTTTTAAACAAAAAGGAAAAAAATAAATTTTAATTTTAATTTTTTATATTAAAATATTAATATACAAAAAAAATATTCGTCTATCACAAACCATAAGTCTAAGGAATATTAAAATACTATACGAAATCTTTTTGTCCATGAAATAAAATATTCACCTCTCTTAAAAATCGATAATAAAACAAAATCATAACCAAATTAAAAATTAATGTATACCATTTTTATTTATATGACAAATATTCTGTTGTATAAATTTACATATCCTACCTGTTTTTAAGCATATTTATATGCCAAAATTTACTATAAAAAATATAAATATATAGTTTTGCTTCAGACGCAAACTATCCACATTTTGGTGTTTCTTCAACAAAAATGAACGGAATACGACGGACGAAATGGGAGTGCCTAAAGGTTCTCCTTGTTTCTGCTTCGTTGTTGCGTCCTCCTAATTATCATCGTGACTACACTCTGTATTTAGCCGTTGCCGATACCACTATTGGCATGGTTCTCATTCAAGATGATGACGATGGCACTGAGCACGTCATTTACTATCTCAGCCGCAATTTACTCGATATAGAAACTCGATATGCCTATGTTGAGAAATTAGCATTGGCCACTGTTTGTGTCATTCAACATTTCCGCCATTATATCGTATTGCGCACCATGACAGTGGTTTCTGATTACAACCCAATGACGTAAATCTTGTCACGTCAGTTACTAGGGGAAAAGTACTCAAAGTGGATTGTTATCCTCCAAGAGTTAGACTTGGAATTCACCACTGCCAAGTCTAAGAAATCCCTCGTCTTTGCTGAGTTGCTTTGCTCTCTACCATCTCTTACCACGCCCTCTCGGTTAGAGGACCATATTCCAGACGAAACTCTGTTCTTAATTAGCACCCTCGATCCTTGGTACGGGGATATCATTTTCTATCTTCAGACGTCCTCTTTTTGTCCCGATTTGTCCAAGGATGCTCGGTGATGGATTCGCCATCAGTCTCAACCCTATCGTATTATTGGGGACACCCTGTACTGTCTCAGCGCCGACTCTGTTCTCTGTCGATGCTTAACATTCGAGGAAGTCGAACGAGTTCTAAATGACTACCATTCTGGCGCCTGTGGTGGTCACATGTTCAGGTATACTACTACTCAAAAGATCCTCCGTGCTGTTTACTTTTGGTCCTCCATCTTTAAGGATTGCATTCTTGCCATCCGCTCTTGTCATGAGTGCCAAATCTACCAACGGAAGATGCATGCGCCTCCTTCTCCATGGCACCCTGCCGTTACCATTGGCCCTTTTGCCAAATGGGGCATTTATTATATGACCTGTAACCCTCACTCGGCTGGGGGGCATGGGTATATCATCATTTCCGTTTATTATTTCAGAAAATGGGTCGAGGCGATGCCTACACTATCTGAAGATGGTCACACAGCGGCACAATCTTTATTTAACCATGTTATCTCACGGTTCAGAGTCCCTCAAGCTACCGTCACTGATCATAGCAAGCATTTTCGTAATCATATGATGACCGAGTTAACAACCCAGCTAGGCTTGTGGCATGATAGCTCAACACAATACTATCCTCAGGCCAATGGCCAAGTAGAAGTCATCAACAAGGTTCTAGTTACGATGCTTCAATGCACCATTGGCATGCACAAGTCCAACTGGCACTTGATGTTTTTCTCCACCTTATTGGAATACTGAACTTCTGTGAAGGATGCCACTAGATTCACCCCGTTTCAATTGGTTTACGGGCTGGAGGCTACCCTTCCGATTGAGTGTGAGATCCCTTCTTTGAAATTAGTCGTCGAATTACTCCCCAACACTACTCCGGTAGAAGAACACCTTCTCTACCTAGAGCGGCTGGACGAGACTCGTCGACTAGCCTCTCTAGCTATTGAAGCACAGAAGAAGAGAGTGAAAAATCACTTCGATCA
The DNA here is from genome assembly GCA_031772625.1 of Pinus tabuliformis. Taxonomy (NCBI): domain Eukaryota; kingdom Viridiplantae; phylum Streptophyta; class Pinopsida; order Pinales; family Pinaceae; genus Pinus; species Pinus tabuliformis. The sequence continues at coordinate 1,124,400,971 of CM062815.1, read as the reverse complement.
TACTGTTCATCCTCGTTCTTTCATTGAAGGAGATTTAGTCCTACTCTATGATCAAGCAAATGATAAGCTGGCGGCAGGAAAATTCGAGCCCATGTGGCACGGGCCTTATATTGTTAAGCGATTTCTGCAAAAAGGGGCCTATGAGCTGATTGATTATGAAGGAAACCCTCTAGATAAGCCCCGAAATGGGCTTTACCTGAAAAAAATTTATGCGTGAACTCCATGCACTCTGATTTGTACATACGTGTGTTTTTAGCAGGTGTGTTGTGTGTGTGTTTTCATGTTTGGCTTGGTGTGTAGGCATAATTTCCGCTTATTGTGTTTTTTTCTTCTTGTGTAGATGTCCGGTACACCTTATGTTGGTTTCGCTGATGGTGCCTACCGTAGTACCCACAACCTTTCTTCTGCAGCATGGGTTATCTATGATCCTCACGATGAGTTAGTAGACCTTCAAGGTGTTTGTCTGGGTTGTACCACAAACAATGTCGTTGAATATAGTGTTGTTATTGAGTTACTCACTGAGGCTATCAATCTCGGCATTCGTACATTGGTTGTGAATCTGGATTCTCAGCTTGTCGTTCACAAGCTTAATGGGCATTATTCTGTCTCAGACCATCGGATTTTAAGGTTATATTTACGTGTCAAATTGTTAGAAAGGAATTTTGATTTTATTACATATTAGCACATTCCCAGAATATTAAACATGTTAATTGATGCATTAGCAAACCATGTATTAGACATACATTTGCGTAACATGTAATCAAAATAGCATATAGAAGCATTCAAAACACAATAATGAACCATAGGAATATGTATATATATATATATATATATATATATATATATATATATATATATATATATATATATATATATATATATATATATATATATATATATATATCGTGTGGCGCACCAAGGCGCTCAAAAAATAAGTGTATATGTCCAAATAGAGTCTGTGTTCTCCATACATCCAAGACACATGTCTCTCAAAAAATCAGCAGGAAATAAAACCTAGGCATCTACTGCAGTGGGTTATGCTCCCTATAGCACACCACCGCTCATGCCACTCACCTCAACAGGCGGTGCACCCTGGGTATCACTCCTACTGTATGGATCTGGAACTCTATGGGGACCTCCTCGACCCCCATGTAATTAGGGATCCCCGCTGTCAGGCCCTCAATATTTTGGGCCACTGTCTCCATCGGATCACCAGCTGGGGGAGCCAAGGCCAGCGCTTCGATGCCCTGTGGATCCCTCCGTGCCTCTGGAGCCAGCCCTACAGGTCTCACTGGTCCCACATCTACGAATACCATAGAGTACGTCATTAGGACATATACATGAAAAAATATAAAAAACATCATAAAAAATAAAATGCAAAAATAATGTGATCAAGTGTCTTACCACCATCGTCCCACTGCTCGCCAGCGGGCAGCTGCATGTCAGGGTCTCCACAAAAGTCCATGCCAGCATATGGCCAGTCCTCGACGAAGATCATCTGGCGATCTAGCCACTCACGGAATAGTGTCCCCCATGACACTGGTCGTCCGCCACCTCCTTGTGGCATAATGTGTGCCCACCGTGTGATCCTGGTCTCCCGTGGTCTGGGAAAATCCAAGTCCATGTCCTGCAACTACAGTGCTGGCACTCGCTCCAGCATGAGTGGGACTAAGATGGACCCATAGCCAAACTGTTTCGTCTCTCCTCGACGGCAGTTGGTAAGTTGTCTCTTCATATTGGCTGTCACTATTTCCGCCTAGTTAAACATGGTCAGATTGAGACATTCAAGAGCCAACTGGAGATGGGTCTTCGATGCCTCATGTTGGGCTTGGGAGCCCGCTGCCCTCGTCACCATAAATAGCATTGCACGAAGAACCACGTCTTCCACCGTCGGGATTGCCACCTTCCTGCTTCTCGTTTTGCATGCCCGTGGGCACACTCGTGCCATCAGCATCTCTAGAGATTCGCCCCCGGGTCGCTGCCCCTCTAGAATTGGCCTCTCACCACGACGGGACAATCCGGTCAGGAAATATACATCCGTGGCATCGAACTCAATGTCTTGGCCTCGGATTATGAATTTTCCATCTGTCGGATTCCAGGCACGAATCAATAGCTCTAGCAAATCGGGTTGGGCCTGAAGGTGCGGAGTAAGGAAGAATTTTAGCAACCCGCACGCACATAAAGAATTTTGGCACCCAGCATCAAGAAAAGCTTCCACATCATTATCATCGTGAGTTCGTTCCTGCCAAACAAACGCCATGATGCCCTGCATGACGAGAACAAATGAATTAGAACTTCGTTTACAAATTTCAATCCATAATTTGCACAAAAAAATAATTTTGCATCATCATCGCGACTGTTTTTAAAATAGTCGCGATGGCGCGAAGTTGACAGTTCATTTTTCTCGCGGTCATCGCGAGAATACATCATATTCTTGCGATGATCGGAAAACGTTACGTGTAAATTGTGCTCGGTCATCGTGGACCCGAGTGACATACCCGCGATGACCGAGTGGCGGACTCCAACTCAAAAATCCGTCTAAACTTACATGTCTAACACTAAAATTCATCAAAAAAGCTACTAAAATAAAGCGCAGGAAGAAATCTACTTGCATGGTAGAAGTTTCAAGATGAACCATGGATGAATGAGGCCAAAATCAGCTCGCCAACTTTTCTCAGGGTGGTGCTTCAAAATGCGCCAAGGTGAAACAAACGATGTCAATGGTAAAAATAAATGGATTACCCCTCTTTTTATAGTAATTTTTGAAAATTAAAAAAAATATATATTTTAAAAATGTTGGTTTTTCCTCATTTTTATCACATGGTTAGTTAAAGTTTTGGCTTTTTAACTATGTTTCCACATATATTGATCATTTTATGTCGAATGGGTTTACGTTTGACGTGTTTTATGTAGAGCTACAGGTAGTGGGGTTATGTCATGCTTCGTGTAGACTTGGTCCGTAAAGTCTTCTTTAACGCTCTTTTTCGACTTAAAAGATGAAAAGATAGCCGAGTTATTCCTTTTGACTCATTAAAAGAAACAAGAGGCGGTCGAATTTAAGCTCTTTTCCGACCGTGTAAACATGAAAAGATTGCCTGACCCTTGTCATTTCGGGTTCATTACTGGTTACAAAACGACGTGATTTCAATCACTTTTCTACTTTTTCAGCTCGAGGTCACTACTCCTTGATCGTAATGGTCAAGCGGTTCTTTCGAGTATCGTTTTATACTTTTTTGGGCTCGAGAGACACAAATCTACGAAAAAGGACCCCCCTAGAGTTTTCTTTTCTGTGTCTTTTTCAAACTCTCTAAACATGAAAAAGACTCTGAGTTTTACCTATGTCAGACTCGTTAAACCCTGACGACATCGGACTCGTCACCATGACGAGACTCGAGCTTCTCCTCCCTAGGGCTCGTTAAACTATTACTAGGTTGGATTCGACCAAAGGTCGAGCTTATATTACAAGCATATGCTATCCCCTTCAAGCTTGTTTTCAAAAATAATTGGGGTACTCGCCAGCAATGGTGGGGAAAAATTTGGAAATCATCATGGCAGCTAGTCACTCTTGAACATCGACACTTTTGCTTCTTGTCAGGTTGGGACATACATACATCATCATTTTGCCTTCCGCGGGTTTGGGTTGCCGTTTAGCCTCATTCCATCCGATTCATGCCGCTTCTGTCAAAGCCTTTGATCCCTTGGTACTTGAATGCTACCACCCTCCAGAGTCGTGTCGCCAATATGTTCAAGAGTATAATCCTTTTGCAGTTTACATCCTTGCCTCCTCCTCTGATACTCTGTTTCACCATCTATCGCTTGTTCCTTATCTCGTGTCATTGATGGGGGAAACATTATGGCCCTCTTGTGATGGGTCGTCTCCTGTCGACATCAGCTCGTTATCCAGGAGATTGATCTAGAGATCCCCTTTGGTACCTTAGAGCTTGCATGCCTCAATGGCAAGTTCTTCGCACCTAACGGTCGACTTTCATCATTGGTCGTCGATTAGGTGATTCCACGAGTGTTCGACTTCAGCTCCTTCTTCACACTTATTGTGCTAGATAGTACCTTGAGATCCATTGGCATTATTGGTGGTTTCTCTCGCGCTTGTTAACAGTTTCCATCATTGACCGGTAATCAAGCAACTTTCTATCATGCTCGACCTCAGCACATCTTTTTGCATGTTAGAATTTGTACTATGATCGGTTGGGTTCAAGACCTCAAACTCAGATTACACATGTTCGGGCTGCGTGGATTGGTTCGTGATTACATGACTCATTGATGGATGGTTGCAACCATACCTGAGTCTTCATGGATGGCTGCGACCATACCTTTATCACTATCATGGTCTTACTAGCTAGATGGTTGCGTCCATACCATAGACCTAGTTCGTATGTCTTTTGGATGGTTGCGCCCATGCCTAGTCTACATGTATTTCACTATCAGAGATATCAGTTGTACTTGCGTGTAGGTTCCTCCAGATGGTGTTCCAGCTTAGTCAGTTTCGAAAATCATTTCACCCCTCCCACTCTCTCGGGCTTCATACTTTAGGGGGCATCTGTTACACAGTAATTTGTCACTGGCTTCACCCCAGTCCTTCTACTGTGTCATGTGTCCAAGTCAAACATGCTGATATTGAACAAATGCTCTCTTGTGCTACAAAATGACCCACTTTTCCTAAGTTATCTGCCTCATCGTGACTATGGACTTAATAAATGCGCTGAACGGTGCTCATAAACAGTCCAGCCGCGCTTTCAGCGCGGAAGTACATCTGATTCCTACGATGGTCTGGTTTCATGCTCCAATGTGAGGTTACTTATTATATTTAGCGATGATCTGACTAGCTACATTGGTCACTAGAGATGTCAGCACTAAAGCTCAGTTATGCACCTGCGATGATCCAGATTGGGCGAATTTGTTCCAATAGTCGGCCTTCTGGATGACTCTAGACCTGGTTGTTGGCATAGTTTGTGTCACCTTTCCTCCTCTGGTATGGTTGTTCCGTCATTTGTGCTACCTTCCTTGGGGATAAGCTCACTCTTCCACCTTTCATGGAGACTCCTTCTCCTATTTAAACTCTCACCATTGCTATGCTCTGCTAGTTGGATAGTTGGCTAGTTGGTAAATTCTTGGATTGAGCAGTGTTGTTAGTGTTTGTGAGTTTGCTAGATAGCTGGTGTGAGTGTGACAAGTGTGGGATTGTTGATAGCTTGTGGAAGGTTGTGAAGTGCCCTTAACTTTGTGTAAAACTTATGAGTGAGAGAGAACTTTGTGTGTTGGGAGATCCATCTTCAAAGAGTGAATGCTTGAGAACATGCTGGCTGGATTCCTCTGAGAAGGCTTGCGACGTCAAGACTTTGGTTGTAAGCTTGCTCTCATTTCATTATTAATACAATCAATGATGTTTTCCTATGTCTTGTATGTAATTTACTTGATAGCTCATGACTTCTTGACTTTGTGAGTAAATAGATCATTGTTGTTTTCCGGTTACGTGCTTTGTTGTATTTCCTTTGCATTGTTTCAGGTTGATCACTCATTAGGAAGCGAAAGCTGGAGCAGTGCAATGGAGCTCCATCGACCATCGGTTGAGGTAGGCCTCCAACTATGACTATTTAAGGAAAGCTATTGTTGATCTGTCCTTGTTTGTGACTAGACCCACTCTCGGGCTAGAGGGGTTGCCTCTGTCCACAGAGGGAACACTTTCCTGCATCAAATTAACTAGCTTCGCGTCGAGATTCAATGTGATCTTCATAACACCTAGGTCCCCGATTATCCCTTTTAGATCCGTGAACTTGGTAGGGAATAAATCCTAGTATTCGCAGAGCAATTTAGTGACCTATCCACCATTGCATCATCCTAGTAATCTCCAATATTTGTGAATTTGGGCTCTGCTTCTGTATCAATGTTTACTTGCTTCATTTTCAGCGGTGTGGTTATATCAGGATTCTCAACCTGTGGTCATTCAACCTTGACCCTCTGTTTTTGGGATGTTAATCTTTCATAGATCCTCATCCTCTTCTTCAGTGATTGCATTATAGCATTCTAGCACATGACTCAGCTGAGTAGTCCACTCAGGTTGAATCAGGTCTACAGGATCTTGCAGTATCCTAAAGATTACTTCTTTCACCTCTTGTAGCACCTCATCAATACTATCAAACCCATCTTCAAAACTGAATGTCATTATGAATGCTTCACGAAAAATATCCCATTCACCTGTCCCATGGTGAAGCTCTGTTTCTACATACCAGTTCATCGGGACGACATCTAGGGTGTGACAGAACATGTGCACCCATTCAGGCTGGGGCTTCTCTCCATAAGCCTGAGCCCATTTGGTCAAGTGCACGCGGGGGTCATCCTGCCCATCATACTTGTCATTCACACCTTCGACTTCCCAAAGCGTGTCCTCATCATTCTCCTACATTCACACCAATCATCAAAGCTTCCCTTATGTGTACCCCACCATCTTGCAGACGTAGCGTGTAGTGCCCAGTCTAATGCTTGGAAGCATTGCTTTTCGGTACCTCCCTCTCAAATGCATCCAAAATGATATGTACATCACTTAGGCCATCATAAGTGGGAAGATTCCTTACCTTTGATGACACACAGCGCAGCGACCGAGTCATCATGTTACCACTCAGTGTAGTTACTTCATGTAACTGATTCTGCTAGCGCTCCAACTCTTCATCAGAGTCCAAGGTACAAGAACTCTCGCGATCCCACGTAATTCGTCCATTTGCTATTGGATTCACCCAGTCTTGGTTTCGTGTTGTTATCTTATAGATATAGTCTAGATCGTCATCACTATCATAATCGCAGACTGGTTCATTATAGCACAATCCTTCAACAGGATCTAGGGGTACTATTACGTGTAGCGATTTCTTCTCAAATATCATCTTCCGCTTCTTTAAGTTGATTACTCTGTTCATATCAGTAGCCCAATAAATTCCCAAGAGCCCAGGATAGGGGTTGCCATCATCCATAATTTTTGTTACTTCAAAGTCAGCCAGTGCGCTCACACCTTCAATATCTATAGTCACCCCCTATAGCTGCCCCATGGGGATGATATTCTACTGGTTCACCATCCTTAGCTAAATTGGAGACCATTGTAGCGTGGGTCTCCCCATTCATTCCCAATTCTGCTTCATAGGATGTTCGCATATGACCCTAGGTCCAAAATAACCTAATCCATTTCATACTCTCCTATCTACGCGATCAGTCTCATCTCCTGTCCCATTCTTGTTTTATGCTTACCAATCTTTCATACTATGCCTGGCTCACACGGAGCATTTCTGGTGCATCTATTTATGAGCTCTTGTAACCCCTTCATATCCCTACTATCGCGCAGTAAATTCATACAGGTTTCCAAGAAGGTTGTGAGCATAGAAATGTCCATTTCTTGAGTAGGCTTATCCTTGCTCCCTGAGGTGGAGGCCTCAGCAAAGGTCTTCTTCACTTCCATGAAGGTTTCACATGTGTGCTCCAAATTGAACTCAGCCTCCTTTGCTGGAGCTTTGTGAACCCATGTACTATCCTATGGTTGTTTCCCCTTGTCATCTCTTGTTTCGATTCCACTTCGGAGCACTATATTTACATTTGGATCCTCTTCACGCAGCTCATACCTCATCATCTGCAGGTTCTGAGTTGGCAAAGGTGCTATCACCCCTTTGTCACATATCCTTGCTATCAGCATCGAGCAGTCTTTCATTTCATGATCAAACAAAGTGCAGTACTTGCACGATGGACGGGTTGGGTTAGTGCAATCGCGGGCATAGTGTCCTGGTCCTTTGCAATTATAGCATATCAACTATCCCCGAACTCTACTAGGTCCTCCTCCACCTCGGCCTCATTCGCACCCCTAAAATCCTGTTCGTGCCATCCCTGTGCCCTAGTCAGGGGGCCGTATTTTTTCTTAGACCCTATAGGCGAGTGTTCTATCCATCATTAATTCATAGCTTCTACAATTATGCTCATCATGTCCTACTGGCCTATAGAAGTTGTAGAACAGTTGTTGCAATGTCTGTACAAACTTCTGCAACAAATGACAATTATCTGTGGCATGTTTTCCTACTATCTGACATATAGCGTACCACAATGCAAGTCCCGTGCTCAGTCCTGCCTGAGCTTCTGGCCTCAAAGGCATTGGTCCTCCTCTTGAAATATAGTTCGCAAAGACCGGACAATGGTCTTTTTCATGCCCCTGACTCTTGCATTTCAGACACCATACTTCTTCGCGCACCACTGGTTAGACTGTTCTGTCCTACTTCAAATTTTGCATCTTAAGGCAAAGATTTTCAACTGCACATGGATTTGATGAACCCCCAGATTTGGATCTTGCATCGATGTTTCATGCAGCCACATGGAAATCTCCAAGGCCTCTGCCTGAGTTATTATCTTCTGTTGCGATAGCGAAACCCTTAAGTGTGGCAGGTGTGGAGCACCTGGAAGGTATGCTTTTGACAAGCAATCTAGTGGTTTTTCAATAATAATTGTAACCTTTTCTGCAAGATGAATTCAAAGAAGATAAAGGATTTTGATAAAATGTGCAAAAATAGACAAAGGAAGCTCAAGTGCTAATAATTGACGTTTTCTATGCAGGAAGACGTGCAAGCAAGGAGTTCCCGTCCAAAAGCGAGAAGCAGAGGAAAAATAACTGTTGTTCCTCCAGTAGGGAACCGAATGCGGACACGATCAAGCAAAATCGGAATTGAATAGTCCAGGAAAAGAATGCGGGATACCGGCTCAGCGAACGCAAGAAAGATTGAACGATTAGCGAATCCCTCAGGATCTTTGATCCTGAGGGATCGCTGCTTTACTTATCTATGATTATCTAGATATTTCCGTCATTTCTTTTATATAATGGCACAGTATCATTAAGCAAGAGGACAACTGTTTTTGTAATTTTACAGTTCCAGAACAAACTTTAATCATTGAGTCTCACTGAGACCTGATTTTGTTATACTTTTGTGGATGCGATTAATATAAAAGACTTGGTGTTTATTCCGTCTCTGCGTCTGGAGTAATCTAAGGCGATGTACCATTGGCAGCTAAGGGCCCGGCTCCGAAGGACACTTTCTTTTGTATCATTATATAGTGATTTGTGTGTGGTTTGTTTATCTTTATTACTTAGCAATCTGATGAATTCTTTATATGATACGCTATGCTCTGTTATGATCAATGAATGAATGAGTTCTCCATGTAAGGACTCTACACTGTATAATTGGATTTACACAGGGTCGAATTGTATCTTTATTCAGCCATTTCTGTAACAGAGTGCTGGTATGAATGTTACTGTCATTGGATTTATGTGAAACAATATTTGTGGGATTTGAGAGTAGCGTCATTCTGTTTAGAAACATAGTTATATCATCTAATATTCTCAGATTGCTATATTAGTGTAGAACATGTACATACAGGTGATGGTTGTTGTTTCGTAAATCATTAAGGATTGTTGTTCCATTTGATTATTGCTGTTCCATTTACTGCTGTCCCATTTCCGTTTTGCTGTTCCATTTTACTTTCCGCTGATTTATTTACCTGCCTTTGTTGTTTTGGTGTGAGAGAAGGCCTAAGGATGTAGTGAGCCTCAGCAAGACGCTGCTTAGCTCCCAGACCTATAAGTCCATGCTCTAATTTCCCTTCTTTAGTCAATTTCTAGAGGGATGGGTTATTGCTTCCGTACCCTTGACTGATCAACTGTTTTGTGTGATTAGTTTAGTTACAGCTTAGCATCTGTTTTCCTTTGGATCTTCCGAACACTGTACTACTAAGCATTACTTGGACAAATAGCCTCGGATTGAGCTACTTCTTGCAATAACAAAACGTTCCCGGATTGACTTATTAATGTGGAATAATTAGCAGTGTGAGAGACCCTAGTTACAGCTCTACATTTTGGCGCCGTTACCGGGGAAGAAGTATAGCCATTTGCCCTTTACAGAGTAGTGTGCAAAGCTGCTAGGGGGGAGTTGGATTTTAAAAATGGAAGGTAAGAACCTGCGTACGGAGCATGTAAAAGCCCTGCTCCACCGTCCGCTCTCTTAGCAGAATTGCTGGTTGAATAGGATTTAGTAGTTTTTAGAGTGCATGACTAAGTAGAAAAAGCTAGAAAAGAATATCAAACCTCCAGTCAAACCTGAAAAAGCCAAAGGAACAGTGACCCTTGGCCGAACAACCTTCATAGACGAAATCTATAAGAAAACTGAATCTCAGCTGTCAATAGGCCTTAGAAAGATTCATTCTAAGCAACCTACTAGCTCCCTTCAGGCTACAGCATCACCATCTGGAGCCTACGCTGAGGTGCATAGTCAGACTGATGAACAGGACTTCCAAGAAATTGAAAATTCTGTGTCAGAACGGCTGCAAGAAGGGAATTTAAGCAATCTTTGTGAAGGAGAAGGGGAAACAGGGGAAATAGAGGAACCAAGGTCTCCTTCTAGGATAATCCAATTGTTAAACAGCCCATATAGGGGGAGTGCGGCCAAAGTTAACATTGAAGGCACCCCATTCCCTCAGACAGAAATCCCAGATAAGGGAAGTGTCATTAAAACAGTTCCTGCCAAGGCCGTCCCTCCTCAACCTAGGAACACCCTCCTAGAAATTCCGGAAGGATATTGGCACATATTTGATCCAATGGCGCAGAATCAGCCAAATACTCAAACTTCTACATTGCAATATCCTATAGTAGATTATGCTGCAAATGCACCCATGAAAGCAATACCTCTTCAACACATCCCGACGTTTCATGGACTTACATCAGAAGACCCTGATGCATTTTTATTTGAATTCGATGTGCTATGTAGAGGGTACGATTACACCACTGACCCCCAGAAATTAAAGTTGTCCCCCTCCACTTTAAAAGGAGCAGCTCTGAGATGGTTCATGGGTTTAGGTGGTGGAGTCATAAACAACTAGGAGCAAATGAAAGAATCCTTTCTCAAAAAATATCAGGATTATTGTAGGTCGAGAGAGCTAAAAGATGAAATTTTCCAAATGACGGCCAGACCAAATGAAACTTTAGAAGAATACGTAGAACGTTTCCAGTATAATTTACAGAGATCCCCCTATGCATCACTACCTCTGCCTGATAATGTGTTGAGAACTCCATTGATTAGAGGAATGAAAGAACAGTGGATCGAAACATTGAATATCATGGGAAAAGGGGATATTTACCAAGAGAATTTTGCTGATATCATTAATTTATGCATCAGGAGTTCAAGAGGCAGCACAAGGATAAAATCAACAGAATATGATAGGTTTGTTAAAGACAACAAAATATCAACAGAAGGGGTAACACGTGTAGAACTAGGGAATTTATTAGAAAATTTTAAAACCGATATTCTGGGGACATTAACTACTCAGCTTGATATTGTGCAGGCTAAACAAAAGCAAATGGAGGCGGAGCAAAATCTGGCAATTTTCTGCCCCCGATGCAGAAGAAAACACAGCCACAAGGAATGTCTGCTAGATACAGTTCAAACATGTGCTATCTGTACAAAAGACCACCTTACTGAGAGCTGCCCCTCACTTCCTGGATTGAAGGCAGTATTCAAGGAAGCAGAAGAAGAATCAGAACCAACATACTTTGTTAACCAACGTCACCAATGGCAACCTAGGCAATCTGGTATGTTTTCGGACCCAACTTCTTCTTTCCAGCCTCCGCAATATAATGCTCAGCAATATGGTATGTGGCAAAACCAATCTACACCCCCAGTCCCGAATTGGACATCACAGCCGTTTCCTTCTCCGAATCCATGGATGAATCAGACCAGCCAATTCGGCTGGCCAAATTTTCCTTACACCCCACCATATTGGCAGAATAACTCATACCCTCCACAATGGATTCCCCCTACTTCACAAGGTTCACCCTGGCAGACAAATTGGCCAAGATCGACATATCAGTCAACAGGAACTATTCCACTCCCTCAACCGACTCTGCCAGCCTTACAGCAAAACCCCCAGTCTAATCTAAGGCCGCAACTCCCAGCCCAACCCAATCCCAATCCTAATAATAGACCAGTCCAATCCCTCCAAATTATAGAAACATCAGAACCTGGACCTGACCTAAGGGAGTGCAATGACCGTCAGTTACGATCTGGACGTATCATAGAAACAGAGGGGGACAAAACAGTTCACATTGAAGATCAGTTACCAATAGAACAACCACCACAACAAGAAGGTGTAAATAAAGAACATACCCATCAACAAGCAAATACATCCTGTCCTCCTTTCCCGGAACGATTAGTCATACCACGACCAGTACAACATCCAGACTTTGACATTCTAGGAGAGTTACAAAACCTATACATAAAAATTCCATTCCTCCAAGCCATTCAAGATATTCCTATATACGCAAAAACTATAAAAGAACTGTGCATAAAAAAATCGAGGAATACAACCACTAACCCAAGAGTCCAAGTAGTCGGCACCTTATCTGACTTATTATCGGGAAAAGAGACACCTATCAAATACGAAGATCCCGGAAATCCAATTGTAACTGTCCAAATCTATGGCCAAACCCTGACTAACGCTTTAGTTGATCTAGGAGCTGCAATCAATATTTTGACAACCTCTACCTGCCAAAAGCTTGGCATCACATCAGTAGAACCTACTTCTACTTTGCTAGAATTGGCAGATTGATCTGTAGTTCGACCAGAAGGCACTCTATATGATGTCATGGTTTCTGTAGACTCCTGGGAATATCCAACTGATTTCCTGATAATTAATCCAAAAACCCGACTGGATGGACATCCGCTAATACTAGAAAGACCTTGGCTTGCTACTGCCGATGCCTACATTGGTTGCCGGCAGGGAAACATGACTATAACTAAAGGACCAGATGTTAAAAATCTAGTTCTATATCCTCCAGCACAACCAAGCCTGCCAATGATCAAAACCAATCAGTATCCTGTGTCATACCTTACTAACAATATCATATCCCCATTGACTGTAGAGAAGGCTTTAGATTTTAAAGATCAAATAGAAGATGATGCCATCAATAACTTCATTAGTCAAACTGAATCTAGATCTCACACGCAGTGTTTTATGATAGAGGCAGCATTTGATAGTGAGCTAGAAGAAGACCCTTTGAAAGACGCACATGACCAAACAATACCAGTGACTGTTGTTGCCAATAGTAAAGTATTGGAAATTGAACCTGGTAAGGCCCTAAATATCAACGCCAACCTTACACCAGATCAAGAAACAAAGCTTGTAAATCTGTTACGAAAATATCAAGGAGCATTTGCGTGGGATTACCCTGACATGAAAGGTATCGATCCCCAATTATGCACCCACCACATCTATATAGAAAAAGATGCAAGACCTGTTCGTCAGCCGCAAAGAAGACTTAACCCCCATCTAAAAGAGGTAGTAAAAGCCGAACTTCAGAAACTTTTAGATGTTAATTTTATCTATCCCATCTCCGACAGTAAATGGGTCTCTCCCTTGGTGGTGGTACCCAAGAAAAATGGAAAATGGAGGATTTGTGTAGATTACAGGGAGTTAAATAAAGCCACGTAGAAGGATCACTTTCCTCTCCCATTTATAGATCAAGTATTGGACACTTTGGCGGGAAAGAAATTCTTTTCTTTCTTGGACGACTTCAGCGGATATAACCAAATCCAAATCGCCCCTGAAGACCAGGATAAAACTACCTTTACTTGCCCTTGGGGAACGTTTGCCTATCGAGTTTTTCCCTTCGGCCTATGTAATGCCCCTGCTACATTCCAAAGGGCTGTCCTTAGTATCTTCGTAGATCTAATAAATGACGGACTTGAAGTGTATATGGATGATTTTACACCATATGGAGATGATTTTGACCCAGCTCTAGATACCCTGGAAAAGTCCTACAACGTTGTATCGCTACCAGACTTTGTCTGAGCCACGAAAAATGTTACATGATGATGACAGAAGGGCTCATTCTAGGGCACTATATCTCAGCCGCTGGCATCCAGGTAGACCCGGCTAAAATCCAGATTCTTTTGCTTATTCCTACCCCCACTACTCAAACGGAGGTACGCAGTTTCCTTGGATTTTCTGGGTATTACAGATGATTTATAGAACATTACTCACGTATTGCTGCACCTCTATATGCTTTAACAGGCAATGTTGATTTCTTGTGGACAGAAAAATGGGACCAGGCTTTTAAGGAATTGAAGAAGCTGGTATCAACAGCCCCAGTCCTTCGAGGACCAAACTGGAATTTGCCATTCCAAATCTCATCTGATGCCTCAGATACAACGATTGGTGCAGTCCTAGGGCAAGAAGAGGATAAGAGACCATACGCTATCTACTATATCAGCAAAAATTTATCCTCTGCCGAACTCAATTATACTGTTACTGAAAAGGAATTCCTGGCTGTAATACATGCTGTTAACAAATTTAGACATTATATCACAGGCTATCCCGTTGTGTTATATACAGATCATTCTGCTATCAAATATTTGGAAAATAAACCTGTTACGAAAGCTAGAATAACCAGATGGTTGATCTTATTGCAGGAGTTCGACATCACAATCAAGGATCGACCTGGCAAGGAGAACCCTGTAGCTGATTTCCTCTCACGAATACCGAAAGCAATTGAAACAGCAGCAGTGGAAGATCAATTTCCTGACGAGCACCTGTTTGTTGTTGCTGTTCGAACACCCTGGTATGCTGATGTCGCCAATTACCTTACAGTCGGTAAGCTACCAAAACACTTAACCCCTCAGGAACGTAAGCAGATTGTTCAAAAGAGCACTCAGTTTTCGTGGATTGGAGGCCATTTGTTCCATATAGGGGCAGACATGCAAATCAGAAGGTGTATTCGAGAAGACGAAATCTTCAACATTCTAAAAGCTTGCCATGACGGGCCATGCGGGGGACATTTCGCTGAAAAAAGAACAGCACATAAAGTATTGCAGACGGGATACTATTGGCCTACAATTTTCAAGGATGCGAAAAAATTTGCACAAGCCAATGACAGCTGCCATCGAGCAGGAAGACCTGGCCAAGCCGATGAAATGCCTCTGAGACCACAATTGGTCATTGAGCCATTTGAACGATGGGCTCTGGACTTCGTTGGGCCCATTAATCCATCATCAAATCAGAGGACATACATTCTGGTGGCGACAGACTATGTTACTAAATGGGTCGAGGCCGAATCATTACCTAAGGCTACAGAAGACTCTGTGATACAATTCTTGTTCCATTTGTTTGTACGTTATGGACTTCCGAGAGAACTAATCACCGATGGTGGACCACAATTTGTTGGAAATAAATTAGCTGCAACACTTAACAATTACCATGTCCAACATAAGATCACTACCCCATACCATCCGCAGGCAAATGGGCAAGTAGAAAGTAGTAATAAGGTAATAGAATCAATTTTAACAAAGACCATTGCATCTCATAGGCGTGATTGGGCCACTCGACTACCCGAGGCACTGTGGGCCTATAGAACCACATGGAGAAGTACTATAGGCTATTCACCTTATCAATTACTGTTTGGAAAGCAGCCAATTTTCCCCATAGAATTCGAAATCCGAACGCTACGAACTGCATAGGAAGTCGGCCTAGATCTGAGTGAGGCACAAATCAATCGATTACAGCAGATTAATGAATTGGACGAAATCAGGCTCTCTGCATTACAAAATACAGCATTGATTCAATAGCAGCGAGCTAAATGGCATGATGCACTTATCAAGAATAAAGTCTTTCATGAAGGAGACTGGGCTCTGTTATACGACTCTCGGTTTCAGGACTTCCCGGGGAAACTCCAGACTCGATGGTTAGGACCATACGAAATCCAGAAGGTACATGACAATGGGACTCTTACCCTGATCACAATTGACGGTTCTGGATATGCATTCAAAGTAAATGGCCACCGAGTTCGCCTTTATCGAAAGCCACTCACTCGGGAATCCTTCTGTCAGCAGCTACGACAAGATACTGATATGGAAATCTTAGGAGAGGAAGCGAAATCTTCCTCACCTATAATTTAAGAAATTCATTTTTATAATTTGTACATAACATCTTGTATATATGTTTCCTTGATTTCTTTTGCTTGTATTCCAAGTGTTTCGCTGTTCCTTTGCGAAAAGGAACAGCACTTGTGCGATTTTGCTGTTCCTTTGCGAAAAGGAACAGCACTGGTGTGTTTTTGCTGTTCCTTTGCGAAAAGGAACAGCACTTGTGCTTTTTGCTATTCCTTTGCGAAAAGGAACAGCACTTGTGTGTTTTTTCTGTTCCTTTGCGAAAAGGAACAACACTTGTGCTTTTTGTTGTTCCTTTGCGAAAAGGAACAACACTTGTGTCTTTTTGTTGTTCCTTTGTGAAAAGAAACAGCACTTGTGCTTTTTGCTGTTCCTTTGCGAAAAGGAACAGCACTTGTGTGATTTGTTGTTCCTTTTCAAAAGGAACAGCCTTTGTGAGTTTCTGCTGTTCCTTTGCGGAAAGGAACAGCACTTGTGTGCTTCTGCTGTTCCTTTGCGAAAAGGAACAGCACTTGTGTGTTTTGTTGTTCCTTTACGAAAAGGAACAACACTTGTGTGTTTTTGCTGTTCCTTTGCGAAAAGGAACAACACCTGTGTGATTATGTTGTTCCTTTTCAAAAGGAACAGCATTTGAGTGTCTTTGCTGTTCCTTTCTCAAAAGGAACAACATTTGTGATTTTCCGTTGTTCCTCTCAAAGAAATGGTATCCTACGAATGAATTCTTCTCTCAGGAATGCCATCGACATGTTTTTGCCCTTATGAAGGATGCTTTGCCCCCATGTTCTCCTTAATCTTGTAGATACAGCAATGAACTTATGCGGTGAACATAAACCATGATATACCGAAATCAGCACATCATAAATCGCTATCACTATGAAGCCAGTATGTATAAGAGGACAAGAGGAGGGACGTGAACTTTTCATCTTCGCTGTCATTGTCATTTACCGGTACCCTGGTTGGTGATCTTCATCATGACGATTCCCCTAAAAATCTTTCTTGATCATTACTTAGGAGTAAGAACAAACGATTTATATCTATCTGTTGGGATCATAAGACTTCTTCCACCATTCCCCACTCTAAAGGAGTGCGGAACCACCCTTATGTGAAAATAAACAAGAGAGGTGCTCTGCAAAAGAAAACAAAAACAAAACTGTCAAATGCAGGATAGGGGGTCTCATTAAGAGTCAGCCTACCATGATCATAAGGATGGAAACGAAGTGGCATTCCCATAACGGCCACCACACCAGGGATATGGTCCGAAGGTAAATTAACAAGCAAACCTTGGAACAGGAGGGTCTCATCGCGAGCCGGCCTGACCACGTTTCGCGCCTACCTTGTGAATGGCATTATGGCTATCTGGTCACCAAGCCAGCATAATGGCCTGCATTTTGACAAAGCACTCTTCAGAATATACACAAAGGATCATGGTTCCGGAGGGTGAAATAAACAACTCTGCCAAGGTTATGAACACCTGTTGGCAGCAGAGCTCTGTTAATGGCATAGAAGTCATAATAATTACACCAATAGGTATGATATTAAATTTTTCTGTCTCTTATCCTTTGCAAAGATCATATGTCACACCCGATGTATATATCACATGAATATTTATTACCACCAATCATGGCAACGGAACTGACGATGACCACTGGAGACTTCGTATGCTTGACAGACGTCCCATCCCCTAGCTCCTCATTATATCACGTAGGCTCTTATATAAAACGCGATCTACCTTTTTGCCTCGGTTTCGGCATTTCGTTGTTTTTCTAAAACATGGCATAATTTCATATGCTGTACTTTATGATTGGACCTCCGACTGGCTGCTGCTCCTCTCTTTGACGGCTGGGGACAGCCTATCAGATCGTGGGGGGGGAAGTAATCTCATTACTCTATGATTACGTGGCTGCACACCATTCGGGCGAGATAATGTACGAAGGAATGACATGGTTTAACGGTATGATGCTTCCACTCTACGGAAATTGCCATCCACGATCTTATTTTTCGTTGCATGCTCGGTGATGTTTTCCAAAACTTGGCAACGATCATCCTCTCTGTGTCGCAAACACCGCAAGCAGTTGTTGTTCCATTTCTGAGTAGAATCATGGGCAGAAAGACGGTCCGAAGCGAACCTCACAAGCTGACAGTTTCCGCTGCTGCTCGCAAAATCCTAGAAAACGTAGGATGGTTGAATTACTTCAGCCGCCTGCAAGAATCCAATGAAGCCGTGGCGTTGGAATTTCTGCAGAATTTGCAGGAAAATTACTCCATAGTAGGAGGAAAGCGGATAGAGGTTACAGAGGATATCAACACAGAAGTCTCAGGATTACCAGCTGCTGGACCCATATGGACGCCGAAGAAGGAAAGATTACAAAAAGCTATGGAAATTTTTCAGGACGAAGGCCAAAGCTTGACAGTCAAAGGGAAAGGAGTTCTACCGGCAACACTAGGGGAACCCTGGACCGAGCTAGCGAAGACAGTACAAAGTTATATCACCTGCGAAGGGAGAAAAGACGTGGTAAGACCTCGTCACCTGAAACTTTTAGCTGTTTTAAAAGGAAAATGTTCTGTAAATCTCCCTGCACTTTTAAATTCGCTACTACATGACGCGGCCCAAAGCCTGAAGAAGGCCCAGCACATAGATGCAGTCGTTAGCCACCATGGGTTGATTTGGTTGATAGTGAGCCACAGTCTCACCCAACAGCAAATCACTTGGGAGGAACTGATCGCAATAGTTGAAGGAGGATCGGCTGTACCACCCCCAAAACCTGAACAGTCCTCTAACACGCCGGAACGATTAGAGAAACGCAAGAAGTCAGCAGCAGAAAGACATGCCGCTTCAAAACGGAAACAACCTTCTGATACGCCAGAACGACCAGAGGAACCCACAGAACCTGCTGGCACACCCGACCAACCTGAGAGACCAAGGAAGTCAGCTCATCTGGCCCGGATACAAGGAAGGTTGGAAAGAATTCAGGGAACAACGGCCCAGCCAATTGAAATTATGGACGAACCTCCAGAACCAGAAGGAGGACCCTCCGAAGGAAATGCTGAGCAATCAGGGCCCGGGACTGGCCAGCCGGAAGAGGAAGAAATGGCCACCGAACAGAATAACCAAGAAGATGAGCACTCTGAGGAAGAAAGGGTTACCGAACAGGGCAATCAAGAAGACGAAATAGCACAGCCAGGGGGTAGCCCGTTGCAGGACCCTGTAGGTGAGGAGGAATTGGCAGCAGTTCTGGCCAATATGGGGGAATATGGCCAGCCCTCCAGCACAGCAGGCGTCCCTGACAGTCCTGCGGAGGAAGAACTACCCGAGGAAGTACATGCAGAAAAGGCAGGAGAAGAAAACCTGCCTGGTTATGATAATGAAATTGAAGACAACAATCAGGGACAGTTTGTCCCCAAGACACTGGAAGATATCCCAGATGAAGAAGGAGCGGGCTTAAGGGCCAAACCCTTTGCCGAGGCAAAGGAAATTAAGAAATTAAGAAAGAAACAGAAGAGGTTGTTGGGCACTATAGCCAGGCTCCGGCAGCAAATTCGAATTTTGAAAGCCTATTTGAGAATACAAAGGACCACAAGGAAAAGAAGGAGGGCCACTACAGCAAAAACCCCGAGGACAAGAACCCGTTTTGTTGGTTGAAACCCCATCAGGATACCTACTGCCGAGGAACAGTCTGCTGTTCCAAATGATAATGAGGAACAGGGTGCTGTTCCAAATAACATAGAGGAACAGACTGCTGTTCCATCTGACCCTGGAGAACAAACTGACATTCCAATTAAGGGAGAAGAACAGCAAGATGTTCCAATGGTAGGGGGACCTCAGCAGCCTTTCATTCGTGTCAAGAAGGAGAAAGAGAATAAGGGGATCCAAACAGAGGCACCACCCTCAGGGGTTATTCGGGTTCTGAACTCTAAACAACACAATAAGAAGTTTCAGGCAAAATTCCCGGCCTCTACGGCTCAATGGAAAAAGGATCCAAAAACGAGAACCTTGCACAGGATGATGAAGCAAGCCCAACAAGAAGCTAAAAAACTAAGAGAGCAAGCAATCCCCCGGGAGAAATACGAAGAGTTACAACATCAACTTCGGAGTATTAGTCAATCCGAGAGCCAAGCCTTTGAGGGATGGCAGAAGGAACAAGAGAAGGTTGCTAAGGTAACTCGTCGATTAGATAGTGTTGTTAAGCAGATGGACACTGTGTGTTCCTTATATAATGACGTTTTGACTTGTAGGGCCCCTGCTAAAAATTATGCTTTATTTTTGCTTGAAAGATATTTGAGATTGAAAATAAAAGCCGTTAGGGCAGGAGCACCTATCCACATCAACACTTTTAATGATTTTATAGATTGTTGCAAGCATTATGGGGTTAAGGTTCAAAGGTTATTGTGCGAGTTTTACTTGCACAACCTTGTGCTAGACCAGGAAACTGATTTAAATCCTGGCCCTTTTGTTGGCGATATACAATTCCAAGCCTTCATCTCATTTGGGGTTAATCAGCTGAAATGGCTCAGAGCTTATAACACCTTTCAGAGACAAGAAAATAGCCTAGACTTGTGGATACGAGCTGAACCTAGAAACCCAGTGACGCTATGGAGAGAGCATAGGAGTCTTATGAGGATCCCAGGTGTCATCGAGATAATAGGACCCATGCACAAAGACTTGATCCGAAATGGTCTAGAATATTTCCTGACTATTAAAGATCTTGCCCTCGATGCTGCAAAATTTCGATACCGGACCTCTAGTCCAAGCATCCAGCTCAGGGAACCATTCAAATATGAGAATTTTGAGTTGGCTGCCAGCCGATTGAACCTTTATGGGGAACGGATTCTGCAAGCAGGGCCATCCTGGTTGGGGTATCGATTTCGCAGTCCAATTATTTGGCACCCTGCACCCGGATATCAGGCCTTGTATGAGATGCCTGCAGATCAAATAGATCAGTTCTTTGATAATCTAGTTGCTCATCACGATTGTCGGCCTCCTCACGAGATCCCTTCTCCGGCCTATTCTCTCACCGCCTTGCATGTCAACTACAATGTTTTCATGAGGCCATGAAACAGGGTAAGCAGGGGGGTGTGTGGAGCAGCTGGAAGGTATGCTTTTGACAAGCAATCTAGTGGTTTTTCAATAATAATTGTAACCTTTTCTGCAAGAGGAATTCAAAGAAGATAAAGGATTTTGATAAAATGTGCAAAAATAGACAAAGGAAGCTCAAGTGCTAATAATTGATGTTTTCTATGCAGGAAGACGTGCAAGCAAGGAGTTCCCATCCAAAAGCGAGAAGCAGAGGAAAAATAACTGTTGTTCCTCCAGTAGGGAACCGGATGCGGACACGATCAAGCAAAATCGGAATTGAATAGTCCAGGAAAAGAATGCGGGATACCGGCTCGGCGAACGCAAGAAAGATTGAACGATTAGCGAATCCCTCAGGATCTTTGATCCTGAGGGATCGCTGCTTTACTTATCTATGATTATCTAGATATCTCCGTCATTTCTTTTATATAATGGCACAGTATCATTAAGCAAGAGGACGACTGTTTTTGTAATTTTACAGTTCCAGAACAAACTTTAATCATTGAGTCTCACTGAGACCTGATTTTGTTATACTTTTGTGGATGCGATTAATATAAAAGACTTGGTGTTTATTCCGTCTCTGCGTCTGGAGTAATCTAAGGCAGTGTACCATTGGCAGCTAAGGGCCCGGCTCCGAAGGACACTTGCTTTTGTATCATTATATAGTGATTTGTGTGTGGTTTGTTTATCTTTATTACTTAGCAATCTGATGAATCTTTATATGATACGCTATGCTCTATTATGATCAATGAATGAATGAGTTCTCCATGTAAGGACTCTACACTGTATAATTGGATTTACACAGGGTCGAATTGTATCTTTATTCAGCCATTTCTGTAACAGAGTGCTGGTATGAATGTTACTGTCATTGGATTTATGTGAAACAATATTTGTGGGATTTGAGAGTAGCGTCATTCTGTTTAGAAACATAGTTATATCATCTAATATTCTCAGATTGCTATATTAGTGTAGAACATGTACATACAGGTGATGGTTGTTGTTTCGTAAATCATTAAGGATTGTTGTTCCACTTGATTATTGCTGTTCCACTTGATTATTGCTGTTCCATTTTACTGTTGTTCCATTTACTGCTGTCCCATTTCCGTTTTGCTGTTCCATTTTACTTTCCGCTTATTTATTTACCTGCCTTTGTTGTTTTGGTGTGAGAGAAGGCCTAAGGCTGTAGTGATCCTCAACAAGACGCTGCTTAGCTCCCAGACCTATAAGTCCATGCTCTAATTTCCCTTCTTTAGTCAGTTTCTAGAGGGATGGGTTATTGCTTCTGTACCCTTGACTGATCAACTGTTTTGTGTGATTAGTTTAGTTACAGCTTAGCATCTGTTTTCCTTTGGATCTTCCGAACACTGTACTACTAAGCATTACTCAGACAAATAGCCTCGGATTGAGCTACTTCTTGCAATAACAAAACGTTCCCGGATTGACTTATTAATGTGGAATAATTAGCGGTGTGAGAGACCCTAGTTACAGCTCTACATCAGGAGCAAAGCCACAAACCATTCGTGATGTTGTTCGTTTGTTAAGTTCATGTTATTTTCTCAGATCTTACACTTCAACCTCTGATCTAATTCCCAAGGTGTCTCCTCTGGTTACATCATGATTTCCTTGAATCCCACAATAAACTATGCTTCAAATTTAGGCCTACTGAATTCTTTGTTCAACGCAATTTGGATGTCTGCCACTCCAGCATTTGGGTTATCATTAGCGTACTTGATGTACCAGGTTATCGCGCGATCCTACAGAGAACTACCCAATGTTTCTTTCTTCATGTTATCATCTGTGATGCCCTGAGCTTCCCATACAGCTTTTACAAAGACCCAGAATTGCTCCGGGTCCTCATTCCCCAAGACTTTGAACAAAGGCAGTTTCATTGAATTTGCCATACTAAACTGTAGTGGAGGTGGAGGTGGTACATGCAAAGTCACAAGTGATGGTGGTGAAGTTGGAGGTGGTGTGGGTGGAGGTGGAAGTCACAGCAATCCTTGTCTTATTAACTGAATAGCACTTCATGGAGAAACCTACGTTATTCCCTCTTCGTCACCTCGTGGAGGTGAAATGAATGGACTATACTCATGACCCTTTTTTAATTTTTTCCTGTAAGTTTTTCCACTTCACGTAGCCCCAAACATCAAGGTAGATGCATAACCCATTTTTCAAACAATAACATTTTAATCCAGGTATTCAAAGATTTCACGTACTTACTTCACGTTCCTTTGAAAAAGCGTTGTTCCGTCTCACTGTAGCTAACTGAGGTATCAACCATGAATTTAGTTACAAATCCTACTATGACACAATCAAGCCAATGATTAACAATGTGGGTGATCTTATCCTCAGATGCTTCTAACCTCTGTACTAGCTCCAGGGTCCAAACAATAGGACCGTCAAGTTTCCACCTTCCTTGGCTATCTGCTAGCTTCGCGATCCACACGTATAGATCAACTGGAAAGGAGCAAAAAAAGATTTCATGGATCTTTGTATATAGGTATCTGTCCAACCATTGTTACTTTGTCAATGGTGGGTTTCTGTTCTCTTTTGTCATGAATTCATGGATCTTCCTATCCAACCAGTCTCCAATCTATTTCTTAGTTGGATTCCAGTGATACAACATCACACATCTCTTATGCAGATTTTGGTCCTAGCAACGGAACCATTTTTTGGCTTGATGGGGCCTAACCCAAGTTCAGCGTTAATTAGCCAAACAAATCCCTACACTACTAGCCCTTTCGGCATCAACCCGCGGAGCACGGGCTGAATTCTCACCCGAAGCAATATGGGGGGATGTTGGAACCAAGTTTCTGCACCCTAAGATGGTTGTGATGTCATTTTATTCCTTCTATTCCTACCTTCACGTAGGTCACTTAGGTATAGGGCTTTATCTACCTAACCCCTTATTCCTCCCTTTGATACCTCCGCGAAAGGGTACAGCTGACCTTCGTGCAGCCCTAACCCTTGATTCAGATACTTTCACACTGCTAAGGTAGCGTATTGCTCAGATTGTCAAGTTATCTTAAGAATCTTGCTTGTCTTATTAATTACTCACAGTTAGCACCACGTAATCAGATATTCTTATTTGCATTCAATTATCCAACACAATTACATTCATTCGCACACCATATAAGCATTATAAAGCAAATTCATACATAAAATGACAAGATGCATTAATCAGAACAAAGACATAGAAATTGTAGAATACTTATATTTATTGATATCTTCAAGCGATTATAGACTCTACCCGCACCGCGCACACAACTGGAGGGGTCTGCGCACTCAGCTACGGACTTCCACCCTAGGCCTCTATGCATTCAACTACGGAGCCTCTACCTACGTGACAACCTGAAACTTAGACTTCTTACTTCAGAGCTATGACTCTCTTACATGATATTATTCTCCATCTCTATGACTCTCAAACTACTTAGAGCTTACTCTTTTTATACAATCCCATGGTCCGCGGACCATGGGTAGATATTTTACAGCCAACTTTACTTTACAAAACTAAGGGTGGAAAACCCTTTATGACTTATGAAACATTCGCACTCTGTGACCAAAAAATGCGGAGTCTTTAAAAGTTTATTACAAAATTTGACCAAAACATGGGATTTTAGCCCCAAAACTATCCTTTGGGGGATTCTGTTCCCAACAAGGTCTTTTACCTTAAAGGTGTGCAACTTAATGTGTCGATCATGCCATGCTTTTTTGCATTGCTTTTGGACCTGTTGGTGAAATCCAACGAGAAATATTTCTTCCTCAAGCTCATCTAGTTGTGCAAGCCTTTCCTCTAGGGCTCTGCAATCTGTCATACCTGTGAGTTCCACTATGCGTAGACTAGGCATAATATATTCCATAGGCATTACTACTTCAACACCATAGACAAGCCTAAAGGGAGTTTGTCCAGTCAACTTCTTGCATGTCGTTTGATAAGCCCATAGTACTGCAGGTATCCGTAGGTCCCAATAATTTCGCAGAGCATTGCAAACCTTGGTCAGTGCATTCTCTAATAATTTATTTAATGCTTTCACTGTCCTGTTAGCTTGCGGGTGATAAGGCATGTTGTTCTGGTGATATACTTGAAATTCCTCCGTTAGCGCACTGATCGTCTCATTCAGAAAGTGCGTACCGCGATCACTCATCAAAATCTTTGGATAGCCAAATCGTGTTAGTACATACTCAAAGAGGAACTTTGCGGCAATCGTACTTGTGAAATCCTTCATAGGCTATGCCTCCACCCAACGAGTCAGATACTCTGTCACAGTGATAATGTACCTTGCTCCTGTCTTTCCTTGGGGCTAAATGGCTCCCACAAAGTCTATCACCCATTTTTCAAAGGGTTGTAACGACATCTATATATTTAGAGGCATACCATCCCTCTGTGATGGCCTGCCAGTCCTTTGACACACATCACACGCCTTGTTGTATGCTTTTGAATCCTGATGAAGGGATGGCCACCACAACCCTTCGCATAGAATCTTATGCATGGTTGCTTTCCCTACATACTGTCCTCTCGCAATGCCCCCATGAGAATCCACGAGGATGCTTCTTCTTTCAAACTTAGGTACATATTGTCGCAATATCTCATAAGACCCCATTTTGTACAGATGCCCAGCAATGGCAAAAAAATCTACTGTGTGCACCACTCATTCCTTCTTCTGTTGGATGGTGTATCCCTCTGGGGCAGTTCCTGTCATTAGGAAGTGTATTATATCCTCAAAATGACCATCCATGATGCGCACTACAAATAGCTTCTCATCAGTCAATCCTTTCTCCAAATTAGTGGGCTCTTCCCCTGTTTTGATGCGCGACAGATGGTATGGTCCTGCGTTCAGTCGTCCAGGCTTCACAACAAATTCAAAATCATATTCCTGGAACAATAACAACCATCTACAAATTCTCACCCCCCAACACAGGCTTATTGACCAAGTACTTCAGTGCGGAGTGGTCCGTATACATCTTAAAGTGGCCACCTAGCAAGTAGTGTCTAAACTTTTGGAGCGCATATACCATATCCAACCCTTCGTGCTCCATAGTGGAATTGTTCCTTTCTATCTTAGATAACCTCTTGCTTGCGAACAATATAGGATGGTCCAAGCCTTCTCCACCAGCCTATGTCAGTACTGCTCCCAGCACTATACATGACGCGTCGACATGTACATGAAACGCCTCCTTCCAATCCAGGAAGACTAAAATTACCACAGTGACCATCTTTTCTTTAAATACATTTCTTATAGTCCCCATTCCAATAGAATGTGACATCCTTCTTCAACAACTTGTCCAAGGACGCGGTGAGGGCATAGCCTTTGATAAACTTTCTATAATATCACATATGTCCTAAGGTAGTGTGCAACTGTTTCACACTCCTAGGTGCCTCCAAGTTCAGTATCACCACGATCTTCGCGGGGTCTACCATCAGTCCCTGTCTGCAAACCACATGACCCAGCAGGGTCCCAAAAGGAACACAAAACAAGCACTTCTTCAGATTGAGCGCGATCTGGTATCTTCGACAGGTATCTAGCATTAGGCGCAAGCTTGCTACATGGTGTTTCACTAGCCCAAACACAGTCCAATCATCAATGTATACTTCTAGGAACTTATGAATAAACTCCTTGAACATAGCTACAACTATGCATGAGAAAATCGCAAGCGCATTCTTCAACCCGAACAACATTACAGTGTACTGGAAACAACCCCACTTAGTCGTGAAGGTTGCCTTGCTCCTATCTTCCAGTGTGATTTTGATTTGGTGGTACCAGAGAACCCATCAGTGAAGGAATATGCTTCCTGGCCACCTACATTGTCCAACACTTCATCAGTGAACGAAGTCGGAAAAGGATCATGTACGCAAGCGTCATTCAGCTTTCTGAGATCCACGCATATCCTTATTTCATCCTTCTGCTTCTTCTCCTATACCACCATTAGGCTTACCCAGTTAGATTCTTCCACAAGCTCAATAATGCCTGCCATGAGTATCTTATCTAGCTCTAAGTGGACCTTCTCCTTATACTTTGGGTTGAGATGGTAAGGTATTTTCTTAACCGGCTTCATGTCAGGCTTCAATGTGATTTTCATAACACCTAGGTCCCTGATTATCCCTTTTAAATCCATAAACTTGGTAGGGAATAAATCCTGGTATTCGCAGAGAAATTCAACGATCTTATCCACCATCGTGTCGTCCCAGTAATCCCCAATCTTCGCAAAATTGGGTTCTGCCTCCATACTAATGTTTACCTGTTTTGTTTTCAGCGGTGCGATTATATGAGGATTCTCAATGATCTAGGTGGATGTTGGTGGCCACCCACCTATCCCACTAGGACCCCCACAACTGTCTCTTTCAGCTTTTCATTTCCTTATTTGTATCACAATTTACTATTTTTAGCAGTTTTTTGGGTCCTGAACTTCTGGAGCCGTTTTGAGGCTTAAACGACGTTTTTTGGAAATTCTGGGAGCAACATGGGTCCATGGACCGATGTTTCTCTTCCCAAAGTTGTAGTGCTCGGATAGATCTTTCTAATGCGCTATTGTACGTGTCAAATGGATATTGGGTGCCAAAGTTACGACCTCGGGAAGTTGATGTACCAACTTACCCAAAATGGGGCCCACAATTTGGTGTTTCATCTTCTAGGGTTAGGTTTTGGGATGTTAAGGGTTTTCCATTATTTCTCAACAATAAATAGGCCTTCAAGCCTCATTGTAACACAAGTCAGAGGCATGTAGCCGCCACATCTCTTCTCAGAGATAAGCTACCATCGCCCTAGCTGGTGTATTTCCATTTTTGTGTGTAAGCATATTTTAGTATTTTACATTAATGAAATAAAGTATTATTTTTGTTGCATCTCTGTGTTTATGGTTATCTCTGTAATTTGTTACGTTTCTGTTTAAATTTGGATCAGTGGTATCAGAGCGGTCTGCTTTTTCTTAGTTTTTCTTTTCATGTCCCCAACGAGGTCGAGATATAAGGATTTAGGGCTTGAACTGGTCGAACCTTTGCAAGACCAACCTCACAAATCCTAACGGTGTCCCATGGTAGATGAAAAGAAAGACAAGGGGGCAGGAGATCCTATCAAAATCTTGCTTGAAGAAACCCTCGAGTGACAAAGGAACGCGATGATGGACAACTTTGCCCAGATCCTTCAACGACTACCCAGAGGTGACGCATCGATTTCCAATAGCTACTCTGGAAACGCCACACCATTTAAGGTACAAGTTAATTTTGAAATCCCCATCTTTGAGGGTCAAATAGATGCAGATGTCGTAGGTAAATGGTTAAATCTACTAGATGGGTATTTTTTTGTTCATGATTTTTCCAGTCAGGAAAAAATTACTTTCGCTCTTCTTAAAGCATCCCCGCACGTCAAGGACTGATGGGAAACCTACTGCAAATAGAAGGATGAAAGTACGTGCTCACTATTTTCAGCTGCACCCACTTGGAAATCATTTTGTGATTCCATTAAGGAGCGGTACTACCTTGTCAAAATCTATGAGGAAAAATACATAAAGTGGACCACGCTGCGGCAGGGAAGGGACCAAGATGTGCTGGAGTTCACAAAAAATTTTCATACCCTTCACACACAGTTGGGTATCAAGGACTCTAAGCTACATTTGGTACTCAAATACCATGGATCCTTGCACAGATACATCCAAGAAGAGATGGAGTTCCTAAACATCTCCTTGCTCGGCACAATGTACCAATACGCTGTCAAAATTGAGCAGATGTTTAAACAGAAGAAGAGAGACTTTGAATCTGTGAATCTGAAGACCAAAGGACAAAGCCAAGGCAGGGTGACCCAAGACAATCCATCGAAGCCGCAACAAAATAACACTAGCACGAAGTCGAAGAAGACACGGGAAAGTGGTGTGAGTTCCACAAGAGCCCCACTCACAACAAAAGTGAGTGTCGAACCAAGCAGTCGCTGGTGGCCAATTTGAAGGCTTCAGAATTAGATGCATGTTCTGATCCTCAGTCAGAACTCGATAAGGGGAATGGAAAAGGGAAGCAGATCATTGATTCGAAGCCCAACATCACTGTTGCCACCACCAAGATCCAGAAGAATGAGCCCGGAGATCCAGAGGAGGGGGAGCGTCTTTTCCACTCACAAATGTGGGTGAAGGGTTCACCGTTGCAATTCATTGTTGATAGTGGGAGCCAGAAGAACCTCATTTCAGCAGAGGTCGTGAAGCAGTTGGGCCTACCGACTACACCACACCCATAGCTGTACAGTATTGGGTGGCTTCATGAAGGACGAGATCTCTGAGTCTGCTAGCAATGCCGCCTTCCCTATAGCATCAAGCCCTTAACAGATGAGGTATTATGTGATGTTACACCTCTGGATGTTTGTGATGTATTATAGGCCAGTCATACTTGTGGAGATGACATGCTTTGTATGAGTCAAGGCCTCGTGTTTTTATTATTTCTTTGGGTAATTCATTATATAGGATATCGGAGGTAGTCCCACCTACCACCACCTCTTTGATCACTGCTAAGAAAGGCAGCAAGCTCATCTCATAGACTAGGAAAATTATTTTCTGTCTAGCTCCCTCCCAAAGTAAGGGGAAGATCGTCGTCACATCCATGACACCCATGAAGGGTTCCTCCATGCAGTAGCAGTAGTAGAGGGATACGATCATGAAAGAACACAGGAACAACTTCTCCTCACCCACAGGGGCACCACACAAGTCTTAGGTGGGCGACAAAGTTTGGTTACATCTGCAGAAAGAACACCTTACCAGAACCCATCAGAAGCTCAGACCACTCTGACATGGGCCTTACACCATTAACAAGGCTATGGGAAACAATGATTTGGAGCACAACATTCCCCCATTCCTTCACTTGCACTGAGTGTTCAATATGGACCGCCCTCTACCATGCTTCCCACCATTGCTGGACACATCAAAGATTGCAGAACAACTCACTAGGGAGCAAGTTCAGCAGATGGAGGAACTCAACGTAATGGGGACCATTGCTTCATAAGGGGGGAGGAATGATCCAGGTGGATGTTGGTGGCCACCCACCTATCCCACTTGGACCCCCACAACTATCTCTTTCAGCTTTTCAGTTTCCTTATTTGTAGCACAATTTACTATTTTTAACAGTTTTTTGGGTCCTGAACTTTCGTAGCCGTTTTAAGGCCCTAAATACGTTTTTTGGGAAATATGGGAGCAACATGAGTGCATGGACTGATGTTTCTCTTCCCAAAGTTGTAGTGCTCAGATAGATCTTTCTAATAAGCTATTGTATGCGTCAACCAGAGATCGGTTGCCAAAGTTACGACCCTGAGAAGTTGATGTACCAACTTACCCAGAATGGGGCCCACAATTTGGTGTTTCATCTTCTAGGGTTAGGTTTTGGGATGTTAAGGGTTTTCCATTGTTTCTCAACAATAAACAGGCCTTCAAGCCTCATTGTAACACAATTCAGAGGCATGTAGCTGCCACATCTCTTGTCAAAGATAAGCTACCATCGCCCTAACTGGTGTATTTCCATTTCTATTTGTAAGCATATTTCAGTATTTTACATTAATGAAATAAAGTATTGTTTCTGCTGCATCCCTGTGTTTATGGTTATCTCTGTAATTTGTTGTGTTCCTGTTTAAATCCGGATCACTCAACCTGCAGTCCTTCAACCTCACGGTGACCTTCTGTTTCAAGGATGTTAATCTTTCGCAGATCCTCATCTTCTTCTTTAGCGGTTACATTATAGCATTCTAGCACGTGACTCAGCTAAGTAGCCCACTCAGGCTGAATCAGGTCCAAAGGATTCCGCAGTATCCTAAAGATTGCTAATTTTACCTCTTGTAGCGCCTCATCAATACAGTCAAACCCATCTTCAAAGCTGAAGGTCATTATGAATCCTTCACGCAAAATATCTTATTCACCTGTACCATTGCAAAGCTCTGTTTCTACATACCAGTTCATCGGGACGACATCCAGGGTGTGATAGAACAACTGCACCTATTTAGGTTGGGACCTCTCTCCATAAGCCTGAGCCCATTTGGCCAAGTGTGTGTGCAGATCATCCTACCCATCATACCTGTCTGTCATTCACACCTTCGAATTCCCAAAGCAAGTTCTCATCATCTTCCTACATTAGCGCTAATCATTAAAGCTTCCTTTATGCATACCCCACCATCTTTCCGGTGTAGGGTGCAATGCCTAGTCCAACAACTGGAAGCACTGCTTTTCTAGTACCTCCCTCTCAAATGTATCCAGAAAGATATCTACATCATCCAGGCCATCATAAGTAGGCAGATTTCTTACCTCCGACGACACACAGTGCAAAGACCAAGTCATCATGTTACAGCTCAACATAGTTACTTCATGTAATTGATTCTACCAGTGCTCTAATTCTTCATTAGAGTCCAAGGTGCATGAACTCTTGCAATCCCATGTAATTCATCCATCCACTGTTGGATTCATCCAATCTTGGCCTCACGCTGTTATCTTATAGATACAATCTAGATCGTCATCACTCTCATAATCGTGGACTGGTTCAGTATAGAGTGATCCTTTAGCAGGATCTAGAGGTACTATGACGCTGAGCGATTTCTTATCAAATATCATCTTTCACTTCTTTAGATTGATTACCCCATTCATATCAGTAGCCCAATCAATTCTAAGGAGCATAGGATAGGGGTTGCTGTCATCCATAGTTTCTATTACTTCAAAGTTAGCCATCGCGCTCGCACCCTCAATATCGACAATCACCCCTTGCAGTTGCCCCATGGGGATGATCTTCTGCTGATTCACCATCCTTAGCTGAATCGGAGACCATTGTAGTGTGGGTCTCCCCATCCTCTCCCAAGTTTGTTTTGGTAGGATGTTTGCGTCTGACCCCAGGTCCAAGATAACCTGATCCATCTCATACTCTCCTATCTACGCTGTCAATCTCATTTCCTGTCCCATCCTTGGTTTATGATTACCAATCTTTCGTACTACACGTGGCTCACCTGGAGTGTTTTCGGTGCATCTATTTATAAGCTCTTGTAGCCCCTTCACAGCCTTTCTATCATGTTGTTGGCTTGAGGGGGCTTGACCCAGGTTCAACATTAATTAGCCAAACAAATCCCTACACTACTAGCCCTTTCGGCATCAGCCGGCGAAGCGCAGACCGAAGTCTCACCCAAAGCAGTATGGGGGGATGCTGGAACCAAGTTTCTGCACCCTAAGATGGTTGTGATGTCGTTTGATTTCTTCTATCCCTTCCTTCGCACAGATGGTTTCGCTTTAGGGCTTGCAAGACAAATCCTCTATTCCGGTCCTCAATACCTTCGTGAAAGTATATGATCAACCTCCACACAACCCTAAACTATGGCTCACATATTTTCATGCTTCTATGGCAGCGTGCCATGCAGATTCCTCAATTATCCTAAGTTATTTTCTTATCTTGTCAAATACTTAAAGTTATCACCACGTAAGCAGATATTCATAATTGCGTTCAATTATTCAATGTAATTGCATTCATTTGTGCATCATATAAGCATAATAAAGGAAATTCATACATAATATATCCAAACCCATCAACAGAACAAAGACATAGAAATTGCAGAATAACTCCTTTTATTAATATATCCCAAGTGTTACAGACTTTGTCCACCCTACGCACACAACTACAGGGATCCATGCACTCAGCTGCAAACTTCTACCCTAGGCCTCTGCGCACTCAGCTGCAGAGCTTCTGTCTACACTACGACCCACGACTTAGACTTCTTCTTCAGAGCTACCACTCTATTACATGATCTGCCATTCTATTGATCAATTGATTGATGCCTAAACTACTTAGAGCTTAGCTCTTTTTATACAATCCCATGGTCTGCAGACCATGGGTAGGTCTCTTATAGCCAACTTTACTTTACAAAACTAAGGGCGAACTACCCTTTTTGACACATAACACCTTCACGCTCCACGACCACAAAATGTGGATTCTTTACAATTATATTACAAAAATTGACTTAACATGGGCTTTTAGCCCAAAAACTACCCTTGGGGGATCTCGATGCCAACACGCGCAGTAACTTCATGCAGGTCTCCAAGAAGGTTGTATGCATAAAAGGGTCCTTCTCCTAATCAGGCTTATCCTTGCTCCCTAAGGTGGAGGCCTCAGTAAAGCTCTTCTTTTCTTCCATGAAGGTTTCATGTGTGCACTCCAATTCAAACTCAGCCTCCTTCTTCAGAGCTTTGCAAACCCATGTACTATCTTCGGGCTATTTCCCCTTATCATATCCTATTGTGATTCCACTTCGGAGCACTATATTCACGTTTGGATCCTCCTCACGCGACTCAGGCCTCATCATCTGCAGGTTCTGATTCGGCGGAGGTGGTAGTGCCCCTTTGTCACGTATCCTAACTATTAGCATAGGACAGTCTTTCATTTCATGATCAGACAGAGTTCAATACTTGCACGACGGATGCATTAGGTCAGTGAAATCGTGGGAATAGTGTCCTGGTCCTTCGCAATTGTATAAGATCAACCGTCCCTAACCTCTGCCAGGTCCTCCTCTGCCTTGTCCTCATCCGCGCTCTCGAAAGCCTATCCGCGCCATCCCCACGCTCTAGTCAGGGGGCCACATTTCTACCTAGACCCTATAAGCAGGCATTTGATCCATCATCAATTTGTAACTTCTGCAATTATGCTCATCATGGCCTACCAACCTATAAAAGTTCAGAACAGTTGTTGCAGTGTCTGTACAAACGTTTGCAGCAAATGACAATTATTCGTGGCATGTTTTCCTGCTACCTGACATATAGCGCACCACAATGCAGGCCCCACACTTGGTCCTGCCTGAGCTTCCAGAATTAAAGGCATCGACCCTCCTCCTGCCAGGTAGTTTGCAAAGACCGGGCAATGGTCTTTGTCATGCCCCCGACTCTTGCATTTCAGGCACCATACCTCTTCGTGCACCTCTGGTCGAACTGTTTTGTCCTGCTTCAAACTTTGCATCTCAAGGCAAAGATTTTTCAACTGCGCATGGATCTACTGCACCCCCAGATTTGGATCTTGCATTAATGTTTCATGCAGTCTCATTGCAATCACCAAGTCCTATGCCTAAGCTATTATCTTCTGTTCTGACATCGCAACCCTTAGGTGTGGCAAGAGCAAAGCCACAAACCATTCACGATGTTGTCCGTCTGTTAAATTCATATTAGTTTCATGGATCTTACACTTCAATCTCTGATCTAACTCCTAAGGTGTCTACCCTAGCTGCATCACAATTTCTTTGGACCCCATAATAGACTGTGCTTCAAATTTAGGCCTACTGAATTCCCTATTCAGTGTTGTTTGGATGTCTACCACTCCATCATTTGGGTTATCATTAGAGTACTTGATATACCAAGTTAGTGCGTGATCCTATAGAGCACTAACCAATGTCACCTTCTTCATGTGATCATCTGTAATGCCCTGAGCTTCCCACATGACTTTCACGATGAACCAGAATTGGCCCAGGTCCTCATTTCCCAAGCCTTTCAAAAAAGGCAGCTTCACTGAATTCACCATACTAAGCTGCAATGGAAGCGGAGGTGGTACAGGTGAAGTCGCAGGTGATGGTGGTGAAGTTGGAGGTGGTGTGGATGGAGGTGGCAGTCGCGGGAATCCTTGTCTTATCAACTAAATAGCACTTCACGAAGAAACCTGCGCTAGCCCCTCTTCGTCACCTCGTAGAGGTGAAATCAATGGACTATATTCAAGACCCTTTTTTCCTTCGTTCCCGTAAGTTTTTACGCTTCACATAACTCCGAACATCAAGGTAGCTGCATAACCCGCTTTTCACATAATAACATTTTAATATAGGTATTCAAAGATTTCAAGTACTTACCTCGTGGTCATTTGAAAAAGTGCCACTCCGCCTCGTTGTAGCTGACTGAGGTGTCGATTGGAAATTCAGTTACAAATCCTCCTATGACGCGATTGAGCCAATGATCAATAGTGCGGGTGATTTTATACTCCGACGCTTCCAATTTCTATACTAGCTCCATTGTCCAAACAATAGGACCGTCAAGATTCCACCCTCCTTGGCTATCTGCTAGCTTCGCGATCCACTCGTATAGCTCAACCAGAAAGGAACAAAGAAAGATCTCGTGTATTTTTGTATATAGGTACCTGTCTAGCCACTATTCCTTTGTCAGTCGCGGACTTCTATTCTCATGTGCCGCGAAATTGTGGATCTTCCTATCCAACCAGTCTCGAATCTCTTTCTTAGTTGGATTCCAGTGATACGACATCACACATCACTTCTACAAATTATGGTCCCGGCAACAGAACCATTTGTTGGCTTGAGGGGACCTGACCCAGGTTCAGTGTTAATTAGCCAAACAAATCACTACACTACTAGCCCTTTCGGCGTCAGTCCGCGTAGCGTGGACCAAAGTCTCACCCGAAGCAGTATGGGGGGATGTTGGAACCAAGTTTCCACACCCTAAGATGGTCGTGATGTCGTTTTATTCCTTCTATTCCTGCCTTCATGCAGGTCACTTAGTTCTAGGGCTCTGTCTTTCTACTTCCTTATTCATCCCTCCTATACCTCCGCAAAAGGGTATGGCTGGCCTTCACATAGCCCTAACCTATGATTCAGATACTTTCACACTACTAAGCAGCATATTTCACAGATTGTCAAGTTACCTTAAAAATCTTACTTATCTTATTAGATAATTACAATTAGCACGGCGTAAATAGATGTTCTTAGTTGTGTTCAGTTACCCAACACAATTGCATTCATTTTCACATAATATAAGAATTATAAAGGAAATTCATACATAAAATGACAAGATGTGTTAATCGAAACAAAGATAGAATTGTAGAATACTCCTCTTTATTGATGTTTCACGTATTTACAGACTCTATCCGCCCTGCGCACATAGCTGCAAGGTTCCACGTACTCAGCTGCAAACTTCCACCCTAGGCCTTTTCACACTCATCTGCAGAGCCTCTACCTACACTACGACCCAAAACTTAGACTTCTTACCTCAGAGCTATGACTCTCTTAGCAACTACTTAACTACTTAGAGCGAGCTTACTTAGTTCTTTTTATACAATCCCATGGTCTAGGGACCATGGGCAGATCTTTTACAACCGACTTTACTTTAAAAAACTAAGGGTGGACAACCCTTTATGACTCATGAGACCTTCATGCTCTACGACCACAAAATGCAGAGTCTTTACAAGTTTATTACAAAATTTGACCCAAAACATGGGCTTTTAGCCCCAAAACTGTCCTTTGGGGGACCCTGTTCCCAACACATGCCTGCAAAGATTCATACGAATATCCTAAACCATAATATCTGTTACAAAACTAAGATATTTTTTTATATTGGAATCCTAGGAACAAAAACTCCTCCAGTTTACCACAATTCATTTATGATTATCCACAATATGCTCTGCAAAAAGGTGACTGAAACAGGAAATTTCTGGAAAATATGCCTTTAAAGAATCATTAGCATCTCCCAAATCATAATAGCTGTTAGAAAACTGAGAGAGGTTTTTGTACATGAGGATGTTATCAACAAAAACCTCTTTTCGGTTTTGAAAATTCGTTCTCGGCTGTTTGTAAACCATGTTTTAATTTACTTTATTACATCATTTAATCATGTTTAAATGCATGATTAACTAAATCAACCAGCTAATGAGACTTAAATTTACATTTTGAGGGCACATTTACTCTTGCAGACCCATTTATTATTTCTAAAATACTAAAACCTATTATATCAGCAAATTTAAATTATCAAAACTAATCATGTCATAATAGAGTCTCTGCATGGCCATTAACCAGCGTGTGAGGTTGTCCCCAACCTTATTTACGCAACTGTCAGCCTAAGCGACATTCAAGGTTGACTTCCACAGAGTATACATTCAAGCGTGGAAGGATCTAAAGCAAAAATGGCATGACTTGCCATATTTGGTCACAAAAACAAATGTACAGGAGGTCGTCGCGAAATGGCATGCAGAATGGCACTCCCCATCAGACTTAACTGCATGACCAAACACGGGTGCAAGGAGTTCTACCACACATAAAATGATGAAGGAAGCTAAGTAAGCTATGCGTAACTTCGTAGCCTACAAAAACAAGGAAGACACAGAAAAGGTTTGTACGAAATAAGAACGAGCTGCCAAGAAATAGTCATAATAGGAACAATGCGAGTCACAAAAAGGTGACATGTCACCTTTGCCGGAGACCGAGGAGTAAGAAATTTCAGGACAAGGTGATGGAGGGGATGAGGGGCACATCACCCCATTTATTTTGAAGAGATGCGACAAGGAGTAGCAGGGTGGTACAAGGAAGAAGCGGATTTCAGATAAGTCGCAGGGTGATCCCATGGTGTTAATAGAGGGCGATCTCAATGAGATCAGGGATAAAATTTGGGACACCACCATAGAAGTGATACAGTAGTTTGAGCAGCAGTACATGCAGATCTTGGGGAGCATCTAAAAGGATTTGCGTGAGCTGCAGATCCAAGCAAGCAGAATATAGGTGGGCACCGGACAAGCGAGCGTGGAGCAAGCGAGCCTGGCCACTGGGACAAGCCAAGCAACAGAGTTAGTAAGGACCCTAGATCTTAGAACTATAGCACTTCCAGATGCATCCCTTCATGCAGAGTCAGCCAACAATCACATTATCCTAAGCACAATCAAGAACATCGGGCTGAATATAGCAGTGCTCTCCAACGAGACCCTCCATGCACTGCATACAGGGGTGGCAGATGAATTGAGAACTAGGGAGAATCACGTCTTAAACCTTATCAGTGAGTACAAAGTCAATAATGAGTAAATGTTCACTGAAAAGACACATTCTTTAAAGGAAAAGGAGTCACTTTAGATGCGTAGTTCCTGTCTGGAGTCAACTGTTGGCATTATGATTCAGGTTTGGCACTATGGCACAGGTGTTGTACTTGATGGCAACTCACTCAAGAGGCAGATCTCTGTTCAGGCTCTCAAAATCACAGAAAATGAGATACCCGCAGGTGAGCCTAAGAAAAGTTGCGGACTTGCAGGTACCCCGACCAAGAAGTGCAGACATACCCGCAGGTACTCGGTTCAAAAGGTGCAGACCTCAATTTCACTCACTTCAATGCAGAGAAGCGTGTGCACGTGGGAATTCTTATGAATGGTCCGTGGTATTTAGTCCGACGTATATGATCCTATGGTTTTGGTCCGTGGTATAGCATTTAAATTATTGAACCTCGTTTTTGGGTCCCTTGTATCAGTTCTCTATGGTTTTGACCCTTGGTTTGAGTATGGGCTTGCCTATAAAAAGGAAAGGAGATCATTTGGCTAGACACTTGTGAAATTTGAATATCTTAAGATCTGAAATTTTGGGTGATCGGTTTGAAAAGCTAGATCTAAATCAAGGTGAAATTTATAAATTGTAAGGCGAATCTATTGATAGGTCGTGATCTCTCTGGCGCATGATTAGATCTGTGGATCTGACTGTCTATGGCACATTGGAGGACTGTTAATTTGGCTCTATTCAGAGGTCTGCAGGCGATCCACAGCGCAGGTGCGGGGGTCCGCAGCACAGTAGAAGGCGCAGGTGTGGGGGTCCGCAGCGCAGCAGAAGGCGCAGGTGCGGGGGTTCGCAGCGCAGCAGAAGGCGCAGGTGCGGGGGTCCGCAGCATAGAAAAAGGCGCAGGTGTGGGGGTCCGCAGAGCAGCAGAAGGCTCAGGTGCGGAGGTACGCTGTCGGGTAGACAGTGCAGGTGCGGAGCTGCGCAGTCCAGACACAGAAGAACTGTGGATATTCACAGGTTTCTATTGGTGAAGTTGCAGACTTTTCTTAAAATATTTGTTGGCTGCCTTTTATCTATTGCTGCAGAGTTCTGGCTTTAGATTACTGATATTACTTTTCTAGTTACTGCATTCTGAGAAGTTATTGGGTGATTGTAAAAGGAGATTGGTTGATTCGCATGTAATTGATGATTATTTGATGTTTATGGATCCAGTTTAAAAATTTATGAAAAGTGGTCCTTGGAAGAAAAGAAGTAGGTCAGCACCTATCTACTAGTAGAACAGCTAGTACAAGAGCTAAGGGGGTTGTAGCTCCCTTCCAGGAGAGACTGGAAAATGAGAGAGGGTTGTAGCTCTCAGTAGGTTGCAGCCTGCGTACTGGTAAAGGACTGCACCAATACAAAATCATTGTAAAAGAATTTTCTAATTGAAAGAAGATAGAGACATATTTTAGCAGGTGGTTTTCACCCACATTGGGTTTCCACCTTATATCTGGTGTTCTTTGGTGTGACTATCTGTTTTTCTTGTTCTTGCTCATTATTATTTGGTACTGACATACAAATTAATGATCAATATCTGAAGAATAAATTAAAGTATAAATCTAGAAGATATATTGAAAAGAATTTGATAACACTGATTCACCCCCCCTCTCAGTATTATTTCCAACATCAACAGTAGCAGAGGCATGCAAGACAATGCTTGAGCTTCACATCCTGGAGGATGCACAACCAGAAGCAAAGATTAGAAAACTAGCCGCTAGTGTGCATGAGGCTAAAGCAGAGGTTGGCCGAGTCTAGTTTGAGCTCAACATGAAGATCATAGAGTTGCATTTAAAGTTTCAGCCTACGACTCCACCTGAGGTCTAGGAGCAGCACGGAGCCGCGATAAAGGAAGGCATGGCTACCTTGGATGCCACAGTCACTGACTATACGACATTGTTTGAGAAAGCTATGGAGATAGTGACTAATCTGTAGGAGGATCCGAACCTGCAAACACTAAACACATAGGTCAGGGAGCTGTAGCAGAAATATGATGAAGTTAGGGCAACTATGCACTCCATAGAACCAGCACAGTACCTAGCCAAATTACAGGAGGGAAAGCAGCTCCTAGCATAGGTAGAGGAAGCACAAAAGAAGGAGGCCTTGCTAAAGGCTAGGTTGCAGCCATGGTTGGAGGAGGCTTATCAAGTCACAACTACCATCTAGGATAAGCTTAAAGGGTTGCAACATAAAAACAAATGATGAGGTTGGCCGTAGAAGGACAAACTACAGAAAAATTGACTGAGGAAGTCAAGTAGGTAGCAATGCAAAGCGTTGCTAAAGTTGCTGTAATATAGGTGGAGCTGGGGGATCTTCGCAATAAGATCGTAGTGTTAGCCGAGTGACTCGAGGGCGAGTCACAATATTGGTGTTGGGGGCCTATTGGGATGGGATCCCTTGGGTTATTTTTGGGGTTAAGATAACCCAAGTTTTAATTAATGTAAAGTCTTCGCGATTTGTGGATGCAGAGCTCGTAGATGAGAGGAGTCAAAGGGGTTTAGCCCCTTATTTCATGCAGAAGAAGGACCAAACTTTCACAAAGTTTTGTGAGTTAAAAGCTTTGGTCGAGAAAGAGTCAGGGAAGAAGATCAAGGCCTTGAGAAGCAACAATGGTGGAGAATATGTCTCTCAAGAGTTTAAGGACTTCTGTCCAGTGGAAGGAATTAAACGAGAGTTGACGACACCTCATAACCCACAGCAGAATAGGGTGGCTGAGAGGAAGAATAGAACTATTGTAGGTGTAGCACGGGCAATGCTGCATGACCAAGGCCTACCACTTCACTTGTGGGCTAAGGCATGCAACAAAGTGGTCTATTTGTAGAATAGAAGCCTACATCACATATGTTGGCTTGTTGGGGCCTGACCCAAGTTCGGAAGTGTTTTAGCCAAACAAATCCTGCACTACTGTCCCTTTTGGCAACAGCCCGTGGAGCACAGACTGAAGTCTCACCCGAGGTAGTAGGGGAGGATGCTGGAACTAGGTTTCCACACCGTAGGGATGTCTAGATTGGGACTGCGATCCAATTTGTGCACTCACACTGCTCTGCGCAGCTGTCCGTCCTTCATGTATATCCGCAACAATTGCTTCCTTGATTCTTATTATTATATGTGTTTATTATAGATCTGATATACTTCTAACAGTCTTTAAGCAAAAATTTAATAGTAATAACCCATGCACGCAAACATAAATATGCATAAATTCAGAACATGGGCAACAGATAGATTCGCGATAAAACACACAATGATTCAGAAACTCTTATCTTTATTTATCTCCTATTCAGTACAACCAGATCCGCCCTGCACACTCAGCTACAGGGGTCTACGCACACAGCTGCAGAGCCTCTATCTATCTACTAACACCCTTGACTCGAACTTATAGACGGAGAGAGAATATCGCCTACATAAACCCACAACATTCAAGAATCAAAACCCAAAGACTACCTTCTACCCTTAGAGCCTTGCTCTATTTATACATGCAGGCCGACTCACTTTCTATTATTTTCGGGTAGACAACCCTTTTACTTCTCTCATTACAATTCGCGCTCCACGCACTTTGCGAATATTTTACCACACTTTTACCCAAAATTGTGGGCGTTAAGCCTCAAAGCCATTACGCGGGGCCTCTGCTACCCAACAGGCTCCCAACACAATCATTGTGACTCATCACGAGTCACTCGGCTTGTGTGACAATCTTCGCGTAGAGGTCATCCAGCAACTTCTGTGCTTCGCTTACACTCGCAACAAATTCTTCTACCATCTGCTATACCCGTTGGACGCCAGCCACCAACACATTAGTATCAATTTCAGTTGCTTGTCTGGGTTCATATATTGCCTGCATATGTGCTAACTTTCCCTCGATGTTGGTGGAGACCATGAAGGCCTCCTCAAGCCAAGGTTGGAGGCATTCCTTAAGCACTGCTTCCTTCTGCCGAGTGGTGTCAACTTGTGTTTTGAGAACCTGGGCCTCCCTCATCTTGGCCAATCGCTGCATAATAGCAACCATCTACGTGGTCCCCCTGACATTATCATAGGCTTGTTGTAACTCCCATGCTTCTGTCTCCAACCGTTGTAAGGTTGGGTCTTCCTGTAGTGAAGTGATTGTGATAAGTGACTGATCCAACAAGCTGACGCACTCTTGCATGGCACGTGTTATTACTTCCCGCCTGAATTGAATGATGCCTTTATGTTTCTCTATGACCTCTGGTGGTGTAGAGGGCTACAATTTTAGTTTCAATTCTGTGATTTGCAAGTTGAGGGCCAACTGGATCCTTGCTGCTTCTTCCTTCGCTTCGCAGAACCCACTGGCCAACTTGTGGATCTGTATGCCGACAGGTAAATCTGTCGCAATCTCGAGCTCAAGGGCATGACAACACGCATCCTCCACAATTTGTTCCAACTGTCGATTTTGCACTACTGCTTCATGACGTTGGAGGCTCAACTTCTCAATGTTAATTTGTTGCTCACTGAGTATCTGTATCGCACGTCCTTCCCTAGTGTTGGGTGTGGAGCCTGATTATCTTCTGTATTCAAAGGTTTCAGGCGGATGTATACCCCAAGAAGACTGTACACCCCTCCAAGTGGGGGGGACTTGCCCCCCCCCCCACGAGGGTAAATCCCCCTCGGCTGGGGGGTCCGGGGGCCAACGTCCCCTGGCGGGGGTTTGGGGGAAATGCCCCCGAAGCTAAAAATAAATGTAAAATTACCTTGTAAAAGTCTAGTAATTTCTAGTCAATCTAGGCCATTCATTAGGTGGATGTTCTGACGGTAGAAGTTATGTTTAATTTAGGGTTTTTTCCCCTAGAAGGCAACCCCTCACTATATATGAGGGAATTGTATTGTGTCTATGGATATCTGGATTTTGAGTGAGGAAGAGAGAGGAGATTGAGAGCAAAGAGGGTGTTATAGCAGATCTTTTGTAG
The DNA here is from genome assembly GCA_031772625.1 of Pinus tabuliformis. NCBI lineage: Eukaryota > Viridiplantae > Streptophyta > Pinopsida > Pinales > Pinaceae > Pinus > Pinus tabuliformis. Next base: position 1,124,358,259 of record CM062815.1, on the reverse strand, counting down.
GTTGTATCTCTTGGACTGGTTGTTTCTCCGTGGACGTAGCCCAAACTAGGTGAACCACGTATATCTATGTCTCTCTTGTTTTATGTGTTTTCTATGTTTATATTTCTGCAATATTTTATGTGTTCCATTGCTCTGTAATATATAATTTTCTAACACCTAGCATGGAGCTCTGTCGTTGCACCATCCTGGAGCTGGTATAAGCTCTCACATGGGAGGGCAGCCAAATTTAATCTAAGTCCCGTAAGCCGGCCTACCACAACTCTATTTGTTGCGTTGTTTGTTGTCAATGCTCCTGCTGAGAGTGCAATAGTATTAGCCATTTTAGCCTGTAGCGGCTGCTCAGTTGCTAACATACCCGTAGCTCCATGGGTAGCGACTATTCCTGGCTATGGGGCCCATGCTCTGAGTTCCTGCAATTGCACGCTGAGTGCCCCCAAAATAGTTTGTTGCTCTGTCATGGCCTCGTCGAGTGCCTCCCTGGTAAATTTGCGAACTGTATCCCCGATGTCACATAGGTCACCCTTGATCAACGTGATAAGTTCCTCGTCCAACTTGGACGCCTTGGTCTTCTTTCATGACCTTGACCATTGTGTCATGCATGGTCGTTTTAAGGGCGAACAGGTGGTGGTTGGCACCTCACTTTCTGTCATGGTATCCAGCTCTATGGTCACATTTGAGCCGCTTTCATCCTCAGTTGTAGCAGACCCTCTTGCTAGTGCCTTACCTGTGGATGCTTGCGCTGCCTCCTGGGTCGTCCGTACTTACACGGCGAGTTGTTCGTTCTGCTTTTGCTATGGTAAGAACTTGGCTTCAACCTTCTATTTTTAGATGGTAGTCTCATCGTGCCCTATTGCATCTGGTCTGTGCCACTCTGGTGGCCAGGTATCGAGCACCGTGAAAAAAGCATCATTGATGGCAATGAAAGGAAGCGTGGTCCACATTTGCTTGGGGTCCTTGCATGCCCGGATGTATACATGGTGCATATCTACCTTGAAGTCAGCCACATTCTTCACACCATCATATACCTTGTTAGATAAATGAGGCTACTAGTTGATCCACTATCGTATGTTCGCATCCATCAGTATCCAAAAAATCTTGACTTCTCGGATTCTTGTGGCATCCTTTGTCACCCATAGCGACGCATATTTTGTAGCCTCTGGCCAATCCTGGTCTAGGGAAGGAAACTAACTATCTTCGGGTAATTCACCTGTAACCAATAGGATGGATAAGAGCAACCACACATAGTGGAAGGTCTTACCCTGCTCCTGGGCCTCTCTGTAGTTGGTCAGGAATTCGTCGTGGAGGAACTGCGCCCAATTGAACCATTCCCCTTCTGCGCATTACTCAGCTAACACGACGACCGTTGCTGGGACCTCACTGCCTCAACATTTTCTCATCACCTTTCCTGCCAACAACTGGGTAGCAATGTGGACCCCTTTGTCCTAAATACTAGCAATAGCATACCCTCTCTGCTTTTTCTCCAACTTGTATTTATTTTTCATGGCTTCCGCAATTGTCAAGTCGCCACTCATGCTAACTATTTCTATAGGGTCCCTTCCTTCACAGGGAAGCTGAGAGATCCTATGGATGAGCTCCACCATGATGGGGATGGGTTTGTCTAGCCATAAGTACCCATCATGCACCAGGCAGAGCAGTTGCCTGATGACCAATATTGTAATGGGGGCCCGATGAAAATGTGGAATTGACAGGAGGTGGAGTAGCCCGGCCTCCTCCACCTTTCGCAACCATTTCTACGGCTGTAGTGTCGTAACGGCCCCCTCCATGCTTTGTTCCATCAGCTCACTAGTTTCCAAATGGGGAAACTTCTCAGTATCCGCAAGGTCCCAGTCTTCAAATTTCATAGTGGGGATGCAGCCAGTCGTTGTTCCTTCAAACGGAACCCCTTTGGGGAGGGACAGGGTTATAAGTGTGTTTTTGACGGCATCCAAATCTTTAGGTACCTTGACCCTCCCTTTCTGTGGAGGGACATACTTAGGCCGTTTTGCTGGGGCCTGTATTGGCTAGATATCTTCTTCCATCTCTTCTTTTGGTTCTATTTCTTTGACAAAGGTTGGAGGGTCCTCTTCCTCTTCATCGCTTTCAATAGTAACCGTTTTTCCCTTTTCCTCCATTGACAATTTTCCAAATCGCGGATTTCACGTAGACATCTGAACCGATCCTACTACCTATGGGTCCTTCTTGGTCCGCGATGTCCAGGGTGATTTAGGGATCTCGGTTGTCCCCCCTCCCTACGGCGTAGGGTTCTGTGTAACATCCTTGGTTGAGTACATCATCCGAATTAGGGACTCCTGCATATCCTTCTGCAATGCCTGAAACCACAGACTTCCTCACAGTAGTGCCTCACTCGTCATGCTCCTGTCTACTGGATAACGGGGCGACTCAATATGCAAAGTGCCAAGGGTTGGTTGGTAGCAGGCCACCTGTGCTTTATATGTCTCTTTGAATTTAAATTCGACCGTTCCCCCCTTTCATGGCTCATTAATGCGATTTTGGCGGTAGATCTGTTCAATCCTGTGTCTTAATTACCCATCGTCCACTCCTCGGTGTCTTAAATGGGACATCTTGTCATGAACAGTATCAGTAACAATCACCTTCCATCCTCTCCATGTGGCAGTGCAGTTCGTTGTACGCAGACGTGTTTTTTGCTTCGCACTGGTTTTTCTCACCGCATCCGAGCCGTGCAATCCCCCTGCAGACTCCTTTATAGTCTTGTGCCCTCTTCCAACTGCATGGAACGCTGAGACTGGGTCCCCTATGGATAGTCAAGTGGTCGCACCCCTAGTGCAAAACTTCAATTTTCTTGCTAGCCCGGGCTGCAGGCACCTTTCGAGTACCTTTGTATACGGTAGCCCATCGCGTTCTACTATATGTGGTACACGCCCCCGTTGGTGTGGTTGTAGCCATGATAGTAGGATCCCATATTATTCTAGTACCATAGTAGGATCGGCTATGTCTGGTCCTCTTATTATCATATTCGCACAGCCCACTTGCGTGACTCTGATTTTTAGTTTGCGGATTTCTTCGTCCAACATCGCACTTTGCCTCCTCAACCGTACCCATTCTTCATCGAGCTCGTGAAGTCTCAAGCTGTCGCACTGAATGGCTTCCTGCAACCACTGAATTCCTTCGCCCAGGTCCTCGTGTTCAGTCTGAATGGCAGGGGCAGTGGATGGGGACATTCTCTCCACCTTCCTAGTTCCATCGTGCCCGATCGTAGATAGGGCCATCCTCGCACGCCTCATTTTGTTTATGGTCCTATAGGCCAGTCGAACCCTTGGTACACGCAGATTTAGTTGGGGCGGTGGTTGCACGGCATACGTCTACCTTCCTCGTTGTAGGTGGGTGCCCAAACCGCGTCGTCCTGGCTGTGTTCGCCACAGAGGGCCTTCAACCCGTACACATATCCGCCTTCTACCTTCGTGCCCGTTCCTCCTAATATTCCTAGGTGTATGCCATCCTGGTGTAGTTTTCACGTGCAACACTCCTTTTGGTGCACCATGCCGCTTCTACTCTATGATTGAAGTTCCATAGTGGTTGATGAAGTCCTCCCCATTTGTTGCACCATCATCCGCCTGTAGTGTCCTTACCTCAGTTGTCACGCATTGTAGTGATCTAATCATCATATTACAGTTTAGTGTTGTTACTTCATGCAATCGGTTCTGCCATCGTTCTATCTCCTCATCTGAGTCTGACGTGCAGGAACTATCATGCTCCCATGAGATTCTCCCATCCACTATTGGATTCACCTGATCCTGGTCTTGTGTTGTTATCTGGTAGATACAGTCTAGTTCATCGTCACTGTCCTCATCGCGCACAGGTTTAGTGTAGTGCACTACTTCAACTGGGTCTAGCGTAACTATTACACGAAGTGACTTTTTCTCAAATATCATCTTTCGTCGCTTTAGGTTGATGACCCCATTCATGTCTAGGGCCCAGTCTATTCCTAGCAACACGGGTTACAGACTACTGTCATCCATAATTCATATTACTTCAAAGTCCATCTGTGTACTTACGCCTTCAATGTCCACGGTCACTCCTTGCAACCTTCCCATTGGTAGGATCTTTTGTTGGTTGGCCATATGTAATTGAATAGGAGACCATTGCAGCGCGGGCCTGCCCATGCATTCCCACATTTGTTTTGGTAATACATTCACATCTGACCCCAAATCTAGGATGACCTGGTCCATCTCATACTCACCAATTTGAGCCGTCAATCGTATTTCCCGCCCGATGCACAAAGCATGCTTTCCCAGTTTTCGAACCACGCGTGGCTCTCCTAACCCTGCACACCTAGTGATAAGCTCTTATAGTCCCTTAACTGCCTTATTGTCATGTAGCAGCTTCATACATGTCTCCAAAAAGGTAGTAAGCATAGAGGGATCCATTCCTGGCTCCAGTGGATCCCTACTACCTGGAGTAGAGGCTTCCGTGAAGCTCTTCTTAGCTTCCTTAGATTTTCCCTTCACATGTTCCATCTCAAAGTTAGGTTCCTTTGTAGGAGCATCGCGAACCTTCACATCTTCTCTGGGTTGTTTCCTTGCATCTTCCCCTATAATTGCGCCACTCCTAAGTACCATGTTTATGCTGGGGTCCTCTTCGCATGGTTCAGACCTCATCATTTGGATATTTTGAGTTGGAGTAGGCTGTAGTACCCCCTTTTCGTGCATTTGGGCAATCAGCGTCAGACAATCTACCATTTCATGGTCAAACTGCTCACAGTACGGACAAGATATTCTCGTTGGGTTAGTACAATCGCGAGCGTAGTGCCTTGACCCTCCGTAATTATAACATATTAGCTATCCGCGCCCTTGTCCAGGTCCCATTCCTCCTCTCCCTCATCCGCGTCCTTGGAATCCACTGTGTGGCCCCACGGCTGGATCGAAACCTCACGTTTCAGTCTACATTCGATAGGCTCCTCTCCATCATTAGCTCATAACTTCGACACTTTTTCTCGTCGTGAACCACTGATCTATAGAAGTTGCAATATACTTTATGCGGAGTCTGGGTATACTTCTGCAACAAGTGATAGTTTTCCGTTGTGTGCTTTCCTCCTACTTGACAAATCGTGCACCAGAGTGCAGGTGCCACACTTGACCCTACTTGTACCTCCAGTCTCAATGGCAGCAGTCCTCCTCCTGTGAAATAGTTCACAAATACAGGGCAGTGATCCTTTTCATGACCTTGGCCCTTGCATTTGATACACCACACTTCTTCACGCACCTCCGGTCGAGGCGCCCTATCTTGCTTCAGGCTTTGCATCTCCAAGCATAGGTTTTGTAGTTGCACATGGATTTGCTAAAATCCCAACCCAGGATCCTGTATTGGAGTTTCATGCAACCTCATCGCTATCTCTAATGCTTCAACCTGGGTTGAGATCTTCTGTTGTGACAGCGTCGTCCTCAGGTGCGGTGTTAGAGAGGCCACAAACTAGGCGCGGTGTTGCGCATCCATCAGTGTCATGTTAGCTTCGCGAATCATGCTCTTCAAGCGCTGATCCAGATCCCAAGGGGTTTCACCTAGCAGCATCACGATCTCCTTGAACCCAATGATCGACTACGTCTCTGATTTTGGCCAAATAAATTCTTTGTTCAATGCATCCTAGATCTTTGCTATTCCCGTGTTTGGATGATTGCTAGAGTGCCTTATATACCATGTCAACGCACGATCCTGCAGTGCACTTACCAAAGTAGCATTTTTGACGTTATCATTTGTAATGCCTTGGGCTTCCCATACTACCTTTATCAAGAACCAGAACTGATCTGGTTCCTCACTTCCTACGCCTCTAAATACGGGCAACTTGATCACACTCGCCATCCCAACCCTCCGTGGTGGCGGAGGTGGGGTAGGCGAAGATGGGGTTGAGGTAGGCGAAGTGGGTGATGGCATGGATGGTGGCAGTAATAGTGGAATGCACTACTTTATCAATTGGACCACACGTCTTAGAGAGAACCCTGTGAGCTCCTCCTCGCTTTCTCATGAAATTGAAATCAGGGGACTGTTCTCTAACCCTTCGATCCCTTGGTAGCCTCTTCCGCTCTACATTACCCTAGACATCAATGGATTCTCATAACCCATTTTTCACATAACAACATTTTAATCCAGGTATCCAATGATTTGATATATTTACCCCATGACCCCTTGAGAAAGAGCCTTTTCGCTTCGCTGTAGCTCACGGTTGTATCTATCGCAAACTCAGTGATAAACCCTCCTATTATCCGATCCAACCAGTGATCTACTGCCTGTGCGATTTTATCTTCAGATGCCTCTAGCCTGTGTACCAACTCTAGAGTCCACATGATGGGCTGATCAAGTCTGCACCTTCCCTGACTATCAGCTAGCCTCGCGATCCACTCATACAGTTCTATCGAGAAAGACGCGAAGATCTCATGGATTTCCGTGTATATGTAGCGATCTAGCCACCTATCCTCTGATATTTGCGGAGTTTTGTTTTCCTATACTGCGAACTCGTGAAGCTTCTGATCCAACCAATCTTCAAGCTCTTTCTTCACAGGGTTCCAGTGTTCCAACATCAGACATCCCTTAGGAAGATCCCGGTCCTGGCAACGGAACCATTTGTTGGCTTGTTGGGGCCTAACCCAGGTTCAGAAGTGTTTTAGCCAAACAAATCCCACACTACCGAAACTTTCGGCAATAGTCCGCGGAGCACGGACTGAAGTCTCATCCTAGGTAGTAGGGGAGGGTGCTGGAACTAGGTTTCTGCACCATAGGGATGTCTAGATGGGGACTGCGATCTGATTTGTGCACTCGCACTGCTCTGCATGGTTGTCCGTCCATCGCGTAGATCTGCGATAGTTGCTTCCTTGATTCTTATTATTATATGTGTTTATTATAGATCTGATATACTTCTAACGATCTTTAAGCAAACATTTAATAGTAATAACCCATGTGCGCAAACATAAATATGCATAAATTCAGAACATAGGCAACAGATAGATCCACGATAAAACGCACAATGATTCAGAAACTCTTATCTTTATTTATCTCCTGTTCAGTACAACCAGATTTGCCCTACGCACTCAGCTGTAGGGGTCCGCACACACAGTTGCAGACTCTACCAGGCCTCTGCGCACACAGATGTAGAGCCTCTATCTATCTACTTGTTAGAGTCGATCTCTTCAGCCCTCCGTCAGAGATCAAAATCTCTTTTGTTGCATTTCATTTTAGGAGTCTCATTCAGTTCGATCATCCGCATTCCATTAGGAGCATCAATCTTTTGACGAAAGGGTCTTTTCCCTCATGCCCCTCATGTCACGTACCTGCTGGTCCGTGTCTGCTCATCAAAGTCAATTTTAAAGTCATGTGCAGTCTTGTTTGGTCTCGTGGTCAATAAAGAGTCATTTCAGTCATTACGTCTAGAGTTTGGTCTTCAGAATGTCAAATAATGCTAGCAGACCATGAGGATGTCTCCAATAAGTTTTCATTTCAGAATTTTCATCATCAATAATGCTCGTAATGCTCGGGAATGATTCTTCTTCAAAACTTTCTTTTGAAGAAGAAATCATCAAATTTGGTTTTTGTAATGAATATATAATTCTCAAAGATCCTTCAGTTGTGAAATTCTTCAAGCATAGCCCTGGTCTCATTTGTCGAATCCAATGAGAGCTCTCCTTGCACAAAAAGATAAGAGTTTCATCATTCAGTCAAAAAAGTCAAAATCGAAACAAAAACAGAGTTTGTATTAAAGTGAAAGTGCCAAAGTTCTGAAAATATTATGAAAGTGGGTTTCATGAGCCAAAAATTTAAACCTCCTTGTTTATATGCCATTTTTTCAAATTGCAAAGTTCATTTTCCCTCTTGGAAGCAAAGAAAAGTTGTGTTTGGAGGTAAGCAAGAGAAATTGGGAGAAATCGGTCAAAAACAAGTGCGCGGCGCATTGGCTGACTGGCGCGGCGCACTGGGCGTGAACACACAATGTAAAAAAGCACGGGCGCGGCGCACTGGTGAGGCGCGGTGCATTGGGTGTGCTGCACGGCGCATACAGCCAGGAAGTCCGAAAAACCTCCAAGCTTGCCTCAAATCACCAAAAACGCACGGATTTTCCTTGTGGCAAGTAGGTAGAACATCCATCATGGTTTTTTCATCCAAGATTAATGGTTGTTGATGGTGTCTTATGAATAGTGAAGTGTGTTAAGGAAGCAAACCGTATCCCTTTAAAGTTGTCAAAGGAGCTTGCTGCCTAGGGTTTTGATTCACTATTTTTCCATCAAGTTTATTCCCTTACCCCATTTTTCCATTGATTCCCTTATTCCCTAAATTCCCTTACCCCCTAAATCCACTAATCCCCTATCCCAAGTTCTCATTTTTCCCAAATCCTAACCATAAATTCCCAAACCCTAATGGCTGTCCCAAGAGCTTCATGTCACCATTCGGCAGAGTGTACCATCATTCAGAGGGTTTTCATCATCATGCCAAGTTCCACTGGGTCATTTTATGCCTTGTTCATGCTTCAATTGTGCTTATGTAAGGTCATTTCCCTCTCCTAGGGTTTTGAAGACAATTTCTCTTGGATGGTAAAATCATGAGAAAAACTTGTATCCTGACATTCATACACCTTCCCCTATCCTTAATATACTTTGTTAAACACTTCCCATCACGGATATCCCTCAAATTCCTCATTTTTGCACAAACCCTAGCTTCTTGCTTCAACTTGGCAATTTCTTAGGCTAGGCCTGTGTTTAGCCCTTTTGGACCACTTCCCCTCACTCAATCTTTGACATTCCATTTTCCACTACTTTCTAAGATCCCTCCCTACTTCCCAAATTTTCCTCAAGAATTTAGAAGCCCCCTATCCCCTTCATTTCGCTTCATTTCGACAAATCCCCTGTTCCACACATCGGGGTAGGTTTTACTCAAATGATGCTTGTGAGCAAGAAAAGATGAATTTGAAAAAAATGAGAGAGTTTTTTGTAAAAATTAGGCCAAGGACAAAAAACCTCCTTCACTTTTTACATAGGTATCATGGTTTTAGAGAAAATTCAAAAATACAGTTGCCTCGGGAGAATTGATGCACCTCTGAAGTGACCTTGGGAAAATCAAGTTTTCTCCTAGCATGGTTGGCCAAATGACTTTCTTGTTGATTCAAATGATAATTAGAAACAAATATCTTTCCAATGAGTTAGAATGAGCTCAATTTTGAGTTGAGGAAGATCTTCAAAAGTTGACTGCAACAGTACTCTGCCTTGAGGCAGCCTCATTTTTCACATTTTGACCAGTCTTGAGAGATTTGATTTTTGATAGGAAAAATAAACTCCAAATTGAAAAATTAA